>CM074719.1:517709316-519078066 GCA_037306005.1 Rhinophrynus dorsalis | reverse complement strand
CAGGCTGGGTAAAATGGTGTCCCACAGGGGTGCAGTAGGATCCTTCTTTGTGATGTTTGATGGAGTGTCTGTGCATGTTCATTCTGCAATTTAATTGCTGTGTGGTTTCCCCAATGTAGCACCCTAGGTGGCATTTGGTGCAGTGTATCATATATACCACATTGCTAGATGTGCAGGAGTATGATCCTTTAATGCTGTAGGTTTTGTTGTTGTGGGTGGCTTTGTTGTCTGGACATATGTGCTGGCACAGTTTACAGCGAGGTTTCTGGCATTGTCTGGTACCTTTTTCTGTATTCTTCTCATCAGTGTGTAGTTTCCTGTTGATTAATTTTTGCTGAAGGTTTGGTGGTTGTCTAAAAGCCAAAATAGGGGTTTCAGAGAAGATATTTTTCAGAGTCTCATCTTCTGTGAGAATTGGTTGTAGATCTTTAATAATTTTCCGTATTTGTTCCAGAGTTGGGTTGTAGATGACAATGAGTGGTACCCATGTAGAGATTTTTTTCTCCCTGTACTGCAGCAGGTGCGTGCGTGGTGTTTTTAAAGCAGAGTGGATTTGTTTGGTAATAATCCTTGATTTGTAGCCTGTCTCATAGACTGGGAGAGTACATTTAGATGTGCATTACAGTCATTGGGGTCAGAGCAAATTCGATGGCACCTAGTGGCTTGGCTGTAGATGATGCCCTGTTTAGTATGGGAGGGGTGGAAGCTGGTGCTGTGGAGGTATATATATATATATATATATATATATATATATATATATATATAACTATAAACATCTGTTTCATTGCATATTCACTTATTTAAAGAAATTATATAGGTATGTCAAAGCATCATAATTCTCTTAATTTCTTAATATGGAGTTTTCCTATGCGGTAAATGACAGGACCAAAATACAAGACAGAAACTGACACTAACACTCAGTATATGCTGCTGTACTCTGATTGGTGCTATGCCCCTCACCTCCCTACATTCTTCTTCCATTCACCTATGAGAGTGTAGCTGTGTTTCCGTTGTCAGTTTACTAGGTCCTGTCACTCAGTTGCGAAATAAAAATTGTATACTATGAAATTAAAAGAATTAATGAAGCTGGAGAAACAATTTCATTCCCCTCAATACTTAAGAAGGCTTCAAATTAAGAAATAAAGAGAACCATGAATCACAGTGACTACTATGTGACTTTTATGGAATAGTCAGGTCACCTGTTTTTCTTTGAAGGATACATGATTTGGATGGAATCAATACAATGCATGATATACATGTGTTCTCCAAAGCTACGTAATCTGCAGGAGTTGGAGGAAAGAAAAATGCATATTTCTGACATTGCAAAACATGATGTAACAAGGGATCTGATACTTTTGAACCACCAAAGGCTGGCTGAGATAGAATTATCCAATCAGTTAGAGAGAAAAAAGGAAGAACTGCGAATACTGTCCAAGAATTTGGAGACAGAAAAAAAGAAAACAGAAACCTTGCTTTATGCCATGCTTCCAAAGCACGTGGCCAATCAGCTCAAGGAAGGAAAGAAGGTCCAAGCAGGTATTTATTCATTTATATATTTATGTATTTGTGTATTTATATATGTATGTATTACCTGCAAAATCCCATATCTTCCATAAAAATTACATTTTTATAATAACCAGCATTTCACATGCATTTATTTTAAGGAACTATTCTTTAGACTTTAAGTCCTCGGGCCCTTATTTATAAAATCAAACTGGAGGAATTCTGGGGAAAATCATCTGCATCAGAGGGGACAAAGAAACATACCAATTGACCCAAATGGGGGCCTTTGCTTTGCAATGCTTTGGAGACATATTTAGCATTCAGGGGGTTAAAAGCCCCATTTAAACCAATGGGATTTTGGTGAATGTTTATTTGTTGCCTATACTGGAGTCGGTTTACCCCAGAATTGCTCTAGTTTGCTTTAATACATAAGGACCTATATTCATTAGATACAGTAAGGTTAGATAAACTCTTCAGTGAGATGAACTCTCTAATTCAGTGGTTCTCACTCTTTTTTTGTCAAGGCACCACTAATGCAATTAGGAATTATTGGGGCACAACTGATATTTTATGATATTGGTTAAGCATAAATATATGGTTATTTTTAGGACTCTCAATCAGAAAACAAAGATGCATGACAATTTAGATACTATACGCTTGAACCTCAACATACACATGATTTAAAGTCTTAATAGAAAACAAGGGGCACCTTAAGTGCCATGAGACCCCGATTGAGAATTGTTGCACTAATTCCTATGTTATTTATGGAACAGATGCATTAAGTTCTCTCAAGGTGGAGAAATCTTAGCCTAATTCATCATGCTAAAGAAAATGGATTTAAATAGGATACTTACAGTACTACACAGTGTTGCTTTACACACTTCAGATGTTGACTTTTGTGATGAGATCATGTAAGGTTTCCTTCTGATGACTCTTCTATGCAGATCATGTTTGTGCAAGCAACACTACACAGTGTTCTGGTGCACAACTACTCCCATACCAGCTAAACTTTCCTGCAGGTCCCTTGTGGTGATATGAGGGTTTTGCTTTGAATTCTTGACCAGTCTATGAGCCGTTCAGTAGAAGATTTTTTTTGGTCTTACAGATATCGTCTTGGGTTCAACAGTTCCCCTTAACTTCTATTTTGTAATAACATTTTGGACAATGGAAACTGCAAGCTGGAAGTGTTTAGACATACCTCCTAACATTTCAAAATGCCAAAAAGGGACACTTTTGCTTTAGTCAGTATTGCTGGGGATATGGCTTGTGAGCAGGGCATTACTGAGAAAATCTAGGTTATTTCATGACCTACTGACACCATTACTGTGAGTTTTATTGCTGTGGAGCAATGTGATACACTTATATACACACCACACAGTCTAATCTCCTAAAAAGAGGGACACCAGGGTGGGAAAGAGGGGCAAAAGGATTTGTGTCTCAAAGAGGGACAGGGAGATATGGTTTAGATATCTTTCTATAGCCTTTCCTTGCTTTGTAAGAGTCAGTTACCTTTATTTCCATGATCTTCAGTCAGGTACTTAGAGGAGCGCATGGTTGTTGAGTGAAAGCACAACACATTGAGACGTTCAGATAGTCAGGGAATTTATTAAACTCTGGAATTGTTTTCTCCTAACTTATTTTAAGGCCTAACAAGTCAATTAAGTTCTGAGATGTACAAAAAAAACAACACTATTGGATGAACTGGAAGGGTGCCCAAACTTTTTGTACATGTCAGATTTTTCTGTTTTCGTTTTTCAGTCTGTTAAATTCAGCAAATAAATAGTAACTGCGCATTACAATTTTCAGAAATAGGTCAAGTTTAAATTTGTTTGCTACAGAGGTTGTTTTTGTTACCACTTAGAAAATCAGCAAAACTTAATTTGGCCAGGTATGCCCAAACCTTTGCAGTACAACTGTAATCTCTTGAATGCTAGAGAGGTCTCAAATGCTTTGCTCCAACTGTACCATTTTAGCTTATGGTCCATAGTGTATAGGCCCATTAAAGGGATAGTAATACTTTATTTTAACCATCTTTAATATTGTATATATTAAAAATAAATAAAGTAAATGATCTAAGGCCTGTTGCTCTAACTTTTATAGGTTTCGTGTAATATGCTTCTAAAGTCCCCCTCTACCCCTTTTATCCACGTCAGCGCTCTAGCTGACAGATTTAGATCCTGGTCCCGAACCGGACAGCTCGCCTGCAGAGCCGAAATAGCATTATATACAAAGAAATTCTTCATGAGAACGGTCTACTGCCTCAAACCAGGCACGCTTTGTTGACCATTCTCATGAAGATTTTCTTTGTATACAATACTATGTCGGCTCTGCAGACAAGCCGTCTGGTCCCGGGACCAGGATCTAAGTCTGTCAGCTAGATCACTGACGTGCATAAAAGGGGTGGGAGGAGGGAACTTTAGAAGAATATTACATGAAAACTATAAAAGTTAGAGCAACAGGACTTAGATCATTTACTTTATTTACGGATTAAAATAAAGTATTATTATCCCTTTAAAATAATAGGAAATCAAGCATTTATCACACTGGAAATTTTACCTCACCAGAATGCATCTCCTTCCTGGAGTCATTCTTGGACCGACCAACTGAACCACAGGGTACAAATAAAAATGATTTTTATTTCCATTGTTGTAAAAGAGGCTTTTAACCCCTTGAATACTAGTGAGATCTGTAATGCATCTATAGCATTCAAAGGGTTAAAAGCCCCATTTACATCAATGGGAATTTGTATGTCTCCCCTATGGTACAGGTGATATGCTCCAGAATTGTTCCTATTTTATTTTGAACATAAGGAAAGAATTGCCGCTAAGTCATCACAACTTGTGCTAACGTTAGGTATTACTTGTAAATGGGTAAAGGTATGGCGTTATTTTGCAAATTAACAAATTAATCACCTAAAACAGTTAATTAATATTCTAGCAAAAATGTGGTCGGTAAAATATCACATTTAGCAATATTTCTATAAAAATTCACTGTGCCAGAATTGTCGCCCATATTAATGTCACTTCTCTAGAAACGCAACTAAATAACGTTCAGACATCCAAAACTGGCCTTAGTTTCTTTTTAACCCCTTTAGTTCCAGAGGGGTATACAACACATTGCAGAGAAATGCGTTGCGTACTGCTCTGGCTCTCAGTGGGTTAAATGCTGAGCTTATAAATCTTCACCAATGTCCCATTTCATTTTGAAAAGAGGAAATGTCACTTTTGCAACACAAACATTTTTTGAAATACCGGCAGCTTTCGAAAGTGCCTATATTTTTATTAAAACAATAGATTATGAGACATTTAGCTTTATTTATTTGTCAGTTGATGCAAATTCAGAAGGCATTCCCCATGGCTCACCATCCCAACTGCTACACACTTCCTGCCAGTACTGGCCCATTTGCATAAAATGACAGATAAATAAATCTGAATATTTCATAAAAGTGTGGTTTGAAAGAAAAAAACAGCTAACAAGACATAGGGGATTTGATTATTCTTTTAAAAGCACCTGTTTGTTATATATTTTCAGTTCCACTTTAACCTTCCTGATGATATCGAATTCTCCAACACTTTGCAAAGAAACATATTGGAGACAGGTCTTTAGCATTAAAGTGTGGTAAAATGCACAACACGTAACACTGTATGTGTGTGTGTGTATATATATATATATATATATACACACACACACACACACACACACACACACACACACACACACTGGAGCAATCCTGGGGCAAATCATTTACACTATAGAGGAAAAAGAAAAATTCCCATTGATCTAAATGGAGTATTTAAGAGTCTGAATGCCAGAGAGGTCTCCATTGCATTGCTGGGCAATGCCTTGGAGTCCCCACTAGCATTCAAGTGGTTAAAATCCACATTTAAATCAATATCAGTTGTCTGCAGAAGAAAAAAGGGCAGGTCTTGACTCTGTAGTCAAGTCTGCTTTGGAGTGTGGATATTGCCAGTAAGTAGAACCCAGGGGCATGAGGAATCTCTAGGGAAAGTGAGGAACTGGGCTGGGCTAGCATAGGAGTTGGCCCCTCACCTGAGGGGGTTAATTTGACTGGATGTGGGTGCTGATCCATGGCTAAACATCATGACCTATGGAAAACAACAATACTGTGGGATTGGGGGGGGAGTCATGGAGCTTAGATACTTTAACAAGTAAATAAAATGTGACCTCTTTTTGCCACCCACAAACGTTTGTCTGTTTATTTATTTTAACAAGGTGAATCTCCCCCTACTTATGGTGAGATAAGGTTTTATATGTTTATCATGTGCTTTGGTGTTGTCTTATGTAAGTTGTGTTCAGGGTTTGCAAGAGAAGAAAGGGTAGAGTATATATACACCTTATGTACTGAGGGTTGCAGGGGGATGAGGTGGATATATATTATAAGTAATTGTGTGTATGATGAAAGTCTGTAATATATTATTTTATTTCTACACAGGAGAGTTTAAGACTTGCACTATTTTGTTCAGTGATGTAGTGACTTTTACAAATATTTGTTCTGCCTGTGAACCTATCCATATAGTGGAAATGCTAAATGCAATGTATTCAAGGTTTGATCGCCTTACAAGTGTTCATGATGTCTACAAGGTGAGTGAAGGTATATGCGCTGGTGATGGCTCTAGAAGTTACAGTTAGGCTCCTCTACATTGAACTAGCTCTGTCACCGAAAATGTATCCATTTTGGTGCGCTAAAACTCCCTCTTGGCTGTCACTCATACCCATCCCCTCGCCTACCATAGAAATAATCCACCTGATAGATAACCAGCAGAGTTAACCCTTTGAGTGTCAGATGGTTACACAACACATTGCAGAGCAATGAGTTGTGTACCCCTGTGGCAAACAGAGTGTTAAAGAACAATGCTAAAAACACATTTCTTTATAAATACATGTTTACAAATGTCGTTACTCCATTTTACAAAAACACATATTACACTACTGTCATTGTTATGTTGATAACTATCAGACACTGTTACAGCCATTTTAATGCATGATATTTTCACTTATCTCTGCTTTTATAAATCTTCCCCATAGTTTCTTAGTGCATTGTAGATGCCTCATGCATCCAGGGGGTTAATGTCATGATATTATTGCGGATGACAGATTACAATGTCTAAACTAAATTTTATTTATTATTTACCTGAAACTTACCAAGAATGATGGAATAGATAAAATTCCTAATATTACATAATCATTCTGAAAAATATATGGAATACAGCAAAAATTAAAAGTGCAGTAAAGAACCAATGCAAAACCCCTTTAAACTATAGGCAGTGTTCTCACCCATTCCATCACCATTACCTCTGTGGATCTCTGTGATCTGCAGGACCAGGTGATGTGAGGACTTATGGGATAGGAAGCAATATTGCTTTCCACTCCAAAGAATCTCCTCAAATCCACCTTTCAGTGGTCCTCTATGAAAAGGATAGAAAGGACCTATAAGCACCAAGTGAGGTGCTGATGTCAGCCAGCGCTTCAGAACGATATGATCTGCATAGGGAGCAGAGATAGAATGGGTGAGATTTAAGCTATGGGAACTCAGTTCCCATTACTGTGAAGACACTGTCTGTAATTTAAACGGTTTAATATTGACCTTTTACTTCCCCTTTAAAGGAGTACATCAGTAAATAAAGGAGAAGTA
This sequence comes from Rhinophrynus dorsalis, assembly GCA_037306005.1. Taxonomy (NCBI): domain Eukaryota; kingdom Metazoa; phylum Chordata; class Amphibia; order Anura; family Rhinophrynidae; genus Rhinophrynus; species Rhinophrynus dorsalis. The sequence goes on along the minus strand of CM074719.1, from coordinate 519,070,910 downwards.
ATACCTCTTAATAATAAATCCAAACTTATGGCCAGAAAATTCTAATGGCCTCTATGAATTTTGCCTGGATGTTTTGTCCAGGACATGAAAGCTGCTGGCAGTTTGTTTCAGACTGAAACAGGAAGACTGCATATACATTTTATTGCGTAGGCTATCTCCTAGTAAGGAGAAGAAGGCAGGAAGAAGCCTAGTAGTGAGCATCAGAGTGCCCTGCAAGTCCAAAAATGTTAAAGCCAGAGAGGGAACAAACAAACTAGTGGTCAGGAATAGCCAAGGTCAGGGCAGGCAGCAAAGGTTCAGGAATGATGTTACAGGCCAAAAGATGAGGGCAGGAACAGAGATTCAGGAATGGTGGTACAGGCCATAAAGGTAGCAGAGATTCAAGGACAAAGATACAAGTCAAGATATCTGGACCTGAATAGATAATTTGCTGGAGCTCAATTACATTCAAAGGCACAAGTATAACTGAACACTGAGGAGTCAGTACTCAGTGGTTATAAAAGTTGATACACATGATGTCCTGACATATTGCTGGATGGAGCAACACACAAAAGACCAGTGACATTGCCGGAGGGACTGGAGAACACACGTGTGTTGAGTGTGTGCTACAGTGCATGTGCAAGGGTTCTTGCCAGTTCGGAGCAGGGAAAATGTTAGACTGGCGAGGTAAGAGCCTACCTCTGGTAATACAGTGCAACAGTGACCCCACCCCCTGGTAGAGCAACCTCCGGCCTCATAAAGGACTTGGACGATCTGGATAGGCACAATGAAAGTTCTGCAGGAGGGCTGGAGCATGGATGTGGGACAAGGGTTCCCAAAATCTCTCCTCAGGACCATTTCCTCTTCAATGAAATAGGTATTAAAGTTGTCCACGAAGGATTCAAGACTCCAAGATGTTATGGACCTCAAATTCCTTAGAACCATCCACAAGAATGGGAGGAGAAAGTTGGAGGGTCATAGAGCTGGGGATCCAGGGTTCAGTTGAGATACACAGAAGGTTGGATGAATTTTCCAGGAATCAGGTGGACATAACCTGTAAGCAACTGGGTTATTGATTAGGATGATAGGAAAGGGCCCTATGAACCGTGGGCCTAATTTCTTTGGTTGGGCATGCCAGATGCAGATGAGTAGCTGAGAGCCAAACCTTGTCTCCTATCTGATAAGGAGGAGGAAGAGATGTACCATGTTTGTCTATGTACGTTTTATAAATTACATGAGTCTGCTCAAGGATTTGCTATAAGTTCTTATGACAGCATTGGAGATACTGGATCCTGTGAGTAGCATCAAGAACAGAAGCATCTGAAATTGAACCAGGTACCATTTGTGGTTCATATCTTAATGGATTGATGTGAGTGATTGTTATAGGTGAACTCGGCCATGGGTAGGAGAGAGACCCAACAGTCTTGTAGATGATTGTTATAGTACTGTAGGTACTGTTCAAGAGTCTGCTTTGCACGTTTGGTTTGCCCATTTGTCTAAGGATGTTGTCCAGAGGAAAGTCTATGATCAATACACAGGAGAGCACAAAAGGATTTCCAGAACCTGGACATGAACTGCTGTCCTCGATTGGAAGTGATTGAATTAGACATGCCATGTAAACAGAAGACTTCATTGACAACTAAGGAGACTATTTGTGCAGCTGTAGTTATTCCCTTACCAGGGATGAAATGTGCCATCTTGGTGAGTCGATCTACCATTTCTAAGATAGTGGTGAAGTGATTAGAAGGTGGCAAATCATAAATGAAGTCCATGGTAATATGCTTCCATGGTGCAGAAGGTACAGGTAAGGGTTGTAGGAGGCCCACTGTTTTCATAGGTCTGCTCTTGGCGCTATCACAAACATCACAGGAGGACACATATTTATGTACATCGCAAATCATCCATGGCCACCAGAACCAAAGTGAGATAAGTTCTAGGGTAGTCCATGGCCCTCCTGTTTTCAGCGTTATTTGCAGGTGTAAGGCTTCAAGCATGCAGCAGGCCTCTGTTTTATGTGCCATGCTTCCTGTAGTCCCCTCCTACCTATTTCCTTCCTCTGAGCAGCTCCTCCTACCTACTTCCTGAGGAGGGGTTTAAAGGGCAGTCTGAGTCCTGACTCAGTTGCACTTGCGTTGTTCATAGCAGTTCTATTACCTTGAGCTCTGTGTATGACCTAGCTAGTCTTCCATCCAACCTGGTGCTGACCTGTGGCTCTGTCTGACTATTCTTTTGTCTATCCCTATAGTGGACACCCAACCTGGTGCAGACCTGTGGCTCTGGATGACTACCTGAACTGTGTATGACCTGGCTTGTCTGACTACCCCCCTGGTGCTGACTTGTGGCTCTGTCTGACTATTCTTACGTTTGTTCTTTGTACCTAGCAGACACCCAATCTAGTGCAGACCTGGGGCTCTGATGCTGACTGCAGGCGTGAGTCAGGTATCCCTTTCCTTATACTGACTGCAGGCGTGAGTCAGTTATCCATTTCCTCATACTGACTGCAGGCGTGAGTCAGATATCGCTCCTTACTGACTGCAGGCATGAGTCTGTACTCTCGCTTCGTCGGATCAAGATCCAGTGTTCCTGTTTCTGCTCCTGTTCCTGCAGAGACTACCAGTGGCTGAGGCCTAGTCTCCAGCAGAGTGGTCAAGCTTGGCAGCCTACTATTCCTGATAGCAGTGCTCACTGGCTTGTAACCCTCTGCTTGCTACTTGTGTATATAGTGTGCTCTACTTTTCTATTATTAATAAATTTTACATTTAACTATACTGTACTGACTCCTGAAAGTTATTGGTAAACCGTGACACCTCCATGACCAGAGAACAGCCATTAATGTGATAACCGTAAGCCTTTAGACAAAGTGATGATGGTACAAAGATTTGTTTATTCAGATACAGAAACCCATCGATACAGACAAGACAGTTTTGTTGCATATATGTGGGATCAGTAAAAGTATGTTGTTTGATCAGATTCAGGAGAGGCATTTTTTGGGAGTTGAGTAGACAAGAGGATGGTATCTTGTGATAAGACGGCACTTTCGGTTATGTTATAATGATGCAACAAGATGTCAGCCTTCTTATGTAATATGCCAGCAGAATTGGGAGGAGAAGAGTGCCCATCTAGCCTGAAGAGAGCAAAGCTTTGAAGCTGACTTTAGATACTCTAGATTTCTATGATCTGTGAAAATTGTAATAGGATATAGAGCTCCTTCCAGCAGGTGGCACCACTCTTGCACTTTTGATGGCTAAGAATTGTTTGATGGCATAATTGCGTTCAGCTGCCATAAGGTGTCTTAGGAAGAGGGTGATGGGATGCATTCTGTCTGGACTGCCAAGCCATTGAGACAGAACAACTCCTAATGCATAGTCAAATGCATCTACTTCCAGAAACAATGGTTTCTGTGGGTTAGGTTGAGCGAGAATGGGTGCTAGTGTGCATAGTCTTTTAGAATTTTCAAATGCACATTGGGCTAAGGGCATCTACTGAAAAGGTAGACTTTTCTTAGTGAGGTATGTGAGAGATGTAAGGATTTTGGAGACGTCTCGTATAAATCACCTGATTTACCAAACCCAATGGACCTCTGAACATCTTTAATGGTGGTAGGTGTGGACATGTGAATCTTATAATAATTTGATTGATGTAGACATACTTGATACTGTTGCAATCATGGGGGTATGCTCTTTCAGATCAAGCTAACCTCTGGGGGACATGCCATTATTTTCCTTCATTGTTTGTTTGTCATGCCTACATCTTCCTGTCCAAGCAAGGACTTGTATAAACAGGTGGTATCTACATACAAGTAAAACCTATACAAAGATAGATGCCTTTGATTATAGGCTAGCTTTGTTTGTATGTAAACTAATAGTCATAAAACATACAGCACCAAATGGGCCTGAACAAACATGAGTTACTATGGTCTTTGTTTGGCCAGGTCTGGGGGAAAGCTGCTCTGGGCAAGGATATACAGATATACAGATTAAATGTCCAGAATCTGCCTATAAGAAGCCATCACTTAGCTAAACAAGTTGTTACAAATTTGGGATACATCTTGTGGTTACATCTTGTTGCTACGTCTTGTGGATACGTTTTCTTCTGTGTGCCTGTTGTAACCCTGTGAGGAATGACCATCTTACTCACAGTAAATAAATCTTTATTTTTATAATAAAAAGAAGAAATTTCTCCTGACTTTATCCAAGGACTACATCCTACATATTGCATACCCCTAGACAAAGCTGGAAGGTGTGTGGTCACCTGGTTAACCCTTACATTCCCCCCTAATTATAGACATATCAATTCCAACATATTGGGGGCTTATCCTCGGTGCTGTTCCTGGGTTCATGGCAGCTTCAACCCCACCTTGTGTCTGAACAGAAGATTTGCAGAAAGAAGGAAATTAAGCCAAGTCAAGATAACCACAGCCTTCTTCAAGAGATAACTCATCAAATAACCTTTTTGGAGATTGAGCACCTGGCCACTCTGGATGGCAGATACTTTGTGAGGATCCATAGTGACTGAACCTGGATGGATAATAAAACCCAACAGGTCGATTTCAGTAACATCAAGTGTACACTTTTCTAGCTTGGCGTATAAAGAGTGTAATCAAAGGATGTTTAGAACTTGACAGACATGAGAGCGATGTCAAGCAAGCCTAGAAAAGAATGTCAAGATGTCATTCAGGTATATGATGACAAATTGGTTGAGCAGGTCTCTGAAAACATCATAGATAAAATGTCGAGAAGTTGCATGGATGATACATAACACAAATGTCCAAAGCTGTTTATCACCCATATCCTTCTCTGATCCGGACCAGATTGTACGTATCGAGATCAATCTCGGCAAAATAAAAACGGTAGATAATCATTCTAGAAGCTCTGGAATGAAAGGCAAGTTATATCTATTCTTTATTGTTATCTTGTTTAGGTCATAGTAATCTATGCGGGGCTGAAGTCCCCCATCTTTCTTTTTCACAAAAATGATACCTGCACCTGATGGAGACATAGAAGATCCTTTGAATCCTTTTTTTGTAAGTTCTCAGAAATGTATTCTTGAAGATGTAATAACTCTGGTACAGATAGAGGGAAGATGTGTCCATAGGGGATAGGTGCCCCTGGAAGCAGATCTATAGAGCAGTCATACGGCCAGTGAGGAAGTAGTTTGTCAGCCCATCTCTTATGAAAGATGTCCCTAAACTCTGCATAATATGTGGGCAGGCCAGATGAGGAAACGTCTGGTGTAGAGATAGAGAGCTGTTGCAGAGGCCATAGACAGTGCTGTAGACGGTGAGAGGAAAGTTAGGAGATGGTACTTGAAGCCCAGTGGACCTGCGGATTGTGGAAGACTCTGGATTAAAGGGGATAGCGGTGATGGAATGATGTTGAAATGTAGTGTCTCAGTATGATGAGTGCCAATGGATAGTTGTATGGGCACAGATTCTTGGGATTCAGGGACGAAATGGTGCTTACATTCATTAGCTATTTGAATACGATGAGTATGGGTCTTGTCTGTAGTAGGAATGGAGAGCTGGTCTGCATGAGCTTGATCAAAGAAACAGCCACTGGCCCCAGAATGGATAATAGCAGTGAGAGAGTGTTGTTGGTTACTCTACTGTAATTGAACTAAAAGAGATAAGTGAGGAGATGCACTGAAAGGAGGGCCTGGCAGGGCTATCAACAGTATTTGGAGTAGGCTTACCTCCCTTAGGACAAGGTCTCTTGGGGCATGCTCGAAGGAGATGAGTGTCTTTCCCCACAGTAGAAGCATAGATTCAACTGTCTCTGACAATGTCTCTCAGATTCAGAGAGAGACGCACACTAATCCAAGTTGCATAGGTTAATCCAAAGTACTGTAGGATGTAGGACAAGAGAATTCTGAAGTGGTGGAGGCAGCTTTGTGCAGGAACTGAGGAAAAGGACTTTGTTCCCTGCACCACTCATGCAATCTACAATTTATTTGGATGGATAGGGAGATTAAGTTCTCTAAAGTGGCAGGACTAGTTCATCTTTGAGACCGTTAGAAAGGCCCAATCCGAACTGATCCAGTAAGGTCGTTTTGTTTCATCTGGTCTCAAATGAAATACTATGGAATTCAGACACATAATCTTCTACTGGTCTACAGCCTTGAACCAGCTGTCTCATAGTGGCTCGAGCAGAAGACCTCCTGAGAGGGTGGACATATACAGAGAGTACAAAGCCTATCACAAAGTGAACCATGAGTTCAGAAGAGGACTTGTTGGAGCAAAGAAGAAGGTGGGACCATGTTTGAGTTTCCCCAGAGAGGTGGGTAATAGTAGTACAGACTTTAATAAAGCCAGTAGAGTAGGTGCATGGATTGATGGAGAAGAGCAGTTCACAGGATGTTATGAAATCCTTATACCTTGTTCTGTCACCAGTGAACCTTTCCAGAAGGGGGTTCAGGAGACAATAAATCAGTAGAAACTACCGCTGAGGAATGGGGACCACCCACCTGCAAATCATAAAGGCGATGTTGAAGAATAGCCTGTTTCATTTGCAGTTCTTGAATGGAAGTGGCCAAGGTGGAATTCTGGCTACCCAGGGCAGAAAGTGCTTCAGTTAACCACAATGGCTCCATAGTGGGCTCAGTTATTCTATTGTTTAGGCCAGGGCTCAAAATTTCCACTCACCACTAGACAATGGCGAGTGAAAATTTAGCCCTGGCGAGTAGAAATTCAGCCCTGGTGGGTATGTTATGGCTTGCAGTGGCGAGTAACTTTTCAGGTCTGGCTAGTAGCAAAGGACTTCAAGTTTTAAGCCCTGGTAAGGAGAAGAAGGCAGTAAGAAGCAAGGATCAGAGGGCACTGCAAGTCTGAAAATGTCAAAGCCAGAGAGGAAGCAGACAAACTTGTGGTCAGGAATAGCCATGGTCGGAGCAGGCAGCAAAGGTTCAGGAATGATGGTACAGGCCAAAACTTCAGGACAGGCAGCAGAGGTTCACTAATGGTGATATAGGCCAAAAGGTCAGGGCAGGCAGCAGAGGTTCAAGAACAATGATACAAGCCAAGATGTCTGAACTTGAATAGATCATTTTCATGGCTCAGTGGTTATAAAGGCGATTCACGTGATGTCATCACGTAGTATTGGACTGAGTGACTCACAAAAGACCAGCATCATCGCTGGTGCAACTGTAGAAAGCACATGCGTGAGTTCTTGCTGATTTGGAGCAGAGAAAAGGTAGACTGACAAGGTAAGAGCCTACTGCAGGTAATACAGTGCGACACTTATTTAACCACATTGGTACTTTATGGGTTAAAACCTCCATGTGCAGAGTTGGTGTCATATGTTCCTGCTTGCAACTGTCATGTCCACCTCCATGGACATGATATCCAGGACTGACTGAAAAAGGGAAGGGCAATATTCACAGGGGCAATTAGGATTTTCTGATTATAGTAAAATGAGGTGTTATTGTAAATCCATTTTAGAAATCTCCCTATAAACTTGCAGTTGCAGTTGATTAAACCATCTAAGGTTAACCAATGTACTGTCTTCCAGGTTGAAACCATAGGCGATGCGTACATGGTTGTCGGAGGGGTGCCAGTGCCTGTTGAAAGCCATGTAGAGAGAGTTGCAAATTTTGCACTTGGTATGCGAATTGCAGCAAAGGAAGTTATGAACCCAATTACTGGAGACCCTATACAGGTAAACTGACCTCCACATGAACCAGCCTAACAGTGTTATCAGATATGCCAGTATCCCTTTAATACCAGAGAGGTCTCCACGTATTGCAAAGTATCCAATGGATTAACTCTTAACCCTTTGAGTACCATAGGGGTACGCAACACATTGCACAGAAATGGGTTGCATAACCCTTTCACTCAAAGTGTTAAAGTCTTAAAAGTGGGAGTGATTTATTCTACAGTAATATTGTACGGCTTTTTTTTTTTTGTTAAATCTTCCAGCCATAATTATTTTGTCTAACTTCTGCCACTTTTTATAGAGAACGTATACAATTTTCTAAACTTGGAGAATAAAGCTTAAAGTAATATTAGTAGATAGGAGTTTATTGTAAAAAACAAAAACAAAAAAACTGTACAAAATTTATAATTTTATAGATAATAAAATCCCAAAATTCTGAAGTTAAAATGTATTTTAAAGGGATAGTAATACTTCGTTTTAACTTTATTTTATTTTGTAGGCATTAAAAAAACATGAAGAATGATATGTCTTATCTCTCAAACCTTTATGGTTTAAGAGATATTCACAAGCAAAGTGTCCCCCTCCCGCCCCTTTTACTGATGTAACACTTCTCAGCCAGAGCAGAAGGGAGGTGCCCAGGTAGACTGCAGAGAGGGACAATCTTCAATTAAGATAAGGGAAAAACCTGAAAAGCTTGTCAAGGGGGGCAGGGATTTCATTGTTTTCATAGGAATAAGAGTGTCCCCTTCTGTTATGTGTCTGGTCTATGGACTGCATTCCACAACTGAGAAGAGATGGCTTACACTAGGTAAAAGGGGTGGGAGGGGGAAACTTTGCTTGTGAATATCTCATAAACCATAAAGGTTTGAGAGATAAGACTTATATCATTCTTCATGTTTTTTTAATGCCTACAAAATAAAATAAAGTTAAAACGAAGTATTACTATCTCTTTAAGGGCAGTGTTAATCAAGCTCATCTTACCTCCATATTTAATTATTTACAACACATTATCAAGTGACATTTGCTTCTGAAAATATCATCCCTCTTTTACCACCAAGAGAGCAAGAAAAAGCTTAACCCCTTAACGACCCTTGACGGTCATAGTACGTCATGGGTTGATCTGAGTTAACGACCCATGACGTACTATGACCATCATGGAATTCCGGGCTCCCCCCACAGCTGCACGCCATTCGGAGAGTCCGGAATCGAAATAAAAAAAAAAAAAAAAGCTCTGTGGTCCTTTAGTGACCACCGCGTGCCTGCACGGCCGGTCATTAAGGGGTTAAACAATTCTACAACTATATAAATGACAAAAAGAATAAGGTTGATATTGGTCTTCTTAAAACTGGGACAGATTTATTAATTAGTGAGGATAAGGCAATGGCTGACATCTTAAACCCATACTTTTCTTCTGTATATACAAGTGATTAAACAATGGCAGACAAATGGGGCAAACAAAGAGAATTACAGAATTTCCTCCATCATGTGCATGGCTTACTGAGGACAAGTCCAGAAGAGGCTGGAAAAGGTTATGGCGAGTAAAGCACCTGGACCTGATGACACATACCCGATGGTTATTAAGGAACTTAGCTCAATAATAGCAAGACCCTTATACTTAATATTTATTTATTCACTATCATCAGGCATAGTGCCTGCCCTGTGATTGGAGAAAAGCAGATGTAGTAGCAATATTCAAAAAAGGAGGCAAGATCTAAACTAGAAAATGGTAGACCTGTGAGCTTGACTTCCATACGGGTGAGATATTAGAAGGGTTATTAACTGATTGTTTTCAGGACTGTGTGATGACTAATAACATTATTAGTAGGGGACAGCATGGTTTTATGACAAATAGGTTATGTCAGATAAATTTACTTGCACTTTACAAAAGGGTAAGTAGTAACTTGGACTATGCCTCACAACAGGTTACTGTATAAAATAAAAGCTTAGTTTTTTTTTGGGGGGGGGGTGATAGAGAAGTCGTTAAAAGATAGATGGCAGAGAGTTGATGTAAATGAATCTTTTCAATTTGGTTTAAAGTTGTAAATGGGGGTGCCATAGGAATCAGTCCTGGAACCAATACTTTTTAACTTTTTTTATTGATGATTAGCAATATTGGCACAGCTTTTCTTATGCAGGTAATAAAACAAAATAAAAAAAAAAAGCTGATGCAGTTGTATGTATGACTAAATAAATATAGAAGTGTCTTATGAAGACAGACACTACAGAAGACATCCTAAACAATAGTAACTATTATGTGTGTTATCCACTGCATTTCAGCCCAATGCATTGGATGTGTGTCTGGCACTAATAGTGTTAAAAAATGAAAAGGGAATTTGTGTGTGTGAAATGCAGGCAAGTCCAGAAAGAAGGCAATGTTTTTAATGATTGGCTTGTTGAATTTTCGGTGCCTAGCCCTTTCAGTTACAAAAAGGTGTGCAACACATTGCAAAGTGTGTGAGCATGTGTGAGAGCAAGTGTGTGTGTGAGTTAGCAAAAGCATGTGCATGTGATAGCGTGTGTGAATGTGAGCGTGAGAGCGTGTGAGTGAGAGCTTTTGTGTGAGTGAAAGCATGTTATGCATGTAGTGTTTTGCCTATAGCTTTTTGCTTTTTTCATATAGTGTATATAGTTTTGCATATAGCTTATTGCATATAGCATATTGTGAGAGCACGTGGGAGCGTTTTGTATATTGCATATAGCTTTTAGCATACAGTCTTTAGAATATAGTGTATCATGTTTAGTGTATTGCATATAACGTACAGCGTATAGCATATTGCGCTTAGTGTATAACGCTGTAGCCTAAATTGTATAGCGTACAGCATCTAGAGTATTGACCATAGTGTACAGCATTTTGAGTACTGTGCGTTTGTGTTTTTTTGTGTGTGTATAAAAGGCCCTGCAATTCATCGCAGAGATATTCACAGAAATGGCCAGAAGGCTTTGCCCTCCTGGCCCCTCCTGCAAAGATCACACCCTAATGCATGGACCAATGAGACAGGCAGTATAGAGGAGATTTGAATAACTCTTCCTTACTGCCGCCCCTGGGTGCATGTGACAGACAGGCAGAATTTTGGTCACATGATGTGTTCCTCTTTTATATATAGATTCTTATTTAGTCATACATAAAACTGCATGGGCCTTTTGTTATATATTTTATTAACATCACAGGTGAAGTCGTGCCAATATTGCTATTATATACTAAAAGGGAAACTACTTGGGGAATCATAGTTAGAGAAAGATTTAGGAGTACTAAATGTGCAGTGTCACTCAGCTGTTGCAAGAGCAAATAGGTGGTTATCCTCTATAAAAAGAGGGGTATAGGTGCACAGGATGGGAGTACAATTCTGCCTCTATATTAATCCGTGGTAAGGCCTCATCTGGAATATGAAATACAGGTTTGGGCACTAGCTCTCAAAAAAAGTAATTACTGAACTGGAAGAAGTGCAGAGACATGCAACAAGACTGATAAAGGGATTGGAGGATCCGTGTTATGAAGAGACACTGACCAAATTAGAGCAGAGACATCTAATGGGTGATATGTTTACCATTTACAATTGTTTGTTGTGAATACATGGAGTTCTCTAAAGAACTATGGTCCATATTTATAAAAGCAAACAAGTTACTCTGGAGTAAAACAGCTGCATAGGGGACAAATAAAAATTCTTAGATTTTATGCACTTGAATAGAGAGTTTTACTCCCTGGAATGCTAGAGAGGTCACCAATGCATTGCTTTAACCAGAATTTTCCATTTTCCTCTATGGTGCAGTTGGTTTACTCCAGAATACTGTAATTTATAAATATGGACCTATTTACTCAAAAACAAGAGGTCATTTATGAAGACTAGAGGAAAGGCACTTTCAACTGGATCAAAGGCAGTAATTTTTTACAGTAAGGGCAGTAATGTTGTTGAATTATTTACCTTGTGATGCTGTGCTTGCAGATACTATAGTTGCTTTAAAAATAATGGATAACTATCTTGGAACAGTACTGAGAATTATGACAGTTACTATGTTACAACTGTTAGAACATCGTGCTCTATGTTCTAAAAAATATCTGTTTGGAAATTCTGATCTAAGTTTAAGTACATTTTAACGTTATTTTTTGGAGAGGTTGTCAATACATTGTGAATCAACATGTTGGAAACCTCCTAGCATATAAGGTGTTAAATCATTTAAATCAATGGGCATTTGGGGATTTTTTTGTCTCTCCATTATGGTGTTGATTTGGAGGTAATTTTTGGCGTTTGGAGTTAATAACACCATTTTTTTAAACATATGGTTTGATGGTAAGTTTAAATGCCCATTTTAAGACCATTTCCCTAATATGATCTTTCATGGCTCTAACTAGCAAAAAAATGGCTTTAAGCGCTTTGAAAATATGTTGTTTTAACAAGAAAATAAAATGCTGACTTTAAGGGCCCTATGTATAAAAAATCATTGCTTGGATATTCTAATGTAAATTTAGTCAATTTTAAGTTAAAGGGAAATGTTCATCAATATTTATTTTACTAAACATGCTGAAGTAACTATACTGGTAATGTATTGGTATTTTTTATGTGTTTTGTAGGTTTAGCATAAGAACCTATGATCTGCAAGACTTAGACACTTACACAAGTTACACACCTAGCCATTGTCTAAGCAGCTCTGTGCAGCGCTATAAAATCTAATGTCTGTTCAAGTAATGGTGGGGCTCTATGCATATTTTCATCAGTGCTCCTCTTTAGTTTATTGTCAGGAGGATCACTGTGCAGATTAAAAGAAAATGTCACCTTCTACACTGGGCTTTGCATCAGAGGAAAGGTGTGTGTAGGAAGGTGAATTAATAAAAAGATAAGAATTAGTTAAAATTCTGATTAAATAACCTAACTTGGTTGATTACTTATGTAAAGCTGCACAGCAAGATCGTCCAGATGGATCACAGCAAGGGACAATCTTCTGTTAGCAGAAGGAAAAACCTACCCTCCTCCTTCAAGGGAGGCAAGGTTTTCCTTATGCTCACAGAATGAAGATTGTCCCTTGCTGAGAGCTGTCCGGATTCCACATCTGAGGGGAGGTGGCTTTCAATAGGTAAAAGGGGTGGGAGGGGGACACTTTATAATTCAATTACTCTGGAGCTACACATCATAGAGAATGATAATACCGCTCTACATGGCCCAAAAACTATCCTATATAATAATTTGCTACAAAGTTTGTAACGACGCAGTCATGCACAGTAGAGACTGTCCGTGACACGGATGATACAGAGCGAGGCCCTCCGAAGAAACATCCAGCTCTGTATCAGCCGCGGCGCGGGCAGTCTCTACTGAGCATGACTGCACCGTGACCATCTGGCACTGTATCAGCCGCTGCGTGGACAGTCTCTACTGTGCATGACAGCCCTGCAACTGGCTGGCAGTGGCACTGTGGCCCATGTAACGGGCTCTTCAAATAGTAAAGAATAATTGGAGCTGCATTTTTTTTTTAACTTTACTATCCCTTTAAAGTTCAATATAACGTTAGTTTCCTAAATAAAATTCCCCTCTTTTTTTTTTTTTAAATGGAATGTTTTTGAACGCCACTTTTGAAAATTTGCCAGCATTTGAAACATTCTTTAAAAATATGGAGGATACATATATGTAATATTTATACAGATATTTTAACACCACAATTTTTGGAGGTCATTTTTAGAATTAAAACTAGAGTTTTTGTCATTGTTTTTGAACATGGGATTTTTTTTTAAGACTGTTTCTTTAAAATTGTCCTTCATGGTCTTAACTAAAAAAAAAAAATTGGAATAGTCTTTAGAATTTCACCGTAACATATTTTGGCATTGATAACACATTTTAACACCAAATTTTCTTTTAAACACAGGAATGTAATAATTTTTTTTAGGATTGCTTTTTCTTTTGAACATCACTCCTAAACCTGAGTTAAATTTCAAAACATCCATTTTTGAACATAGGGCCAAAGTCAGTATTGGGGGCCACTTTTTCTTAGACTGGAATGTTAAAAACCCTAACTCGACTTCTGAATATTTGATGATAATAGCATCAATTTCTAAGAAAATAGAGGAAAGAAATACTCTTTATACAGAAATCTTGGGCCTTGTGTTGAAAATAAAAAGGTTGAGGAGTCCTATAAATGGACAAATAAAAATCTTTATTGGTTTCAGTTGGGCTTTTAACCACTTGAATGCTAGAGAGGTCTCCAAAGCATTTCTAAACAATGCATCGGGGACCTCTCTATCATTAATGTGGTTAAAGGGATAGTAATGCCTGAAAATAACTTTATTTTATATTGTAGCCCTCAAAAAATCATGAAAAATGATATAAGTCTTATCTCCCAAACCTTTATGGTTTGGAAGATATTCACTTGTAAAATATAGTATTTTTCACTTTTCCTTGCTGTTTCAGCCAAGTCTGCCATCTAGTGGACAGATTTGGAATTCGTCCACATAGCAACCGGCAGCTCTTTAGCAGTGCCGAGATCACGATCTTTTTGAAAAGAACTGCTTAACTGGAACGATCTACAAAGTGTGCCTGGCTTGAAGGCACACTTTGTAGACCATTCCAATTAAGAAATTCTTTTTAAAGATCATGATCTCAGCACTTCTGGAGAGGCACTGCTGGTCGGGCGACCGGATTCCAAATCTGAAGGGTGGAGCAATGACATCACTCCAGGGGAAACTTTACTTCTGAATATCTCCAAAACCATAAAGGTTTTGGGAGATAAGACTTATATCATTTTTCATGATTTTTTTAGGGCTACAATATAAAATAAAGTTATTTTCAGGCATTACTATCCCTTTAAGAACCCTTTTTAAGTCAATAGAAATTTTCAGAATTTGTATTTCTCTCTCTTTGGTTAAGTTGGTTTATCTCAGAATAGCTTCATTTCTTCTCAGTCATGAGATAGTTCTCACACACATATATATATATATTAACTACTCGGATTCTGGAACCATCACCTATGTATTACATCTCCAATTGGCAGGCCACTAGCTGGGAAGCAGACAAGGTCTAATGGATGGCTGATAACCTTCCTGAAACTTTTGTAGCTCTTTTTTATGATATAACATAGAAATCTTCATGTTACTTCTTAATACCCCTTGACCTGCATGCTCTAGACTCGAAAGACAGTTGAATTCTGCTTAAGGGGGGGCAGTGTTTCCTAGCTGGAAAAAAGTGCACTTCTTTAATAAATATAGCCATGAGGAACTTATCCCTGACACTTCTAAATGGCCCCACAAATTTTAAAAAATGTACAGTTGCTTTTTGATATTTTACCTATCTTTGAATTTATACCATCTATTATTACATAAAATAAGAATATCTTTCCTAAGGTGACAAAGGACATTTACTATAAAACAAATGAAAAAAAATGTGTAAATGGCTGTTTTAATCCCTTATCTTAACATGCTATTGCAGTTTTGCCCTGTCTTTTACTACCTTTTGGGGTAGTACTTGTCTGTCCAGCAGTAGAAGAAAACGAGGGGCACATTGAAAAGTATACCACAGGTAATTGTATAGGACTCCTCTTTCTCGTTCACCTGTCATAGCTTCATATATAGGCATGGGATGGAGCTGTCACAGATCTCTGCAACAAGGGTATCAGAAGTAGGACACTCATTCATACCCACTATTGTATCACTGAAATTAACCCTTTGAGTGCCAGATGGGCATGCAAAGCAATACGTTTCGTACCCCTCTGGCATGCAAAGGGTTAAAGAATACTGCAAGGACAATGTTTTTTCAGCACAGAAAAATTAGACGTATTGGTAGCTTCTTTGAAGACACTAAAGCAGAACTCACACTGGATAATTTGTAGTTATAGATGTTCTCCATATGGCTTGCCCCAGAATTGCTCAAGTTCTTCTTAGTACATCATTCTCACTGTCCACTTTTGTAAATATTCATTGCTACTTGTATAATTCACTTTGGAGGGGTTTCCTGTTGTTCATAATTCCACTCCCTGGTCTCTTCTAGAGTTGGGAGTTCATTTGCATTTCTAGGTGGTAACTTCTAATAGCAAACACATTTTTTAAGGGAATGCAACAGTTTACCCTAAATGATCCATACCTTGTCTTCCAGCTGCATTAATCACTACAGTCCATGTCAATGTGGTCTTTAGTTGTAAGTAAATAAGAAAAAAATGCACTAATCTCTCCAAATGTATTCTGAATGTTTGATGGCGAGTCTCCTGTTAAGACTTTAGAATACTAAAAGATTTTGTAAATTATAACCACTTTTGGGGGAATATTGACTTAGCATTTTCTAGTTAGAAGTTTTTGTCTGAACAATAAAATAATGTATCATCTGATTTCAGATCAGGGTTGGAATTCACACAGGACCTGTGTTAGCTGGAGTGGTTGGTGATAAAATGCCCAGATATTGCTTGTTTGGAGACACAGTGAACACAGCTTCCAGGATGGAAAGTCATGGACTTCCAGATAAAATACATATAAGCCCCACAACCTTCAAGTAAGAATAAAAGCAAACATTGGGACTTTTAATATGATTCAGTATTTGGGATCAGATGTTGATTGTTTTATAACAGATCTACAACTCAATGTATTGTTTATTCATATGGTGCAAAGCTAGATCTTACTACCAAAAACTGCCAGGTGCCCTCACATGTGACTTTAGTAGAGTAGAATATGTTAAATAAGACATATCATGCAGGCACCTTGTCTTACCCCTATATTACCTCACTCACTCATACTGCCCAGTAATGCTGCCCATTCCCCTAACACTGAAAGTGTTTACAAGAGAAGGGGGTACTGTAGGGCTGTATAATCTAAAATCTAAATGACTCAAAAACTAGTTTTCTAGATAAGTTTGATAATACAATACATAGGTGATTTTGAAAGTTCTTTCAAAATCACAAAAGCTCTTTAGGTGATAGTACTGCTTTAATCCTTTGAGTGCCAGAGAGGTATCGAATGCATTGCACTGCAATACATAGTAACATAGTTGAAGAGGCAGAAAAATGATATGAGTCCATCAAGTCCAGCCCATGCCAAATCACCCACGCTGATCCAGAGGAAGGAAAAAAAACAACTCTGAAGCCATTTCCAATTTAGCCCCAAGCTTGTAATAAAATTCCTTCCTGACTCCAAATGGCAGTGAGATAGTTCCCTGGATCAACAACCTATCTGCATTGAAGCAATCTGTCATAATTTTCAATATTGTTCTGTGATAGATAGGCATCCATTGCTTTCTGAAAGCAGTTATAATATCTGCATGGACAACACCCTGAAGAATTCCATAGCTTTTCCACCCTTACTGTAAAAAATTCTTGTGTTTGTTTTAGTTAAAAGCAACTTTCCTCTAGTCTTAATGGATGACCTCTCTTTGTTAGCTCAGCTCTTTGCATAAATAATTCATTGGATAGTTCTTTGTTTTGACCTTGAATGTATTTGCAAATGGTAATCATTTTGCCCCTTAGATGTCTCTTCTCTATGGTAAACAAACCCAGTTTGGCTAGTCTCCCTTTTTAACTGAGATCTTCCAATCCCTTTGTCAGTTTTGTTGCACATTTCTGCACTATTTCCAGTTCAACAATGTATTTTTTAAGAACTGGTGTCCAAAATTGTACTCCATATTCCAGATGAGGCCTAACCAAGGATTTTTATATAGAGGTAGGATAATATTAGCATCCCTTGTATCTACACTGCTGGACAGTACGCTATTTGCTCTTGCAGCAGCTGAGTGACTCTGCACACTGTTGTGAAGTCTAATGTCTTTCACTCCTAAATCTTTTCCAGTTTAGTGTATATATAGCATGTTTGTTTCTACAGTCTAGGGTCTTGATTCTATTACCCACACTAAAACCAGTATTACAAGGAAATCAAGCAACGTGAATTTTGCAAACATTCTATTCTATTCTATTGCAGAATCACAGTAAAACAAAACTGGCGTAGACAGCACATTTCAGAGTACTAACAAAATTGGCGCTGTCTGCTTCTATTCAACTAAAATTTGACTTAAAGTGCTTTCTTTCACCACATTAATTCGACAAATATCGTACATTCAACACTTTAGCCCTTCCCCTTGAAAATTTGATTTATAGGACTTTGTCACCATTTTAATTCAACAAATATTGTTCACATTCAACATTTTAACCCATGCCCTTTGACTGATAGCGTTCCTATGACCTTCTTTCTCCATTTTAATTTGAACAATATTGCTCCAATTCAACATTGTTTATTCTCCAGTTTTACTGCAAAATACAGACTCTTTATGTGTCACAGTGATTCCTGTGCAACAATGTATAACTTGTCATGCTAAGTGTGAAATACATATCCCTCCTACTGTAACCCTCTGTATGCTGAATTCAATACATATTAAGTTTAAGGCACACTTGGTTATTTCCTAAGTACTCAATACAACAATAAAGACAAGACAAATAATTCTTATGTGCTATTGTTGATCCTTATTGATTTGATGATCCTATTCAGGTGCTTACACTGAAGCATACAGTGGTACACGTTACATAAATAAAGCCTAGTTGGCTGCAAATCAGTTAATAGGGTATCCATTCTGTAATATTCCCCCATTTATCCAGTGGACTTCGTTCCACTTTTATTTTTATATTTTGTGTACCTCCAACAAATAGGAGTTTCATTTTGGTTGGTTACCATTTTAAATAAACTAATAAAGGTTAATTTTTATTCTGACTTGAACGGGCCTTTTGGAAAGTGCAGAACTGGTCTTTTTTTCAGCATTCACACCATGATCCTCCTACAGGGTGAGAGTCTGATGTGAAGGGCTGTTTTTTCTTCTTTTTGGTTTTGGTCTTTTTTATAACAGTTTTGGGTACTGTTATGTAAATTGTGTCACACTTATCGGTAACCTTCCTCACAACAGTAAAGGAGCTGTTAATATCACTTCTTATTGTAATATTAACACATCAAACGGTTTTAGCCAACAAACAGTAGGAGTGATAGGTCTTTCACACTTAGCATGGCAAGTTATACATTGTTACACAGGAATAACTGTGACACATAAAGAGTCTGTATTTAGCAGTAAAACTGGAGAATAAACCGTGTTGAATGGGAGCAATTTTATTCAAATTAAAATGGCGAAAGAAGTTCATAGGAACACTATAAGTCAAATTTTCAAGGGGAAGGGTTAAAATGTTGAATGTGAACAATATTTGTCGAATTAAAATGGTGAAAGAAAGCCCTATAAGTCGAATTTTTAAGGGGAAGAGTGAAAATGTTGAATGTGAACAATATTTGTCGACTTAAAATGTCGAAAGAAAGCACTATAAGTCAAATTTTCAAAGGGAAGAGTTAAAATGTAGAATGTACAATATTTGTCAAATTAAAATGTGAATAAAACCACTGAGTCAAATTTTGAAGGGAAAGGGTTAAAATGTGTAATGTGAACAATATTAGTCAAATTAAACTGGTGAAAGAAAGCAGTGTAAGTCGGATTTTAAAAGGGGGGTTAATATGTCGAGGGGGGCACTCTATGTTGGTTTCTATGATGTATTTTCTATTCTACACAGCTTTTGTTCGAACAACGATGATTTTGAACCTGTCAGGTGGCTTTTTCGCCTCAACCTCTGAGGCGCGGAATTCCCTCCTTAAAATGTAACCACAAAACAGCTGGTAATACTGAGTATAGGTAATAGAATGCTACTTGCACATTGTTTTTAGTTGTTTCCTATGGGCTTTTTTTAGACTGGGTATAATTAACGCTGATCTTGTTTTCACAAGTCGGGTAATAGGATAGCAAAAACTGACTTAAAAAAACACATCTGTTTTTTTTTCGTGTGGATAATAGAATCGAGCCCTAAATGCATAACCTTACATTTATCTACATTAAATATCATCTTTCACTTTTCTGCCCATTCACTAAATCCTTCTGCAGAGAAAAGACACCCAGCCCTGTATTTATTACTTTTCTGGCATTCAAAGGGTTAAATCAATGGGGATTTTAGGAATTGTTATTGCTCCCAATAGTGCTGTTTCTTTGCCCCAGAATCACTCTAGTTTCCATAAGGACTCCTGTCTTGGCTTCTCAATAGCAAATTAAGAATAACAAATTAAAATACCATGCTATTGCAGCTGATGTGATTTTTTTAAATCAAATATCCTGTTAAAGAAAAGGCTTCCTATAACAACTGCTAAAGCAATGCTGTCCCATCATTAAATCAAAAAAATAAAAACAATACAATACATTTTATTCTCCATTGTACCATTCCACTCCTTCCACCCCTTCTGTCATCCTACATGTGGTGGTAAATCTACTCCCGCCATCCATGCCTATATTTGTTATTCATCTCACTACTTATTTTATATGTCCCGGGACCCAAAAACCACAAAAGGCATTATGTTCAAAAGAAAACCGAAGCAATTTTGGGGCAAGCCAGCTGCATGATGGGGGAAATAACCATTCCCTAGATTCCCATTGATTTAAATCTGGCTTTTAAATGCTAGTGAAGTCTTCAACACATTGTAAAGCAGGTTAAAAGTCCATTTACATCAATGAGGTTAAAAGTCCATTTACATCAATGAGACTTGTTATTTCTCCTCTATGGTGAAGCTGGTTTTCTAAAGAATGACTTGATTTTCTTCTGGCCCAAAATGTTCATTGTTCCCAGAAAGTAAACCTGGTATCCGCCACGATTATTGTTGTACAGCTTGCCCTTAAATGCATACTGGAACATTATTTTAACCTGTACACCCCATCCAAAAATGTATTTATTCATTGTGTACAGGAGAGGCATCCATGTCTATTTTCACACACTAAAATGTACCAGCGCTTTGCAATATATCACTTCTCATAAGGGCTAAAATACAATAACTTCAATAAATCCCTGATGTTTTACAGTGTACTAAAACACTTAAATTTTGAAATAATGGAAAGAGGAGTAATTGAAGTCAAAGGAAAAGGCAAACTGGACACATATTTCTTGATAAAGAATTTACGCATATCAGATAATGAGATAATGGGAAGACTAAAACCTGGCACTTCTAAACCAGACCATAAATGGGATGTTGGTAAGTATATGGCTAACAATTTAAACAATTTGGCATTAGACCCTCTACATTTATCAAATGTATAATCCTCTTATATATCTAAAATACTTATTTTGCAATGTGTAGAAAATAGCTATAAATGGGGGTTAGGCTAGATTCAAATGAGTGCAGCACATAAAGGATATATTTTTATGGGATGCAGTTTATTTTTATTTTTTACTAGCAATGTGGGGCGGCACTGCCCGTCAGGATATATAGGGAATTAATGCACACACACACACACACACACACACGGATGCAAGACAAACACACACAGAGGCACACATGTAAATGCACACGCATGCACTGAGATGCATAAAGAGCGACAGTCATACACACATACATGCAATGCACAACATGCAGACACACAGAGTGTGATACAGACATGCAACACACACACAGTGAGGAACACACAGAGACACACACACAGAGAAGTGAGTCATAAGGGGGTGACTTATGTGTCATTGTAATGAGTTTGTGTTTGTACTTATGCCTCCACTGTGGCATTCATTCATATAGTTGAAATGCATGTGGTAATTGCACATACTATGGTGGAAGGTGGATCGTGCTGGCTCTCGGGGTGTGAGTGAGTGGCATTCATTCATGTAGTTGAAATGCATGTGGTAATTGCACATACTATGGTAGAAGGTGGATCGTGCTGGCTCCCTGGGTGTGAGTGAGTGTGAGTGAGACTATGGTGGAAGGTGAATTGTGCTGGCTCCTGGGGCGTGAGTGCAAGAGTGAGTGATTGTGTGTGAGTGATTACATGTGAGTGATTGCGTGAGTGTGTGTGATTGAGTGAGAGTGAGTGAGAGTGTGAGTGAGAGTGTGTGAGAGTGTGTGAGTGAGAGTGTGTGAGTGAGAGTGTGTATGTGTGAGAGTGTGTGTGATTGAGTGTGTGTGTGATTGAGTGTGTGTGTGTGATTGAGAGTGTGCGTGTAATTGAGAGTGTGATTGTAATTGAGTGAGTGTGTGATTAAGTGAGTGTGTGTGAGAGTGTGTGAGTGAGAGAGTGTGAGTGTGAGAGTGTGAGTGTGTGTGATTGAGTGTGTGAGTGTGTGTGACTGAGTGCGTGTGAGTGAGTGAATGTGTGTATGATTGAGTGTGTGTGAGAGTGTGTGTGAGAGTGTGATTGAGTGTGTGTGTGTTTTTTGGCTGATGTGTTTGTGTCTGTGGTGTAGGAGCGAGTGGCAGCCATTTTGTTTTTTCAGTTACTTGGATAGCGGTGGGCGGGCTGGATAGTGGGGGCAGGCCAACTTCCTGCATGATTTAAATCACTCCCCCATTGAATCACCCAATGGAAGCAGCAACTCCTCCTCACTTAACGCTTTGCGTGCCAGAGGGGTACGCAACACATTGCTTTGCAATGCATTGTGTACCCTCTGGCACTCAAAGGTTAAGTTATGGTAACATAGAAATATAACACACGGTGGCTCTTCAGTTGAGGCAGCATAGCAATATGCTGAGGGAACAAATAGATAGTGGTGCTTGAGGCTTGCCCTCTGTAACATACAGCAAAGCATCTCTCTCCCTTTAAGGAGAAAGCTGAAAAACACAAAGAGAGGAGGCGCACCTAGTGTGGTATGTAAATAGTTCACAGTTGGAATATTACCAGATAGATTCTACTCACAAAAAAGGTGTTCAGTGTGAAACATATATTTCCACTGAATTCCGAACTTTTAGGGAACTTGGACCGTCCCAAAGGTCTACTTCAGGGTATGTATCTCTATGGCTGCACCTCTTCAACATCCATATCCAGGAAGCTCATATAAGAAAAACACACAAAGACAGAGGGTGCCCAATAGTGCCTGTAAACGTGATTATTTAAGTTATAACCAAAAGCATAAATGTTATACTCACAATTTGTAGTTGCTAATTACAAGGCATATGCCCAGAACCAGCACTTTAAGCTTGTGGAGAATTCAAAGTCTGTCTCCACTCAGATCTGTTTGTAGAAATTGTTCTAATGAAAACCAGTATCCAAAGGAGCAAGATGATTAAAAATAAAAATCTAGTAGGCTGCTAAAGTTTCTAAAAACAATCAGCTTTTTATTATAAAATAAAATAAAACAACAGACCAATTGAAAAAAATATAATAGTAGCGTAAAGTTTCGCAGCTCTAAGGCTGCTTTATCAAACCAACTGGAATGTTATGTAAAATAACACTATTGGGCGCCCTCTGTCTTTGTGTGTTTTTCTTTAAGGAGAAAGGGCAGGAATCAGGACGTGGATGTTATGCCGCGCTCACCCGGGCGTTCTCCTCTCCGGGTTCTGTGGCTGCTTCCGGGATTCTGTCTGTCATGCGCCGCATCCGGTGGCTGTGCGCATGCGCCCGTCGGCGGACCATAGAGAGGAGTGTTGCAGAAGGTCCCCGACATTCTAGCCTGTCTTCCAGGGCTCCTTCCGGTTTGGGGGCTTTATCTGTCGGAGTCCTGCCTGTCTAGACGCGTTTGTATAGCGTCTTTCTGTTGCCAGATTCCAGTCCTGTCTTCTTAGTTGCCAGATCGCCTGTGTATGACCTGGACCTGTCTGACCACCCTTCTGCTTGACCCCTTGCTGCCAGATCGCCTGTGTATGACCTGGACCTGTCTGACCACCCTTCTGCTTGACCCCTTGCTGCCAGATCGCCTGTGTATGACCTGGACCTGTCTGACCACCCTTCTGCTTGACCCCTTGCTGCCAGATCGCCTGTGTATGACCTGGACCTGTCTGACCACCCTTCTGCTTGACCCCTTGCTGCCAGATCGCCTGTGAATTACCCGGCCCGATTTTGATTGAGTCTCTTCTGTTCCAGCCTCCAGAGGATCCTCAAGGACCGAGCCACCTCTTCTTCTCCAGCCAAGGAGTGTCCCATCTTCTGTACCTTCCTCGCGGGAGCCCTCTTCTTTGGAGTCCTGAGTGAGTACCTTTTTCTGTTGGAGATTACTTCCCTCCCTGGGGGCCCCTGAGTATAGATTGTCTGGGTTAGGGTTATCCGGGGTTACCCAGCAGCTTCTCTGCTGGGGGCCACTACATCTGGCTTCGCGGCCAGCACCTTTAGGCGGCTCAGCCGCAGCAAAACCTTGGCTTAGGCAACCCCCGCACTCTAGCCCCGTTCCCGAGCATCGCTCCCAAGCATCTTGCTCAGTGGCCCCTTGTTGGAGGAGCATCCAGTTCCTGCTCTTAGGTACTCCAGTCCCTTCTCTTTCCTCTCCCCGGGTCGTGACATTATACAAACGCCACCTACTCCTATTATGGACCCCAAGGATCTGTCGGCGGCTTTGTTGCAGCAGGGCGCTGCCCTGAAACAACATGCTGGACAGATCGTCCATTTAGACCAGAAGCTGGACTCCATATCTAACCTGTTGCAGCAGCTGCAACAGAGGCTGGAGATCTCCGGTACTGCGCCTGCCTCCCCCGCGCCGGCGGTCACTCCATCGATCCCCACCGTTCGTTTGCCACTGCCGCCACGTTACGACGGGAATCCCAAAGAATTGCGGGGTTTTCTTAATCAGTGCTGCCTCCACTTCCGCTGTCAGCCGGAGGTGTACGTATCACACCAGGCAAGGATTGCCTTTGTTGTGTCCCTCCTTCAGGGGCAAGCCCTGGCTTGGGTCTCTCCCCTGTTGGATCGTCAGTCTGCGATCCTTGAGGATTTTGACACCTTTCTTGCTGCCTTTCGCTCGGTGTTTGATACGCCAGGCAGACAGGAACAAGCTGAGGCTGCCTTGCTTGACCTCCAACAAGGTCTGCGTCCCTTATGCCAGTATGCTGTGGAATTCCGCACCCTGGCTTATGAGACTGACTGGCCTGATAGTGCCCTAAAGGCCAGCTTCAGAAGAGGGCTTTGCGAGAGATTGAAGGACGAGCTCACCACACGTCCGATCCCCCGTACCTTGGAGGAGCTCATAGCTCTGTGTACCACTTTGGAACATCGGGTACAGGAACGCAGGCAGGAGAAGGAGCGGGATCGTGCTCGTCACCCTCCGCCTCGTCCTGCGGTTCGTTTGGCTCCAAGGTTCCAAGTCCCTGCAGCCACCGAGCCGGTGGCTGAGCCTATGGAAATTGGGCGTGTGTTCCATTTGTCCGACTCTGAAAGGTCCAGAAGGCGTTCTCTGGGTCTTTGCCTTTACTGTGGCGCTCCTGGGCACCTGGCACGGTTCTGTCCCAATAAAGCGGGAAACAAAAGGGCTTAGTGAGTGGGGGATTCTCCCTAAGTCATTCCCCGGTCCCCGTTTCTGTAACCCAGCGTCTGTCGGTTCCGGTCACCTTGTCCTGGTCTCCTGTTTCCTCAGTGTCTCTTTTGGCCTTTATCGACTCCGGGGCCGCGGGTCTCTTTATGGACTCCGATTTTGCTCTTAGCCACGGTATTCCGTTGGTGTCTCGGAGTACTCCGGTTCGGGTTGTGGCGGTTGACGGTACCCCTCTTAGGTCAGGACATATCACCAAATCTACGGTGCCTCTTACTCTTCGGACCCAGTCTGGTCATGTCGATCGGGTGGTTTGCGACCTTTTCTCTGCTCCTCATTCCCCTCTTATCCTGGGGTATCCTTGGCTATGTGAAGCCAACCCCATCATCGACTGGTTTTCGGGCACCTTGACCTTTCCACCCGCTTGCGCTGTGTCCTCTGTCTTTTCGGCTGACCAACCTGGGGTGGACCCTCTTCTTGCCATGTTACCGGAGTCCTACCGGGCTTTTTCGGATGTCTTCAGTAAACAGAAGGCAGAGGTCCTGCCGCCTCACCGGTCTTTTGACTGTGTTATAGATCTTATCCCCGGTTCGGTACCACCTAGAGGCCGTACCTATCCTCTTTCTCTACCCGAGAACAAAAGCTTGGAGGAGTACATAAGAGACAGTCTTGCTCGAGGTTTTATCCGCCCATCTAGTTCTCCTGCTGGAGCCGGGTTCTTTTTTGTATCCAAGAAGGACGGCTCGCTCAGGCCCTGTATTGACTACAGGGGTCTGAATGCTATCACTCGCCGGAACTGCTATCCGCTACCCCTCATCACAGAACTCCTTGATTGTCTTCGGGGTTCCACCATCTTCACCAAACTTGATCTTCGGGGTGCTTACAACCTGGTTCGCATGCGCGAGGGGGAGGAATGGAAGACGGCTTTTAACACCCGCTTGGGGCATTATGAGTACCTCGTGATGCCCTTTGGGCTCCGTAATGCTCCAGCCGTCTTCCAGGCTTTCGTGAACGACATCTTTAGGGATCTCCTCCTCACGTCTGTTGTCGTTTACCTAGACGATATTCTCATCTTTTCCAGGTCCCTTGCCGAGCATCGTTTGCACGTTCTTGAGGTTCTGGAGAGGCTTAGGGCTAATCGTCTCTATGCCAAACTGGAGAAATGCTCCTTTGAGCAATCTTCTCTGCCATTTCTGGGCTATATCGTCTCCTCTGCCGGCCTCCTCATGGATCCAGCTAAAGTCAAGGCCGTTTCGGAGTGGCCTTTACCGGTGTCTCTCAAGGCTATACAGAGATTCATCGGTTTTGCCAATTATTACCGGAAATTCATTTGGGGTTTTTCTCGAATCATGGCACCGATCACTGCCCTCACCAGGAAGGGAGTGAATGCTGCTTGTTGGCCCGCCGAGGCACTAGACGCTTTTTCTAACCTCAAGACCGCTTTTTCCTCTGCTCCTATCTTACGCTTCCCTGACCCTCTCTTGCCCTTTGTGCTGGAAGTTGATGCTTCCGAGGGTGCCGCTGGTGCTGTTCTATCCCAGAGGTGTCCTCTTTCTGGGAAGAACCATCCTTGTTCTTTCTTCTCCCGGCGTTTTACCCCTACCGAACGCAACTACGATACTGGCAATCGGGAGCTTTTGGCCATTAAATTGGCTTTGCAAGAATGGAGGTATCTGTTGGAGGGTTCACCCCATGAGATCTCCATCCTGACAGACCATCAGAACCTGGCTTATTTAGCTTCTGCCAGACGGTTGAACCCTCGACAGGCACGCTGGTCACTCTTCTTCGCCCGGTTTAATTTTAAAATTTCCTATATTCCGGGTGGTAAGAATACCAAAGCCGACGCTTTGTCCCGCCTCCATGAGCCTCCTCCTTCTGCACCGGTCCCGGTGGAGACCATTATTCCTCCTTCTCGTGTCCTGGCTGCATTGTCTTCCACCACACTCCGGGCTATTAAGGACGCCCAGCAGCCAGTTTCTCGCACTGGGTCTTCCGATCCTTGTCTGACCCTGTTTGTTCCGGGTTCTCTTCGTACTGAAGTCCTTCATTGGGCTCACCATTCCCCACTTGCCGGGCACCCCGGGGTCAGACGCACCCACCATCTGCTCTCCCGTTATTTTCATTGGCCAGGTTCTCGGGCTGATGTTGAGGATCTCGTCGGTTCCTGTCCTGTGTGTGCTAGGACTAAGACCCCGCGGTCTCGTCCCTTAGGTCTGCTTCATCCTCTTCCTGTCCCTTCCTTACCATGGACCCAACTGGCCATGGACTTCGTGGTTGACCTACCGGTTTCCCAAGGCATGACTGCTATCTGGGTGGTTGTCGACCGGTTCACCAAACAGGGACATTTCGTTCCCCTTCCGTCCGTGCCCTCCTCCGCCGAGTTGGTTGATTTGTTCCTCGCACACGTGGTGCGCCTCCACGGTATTCCGCTTCATATCACTTCTGACCGGGGCTCGCAGTTCGTGTCTAGATTCTGGAGAGCGGTTTGTGCCAGACTAGGGATTCGGCTTCAATTCTCCTCGGGTTACCACCCACAAACTAATGGGCAGACGGAACGCCTTAACCAATCGTTGGAAACCTATCTCCGCACCCATTGTAACCACAGGCAGGATGATTGGGCAGCTCTCCTTCCTTTGGCGGAGCTGTCTTATAATTCCCTGCTGCAGACCTCCTTGGGCTGCTCTCCCTTCTTTGCTGCTCTGGGTTATAACCCACGGACTCTTCTGCTGTCCCCAGGCCGTTCTCTTGTCCCCTCTGCTGAGACCAGGGTCCAGTCCATGGCTCAACACTGGTCTACTCTGCGCACCACCTTGTTTTCCTCCCAGCTTCGTCAGAAGGCGGCTGCTGACCACCATCGTGGTCCGGCTCCTGTCTTCGTTCCAGGAGAAAAGGTGTGGTTATCCTCACGTAACATTCGTCTCCGCCAACCGTCGGTGAAGCTTGGACCACGCTTCTTGGGTCCCTTCCGGGTGTTGAAGCGGATCTCCCCTGTGGTCTACCGATTGGCCTTGCCCCGATCTCTTCGTGTCCATCCAGTGTTCCATGTGTCCCGACTTAAGCCCTGGGCTCCTGCCCGGTTTCCGCTTCCTACTTCTCCTGTTCCTTCCCCAGTCACTGTTCGGGGGCAGGAGGAGTATGTCATTGATGACATCCTGGACTCCCGCCGGGTGCGGGGCCACCTCCAGTACCTGGTTAATTGGAAGGGCTACGGTCCGGAAGAACGCTCCTGGGTTCCGGTGAGAGATGTACATGCCCCTTCCTTGCTCCGCCGTTTCCATCGCCGGTTTCCCGGCCGTCCCTCCTAGCGGCCTCCGGTGGCGGCCGTTGGATGGGGGGCAGTGTTATGCCGCGCTCACCCGGGCGTTCTCCTCTCCGGGTTCTGTGGCTGCTTCCGGGATTCTGTCTGTCATGCGCCGCATCCGGTGGCTGTGCGCATGCGCCCGTCGGCGGACCATAGAGAGGAGTGTTGCAGAAGGTCCCCGACATTCTAGCCTGTCTTCCAGGGCTCCTTCCGGTTTGGGGGCTTTATCTGTCGGAGTCCTGCCTGTCTAGACGCGTTTGTATAGCGTCTTTCTGTTGCCAGATTCCAGTCCTGTCTTCTTAGTTGCCAGATCGCCTGTGTATGACCTGGACCTGTCTGACCACCCTTCTGCTTGACCCCTTGCTGCCAGATCGCCTGTGTATGACCTGGACCTGTCTGACCACCCTTCTGCTTGACCCCTTGCTGCCAGATCGCCTGTGTATGACCTGGACCTGTCTGACCACCCTTCTGCTTGACCCCTTGCTGCCAGATCGCCTGTGTATGACCTGGACCTGTCTGACCACCCTTCTGCTTGACCCCTTGCTGCCAGATCGCCTGTGAATTACCCGGCCCGATTTTGATTGAGTCTCTTCTGTTCCAGCCTCCAGAGGATCCTCAAGGACCGAGCCACCTCTTCTTCTCCAGCCAAGGAGTGTCCCATCTTCTGTACCTTCCTCGCGGGAGCCCTCTTCTTTGGAGTCCTGAGTGAGTACCTTTTTCTGTTGGAGATTACTTCCCTCCCTGGGGGCCCCTGAGTATAGATTGTCTGGGTTAGGGTTATCCGGGGTTACCCAGCAGCTTCTCTGCTGGGGGCCACTACATCTGGCTTCGCGGCCAGCACCTTTAGGCGGCTCAGCCGCAGCAAAACCTTGGCTTAGGCAACCCCCGCACTCTAGCCCCGTTCCCGAGCATCGCTCCCAAGCATCTTGCTCAGTGGCCCCTTGTTGGAGGAGCATCCAGTTCCTGCTCTTAGGTACTCCAGTCCCTTCTCTTTCCTCTCCCCGGGTCGTGACAGTGGAGGAGTGACAGTTGAAAACAGACAGTTAGTGAGGTGACTGTAGAGATGAAAATACTTAAATAAAAGAGTTGTTATTAAGTTTATCCCTGAGTTTGTATTTTATGGAAATATTACACCCTCGTACTAACACAGAGTGTATGGAGGGTTAAAATTATCTGTGGGAGGTGAAAAAGTGTGTTTGTGGGGCCATGATCCTGAGTGAGAGTGTGAGTGAACTAGGAGAAGTTATTGATATCCCCTACTTCAGGAGCAAGTGGCAGCTATTTTTTTTGTCAGTTGGATAGTGGTGGGCAGGCTGGAGGGGGCGGGCCAACTCCCTGTATGATAAACATGCCCCCATTGAATCACCCAATGGGAGCAGTAAAGTCCCCACTGAATCACCCAATAGGAGTTGTGTCTCCTAATGAGACATAAATTATGTAATGAGGCATTCTGTTCAATGTGTGTTTGTTTTCTGAGGAGACATAAATTATGTTCTGTGTGTGAGGTACCATAAATTATGCAATGAGGCTTATTCTTTTATATATATAGATAGATTTTGTTTGTTGCTGTGCTTAATGCACCTGGAGCTGTTAAGCTGATGTTGGATAACAGTCACATCATTCTCAGTGAGTTGGTGTCTAAAAATAGCTTGAAAGATGCAGGTTGTGCATTGCTACACTTAAAGAATGATGATAGTTCAAGTCCAACAACAGGAACACGGCATCACATTTACCATCCTGACCCAAAGTGTTAATTCTGTAGTTTAGACACATAGGCATACTGGTTAAGGAAAATACACACACATTTATAGATTTTTTTGAACCTATGGTATATAATACTAACGATTTATAAACATACACATTAAAGTGCAACAAACGTGAAAAAAGAAAAAAAATGTGTGCATTTTATTAGTTAATCACTACTACTCCCATCACTGGGAGCAACAGCCTTATAAACTTGCAGCCTTATTTGTATGTGTCTGTCCAACACTTTTTGTACAACCTCCTGAAAGAGATGAAGTTGCCAGCGGCAACCTGATTTCTATTGGCTGTGCAGATGGGTATGATATGAAGGGAAAACATGTACACTAGGAACTGTAACTTTATAATGCTGCTACTCTGAGAAGTAGAAGTTGCACCAATTAACTAGTACAGTTTTTAGCAACTCGAGCCATCACATTCTGGCTTTTATGTATCTTGAAATGGATAATCTGGGGTACATAGCAACTGTACAAAAAAAGCAAAAAAAAAAAAAATAATAAAATAAAAGCATTGACAGTTGATATGAATCACATTCTGGAATAATGGCCTTCTCATTTCTGCCTTTTGCAGCCAAAAGTCTTTCCCGGCTTGGCATTAGAGATGGCTAAATATTTTTGCCACAAAAATGAAATGTAAAAAACATCTCCTCTTACCCTCCACTGAAATTCATGTGAAAAATGCAGTTTTCCCAAATTTATATGCTATCGATGTTGAAAAAAAATATTCACGCTCCCAGCAAGTGCAACTACTTCTTCCCCTCTTTGCTTTAATTTGTATAGTAAAGTAAGAGGATAGACCTTAGTCAATATACTGGTCCCTCTTTTGGCTGTTGTAGGAGTCAGTGTCAGTTGTAATTGTTTGGATCTTGGGTATCAGTCTTCAAAATATTCTGTCAGTCAGTCATAGAGGTTCAGACAGTTCATGAAGGAATTTAGAATGCATGCCTATCTCAGCCAAATAAGATTTCTGTTTTTGGGTTTATATATCCTTTCTCGCTTCACACTCCCCTAACACAGAGAAAAGATTGCCTGCCCAAAAGACCCAGAACTAAACTCCAACTCCACTTTATTTGCCTATCTTCTGTAGCTCAAAAAATTCTGAATGAAAAGCTACAGGATCCTGAATAGAAGGGAAACTTTTCACATGGGAGGGAAATTCATTCTTACCATTGAGTTCAATGCAGTGATCAAGGTGGAAAATAGCAGGAAATCTGCACTTATCACAAAAAATTACCCACATGGCGGAAAACTCCATTTTTCACTAAATTACCCTCTGTTATGGCAACAACAGTAGAATGTGACTTAATGTCATCATTAGTGTTAAAAAAGTGAGTACTGCTATGAGTAGAACTTTTCACATAACTTTTACAAACAGACTTCTTCAGTTTTTGAAGTGCAACTTTACTACTATCTGCACATCAGTGCATTCCTAGTACTTTCCACTTACCCGTGTCCTTACCAGGTTTGGTGGGCATAATGAAAATAGCATTAATTTTAACTTTTGAAGTATACAAAAGAGCTGATAGCTTTAACATGTCTGCAGTGTGCAATTAGCTACACAGGACAATAGCACAACCTCAGCACAAATGTATGCTCATTTTACTGTTTTCTGAATGTGGAATCAGGTCTGTTGTTGTCTGTCTGAAAATGATGTATGTCTGTTTCTGTTATCTGTCACTGTCACTCTCTCAGTCTACTGAGCCACCCTCTGCACAAAAGATGCACATCCAGTAATAAGGCAGTATGCCTTTGAAAATACATAGATACGGTAGAAATCTGAACATTAACAGAGCTAGCACTAAGCCCTCACTGAGGACAATTCTGAAGAAAGGCTAAGAATACCAGAAGACTAAAAGGACTTAGCCATGACCCATGGTCTTCACATCACTGGAAGGACAAGGAACATACTCTACAGTAATCCTTGGATAACACCATCTTGTGAGGCATCATCATAGTTCTTTCTTCCTCTGGATGATGGTGTCAAGAGCCAAGCCATCAAAACCGCATCTCCACCTATGGGAGACTCAGAGGACACTGACTAAAGAGGGCCAGAAAGAGCGGAAGTCAAAAAAACTCCCAGCTAAGGACAGTGTGTGAAGAACAGAAAATCAGGTCCAGATGGCCCAGAATGGGGTGCTTAAAATCACATGAGCACACGCTATACTAACTATCCTCAATACTATGGTAATCAGAGAAAATGACAAACACATACACCAGGTTGTAAAAGAGAATAAAGAACAGGGACACCCCATGTGTTTTATCAGATAGTGATTTTAAGCAAACTAGAAGTTATAGTCCAGCCAAATGGACACTTACATTTTAAGTTGGTCACCAATATTTGTGACAAAGGTGCTTGTGGAAGATGCTTCTGCTTTCACATATACATTCCAAATATACATTTTATGATGTTGTCATTTTATGATGTTAGATGAGAGTTGGTACCGTGTTAGCCGTATAAATACAGGAGGCAAATATAGTTTTTGATACCTTTTATTGGCTAACTAAGCAGATTTAAATGCAAGCTTTCAAGACCTTAGGTCTCTTCCTCAGGCATGTTATACAGATAAATATGAAAACATCTCTCTTAAATACAAGTACACATCACATTGTTTAGCATGGAAATCAGATAACAGAATGCAGTCCAGATCCAGATATCTTTGATCAGTCAATGGTAAATTGCACTCTTCCTCTGAGGCTTTAGAGGTATTTATGATGCTCTTGGGTCTGTGGAAAGGTCAGGCAACTAAATTATATTTTGCAGGGTCAGGCCTGGTTAGTACTTGGATGGGAGACCGCCTGGGACTACCAGGTGCTGTAGGCTTTTGCTTAGAAATTATATTTTGACATAAATTCCTTATCCCTGTTCAACCCACTACAAATTGCATTAAATTTTAACATTAATTTTACCTCCCATACCTTTCTGTCCCTCTGAGTGCAAAACAGTCCCATCAATACAGTTAATTTAATATCCTTGACACTGTGCCCATTTTGGCAAAAATGTTCTCCCACTGGTGTCTCTGTCTTTTTGTTATTAACACTGGATCTGTGGGAATTAAATCTCCTATGTAGTGCTTGTCCAGTTTCTCCCACATACAGAGCTGTTGGGCATTTTGCACACATGATAAGGTATATTACATTGGATGATTTACAGGTGAAGGTACCATTGATCTTATGGTGTAACTGGGTGTTTGGAATTGGTATGTTGTCCGTGGTGTAAATGTGTGCACAAGTTTCACATCTCTTTTGTGCCATTTTTTATATTTTTACTCAGGGCACTCCTCACCATCAGTTGTTTCAAATTTGGAGGCTGTCTGAATGAGAGTAAGGGAGGCTGTGGGAATATGTTCTTGAGTCTTTCATCTGTATGTAATTTCTTTTGAAGTTCTCTTGAAATTTTGCGTAGCACTTTAACCTGGGGGAAAGGAATACCGCGAAGGTCCATTTCTCTGGGTGGGAGACGTGTTCCATACGGACTAAAGAGAAAAGGATTTAACAGGTAAGAACACTAAAATCCTATTTTCTCTGAAGTCCAGTATGGAACACAGGCACAATGAGGATATACCAACACTAGGCTCCCAGGGCAGGAGATGAGAAAGAACCTCAGGAATGTCCCCATGATACTGAAGTTCCCTAGGACTATCCAGAATCTGAATAACCCAAGAATCAAGTGTCAGCGGACACTGAATGTACACAGCACACAAAGACAAGAGCCAACAGGCCTCAGGAAATACTGGAGAACAACTGGCAGAAAAAGGTGTGCAGGTCCCTAAACAGGCAGAACCTCCTCATCCGAGGTTAAGATTTTATTTATTTAGAAAATGTTTTACCTGGAAGAATACATTGAGATTTCTCTCGTTTTCAAGTATGTCCTGGATGTTGGCATTGTAGTGTAGTGAAAGTATACAAGGAGGGCCAAGTAGTTGCCATGCACAGCTGTTCAGCTGAGGCCTAGTTCTTGTAAGATGAAGAAGCACCCACAAGCCTGGAGGAGTGTGCTGTGATCCTCAAGGGAACAGTTTTATTCTGGATTTCATATGCCTGGTGCATGGTAGCCTTGATCCAAGAGGCAATGGTGACCTTGGAAGCAGCCTTACTAGCTCTGGGACCCTCTGGGATGACAAACAGAGAGTCAGCCTTGAGAAGAGGCTTAATAAAATGCACATAAAAATAAGGTTACCTGATGGAACAACAGGAAGGGAGGTTTACAAGACAGAGCTTTTAGCTCATCGACAGTACTGAGACAAATGCTAAGAGGAAGACCATTTTGAGTGTCAATTGGGGCAAAGAAATGGAGGCAAGAGGCTTGAAAAGAAGATTCTGCAAAACACCCAGAACCAGGTTAAGATCCCTGAAGGAAGGCAAGGCATGAGGCACACCTTGACATCTGGGATGATAGCAGTACATCTCTAAAAAAGCACAGAGAGTGCCGAGATCTGAACCTTAAGAGAGCTCAGGCTGACCTCTTTGTTCACACCATCTTGGTCAAAAGCCTGCAGGTATGCCTCTATGGTATGCCTTGGAAGAGATGAGCGTCTGGGCCTATATCATGGTGGAAATATCCTCTGTGGAAAATCCCTTCTATTTCAGGATGTTGGCTTCATGAGCCATGCCGTTAAAGCCAGTTTCTTCACATCCTCGTACCACAGGTGACCCTGGAGCAAAAGATCTGGCCTGGAGGGGAGATGGATCAGATCCTGAAGAGAGAAACTGACCAGGTCGACAAACCATGTCCTCTTGGGCCAGTAAGGAGTAATCAGAATGACTAATGCCCCATCCATTCTGATTTTCCGGATCACCCTCCGGTTGAGAGAAATCGGAGGAAATACATAAGATAGATGAAAGCTCCATGGTATGGGGCTGCATCCAGGGCTGACACCAGCCAATCCAACATGCTCATGGAATTCTTGATCATGGCTGAGGAACTCTCGAGGGCCAGAGACATGTCCTGAGACAGAAGCAGAAGTTTCTCCTCCTGGAGGAAGACTTTCTCCTAAAAGGTGTTGAACATAATTCTCATGAGAACCAGAACCTGGGAAGGGATGGGGGAACACTTCCTGCAGCTTCAAAATCCACCCGGAGTGGTGGGGTAGGGGAGAAACCCTCTGTACCAAAGCCTCAGCCGAAAAAGGGCATAGTTTAGAAAATCCCTTCGTGAGGAAAATAATTTTATCAGGAATTTTCCACTCATCAATAAGGATCTGATCAAGAGTGTTATTGGGTGGAAAATAGAAGAAGACTTCTTACTGCACTGGGAAATATCTGGAGAGGATGCTCCCTCATCAGATGTATTGGAGACCTGAATGGTCTCCAGGACAGTCCTGATGAGTCCTCATTGGGGGGGCAGATTAGCCTCATAGGAATCACAAGAATCCATGTCCTCAGAGGAAACCCAATAACCTGCGAATAACCCCTAGAAATGGGGCAATTTCCTTAAAGGTAGAAATAGGCTTCCATAAATGTAGGACATCCCAGACAGATAAAGCCATTTGGGCCGCTGAATACAGAAATGTCTTCACCCATGCTGACTCTAGATTGGTGCTAGAGGGGCCCAGTGGAGTAGTACAGGCCATTGCACATGAGCATACCTGGGAACTTTCAGTTGTTCTCTCCCCAGAGGGGAGTCCTCTGGTGTAGCAGGAGGTGTGAAAAATGATGCGAATCGCATCAAAAAGGAGTCGGGGCTTAACACAAGTTGGGGGGGCAGGGCTCAAAAGTGTGACAAAGTTATTCAAAGAAGGCTGGGAGAAGGAGGAACACGGGGGAAAGAGCAGAAGTGGGCAGAATCAGCATCGGAGACCTGGTAAAGCAGTATCAAAGCTGGAGTCTCCAGGCCAAATCCGGAGAATTCCCAGGTATGCACAGAGGGGCATAGAGGAACAATGTGTGAGGGAAGTAAGGGTAGCCCCTGAGTGCTTTGTCTTGGATTTACCCCCACCTCCCTTACAGTCTTATATACTGACCATTAGAAAGTGTCCCAAACACTAGTAAACACTAGAGAATGTGCCCAGAATAAAAGAATAACCCTTAATAGACCAGAAATACACTTATCTGGCAAGCAAAGGTTTAATCTGGAGAAAGAGAGCAAGGAGAGTCAGCCTCTGTGTAGGATAAGCAAGAGACAACTAAGATGGCAACTGCAAAACTACCAGCCAATCAAAAGAAAGCCCACGAAATGGGCATTCTTGGTACTGTAGTCTTCTCCATTGCTTGATGCCTACCCATACCTACAACTCAGCTTTTGATCTCCATGAGCCCACTGGACACTCAGCAAGTGGACAAGATGACAGGGCATGAGAAGACAAAAAGATAGAGCCCTCTTTGACCATTGCAGTTTAGACGGTTGCAGAGATATGTCCCATAGAAGTTTCCTCCCTAGAAGTCAATGGAGCAAAGATGACGGTGAGCAGGCTCCTGTTCTTAAAGGACCCATTACATTAAAATCGATCTAAAATGAAAAAGCTGTCAAAAGACCCAAAACCCCAAGAGAATACATACGGAAGGTAAAAAAACAAACAAAAAAAAAACTAAGGTATAAGCAAAGGGAGGGTGAAAACAAAGTAGCAGTAGAGAAAAGGATAACACCATATAAGTTATCAGCCATCATCACTCCAAAGCCTGAAAGAAACATGCAGATAAGAAAGATGTCCATAATGAGTACCCAGAGCCTGCCAAGGCTCACATCAGCCCCTGTATGAAGAGCTAACACAGTTTGGGACACAAAGTGGACCAAGGCACTCTAAGGGTTACTCACCAGTCTTCTGTCTTCAGGTTACCATCTTGGAAAGAAACCCTTTAATGAGGGAAAACCTGGAATCAACATTCCCTCCATAGGACTAAATGGTTCCACAAAGTACCTGTGAACTGATCAATCCACTCTAGGAAATCCCAGTGATGGTAAACTACCTAATGAGGAATTATACAGCCTGTATCTTATAGGAAAATAATAAAAAACCTAAACACAACTAAGAGGATGACCATACCTATCCAGCTCCCAGCAGGACACATGAATTCTGGGAGTTAGTGTGCAAGGGGGGGGGTGAGCTGAAGTAGGGGGGAGTCTCCACCCCAAAGACCCTGTCTGTTTGTGAATTGCCCTGGCCTCCAGGATGAGGGACTTGACCCCATGGCACATTTATTCCATTTTGGACTTAAGAAAAAATATAATTTATTTTATTCTTTAAGATTTTGTTGATGACACAGCTGAACCCAAACATGTAAGTCAGAATGCATATTGTTAAATACAAACTCACAAATATACATTTCCATTGGGAGGGGGCTTCCATAGGTTTTAATCAAGATAGAGGTTCTGGACACATATTAAGTTATTTTATCATTTTAGTTGCATTCAAAATAATATAGGGTGAAAGGACTATTTTTTTTTAACACTCTGAATCCTGATCTCATTAAGATGGAGAGTTTTTTCTTTTCAAGGGTCATATTGACCCTTATTATTTTCATTATTTATTTATTATTTGAATGATTAACCCCTTTGTTGCCAGTGCAGATAATTCTAACTACACTGGCAATGGAAGGTAAATTATTTGTTTGAACGGGATGGTGTGTGTTAAGTATGTGTGCGGGCTGAGGGTTATTTTCCAACATGAAGATTAACTACTCCATTGCCAGTGCCCCAAGATCTCTGGTTGGTATCCTGCAATGGAGGGGATACGCTTAGGTGAAAGGGATATAGAGAGCCAGAAGAGGGTCACTGGGGATCAGGCATGGTACCTTGTGGGCTATTGGCCTCATGGTTTTCCCTGCTTGAACAAACCCAAACGATGGATTCCAATTTGGCTTTTGAATTCTGTGATTTCAGAACTGACCATCAGAAAATAACGGCCGATGCTGAAAATAGCTGCTTGACAATTTCTTGCAGTAGAACAGAAAATGAGATCTCCCAATTCAGTTTTATTTTATACACACTGAACACGGATATAGTTAATCTATTTTTAGTTGAAAAAATATGAATCTCACAAATATTAAAAATCTTTAATTTGTGACTACCATATTCTAGACGAAAATTCAATGGAAAACATGGATAATGATGATATCATTGTACTGAATTATGATAGCAATGAGTCGGCTGACAAAAAGTCCCTCAGTGGTAAGTATCTATTTATGTAACTCACTGCCACATTTGAATTGATCAAAAATGTACTTGCACTATCCCTGTGTTTTCCTGGAGTTCCCATAACTGGGGACACCATGACTGAGGCTGACTCACATCAGCTTCTGACAAACATGATTGGCTGATGCCATTGTGGGCCAACACTGAGTGAATTGCTGCTGAGATGATAATCACAATTATTAAGTTGACCATGTAAAAGATATGAACGTTGGACCTATAAGCTGCTTTGCAGCTCTTCACGGTTATATTTTTATGCTGTTCTGCATTGAATGCAGCAAAATCTCAGAGTGCTTTGTTCAGCTACAACACACCAAGAGATAGTTGCATGCGTGAACAGCTGATTTGATGGCCACACACTCATACAAGAATGGTCATTTGAAAATGCTAAAAAAATCACCTGATTGCATTGTCTGTATAGGCTAGCTTTACCAAATTATGCTAAATAAATTGTTAACCATAGTTGATTGGGCTGGTTTTGAAATCCTGAATGGATCAGGGGCACCATATTATGCCTACCAATAAAACAGCCGGTATGGCAAAAAACAAATGAACACTGTCCTAATACCCAGAAATGTAACACTTACCTGTCATCCACTGTGCGTCTTCTTCAATCTTCTCTCTTCCCTGCTTCATCTCTTCTTTCTTCATTAAAATCTAAAAAAAAAAAAAATCAATTAGCATTCATATTAAAATCAAATAAAGACCCCAAAAGATGCCACAGTTAATGCTCTGAGTGCTGGAGGGGCTACGGCACTCAGAGGGTTAAAAGAAGTGTGGCATCTCTCTTCAAAGTAATAAGTTGTCTTAGCCTTTTTTTGGTAAAAAAAATTCATTCTTATATTACCTGGATAAAAATTATCCAAATTGCTGATAAATGGACTCTGTCGCAGCTGGGTCCGCTGGCAGCAACAGGCATTCTTACAGTCACAGACCCCCCATTCAATACATACTGGGCTGTTGCCCGAGTCACACTGAAGGAATTTTTATATGCCAGTCTCTGTTCAATATGTTTGGCACCCTCCAATTGTCTGGGATGTGAGCTTATGCACCTTCCAGGAAATCAGCTTCTAGTTGGGGGATGATGAAAATTACTGTATAGCATTTTCATATTTACCCTGCTTATTTGTTTAAATATTAGAAAAAAGTAGCTTTTGCAGTGTATTGCCTGGTTGGAGTCCTATGTAAACATCTTGTGAACATATAAATGCACAACAATTTTAATTAGAAACAACCATCAATATGATGACCGAGTGGTCAGATTACCTGCATTTCCTCTTCACACACACACAGGGACCGAAATGTGCACAGTCTGACTGCAAATTGTTCAGATTATTACTGTATGTGAGAGGCTGTGCAGATCACTGACTCAACATGACACAATTTGCATAGCCCTATAGACAAATTGCTTTGGATTGACTTATCGAGATCACACTCATAACAATCTGCTAATTATCAAATCACATTTAAAACCAGTCTAGTAAGCTCAGCTGATCAATTTGCTTGGCCAGATTTTTAAAACCAGCCCAGTCAGCTCATGTAACTGATCAGCCCATAACACAATGATAAACTTGCATAGCAGCAACTGTTGACCAGATTGCATGTTTTCAAACAACCATATGTCACTATATCTCCATGTGACAACGGAACCATATTTAGATTGTAAGCTTTACTGGAAAGAGACTTGCATTGTCTAAAAAAAACAAAGTATACATATAGTGCTGTATAAAAATGTGCTGAATATAGGAACAAATGTAATAACACTTTCTATAAAACAGCCCCAAGTGATTTATTACTCATGTGAGGTAACACAAGACATTTAAAACAAGGGTATTATAAGGAAACTATAGGTTTGATTATGAAATGAATTATGAAAAATTTAACTGGGATTAAATACACTTAAATACCTTGAACTTTATACTATTACCTCTAAAAATCCAGGTTTGTTTTCTGAGGCCTAAATTCCCATCTTACATATATAGTAATGTGCAGAAGTTTTAGGCAGGTATGAAAAATGCTGTAAAATAAGAATGCTTTCAAACATAGACATGTTAATAATTTATTTTTATCAATAAAAAAATGCATAGTGAGTGAACAGAAGAAAAATCTAAATCAAATCAATATTCTCCTAGGTACACTTGCCCAAAGTTAGGGATTTTGTAGGCATATAGTCAGGTGTATGATTAAACAATTATTCCAAACAGGTGCTAATGATCATCAATTTAATATGTGGGTTGAAACACAATCATTAACTGAAACACATATAGCTGTGTAGGATGAATAAAACTAGGTGAGGAACAGCCAAAATTAGCTAACAAGATGAGGTTGCTGAAGACAGATTTATACAGTGTAATACACCATGGCAAGGCTAAGCACAGCAACAAGAAACAAGGTTATACTGTATCAGCAATCTCTCTCCTAGGCAGAAATTTCAAGGTAGATAGGGGTTTTCAGATGTGGTGTCCAAGCTTTTTTGAAGAAGCACAAAGAAACAGCAACATTGAGGACCGTAGACGCAGTGGTCAGCCAAGGAAAATTAGTGCAGCAGATGAAAGATACATCATGCTTACTTTCCTTGACAATCGGAAGATGTCCATCAGTGCCATCGGCTCAGAATTGTCAGAAAACAGTTGGACCCTGGTACACCAATCTACTGTCCGGAGAAGTCTTGTCAGAAGTGGCCTTCATGAAAAAAAAGCCATACCTCCAATGCAGAAACAAGGCCAAGCCACTCAACTATGCATGTAAACACAGGAACTAGGGTGCAGAAAAATGGCAGCAGGTGCTCTGAACTAATGAGCCACAATTTGAAATATTTGGCTGTAGCAGAAGGGTTGAGAATAGTATTAGAATGAGTGTCTGCAGGCAACAGTGAAGCATGGTAGAGGTTCCTTGCAACTTTGAGGTTGCATTTCTGCAAATGGAGTTGGGGGATTTGGTCAGAATTAATGGTATCCTCAATGCTGAGAGGTACAGGCAGATACTTATTCATCATGCAATACCATCAGCAAGGCATCTGACTGGCCCCAAATTTACTCTGCAGCATGACAACAACCCCAAACATACAGCCAAAGTCATTAAGAACTATCTTCAGCGTAAAGATGAATAAGGAGTCCTGGAGGTGATATGGCCCCACACAACCCTGATCTCAACATCATTGAGACTGTCTGGGATTACATGAAGAGAGAGAAGTAACAAAGGCTGCCTAAATCCACAGAAGAACTGTGGTTAGTTCTCCAAGATGTTTGGAACAACCTACCTGCCAAGTTCCTTAACAAACTGTGTGCAAGTGTACCTATAAGAATTGATGTTGTTTTGAAGGCAAAGGGTGGTCGCACCAAATATTGATTTGATTTAGATTTTTCTTCTGTTCATTCATTATCATTTTGTTCATTGATACAGATAAACTATTAACATATTTATTTGTGAAAGCATTCTTACTTTACAGCATTTTTTCACACCTGCCTAAAACGTCTGCATAGTACTGTACTCTGAAAGAGCAGCCATTCCTTTCCAGGGCTCTTAATTCTCCAAGATTATCTGTAAATGGGCTCAGATAAAATAACAGCCTTTCTGAACAAATATCAGTGGGCACAAATCACAATCAATCAAATGACTGTAGCCTTTATATAAACAGCAAAAACATCATTAAATAAATGCTCTCTGTTAGGGGTGTAACATGAATAGTTAATGTATACATACACTAGTTGTAAGTATGTGATATTTAAAGTAATATAATCCTATTTAAATTTTTTTGGTATTAGTGCTACTTTAAGACTCCTTGCATGAAATGTTTGAGAATTAGCACTTGAAATCCCTAGCACCTCCAACACATGCACATTTGTAAAAACAAATACAATTAACCAACAAAAAAACCTTAAATGGATATTATCATCATAAAATGAAAAGAGCTTACCTTCATCAGATTATTGTGCACTCATAATCAGCTTTTTTTTTGTCCCTTTGGTTCAAAAAGTCTAACATCCTACAAAATAAAAGTGGGAATAGGCTAAACATAGCTATATTGCCAAGCTTCTTAAAACTGAATAAAACTATGTAATAGTTTTGAGATATGATCCTCTTCCTAATGTATCTGTATGTTGTCATGAATCC
Source organism: Rhinophrynus dorsalis (assembly GCA_037306005.1). NCBI lineage: Eukaryota > Metazoa > Chordata > Amphibia > Anura > Rhinophrynidae > Rhinophrynus > Rhinophrynus dorsalis. The sequence continues at coordinate 519,028,805 of CM074719.1, read as the reverse complement.
TAATTAGACTGCAAGCTCCTTGGGGCAGGGTCCCTTTCCCGTTGTATGATTCCCTTGCTGCACTTTCCCCCACAATGAATGCAATGCTTGCACTTTAGCTTAATGCTCTTAACCCAGTTCTGTATTTTTGTATTGTTCTATTTTAGCTTCTGTAAAGCGCTGTGTACATGTATGGCGCTATATAAATAAAGATATATACATACATACATACATACATTAGATCCCACACAGTCCAGTTCACTGAAACTCTTATCTCTCATGTGTTTAACCTCATTCATGCCATACATTGCCCTTATCACTTATTAGGAGCTAGTGTAAAGAAACAGGGTCAAATGGTCAAGAACAGCTGTCTCCAGATGAATGAATAAATGAATGAATGAATGAATGAATATGTTTATTTATATAGTGCCACAAGTTTACGACAAGTACTTAGGAAAATTAAAAACTGGAAATGGAGGTCCCTCCTCAAAAGCCTACAATTTAAGTGGTAAAGGGAGACATACAGAGAACATAAGAGTTAAGTGCGGTATACAGTGCTCGATTTCTGGTCGGAATAAAGGAACATAAATAAATTAATTATAAGAGCCTTGGAAGTATGAAGTCAGTGCCTTCTAGCTTGTTGAATCCTTGTTAGGGATGTAACAGGATGAACAGGAAAAACACTTTTATAACATATTCGCTGTCTTATGTACCTAAGAAATAACTTTCACAAATGCTGGCTAAATACATTTAAAAGGATATGAAGCCTATTTCATTTTAGGTGCTAATGTACCTTTAAGTTATGTTACATGCACATGACAAATATCACATGTTTCTGAAAATGTAAATCACCATTACATTTTTAAGTCTATGACTTACGTTAGCATCGGCTACTTTCAAAACCAAAACCAGCAAAACAATTTGAGGAATTTTGTCTATCTAAAATATAAACATAATTAAAGCTCATGGAAGAAAACATTTTGTAAAGCAACCAAAAGATATACAACCCACAGGACAGATTATAGACTGGGAGAAAAACATCTGCATTTCCCAATTTATATTAAGATTGAAATGAATAAGGATTTTTTGCAAGTCTATAGTCTTACATTACACACAAATTCATCTTTTTTAACTTATTACAGTAAAGCGGATAATGTTTTTATATGCTGTCTATAATATTGCACTGTTATCTTCTAGAATCCAATGTTTTATGCATCACAAAAACCTATGATAGAGAATCGACAAGAAGACAAACGACAGAGCATCTGCAATGCAGCATTGCAAACCATACACGGAATGACAGACTGAATTCAACAATGTGTCTTTTATTTTAGCAGAAAATGGAGGGTCTATAAATTGAAATCTATTTTATTTTCTCAAAACTATTTTTATTGGAAATTCCAGCTTTTCTCTGTCGTCCAATATATGTTACACGTAACTTTGGGAAGGCAACCACCCCTTTAAATAGGCAGAAATAATTATTGTAAAGAAGCGTAGGGTGGAGCCTTCCTTCCCTCCTTAGCTGTGCACCAGCCAGTCCCCATCCAGTAAGATTTGTTCCTTGATCAAGCAAGGCAGAGAACAGTTCTGCTATAGTTTTAGTTATATTTTTTGTTTTCTGTTAGATATGGATTACCAACCATTAGGTGGATTACCATTACTGACATCCCAATGGTGGAGTGCTCAGTTCCCAGGTGCTGCTGTGGACCTTCCAGCCCTGAGGGGAAATTCTTGTGTAGCATGTTTTTTCTTTAGGAAAAGACTCTCCTTCTCTCCTCAGCAGATTAACCCTGCCAGCTATGTGTATATTCACTATCTCTGGGGTGAAATATTAATACAAGACACTGTATTTGGGCTTTACCTAATACTTTCAAACATTTATACCCTGTTAGGATTTCAGATCCGTTGGGACTTGGGGCTAGGCCTAAGACTAAGGATACTAGGGTGTCTGTGACCCCCATTGCGCATTGCTCCTCATGTCAAGCAGAGCTTCCTAGAGAATACTCAGGTTATTTATGTACTTCATGCGCTGCTGCCCCTGCCTCTCCGCCAGGGACCTCCAGCCATGCACTAGAGCCACTGTGGATGCAGGAGGTTAAGGCTACTACTAAAGAGTTAAGGTCTACCTTACAACTCCTTCCCACACAATTACAGGGGGTCTTCCAGACTTGGCAGCCCCCTACTTCATTCAGGTCCTCAGTGCCCAAACCGCAAGGTGTACCTGATGTGTCAGATTCCTCCTCCGAGGAATTAATGGTGGACTCAGATGAGGGTGAATGTTCTGAGGAAGGTTCCTCCCAATTCTTTGGGGACCCCTTTGAGGATGAACCTGAACCCTCAGCTGAGGGTCTGATCAGGGCAGTACTCAACGCTCTGAACATTCCTCTCATTTCTGAGGCCCCTAAGGACCCTTCTGTTGTGTTTCACATACCTAAGAAGCAGAGTACCTTTTTTTCCACCTAATCCCACGCTTGATCAGCTGGTGCTTGATGAGTGGAAAAACCCTGACAAGAAATCTGCTTTGTCCAGGAAGTTTGCTAAGCTTTATCCCTTCTCTGAAGTGGCTCTGGTTCAGTGGGATCATCCCCTAAAGTGGATGCCCCTGTTTCTAGACTTTCTAAATCCACAGCTCTGCCTGTGGCAGACTCTTCTGTTCTTAAGGATTGGACCGATAGGAAGCTTGAGGCCTTTCTAAAGGCCATATTTGCTACTTCAAGCACATCCCTACGTCTCTCATTCACCGCTGCTTGGGTGAACAGGGCCATTGCTGTCTGGACTGAACAGCTTACTTTGGCAGTACGTCAGGGAGCTCCCACCGCTGACGTGTTGCAGGTTTTGGCCAACATTTCTGAAGCTCAACATTATGTTTCTGCAGCTATCTTTGATGCTATCCCTTTGGTTGCTAGGGTTTCTACCTTGTCTGTGGTTGCCAGACGAGCTCTCTGGCTTAAGATCTGGTTAGTGGATATCATTTCTAAGAAATCCTTACTTTTTTTGCCCTTTTTGGGAATGTCCTTATTTGGACCGGAGCTTAAGGACCTCATCACCCTCTTGCCCTTAGTTTCCAAGAAAAAGCCTCCAGTTCAACTGAATCAGCTTTTTTGTCCCTTTCAGGCTGAGGCGTGTGCCATGAACCAGGCGGTTTTCCAGGTTCCGCGTTCGCCCTCCAAGCCCAAACAGAAATGGAGGCACAAACAGTCCTCCAACAAGCCCAAGACCTCCAAACCTTCTTCGGCACATGCCAGTGGGTGGCCATCTGCACCATTTCATCAGTGTCTGGACAGACACCATGGCGGATCCATGGGTTTTACAGGTCGTCTCAGAGGGATACAGGACTCCCTTCACCTCCCTTCCTCTTTCAGCTTCTTTCCTTCGCACACTCCTCAGGGAGTAGAAAAGCGCTGTCTATTCAATGGGGCCATTCAGACCCTTTAGACAAGGAGGTCCTGGAACCGGTTCCTGGGCTGGAAAAGGCATCGGGTTCTATTCCAACCTATTTGTGGTTTCCAAGAAGGATGGCAGCTGCCATCTGATGTTAGACCTCAAGGATCTTAATTCCTTTGTGGTCAAAACTCACTGTCACCAGGAGTCTCTATGGACAGTGATTGAGGCCATATGTCCTGGGGAATTTCTTGCTTCTCTGGAACTTCAGGATGCCTATCTGCATATAGCCATCCATCCGGAGAGCCGGCAGTACCTCAGGTTCATTTGCGATCAAGGGCACTTCCAGTTTTCTGCTCTTCCCTTTGGTCTGACTCTGAACATGGACAAGTCAGATTTGATTCCATCTCAACGACTGGTATTTCTGGGTCTTCTATTTGACACCCTGAAGGGTATGGTATTTCTCACAGACGATGTGGCTCATCAGATAACCCACAAAGTGCCTGCAGTCCTGGCTTGCGATCCAGTCCCAACAAAGAAGTTAACATCTCTAGTGGGGAAGTTCATCTCCACCATGGAGGCAGTTCCATTTCCAATGGCTCACATGAAAGAACTTTAGAGGTTTGTGACCCAGGTCTGCAGGGGCAAGATGATCTCCTGAAGATGTCGGTTTCTCTTCCTCTTCATGTGGAGCTGAGTCTGTCATTGTGGCTCAATCTGTCCAATCTTCTGAAGGGCAGGTCCTTCATGGTATCCTTCTGGACAATGGTGAGAAAGGATGCCAGCCTTTCTGGCTGGGGAGCGGTCCTGGGTCACCTGAACACCAGGGTCGGTAGTCTGTGGAGGAGTCTCTCCTTCCCATCAACGTTTTGGAGCTTCAAGCGTTATTTCATGCTCCCCAGCACTGGGCACTCAAGCTGGATGGAGGTGGTCTCGGAGTTCCACATCAATCAGGAAATTGTTGTACCCTCCTTCTGTCCTGACCCTACTTCTGACAAGGAAAGGGAGCTTCACTTATTGGATGTGGTGCGCTACCTTAAGTTCTATGTGCACTGCACTGAGTCCATTCATCAGTCTGACGTGCTCTTTGTCATTCCTGAGGATCCCAGGGCAGGTAAACCGGCGTCCAAGGTTACTATTGCCTTCTGGATTAAGTCTACTATTCGTAAGGTTTAAGAACTTAGGAAGAAGCCTGTTCCATTTCGTGTCACGGTTCATTCCACCAGGTCTATTGGAGCCTCTTGGGCCTATAAGAATTAGGCCTCAGCTGATCAGTTGTTCAATGCGGCCACTTGGTCGTCTGTGCACACCTTCTCTAAACACTACCATGTTGATGTCCTGACACCAGCTGATGCCAGCCTTGGTAGGAAGGTCCTAGAGGCAGTATTGCCTGTCTAGGGTTCCTTCTTTCTTACTAGTATCCTTAACTATTGAACCTGGGTGGTTCTAGTTCTGTGCGCTGTGTTACAGTTCCTGGTGTGTTACAAGCCAGTTGAGTGTCCGTTGACACTTTTTTTTATACGGGCCATCCTATGATCTGATTGGTTCATGTCGGCTCTGGTGACTTTGGGGACTGGCTCCTGGTCCTTTCCTTCATTCCCGCCTCTGGGAAACTCAATGTTGGTACATCCCAAAGTTACCTGTAACCTGTATTGGATGACAGAGAAAAGAAGATTTTAGTCTTACCTGTTAAATCTTTTTCTCTTAGTTCATATAGGTTACAGGTTTCCCACCCTGTCAAGGGACCATGCTTGGTTTTCCTGTGACCGAACGTGGGAGTCCTTTCGGGTTCATGCTCACAGGAGTCTTCTTTTCCCTTCTTGCTACCTAGTCAATAGTTAGTGTTTCAAATCTTACTGGATGGGGATTGGCTGGTGCACGGCTAAGGAGGGAAGGAAGGCTCCATCCTGCACTTCTTTTCAAGAATTGTTCCTGCCTATTTAAAGGGGTGGTCACCTTCCCAAAGTTACCCATAACCTATATGGACTAAGAGAAAAGGATTTAACAGGTAAGACTAAAATCCTCTTTTATGAATAATAATGGATTCTTAATAATGACTCTTAAAACTTTACAGGATTTACTATATATTAGAATCCTTGCAGAGGCCATGCTGTACACAATATAATTTTTCATATTACAAAAAATAAATAATTCATGCTCATTTCTTTCCTCATCACTCTCCCAGGTTTATCAGCCATTATTAAATTGGCTTTATTCAAAATTTTTTAAAATTGGAAGGCATATTTAAAAAATTTGCAAACTAAAATTTGGTGGGTCAAAGAAAAGTGTTTGTAAAAAGAAATGTAGTTATACCTATATTTTTTAGTTATATAGCAAAGAAAAGTTTCAGGTGATGGCCCTTGGCATTTTAATTATATATATATTCCTTAACCTCTTAACGACCGCCCAATCCATTGTGCTATTTCAATTCTGGGATTGGCATTGTTGCATGCAGCCGTGCTGCCATCCTAGAATTCCATGACATGCTAGGATCATCACCGTTCCTTAAGTGCGAAAGAAGTGATGGTCCTGGCACGTCAAATGTCCTTAAGAGGTTAAATTAACATCACACTAACCTTAATTTCTATATCACATGCAAGATAACTGTATGTTTCTCCATCAATATTGAACTTATAAATAAACCCCAGACAAAATTGCACACATATGTAAAAGGAACAATTTGCTTACCGATATCTTGGTTTCTTCTATGTCCCTCCAAGACATTGAAAGAGTGGGATTGTCTCCACCCCACAACTGGGTAGGACCAATCAGTAACTTCAAAAGGGGCTTTAAAATTCCCACCTTCAGTGTCACCCGGAAGCATATCTCTTTTGGTCACAAAATGCCTGACCTCTGGATCTTGAGTAGGCTGACTGTCCAGGAGGCTACAATCTATTTTTTCTTTCATGCTGAAAGAAAGAACTCTTTCCCCCGATGCCTCATTATGCGTGCCACACAAACCATACCTGTGGCTGATTTCATATTTTGCCCCAAGTTTCTTCAATGCTTCATCTAATTTCCATTACATAGGGTCATGTAAAGATGTACCATCTTCTAGAGGAATAAGAGTTCACAGTTGCATAAATTTTGGGGGTTGTAGTCTAATTGTTTACATCCTCCTCATTAAACAGGAACATTTTATTAAATCTTCTATTACCCAGATTCCATTCTTGTTTTGATTAATTAAAAAATAGATTGATGGACCAGAAAAACTGGGACAGATTTTTTTTTGCCCAGAAAGGCTGTGTCCATTATATCAAGGTTCTGTTACGACTCTGATGGCCCTAAGGTGCTCCTTAGAAATGTAAGAATCTGTTCTATCAATAATGAAGACCCCTGTGTGTTCTGTGATTTCTCCTCCCTCCTCAGAAGACATACCTGATTCCTAACCCTGAAGACTAGACTTTAGATCCTCATCAACATCTTCTGTATATGAGCAAGTACCTTCCACTGTTTCCATGTGCTGCCTTTCTGGATGGTTCATCTTCTTGCATTACCCTGAGTGGAGGATTTCACTCAGGATAAAAACTCCTAGAACTGGGAAGGCATTTCATTCCCTGCAGCTTTCCTTAAACATTCTGGACATAATTTGCCTAGGTCTGAAACTGGCATTTTATCACACCAAGCAAATAACTTGTGTTTGGGTTTTGGGTTGAGATTTCTCTTCCTTACTAGGGTTATCAGGCACATCCTTGCCCTTGGCCAGCTACTTTTAGAGGGCAGACGTGCTGAGCCTAAGTTTGAGCACCCAAAAAACATTAAGGCAAACCTGCACACCACTTTAAATATGCCTCCCTGCTCCTACAGTGAAGCATGGCCCGAATCCACTTTTAGGCCAGAAGCCCTGAAGCATAATAGTGTGCCGGATCATGGGCAAGGCAACCTAGATGCCTGCCTAAGGCCCAATGACTTGGTTGGGGGCACCACTGGGCCACCCACCTGCTAACCCAACTCACTGTCAGTTTCTGGCACTGATATTGAGCTGCTTCTTCCACCCTTCTGCCTCTATCTGCCCCTATTCTAAGCATTGTGCACAGACCACAAGGTTGTGAATGCATTCAAAGTCAGGGAACTCAAGGAAGGGAAGCTAGTTCTTTGACTGTGCATGCACCATGTACAGGACATAAGGGAAACAGATGAAAAGCACGTATTAAGTACAACACTTGCCTCTGGCCGTCACCATCCATTCCTGACATGAACAGTGCTGAGGTGGGCAATGTGGAGATAGACAATGGGGGCAATGTGGAGGTGGACAATTGGGGCATTGTGGAGGTGGCTAATGTGGAAGTGGACTGTGGGGGCAATGTGGAGGTGGATAATGGGGGCATTGTGGAGGTAGGCAATGGGGGACAATGTGGAGGTGAACAATGCGGAGGTGGCCAATGTGGAGGGAGGACAGTGGGAACAATGTGGTCAAATCCAGAAAGGATAGGAGCCGGATAGGTCTGTCCAAGAGATATGCCCAGAACCTCCTGCCCTCTTGGCTAGAAAGGAGAGAGGGGAATCCAACACTATTTAAGCTTGACTCCAGAGCTCCAGGGGTTCATTCCCCTGAACAGGTGGCATCCATAGCAGCCAAGAAGTAACAAAACACACATGCTCATCCTGCCATCTGGGTAGGACCAAAGAAACTGAAGGCAGGGATTTCTAAGCCCCTTTTGAAGTTTTTGAATGGTCCTACCAAGCTGGAGGGTGAAGAAGATCCCACACTCAATGCCTTGAGAGAGACACAGAAGAAATACCCTTATTACATATAATCCCAATAATAAACCCTTTATAGTGCTCTGGAGTACAGAGGTTTTGTCATATCATGTATATTTATACTTTAACATAACTGGCTAACATACAGTAATTATTCTTATTATGCATGTTAAAGGCTTTTGTACTGTAAGCTGCTCTTTTGTCCCTCTTGCTACTAGGAATGTGTTCTTATATGTGGTGCTATATTATGCAATGACATATATTATGAATATGCTTGAAGCTAAAGGTTAGCAAACCAGTTCATGCAACTATTTAATTGTAAGTAAAATTCAACTGAAAAAATATATTGCTAAAATTGGGTGTTTCACATTCCACATTTATATCAATACATCAAGAGAAAAGGGCAAACCAAACATTGAGTCTTGTTAAAGGGATAGTAATGTTCCATAAAAACTTGTTATAGTTTTGTAGAGGACGAAAAAATAAGCTTAATGGTGCAAATCTTATCTCTCAAACCTCTATGGTTTAAGAGATATAAGTACTGAAAGTTCCCCCCTCCCTCCCCTTCTCCTGAAGTCAGCGTCTAGCTGACAGTAGGAGATCCCGTCTGGGGATCAGCCTGCAGCAAAGCTAAAATCTCATTATTGCAAATTAATTACTTCATTGGAAAGGTCTACAAAGTGTGCCTGGTTTGCAAGCACACTTTGTAGACCTTTTCAATTAAGTAATTATTTTGCAATAAAGTGATTTCGGCTCTGCTGCAGAGCCTCCTCGTGTCGGCCGACACAGATCTCCTGCTGTCAGCTTTACAGCTGACATCAGTAGAAGGGGAGGGATCTGGGAACTTTCAATGCTTATATCTCTCAAACCATAACGGTTTGAGAGATAGGGTTTGCACCATTAAGCTTATTTTTTCATCCTCTACAAAACTGTATCAAGTTTTTATGGGGTATTACTAACACTTTAAACAGTTTGCAACTGCAAACATGAATTTTGGTGAAGTTCATTCATCATTACTTACAGCTTATAATAAAAAAGTGCATGTTTGGTGTCATATGTGGGTTGGCTAAAAAATGGATCAACAGGGTGATATGACATGAGCTGAGTGTGATGAACGAATATCTTTTTTTCAGCCTCATCAACTATGTTACTACAGCATGTTGTAATTTGGTGAAATCAATGGCTTTATCCAATTCCAACTGGTAAAACCCACAGTATGGCAAAAATTAATACCGAACGGTACACACAGTTGTACCTTCGGAGTTGCCCTATCATCATGAATCAAGACAAGTGTTGTAACACAGAGCCTGACTTGTGGCCCAACATCTGTTGTGTGTTTTTTTTTTTATTCCCATAACTCATGCTAAATAGCGTGAGAAATGGGAACATCAAAGAAGCTAGCCAAAACTTGATGTTTGACACAGTGTCAAACACCTAGCATGAGCTACAAATACAGTCACCCTCCCAAAAGTTAACCCTCCCATTGGCCCTACACTACCCCTAACATTAACAATAAAGTGGACCCATACTAGCACTAACACTATCCTACCACCCATAGCTTGAACACTTCCCTGTAATCCTGATGTCTGGTGTGGTCTCTTGCACTCAGGTCTTCCTCTTTAATTCTTCTTCAGTAAGCTTGTTTCTTCTTCTTCACTGGTCATCTTCTTTATCTGTCACCATCTCCTTTCCTTCATCTGTGCTCATCTCCTGTAAAGAAAAAAAAATAGTAAAAACAATACATCATTAAGGTTACGCTTCTGCAATAGGCGGCAGGAAAAAGAGAGCAAAAATCCCTCCTCATTGTGCCTTTTCGAGCTGTTGCTCAATCAGCAATGAGGGAAATTTGAATAGGAAATGCCTTTTATATGGCCAGTCCCTATTCAAAATTCTTGCCACGCTCCCATTTGCTGGAAGGTGGGTTTCCACAGAGAACATATTGGGTCTTGCAGTAACCACATCTCCCAGCCAATCAGCTTCTAGCGCATTGAGTCATCCCTCCAGCTAGCTGCTGATTGGCTGGGAGGTGTGGTTACTGCAGGGCATGTTACGTGTCCTTCGTAACCCCACATCCCAGCCAATGTGAGAGTGGCAAGCAATTTTAATAGGTACTGGCCATATAAAAGGCAGTCCCAATTCATATTTCCCTACTTGAGGATTGGGCAATGGTCTAAAAAGTACAAGGAGGGAGCTTTTTTGCTCTTTTTTTCTGCCGTTGCTGGCAGCAACGTGAATTTAAAGATGGATTGATTTTACTAACTATATTTTTTCTCTACAGGTAAAACACTAAGTTTAAAGAAGACTATAGAAGAGCACAGATAAAGAAAAGAAGAAAGAATAAGATGACAGATGAAGACAGGTGAAGATGACAGAAGAAGAATTGAAGAAGATGACCAGGGTGCACAGGACCCCGCTGGACATCACGTTTACAGGGAAGTATTTATTTTAATTATATGGTATTAGTTTTGGAGGGATTAACCCTTTGAGTGCCAATGGAGTATGCTATGCTGTGCAATGTGTTGTATACCTCACTGGAACTCAAAGGGTTAATTATTTTTCCTTTATACATATTTTTTGGATAGTATGGATGTATTGATATGCGTCTTACACTTCACTTACATGTCAGTGGTTAGGCAAATGCATTAGCCATTAATATTTGGAGATAAAAGGGTGTCCCTTGATGCATATTACTACCCACCACCAGTAATTTATTCGCAAATTCAAATACCTTGTCATTGCTTCCAATGGGTGCATATTTAGAGTCTGTAGTGCCTTTTTACTGTTCGGTAGTGTGTCACAGTGCAGGTAATTGCATACCTGACTGTAACTTAAAACCGAAGGTACTTTTTTTAAAATTTTTTTTTTATTAACGCTGCCTAATTAATTAGGCAATAGTCCCCCACGAGAAAGGCCCACAGTCCAGCACATTACCTTTTACCATGGGTGACAGATACAGTATAGCCTCGCTGTACTGGTTTTGCCTATGTGGAGGCCTAAAGTCTAAAGCTCAGGAAGGAAAGAACCTAGGACTTATCACTAAAACAAGGTTTTAGCTATTGAATCATCAATCCAAAAATGCATGAAAATAATGCATTACAGCAAATAAAAGAGGATTTTAGTCTTACCTGTTAAATCCTTTTCTCTTAGCCATATAACATATAGGTACCATGGGGGAGGTGACGGCTCCCTCCCAGTAGGCTGGAACATTTCAAGGCAAGGTCTTGGAGGTGGAGCTTTCCTTTTGCCTACCCAGTTTGACTTGAGACAAGCTCACTAAATAGGACAGCAAGAAAAGAAGTTGGTAAACTCTTTTGAGCAATAAGACCCAAGAGAACTCCCATGCCCAGCCAAGTGGAACAAAGCAAGTTCCCTTTCACTGGGTGGGAGACCTGTATGTCATATGGACTAAGAGAAAAGGATTTAACAGGTAAGACTAAAATCCTCTTTTCTCTGTCGTCCAATGTGATATACAAGTACCATGGGGATATACCAACATTAAGCCCCAGGGTGGGAAGAAAAGGAAAGGACCAAGCGCCAGTCCCCATGATACCAGTGTTCCCTAGGACTATTCAGAACCAATAACAGCCCAAACATAACTGTCAACAGACACTGAAAACAATAGCACAGCACACAAGAACATGAGCCAACCAGGCTCAAACAGTTAAAGAACAGTAAAGCACAGTAAGAAGTAGGCCCTTAAATAGGCAGAACTGCCTGCAGGACCTTCCTGCCATAACTGGCTTCAACTGAAGCCAGGACATCAACATGATAGTGTTTGGCAAAGGTGTGTACAGAGGACCACCTCACAGCCTTGCACAGCTGTTCAGCAGAGGCCTGATTCTTGTAGGCCCAAGAGGCCACAACAGATCTGGTGGCGTGTGCTGTAACACACAAGAGAACATGTTTCTTCCTGAATTGGTAAGCCTTGCAAATGGTAGACTTAATCCAGGACACAACAGTGAACTTGGACGCAGCCATACATGCCCTATGATCCTCAGGGATGATGAAAAAGGCATCAGTCTTGCACAAAGATTCAGTAAGGTGCATGTAAAACTTGAGACAGCGCAGCGCATCCAACAAGTGGAGATCCCTCTCCTTGTCAGATTTGGGGTCAGGACAAAATGAAGGAACAACATTTTTCCTGATTTATGTATAACTCAGAGACCACCTTAGGAAGGAATTCTTGGGAGGAACGAAGAACAGCCTTATCCTTGTGAATTCAGCAACTCTGTGCACAGAGGCTACAGCCAGAAGAAAAACCATCTTCCACATAAGACGACACAGAGAAATGGTAGCAAGGAACAAAAAGGAAGGTCAGTGCAAGACAGTCAAAACCAGGTTTAGGTCCCACTGACGAGTGGGAGCCTTGTAGGCAGGGAAAGCATAAGTGACACCCTGAAAGAACACCTTGACATCTGGCAATGCATCTTTGGCAAAATGCAGAGAGAGAGCCAAAGTCTGAACCTTCAAGGAGCTAAAACTGAACCCTTTATTCACCCTTCCTGCGAAAAGGACAGGACCATCGGAAGATCAAAATCCTGTGAAGACAGGTCCCTGTTTACACACGAAAAATGAAATATTGACCAGACTCTGTGGTAGGCCTTGGAAGAAACAAGCTTTTTAACCTGGATCATAGTGGAGATAATCTCAGGGGAGAAACCCTTTCTCCTCAGGATGGAGGCTTTAACAGCCATGCGTTCCACGTCCTCCTTCTAGAGGTACCATTGAAGAAGGAGATCTAGTCTGAGTGGCAGTGGAAATGGATCCTGAATGGAGAGGGCAACCAACGCGGGGAACCATGCCCTCCGAATTGGAGGGAAGATAGAAGTGTAATGGTTTGTTTGACACTCAGACACAGTAGGTTTGGATAAAACACAGTTTTATTGAACAGTTGCAATAACAATAACCCTCACGGGTCCAGTAATATATAAGCAATATATTACAGACACAGGACAGGTTACAATGAGGTATACCCACACGGGTCCAGTACATACAAATTACAATATACAATATACTGACAGGTCAGGTAACTTTCGTGTGATACTCAAGTTAGGCAGCATTGAATGGGTTGCTATTAGGCCAGGAGGACTGACAGGCCCTAATAGTGCGAGGCCCTTTAAGACTCTCAATCTGAAGAGAGAGCACAATATCAAGTAATGCCCAAGCAGACAACGGAGACCAGAGCAACTTTGTGGACTGCCGTAGCAGTAACGGACACCAGAGCAACTTGTGGACTGCCGTAGCAGTAACAGAGACTAGCAATGAGCCCGGAAAGGCACCCAACTGGGGACTGCAGGAAGGATAGCTGGTGTCTGGCACCCACCCCGGAGGGTTAACAACACTCAGACCAAAGTCGACTGCACAATCAGGCGGACTGCATAAGGCGCCCAGAGAACCCAACCTCAGCGTGAATGGCAGGAAATGGTCCAGCGGATAATGGTGCATGGATGGATGGAACACACCAGCAATGTCGCCTGGGCGACACCGACAACAACGGAGACTAGAGTGCAGAGAGTGACTGTCCGGAGACAGAGAGGATCCTGGAACAACCCCAACTGGAGACCGGATAAGATGTCAGCAGGAGGGATACGCAACCACAGGAGCCCAACCGGGATGGGTCGGTACACAGAGCAGGAACGTCAGCCGGGCCGGGTTGGTACACAGAGCAGGAACATCAGCCAGTCTGAGTCGGTACACAGAGCAGGAACATCAGCCGGGCCGGGGTCGGTACACAGAGCAGGAACATCAGCCAATCCAAGTCGGTACACAGAACAGGAACGAGATGCAGAGTAGTCAGGCAGTTTGGGTCGGTACACAGGCAGGAACAAGATGCAGAGTAGTCTGGCAGTCCGGGTCAGTACACAGAGATCACACGAAAACAGGAACAAGTGCTGGTAACAGAAACACCACGAAAGGGCACTGGATAAGTGACAAGACCCAGTATTTAAGGACAAATACTGGGCGGGGACAAGTCACTTCAACCAATGGGCTTAAGCAGTAGTGGAAACTGACAGAATGTCGCCAGCATAGCACGGGCACCGCGATAATAAGCCAGATGAAAGCAACATGGAATCACCAGAGCGTCCACCACTAAGGCCAGAGGTCCCCCCCCCAAATGGAAGAAAACATTTGTACTTTGCTGTTGTACCTGGTGGCCATCAAGTCTATCTGAGGAAGACCCTACCGACCAACAGGTCGAAAACATTGGGATGGAGCTCCCATTTTCTGGGGTCCACCCTTTGGTGGCTGAGGAAGTCTGCTAGGACGTTGGAATGTGTGATCTGTGGCCCAGGCCAAAATAGACTTGCCCTCTGATCAAGCTGGAGCGCTTTTTGTGCCTCCCTGCTTTTTGATGTATGCCACTGCCATGGTGCTGTCCGACTGGACTCTTACTGGACATCCTCTCAATTGAAGGGACCAGTAAGATATAGTGTGCCGAATTGCCCTGAATCCCAGAAAATTGATGGACTGAAGGGACTCCTCCAAGGTCCACTTGACCTGGCTCCCTAGGTGACCCAGGACATCGCGTCCCAGCCCTGCAGGCTGATGTCCATAGTAAAAAGATCCATTCATGGATCACAAGCTATTTCCCCTGCTCCAGGTTGGTTCTGTCTAACCATCAGAGCAGATCCGGTCTAACCTCCGGAGGAAGGGAAACCCTGAGATCCAAGAGATCCGGGTTCCACTGCCAAGAGAGGATGGTGAATCTCTGGAACTCCCTGGGGTAGACGATGGAGTATGTAACCACCTCCATGGTGGACACCATGCGAACAGCAAGAATCATGAATCCAGAGCTGAGGGCCCACTCCAGAGCTTGGAACACCAGATGCATGATTTGCTGAATGGAGTCTTCCATCAGGAAAACCTTCCCTAGACGGGTATCAAACCTGAGTCTGAGGAAAACCAAGTTCTGTGAGGGAACCTGAGCATACTCCATGTTGAGAATCCACCCATGGTGGAGGAGAATCTGTGCACAGTCCTGGACATGCTGGTCCAGGAGTTCCCTTGACGGAGCCTTCAGCAGAAGGATGTGAAGGAAGGCAATCAGTGCCCCCAGAGCTCTGGCACACACTCGAGGAGTGGAGGTGAAACCAAGGGGCAGAGCAATGAACTGGAAGTGCCCAGATTCGCAAGTGAAGCGGAGGTACTTCTGACTGTCTGGATAAATTGGGACATGCAGGTATGCATCCTGTAGATCCAGAGATGTGAGGAATTCTCCCAGCACATAGCAGCAACGACAGATCACAAGGACTCCATCTTGAAGCATGCAGTCTCCACAAAAGAACTGAGGTCCTTGAGGTCTAAGATAGTATGGCTGCCGCCGTCTGGCTTGGTCACCACAAACAGGTTTGAATAGAAACCTATCTCATGAGGAGGAACTGGAATAAGAACTCCCTTGTCCAAGAGAGCCTGAGTCGCCGCGTTGAAAAGTCATAGCTTTTCCTTTCCCAAGGCACTCCTTGACTGGAAGAATCTGTAGGGAGGAAGGGATTTAAAGGCAATCTTGTACCCTTCCAAAACCACCTGCAGAACCCACTGGCCCTGCAATGGACTCTGACCATGCATCTGAAAAATGGTGCAGACACCCATGGGCAGCTGTGGACCAAGATTCTGTGAGTCATGCAGATGCAGTTATGCCAGACTTGGGATTGGCAACAGTGTGCTTAGAGTGCTACTGCTGCCTGGGCTTGGTGGTGGGGCACGGGGTGCTGGCTTGAGACATGCTCGAATTTGACCTTTGCTCCTCTGTTTAGGCAGGGATGAAACAGCTGCTGTTTCCTCGCCATGTTAGGGCATTTGGAGTCCAGAGGTAACAGGGTACTCTTGCCCCCAGCAGCCGCACTGATAATCTGTTTCAGTTCAGGCCCAAGAAGATATTTGCCCTGAAAGGGGAGAGAAATCAGTGACTTTTTCTCAGTTGCTGTATTCTAGCAACGCTTGAACTTGCACTTACAGGGCCCCTAAGATACTGGGGTTGTGAACTGGATTGAAGGGCACGAGGAAACAAGAATGAGCCCTCTCTCAAAGTCCCAATGCAGTTTGTCCCATAGAAGTCAATGGAGCAAGTGCGGCCTCACGGTGAAACATGCCTTAAAGGTACGGTACGCTAAAAATACAGATTTTACAAAAATGCTCATAATTACCCAAACACCCAATGGGACATGTAGGGATAAATAAAAATGGATGATCCCGAAGAGAAAATCCATAAATAAACCTTAAACAAAGTTAAACCAACAGGGAAGGGGTTAACTACACAAAATGAAGCCATCCAAGCTCCAAAAGCACAGGGACCAAACTGAATAAGGTACCCAACATGACTGCAGGAGTTCTGGACTCCAAGATGACCCCTGTATGGAGGGGAACAATGAGACAGGTGGATCATGGCACTCAAAGGGTTACTCACCAATCTTGATCTTCTGTCTTCAGATTACCATTATGAGAAACAGAGCCTCAGAGAGACCTAGTTAGGAGAGAGAAACTTGGGCTGCAAGATTCTGTCCACAGGGCTGCAAAGATCCACAACATCTCCTGCATGCTAGACAATCCTCCAGAGGAAGCCAGGAATGGTAACCCTCCTAATGGGGGGATTGTAACATCCCATATCTAACATAGAAAACAATAGTCTAAAAACTAAGCAGAAAAGTTCCTAGCCTTCACACAGGTATCATCCCCTTCCATGGTACCTGTATGTCATATTGGACGACAAAGAAAATATCCTATATGCAGAGTTGCTTGAATCACTAAATTGGTGAGAAATCCACAGTTCTAGAGCAGATGATATCTCTTCTGGGAAGCCTCTGAAAAACTGAAGGCTAAGTGAGAACCTAATGGGATGGGGAGGGAATCCCAAAGTTTAGACAATGCTGGAGAAGCTTTGCAGGCAGGACTGGGAGAATATAATTGGAGATTCAAAGAGAAATTCCTGTGCAGATCGAAGATGGTAAGTGGAGGAGTATGTAGAAACAAGGGATTAGCTGTAGGAGGGTGCTGTAAATTAGCACCAGGATTTTGGATTTAGAGCTAAAGGGTAAGGGAAGCCAGTGTAATGATTGGCAGAGAGGAGCAGTATTACAAGAGCTATGTATGTGGTAGATTGGTCTGGCAGTAGTGTTCAGGGAGAGAAGCTAGTAGGGAAGGTGTTGCAACAGTGAAGATAGATTTGGATTAGAATTTTGACAGTCTGATGGATGACAAAAGCTCTAGGAAATGGCAGAATTAAATGTGAATCGCAAACAGCGTGCTTTGGAGGGTGGGGTAATTATGGTGTTGCTGAGAGTGAGTGGAACGGAAGAAATGCTGGCTGGAAGTAACAGAAAATTAAAGAGAATATAGTATTTAAAGAGATAGTAATGTAACAATATAAAGGGATATCAGATTATTCATTATACCTTTTTATCATGCTCTGGACCCTTCTAATTGTCCATTTCAGTGTAATTTGATTGTAATTTTATTTTAAGTTTTCCTCTCCCGACCCCTTTTCCCTGCGTCACTCTTCTTCCCCTCAGATGTGAAAGCTGGTTGCTTGACTGGACAGATCACAACATGGGACACTATTGTCTATGTCTGTATGAGGAAATCACTTTCTGATCTGAAGGGAAGAAGAGAGATGTAGGGAAAAGGGGCAGGAGGGGGAAACTGTAAAATAAAATTACAATCAAACTACACCAATATGGAAGATTAGCACTGTACAGCCGGTTATGCCTTTCTCTCTTTACATTACTATCCCTTTAAGTGTATACAACCTCTGCTAATTTCTGTTGTTAGTGTTCCTTGAAAGGAAGATGGCATCCTCTACATTCTTCCTGTAGAACATGGTACCAGGAATTATTCATCTACTCCACAGACAGACCAAATACTACAAGTAAAACTGTGCTTGTTTAATGGACCTTTCACCATCGGTTCCTTGCATTTGCAAAATAAACTGATCTACAACACTGTAAAAGTAGCCTAGGGAGCTATGGAAATAAAACAAATTTATCATTGATCATCTGAAACACAATCCAACAACCAGGGAGAAATGAGCACAGAGATATATGGTTAGACAGAGTTGTGAAAGCTTTGAATAGAACTGAGGAAGTCCGACATGGATACATTATTTTTTTTAGTTTACTTGCAGAGGGTGATGTTTTAGAATTAAGGGATGTGTCCCTTGCAGTCAATTTTAGGATGAACAATAGAAAGGAAAGGTCAGGTATACTAGAGAGAAGTTTCAATAGCAGGGGTCAAAAATAAGAACTGGATGAATTTTAGCAGTGGGAGGACAGTGGAAGGAGTTCATCAGAGGTCTCAAACTGTATTCCTAAAGTGCTGAAACAATGTAGGATTCAAAGATATTTCTGCTGACTATAAATCTCTGGCGTACTTTGCTGCCCCCCCCCCAAACACCACGCCTTACTTGAATTCACTATCTAGCACAATCCACTGGTGCTTAATTCAGAAAGTTCACTGAGCTTGCAACATACACTCACAACAAACTTAACCCACTGGCTGTTAGAATGAGTTCAAATGCACTGCAAAGCAATATATTGGAAATCTTGCTAGCATCCAGAGAGTTATATAACAGCCAGTAAAGGGGTTTGTAAACTAGAAACTAAGCCAGCAAAAACCAGGATCTGGGTTATTGATCTAACCCAGAATACTCCTCAAACCCTGGCACTCTAGGCAGTTGTCTGCTCTGTCTGCTGAGAAGTCTGGTCCTTCTTGTGAAGAATCAATGATGTCCAAAAAATATGCACTACCTCTGAACAGTAGGAAAGCAGTCTAAGAGTCCTGGAATAAATTTTTCTACAAGGACAGTGTGAATGCCAGAGGAGAATCTAAATGAGGTAAAACATTAACAGGCTCACACATGTAAGGTTTAATTACTACTACTACTACTACTATGCTGTGCAATTATCTCCATACCATTACAGACATCCTGGGCATTACTGTGTGTATGTACGTTAATATACAAATCTATAAAAGTATACACTAATGGTGACATGCTGACTTGTGTAGAATGAGAGTGAAAAACATTTCCCACCTAACCCTGACAGAAAATTCACAACAGGGCAGATCTTTACATCCTCGAAATAGGGAAATAGGTAGGGAAATAATCAGCTACAATATCCATATCATCCATAACTCCGCAGATGTTCTTCCTGTCCTCTAGTGATTATTAGATTCATCCCCTTTGAGTGCCAGAGGGTGTCCAGTTCATGGCTTCACAATGCATGGACATCCCCTTTAGAGTCCATTAGCGACCTGGAACAAAGCTGCAGTGATCTTAAGAGTATCAGTTGTTCCCAGGTAGGATCAAGGATTTATATATAACCCATATACAACGGTGGGAAAACACCAGGGGGGAGATTCACTAAGGGGTGATAAAAAGGTGATAAATTGGAGACGACTTCACCAGTTTATTACTTCTCCAGTTCCTATGATATTCTGCAAAGTTGAAGAAATTTTAGTGCATAGGCTGCACATAGGAATTGGAGAAGCGATAAACTGTAGAAGTCTCCACTTTATCACCTCTTAGTGAATCTTCCTCCAGTAGCCATGTTACTAAAATCTTACTTTTACCTCCTAAAGGGATAGCAATGTTTCATAATAAAAGCAGCTCCAATTAATCTTCATAGTATTTGAGCTATGGAGAGTGTTATTTCAATACTGTCAGAGTTGTTGTTCAAGAGTATGATAAAGTATCCCTAACCCGCCCCTTTTACCTAGTGTAGTGTTGGAGCTTCTGTTTGTTATAAAACAATACTATACCTTTAATGTTTAATCTATCTCTCTCTCTCTCTCTCTCTCTCTATATATATATATATATATATATATATATATATATATATATATATATATATATATATATATATAAAAGCACACACACATAGAAGCTAGTAATTACACATATAATGAGTATGAACTTCTATAACAACTAATAGGCACCTACTGATTATGTCTAGCTCAAAGACTTTCACATTTTTGTCCACCTTTGTCCATGTTACACTTATATGAACAGTAATTTCAGCTATACACTATACTTATCAGAAAAACAAGCTATGTGTTATGGTCACTAGTGTTGCACTTCATTATTTAAGTGGACTCTATAAGGCTTTCTTGTACATGACTAATCATCTTGTAAATATATCAAACCAGACTTGTTTTAGGACAGTTATCCCTGTAGAAGCTGTGATTATACAGGGATACCCTTAACAGACCATTATCATCATTGCTTTGAACAGAAATCAGGGTGTGGCTCTTAGCTAGAAACTATGCAGGTTGTAAGGGCATTCTCCATACACCCTCTAAGTCAGGCAAAGAGAGCCTATGGGGCAGGTCAACAACTGTGATACTTCAGTCTTGCAATTCAGGCTATTCTTACATGACCAAAGAGGGAGGCCCTAGACCTGCTCCCATTACTCCAAATGGCCTCACAATGCCCCCCTCCCCCAGATTCATCTACAGGTCTACTCCCAGGAAAACAACTCTGCTGATAGGGTACTACCAATTGATAGATGTCCTTCATATTCCAGCCTGTTAATTTGCATTGAGATTTTGTAGCTTACGTTATATGCTGTAAACTGCATCTATACTTTTAAATAAAACTCAACAGCAGCTATGGTTGACTTTTTTTAAAAAATCCTAAAATTGGCCTTGGACAGTGTAGCACTAAAAGAACACCCAAAATATATTCTATTTTCTGAAATGGGCATCTCAAAAATGGGAAAAACCAACATCTTTTTCACTTTGGTTTTGAAACCTCAACTGTGAAGGATTTCAGGATCTCCTCAGTTACAAACAAGTGAATATCATTGACACAGGAAGATCCTTCAGAATGCACGCACCCCTGACTGATACATCTGCATGTGGTAGGAATTTTTACCTCTTGAATGAGAGATGTCTCAAATGCATTACCCTCTATGGTGCAATTACTTTGCCCTGGAAAAAATACATTTTTCATTTGAACACAGGACTCGTGGGTTCATCTTTTCTTTAACGGTTTGACTACCAGAGGGGTATCCAATGCATTGCATTGCAACGCATTGGACACCCCTCTGGCACTCAAACAGTTAACCATTTTAGTAATACTTACAGGTTTCACAATACATATTAAGTAATCCTGTTCATATACTACTCTTATTCAGATGAGCATACTGAACACAGTTAACAATATACGTGCATCTGTAAACAAAAATCAACCATGCATTGAGAAGCAACAGAGTCATCTCTAGCATCCAAGTGGTTAGCAATTCAGAAGAGGCAGAACAATTTTCCAGGCCTGTATTTCTGATTGGACATATCCCCTAGTGTATTCGCTTTGTTTAGTGACAGGTTTTACTCATCACCAAGTGCTGGCACCTGCGCTTCACACATCCCAGCTCTAGTCCTTAATTGCAGCACTTCATAATTGGTTGTGTGATTAAAAGAACACTAAGCTTCTAGAAAGCCCTCCACCATTAACACTTAACAGTGATAAGATTTTTATTTTTTTTTTCTTATTTTACTTTAGTATTTCAGGGCGGGCAATTCCAGTATGACTTGCATTACAATAATAGGTTTGAACACTGCTACAATAGGACACACTGGAATACAGTGTGTGAAAGAGGAAGTATACCCTAAGAAAGTGGCTATTAACCCTTTGAGTGCCAGAGCAGAGCAATGCGTTCCGTACCCCTCTGGCCCTCAAAGGGTAAATGTGATTATTATGACTTACCTTGGTAGGTGTCATTCAAACAGCAGTCATGTTTCGGTTTACTGTTTTGATTGCATTTGATTGCTATTTTAGTCTCCTAACCTGCCATTTCATTTGATAATATAATTTAAAATAAAGGAATTAAAAAAAAACAAACAAACAACAGCACATTTTATAGGGTTTTTCTTGTGATAACTTGTGCTCAGTTAGTTTATTTTAACAGGGATTGGATAAAAGCTACGAACATTCATACATACCTACATCCCAAGTGTCCCTTTTTACAGTGGTATTGTCCCTCAAATGAAAATCCATATGTCCCTCTATCCCACCCTGGTATCCCTCTTTTTAGGAGATCAGACTGTTTAGTGTGTATATAAGTATAATTTTGCTCCACAGTAAAAATAACTCACATTACGTTTGTTTAAACTTCAGTACATGTGCTTATAAATTAGATTGTGTAAATAAAATATACTTTAGTCTTACTCCAAATCATTTATTCAGTAACCAAAAGAATTAACAATAGGTCTTCAAGTGTCCAAACCTGCTCTACCCTTAGGGCCGTATGTTCAAAGAAGTAGCAAAATAGCTTTTGTCGTTTTTAACAACATTTCAAAGTACGGTGTAGTTAGGCTCAGAGATATTTTCAGAGAGTGTCAATTGTGATCAAAATTATGTTGCTTTTTATGATTTCTGACTGAAATCGTTGTATGTAACAACAAACATGTGACGGGACTGCTGTAGTATGCTGTTTCAGAGAATTGTCAAGAATTCAGGTATAGTAAATGTGCTTGTGTTGGTGATAGCATTAAAGAATTTTAGCATTTCCTTAAATTATAGGTTTTTCACATTCAAAACTTCACATTTCCTCCACTTTTTTCTTAAATTACAAATTGTTTTGTTTGCAGAACTTTTTTTGCAGTTGTATATGGCAAACTTTCTTTACCTATACAATTCTGGCAAATAGTTTGGCCAAGCCGCTTTGCCCAGCAGTTCTGGAGTTGTGTCATACATGATGGACATTACTAGTTTTTTGCTGTATATTCTATAGAAAATATGTCGTTCATTCGTACAATTATTTATTTTTGTCGAACCTGCAACTTTTTTGTCTTCATCTCTTTGAACATATGACCCTTAATCCTGCCCATAGCACCACCAATTAATAAAAGTTCCACTGTCTTTGGCCATTTTATATCTTGGCAGCTTTGTTCTCTGCTTCTCCTTTCCTCACAATCACAGTGAGGAGGAGAGAGGCAGAAAACACTGACAAAGGCAGTGTTTACTTACTAAGATATGAGAAGGCAGAAAGGTGAAATGTTTGATGACATTTTGACCAATTAGAAAGCAAATTTAAAGGGATAGTAAAGTCTGTTTTTATGTAAATCTAATATTGTAGCTATTAAAATAATAAACTAACCGATATAAGTTCCAGCTCTCAGACCATTTATGGTTTGAAAGATATACTAAGATAAAGTTCCTCCCTCCCCTTTTTCTGATGTAACCTATAAAGCCAGTTGCAGGATATCCTGGTCTCAGGATCACACGAAGGCTCTTCAGCAGAGCAAACCAGGCACACTTTGTAGACTGTTCCAATGAAGTATTTAGTTTTAGGTCTCGCTATTTGGCTTTGCTGAAGAGCCTCCGTCTGGTTGCACAACCAGAATTATTGCTGACAGCTTTACAGGTCATGTCAGGGAAAGTGTAGGGAGAAACTTTATCTTCATATATCTCTCAAACCATAATGGTTTGAGAGATGGAACTTATATCTGTTAGTTTATTAATTATTGTAATAGATACAATATTAGATTTAAATAAAAAAGACCTTACGATCCCTTTAATCTTGAATACAAGAAAGAGAATCCCACCCTACCATATCTACATAACAGGTATCTTGTTTGTTTTGTTTTTAAACACATTAACAATAAATTCTATAGTGAAAGATTAATATAATACACACAAAACTACTGCTACTC
Organism: Rhinophrynus dorsalis; assembly: GCA_037306005.1. NCBI lineage: Eukaryota > Metazoa > Chordata > Amphibia > Anura > Rhinophrynidae > Rhinophrynus > Rhinophrynus dorsalis. The sequence goes on along the minus strand of CM074719.1, from coordinate 519,005,099 downwards.
AAATAACAAAAGAAATTACATTTTATTACATAAAATACCATAACTTTTCAAGATAAACTTTTTTTTTATTATTATTTTGTGGCCTTGGATTTGGGACTAAAAAAAGAGGATATGTTTTTCATCCCACTTTTATCCACTTTAGCCAGCGATTTCTGGGCTGCGGTCATCTTGCCACTGGACTGCAAGTGAAAAAATATGGAGATTAGGAAAATAAGGACATGATAAAAAAAAGACAGATCTCAATTATGCGCATAGCAGACTGCAAACTTTTAAGTAAAACATTTTTCCTATCTTGCAAACATGGAAGTCGATATACTATACTATGGAAAGTGGTATAAATCTGCAGCAAACTAAGTATACCACAGAGAATGGATCCAAATCTGTATGATTTAATGGGCCGTTTAACCTCTTCGATGCTAGACAGGTCTCCGTTACACTGTGAAGCAACGCTTTGGAGGCCTCTCTAGCATTAAACTGGTTAAAATCCCTTTTAAAGGGATAGTAATGTTTCATAATATAAGCAGCTCTAATTAATCATCATAGTGTTTGGACTTTGGAGAGTGTTATTTCAATACTGTCAGAGTTATAGTTCAAGAGTAATTCAATAACAAAGTGTCCCCCTCCTGCCCCTTTTACTGATGTAACACTGCACAGCCAGATCAGAAGGGAGGTGCCCAGGTAGACTGCAGAGAGGGACAATCTGGGAAAAAGCTGAAAAGCTTGTCAAGGGGGGCAGGGCTTTCATTGTTCTGATAGAAAGAATATTGTCCCTTGCTGTTATCTGTCTGGTCTATGGACTGCATTCCACATCTGAGAAGAGATGGCTTACACTAAGTAAAAGGGGCGGGAGGGGAAACTTTGCTTGTGAAAATCTCTCAAACCATATAGGTTGGAGAGATAAGACTTATATCGTTCTTCATGTTTTTTGTAATGCCTACATAATAAAATAATGATAAAATGAAGTATTACTATCCCTTTAATTAATGTGGCCAATAACAGAAAACAGGAAGAATTAGGCACACACCCATATATATTTCGGCCAATCTATTAACCCTTTGAGTGTCGGAGGGGTACGCAACGCATTGCAACGTGTTGCGTAACCCTCTGGCACTCAAAGGGTTAAACCATTTCAAATCCACTTACACATAAAGAGGTAGTGTGCTGGAGCTAGCCGGATGCCACATTGAAATCCAATCAAATCAGAAACTCACATAGGAAAAAACACTTCATAAGTCAGAAGAGGGCACAGCCTGAGGCTCTCCAGCTGTTTTTGGACTACAAGTATAATCATCGTCAGCTGTTCCACAGCTCACAGATTATAATGGGAGTTAAGATCCAACTGTTGGAAAGCTTGAGGTTGCCCTTCCCTTGCAAAGCTGGTGCCAATAATCAGGAATACAGAACTAGGATTAGCAGAATGAAAGCAATGCGCACATTAAACACCCATTGATAGGTCAATCACACTGTGGCTTTACAGTACAATACAATGGAATGGTCACAACAATGTTACTCTTAAAAATTCTCCCTATCCTATATAATAATTCGCTATTGTATGTTTGTCAGAAGATGTCATGCTCAGTACAAATGGCTGCGAGCGCTGCAGTCATACTCAGTACAGACTGCCCGCGCCTGTTAACGGAGCAGGGCACTCCGAATTCAGACCGTAGTCCTGTCTGCGCACCTTCGGAGCGGGCAGTCTCTACTGTGCATGACTTCACCGTGGCTGTTGCTGAGGCCCGTGTACACCGGCTGTTCAACTAGTATCCTATATTTACACTCTGAGGGCCAGAGGGGTTTATAACACCCTAGCATGTGAATTAAGCACCTGTTAGATTGTGGAATATATTTGTTTTTCCTCTACTGGAAAATAAATACAGTATTTATACAGAGATCTCTTTTTATTTATTTTCTCATTTTATGCACTTACTACCGCTTTCAACAAACTTGACATGATAGGATTGTTATCCTAGGCAAAGGTCAATACAGTGCCCACCTTCTTGTTCTTGCTGTCTGTATTATGCTTTGTGTAGTCCTCTTCTGCTTCAACAGGTGCATCAGAAACTTTCCTTTTCTGTAATTTTAGATTGAGGAAGTTGTTTAATCATATGCTTCTATGCATTTTGTACACAACTTCCATGTAGGTCCTCAACCAGGCAAGTCTAGGACATCAAACCTTATGCAATCATAAGGGTACCACTGCATATACTCCGACGACCACTTCACTGGCATACAGACAATTGGTATAATAAAACTAATTGTTCCGGCAATGTGGAGATTACAATGTAATTATTGTCACCTGAGGAAGTGTGTGTAATTAGGCTTCTCTGCTTCACTATCAGTGAGGCTGATATACTTAGAATAACTGGAATTATTATGAGGCAAACCAACTGTAGCATAGAAGGAAAATAGTACTTCACATTGATTTAAATGGAGCTTTTAACTACTTGAATGCTAGATAAGAGGATTTTAGTCTTACCTGTTAAATCCTTTTCTCTTAGTCCATACAGGTTACTGGTAACTTTGGGTAGGCAATCTGCCCCTTTAATTAGACAGGAACAATTCTAGAATTGTATGCAGGGGGTGGAGCCTACCTTCCCTCCTTGGCTGCAGGTAGCCAACCAGCTCCAGAAACATTTGAGACACTAACTATTGACTAGATAGTAGAAGGGAAAGAAGACTCCTGTGAGCATGACCCCGAAGGATCCCCACGGTCTGCCACAGGAGAGCCAAGCATGGTCCCTTGACAGGGTGGGAGACCAGTAACCTGCATGGACTAAGAGAAAAGGATTTAACAGGTAAGACTAAAATCCTCTTTTCTCTGCCATCCAGTACAGGTTATTGGTAACTTTGGGATGTCCAACCATTGAGTTTCCCAGAGGCGGGAAGTAAGGCAAGGACCAGGCGCAAGGCCCACAAAGTCACCAGAGCAGATATGAACCATCGGATCAGAGATAGCCCAACAAAACAATGAAGTGTCATGGACACTGAACAGGGGTAACAACACCCCAAAACTGTTACACAGCACACTGAACTAGAGCCAACAGGGCTCAAAGTGAAGGAAGCACCAAGAACCGAAGAAAATTCTAGACAGGCAAGACTGCCTCCAGGATTTTCCTCCCAAAGCTGGCATCAGCCGATGCCAGCACATCAACACGGTAGTGCTTCAAAAAGGTGTGCACAGATGACCAAGCAGCAGCCTTGCACAACTGATCAGCGGAGGCCTGATTCTTGTAAGCCCAAGAAGCCCCAAAACATCTAGTAGAATGAGCCGTGACCCGAAAGGGAACAGGCTTCTTCCTCAGCTCGTAAGCCTTACGAATAGTGGACTTGATCCAGGATGCAATAGTCACTTTGAATGCAGGAATGACGAGCAGTGTGTCAAATTGCCTGATTGACTCAGTGCGATGGACATAAAACTTGAGACAACGCACCACATCTAACAAGTGGAGATCCCTCTCCTTGTCAGAGGTAGGGTCAGGGCAGAAAGAAGGCACCACAATCTCCTGATTGATGTGGAACTCCAAAACCACCTTCAGGAGAAACTCCTGAGAAGCGCATAGCACCTCCTTGTCCTTGTGAAACACCAAAAAGGGTGGCCTACAGGACAGAGCATGTAACTCCTTGACACGGCGAATGGACACGATCACCAGGAGAAAGGCAATTTTCCACGTCAACAGAAGTAGAGGAATAGTAGCCAAGGGCTCAAAGGGAGGGTGCTGAAGAACACCGAAAACCAAGTTAAGAACCCACGGAGGAGCGGGATTCTTGAAAACAGGACGAGTATGAGCAACGTCCTGAAAGAAAACCTTGACATCAGGAAGAATGGTAATGCGCCTCTGAAAGAAACAGAAAGAGCAGAAGTCTGAACCTTACGGGAACTCAAACTGAGGCCCTTGTCCACACTGTCCTGCAAAAAGGCCAGGACCGCAGGCAGATCGAATTCCTGAGACCGGTCCCTATCAGCACGCCAAGATAGAAAGGCAGACATGACATGGTGGTAGGCCTTAAAATAAACAGGTTTGCGGGCACTGAAAATAGTAGCCACCACACTAGAAGAAAAACCTTTCTTCTTCAATATTGAGGATTCAATTTCCAAGCCGTCAAAGCTAGCTGATGAACATCCTCCTTCCACAGGTAAGCCTGTAGAAGAAGATCCGGACGGCAAGGGAGCCGGAATGGCTCCGCCACTGACAGATCCAGAAGCTCCGGAAACCAAGCCTGTCGAGGCCAGTACAGAGCAATCAAAATGACTGGACAGCGCTCCAGTCTCAATTTCTGCAACACCCTGTGCAAAATGGGGAGGGGAGGAAAGATGTAAGCCAGATGAAATAACCAAAGAATGGATATGGCATCCACCGCTATCGCGAGAGGATCCCTCCAGCTAGAGCAGAACCCTGGAACCTTCCGACTGTGTCTTGTCACCATCAGGTCGATGCAAGGAAGACCCCACTTCTGAACAATGAGGGTGAACTCCTCTGGGTGCAGTTCCCACTTGCCGCTGTCCACTGTGTGTCGACTGAGGAAGTCCGCCATGACGTTGTCTGCACCAGAAATGTGCACTGCGGATATGGCAAAAACGTGTTCTTCTGCCCAGGACAAAATAGCCTTGACCTCTAACCAAGCGGAGAGACTTCTTGTTCTGCCCTGCTTGTTGATTTAAGCCACTGCTGTGACGTTGTTGGACTGTACCTGGACTGGGCAGGCTTCCAGCTGAGGTATCCAATGACGAAGGGCATGAAATATCACCCTAAGCTCCAACATGTTGATGGGAAGGAGAGATTCCTCTGGAGACCACTGACCCTGAGAACTCAGACGACCCAGATCTGCTCCCCAGCCAGAGAGGCTGGCATCTGTCATCACCACGGCCCAGAAGGATACCAGGAAGGACTTGCCTTTCAGCAGATTGGAGAGGTCGAGCCACCACAACAAACTCAGTTCCACATGAAGAGCAAGGGATACTGATGTCTTCAGAAGGTCTGGCTGACCCCTGCACACCTGGATCACAAACCTCTGGAGTTCTCTGGTGTGAGCCATGACAATGGTGGAGGTGAATTTCCCCACTAAAAAGGACAGCTTCTTGGCTGGAACTGGATCGTGAACCAGAACAGCAGGCCCTGCGGGCGATCTGGTGAGCTACCTCGTCCGTGAGAAACACCATGTTCTGTTGAGAAGGCCCAGGAAGACCAGACCCTGGGATGGGACAAGATCCGGCCATGTTGATGATCCACCCGTGATGGGTGAGAGCATGAATGCAGTCGGCTTTCAGAAGCAGGTCGTCCATGTATGGAGTAACTCTGATGCTGTCCCTGTGGAGGACGGACACTAAAGCTCCCAGGACACGGTTGAAGACTTGAGAAGCTGTTGTCAGACCAAAGGGAAGAGCTGAAAACTGAAAATGCCCTTGGTTGCAGGCAAATCTGAGATACTGCCGGCTCACTGGATGAATGGCGATGTGTAAATACGCGTCCTGAAGATCCAGAGAGGCAAGGAATTCCTCTGGGGACATAGCAGCAATCACAGTCCTTAGGGAGTCCTGGTGATAACGAGTCCTGATCACAAAGGAATTGAGATCCTTCAAATCCAAAATGGGATGACAACCGCCGTCCTTCTTGGAGACCACAAAGAGGTTTGAGTAAAAACTTATACCTCTGTCCTGAACTGGAACAGGTTCTACAACATCCTTGTCCAGAAGGGCCTGGATAGCACCATTGAACAGAAGGGAAAAAGCTAAAGGGAGGAAGAGAGACAAAAGGGATCCTGTACCCTTCCGCCACACCTGTAAAATCCACAGATCCGCCATTGAATCCTCCCAGACACTGTGGTAGTGACGCAGACGGCCACCCACAGCAGAGTGGGGACCTCGGTTCGGCGAGTCATGCCATAGAAGGCTTGGAAGCTTTAGGCTTGGAGGAGACCTTGGGCTTCCATTGCTGTTTGGGCATGAAGGAGGCACACGGAGCTGAGGGAAGCGCCTGGTTCGCTGGACGTGCCTCAGTCTGAAAGGAACGAAAAAACTGATTACGCTTGAGAGGTATTTTCTTCCTGGGGACCAAAGGCAGAAGGGTACTTTTACCCCCTGTGGCCTCACTAATCAGATCCTTGAGATCTGGTCCAAACAATGAAGTGCCTTGAAAAGGCAAGGATAGCAAAGCTTTCTTGGAAGCAGTGTCAGCAGACCAGATCTTGAGCCAAAAAGCCCGTTTGGCAACCACAGACATGGTGGAAACCCTAGCCACCAAACAGATGGCATCAAATAAGGCAGCAGAAACATAGTGCTGGGCTTCAGACAGCCAGGGTGAGCTTTTCAGTCCAGACCGCAATGGCCCGTTTAACCCATGCTGCAGCGAATGCTGGACGCATGGCAGTACCAGAAGTGGCAAAAATGGACTTGAGGGAAACTTCAAGTTTCTTGTCAGTTCAGTCTTTCAGAGCTGACGCATTAGAAACTGGCAAGGCACTAGACTTACCTAGAGATAGGAACATCCATTTTGGGGGGATGACCCCACTGATCAAGCGCCGCCTCAGAGAAGGGGTAAAGCTTGGCAAATTTCTTGGACACAGAAGGTTTTCTGTCCGGAAATTTCCACTCATCAGACACAAAGCGGTCAAGAGTGGGGTTAGGTGGAAAACAAGTAAGGGGCTTTTTAGGCTCCTGAAACACATCAGAGGGATCTGAAGAAACCTCCTGAACCAACAGAATGTTCAGGGTACTCAAGACAGCCCTGATCAGGCCCTCAGCCGAGGGTTCAGGATCACCTAATGCATGGCTGGAGGTCCATGGGAGAGACTCAGGGACATCAGAACATGCTGGGCATAAATTCTCTAGGTAACCCTGAATGCCATGAGAAGCAATGAGCAATAGGGGACACAGAGACCCCAGAGTCCTTAGTCTTAAGCCTGGCCCCAAGCTCCAACGGATTAGACATTCTCACAGTGTCAAAAACGTTTAGAGTAATCACCCAAATACAGTGCATAAGATTAAAGTTTCACCCCAGAAATCACTAAAATACACTTATATGGCAGACGAAGGGTTAATCTGCAAAGGCGAGAAGGAAAGTCCAAGCCCTGCGTAGGATACTCGTTCTGGAAAAGGCACAAAATGACTGCTGCTGCAGGAGCCAATCAGAAACGAGTACGCGAAGAAAGCGCTCATGGGAAATGTAGTTTTCCCAGAAAAAGTACCCCAACAGTGCCCAAAGCCCCCTGAGCCCCCCAACACACTTAAAACGTTAACCGGCTGATAGAGCAAGGGCAGAAAAGTCGCTACGCTGAGCGGTTGAAGAGATATGTCCCAAATTGTACAGTCTGATTGAAGTGAATGGAGCAATGGCGTTTATGAGGTAAAGTGCGCCTTTAACTCAATTTTTTTTGCAGAGTTGAAACAGTAAAATAAAATACATGAAACCTCACTAGAACATGTTAGAAAACAAACACTGAACCCAGTAAGGAAAGTGTCAATAACCCCCCCAAAGATGCAAATCCAGCAGCTAAAGGGTTAACTTTACCACATAAACCTGATCCAAAACATACAACACACATGCAGATAGACCGAATGAGTGCAGGAGTGTGCAATAGGAACGCCAAAGGAAAAACCCCTGTGGACCTGCAGCACTTAATGGGTTGCTCACCATTCCTGCAGATCTTCTGTCTTCAGACTACCATGTATTAAGAAGAAGTCTCTGTGGGCAACTCCTGAGGAAAGAACTTGTAGCCAAGATTTCCCCCCCAATGCTTAAGGTCCCCAAAAAGCAACTGGTCACTGAGCTAGCCACATCTAAGGGCATTGTCAGTTATGGTAATGGTGGTATTCCATTTCTAACAGAAAAATAAACAAATCTCTAAAACTACAGCAGAACTGTTTTCTTGCCTGTGTCTTCACCAAGGAAGAAATCTTTCTGGACCTGGTTGGCTAGCTGCAGCCAAGGAGGGAAGGTAGGCTCCACCTCCTGCATACAATTCTAGAATTGTGCCTGCCTACAATTAAAGGGGAGGATTGCCTACCCAAAGTATTTACTGCATTGTGCGCAATGGCAGCAGACCTGCCAGTGAAGCTGGATCTGCACTGTGAATCTCAGAGGACCAATGAGGGAGCAGAACAGGGGTTTGAGGACTCACAGTTCAGTTTTGTTAGCAAGTGCAACACAGTATCTATCCATAGACCAGGGACACTCAAACGGTCCTCAGGCACCCAGTGGTTCAGATAATTTGAAGGATCTGCATGAGTTATTCACTTATGTTTGAGGAGATCCTGAAAATATGCACTACTGGGGGCTCTTGAGCAAAGGTTTAAACACCCTTGCCATAGACCCTCTGTGATTGGATTGAAAGCAACAGAGGGTCTATGGAGTCTGTGCACACAGCCCGGCTGAATGTCAGCCACCGAAGCCAGGATACTCTAAATGGCTGATAGGGGGCCATTATAAGGAGGTACAGTGCAGCCCCAGGCTGTTTAGCAAGTCTCCTCCCATAGGAACAGACTTAGTAAAACATGACAATTATTCATCAATGGGAATAAATACTAATTTCCTATGGTGCCGTTGGTTTGCTCCAAAATTGCTCCTTTTTTTTTTTTTTTTTTTTTTTTTTTTTAAACACAGTGCCTTAGTCAATTAAGCCAGTCCAAAATATACAAATAAGCGAGATGCGTTAAAAGAGATGTTAGAAAGTAGTTGTGTAATTTGCTTTACTGATTTGAATAGGAAAGGTGTTAGTTTCACCAATGAAATAGCTGGTGTAAGCAGATCACAAAACACATCCATCAAGACTGCACTACAACAAGATGCTTAGCAAAGATTAAATCTGCAGTGTACCTTTAGGGGTGGCTCTTTAACAGGACTGGACAGGTCTGGAAGTCTGTATTAAAACAAATACTCCATTAAGTTGTTAGAAACTGTCACCTTGAATAAAGTTTATATTGGTCACGATTTTAACCCAGAGTTGGGAAACCTGCAGCCCTCCATCTGATGAGGACTACAGATGCTGGAGGGCCTTAGGCTACCTATACCTATTTTCACACTTTGCATGCTATATCTATAGTAATGCACTGGTGACTTCTATAGCATAGAAGAGGCTTCGTGGGATATAAAATATTCTCAGGCTTTATGCACTTGGAAACACTTTTAACCTCCTGAATACCAGAGGAGTTTCCGACAAATTGTGCTGCACTGTTAACCCCTTAAGGACAAGTGACATGCCAGGGTTATTTCGGTTCTTTGAGGACCAATATCCTGGCAAGTCATGGGATAATGACTGTAGCGATCCTCAGGGGGTGATGTAATCACTGCAGGGAGACAGTAACTGACTGCTCCAAGACCAGAGCAATCACTTCCAGCCATTACCCTGTGGCTCTGCTCTTCTACAGCATTCACATGTGCCTCTACAGCAACATGACAAAACATTGCCCTTTTTACTGTTCTCTGCCTCACTACTCCTCATTGTGATGGTGAAGAATAGAGAAGAAGAGAACAGAGCTCCCAGTTCCCCAAGTGTCCAAAGATGGGGCACATTTGTATGCTGGGGGCAGAACTGGTGAGGTGAGCTTTAATGTCATATTGATCCCTCTATGCAATGTGATACACTTATATACACATCACATAGTCCAATCTCTTAATAGAGGGACACAAGGATGGAAAAGAGACATAGGGATTTTTGTCTCAGAGGGACAGTACCCACATAAAAAGGGACATTTGGTAGGTATGAACAAATGTTTATACTTTTTATCCTGTCTCTGTTAAAAATGCACTAATTGAGCACAACATTTTTATAGGTTTCCCTATGTTGATTTGTGTTGTTTTTTTATTTATTTTTTTGTATTTTCGGTATTACTAAATTAAATGATGTGTTATACATACAAATTTGTCATCAAGACAAGATTTAATATGTATACCATTACATGTGCTATTTTGTTTCCATATTGCAAGTGCTGAAGGAAGCAATGCACCACTATACTCTTAATTTTCTGGTAAGGAGGATGTACTCTGCTGTTCAGGACACAGCAGGAAAGCAAGGTCCACAAAAAATGTTTCTCCCAGAATACTTAGAAAGAGGACATGAAATATCACACATCTCTAGTCCACTGGTTCCCAACCTTCTCCCTAACAGTTTAACACTTTGAGTGCCAGAGGGGTACGCAACGCATTGCTTTGCAATGCGTTGCTACCCCTCTGGCACTCAAATGGTTAAGATGACATATATATTATCATCAGCAGCAATCTGACTTTACATTACATGCACATGTAGGATATGGAATGTCAAATAAAAGGAGAACGATCACTTTAAATATTAATAAAATTAGCAATATCAGACTATTTTTATTCTTGGCATTGGATTTTATTACCAAAATCACTATGCTCACTATTGTTAGAGATGTAATAGTATTTCAGTTAAGTTTATCTCATATGGGATCATATGTACAAAGACTGTAGACCAATTCTGAGGCAAACTAACTGGACCTTAAAGAACAAATCAAAATTTCAGTTGATTTAAAAGAAGATTTTACTCTTACCTGTTAAATCCTTTTCTCTTAGTCCATACAGGTTACTGGTAACTTTGGGTAGGCGATCTGCCCCTTTAATTGTAGGCAGGAACAATTCTAGAATTGTATGCAGGGGGTGGAGCCTACCTTCCCTCCTTGGCTGCAGCTAGCCAACCAGCTCCAGAAAGATTTGAGACACTAACTATTGCCTAGATAGTGGAAGGGAAAGAAGACTCCTGTGAGCATGACCCCGAAGGACCCCCACGGTCTGCCACAGGAGAGCCAAGCGTGGTCCCTTGACAGGGTGGGAGACCAGTAACCTGTATGGACTAAGAGAAAAGGATTTAACAGGTAAGACTAAAATCCTCTTTTCTCTGTCGTCCAATACAGGTTACTGGTAACTTTGGGATGTCCAACCATTGAGTTTCCTAGAGGCGGGAAGTAAGGCAAGGACCAGGCGCAAGGCCCACAAAGTCACCAGAGCAGATATGAACCATCAGATCAGAGATAGCCCAACAAAACAAGGAAGTGTCAACGGACACTGAACAGGGGTAACAACACCCCAAACTGTTACACAGCACACTGAACTAGAGCCAACAGGGCTCAAAAGTGAAGGAAGCACCAAGAACCAAAGAAGATCCTAGACAGGCAAAACTGCCTCCAGGATTTTCCTCCCAAAGCTGGCATCAGCCGATGCCAGCACATCAACACGGTAGTGCTTCGAAAAGGTGTGCACAGATGACCAAGTGTCAGCCTTGCACAACTGATCAGCAGAGGCCTGATTCATATTAGCCCAAGAAGCCCCAATAAATCTTGTAGAATGAGCCGTAACCCGAAAGGACAGGCTTCTTCCTCAGCTCGTAAGCCTTACGAATAGTGGACTTGATCCAAGAAGAAATAGTCACTTTGGATGCAGGTCTTTCAGCCCTGGGACCATCAGGAATGAAGAACAGCATGTCAGATTACCTGATCGACTCAGTGCGGGGTACATAAAACTTGAGACAACGCACCACATCTAACAAGTGGAGATCCCTCTCCTTGTCAGAGGTGGGGTCAGGGCAGAAAGAAGGCACCACAATCTCTTGATTGATGTGGAACTCCGAAACCACATTCGGGAGAAACTCCTGAGAAGTGCATAGCACCTCCTTGTCCTTGTGAAACACCAAAAAGGGTGGCCTACAGGACAGAGCATGTAACTCCGCCACACAGCGAACTGACACGATCACCAGGAGAAAGGTCATTTTCCACGTCAACAGAAGTAGAGGGCTCAAAGGGAGGGCACTGAAGAACACCCAAAACCAAGTTAAGAACCCACAAAGGAGTGGGATTCTTGAAGACAGAACGAGTATGAGCAACGCCCTGAAAGAAAACCTTGACATCAGGAATAATGGCAATGCGCCTCTGAAAGAAAACAGAAAGAGCAGAAGTCTGAACCTTAAGGGAACTCAAACTGAGGCCCTTGTCCACGCTGTCCTGCAAAAAAGGCCAGGACCGCAGGCAGATCGAATTCCTGAAACTCCTGAGAAGTGTGAAGCACTGCATTGTCCTTGTGAAACACCAATTAGGGTGGCCTACAGGACAGAGCATGTAACTCCGCGACACGGCGAACGGACACGATCACCAGGAGAAAGGCCATTTTCCATGTCAACAGGTGTAAGGGTGTAACGGAAGCTGAGAAGGGACCGCGTCGCCTTCCGCCGTCGTTCCCGGGTCTCTCCTTCTCAACGCAGATAAGCGCCGTCGGATGCACCAGTTGAAGTATGGACAGTCACTGGAAACAGCCGCAGGATCTCTGGAAGCAGGGAAGCAGGGAGGAGTCCACGTCGCCGCCTGACAGCATATGAAGTTGGGACGCAGGAAGCTGGCAGCAGGCGGTCGACGATTCAGGATACTTGGCGCAGATGGGTATCAGAGTGGACACTTTAGACCATAAGCAATACAAGACTCCAGGACTCCTTGTTCACTCCAAAACATAACTCATTTTATTGACACAAACTACAGATATTTATATACAGTACAGTGCATTGGATCACATGGGGAAACATGATTAAATCAGATAAAAGCCAGCAACAGCTGGTCTTAACAGATACAATGACTCAGACAGGGTTACATTTCAGATACACAGGGGTTTGATTGAACAAAGACTTGAGAGCGTGAACTAATTACCACATGGCAGGGGGTCAACATAGTGAATGGCTGGAGTTGCTATAATCCACATCCTAGGGACAGTGGCCCAAGGTTGGAGCCTTTGATTGAATATTTTGACTGCCCTGCCCCAACTTTGATCAATCACTGGTCTGCCTACCATTCCCCAAGTTAAGCTAAGGAAGATATTTGCATACCTGGTAGTTGGTGATTGCACAAACCTTCAAATTGGACAAGTACAATTAAACACATACAATATTTGAAAATACATAAAACCAAACTTAATACGCAAACCAATGTTCTTAACTATAAGTCTTTGTTCCTGGCAATAGCTGGTCAGTTCGTATGCCAGAGCCCACAGCTACATCCAAGCAGGGCAACAAGGTCCATAGTTTTTAAGTAAATAGTTTGTGGTCCAGACAAGGGCTCAGTAACGGGTAGGATCCGTTACAAAGGGAATAGTAGCCAAAGACTCAAATGGAAGGCTCTGAAGAACGCCCAAAACCAAGTTAAGATGCCAAAGAGGAGCGGGACTCTTGAAGGCAGGACGAGTATGAGCAACGACCTGGAAGAAAACCTTGACATCAGGATGGCAATGTGCCTCTGAAAGAAAACAGAAAGAGCAGAAGTCTGAACCTTAAAGGAACTCAAACTGAGGCCCTTATCCACACTGTCCTGTAAAAAGGCCAGGACTGTAGGCAGATCAAATTCCTGAGACAGGTCCTTGTCAGCACACCGAGATAGAAAGGTCGACCCGACACGATGGTATATCTTGGAAGAAACAGGCTTGTGGGCACTGAGCATAGTAGCCACCACCCCAGAAGAAAAAACTTTCTTCTTCAATATTGAGGGTTCAATTTCCAAGCCGTCAAAGTTAGCCGATGTACATCCTCCTTCCACAGGTAACCCTGTAGAAGAAGATCTGGACGGTGAGGGAGCCGGAATGGCTCCGTCACTGACAGATCCAGAAGCTCCAGAAACCAAGCTTGGCGAGGCCAGTAAGGAGTAACCTGAATGACTTGACAGCGTTCCAGACGCAATTTCCGTAACACCCTGTGCAACATAGGGAGGGGAGGAAAGACGTAGGCCAGAGGAAATAACCAAGGAATTGACACTGCATCCACCGCCAGGGCCAGAGGGTCCCTCCAATGAGAGCAGAACGTCAGAACCTTCCTGTTGTGTCTTGTTGCCATCAGGTCGATGTAAGGAAGACCCCACTTCTGAACAATGAGGGTGAACACCTCTGGGTACAGCTCCCACTCTCCTCTGTACACTGTGTGTCGACTGAGGAAGTCCTCCATGATGTTGTCTACACCAGGAATGTGCACTGCTGATATGGCAGGAACGTGTTCTTCTGCCCAGGACAAAATAGCCTTGACCTCTAACCAAGCGGCGAGACTTCTTGTTCCACCCTAATTGTTAATGTAAGCCACGACCGTGGCGTTGTCAGACTCTACCTGGACTGGACAGTCTTCCAGCTGAGATGTCCAATGACGAAGGACATGAAATATCACCTGAAGCTCCAACATGTTGATGGAAAGGAGAGATTCCTCCGGAGACAACCAACCCTGAACTCGGGTGACCCAGGACTGCTCCCCAGCTGGAGAGGCTGGCATCCGTCATCACAGTGGTCCAGAAGTATACCAGAAAGGACTTGCCTTTCAGCAGATTGGCGAGGTCGAGCCACAATGACATACTCAGTTCCACATGAAGAGGGAGGGGCACTGACATCTTCAGAAGGTCCAGCTGACCCCTGCACACCTGGATCACAAACCTCTGGAGTTCCCTGGTGTGCGCCATGGCAAACTGGACCGTTTCTATGGTAGAGATGAAGTTCCCCACTAGAGAGGACAGATTCTTGGTTGGAACTGGATCTTGAGCCCGGACCGCAGAAACCCTGTGGGTGATCTGGTGAGCTACCTCATCCGTGAGAAACACCATGCTCTTCTGAGTGTCAAAGAGAAGGCCCAGGAAGACCAGACACTGGGATGGGACAAGATCTGACTTGTCCATGTTGATGATCTCCCGTGATGGGTGAGAGTGTGAATGCATTGCTGATCCTGCTGATAAAGAAGTTTTGCAGAGGGGGCTTTCAGAAGCAGGTCGTCCATGTATGGAGTAACTCTGATGCCATCCAGGTGGGAGACGGACACGAAGGCTCCCAGGACACGGTTGTTAACTTGAGGAGCTGTAATCAGACCAAAGGGAAGAGCTGAAACTGAAAATGCCTTCGGTCGCAGGCAAATCTGAGATACTGCCGGCTCTCTGGATGAATGGCGATGTGTAAATACGTGTCCTGAAGATCCAGAGATACAAGGCATTCCCCCGGGGACATAGAAGCAATCTACCGTCGGTAGAGACTCCTGGTGATAATGAGTCCGGATCACAAAGGAATTGAGGTCCTTCAAATCCAAAATGGGGCGACAACCGCCGTCCTTCTTGGAGACTACAAAGAGGTTTGAGTAAAAACCCACACCTCTGTCCTGAACTGGAACCGGCTTTAGAACATCCTTGTCCAGAAGAGCCTGAATAACACTGCTGAACAGCCAGCGTTTCTCTGTGCCCTAAGGCGTATGAGAAGGAAAGAAGCGAAAGGGAGGAAGAGAGACAAAAGGGATTCTGTACACTTCTGTCACCACCTATAAAACCCACGGGTCCACCACTGAATCCTCCCAGATGCTGTGGTAGTGACGCAGACGACCACCCACAGCAGAGTGGGGACCTGTGTTCAGCGAGTCATGCCAAAGGCGGCTTGAAAGCCTTGGGTTTGGAGGAGACCTTGGGCTTCCATTGCTGTTTGGGCTTGGAGGAGTCACGCGGAGCTGAGGGAACAGTCTGGTTCAACAGACGTGCCTCAGTCTGAAAGGAACGAAAATACAGATTACACTTAAGCTGTGTTTTCTTCTTGGGGACCAAGGGTTGAAGGGTACTCTTACCCCCTGTGGCCTCAATGATCAGATCTTTAAGATCAGGCTCAAACAAAGAAGTACCTTGAAAAGGTAAGGAGAGCAATGCTTTCTTGGAAGCAATGTCAGCAGACCAGATCTTGAGCTAAAGACCCCATCTGGCAGCCACAGACATGGTGGAAACCCTGGCCACTAAACGGATGGCATCAAATAAGGCAGCAGAAACATAGTGCTGTTGCAGAGATATGTCCCAATCTGTACAGTCCCATAGGAGTGAATGGAGCAATGGCGCCTATGCGGTAAAGCGAACTCAAATTTTACAAAATTGAAAAAGTAAAATAAAAATGCATGAAACATCACTAGAACATGTTAGGATACCCAAAAAAAAAAACAAAAAAACACTGAACCAGTATGAAAAGTGTCAGAAACCCCCCCCAAAAGATTCAAAAACAGCAGCTAAAGGGTTAAAGTACCACATAAACCTGCTCCAAAACACCCAACAGACATATAGATAGACCCAATGATTGCAGGAGTGTGCAACAGGAACTCCAAAGGTAAAACCCCTGTGTGGAGGGGCACTGTGGGACATGTGGACCTGCAACACTCAAAAGGTTGCTCACCATTCCTGCAGATCTTCTGTCTTCAGACTACCATGTATTAAGAAGAAGCCTCTGTGGGCAACTCCTGAGGAAATAACATGTAGCCAAGATTTTCCCCCCAGGGCTTAAGGTCCACAAAAAGCACCTGGTTACTGAGCTAGCCACATCGAAGGGCATTGACAGTTATGGTAATCCGCCTAATGGTGGTATTCCATATCTAACAGAAAAACAAAAAAAATTCTAAAACTATAGCAGGACTGTTCTCTTGCCTGTGTCTTCATCAAGGAACAGATCTTTCTGGAGCTGGTTGGCTGGCTGCAGCCAAGGAGGGAAGGTAGGCTTCACCCCTGCATACAATTCTAGAATTGTTCCTGCCTACAATTAAAGGGGCGGATTGCCTACCCAAAGTTACCAGTAACCTGTATTGGACGACAGAGAAATAAGTTTTACATCTTAGAATGATAGACAGTTCTCAAATACATTGCTTCTCAATGTGCTTGAGACCTCTAGAATTCAAAGGATTAAAATCTCAATTTAAATCAATGGTAATTTTTTTACGTGTTCTCTATATGGCTCCCCTTCTATGCTTATACATATAGCCCCTAGTGACACAAAACTATTGTGCTTGTGGTGATTCTTACTTTAAGTGCTTGGACAGATCCTCACGTAGAGCCTCAGGTAGGTACTCTGATATCAACCCATGGGCATAACGAATGTAGTCTTCTATATAATGAAAGAAAACAGGGAACAGCCATATGAATCTAAATTAAAAGGCAAATTAAAAAGAGCTGCTGAAAATACCAACATACTTCGATGGCAGATAAAAATCAATTGGCACATCTAGCCTGCCTATTTTCCAATCTATTAAAAAGTTCCATCTTGTAAAAGCACCAACGTAGACTTAGGTCTATTACAGGCATCTGGCATTCACCAAAACCCCTTTCACACAGTGATACCAGGGCAGTGATGGTGATGTCACCTATTGTGAAAGATATTATGCTAGGCTATAATTTCTTCCTCACAGGCTATCATTGCCTCTTGTGGACACACCAGCATACTGCATTAGCTGTAGACTTTTCACACAACCTTTACTGGAGGTTGTGATGTGTATTGCAGTTTCCAATGACTGGCTGATCCACATGGGCAACAGCCAATTATGTTATTCATTGCTCACGTGGACCAGCTGTCAGACACACTAATCTTTCATAAGGTGCTGAGAGAGTGAAATGGAATCTAAACCAGCAGCAAAAGATCCCTACTTCTACCGCAATGTTATCACAGCTATGCAGGAGCTTTTTTTTTTAGAATATGGTTACATTTATAAGAAAAATGTTTATAGTGCAGACGGTGTTCAGTCAAATGTAGAGCATCACTAGGTGATTACTACTGTATGCTTCTGAATATACTATAAAAAAAGAGGAACCTATTAATTCTTCCAAATTGTAAGTAAATTCAGATTTGTGCAGAAACAGGACAAACTGTTTAAAACATTTTATTTTAATAATGATTCCTTTCCATTTAATTATTTTCCAGTCATAATGTAAGCCTTGGCTTATACTTTTAAGATTATCATTTCCAATTTAATTTATGAGACTGATTTCTCCTGTAAAAGGGAATTTAATCTAGAAGTTATTGTCTCTTAATTTGTTTAACAGACTGACTTAGATTTATAGATACCATACCTAAACAGTCTATGCACATTGTGTCTGCAGAACCTCTATATAATCGCTGCTGAAGTCTGCCTCTAGAACACAAATCCTCACAGCACTTAATGAGCTTCAATAGTCCTGAATGTTTTTTTAAAGTTTGGCTAGCTGACTGTAAACTGAAATACATGGCAGCAGACTACAGAACACACCAAATGCAAAGAAAAAGTATATAGATAGAACGGACTACCGTTTGAAAGACACTTACCAAACAAGTCTTTCTTTTAAACAAATTAAGAGCCACTTTATTCCTAGGATTAAAAGTCCAATTACATGGCGATATGTATTTGTTCCCTATAGTGCAGTTGATTTGTCCAAGAATTGCTTCCCATTCTTCTTTACACATATATGGCACACAGTATCAAAGAAAATGGTTAAAAACTTGTTCAAATTAGGTACTATTGATTGCAGAAAAGTTAAAATCAATTAGAAGTTTTATTTTAGTCCATAGATCAGCTCACATGGGCTGTGCTACATTTTAGCACAAGCCAAGCCACCCTGACCTATGTTCCTCCAATCTGCACTCTCCAGGGAATTCTCCCACATGGGATATGTGGTAGAGGTGTTAGCGCATGGCCAGGCATATGTGATTGTCAGCAATATATTAGTAGCAGATGCCCACACAAAGAACTTTGCAACCTCGAATGTCACCAGTGTGTAGAGTAGAGGCCTATAGGCCATTGTGCAGATCAGGCATGCTGAAACAGGATGTGCCCATCTCATAATGAGGGGAGTAAATCACCTGTGTGAACAGCACCATAGGGAACAGTTTATTTGAAACGGGTACCTTTAACTCAACGTGAATAACAATGCAATAATGTTACTAGTGTGAAGAGGACCATAAGGTGCAGTTGTTTTACACCAGAATGTTTTCACTTAGGACATTAATATTAATACTTATATATATATATATATATATATATATATATATATATATATATATATACACACACATATACATACACACATACAGTAAGGTGCAAAAGATTTAGGTAGGTGTGAAAAATGCTGTAAATTAAGAATGCTTTCAAAAATAGACCTGTTACTTTTTTATGTCAATTAACAAAATGCATAGTGAGTGAACAGAAGAAAAATCTAAATCAATATTTGGTGCGACCACCCTTTGCCTTCAAGACATCATCATTTCTTCTAGGTACAATTTAATATGTGGGTTGAAACACAATTATTAACTGAAACAGAAACAGCTGTGTAGGATGAATAAAACTGGGTGAGGAACAGCCAAACTTAGCTAACAAGGTGAAGTTGCTGAAGACAGTTTAATTTCAAAAGTCATACATCATGGCAAGACTGAGGACAGCAACAAGACACACGTTAGGTATACTGCATTAGCAAGATCTCTCCCAGGCAGAAATTTCAAGGCAGACAGGGGTTTCCAGATGTCCTGTCCAAGCCCTTTAGAGGAAGCCCAAAGAAATAGGCAATGTTGAGGAGGCGCAGAGGCTGGCCAAGGAACCTTAGTGCAGCAGATGAAAGACATCATGCAATTGAAAGATGTCCAGCAATGCCATCAGCTCAGAACTGGTAGAAAACTGTGAGACCCTGGTACACAAATCTACTGTCCAGAGAAGTCCAGTCAACAGTGGTCTTCATTGAAGACTTGCGGCCAAAAAAACCATACCTCCAACATGGAAACAAGGCCAAACGACTCAACTATGTATGAAGACACAGTAACTGGGCTGCAGAAAAACAGCAGCAGGTGCACTGGACTGATTAGTCAAAATATGAAATATTTGGCTGTAGCAGAAGGCAGTTTGTTAGCCAAAGGGTTGGAGTGGGGTAGAAGAATGAGTGTCTGCAGGCAACACTGAAGCATGGTGGAGATGCCTTGCAAGTTTGGGGCTGCATTTCTGCAAACAGAGTTGGGAATTTGGTCAGAATTAATGATCTCCTCAATGCTGATAAGTACAGGCAGATACTTATCCATCATGCAATACCATGAGGGAGCATCTGATTGGCCCCAAATTTATTCTGCAGCATGGCAAAGACCCCAAACATACATCCAAAGTCACTAAGTTAAGAACTATCTTCAGGGTAAAGAAGAACAAGGAGTCCTGGTAGTGATGGTATGGTCCTCACAGAGCCCTGATCTCAGCATCATCAAGTCTGTCTGGGATTACATTAAGAGAGAGAAGCAACTGAGGCTGCCTAAATCCACAGAAGAACTGTGGTTAGTTAACCAAGATATTTGGAACAACCTACCGGCTTATTTCCTTAACAAACTGTGTGCAAGTGTACCTAGAATAATTTATGCTGTTTGAAGGCAAAGGGTGGTCACACCAAATACTGATTAGATTTAGCTTGGTCTTCTGTTCACTCACTATGCATTTTGTTAATTAATAAACTATTGACATGTCTATGTTTTAAAGCATTTTTACTTTACAGCATTTTTAACACCTGCCTAAAATGTTTGCACATTACTGAATATGATATAACTATATATATATATATATATATATATATATATATATATATATATATATATAACTATATAACTATAAATACATACATATACATACATACACACACACACACACACACACACACACACACACACACACACACACACACACACACACATATACTGCTTTGAGTGCCAAAGGGGTGTGCAGATTATGACGTGTTGCTATCACACTGGCAAAGGGAAAGAGGTTTAAACTAAACTAAAAGTCTCTAAAATGAGACTGCCCTGTCGCCTCCATGAGGGCATTTTAAGACTGGAATGTGGGCCTAAGGAATAAAGTAGCATTGGAGAATGGGAAGAGATACGTGTTCAGTTTAAAGGGTCCTGGGTGGATGGAACATTATTCCCCATGGTACAGTCCTCCTCTATCGGATGCAAGAGAAATTATTTATTTGAAACTTCATATAATATCTCAGTTTAACCCTTTGAGGGGTGAGCAACTCATTTATTTGAAATGAGTTTCTTACCTCTCTGACATTCAAAGGGTTAAACACCGTTTTATTACAACCCAGTTTATCTCTGCACTATTTTTTCTGTCAAGCAGCTGCATGCAACAGATTTCATCTTTCTTTTAGATGAACTTAAAACTTCTGTCTAACTAAAATGTGACCTGAAATTCTTAGAGAAGGTGTATAACAAGACTGTGAAAATACAGCGTGAGCCAGAAAAAACCTTAAGATCGTTGTCCTTAAGGACAGCCCTACCCAGCACAAACTGAATTCAGAAGGTTAAAGGGCACCATGTTGCTGAAGAAACCATGTAGAAAACATTATTTTCATAGTTACATGGGGTTGGATTCAGGAGAGCAATTCTGGGGCAAAATTGCACCATAGGGGACAAATACTGATTTAAATGGGGCTTTTATTGTATTTTAAAAGGAAAAGTATAATAGTTAACTAAATATTTTTTTAAATAGTTTACATGTCTGTTGCCATGGGACTGGAGTACCTTATGCCACAGTATGTGCCTTTACCAGATATATTGCTGGGCATCCTGAGAACAGGGTGTTCAGAAGTCATCATTTCATGCATAACTTTATTGAGGAAAAACTTTCATTTTAGATACACGATAGTTAGAAATGTCTATTTTTTTTTAATTCTATAGCATGAGATATTATGTTTGTATGAAGATCCAGTGAATGGGTGTAAGTACAAAAAGTTTATTCAATACTCCAACAAATTAGAAGCCAACTGTAAAATTGCATGTAACCTGGCTCCCAGGATTATTTTCACCTCTGCCAGTATAATGGTTTAATGTATGCACCCTGGGCCTTATTCATTAAGCTAAAGAGGAGAAATTATGGAGCAAATCAACAGCCAATCAATTCCTCATGCACCAAATCCACCTTAGCATGAAGCTGGTGCAGCAGGAGCCTCCCAGAATCTCTATTTGGGGGATGCTTAAAAACTTTCATGAACAACGGTGGGGCCCAATTTCAGACAAGCAGGTACTTAAGGTGGTATTCCTTGGTTACCAGCTTCATTTGTGAGACTACAAAAACAAGAAAGCAAAAATGAAACAAAAATTTTGAGTCTCTACATAACTGCATTCCAATCTTTTCCTATTATGTCGCCCAGGGCTTGTGATCAAAATAGGTATCACTACCTTCCTATCAATGTCTTGGAACTCAGTGCAGACTTCAAAGCTCTCACCACTTGTAAAACACTCTTGAAGAGCCATCCCACTTGAATACAAACACCACTACTATGACAATATAAATCAGGGCAAAACCAGAACAACAAAGCCTGGTTGAAAGTTCAGAAAATACTCCAGTTGGCAGAGAGAAGTGTTCCAACACAATCATGTAGTAATGGAGAGAAGAAGGGTGAAAAAAAGGACAACAAGCTCCCCTGTGCGGGATCAATAAATAATCGGATATCCTTCACCAGCACCCAATAGTACGTACTCGCAAAATTGGTGGCTGGACGTTGGTATATACCAGTCCCAGCAAACAAAGCAACTGAGGATTCAAACTGCCCGCAGACGCAGTACTTCACCAATTGATAGGCAGCTCCAGCACAACACACTTCCCCTGAGCGGCTTAGTAACCCCAAACGTAAAAAGAAAGAAAACAGAAGTGCCCAATAGTGTAATACTATCAACAAAATAATTAAATAATGAAGATAATTATATGCACTCACATGTTATGTTGGTCAGAAAGCCGATACCAGCAAGTCTGACAAGAACGCTTATGGAGAAATTACTTCCATCTCCACTTGAAAAACTGACGATCAGCAGCACACCACTCCAAACAGACGGAAGACAGCTGATCCCAAGTAGTAAAACTTTAACTATATATCCAAAAGTATTAAAAACAATAAATAAAAGAATGGGCTCAAATGCTGACGTGTTTCACAGCAACAAGGCTGCTTTCTCAAAGCATGAAAGAAAGAAAGACGGACAGTAGATGACCAGGATGCTGAGGACCTCGCTGGACATCAGGATTAATGGTGTTACTTTGCAGGGGCTGTTGTTTTGCACCTTAGTTGGGTTAACCCTATGAGTGCCAGAGGGGTAATTTTACCCCACTGGCAATCATAGGGTTAATTCTACTAACAAATAACTATGGGTGTACTTTGGATGTATTGATATGGGTCCCTAAGCCCCATATCAAGACATCCACTGTTTTTTTTCTTTTTTTTTTTTTTTTTTTATTCAGCTGCTGCGTCGGCTGTTTTAAGACCCGATAAGGGACTCTAGTTATATAAAAAAAAAAATGTTTCAAGCGCTAAAGTGAGTCCGTAATCGGATATTAAGGGCTAACCCAGTCTATTGAATTGCATCTTGTCGCTTTTTTTTTTTTTTTTCAATAGGCTAAAACGCATCTAACTTTATTGCCTGGCAGGGTTTTTTTTTTCAGGCATTTTTTTCATAGCACAGGTAAATGAATAGCTCATTGTGCTTGAAAAAATATACCGGTGGGGTTTTTTGGCCTAAATGGGGACGACTGAATCAAGCCCAAAGTCTTCACTTCACATAGAATGGCATTGAAACCACATAAACCAATCTATTCAAAAATTTACCACAGAATCTGGAAAATATGTCAACTTCTTTGTTCAACAAAAATTGGATAATTTCAGCTTCAAGTTACCATTCCTTCTTTTTTCCCCCATTTAGGTTTGGGAAAAGACATAAAACACACCTCAGTGAAAGTCCAAATTTCAGTATTATCAATTTATTTTCAAAACATTATAGCAGAAATTCCAGAAGTCTAGACCTTCCTGCAGGGTGTTACTCATATGGCTACCTCTTACAAGAACAAATTCCTCCCTGGAATGTGCATTTGGACCTTGTGGCTCTTCAAGACCACTATCTTATGCATCACGCAATACATCACATGCAAGATTGTTTTACTAACTGCTATCTCTCCAGCCCAAAGAATACCAGAGCTCAGTGATCTATCCTGCAGATAACATCTAGTTTTCCATCAAGACAGAGTGGTTTAAATAATTATTCCTGAATTTTAGCCCAAGATTTTATCTACCTTCCATATGAACCAAGAATTTTCTTAAATTCTCTATGTTTTAAACGATCCAACAAGCAAAAGGAACATCTGCATTTCCAGGATTATATGCCTTATATAGTACGTGCAAGTCACAAAATCTTTGAGACAAATGTCACCCTATTATTCTGGAAGGTCCGAGGGAGGGTAAACTAGCTTCAAGGGCTGCAATACCCTCATGCATCAAATGTACTATAAGACAGGCCTACATCATGATGTCCAAGCCTGTACTATTTCAAGATACAGATCACTCGGCAACAGCTATAAGTACTTTATGGGGCTTCAGAAGATCAGGTTTGTAAAGCAGCCAAATTATATACCATAGTCTCTGTTAAAGGGGAAAAAGCGAAGTCTTAAAAGTGGAGTGTGGTTCAATAACATTGTAAAAAAGGTCTTATTTATGTTATTTTCAGACAAAATAAATATTGACTTAATTTGAAGACAAAAACTATTACAGAACACTCTGTCCCTTTTAATTCTTTACCACATTTTCAAAAGTAATGTAATTACATCTGAAAATAATGTCCGCCTTTTACTACCAACCAGCAATCTGACTTTTATCTTTACGTCTTTTTGAACACTGTACTCATGGCGCAAGTCTCCCTAGTGAAGTTATACACATGGTGCGGTAGTGTTTGAGTGTTCTGTGCAGTTTACTCCTTCTTGTACTGCCTAATTGGTAGTACTACTAGTGTTAGAAGAAGACACAAATTGTATATTCACTGTGGGGAAGCATTTAGGGGCTCTTTTTTGTTCCACTGTATAACAAAATATTTTGTTTAATAAATCAATGAGTTGTTTTTTTTTTTTGCAATAGAATGTAGCACAGGAGGTTTGCTGACCTCAAAACTTTATTTTGCTTTCCTCTGGATCAACAAGGGTCATGTGGAAAATGCTGAACTTGAAGGAAGAATGCATTGTTTTTTCACCCTAACCAAAAATGTTAGTTATGTAGAACTAGCAGAAGTGCAAGTTACCATATAACTAAAACTAGTTGCTATAATCCTAATAATCAGGTTACAGGTACACAGGCAATAAAATTACATAGTGGATGAGGATGAAAAAAATAAGTTCAAATTCATACAGTCTACCCACAGCCGAGCTGAATTATCTGACCTGTCTGATCATAAAATCTGAAAAACTTAATGAATATTAAAATTCAATTTTGTTAAAGGGATAGTAATACTTAAAATGTAAAAAACAAATATGTTGTAGGGTTTATCCCCCTGAGTAAAACAAGAGTACTCCCCACTGCTGAAAGGTGTTTCATTCAAAAGTTATTAATTTTCAAAGTTGAATTTTTAGGTGCAATATCACAGTGGCCTGAAATTGTACAGTGGTGCTGTTGCTACACCATCCTATGGAGATTTATGGTCCCGGGACCAGAGCTGTCCATAGGATCGTGTATCAACAGTGCCACTGTACAATTTCAGGCCACTGTGATATTGCACCTAAAAAATTCAACTTTGAAAATTAATAACTTTTGAATGAAACACCTTTCAGCAGTGGGAGTACTCTTGTTTTACTCAGAGGGGTAAACCCTACAACATATTTTTTTTTTACATTTTAAGTATTACTATCCCTTGAAGTGTGTAAGTCTTACCTTCTTGTACATCAGCTCCTTGCTTATTCCGGATAAAGTTAGCAGACTGGACACTTTGTCCCACACACACATCACTGCTTTTTAGAACCTTGACTGTCTGGTCAACCTAAACACATACGAACATTGGAAACACCATGTTCAACAGAATATTACATGTTTATAAATGATACATTTTCATTAGGAGACACTATTTCTAACAGTCTATTTTGACAATCTTTTGGATACCCCTCTAGAAGACTAAGGTTTAATAAAGTAAACAAAATCAATAATCTTGCCATTTTAACTCTTAAGACCTTTGATATAGGTTTGATTATATTTTCATATTACTACCTTGTTTGGAATACTAAAGGAACACAAATGTTAAAATATAAATTTTTATTATAGCCCAGTGTATAACATTCACAAGTTTTTATATCCATACTGGTGGAAATTTACACAAGATAAATGATGCTGCAGGTGCTGTCATACAAAACAGGCTGAGCAAGCAATTTTCCTCTCTGTATTCACATCCTGGTGTCTCAAAACCACTGCTTTATTGCGTTCTGAATGTTCTAATGATCCACTAACAGGCCAGGAGGCAAGATTTTCTCAGTTTGAGGTGAGTGAATCAAAGTGACTGAGCCCCCGATTATTATACTAGTGCTTAAGCAGGGAAGACCTGGCCCATTAGTGGATCCAGAGAACAGATCTGGGGAACACAGAGTAGAGTATGGCTTTGTAATCAGAATGAGTGAAGTGCAAGGAAAACGGGTTCCTTAATCATGCTAAAAACTGTCTTTAAAGGGGATGTATCACCCCTATACAAGTTAGCATGATTTGTTAGCTTATACAGAGAATAGAAGTAAATGTGTGTTAATTTTCTATTTTTTTAAAGCTCCTGTTCGTCTAAATGGAAGTTATAATATCTGCCTTGCATGTACTTCTGCATGTGACATGGACCTTACAGTAAAAAAACCCTTCCTCTGCTGAAGTTGAAACCTCCTTTCCTCCAATCTCAAGGGGTGGCCCCTGGTTATTTGATCAGGCATTTGAATTAATAGCTTACCAGAGAGATCCTTGTACTGACCTCTCATATACTTGTACATTGTGATAAGATCTCCTCTGTCGTCATCTTTTCTCTAGAGTAAATAAACCAAGCTTGTCTAGTTGCTCCTCATAAGTCAAGTCCTCCATTCCCTTAATTAATTTTGTTGCTCTTCTCTTTACTCTCCCCAGTTCTAGAATATCCTTTTTCAAAACTGCGCCCAAAACTGCACTGCATATTTAAGGTTAGGTCTTGCCAACGATTTGTACAATGGCAAAATGATGTTATCCACTCTTGCTTCAATTTCACTTTTTATGCAAGACAGGACTTTGTTTGCTTTTGCTACTGCTATTTGATACCGGTCACTGCTTACAAGTTTGCAGTTTACAAGAATTCCCAGGTCTCTGTCTAGCATCCAGTCCACTAAAAGGATTCCATTAAGTTCATTAGTAGCACTGGGATATTTTCTTCCCTAATGCATTACTTTACACTTCCCTACATTAAACTTCATATTCCATTTGTTTGCCCAATCTGCCATTATATGTAAATCCCTCTGTTGAAAACAAATATCCTGTTCTGAATTTATCACCTTGCATAAATTAGTGTCATCTACAAGTATTGATATTTTGCTTTCTATGTATATTTCCAGGTCATTTATAAACATGTTAAAAAAGCAGTGAACCAAGTAAATGTGTATTAATTTTCTATTTTTTTTTTTTTTAAAGCTCCTGTTCGTCTAAATGGAAGTCATAATATCTGCCTTGCATGTACTTCTGCATAGACTGCGGTTACCTGCTCTGTAACTGCAGTCCGTCGCTCTGCCTCTGCTCCCCTCCCTCTATCCAGCCTCCTCCGATGGCGGAGGCTTCTGTCTGTAAGCTGGATAGATAGCGATCTCTGCCAATGAAAGTGCTCCAGCTTACAGACAGACCAGCACTGAGGAGGGTTTCTCCTGTATTCTTGTCAGCAAGTGTATTGCCGATTTCTATAGTGTTTAAATAAATAAAATAAAAAAACACAGCATTGTTGGTATAGCTAAGACAAAGAGATTAAGGCAAACTTTTATTAAGGTGATACATCCCCTTTAAATTGGATGTTACCTACCATTTTTTTGGTCTCAATAAAAAGGTAACTATTCAAACTGCCTACACCTTGTGTGTTTTGGTTTTCAGCCAGGGTAATGGTTGGAAAAAAATACAATAAATCTTGGAACAAGGAAGGGAATTTTAGTAGCCAACTAAGTTTAGACACTATAAATGACATACATTCGTATACAAGTATGGGGACCAGAGTTAAAATTGTAGGAGCTTGGGCTAGCCTATGGGATTTTAAAACCATAATCTCAGAGGTGCCTGGTTCTCTGACATGTCTAAAAACCTTTCAAAGTAGAACTTTCATTTTGCAACAGTAGGTGATTTTGAAATGAGGGGTCACTTGCCTTTCTGCCCCTAGCCTGGTGTCCATAAATGTTTCCAGCAGGTGGTGCTACAGGAAAAAAAGCCAAAAGCTCAAAACTAAACCTACCTGTATTCTTTTTTCAAAATGACTGCTTGTACTTAAACGGTCATAACTATTAGAGACATGAAGGTATGCAAGATATACCGTTTTGAAAAGTAAACATTCCCCCACATCAAATGAGGGGTCACTTGCCTTTCTACCCTTAGGCAGAAGTGCACAGATATTTCCAAAACGCAGAGCGATATGAATGAATGCATGTTTTTTATTTTACATTTCTACAACGTCAAAGATATTAAAATCTTTGAAAACCATAGACTTTCTTACTGTATTCAATACCTGTTACCAGCTGGAGAAAAACAGTATCCCATTTGTGTGGGTAAACATACAATATAGGGGTTCCAAAAACACTAGCCTACACCTGCCACTTTTATTTTTTAACTTACCTGCCTGCACTAAAATTGTCATAACCATTACAGAGATACAGGAAAGGTAGGCGAGGTATACCATTCTGGAAAATAGATATTAACCTACATCAAATAAGAGTCACTTGCCTTTTTATCCCATGGCTGGGATGCACAACTATTTCCAGAATGTGGTGCAATAGGAAACAATTGAGCTATTTTACATTTCTACCTCTTACAGATAGCTTTGAAAAACACTGCATTTATGAATGTAATCATTAGCTTCTACTCTTTCAAGAAAAATTCCACCCTGTTGGTATGAGAGTTGACGTACTGTAGGGGATGCCAGAGACACAAAATTACACGAACTACAATCTATCATTTTTTTATACATTTTTTCAACTATGACTTGCCTGTACTAAAATAGTTATAACAACAAGAGAAATGAAGAAAATGTATGTAAATCACACTGTTTTGGAAAGTACAAATGAGGGGTCACGTGAATTTCTAGCTGGCACAACTATTTTTTGAATGTGGCACTATAAGAAAAAGATACCACAATGGTTCAACACCATGGCAACCTCCCCGGTGACACACACACGGCTAATTTTTTCCCATTATTTTTTATTCACAACTCTTTAAGGGATTGCTGATGCCACCTCAACAAGGTCTGAATACAACAAATGAGGGTCCAACGCATTGTACAGCAATGCACTGGACCCTCCTGAGGCACACACGTTTTTTTTTTTTTCCTGATGCCACCCCAATGAGGTCTGGATAAAAAAATGCGAAATAAATAAATAATCCTGTGTGTGTGTTTTGTTTTAAGACACAGGGTCTGTATAGAAGATATAAAATAAAAAGAAATCCTGTGTTTGTCACAGAGGGTGCTGCGTTGGACCCCCCTGTGGCACACATGGGGTTAATAATTTCTCTCTCTCTCTCTTTTTTTTTTTTTTTTTTTTTTAATTCAACCTCATTCAGGAGGCATAAGGACCCCTCCCGATGCACCCAATCAGGTCCTAATTCAAAGAAATACCTTCCACACAAGACATTCTGTGTGTGCCACAGGGGTGTCAAACACATTACAAAGCAATGCCTGGACCTCCCCATTGGCATGCAGGATTGTTTGTTTTTTTATTTATTTTTAATCAGACCCACCCCTGATGCCCCCCCAGTTATTGACAACAAACAAGATCAACCCGACCTGCTTCATTCCTACCCGAACCGGTGGGAGTGAATAGGATCAGGGAAAGCATGCTGCTCTCTTACATCGCAAATCTTGATCTCCCAGAGAGACTGATTGGGAAATCAATAATTGTGTGTGTGTGTGGGGGGGGGGGGGGGTGGAATCAGGAGAGGGCCTGATGACCCACCAAAGAAGGCTGAACCCTGTTTTTTTGTTGTTGTTTTTTTTTTTTTTTTTTTTTTTTTTAATTGCGGCCACTGCATACCGGTAATACCAGCTTATGCAGTGACCTAGATTTGGCAGTATGAATTCTACACCTACAAATGAACTAGGGTTATATACATTTAAATACTTCAAGATCCATACTACCATCTGTGAAAATTCTGTTTTCTAAGGCCTAAAATCTAGTCTGTCATTTACTTTAAGGAAATAGTCAGTTTAGTATTATATTTTAGGGATGTAACATATTAATAATTCATTTTTACCTATGGTAGCTGTAAGTACATGATATATCCTATATAATAATTTGCTAGGATGTTTGTCAGAAGCCGCCATGCACAGTAGAGACTGCCTGAACGCACGGAATGTTGGGAGCACGGAATGCTGGGAGTTCTGTGCTGGGAGCATTCTGTGCTTTCAGGCAGTCTCTACAGTGCATGACTGCGTCGGCGGCGGGACGCAGACCAGGACCAGCCTCTTAACCCTTTGAGTGCCTGACGGGTATGCAACGCATTGATTTGCAATGTGTTGAGTACCCCTCTGGCATTCAAAGGGTTAACATTACCCGGACCTTGGCCCGTGTACACGGGCTTTTACACTAGTACAGATATATCAGACAATTTTATTTTTAGACATTCGTGTCCTTTAAAGCACACCACATATACAGGGTGGCTGGTCGTAAGAGAATTAAGTTGTATTGGAATGTTTACATATATCTGACAACTTCCTTCTCTTACCCCTTTAAGGACCAGAGGGGAATTGTAAACAAAGTTGTAATATTCATAGATGTTTCACTAACATAACTGCAATGTTAAAAAAAATGCTAACGTTTATAAACACACTGTAAAAGGAAAATGTTAAGACAAATCAGAAAAAACATTCATATACATTTGCAAAAAGTAAAGGATAAAGAAAATTTACCTTTTTCTTTAACCACTCCAGTGTTTTTTCTTTGCTGTACTTGTAGAATTTCTTGCTGCAGATTTCTAGGATTAAATGTAAAAACATTTTCAGTTAATTTTTATTCTTGTTCAGGCCTATCATTAACCATTTGAGTGTAACACAGGTGTGCACATACTGTCAGAGCACATCCCTCCAGCACTCCAATGGTTAAAAATAGCTATATAATTAACATTATGCCCCCTGAAAAGAATAACTTGAATTATAAATAGACCAGGGATGGCAACCTGAGAACCTCCAGCTGTTGGCTACAGATAACATCATAGCCGGCCATGTGAGTTTCAGTCCTCGAAGCTGGAAGGCCTTAGGCTCCCCAGCACTGATTTAGACCAGTTACTCAAAAAATTTTTTTACTTTTGTTATTTAATATAATCCCACTCAAATTTAAACACAGATTTAAATTGAGTAGTGTATGATAATGTTTAATAATTTACATTTTATCAACTGTACTGATTTTGCTTAATTATTCTCTTTCCCATTTTCTTACTACATTGATATAATCATGAAAATGGCAGAAACCACTGAAGTTGAGGAACAATAGGGGTCTGTGGAGAAAAATCTGACTGCAATTTTTGTGTCTAAAGAGAAATATGCCTTCCGAGGTAGTTCCCATGAAAAGTGTAGCTATTGAATGGGTCCCCATAGACCCAAACATACTGAACCCCCGCAACCTTGTCCCACTGGTAGCCATAGAACCAAACATACTGACCTCTCCCCCAGCTCCTTTCCACTGGTAGCCCCAGAAGCATACTGCTCCCCCTTCTTGACCAACAGTAGCCAACAAGCCACACATACTCACTGGCATTATCCTACCGGTAGCGGCAGCACAAGACACATACTGAATCTGACCCCCCAAGTATGGTGGAAGGAATTCTCAGGCATACATGGAAAATGGCAAAGTTATTGATGCCAGTTTACTAGGGTTTAGCAAAAAGATGGAAATTGGGAAATTGCACGTGTTTTCTATGTTTGTAACATAGAAACAAAACAACAAAAAGAAACCCAGCAAGTTGCAGATTTAACATGAAAACTCCCACACGGTTAAAAAAAATAAAAAAGCTCTCCCCTGTTAAAGGGAAAGTATACTGAAATGTCAATGATGCAGTATGTCTCATTCCACGAGAGCCAGAGCATGTTACACTAGGAACATGGCAAAAGAAAGGTCCATGATGCAGATTTCCCCTTTGCCTTCACTTGACTCATTGATGCTTCAATGTATGAACACGAGAACTTTTTTTTTTTTTTTTTTAATTCAAGATCTCAGCCCACTTCTTGTTTTGTCAGTCAAACAGAGGAAAAAAAAGTTTAAACCTTTGAGTGCCAGAGGGTTACAGTATCCAATGCACTGCAATGCTTTGGTTACCCCTCTGGAACTCAAAGGGTTAGTCCAGCCACCCACAAACATCCTTGAACTAAAGCTCAACTTTCACCTACTTTAATCCCCCCCCCACCCACAATATTTTTTAAATGTGTATAGGAGTCCAAAACAGCCTGTGTTCTGAGCCAAAACATTTCCCAATCCTTTACATGAAACCTACTCCTGGAGTGTATTAGTGAGAGAAAGCATTGCAATCTTGACTATGTAGAGGATGATTGGCAGCACTCCCCCTCCTAATCTCTGTCTGCTCATGCTCCCTCTCAGGGGCCAGTGCTCAGCACGCACTAACAACAACAATGTTCACTCTGTATTGTAGGTGGTGGGTGGACATGCATCAATAGATGGAACCGCCAGCATTGTAATTAGATGCCTGCAGTACAGCTTGTACCGCAGGCAACATACTGACTGACGTCACACTGTCAACTGTGTAAGTAAATTTCTTATAAGACACAGAGGGGAAAAAAAATTACACAACTTATACTTGTTTTTGCTTTCTAATCCACATGGGAGCATGAACAATAAATGTGAAAGCTCCACTTTAAATACACACTTCTCCTGATAGTTGCCAAAAATACCTTTATCAAGCCAGCTCTTACCTTTTTCTTCCGTTACATGTGGAAGGGATTTCTCTACTGGGGTGAACTGCAACAACAGACTGCATGATGGAAACTCTTCATCCACTACAATCTGCTCTACTGGCTGAAACTTCCCTTGCTTTAAAGAAATAAACTTTGCTGAGAATCTTTTATTAAGTAATACACAATAGAGTAACCACATTTGTGATGGTGTGAAATAGGATAATATTCATATTTTTCATATACTAATTTAGAAAAGGAGTCATTGTTATGCAGATCATTAAATGCTTTTAGTTTTTCCAATACACACTAGCAAAACAGCAGTATTGTGTTGGTAGGAAGCATTCAATTATTTTCATTATAGGAAAAAGAAAAAAAAAACCCACAGGTTTATACCTTTCAACAAACAAAATGAAATAAAGATTATTTAAGAATCTTAGTGGTGCTAAAAGTTGACCGGTTACCATATAAGTGTACCTAATTTTAAAGTGAATTAAAACTACTCATATGTTGCTGTAGCCGTTTGTTTGTGTTATCACTGGGTTTTAACCTTTTGAATGGCAGGGGCTTGAGCCATTTCTTAGCCCCTGTAGGCCAGACATTTTCAGAATTATTGTTATCCATCTGTTTAGATATGATTCTTGCTGGTAACTTTCTAGTTACGTATGGACAACTATATATGTTTTTTAAAAACTAATTAAGCTTTTGAATGTTGCCTCATGAGAAGTAAATTTTGCCTTGTGCAAAAGCCTATGAAGCCATGAATACAAAAATGTAGAAAATTAGGTATTTTGCAAATATATATATATATATATATATATATGCTTCTTTTACATTTCCACTCCTTCAAATATACAGACATCTTTGGAATTTCCAAATGTATTCATTAGCTACTGCTCTTATGAGATAAATGGAACCCCACTGGTATAAGCTGCCATTATGAAGGGGGTGTCATAAGCACAAAACTACAATCTCTCACTTTTTTTTTTTTTTTTTTTTTTTTTTTACAATTTTTTCAAACATGACTTGCCTATACTAAAATGGTTATAATAACTACAGACATGAAGAAAAGATAGACAAAGCATACAATTTTGGAAAGAAGGTAATCCTTTGAATCACGAGGGGTCATTTGCCTTTATAACCCTAGCCTGGTATGCACAAATATTTCTAGAAGTGGTGCTAAAGGAAAACAAAATAAAAATCTTTTTCCACCCCTTCAAATGTACCAAAATCTTTGGTAAGGCATTTCCAACTGTATTCAATAGTTAACCTTATTACAAAAACAGTAGTCATATTACCAGTGTGGGGAGGCTATCCCTAATTCCATCCACTCCTACCCAGAAGTTCAGGTAGGAGTGAAGAGCATTTTGCTCTCCTGCGTTGCCAGTATTGTTCTCCTAGCATGATGGGGGGGGGGGGGGAGGGCAGGCATGTTGATGCCTCTGTAACAAAGTCTGTATAAATTAAAAAGTGATGGAGGGGGAAGAGTCCAGCCATGTGTTAAACTAGGGCTTGGCCGTTCAGGTACACATGTCCCCCATGTTGCTGGCACTCTAGGGGTTAAGAAATTAACCTTTATTTGTCTGTAGAACAGTATGGCACTTTGTGCCATACTGTTGCTATGTTGGGCCAGTATTACCACAAACTCTGTAATCAATGAATCTAAGCAAAGCCCACACGGGTATTTCTAACAGCGGAGGATGCACTAAGGTGTTATAAAGAGGAGATAAAGCAGAGATAACCTCTCCATTGATATCACTTCTCCAGTACTATGTGATGCATTAAGATTTCTTGAACTTTGGTGATCTTAGTGCATAGGCTCTATAGAATAACATAGGAACTGGAGAAGTGATATCACTGGAGAAATCTCCACTTTATCACCTCTTTATCACACTTTAGTGCATAACCCCCCATGTTATCCACAAAACCAAAGTTTATTTTCTCTAAAACTATTTATTTTACAGAAAAAAGGCCACTACATCATATAGGCAAATTTTATTTCTCTGTAAAACAAAATATACTTGTCTTAGAATTATATTTATGTTAAAATTTTTCTTCCAGATGTACTTGACCATTCAATGTTCTTAACACTTTGAGTGCCAGAGGGGTATGCAATGCATTGTGAAGCATTTCAAACCCTAGTATCCCTCATCTTACCTCATGGGTTCTTTTGCTTTACATTTCAAGGGTCTGTTCACAAGGGTAATTTAAACACAGCAATACCATTGCTATGTTAACTGACTGAAAAACAGAACAAATGGGATTCTATTATGCTGTTTCCACAAAGTGACATCCTCCGGAGATGAAAAGCTGCCCTTCTGTTTGCTTTAGTGCGGTGTTCATTACATAACACAGTTCAGCAGATGAAAGTATGAGAGCTGAAGGGCATGCAACTGAAGAAAAAACTTGGGCTTTATTACATGCATGCAGCACAAGATAATCATCAGAATGAATGAATATGTTTATTTATATAGCTCACCGAGAGTATGCGGTGCTTTACAGTTTAAGGGTTTAAACAATACAGGGTTACAAGTGCTTAGCAAAGTGAAACACTGGTCGTGTGGTACCACCTTGAAAGCTTACAATCTAAAGTGCAGGAGGGTTTTACTATTAGACATGGTGATTTTTTTCTTTTTTTATCTCATTTTCTTCTGACATGCCCCTCCTCTTTTACATCCCAAACTCTTTTCATTCACATTCCAGGCTCTCATCATCTATCCTATCGACCGCTTTTCACTTTCAGAATTTTTCTCACTAACTTCCCCAGAATCTCCATCCCTTTTTCCTCTCAGGACATGTCAACCCACCAACATCATCCCTCTCTCCAACCATCTTTCTCTCTTCCTAATACACAATCTCTTTCCCTGTAGCTACTGGTATGGGTAGGACTAGAGCCTCCTAATATGCATTATCTCAAATGTCGATCTGGGCCTGGGAGGTTTGGCATGTGACAGACACCCATCATAGACAAAACAGACTGTAACTTCAAGGGTAAATGCCTTTAAAAGAGAGAGTAATACTTAATATGTAAAATAAAATATATATATTGTAGCGTTTATCCCCCTAAGTAAAACAAGGTACTCCCACTGCTGAAAGACATTTTATTCAAAAGATATTACAGGTCAAACTTGAATTTGTTAGGTGCAGTATCACAGTGGCCTGAAACTGTAAAGTGGAGTTGTTGCTATACCAGCCTATGGACATTTATGGTCAGCTGACCAGACCTGTTCAAAGGCTGGTGTAACAACATAGCCACTGTAACATTTCAGGCCACTGTGATACTGCACCTAACAAATTCAAGTTTTTTGAGCTGTAATATATTTTGAATAAAATACCTTTCAGCAGGGGGGTACCTGTGTTTTACTCGGGGATAGAAAAAACGTTCACCTTAAATGCAGCAATTACCAAGGTAAGAAGGACTGGAGCTGGATACATTATTATAACATTTTCCAAGAGTTCCAGGAGGCAATGCAGATCTCAGCCTTCTGGCACTCAAAGTGTAAGCAATCCAGTTAACCTATGCATATTGCATACTGTTGTTGTTTCTATATAAACGTGCAGTATTACTCATATTGTACAAAATCGATAAACCTATTTTTGATCCAGAATCCTCTGATCATCTAGAAAGGGTCTTATTACCTTCTTGCCTTTGTCCAATATATATGCAAGTCAAATAGCAGAAGCTTTGATATACATTAGAGCTATATGGTTTACCTGTTTGTCAGCCTTTATCAAATAATATAATACCAAAAACAAAGGGTCCATTGGTGTTGCAAACAATAGTCTTCCATCTGGAAATATATATATATTAGTATTTAATATAAGTATTCCATAATCAGTGGCCAAAAATACAAATATTGTACAAAAATTATAGAATTAGAGAACATGACTTTACTAAGCAACAAAATCAGCCCTGCAAACAGCAGTGTAGATTCTTATTCACAAACAATAATAAAATCCATGCATTTATCTGGGTGTAGGAAAAACTAAGGCCCCTCTCACATGAGAGATTCTGCATAGGTAACATTGTCCATTGTAAAATGGTACAGTACTGGGTTATAGTACCATTCACATGCCAATTAGGCCCTCATGAACTCCCCAGTCGATAATACTGCATCTTTACTGCCTTCACTGTGAGGATCTTGAGATCCTGACAGGGTACCACCATGTGTTCAATGAGCAGCGGTGAGCTCATTGAAAGTATGGTAGTGCCTCACACAGTACAAACCTATGCTGAGTGGAAGAGGTCCTGCAAGGAAGGCACTGCTGCAGAGAAAGTGGTGGTGATTCAAGAATGCGGGCCCCTGCCCCAAACAGGTACGCATTGCAATGGTAAGCAATGTGTTGTGTACCACCTCTGCACTGAAAGAGTTAACCCCCTGACTAACACAGAAGTATCCAACGCATTGCAACGGGATACCTCTGGCGATGAAATAGTGAAGAGGGATAGTATGATGTGGCCATGTAAACACTCCATTAAGGGGTAAGAAACAACCTTGCACTCTTTTGCCCCTAATAGTACAGGAAAGACGTATCTTTACTGCCGGATATAATGAGAATTTCTGGGGCTTTTGTGTACATGTGTGTATGAGATGGAAAGCGCTTCGGCCACCCTCCAGCTGTTGTTGGACTACAACTCCCATCAACATCACCTGGCTAACTGCTGGCTGAGAATGATGGGAAAGTTTAGTCCAACTATAGCTACAAGGCTACATGCTTATGCTCCAAAAGGCCCGTTACATGAATTGACATTTCTGTTCATCTACTATGGTGAAGTAGGTTTTCTCCATAACAGCAACACTGTACATGTATACATACAAGGCAACATATATAAACAATAATTTGCTGAATGAGTAGATATGATAATCAGTGTGGTGAATACAATCAAAGCACTGAAGTGTTTATGAAATGAAGACAGGCACAATGGCTGTTGAAGTTTGGGGAAAGAGGTAAGGAGCAAGGAGTGAGAAAAATGGCTGTGGGAGGGTGTTCAAGGTTTGCTTTGTAAGCATACAGTTACTGACATACACAGAGTAATAGTGTGGAAGAAGAAATGATGGAAGAGGGATAAGAATGTAGAGAAGGGGATGAGAAATGGGAAAGGGTGTGAGGGAAGAAAGAATGGCTGTTTGAGATTGAAAATGGTTTGCTTTGAATGCAACTGAAGGGGCTGTTAATGTTGTGGCACAGTACATTGTAAAGCGAAAGACATGGAGTGGTGCTATGTGAGTGAGTAATGTGATGTGTAACACGTGGAGTGGAGGAAGTGAATGGAGCATGTGCGTTTGTAGATTTTGCAAGATGTGTCAGCCATGTTATTTTTTCTCCTCCAGATGGAATTTGAGGGCCAGGATAACTCCTTGCAGAGATTTTGAAAGGAGTCAAAATCACACACCCCTGTATGTGGTGGACAGTCAGTATAGGAGGGATTTGAAAAACCCCTCCTTACTGCGTGTAATAAATATGACGATAAATGTTTATTTAGCCCATCAATTAGGAGTAGTCCTGATTTCATTTGTGCAAATCATCTGAATAGAGTTAAACCCCCACTCCCATTACGATTATCATAAAAGACATCAGAAAACAATTGCATTACTGTCCATACTTTCCCTTTGACATAAGGTTTCTCAAATCAAAAAGACAGGTTGATGTACTAAGAGGATCTGGAGTAATTCTGGTGCCAACCACACTTAGGGTACAAATAAAAATTCAAATTGACTTAAAGACCTACAAACCTATTTTGATTTTACATATTCACTTATTTTTTACAGTATTTCTCCTAGAACCTTTCTAAAGAACCTTCTGTTCATTGATTGTGAAAGCATGGATAGTGATACAATGTAACACTATCCTTACATAACAGAGTGCTCTGTATGCTGTATTTAATAGACTGGAGGCAGTCTTTTCTACATTGTATCACTATCACTACTTTCACAGTCCCTGAAAGAAAGGTCTCTGGAAACATATGTAGAGAGCTCAATGTCAGGACATAAAGGTGTAAAAAAAAATTAGTGAAGAAGATGAAGAAGAAAAGGTTGTATAAATAACTAGCAATGTGGGACGGCGCTGCCCATCAGGATATATAGGGAATTAATGCACACACATGGATGCAAGACAAACACACAGAGACACACACGCAAATGCGCATGCCTGCACCGAGATGCATAAAGAGCGACACAGTAATACACACATACATGCAATGCACAACATGCAGACACATAGAGTGTGATACAGACATGCAGCACACACAGTAAGGAACACACAGGCACACACAGAAGTGAGTCATAAGGGGGTGACTTATGTGTCATTGTAATGAGTTTGTGTTTGTACTTATGCCTCCACTGTGGCATTCATTCATATAGTTGAAATGCATGTGGTAATTGCACATACTATGGTGGAAGGTGGCTCGTGCTGGCTCCCGTGGTGTGAGTGAGTGGCATTCATTCATGTAGCTGAAATGCATGTGGTAATTGCACATACTATGGTAGAAAGTGGATCGTGCTGGCTCCCTGGGTGTGAGTGAGTGTGAGTGAGACTATGGTGGAAGGTGAATCGTGCTGGCTTCCGGGGTGTGAGTGCAAGAGTGAGTGATTGCGTGTGTGTGAGTGTGGGTGATTGAGTGAGAGTGTGTGAGTGAGAGGGTGTATGAGAGTGAGTGAGAGGGTGTGAGTGAGAGTGTGTGTTTGTGACTGAGTGTGAGCGAGAGTGTGTGTGATTGAGTGAGAGTGCGTGTGAATGAGAGTGTGAGTGAGGGAGTGAGAGTGTGTGAGTGAGAGTGTGTGAGTGAGTGTGTGAGTAGAGTGTGTGAGTAGAGTGTGTGAGTAGAGTGTGTGAGTGAATTATTGTGTGTATGATTGAGTGTGAGTGTGTGTGTGATTTTTGTCTGATGTGTTTGCGTCTGTGGTGTAGGAGCGAGTGGCAGCCATTTTGTTTTTTCAGTTACTTGGATAGTGGTGGACGGGCTGGATAGTGGGGGCAGGCCAACTCCCTGCATGATTTAAATCACTCCTGAATTGAATCACCCAATGGGAGCAGTAACTCCTCCTTACTTAACCCTTTTAGTGCCAGAGGGGTACGCAACGCATTGCTTTGCAATGCGTTGCGTACCCCTCTGGCACCCAAAGGGTTAAGTTGAGGAAACATAGCAATATAACACACGGTAGCTCTTCAGTTGAGGCAGAGTAGCAATATGGTGAGGGAACAAATAGAAAGTGGTGTTTGAGGCTTGCCCTCTGTAACATATAGCAAAGCATATCTCTCCCTTTAAGGAGAAAGGGCGGGAATCAGGAAGTGGAGGAGTGACAGTTGAAAACAGACAGTTAGTGAGGTTGACTGAAGAGATGAAAAGACATATATAAAAGAGTTGCTATTAAGTTTATCCCTGAGTTTGTATTTTATGGAAACATTACATCTTCGTACTGAAACAGAGTGTATGGAGGGTTACAATTATCTGTGGGAGATGAAACAGTGTGTTTATGGGGTCATGATCCTGAGTGAGAGTGTGTGTGGACCGGGAGAAGTTATTGATATCCCCTACTTCAGGAGCGAGTGGCAGCTATTTTTTTTTTTTTGTCAGTTGGATAGTGGTGGGTGGACTGGAGGGGGCGGGCCAACTCCCTGTATGATAAACATGCCCCCATTCAATCACCCAATGGGAGCAGTAAAGTCCCCATTGACTCACCCAATAGGAGTTGTGTCTCCTAATGAGACATAAATTATGTAATGAAGCATTCTGTTCAATGTGTGTTTGTTTTCTGAGGAGACATAAATTATGTTCTGTTTGTGAGGTACCATAAATTATGCAATGAAAACATTTTTACAACTCTTATCAGCATATCTACATCTGTTCCCTTGCCCCGTGAAGAAGCAGACTGTATGCCTGCGAAAACGTTTGGGCGCTTCATACCTAGGTCCCTCCTATGTCCCTACTGAGACCCGTTACTCCGCCCCTGTTTCCCCATCCTTAGTATCGGCATTTGGATGCTGCAGCCGCCACGAGGTTTCGGGCGGGCTTAGCTCACTACGAAGTGACCGTTCCGGTCCTCTCTTCCATGCCGACTGTGTGGATGGACAAATACGTGGAAATAAGGGATTAGTGTGCAAGTCTTTGCTCTACAGCCAACAGACGAATCCGAGTTCTTAAAGGGATAGTAATACTTCATTTTAACTTTATTTTATTTTGTAGGCATTAAAAAAACATGAAGAATGATATAAGTCTTATCTCTGAAACCTTTATGGTTTAAGAGATATTCACAAACAAAGTATCCCCCCCCTGTTCAACCAGATCAGAAGGGAGATGCCCAGGTAGACTGCAGAGAGGGACAATCTTCAATTAAGATAATGGAAAAAGCTGAAAAACTTGTCAAGGGGGGAAGGGCTTTCATTGTTTTCATACAAAGAAAATTGTCCCCTTCTGTTATCTGTACTGTCATACAACCAGACTCACATCTGAGAAGAGATGGCTTACACTAGGAAAAAGGGGCGGGAGGGGGACTTTGCTTGTGAATATCTCATAAACCATAAAGGTTTGAGAGATAAGACTTATATCATTCTTCATGTTTTTTTAATGCCTACAAAATAAAATAAAGTTAAAACGAAGTGTTACTATCCCTTTAAAGACACAGAAAGCACTAAGGAGTTACTGAGAACACGGTTTGGGACTACAAGCATGAGGACCTTTATTCTACGCATAAAGCCCAAGTAGGGCTATTGTAAGTGCATTTCTTTTATGTTTCATGAGATATTTTATTAAAGACTACTACACTTAGATTCTCTTTATGTTTTTTATGTTTGCACTGTTTTTGAGGTTTTCCTTGGAGTGATATCTACATCACTACTGCGTCTGTCACACACTTTCTACATATCTGACATACGTCCATGTATGTGTGTGTCTCTCTGTATGTATGCGTTTCACAGTGTGTGACACTCTCTGTCTCTTTAAGTGCATGTCTGTAACACTGCATATTTCTGTTTCACACAATGTCTCTCTGTGTAAATAATATGATGGGCAACGCCGTTCCACATTGCTAGTATATATATATATATATATATATATATATAGATATAGATTTTAATATATAGATATAGATTTTACTTTACACAGAATACACTTGAAGAAAAAGTAAAGTTAAAAGAAAAGATGCGTTTGACACCCCCTGGCACTCAAAGGGATAAATTGTGCTTTTAACCCCTGGAATTCTAGAGAGGTCTCCAATGCATTGCAAAGCAATGCATCAGTGACCTCTTTAGCATTCAAGGGGTTAAAAGCACTAGATAAGACAAAGGAACTTGTATTTGTCCCATATGTTACAGCTGGTCCCCCACCTCAAGATCTCCTCGGTACATCAACCGCAATATGTAGTGTAACTAGAGAGACCACCATTAACTACTACACTGCATTAACCCTTTAAGGACTAGAACACAAGAGCTTGTTGATCTCCATTTACTACATAAAAATAAATATGTCCAAATCAGATAAAAAATGGAACTCACCTTGTTGAACAGTCTGACCTATAAACCAAGAACGATAATCTTCATGGAAAGCCTTCACTTCACAGAGCTGCTGCCCAGAGTTGATAAATAGGAACATAGCTCCCTTCTCTAAAAAGACAAACAGGTAGAAATGATGCTATTAATGCATTTTTGCTTCCATCAGTATACTGCATATAAACTAACTGAACAGCCTATGACATCTTCATCTTAAAGGGTTAGTAATGTCAAAAAAAGGTTTTTTTTTGCATTTAGAAGAGCTTAAAAAGTTGAGCTAAATGCAAAAAACGGTATCTCTCAAACTGATATGGTTTGAGAGATACAGGCGTTTAAAGTTCGCTGTCTCCTATTGACACTTGTAAAGCTGTCAGCAGGAGATCCGTGTCAGTCGACACGGAGGCGCTTGAGCAGAGCCGCAATCACATTATTGACAACGAATCCCTTCATTGGAATGGTCTAAAACGTGTGCCTGGTTTGCAAGCACACTTTTAGACCATTCCAATGAAGGGATTCTTTGTCAATAACTCGATTGCGGCTCTGCTGCAGAGCCTCCGTGTCAGCAGGAGACATTGAACTTTAAATGCCTGTATCTCTCAAACCATAGCGGTTTGAGAGATACATTTTTTGCATTTGGTTCAACTTTTTAAGCTCTTCTAAATGCAAAAATCTTTTTTTTTTTTTTACATTACTAACCCTTTAAAAAATTGTTCATATACGTCAGAGGATCTCAACACATTCCTTCAGGGTCCGCTATAAAGCCAAGATTTAAGGATTTTCTTACTAGAACACAGGTGAGTTAAAGGGATAGTGAAAAAAATGCAGCTCCGATTAATCCTCATATGCCCTGGGCCATGTAGAGCTGTATTTAAATGTCTTCTGATTTGTAATTCAACAGGAATTCAATTCTAAAGTATCCCCCTCCATTCCCTTTCACTTACATCTCATTGCCTCGCTAAGCTGATCTGATGGAGCACAGTGAGAGACAATCTTCAATAAGCATAAGGAAAATCCTGCCCTTCTTCATCAAGGGAGGCAGGGTTTTCCTTATACACAGTGGATGAAGATTGTCCCTCACTGCGAGTTATTATTATTATTATTATTATTATTCTTTATTTATATAGCGCCAACTAATTCCGCAGCGCTGTACAATTGGGGAATAGACATACAGAGGTATTAAATAGTACAATCAGATGTGTAGAACAGGAGGATCAGAGGGCCCTGCTCGTGAGAGCTTACAGTCCAGTCCCATGACCGGATTCCACAATTGAGGGGCGGAGGCTTAAATGCAGTGAAAGCAGAGGGAGGGGGTCCTTTAGAACTGAATTACTGTTGAACTACAAATCAGAAATATTGAAATACAGCTCTGCCTGGCCCACGGCATATAAGGATTAATCAGAGATGCATTTTTTTCAGCCAGTACTATCCCTTTAATCAGAGGTACAGTTATTTTGATTAACTCAGCTGTGTTTAGCAAGAAAATCCTCACCTGTTAGTGGGCTCTGAGGGCATGGGTTGAAAAACACTGATATTCAAAATATCAGGGAAGCAATTTCAATTCTGTAGTAATTACTTGAAAATAAAACAAAGGCTCTCAGTCTACAATCTGTTCACACGGGTATTTTTCCCTTGTATGATTCAGCTTGTTGCAACTTTCTTCAACTTCCCTGTTTTCAATGCAAAATTAAAGCAAGATGCAGCATTCAAGATTAGTACAGTGGTCAAACTGGCTGCCAAGCAGGTCATTCCCACAGATGACTTGGATGCGATAGACCAAAGTGGACATCAGTCTGCGCAGAATATGACATGACCCCTGACAAAAGCACCTGGTGCAACCAAGAGAAGGTTAGTACAACCAGGAGTTGTTTGCACAGAGCAACATCACAACTGCATTCAAGCCATCAGTGTGAATGTAGACTAAAAATACCATGTTATACAACATCTAACATTCCCATTTAAATGTATATGGAAGGCTTTCCACCCCTTGTTAGAATAGAAGATATAAAATGCATGTGATGATCTTTGCAGTCTGCTGGCCATCATTTCAATCGATATTACATCCACTAGGCTCCTGTAAGAAAGCACTTGAATTATCATATTTCTTTCATAAGGATACAGAAACAATTCTAAGTATATGTAAGTGATGTAGCAATCTTTGAATATGACAATGAAACTGGAGTAATTCTGGATTAAACCAAGTGCATCATAGGGTATAAATTAAAATGTCCATTGGTTTAACTGGGACAGTTAACCCATTGCATGAAAAGCAACGTGCTGTAGACCTCTCTAGCTTTTAAGGGGGTTAAAACCCATTTATACTCAAAGCAATGTGAGA
Organism: Rhinophrynus dorsalis; assembly: GCA_037306005.1. NCBI lineage: Eukaryota > Metazoa > Chordata > Amphibia > Anura > Rhinophrynidae > Rhinophrynus > Rhinophrynus dorsalis. The sequence goes on along the minus strand of CM074719.1, from coordinate 518,960,657 downwards.
AAATTGTATTTATCACCATAAAAATAGATTTTAATCCACAGGTAAATCAGACTGCAACCACTGACAAAGGTAAGAAGTGAAAACTGCTTTGAGAGGAAGCAACTATTATTGGGGGATTCCATATTAAGAGGCGTAACTCTGGAGGATAGTGATGGTGCTGGCAAAGAAGTCAAATGTCTTCCTGGTGCTACAGCTCACATTTTAAAAATTGTTAAGGAAGCAAGACAGAATGTAGAGTTGGATGTCATAGTCCATTTAGGGACAAATGCATTGGCTTGTAATGGGGTGAGTGTGGTAAAAGATGTTTTTAAGAAGCTATGTAAGGATCTGCAGCAAGTTGCTTCCACTGTATCTGTTTCAGAGGTTCTGCCAGTGTATAAGGAAGATGATGGTAGGATGCAGCAAATTAGAGACTTTAATTCATGGCTAGGGAAGTGGGGCCAAAAACATGGATGTGGCTTTGTTTCTCATACCAACCCTATAATTGTACAAAAAGGATGACTTGCATCTTTATCAAAAGGGAACAGAGGTTCTCAGCAAGCAATTCAGAAGTTTTGTTTACAGGTATTTAAACTAGTAGAGGGGGCAATGGAATGATACAGGATAAAACCAATTGCCCACCATAGCATTGTACATATGAATTTGATCAAGGTATGTCTGTGGCACATAGGTCAAAAACCAGTAGACTTCTCGCAATGTGTACAAATGCCCACAGTTTAGGGATTAAGATCCCTGAACTTGTTGTCATAACTAGTGAAGATGTGGACTTAGTGGGGATTACTGAGACTTGGTACAATGAAAAAAATGACTGGGATGTAGAAATACCAGGGTATTCTCTATTTAGAAAAGACAGGAAAACCAGGATTATTTGATACAATGTTTTTTAAGGGTGGTAGTTCCGCTTTAACAACTTGGAGATCTTTAGATGGAGTCCAGAAGAAATGGGATAATATGAAATGTGTTTTACTAAACGCAACAGAGCATTGCATTGGCATGTCAGCAAAAAAAACCACTGTGGTACTCCGCAGAAGTGGCAAATATAGTAAAGGAGAAAAAAAAAAGGTGAAATTTACTCACCGATATTTGTGTTTCCTCTGTGTCCTTCCACGGCATACTGTGGGGCTTTGGCTCCGCCTCTCAGCTGGGTAGGACCAATCAATTTTTCTTTAAATACTGCCTGCTACCTTCCCTCTGCAGTTATCTAGTTGACCAAGCTGAAAGATATGAGAGGTTAGAGATAACCAGACCAAGTTTATGTTGTAATACGGTAGCAGATACATACGTTGAATTGAAACAGATACCTATACCTTCATACCCTAGGGTGGGTTGCCGTGGAAGGACACAGAGGAAACACAAATATCGGTGAGTAAATTTCACCTTTCCTCTGTGTCCGATCCACGGCATACTGTGGGACTTACCAGAGCAGTACCCCAGAGAGGGATGGGGCAGTAGGATTGGTATTAAGTCTGGATAGCCGCTTCAAGCACCTTCCTTCCAAATTTGGCATCTGAAGATGCTTGCAGGTCCAGTCTATAGTGTTTGATAAACGTAGAGACTGAGGCCCAAGTAGCTGCTTTGCATATGTCCTCTGGGGAGGCCTCTGCTTTGAGAGCCCAGGAAGTGGCCATGGCGCGAGTTGAATGTGCTTTTAGACCTGGAGGAGGTTCTTGATCCGCAGTTTCATATGCTATGGAAATGCAGTCACGAATCCATCTGGCAATTGATGCTTTTGAAGCTGCTGTTCCCTTAAATTTTCCTCCAAAATGGACTAGGAGGGAATCTGATTTTCGAAAGTCTTTTGTTCTCAGTAAATATGTTTGCAGTCCTCTGACTAAGTCTAGGTTGTGCAGACGTCGTTCTAGATCATGTTGCGGATTTGGACAGAATGATGGCAGAACTATTTCCTGGTTGAGATGAAACTGGGAAATCACTTTTGCCCGAAAGGAGGGTTTTGGGCGTAGTACCACCTTATCTTGATGAAATGAAAGAAAAGGAGGCACCGCTACCAGGGCCTGAAGTTCACTGACTCTCCTGGCTGATGTGACAGCAATGAGGAATGCAGTTTTCAGAGTTAGGTACTTTAATGAAATCTGCTGAAGTGGCTCAAAAAATGGATGAGAGGCCAACTGTTGTAAGACCAGATTCAAATCCCAAGGAGGGATGGTTTCTCTGATGGTCGGTTTGATTTTTGATATAGATGTGAGATAACGTCTGACTAAGTAGTTGTCTGCGAAGGGCGTAGCCAGTATAGCTGATAATGCAGACAACTGAACTTTTAATGATGCTGGTTTTTAGCCCTTTCTGGAAACCTTCCTGTAGAAAGTCCAGAATCTTGGTTGGTGATATAGTAGCTCTGTCCAGATTATGTGAGGAACACCATTTATGAAATATGGACCATACTCTATAGTAAATCTTTGAGGATGATGTTTTTCGTCCCTTAAGAATAGTGTCGATGACAGATTCTGAAGTTCCTTGTAGCCTTAAAGACTGCCGCTCAGCCTCCAGGCCCAGAGCTGGAAGAATGTTGGTTCTGGATGTTGTAGAGGGCCCTGTAGCAGGAGGTCTGGTATTATTGGAAGCTGAAATGGATGTCTGACTGACATTCGAAGTATTTCTGGGAACCATGGTTTCCTTGGCCACCTTGGGGCAATTAGAATCACCTCTGCTTTGTCTTTTCTGATTTTTCTGATGACCTCGAATACTAGAGGTATGGGAGGAAACACGTAAGCCAGTCTGAACCTCCATGGAATCCGTAGGGCATCCTGCCCTAGGGCTTGTGTCTCCTTCCATCTGGACATGTACTTGGCGCACTTTTTGTTCTGGTTCGTGGCCATTAGGTCTATGTCTGGTAGTCCCAGATTGGCTACTACTTGTTGGAATATTTTTGGGTTTAGTTCCCATTCCCCTGGATCCACTTGATGTCGACTCAGAAAGTCTGCTTGTACATTTCTTTGTCCTGATAGGAATGACGCTGTAATTGAGTGCAGGTTGTTTTCTGCCCAAAGGAGAATCTTGAGCGCCAGATTGTTTAACTGGAAGCTTCGAGTACCCCCTTGGTTTAGAATGTACTGGACTGTGGTGGAGTTGTCCGATCTGATCAGGACTGATTGTTTTTGAAGTGTCTTAATGTGTTCCACACTGCCAGTAGCTCTAGGACGTTGATATGTAACTTTGTCTCTTGTAGCGTCCATGTCCCCTGAATCGTTTGGTTGTTCCAAATTCCTCCCCATCCTATCTTGCTGGCATCTGTATGAATGATCTGCCAAACTGGCTCCAGTAGAGATCTTCCTGTCATAAGGTGTGTTGGATGGGTCCACCAGTTTAATTCCTGTCTGATCAATTTGGAGACTGGGATCAACTGATGAACTTTGTCTGGATGTTGTTTGTAATAGGTTAGATAGTGTAGTTGAGTCCTGCGGGCATGAATCCTTGCCCATGGGATGATCTGATATGTTGATGTCAGATGACCTAGGAGTCTGGAGAAGGATTTTGCTGTCTGTTGACTTCTCTGCAGGAAGTGATTGACATGATTGATGATTCGTTGTTGACGATCTGATGATAGAAATGCCTTGCTTATTTCTGTATTGATCTGTATCCCCAAGAATACCAGTGTCTTGGAAGGAACTGGAGAGCTTTTGTTGAAATTGATGAGCCATCCTAAGTTTTGTAGCTGCTCCACACATATGTTTGTGCTGGCCTGAGATCTTTGGAGTGACGATTCTATTATTAGTATGTCGTCCAGATAAGGAATGATCTTCAGCAGATACTGTTACTGTTACTATGTTACTGTTGTCTGAGAAAGGCCATGACGTTGGCCATGATCTTTGTAAATATTCTGGGTGCTGAGGCTAGGCCGAATGGCATTACTCGATACTGGTAGTGTTTTCCAAATATGTGAAACCTGAGGTACTTGCGATGTGGCTGATGGATCGGTACATGATAGTATGCATCGCGCAGATCTATTCTTGTCAAATATTCCTCTGGTTGTATCAGCTTGAGTGTGGATGATACTGTTTCCATCTTGAAATGGCGTAGCCTGAGACACGTGTTGAGATCTTTCAAATCCAAAATGAGACGGAGTTCCCCAGTAGGCTTTATAGTGTAAAAAAGAATCGAATAGAAGCCCCGAAATCTCTGCTGTAGCGGGACCTCCTCTATCACTCTGTTGGTTAAAAGGGACTTTAAGGCTTGCTTCATCTGCTGGGCCTTTGTTCTCTGTCTCAATTTGGAAGTTAGAAAACGATGGGGCAGGAAGGCAGTTTTGAATTCCAGCGAGTACCCCTTTTGAATGATCTCCCATGCCCATTTGTCTGGATGTATGACTGTCCAGGCCAAATGGAATTCCTCCAGTCTGCCTCCCACTGGAGAAGGGGTTTGGCTGGCTTCATTGGGAGAATTGGCCGCGTCGCTGGAAATCCTTGCGATTCCCTGCCCTTTGGGATATATGGGCACCTCTTCTCCTTTGATCATATCCCTTGCCAGGCTTGTAACTGCGAGATTCTCGAAAGGATTGTCTTCTATATTGTCCTGATCTTCCAGGTGACTTTCTTATTTTCTTATCCTGGGGTAGGAATTGGCTTTTCCCCCCTGAAGATCTTTTTATTATTTCCTCAAGTTGATCTCCAAATAACTTGGATCCTGCAAATGGGAGAGAGACCAGTTTATTCTTGGAAGATGGATCTGCCACCCATGCCTTGATCCACATGGCTCTTCTGGCTGTTACCGAGAGTGATGATGCTCTTGCTAGAAAACGGATGTTATCCATTGAAGCATCACAGGAATAATTGATGGCGTCTTTAATAATGGACAGGTCTTTGAGAAGTCGTGCCCTGGAAACCGAGGATTCTATTTTCTCTTCTAACTCAGTAAGCCATATGCGTAGAGTTCTGAAGATAGATGCCATTGCCGTTGCTGTTTTCAGATTCTGGCCTATTGTGGCGAATTGTTTCTTTAATACACTATCCGCCCTTTCTTCCATTGGATCTTTTAGGGTTGTAGCATCTTCAAGGAGAATTGTTGTACGTCTTGAGGTCTGTGCTATGGCGGCATCCACTTTAGGTGGAGTGTACCAATTGGATGTGTCGTTTTCTGTGAATGGATACATTCGGTGGAATCTCTTAGAGACGGCTCCTCGTTTCTCTGGTTGCTTCCATTCGCTTTGAATGATTTCCTGTATTGAGCTATGGACCGGAAATTGAGGAGGCTCTTTTTTGTAGCCAACAAATGCAGTGTCCATGACATTTAAATCTTTTTGTACATCAGACAAACCCAGTGTCTTCCTCATGGATTTTACCAATTGATCCATTTTGTCAATACTGAAGCTGCCTGTTTCTTCCACCAATTCTCCTTCTTCTGCTGATGAAGCCGCAGATTCCATATCAATATAGGTATCATCATAATCATCTTGGATCCCTGAAGGTCCTTCCTCTGGGTCTGATTGCCTGGGACGTTTCCGTACTGACTCTTGCATTGACGTGAAGGTCTCCTGCATGGAGGTCTTCATCCAGGACAAGAAATCTTGGAATTGGACAGGAACATTCCCTCCAGCTGCCTGTTGCAAGCATGCTGCACATAATTTAGCAGGGTCTGTGGCAGGTAAAGTGTTCTGACATCCTGCACATAATTTATCTTTGGATCCAGCTTTGTCTTCCCTTGGTGGTTCAGCAGCTTTAATTTTGTCAGATTTGGTCTCCTTACCAGTTGACATAATTATCTCAGCAGGATACCAGGCTTGCTGTAGTCTAACCTGTAGCTACTAACAATGCTACTAGCAATATTTTCAAGTCAAAATGCAAATGTTACATACCTGAGTTCCATTGCTCTGCTTCTTCTTATGAATGCCCCGGGCGGATGTGTGTTCCCCCGCGTGCGTTCCAGCAGTGGCACGCTCCGTGCACGTCATTTCCTGTTCCTGCTGAGAAAGCTGTGAGCGGGCGCATGCGCGCGCTTAGTCAGCCGGCAACCGCTATGGAAGTGGCGTTTCGTTGTGTGGCCCGCCAGTTTCCCCTGCCCGCATCAACCTCGCAGGCCCGTGATCTTCGTCCGGTATGTTTTAAAGAAAATGTGTCCGCGGTTAGGCAGGACACATTAATGCCTTCTGTGTTCGGTCCGGTTAGAGAGTGAGGCTTAGCCTCCGTCCTCCAGCTGGGTAGGACCAAAAATAACTGCAGAGGGAAGGTAGCAGGCAGTATTTAAAGAAAAATTGATTGGTCCTACCCAGCTGAGAGGCGGAGCCAAAGCCCCACAGTATGCCGTGGATCGGACACAGAGGAAAAAAGCATTTAAGAAATATAAGCAGACGCAGAAGGAAGATAGGCATCTGTACAAAACTAGGCTGAAGGAGGCCAAAGGCATTATTAGATGTGCCAAAGCACACACAGAGGAAAAAATTGCCCAGTCAATAAAAAAGGGGGATAAAACATTTTTTAGATATATAAATGAAAGGAGGAAAATGAAACAAGGAATAGTTAGAGTGAAAACAAAAAATGAAAACTATGTAAATGAGAATAAAGGGCTAGGTGATTGTCTCAATTAATATTTTTGTTCAGTTTTTACAGAGGAAGATGAAGGGAAGGGACCTCTGTTAGAAAAAAGAAATGGCAAGACATAGGAAACATGCATGTTTACAGAGGAAGAAGTTCCACTTCAACTTTCTAAGTTAAAAACAGATAAATCAATGGGACCAGATGGGATACATCCAAAGTTGTTAAAAGAACTAAGTGTGTTCTGACAAAACCTTTAACAGAATTATTCAATCAGTCGCTATCAACAGGAGTAGTTCCAGAATATTGAAAGATAGCAAATGTAGTACAGCTTCACAAAAAAGGTAGCAGGGAAGAGTCTGGTGACTATAGACCAGTAAGTCTTACATCAGTAGTGGGAAACTAAATGGAGACTATGCTAAAGGAAAGAATTGTTGAATATCTGAATTTGAATGGCTTGTAAGATACCAAACAGCGTGGGTTTACAGCAGGGAGATCTTGTCAAACTAACCTCATAGATTTTTTTTGACTGGGTAAATAATAGACCAAGGTGGAACAGTAGATATAGCTTATCTAGATTTCATTAAAGCATATGACACTGTCCCTCATAGAAAACTCATTAATAAATTGCAGTGTTTGGGTCTGGATGCAAAAATAGTTAAAAGGATAAGGCAATGGCTGAGTGACAGGAGACAGAGGGTGGCAGTCAATGGAGAATATTCAGACGAAAGGCATGTTACTAGTGGGGTACCTCAGGGATCTGTACTGGGAACCATTCTTTTTAATATTTTTATTAGTGATATTGCAAAAGATCTTCAATTTAAGGTATACCTTTTTGCAGATGATACAAAGATCTGCAATAGGGTAGACATTCCAGGGGGAATACGCCAAAAGACAAATGATTAAGGTAAATTAGAAGAATGGACAAGAGTGTGGCAGCTGCAGTTTAATGTTGATAAATGTAAAATAATGCATGTGGGATATAAAAATCCAAAGGAAAAATATACTGTTAAGGGTACTGTGATGTCAGACAACAAAGGAAAGGGATTTGGGAGTAATTATTTCTAATGACTTAAAAGGTAGGCAGGCAATGTAATAAAGCAGCAGGGAATGCAAGCAGGGAACTGGGTTGTATAGCTAGGGGAATTAGTAGCACAAAAAGGGAAGTTGTCATGCCACTGTACAGATCTCTAGTTAGACTTCACCTTGATTATTGTGTACAGTACTGGAGATCCCATCTCCAGAAGGATATAGATACTCTAGAGAAAATTCAGAGAATGGCTCCTAAAATGGTGACTTGTTTACAGGAAAGTAAATATCAGGATAGACTATAGGATCTGAACATGTATAGCTTGGAGGAGAGAAGAGAGAGAGGGGATATGATAGAAACATTCAAATACATGAAGGGATTCAACAAAGTGCAGGGTGGAAGTACATTTCAAAGGAGTAAAAATGTTAGGACAAGAGGCCATAGTCTAAAACTAGAGGGACACATGTTTAGAGGTAATGTAAGAAAGTTTTACTTCACTGAGAGGGTAGTAGATAAGTGGAGTAGCCCACCAGCAGAGGTGGTAGAAGTTAATACAATGACAGTATTTAAGCATGCAGGATAGGCATAAGGCTGTTCTTAACATAAGAAAAGCCCAAGGACCAAAAATGGTTTGACTTTTTTTTTTTACATTAGGAAAATGGGCAGACTAGATGGGCCGAATGGTTCCTATCTGCCGTCAAATTCTATGTTTCACTTTAACCTTTTAAGGACCAGAGGAGTGTGCAGTGAATTGTAAAGCAATGCACTGCACACCTTCTGTACTTAAAGGTTTAAGTATTTGCCCCCTGATTGCACTGAGCCTGTGACCGGAGTGGGGTATGTGAGTCTACATGGTAATTATCTGTGCGTACTGGGGTGTCAGTTACAAACTGCCTGCGAATCTGTTCTAAGAGCAACTTAAAAATGGTGCCCTGACAGAAAAAGGAAATCTCACCAGCATGCTCTGTGTATTATGTGGCAGCTCTTGTAGAGGTCCCTGCTCCGGTCGCTAAGTTATGTGAAATGGGGACAGAGACCAAAGAATTGTATAGCAGGGAGAAAGCATAACAGTGTAAGGGAGAAATAAGTAGAAATACAAGCAGTCATAACCCTGCAAGGACCAAATGGGTATGCACCCCTCTGGTACTTAAAGGGTCATTGGTTCATTACTGAAGCTGGTGTGTACTTGTCCCCCAACTGTTCTGAGGGAGGAAGGGCTAAATCAATTTGTACTGAACATTTTAAATAAAGCTATAAATAACTTGCTTCAAAAGGGTCAATAGCACCCCATGCAGCATCTGTTTTTTTACCCCACATTACCTGTGTCATCATTGCTATGCTGTGTGCTTCTCTGCAATACTTAACGGACCTTTTCAGTGCATTGTGACCATCATATCAACATGTTGTATATCATCATGGTTTACTGAATACAAGATAATGGAGCAACAACACTGTCAAGTACTGCAGAGCACAGCAATGCATTGCTCATGCACTGAAAAGTAAGTAAACAGAAATGCTGCAGCAGGTGCCATGGACCCAGTCCACTTCTAAATTATCAAGTTCATTCTACTTATTTACACTAAAGAAAAAATAAATCTGATTCAGCCCAGGCCCCCCTTCCCAGACAGTCCCCTATTGTTGGCGTCTCTCTCTGCAAGCACATGATATGTACAGTCAAACTACCTAAATGCTATGTGTAATTTCTATTTCACATTGCTTACTTTTTTTTTTTTTTTTTTTTTTTTTTAAATCACTAGGCCTCCTTTCATGTTCCTTGACTGAAAGTTCTCTATAAACAGATCCATGAAGCTCACAGTCAAAGAAATAAAACAATTAAAAATAGTAGGTGAAAATGAAGAAAATTAAGAAAGTGTAGGCAAATTGATTATATATATTATTCTTGCAGAATATGTAAAGTCAAAATAAAGGGTTACTATTGTTATAAAGCATATTAATACAATTAATTTAAATGTATTATTCTCATAATCCACCTTTCCTGTATCAACATCCTATTGATCACATGTAGCATCGTCTCAACATGTGATCAACATCAGATTAATCACATATATTGAGACAATTCTAATAAAATTAAGAAAACAGAATTTGAAGACTTAAAGAAACAATACGGAAAAATGCCGTTCTTCAGAATCCACACAATTAGATGTCTGAATGGCAGGAAAAGTGCTGAATTAAATGCATTAGATTGTTTCACCATCGATATTGAACAATTTGAGCACCAGAGGTGTCAAATCCATTGGGACACCTGTCTAGCACTCAAAAGCGTTATGAAACATTTTTTATTACTATTATATAGCAGATGGGCAGCCCAACCATTTTCATACAGTAAAGGTGAAATGTAAGAAAAAAAGTGACAGTTCTGAAAGCTCCAGGTACAATTACTATTCCAGAGATAAACTAAAACCAATGTGATAATAAAACACAGTGTATGGCATACTGTACCTGTCGAAGGACATCGCAGTTTTGCAAATAATGTTTTATTACTCAGCTTTTTGGCATCTTCATTAAGTGATTCTAAAACGAAACACAAATTTCAATAGCTTTCAAAGATATTTAATATTATAAATAATGAATTCTTCGCTCCAGTCCTTGAGGCACACCAACAGATCAGGTTTTCAGGACAGAATTAAGCATGGGCAGCTCAGTCACAATGACTGAAACAGATTATTCATCTGTGATTAAGATGGGATATCTTGAAAACTTGACCTGTTGGTGTGGTTTGAGCAGGAACTTTTAGAAACACTGGTATAGATTACACTAGATCAGCAATCCCAAAATTAATTTAGCCAGTAATATCATTACTTCAGTATAGACCAGATTAACTGAGGAGGTATGATACAGATAACATTGAGGCTGATGTACTGAGACTAAGTGAAGCAATTATGCCTCAGGCTAACTGCACCACTGGTTACAAAAAAAAAATTCCCAGTGATTTAAAGAAGCATCACCTACTAATAGTATACCCCCTCACTTACATTACTATGGCCAAAAAATCCCAACAGTCTTTATGATTTTGCATTTGTGTCTTTGTTCAAGAGATAACACCTTTGTTTAAGAAATAGTCCTAGATGTCATACTGGCAGACTTGACAGTTGCTGGCAGTTTTTCATAAACTCAAGCAGGCAGAGTGCATATGTGTACTTAATATTACCATGTGTAGTGTGTGTAAATTATGCCCTGTGGTCCTAATAGCAACTGTCATGTTTGCTTCCATGGGTATCAAGTACTGATTGAAGATGTAACTCCTGAATGAAGGCACAAGGGTGCAATTCACAAGGGTCATTAGAACTGCATGTCCACAGTAAGGTAAGGGGGTTATTAGGAGGTGTTCCCTTTCATTTAAAGAGGGCTTTTAACTCATTTAAAGTGAGAGCTCAAATGCATTACTTCACAATGTGTTGGAGACCTCTCTAGCATTCAAGGGGTTAAAATCAATGAGATTTGAATAATTTTTATAAATTCCCTATAGTGCTATAGGTTTGATCCAGCACTGCTGTTTTATCTAATGTATTTATTTGCTTAGTACATCAGCATTTGTGATGCAAAGTATAATTGAGAAGCGATGTCAATCTGTATCTTTTGCAGTTCAGTCTGTGTCAAAACTTCATTATTTCTTAGGCGTTTAAATTCCTTTAAGCGCACATAATTTTACTTCTTTTTAAAAGTCTCCCGTTCCCTTGAACTGATTTTTTTTTAGTAACTTAGAAAAAGAATGATGCAAAAACAATTTATTTGCCACTCTCTATGACAAAGGAATAACCAATTAAACTAGCTTGGGAGAATGCAACATGTGCTCAACTAATCTAACAGCCGGAGAGCCACGGGTTACACACCTCTGTTCTGAGACTGGGAAAGGCTTTTTTTATTAGTCAAAAATCATCAGTATTTTTTCTTAACCCCTTGATAACTATAGGAGTGTAAAGCGCATTGCACATTCCTCTGGACCTCAAGGGTTAATCAACAGAGGACGTCTGTTTTATATGGCCTGATAATGATAATGTCAGACTGTGCACCCACAGACCACGGTACCTGGTGCCAGCAGCACCCACTGGTCACTTTGTACATCACCGTGTCGCTTCTTCCTGGACAGCATGGTTCTAGCGTCTTTCTCTATTCTATGTGGAGAGCTCCGGGACTAAACTTGGCGCTCGGCAGAGCCGCGGGAACGGACGGAAGGGAGAGGGGTTTGTCTCTATACCACAAACCTAACCTCACAAGGTAACGGAATAATGACGTACAGACAGAATAATTTGTGTGTTTACTTTTCACACGTTGACGTTATGTAGTCGATGTAAATGTTATTAATACTTATTTTAACAGTCTGCGGCGAAGAGTGAGTCTCCACCCCTCTGGCAGAGATGGTAGCAACCATCTAGTGTCACATTGTTTCAGGAAGCGAACTCTTTCGGATTTCCTGCGCGTTATGTGATGAATGTTACGGTGTTAGACGTGCTCGTTTTTGTAGTGCTTTTAGGAGTAAGCAGCTTGTGACTGAGTTGCAGACTCTTCATTTTCTTTTTGTGTAGGAAACTATGTGATAAATCCAGTCATAACATTTATCGCCTGCAGTATAATCTAGGCCTAGGTCTTTCTAAATAATTTTATAGGGTTTTTCTCAGTGCTACTATTTTCTTGAAATTTGCTTATGGTTCATTGAAGGAAGAGTAAATGTTTTTGATGAAAAATATATAGTTTTTTGGAGGATGTTGTTGCTGAGCGAGGCAAAAATACCTAGTATTACATATTACATTGTAAACATTTTGTTTTTGGTGCTGTCTCGTCAGATAATTAATTGGGTGCTCAGTCAGTTAATGGATTGAATCCTGTGGGAGAGGAGAACCTCTGGCTACAGTTATTCATAGTATGTGGTAGTGAAACCTTCATCGCTTTTTGACAGTTTGAATCCTTCTAAGTGTTGAAAAAACCGACAACAGTGGGAGTTCTCTTATTTTGCTCAGAAGGAAATGGCTAATAATTTAGTTTTTCACAAAAGTAAATATTTACTGCTCCTTTAACTACAGTTTTTAATAGTTTGATTTTTATTATGTACTAGTGTAAAAGACCTTGTACACAGACCTGCATTACGTGTGTTAGCGCAGTCTTTACTGTGCATGACTGCATCAGACAAACATACATCTGGCCTTTTATATTATATGATGATGATGTGAATGCATTCTCTACTAACTTGCTCTGGGTTTTTAGAAATGTTAGCCCATATAATCAGGAGCAAATGAAGACCAATATGGCTTAATAAAGAGTTTTGCGGAGGAATGAGAAATAAGCAGGCTTTTAAAGTGTTTAACCCCTTAAGGACCAGCAATCCAGGGAAGTTACCTTCCCTTAAGGACTGCTTTGATCATTGCCGACGCACCATACATGTGACCTGTTATGTGTACTGCGCGATGAGTGAGGTCTGAGAGAGACCTCTCCGGTCTTGGAGTGGTCAATTTCAGACCCCGTTTGAGCTCTGCAAGTAAAAAGTGCATGATTTGCCAGGACTGTCACCAGTCCTTAAGGGAAAAAAATGGTGCAGGTCCTGGCATGTCACATGGTCCTTAAGGGGTTAAGTCAGAAGGGTCGGATGCATCATTTAAAAAATATAAATGTAATCAGCTCTGCAAACAAGCAATTCGGCTAGCTACATATGAGAGAAGTATTGCAAAATAGTGCAAGAAAAGTCCTAAATAAGACATGTATATAAATAACAAAAATATTGATATTGGTCTTAAGGCTGAGACAGGTGATTTGATTAGTGAGGATAAGGCTATAGTTGATATCGTAAACATATTCTTTTCTTCTGTATATAAAGGAAGCAGCAATTACAGGTTCTGAGCAAACAGACAAAACCACTGAATTTCCGCCAAAGTCCAAAAGAGTCTGGAAAAGGTTATGGAGAATAAAGCACGTGGACCTGATGGCACTTAAGGAATTTAATCCACTGTGTTCCTGGATGTCATCCTGTCATCTCAAACTTAACCTTAGCAATACCAAACTCAGAATTTTTCCTCCCTTTCCAACCAGCCTTACCCAAGATATTGCATTCACTGTTAACAGCGCCACCATCACACCGACCTCTACATCACACTGCCTGGGGGTTAACTTCTACTCCCCCCTATCTTTCATTCCTCACATTCAGTCAATATTCAACTCATTCCGCCTCCACCTCTGTAGAATCCAACATTCTCTCACCCAAGATACTACTAAAATTCGAAACCAAACACTCTTCATATCCTGTCTCGACTAATGCAACTCACTCCAAATTGGAGTTCCTCTCACTTGACTAGCCCCACTACAGTCCATATTGAACTCTGCTGAAAGACTAATCTATATCACATATCGCTTTTCGTCTCTGCCAATCCCTAGACTGGCTCCCATTAGCATATAGAATTAAATTCAGAATTCAGGACGTGATGATGTAGAATGAAGTGTGGGTGATATGGGCGGTGCCTGTTCGGAACAACCGCGAGCTGGCGATGGCGATGTATGCCTGGAGACACTGAGAATCGGCGTGTGTATGGAGCAGTGAGACGGTGGTGTCTGGAGGAGGGCGATCTTGGAGGTAATGCTAATGCTAGAAGTAGCAGGGTGAAAAAATCCATCCGATCACCCTTGTTGAAAATGATTGAGCCGATGGAGAGTCTTGCTGATGGAGAGCACTGACGTGAATTTGAAGCCTGGGTCCGGCCAGCTGGAAGAAAATAACCTGTTGAAATAAAGCCTGTGGCGAGCGGAGCGCAGCCGGAGCCGCAGGGGTGACTCCGTGGAGGTGCCCGGGAAGAAGGCTTATAAAAAAGCCAAGCTGGTGGTAACATTTATGGAGTAGCTTTTGATAGCATGCTATGGAGTGGCTGCTATGAGTTATAATGGCTGGACTATGTTTGGACCAGAGCTAAGTTTAGCGGGGCCATGAATGGGAACCGTGAGAATTATATAAACAACGAAGTATATGATGTTTTAAAGCAATAAGGTGATAAATGTAAACTATATGTAATTGTGGTGACTCTGGCTATATACAGTACTGGTATTTGATATGTGCCTTCCTTCTGAGATGATTCTATAATGGTCACTGCTCCTTTGCTTATATGGAAAGACCAGCTCTGATCTTCCGTGTTCCTCTGATCTTTGGTGGAATTAGAAGGGGACACAGTATTTTGTGAATAATGACAATTTTCTACATTTTATATAGTTGTTATACAGAAGGAGAGCAGAAGGGTTTGTTGTAAAGGGAAGAACTATATTCCTTCAAGTAAGTTTTCCTTTCCCTCCTGATATTTTAAGAAATGCCTCCTAAATCTGAAAAGATGAAGAAACAGGGCAAAGAAAAGTTGGATAAAACTAAGCATCAACCAATCAGTACCTTTTACTCTCCAAGTTCACAACCAAGTTCCTCTGCTTCACCTAAAGATCTTTCTCCTGAACACACTTTAGAAGCAAGTCTCCTGGATTCCTCTATTATTGTATCGAATACAAATTTAAACCAGGCATTGGATAATTTGTATTTAAAAATTAAAATAGATCTGGAGAAGCATCTAAATGAGGTTAAAGAGGAAATTGCACAAGTCCGTATATCTCTTGCTCATGAGGTTACTCAATTTACTCAGAAAACTTCAGAGTTGCAGCTTCAGAATGAAGAATGATATTAAGAGCTAGTGTGGGAAGCCTTGAATTGAAAGTTAATGATACAGAGGACAGATTGAGATGTCAGAATATTAAAGTTCGTGGGATTCCAGAGGCAGAAGAGAACTTATATAGCTATGTTATGGAACTCTTGAGGTCGTATGTGGAAACAGCAATACTGGGGGAAGTACCGGTTGAAAGAGTACATAGACTGCCGAAACCACCCAATATTTCTCAGTGTTCGAGAGATGTGATCATCCATTTTAATAACTATAGGATTAAGGAGATATTTGCAAAGGAATTTAGAGCGTTTAGTGAAGCCACGCTATGCCTTAGACAGAATAAGATCCCATATAGATGGGGGTTTCCTACAAAATTGTATATTATGTATCAAAATTCTACTTATCTGTGTACGAATGTTACTCAGGCAAAGCAGCACTGATTGGTGGTTGTTAAAGGAGTAGGGGTTTTGGGTATGGGAATGTGTAGTGTAGGAATAAATGGATATTTTTTAGCACTAATTAATGGGCAATAAAAGTTGTTTAAATTTTATAGAGCTGTATGAGAAAATGGGTAATAGGTAGGGAATAAGAGAGTCACTTTAAGTGGTGATAGGTTGAGGAGGTCACTGGAATAGTTTATTAGAATAGAATATACTGATCTTCACTATTGTATAAAAGATCAGAGTTACCCTGAATAGAACTAGGCATAGGCTCTAGTATTAGTAATTTCATTGGTAGGGATGTGGTGGGTTAGAATTTACTACTTTAGGTAGAATAATTGAAGAAGGGTGTAGGATTATGGGGTGGCTTGTGTAGCACTTATTAGGGAGCATTGGTATTAATTAAAGATGGAGTTAGTAGGCATGTGTAACGTTTTTTTAGGACACTCAGACCAGTTGGTAAAATTAAACACAGTTTTATTGAATAGAAAATAATGCAAACGATCGCCCTCTACAGGCAGCAGGAAATATATAAACTGCAATGTCAGATAAGACTCAAAGGCTCAATACACAGGATAAGGTAACATACACTATCTCGGCACAGATAATGGTATACAGTCACCAACGGGTTAAATGCAATAATCAGTCAATCTCAGATGTGGAGGTTTGGCACGCCCAAGGTGGTAATAGGAGGTGCTGAATAGTTGTAGCCAACACAGTGTTCTTGAGATATAAATGCCGTAGCCAATCTGTGACCAGTTGTAGATTCAGCAGAACAGTGTCCTGAAATAGCCCCCGCGGGCATACCCAATGAGACAACTGATTCTGCGAGTGCAAGTATAGATAGCCCCCACGGGCGTAACGGATTCTGGACTGAAATGCAATAGCTGGCAATTAGCCCCCACGGGCGTATAACCTGAGACCAACACTAGCGGTAGTTGAGCCAATAGCCCCCACGGGCGTATACCAACGGGAACCTGCCAGAGCTTGTAGCCTACCCTTTGCTGCAACATGAGCCAAGAAGCCACAATGGAGTCCACCGGTAGACTTAACGTAAGACCAAGAGCCAATGGCGCCCTACCGGACCAACTTAACGTGACTGCTCTGCAGTTGTATAGAATGAGTCGCCGTCCAATAAGCGGCCGACTCGGCAGACGTAGCACAGCGAGTAAGGCTCTATACCGGGGAATGAAGGCTTTGCGAGAGTAAAGCAGCACTGCAAGGGTTAAAATGCACGTTTAACAATACAAGGCTCAGTATGGTATCGGAGCTCTGCAAGCGTACGGAGGCTCAATGAAGGAAGCACAGCTCTGCAAAACAGCACGGAACACTGCACTGAACAGAGGCAACACAAGACTGAACTGGTCACATGGCAGCTGGATAAACGGCAACAGCAGAAGAAGATTGTCGCGGCAGCGACAACAGGAACAGGCAGGTCACTGGAACAGGCCGGTAGTCGATCACGGAGCAGAAAGTCAGCCAGGCCGGGTCGTAGCACGAAGGAGGTTCTCATACAAGCCGGGTCACACATGAGCAGGAACGTAAGCCAGGTCAGGAAACGGAGGTGGTTCGCAGACAAGCCGGGTCAAACACGATCAGGAACACTGGAGCATAGTCAGGACAGGCCAAGTCGGTACACAAGAATCCGGAACACAGGAACACAGCAACAGCAATACTGGCTCAGAAACACCACGAAAGGGCATCTGACAGGTGTCTAGGCCAGGCATAAAAAGGTCACCAGGAGGCGGGCTAATCCAACTCAGCAAATCAGAGTGTACCACAAGCGAGAGTGACAGGAGGATTACAGGCACTGTGATAGCATGGTAGTAGTGAGCAAAGGATAGGTAGAGAACACTAGAATAGTTTACTGGAATAGAGAATATTTTAGATATAATTAAAATAATATAAGGTAATTAAAGGTTGTGTGTTTTTTTTTTGTTTTTTTTTTTGTAACTTCTCTGGAAGGGTTATTTGCTGTGTTAGGCATGGATGATATGGGATTTACATAATGTGCTAATCGGTATAGTGAATGGTTTATAGTAATAGGTTTAATTATATGGGGGGGTTGTGTGAATATTTTATTTATGATGCTGTATTTTTTGAGGTTAATGGAGCGGCAGGGGGGAGAAAGAAGGGAAGGTGGAGGATGAAAGGGGGATAGTTGGTAAATGAGTTGATGGGTGTAATATGTTTCCTCGTCCATCTTGCTTTTTCTTTCTCTTGCTTCTCCTTGGGATTTGAGGGAGGGAGATCAGGTTGTTTCCTGAAGGGACAGTGGGGTCTTGTTCCGTCCTCGGTCCATGCTAGGGGGAACTGGGAACCCATGGGGCATTAGGGGAATTTGCCCTTTTGGGGACCTCCTTGCGGGGTAACTGGGGAGCTGGTGAAAGGTCGCTGTCCGGATCCTGGCAGGGGGGGTTGCGAGCCTCTGGGGTGATGGGGGCTTTTATTTGACAGTATGGTAAGGACGACGGCCGCTGACCCCCCAGTTTTCCCAGGGTTCTGAAACGGGGGAGGATCAGGAGGAGGACTTGCTCATGGGGATGAGAGAGGACTGAAAGAAGATGAGATAATTTTATTCCTCTCTTTCCTGTTTCCTTCTGGGATGGATTGGGGGTGGGATTGGGCGATCCCTTTAAGACGCTAGCCCATATGGGTCCCCGGTGGAATTGGGTGACTTTGTGTCACGGTTTATTATGACTCTCAGACACAAGTTTTAGGTAAAAATCAATTTTATTGAAATAATAAATTGATAACGTAGGATGGCATACACATACATACAGATATATACAGAATATAACAAGACAGAAGGCAGACTCTACCGGTCCTGTCAATATACCGGACAGGACAGTCTGAAGTAGCAGAATGTTAGGCTCTACCGGCCTTGCCAATACCGGGTAAGGCAACCTGCAGATGGACTAGCATAACGGTTCTACCGGCCTTACCAAATTACCGGGCAAGGCAGCCTCAAAAGATTCAATGTAGGCTCTACCGGTCCTGCCAATACCAGGTAAGGCAACCTCAGATGGAATGTGGCAAAAGGTTCTACCGGCCTTACCAATACCGGGCAGGACAGCCCAAAGATAGTAGCAGCAGTCAGATGGTAATGGCAAATTGACAGGATCGTAAGCAACCCAGTGTACACACACTGAGACCAACAGGGGAATCGTAAAGCCGCAAGACTTTGGAGCAAACCAGCGTCCGCACGCTGGGACCAATACTGACTTGTATAGCCGATAGGCTTTGGAGCAAACCAGTGACAGCACACTGGTGTAACAAGGAAGTTTTGTATAGCCGCAAGGCTTAGGAGCAAACCAGCGTCCGCACGCTGGGACAAACACAGGATTGTATAGCCGATGGGCTTTGGAGCAAACCAGTGACCGCACACTGGTGTAACAAGCGAGTTTGTATAGCCGCAAGGCTTTGGAGCAAACCAGCGTCCGCACGCTGGGACCAACACAGGATTGTATAGCCGATAGGCTTTGGAGCAAACCAGTGACCGCACGCTGGTGTAACAAGCGAGTTTGAATAACTGCAAGGCTTTGGAGCAAACCAGCGTCCGCACGCTGGGACCAACACAGGATTGTATAGCCGATAGGCTTTGGAGCAAACCAGTGACCGCACACTGGTATAACAAGCAAGTTTGTATAGCCGCAAGGCTTAGAAGCAAACCAGCGTCCGCACGCTGGGACCAACACAGGATTGTATAGCCGATAGGCTTTGGAGCAAACCAGTGACCGCACACTGGTGTAACAAGCGAGTCTTGTCTAGCCGCAAGGCTTTGGAGCAAACCAGTGACCGCACACTGGTGTAACAAGCGAGTCTTGTCTAGCCGCAAGGCTTTGGAGCAAACCAGCGTCCGCACGCTGGGACCAACACAGGATTGTATAGCCGATAGGCTTTGGAGCAAACCAGTGACCACACACTGGAGTAACAAGCAATGTCGCCGATGCGACCAGGCAGGAGGTCGCCAGGATACAGGAGACAGGCGAGGCGATGCGATGACAGGAACCAGCAACGATCAGTCAGGTCAGGAAACCGCAGAGAAGTTGTTCAGCAGGAACTGCAACACCAGAGACTAGGCCGGAACCAGGACTGGAATTACTCAGCATGCAGGAAACACTGGAACAGTAGCGATCAGGAACTCAGGAACACAGGAGAACAGGAACACTGGAACAGAGGCCCAGCTATCACTGGCATAGTGATAGCAAGAAGGTCAGAAACAACACGAAAGGGCACTCAAAGGGTGCCCAATCCAGGTTTAAATAGGCAATAAGAGGCGGGCTATCTGCAGACAGCCAATAGCAGCCCCCTACTGGTGACAGACAAGGAACTGCAGCAATCACGGGCACCGTGATACTTTGTCTTGTAAAATGGGGGGTTATTTTAATTCTCCATGTGGCAAGAGGTTGATGGTAAATGTAATGTTTGTTTTTTGTTATTTTTGTGTTTTGTGTAACTTGTCTATCGGACGATTTTGGTATAGGACAGAGGCATGCCGGGCAGAGTGGAGGAGGATTGAGGAGAGGGATTGGGGATAGATGGTGTTGAAGGTTGTAACCATCAACTCGCGAGGATTAAATTCCCGATTTAAGCGGTCATGTTTGTATGATCTTCTGAGTAGGAATCAGGTTGAGGTAGCTTTGGTTCAGGAGACACATCGGAAAGATAATGGACAGGTTCTATGGCACTATAGGAACTATCCACATATATTTACATCGTCCTTTGGGGATAAGCGGAAGAGGGGGTTTGCAATATTTGTATCGGCAACGGTGAAATTTGATTACATATATCATGAGGCAGACCCTTGTGGGAGATATGTGTTAAAATAAACGATATGGTATTCACCTTTGCCAATATATATTCTCCCTCAGACCACCTGGTTTCCTTTTTGGATTCTATAATGGTAAAGTGTGAGGAAATAGGGAAGGGGAGTTTTATATTGGGAGGAGATTTGAATTGTGTTTGTGACTGTGAGCTGGATAAAAAATTTCCCAAGGGAAGGAAGGGAATGGTGAGCAGGCTCGGTGGTAAAGCCAGAGCTTTTTCAGCGGCTCTGTTCAAACACAATTTATATGATGTATAGCAAATTCAGCATCCAGATGAGCGTGATTATACTTTTTATTCTAATCGGCATGAGTCATATTCTAGGATAGATTTTTTTTTTTTTTTTTTTTTTTATGAAAGCAACTTCGTTAGATATTTGTATTAGTTCTCAGATTGGTAATAATGTTAGCTAGTCTGACCATGCACCAGTTTTTATGGTTGTAAAGGATAATCCGATGTACATGGCTCGTCCTGTATGGAAAATGAAGAAATCCCTTTTATAATCTGAAGTAAGTAAAGTAGATTTCTTGAAGGAGGCGCAGTTGTTTTTGTTGGAAAATGACAATAAAGCGGTGACAGAATCTACTCTTTGGTGTTCAATGAAGTGTTTGAGAGGATATTTGATAAGGCAGAGGGCATATTAGAAAAAACAATAGGGGAAAACGTTAACGGATTTATATATTACGCTTGCAAAGCTGGAGAGAAGAAATAAGTTATCTCCTGGTAAAGAGAGGAAGGGAGAAATTTTAGAGATTGAGGAGGAAATTAGATTAAAACTACAGGAGAAGATGAATAAGTCTCTAGCCTGATTGAAACAACATTGGTACTATACAAACAATCGGCTGGGAAAGTCTTAACAAATAAGTTAAAGTTTCAAAATCAAAGAAGTAGGATTAAACTAATAAATTATGAAGGGAGGAGTCTCCTCTCACCTCTCCAGATTGGCAATGCTTTTAGATCATTCTATGAATCCCTATATAATTTACCAGAAGTAAATAAGTCGGAGTTTATATTAAAGATATTGAATGAAGTTATTATACAGAGGAGATTCAGGAAACAATAAACGGTCTGAAGAAGGGGAAATCTCCATGGCCAGATGGTTTTACGTCTATATTTGATCAGGTTTTACAGCCTATAATTACTCCTCTATTGGAACGAGTGTATAATGATGTCGGCCGTCATGGGGAGTTTCCTAAGGAGATGTTAGAAGCAACTATATGCCCCATATTGAAACCAGGGAAAGAGTCAACTATAATTACTAACTATAGACCAATATCATTGATTAATGTAGATGTTAAAATTTACTCTAAAATTCTCGCTCGGAGGTTAAATTTAGTGATTGCTGACCCGATCCATCTGGATCAGGTAGGCTTTGTGGCAGGTAGAGCTGGAGAGGATAATATCCATAGGATTCTCAATATTATTGACGAGATTCATCAAAGACAAATTCCATCAACTATTATGGCCTTAGTATCACAGTGCCTGTGATCCTCCTGTCACTCTCATCTGTGGCATACTCTGATTCGCTGAGTTGGTTTGGCCCGCCCTTGGTGACCTTTTTATACTTGACCATCACAACTGTCAGATGCCCTTTCGTGGTGTTTCTGAGCCAGTCTTGCTGTTGCTGTGTTCCTGTGTCCGGATTCCTGTGTACCGAATTTGGCCTGTCCTGACTACGCTCCATTGTTCCTTATCATGTTTGACCCGGCTTGTCTGAGAACCTCCTACGTGCTTCGACCCGGTTTGGCTGACTTCCTGCTTCGTGATCGACTACGGCCTGTTCCAGTGACCTGCGTGTTTCCTGTTGTCGCCGCCGCGACATTCTGACTCCTGCTATGCTGAGTACTGTTGCAGTGTGACCATTACACTCCGGTGTAGCCCTTCTCCAGTGCAGAGTTCCTTGTTGATTTGCAGAGCTGTGCTCCTTGTACTGAGCCTCTATACGCTTGCAGAGCTTATTTACCATACCGAGCCTTGGAGTTTTAAACATACTCTTTAACCCTTGCAGTGCCGTCTTTCACTTGCTGAGCCTCCATTCCAGTTATAGAGCCTTTACCTTACTGTGCTACGTCTGCTGAGTTGGCCGCTAGCGTGGACGGCGACTCGTATATACAACTGCAGAGTAGTCAAGTCTTGTCGGTCCGGTTGGGCGCCTTAGGCTCTCGGTATTACGTTGGTTACCGGAGGTATCCATTGCGGCTATTGGTTCTGAGAGAAAGCAAGGGGCAGGCTCCAAGCTCTGGCAGGTTCCGAAGGTATACGCCCGTGGGGGCTATTGGCCTGATTTATGCTCACTGTTGGTCTCCGGTTCTACGCCCGTGGGGGCTAAACGCCAGCTTTGCATCTCAGGCTATTCTCCGATTACGCCCGTGGGGGCTACATACTCTCGCACTTGCAGTATCAGTTGTCTCATTGGGTACGCCCGTGGGGGCTATATTGGGTCACTGTTCTGCTAAGCTTTTGCTGGTCACTGAACACCTTCTACCCTACCATTGCATGAACTCTGTGTTTTTCACATATTCTCGGTACATCACTACACCATTTGGGCGTGCCAAACCCCACAGCTGAGACGGACTGATTGTTCTTATTAACCCATTGGTGTCCAGCTTGCTATTATCTATACTGCTTAGCGTGTGCCTCCTGTTCAGTATAGTTACTTTCTGTGTACAATTGTATTCCCTGTGCAATTGTTGCTGTCACCTGTAGGGGGCGATTATTTTCATTTATTTTCATTCAATAAACGCTGTTTATTTTTACCTACTGGTCTGAGTGTCCTAAAAAACCGTTACACTTAGACGCCGAAAAGGCATTTGACAGGGTAAATTGGAGGTTTTTGTTTGAGACATTAGATGTTTTTGGGATTAAGGGCCGTTTTAAAGAAATGACTATGGCATTGTATACAAATCCAACCGCAAGGATCTCAGGTCTTTTCTTGGGTTCAGATGAATTGAAAATAAGAAATGGTACCCGCCAGGGATGTCCTATAGCGCCTCTCTTGTACACTTTATTAG
The DNA here is from genome assembly GCA_037306005.1 of Rhinophrynus dorsalis. Classification (NCBI taxonomy): domain Eukaryota; kingdom Metazoa; phylum Chordata; class Amphibia; order Anura; family Rhinophrynidae; genus Rhinophrynus; species Rhinophrynus dorsalis. The sequence goes on along the minus strand of CM074719.1, from coordinate 518,937,230 downwards.
TTGAACCACTGTCTGCTTTACTTAGAAGTACATCAGATATTAAGGGGATTGGAGTGGGAGGTCAGGACCATTTGATCTCAGTATATGCTGATGACGTTCTACTGACCCTGTCTTCTCCCAATCTGATTTTGGATAGAGTTATGGAAGTTTTGAAGAAGTATGGTGATTTTTCAAACTATAAAATAAACCTTTCTAAAACTAACTTATAACATTTTATCTTGATGAAAATCAATTACAAAGATTGGGGGAGCGGGCTCAGTTGGACTGGTCTAATACAATTATTACTTACTTGGGAGTTAAGATTAGTTCAGATTTAAATAATATAGTGATTTTGAATTATACAGAGTTAATAGAGAATTTAAATACTTTGATATAGCGGTGGAAAGGTTTTGAAGTATCTTGGTAAGGTCGGATAAATGTGGTAAAATCGTACTTGATTCCTAAAATAATGTTTCTCTTCAGGACTATCCCATTGCTGGTGTCATCAGGAATTTTGAAGGAGCTAGATATGATTTTGGCTTCTTTTGTGTGGGGTGCAAAAAAGCCAAGGGTGCCTGGGGAGGTCTAGAAGAGAGATATAACCCAGGGTGGGTTAGGTTACCCAGATTTGGTTAAAATTCATGAATCTTGTATGTTTTTCCACTTTTTGGTATGTAATAGTAAGAAGGGGAAGAACCTAGGCTGGTATAATATTGAAAGTTATAAATCTAGTGGGTATGATCCATATTTGTTCTTTTGGGTAGATCCCTTGGTTTTTAGGAAGCTGAAGGTATCTAGTCGGATTGTGAGGGAGATAATTGGGTGGATTAACGGATCTACTGTAGAAGAAGGAATGGGTGGCTAGATTTGACAAATTTTATTTCTAAATCAAGCCCTTTGGTGGTATTATCAATATATATAGAAAATCTGAACTTAGTTCAATGGCAACGAAAGGGCATACATCTGGTTTCGGACCTTTTTAATAATGGGGTTCTTTGCTCATTTACTGAATTACAATCTAAATATAATTTAATCGATGGGGATATATTCAGTTTTCTTAGGGTTAGAGATTTTCTTGTCAAACGGAAGGTAGAGGATACTGAATTGGAGCATATGTTGTTTAACTTGCAACTTAATTCAAATCAAATTTCTAGAGTGAGAAGGTCTCTGACCAAAATGGTTAGTTTGGATAAGTTTAGGGCAATTTGCAGGTGGGAAAAGGATTTGGGTTTCTCTTTTATATTACAGAAATGGCATGAGGCCGGATCTGAAACACGGAGAGCATTGCATTGTATTAATTTACATGAGCAATATTATAAATTATTATAAAGATGGTACCTAGTCCCCTCTCTGGTATCTAAATATCAACCAGGAGTATCTGATCTGTGTTGACGATGTCAGAGAATGATAGGAACTCAAGCACATATATGGTGGGAGTGCTCTATTTTGGAGTCTCTAAAAAGTGAATTGGTCAGGTTATTTTTAAATTTATTTCAAATACATTGCACATTATCCCCACAGACCTTTTTGTTTCATATGGAGCTTCCGGTTTCCGATAAGTGGGAAAGGTACTTATGTATTAATATTTTATTGGCAGTTAAAATATGCATTGCTAGATACTGGAGGAAACAACAAATCCCTACCTGGACAGAAATAAAGGCTCAAATAGAATATCAGTGTAATTCGGAAAAGTATTTTTTTTCTGCTGTAATCCAAAATAGGACTCAGATATATTATAAGATTTGGGGTCCCTGGCTGAGGATGAAGAGATAGAGATGATTTGGGAGGACAGCGGCTCTCGATGGTCCTTGTAGTGGTTGGGCCGCGGCGGGTGCTATTGCGGCTCTGTGGGGGCTGGGATTTGGGAGTGGCTAGATGGCGGAGTTTTACTCTTTGGATGTGGTTTGTAAAGTATGATATTTTGTTTTCTGGGTGTGGAGATTAGGACTGGACTGGATTACCTCTGTCATCTGGCTGCTTTTGGGCTGCAGCTTCTGCAGGGCTGGGATGGCACTCTTCGGGACCTAGGTGTTGCGATGGCTGTTTTAGGGATGTTGTAGAATTTAATGCCCTTTGAAATAGAATTGGGGAATTACCTGTGAGTTGTTGGGGAGTAATATGGAGATCCTTTAGTCCTCTGATCCACTCTGAATGGGATGGTAGGTTGTAAAGTACCCCAAGTAGGCCTGGTTGTGTCTAGCTATTTTGGTCCATTAGACAAGAGTAGATATAAGAAATTATGGGTGTAAGTGTATATTTATGTATTGTTGAGTTTGTATAAGCTTGTTTGTCTTTTTTATATATTTGTAATAAAAATTAATAAAAAAAAAAAATGAAATTCAGAATTCTAGTGTAACAGAGCCCTTGCTAACACTGCACCCTTCTATAGTTCATCTCTCATTTCCAAATAAACTCTCACTCGCCATCTTCTCTCTACAACTCTCATTACATACTCCCACCTACAGGACTTCTGTGCTGCACCTAAGCTCTGGAATTCTCTCCTCATCCCCTGAGACTCTCCCGCGGCCTTCAGATCTTCAGATGCTCACTCTTATTCCCTTCTAAAATCACTTTCCCACCTACATCACCATCACAGCCTCATTGTTCACATAGTCTTTTTCCCCCAAACAGAACTACCACTTCCCTGGACCACTGCACTCAAAAGCTCTTCTTTCTCCCACCCACTGACCCGCAGTTCATGTGGAATGAGGCACTTACACCCCATAGCACTTACGCCTTCTGTTTTCCACCTACTTTCCTCTACACTGTAAGCTCTCACGAGCAGGGTCCTCTGATCCTTTTTTTTCCATGTTTCATTGGTACTATTTAATATCTATCTATTCTTGTAACGGTTTTTTAAGACTCTCAGACCAGTGTGTGAAATAAAAACACAATTTATTAGAGTAAGTTAAGGCAGAGGTACGCCCTCTAGTGGCGGTTGATATACACCAGCAGTAGGGACTGGTAGATACAATTGTAAATGCACAAATGTATTACATGTACAAATACACAGCAGTAGAATTGAATATACACACAGAGGGTTAAGTCCTTGATAACAGTCAGTCTCAGATGTGGATGTTTGGAACGCCCTGGGTGTTATAAGGCTGTGCTGGAGACAAAGTTCATCATAGGCCGGATACAGGACTGCCTCGCCACGGTGTTCAGTAAGAAGACGCACAGGAATCCACTTAGCCCCCTTGGGCGTACCTACTGGACCTGCTTCAGCTAGTGCAAGTGCAAATAGCCCCCACGGGCGTAATTGGAACCGGCCTGCAATGCGAGAGCTGCCAAGCCTCCTCAGACTTAACCGGACACCGGGAAATGACGTGCAAGAGCCAACAGCCCCACGGGCGTAGTTACCGGATTTGCTAATGCTGACGCCTTTGCCTGCCACCACTCTGTATAACGGAATCGCCCAGTATTGCAAAGAGAGAGAGTCTTAGGCGCCCAACCGGCCCAACGGATGTGAATACTCTGCAAGGATGTACAGAGCTGCCGACGGAGAGCGGCCAACTCAGCAGGAGTATCACCGAGAACGAGACTCTTACGGGAGTAGAGAGAGTGGAACCAAGGCAGCACTGCTAGGGTTAAAAAGCACCTTTACTCGAGGCTTTTCAGCGGTATAGCAAGGCTCTGCAGTATGAGGGAGGCGTACAAACGCACAGCTCTGCACAGGTAGATACACTGCACTGATCGGAGTACACCAGGCAAGGCAGTCACACCAAAGGCTGGAACAGCAGATAAAAATGTCGCGGCGGCGACAACTGGAACGCAGGTCACTGGAACAAGCAGGAGTCGATCTTCGGAGCAGGAAGTCAGCCAGGCCGGGTCGGAGCACGCAGGCGGTAGTCATACAAGCCGGGTCATACACAAGCAGGAACGTCAGCCAAACCGAGTCAGGATCCAAGGGTGGTAGTCAGACGGACCGGATCATACACAAGCAGGAACACTGGAGAATAGTCAGGACAAGCCGATTCGGTACACAGGAATCCGGAACACAGGAACACAGCAACAGTATAACTGGCTCAGAAACACCACGAAAGGGCATCTGACAGATGTGATAGCCAGGTATAAAAAGGTCACCAGGGGGCGGGCCAAACCAACACAGCAAATCAGTGTCTGCCACAGATAAGACTGACAGGAATCACAGGCACTGTGATAGTACCCCCCTCTCAAAGACCCCCTCTCCCTGCTCGAGGCCTGGGTTTGAAAGGATATTTGGAGTGAAAGCTGCGTACTAATCTAGGTGCATGGAGGTCCCCTTGATCAACCCAGGAACGTTCCTCAGGACCATAGCCCTTCCAATGAACCAAATATTGCAGCTTTCCTCTAAATCTCCTAGAATCAAGAATACTCTGAACCTCATACTCTTCTTGGCCCTGGACATCCACCGGCCCAGGAATCACTGGCGTAGTAGTATAGCGATTGCACACCAAGGGTTTCAGGAGCGACACATGGTACACATTGTGAATGTGCATCGAGGGTGGAAGTTCCAGTGCATAAGAAACCGGATTAATCTTGCGGATAATCTTAAATGGACCGATAAACCGGGGAGCCAGTTTATTGTAAGGCACTTGTAAGTTGAGATTTCTGGATGACAGCCATACCCTGTCCCCAACTTGAAATGAGACCGCTGGAAGACGTCTGCGATTAGCGTGCCGTTGCTGTCGCCTAAATGACTGACTGAGGGACCTCTGAACCTGTGACCAAGTGGAACGAAGCTGTGCCAAATGCTCGTCCAGAGCAGGAATCTGCTGCGCCTGAAAGGAGTCCGGGAGCAGACAAGGCTGGAACCCATAATTAACGAGAAACGGAGAGCTCCCGGACGATGAATTAACCGCACAGTTTCTGGCAAACTCTGCCCATGGCAACAGGTCAGCCCAATTATCATGATGATCAGTGACAAAGCAACGTAGGAACTGCTCCAGTCCCTGATCGGCACGCTCAGCGGCCCCATTCGTTTGGGGATGGTAGGCGGAGGAAAATGACAATTGGTTGCCCATCTGGCCACAAAATGCCCTCCAAAACCTAGAAACGAACTGACTCCCACGGTCGGAGACAATCACTCTGGGTACTCCGTGCAGGCGGAACACCTCTCTGGAAAAGACTACAGCCAATTCCTGGGCCGAGGCACAAAATGTGCCATCTTGGAGAATCTATCGACCACCATAAGAATGAACGTATATCCCCTAGAGGCTGGTAATTCTTCCAAAAAGTCAATGGATATATGAGACCAAGGGCGGTCTCCGTTGGGCACCGGTTGCAGTAAGCCCACGGGGAGATGCCTAGGGGTCTTGGCACGGGCACAGGTGGTACAGGCTGCTGTAAAAGCGGCGCAATCGGCTCTCAAGGTAGGCCACCAAAATAATCGCGAAAGAGACCAGACTAGTTGGTCCCTACCAATATGCCCAGCCGCTTTAGAAGAGTGATAAGTTTCCAACAAACGGACACGGAATGGCTCATCTACGAAACACTTCCCCACTGGGGTTTCAGGGGGTGCCCTAGATTGTGATGCCAATATCTCCTCCCCCAGAGGCGAGGTTATGGTGGTACGGATAGTGGCCAGAATGCGATCTGGCTGAATGATAGGTACAGGTTCCTCCTCCCTCTCAGTGTCAGAAGCGAACTGACGAGACAACGCATCAGCCTTAATATTTTTAGAGCCAGGAAGATAAGACACTAGGAAATTAAATTGCATCAAAAAAAGTGCCCACCTAGCTTGTCGGGAGGACAGTCTTTTGGCTTTGGAGAGATAAGTTAAATTCTTATGGTCAGTAAGGATAAGTACCAGAGTCTGAGTGCCCTCCAAAAGGTGACGCCACTCCTTCAGAGCTAGGATAATGGCCAACAGTTCCCTGTCACCAATCTCATAATGGCTCTGCGCACTAGACAATTTCTTAGAAAAAAAACCGCAAGGCCTCAAGGCGCCACCTCCCACAGGACGTTGGGAGAGTACTGCTCCAACCCCAACCTCAGAAGCGTCAACCTCCAACGTGAATGGCAGGGAGAGATTAGGGTGGGACAGTACAGGAGCAGATGCAAAGGCAGATTTCAGGGTAACAAATGCGGTCTCAGCTGCCTCGGACCACTGAGAGGGAGAAGCGCCCTTATGAGTCAAATCTGACAAAGGTTTAACAATCGTGGAAGAGTTCTGGATGAACTTCCTATAATAGTTCGCAAAACCCAAGAATCGTTGGATGGCCTTAATTGCCACAGGAGAGTCCTTCTTACATAAAGGAATGCCTTGCAAGTCGGCAAAGGACTGATCCATGAAATAGCCGGCTGCCCCGGAGTCCACCAATGCCAGGACCTCGATTACCTTGTCCGCCCAAGCGAATACCACCTGGATGGTGGGTTTAGTGGTGCTAGGATCTAGGGACTGTTCTACACCACCTAGGGCCTGTCCCCCAAGGTACCCAAGGTGCGTTCGTTTCCCGGCCTAACTGGACAATTGCGTAAAAGGTGCCCTGGTTTGCCACAATATAGACATAGGCCTTGCCTCCTACGATACAATCTCTCTTCCTTAGAGAGCCTAGTGAACCCTAACTGCATAGGTTCAGAACTATCGATTGGTCGCTCAGGAAGAACGGGTGGTGTGGGTGGGTTAAGGAAACTGGTCTGGCCATAGTTTTTTGCTTTAGCCCTTTTAGCCAACCGTCTCTCTCGGATGCGGGAGTCTATTAGCATGACCTAATCGATGTACTCATCCAGATCACTGGGTACATCACGAGCGGCTATCTCATCCTTAATTTGCTCGGAGAGACCCTGAGTAAAGGCAGCCAGTAAGGCCTCATCGTTCTAGCCCACCTCTGCTGCCAAGGTCCGGAATTCGATAGCATAATCGCCCAGTGTGCGTTCGCCCTGCTGAATTTCCATCAGCCTTTTGGCAGCAGAGGCAGCCCTGCCAGGAACCTCAAACACTCGTCTGAACTTCCTTATGAATTCTCTAAAGTTCAGTGTGCAGGGTCTGGCATTTTCCCACAACGGATTCGCCCATGCCAATGCCTTGCCCGTCAACAGAGATATCATAAGGCCGACCTTACTACGGTCGTTAGGAAATGCCTGGGGTGCCAATTCCAAAAATATCTCTAGTTAATTAATGAATCCCCTGCAAAGGGAGGGTTCGCCATCATATCTTAACGGTAGCGGTGCTGCTGCCGTTAACCCTTTCGAATTAGCTGATGGGACTATAGGCGGATTCTCCGGTGTCAGGACTGGGGCGACCACCGGATTAGGACTAGGCTTGTCCAAATGTACTGTACGTTCGAGTAACGTCTGTAGAGCCAGTGCCAATTGGCCCATGCGCTGCTCATGGACATCCATTCTCCAATGGATGTTCTGTGTATTACTTTCACCCTTACCGTCTGAGGTCATGGCCCTTTCGTACTGTAACGGTTTTTTAAGACTCTCAGACCAGTGTGTGAAATAAAAACACAATTTATTAGAGTACGTTAAGGCAGAGGTACGCCCTCTAGTGGCGGTTGATATGCACCAGCAGTAGGGACTGGTAGATACAATTGTAAATGCACAAATGTATTACATGTACAAATACACAGCAGTAGAATTGAATATACACACAGAGGGTTAAGTCCTTGATAACAGTCAGTCTCAGATGTGGATGTTTGGAACGCCCTGGGTGTTATAAGGCTGTGCTGGAGACAAAGTTCATCATAGGCCGGATACAGGACTGCCTCGCCACGGTGTTCAGTAAGAAGACGCACAGGAATCCACTTAGCCCCCTTGGGCGTACCTACTGGACCTGCTTCAGCTAGTGCAAGTGCAAATAGCCCCCACGGGCGTAATTGGAACCGGCCTGCAATGCGAGAGCTGCCAAGCCTCCTCAGACTTAACCGGACATCGGGAAATGACGTGCAAGAGCCAACAGCCCCACGGGCGTAGTTACCGGATTTGCTAATGCTGACGCCTTTGCCTGCCACCACTCTGTATAACGGAATCGCCCAGTATTGCAAAGAGAGAGAGTCTTAGGCGCCCAACCGGCCCAACGGATGTGAATACTCTGCAAGGATGTACAGAGCTGCCGACGGAGAGCGGCCAACTCAGCAGGAGTATCACTGAGAACGAGACTCTTACGGGAGTAGAGAGAGTGGAACCAAGGCAGCACTGCTAGGGTTAAAAAGCACCTTTACTCGAGGCTTTTCAGCGGTATAGCAAGGCTCTGCAGTATGAGGGAGGCGTACAAACGCACAGCTCTGCACAGGTAGATACACTGCACTGATCGGAGTACACCAGGCAAGGCAGTCACACCAAAGGCTGGAACAGCAGATAAAAATGTCGCGGCGGCGACAACTGGAACGCAGGTCACTGGAACAAGCAGGAGTCGATCTTCGGAGCAGGAAGTCAGCCAGGCCGGGTCGGAGCACGCAGGAGGTAGTCATACAAGCCGGGTCATACACAAGCAGGAACGTCAGCCAAACCGAGTCAGGATCCAAGGGTGGTAGTCAGACGGACCGGATCATACACAAGCAGGAACACTGGAGAATAGTCAGGACAAGCCGATTCGGTACACAGGAATCCGGAACACAGGAACACAGCAACAGTATAACTGGCTCAGAAACACCACGAAAGGGCATCTGACAGATGTGATAGCCAGGTATAAAAAGGTCACCAGGGGGCGGGCCAAACCAACACAGCAAATCAGTGTCTGCCACAGATAAGACTGACAGGAATCACAGGCACTGTGATAATTCTACAGCAGTGAGGAATAAGTTGGTATATAAATAAAGAATACAAATAACAGTATTTATTCACTTTCATCAGGCACAGCACCCTGTGATTGAAGGAAAGCTGATGTAGTTCCATTGTTCAAAAGGGGGCAAGATCCAAACCAGTAAATTATAGACCTGTGAGCTTGACTTCCATAGTGGGTAAGATATAAGAAGGGTTTATAACTGACAGTAGTCAGAGCTACGTGAAGACCAACAAGAACAGATTATGACAAACTAATTTACTTGCATAAGTAAGTAGTAATTTGGACAAGGGAATTGCTGTTGATATAGTATACTTGAATTTTGTAAAAGCCTTTGATATAGTGACTCACAACATGTTACTGCATAAATTAAAAGGCTTCGGTTTGGGAGGTGATATCTATGCATGGAAAATAATTTGGTAACCCCTTAAGGACCATCCGCATGACTGGCACTTAAGGATTGTAAGTAGTATCTTTTGATGATGACACTAAGCTGTGTAAGGAAATACACACAGAGCAGGATGTTATTTTTCTCTGCAGAAGGATTTTGATAGACTGAGTGAATTTTCAGAAAACATGTGATGAAATACGATGATAAAATTTAGAGAACAACAAAAAAAAGATTGTGTCAGATAAGAGGCTACAGGGACTTATAATTTGCAAAGAAAAGAGAGTTTGCACAGCCAAAGGCCATCTCGGACTTATGTTGCCGAAAGTAAACCACCAAATATATTCTGTCAATGTACAAAGTAGTAATCAAATTTAAAGTGCAGAAGAAAAATATAAGATCTTATCAAGCAAGCAGTTAGAAAGGTTAACAATGGTAAAAGTTAGAAAATATATTTGCATACCCGAGAAAAATCTTGGACTTATATTACCAGAGGTAAGCCATTGGATCAATCTGTCAATGATACACAATCTCATTTGTTCGTTATGCATTCTTAACAAGAGATTTCAAACATACAAGCAGCCTAAATAAAATGATAGTCATATTGCCTACAAATTTGCTCTCAATTCAAATAAAGTCTTACTCTACCTGCACAGCATCACGAAATGAATATTATTATATAGAGTAAATAGAACATATATAATTTTTATACACCCTGAATCTTTATTATGGGCCAAAAGGCAATGTCTATATATACTATGCTGTTCAAATTCCTTCTCAATATTCCTACCTTACTGGCGAAATGCGAGAGCGGATTACAACATAGGCGCACCTTAAGATCTCGATTTGGCCAGCACCATAGGAATGATGAGAAGGGATTTGAACAATGCCGTGCCCCTTTTGCTAGTAAAGAATCCAAGTCAGAAATGAAGGTAAAGTAGAATTCTAAATTAGTAGAGGGGCAAGAAGCAACTACTGTATTAGCAAGACGAAGACTTCTGATCTCAAAAAAATATCAGATACTGATGTTAGAGCTCTGTATGGAAGATAAGGATAAATCAATCAATGAAACAAGTAAAGAACATGTATTTATTCAATGCTGATGGATTACAAGACTGCAGCATGTAAATCTACCAGGTTTCTTGTTGTGCAACAATTAAGAAACTGTCTTATTTATAAATTCTTGCCTGCTACAGGATTAAACATTTCCTTTGTGGGGATAACAAAAATGAGAAAAAGAACCATAAAAATGCATAGAAAAGTTCAGATCTTGTAGTAAATCGTGAAGGCTCACAGAGAAATAGGCGGGTGGGCAATCACAGTAAAGTCAATGATGATAATAAAAAACTTGTGATGTATTTGTGTTGAAGAAGTAAGATATTAACAAGTGAGTTCTAATAGAAGCTTAGCATTCTTAATTCATTGAGCTCCCCCATCTTTAGGAACAGAATGTGGGCAGAGCATTGCTACTTTCTGGTGTATAGGTGATATCTCAGGGCTGTAGCTTTAGCATCTTTTATTCAGTGAGCTCTCCCATCTTTGGACACTGACTGCAGGCAGAGCTTCACTGCTTTCAGATGTATGGGTGATAAGTAGACCTTCAAGTTATATATTCAGTGCAACATACCTCCACACATTCTTTCCCCCATCCTTTCCAGTTATTGCGGGCAGAGTAAGGTGCTGTGATGTGTATAATCACCTTCTGGTCAAACAGCTCTGAATGATTCGTTAACCTGAATAGATGTCTATAGATATTCCGTATCACCTGCGACCCAACTACACAATCTCTTTAGCTAGGAAATGTCTCCCATAATTTTAAATATCACAATGGTGAGCTCAAAGTTCTGATCTGTCATAGCTTACCCTTGTTTCCAGCACCACCGCTTCAGCGACACTCGACGTCATTCCACGCATCATCTGCAGGCGCGAGGCTTCAGAGTGAAGCAGGCCTCTATTTTATGCCATGCTTCCTGTAGTCTCCTCTTACCTACTTCCTTCCTCTGAGCCTGATCCTCCTACCTACTTCCTGAGGAGGGGTTTAAAGGGCAGCCTTTGCGTTGTTGTACAAAGCAGTTCTGTGTCCTTGGGCTCTGTGTATGACCTGGCTTGTCTGACCATCCAATCTAGTGCTGATCTGTGGCTCTGTCTGACTATTCTCCTGCCTTATCCTTATAGTGGACACCCAATCTGGTGCAGACCTGTGGCTCTGACTGACTACCTGAACTGTGTATAACCTGGCTTGTCTGACTACCCTCTCTGGTGCTGACCTGTGGCTCTGTCTGACTATTCCCTTGTTATTCCCCTGTACCTAGGAGACACCCAATTTGGTGCGGATCTGGGGCTCTAGTAGACTAGCTATTAAACTGACTGGAGGCATGAGTCAAGCTTCCACTTTCTCCATATTGACTGCAGGCGTGAGTCAGGTATCCTCTGCTACATTTCTGACTGTAGGCGTGAGTCAGGTAGCCCCCTCACTATGTCAGATCAAGATCCTGTGTTCCAGTTCCAGCAGAGACTACCAGTAGCAGAGGCCTAGTTTCCAGCAGTGTGGTCAAGTTTGGCAGCCTACTATTTCTGATAGCAGTGCTTGCTGGCTTGTGATTCTGCTTGTTCTTGCTATATTACGATTGTGTTCTACCTTACTTATATTCTAATAAATTGCATTTAACTATACCGTACTGACTCCTAAACATCTCTGGGGAAACCGTGATAGTACACAAGGGCCATGAATTCAGACGGTGATAGTAATGCAGTTCTTCAAAGCATCCTGGAGAGGATGGAGGCATTGGATAAACGTATTGACCAATTGTCTTTTGCCATACAAACGTTGCAACGCACCACACAACTTGAATGCTGTAAACCACAAGTGGTGGCCACCCCCGCTGCCTCTCCGGCACCAGTGGCTCAAACCTCTTCTGATGCAAGCATGATCGGGGGGATGTCAGGTTCCGCTCAGCACCCACAGCGGTATGGTGGGGACCCAGATGCTTGTCATGGTTTCCTCAATCAACTCGGCATATACTTTGAGATGGTTCCGCATGCCTTCCCTTCTGAGTGCAGTAAGGTTGGCTTTCTGATTTCTCTCCTCACTGGTAGGGCGTTGACCTGGGCTAACCCACTATGGGAGACAGACAAACCCATTGTGTATAACTTTATGGAGTTTGTGTGCTCCTTCAGGAAAATTTTTGATAGGCCAGGGTGCATGGCCTCGGCTTCAAAAAACGTTATGACCATTTTTCAGGGTGCACGTACTGTGGCGGACTGCTCTATTGAATTTTGCACCCTGGCTGCGGAAGTAGGCTGGAATAATGTGGCCTCGATAGCCACCTTTTCCCAAGGGCTGTGTGACACATTGAAGGAAGAAATCGCGGCAAGTGAATTACCTAAAGATTTGGACAAATTGATTTCGTTTTGTATCCTGATTGACAATAGAATCAGGGAGAGACCCTCGTTTAGGGAGAGCCTGCGGAGGCCCTCGGGCTGATGGGCTTCTCGTTCTTCTGGCCCACCCTATCCTCCCTCGCCTCCCATGCCTCCTGGGCTTGGTTCTGATGGTTGCGAACCCATGCAAGTTGATGCCATTATCGGGGAGAGAGGCCTGTTTCGTGAGCACCGACGGAGGGCTCCAGGTAGATTGTCCTCTCATCCTTCTGACTTACCTCCCACAACTCCTGTACTGGCCTCTGAGGACACTGAACCCAGGCAAGCGGGTGCTACCCGGCTTTCGAAAGAGGAAACGGCCTTCAGGAGGAGAGAGGGACTTTGTCTGTACTGTGGTGTATCTGGACATTTCTTGCAGTCCTGTCCAGGCCAGGGATAAATCATTGGCAGCATTTCACTTTCCCCAGAGAATGTTTCGGATAAGCCCACCCATGTTGAAGGCCTGCATTTATTGGGCAGATAAGTCAATCTCAGTTCCAGCGTTTCTGGACACGGGGGCTGCTGGCTGCTTTATTGATGCAGAATTTGCAGCCAGTAATAATATCCCTTTGCAGCCGCTTGCTTCTCCTCTGGCCGTAGAAGCAATTGATGGGCGTCCCTTGCAGCCCTCACACATTACGCATGAAACCGCTTTGCTAACCCTGAGGGTGGGAGCCCTCCACACCGAAACCCTGAAATTTCAGGTGATTAATTCTCCGATTTATGCCATCATTCTGGGGCTTCCTTGGGTACAGAAACATAACCCCAGGATGGATTGGCACACGTGTGACATTGTGGCTTGGATTCCACAATGTACTAAGTCTTGTCTGCCATGTCCTATAAGACAGGAGTATGTTTCAGATGCGCTGGCAAGAGGCATCATTCACAAATCCAAATCCCCCACTGGTGCTGGGTTTTGTTTTTGTCAAGAAAAAGGAAGGAGAGCTACGTCCATGCATTGACTTTCATGGTTTAAACAAACTGTTGGTCAAGAATGCTTATACCATACCTTTGATTACTGAACTCTTTGACCATGTCAAAGGGTCTAAAATATTTACAAAACTTGATCTGAGAGCCGCTTACAACTTGGTGCAAATCAAAGAAGGGCACGAGTGGAAGACGAAATTTAATACCTGGACTGGGCACTATGAATACTTGGTTATGCCCTTCGGTCTGTGCAATGCCCCGGCTGTCTTCCAGGAGTTCATTAATTATGTCTTAAGAGAACTCCTACAAAGTTGTGTGGTTGTTTATTTGGATGACATCCTCATTCACTCTCCAACGCTAGAAATCCAATTCTCTTATGTATCCAAGGTTTTGAGCCTATTACGTGAGAACAACTTGTTCTGCAAGCTGGAGAAGTGTGAATTTCATAAGCCCCAAGTAACGTTTCTGGGGTATGTCATTTCCACTTCCGGATTCGCCATGGACCCTCAAAAGTTGTCTGCGGTATTGGAATGGCCATGTCCTATGGGACTCAAAGCGATCCAAAGATTTTTGGGATTCGTAAATTATTACAGAAAATTCATAAAAAACGTCTCTACTATTGTCAAACCTCTAACTGACATGACTTGTAAAGGGGCCAAGACCTCTGAATGGTCCCAAACAGCTATCTTGGCTTTCGAAAAACTGAAGGCAGCTTTTGCTGCAGCCCCGATATTGGCGCATCCCAATCCCTCCCACCCTGGAGGTGGACACATCCGAGTTTGGAGTGGGTGTCCTATTATCACAACGTTCTGCTCCTGGGGAGCCCTTGCACCTTGTGGATATTTCTCCAGAAACTGTCCAAAGCAGAGATGGTATATCAAATTGGGGATAGAGAGTTTCTGGCAATTTTCCTCCATGAAAGAATGGAGGCACCTACTGGAGGGCACTAAGACTCCTATCTTAATCTTGACTGACCACAAGAACCTCATTTATCTTTCTGAGGCCAAGCACTTGTCTTCCAGGCAGGCCAGATGGACGCTGCTCCTTTCGTGTTTTAATTTTGTGGTCTCATATCTTCCTGGCTCGAAAATTGTTAAGGCAGACGCGTTGTCTCGTCAGTTTTGCTTGCCTTCCAGGGAAGAGGTTCCACCGTCCCCAATCATTCTGGCTGATCGTATCCTTGCTACTATACGAACCTGTATTACTTCTCCTCTGGGAGAAGAAATATTGTCTGCTCAAGCTTCGGCACCGGCTGACAAACCTGATAGCCGTTGCTTCGTTCCGGCGCAGTTGCGCATTAAGCTGTTGGAGACCTATCATGCCTCAAAATTTGCTGGCCACATTGGTCGCGGCCAATTGATTTGTTCTTTGTCTCGAGTATTCTGGTGGTCTAGTCTCCAGTCTGATTGTGCTGCCGTCACTGCTGCCTGCACAACATGTGCTCAAAATAAGTCACCTAGACACCTGCAGGTGGGTTTGCTCCAGCCAGTGGCCAACAGGGGAACGTCCCTGGTCACATCTGTCTATCGGTTGTATGGTCGACCTCCCTTGCTCCATGGGTTGCAGTCATATTGATGATTGTGGACAAAGTTTCAAAGATGGCTCACTTTGTGCCACTTAAGGGCTTACCATCCACGCAGGAATTGTTGATGCTTTTTGCTAGGGAGGTTTTCCGACTCCATGGTATACCCACAGTAATTGTGTCCGATAGAGGGAGCCAATTTGTGTCCCTCTTCTTGAGGTGTTTCTGTGCTCAGATGGGATTTCAATTGTCATTCTCTTCCACATACCACCCGCAATCTAACTGTGCGGCAGAAAGTTCTAACCAAGCCTTAGAACAGTTTCTCCACTGCTATATCTCTGACCACCATTAATAATAATTGGGTATCCTCTGCTACATTTTTGACTGCAGGCGTGAGTCAGGTAGCCCCCTCACTATGTCGGATCAAGATCCTGTGTTCCAGTTCCTGCTTCTGGTCCAGCAGAGACTACCAGTGGCTGAGGCCTAGTCTCCAGCAGTGTGGTCAAGTTTGGCAGCCTACTATTTCTGATAGCAGAGCCGGCCGGCTCAAAAGGGACTGACAGCGCAGGCGCACGGACGTCACTGGGACGAGATGTCTGTGCTTCCTGTTCCAGTGACAGTCAGAAAAAGGGCGAAATCTTCAGAACAGGGTAATATTTCTGGCGACTAGCGCTACTAAGCAGCTAGTC
Source organism: Rhinophrynus dorsalis (assembly GCA_037306005.1). Taxonomy (NCBI): domain Eukaryota; kingdom Metazoa; phylum Chordata; class Amphibia; order Anura; family Rhinophrynidae; genus Rhinophrynus; species Rhinophrynus dorsalis. The sequence continues at coordinate 518,921,598 of CM074719.1, read as the reverse complement.
GCCAGATGAAGAATCAATACAGGTTAGGTTTTTGCGGGATGGTAGTTCCCCTTTAAGTCTTATCTCTCAAACCTTTATGGTTTGAGAGATATAATGCCTCTTCCTGGCTGTTTGAGAGAAGTCAGCACTCTGACAGCTGCAGAATCTGGTCATTTTCAGCAGAGCCAAAATCTCATTATTTAGAAATAAATACTTCATTGGAAGGGTCTACAAAGTGTGTCTCGTTTGCAAGCACACTTTGTAGACTGTTCCAATTAAGTATTTATTTCAAACTAACCGCAATTTTGATTCTGCAGCTGTCAGTTAGAGCGCTGACTTCTCTCAAACAACCAGGAAGAGGTAACTTTAGCACGGTATAGCTCTCAAACCATAAGGGTTTGAGAGATAAGACCTTTATGGTTTGAGAGCTATAAGACTTGTTAATATTTTTTAATGCCTATAATATGAAATAAACATAAAATTAACCATTACTATCCCTTTAATTTTATTTCTCCTAATTTCTGTATTATTTATCATTATTATTATTTTGTCCAAAAGAATATGAACATCTATTTTTTCATTGTTGCCATAGGGAAATAGAGAATTGCATTTAAAGAGGAACTACCACGCCTGAATAAATGTGTCCCAAATAAATACCCATCTGACGACTAGCTGCTCAATAGTGCTAGTCTCCAGAAATATTACCTGGTGTTTGAGAATTCCTACTGTTCCCGGACTGACAGGCAGGAAACAGCGCAGACATCTTTCCATAGTGACGTCTGCGTGCCTGTGCTGTCTGTCCCAGCCTGTTCTAGGAGGCATTGCTAGGAGACGTTCAGCTCCAAAAGGGACTGACAGTGCAGGCGTGCAGATGTCACTATGGAAAGATGTCTGCGCTGTTTCCTGCCTGTCAGTCAGGGAACAGCGTATAATTCTCAAACACCAGGTAATATTTCTGGTGACTAGAGCTAGTTGCCAGATGGGTATTTATTTGGGACAAATGTATTCAAGGGTGGTACTTCCACTTTAAAGATCCAGTATGACTCACGCTGACATAGTCTATTAAACCTTTCACCTTCTAATAAACTGTTACAATATTGATACCTCTAGAACATATTAGTATCTTCCATATTTTATTGTGTTCGTCCATATAATGCCTAGCAAGAGGGTATTTTAAATAACCTGACATTATTGCTCGTGTGTGTTCTAAAGACCTTACCTTTAATTTTCTGTTTGTCCTGCCTATATATCTTTTATGCATGTACACATAATACTGTATGCTGTATATGGAGTATTACAATTAATGTGCTGGTTTATATGATTCACTATGTCATTATCATCTTTAAACGATTTTGTTCTATTTGCTATAAATTTGCATGTAATGCATCTATTTTTTCCACATTTAAAAATGCCTCTTATTTCTGGAAGAATCCTCTTTTTTTGCCGTTGTTTTTTATTTTTTCTTGTTTGTGTCGGGTTAACATATTCTTTAAACTTTTGTTTTATATATAAATTATGGATGGTTTAATGTTTATGTGTTCCCTTAGTAAAGGGTCCGATAACAATATAGGCCAGTGTTTATTTATGATTTTATTTATATCTCTAGATGACCTATTGAATTTAGTTATAAACGAGATATTATTTTGCTTAATATTTATATTACCAATCTTTTTATTATTGGTTGTACTAACTCCGTTTTCTTCCTTTTGTCTGCAGCACAAGATATTTTGTCTGTCCACCCTGTCTCCCTCCAGGTATGATTTTTCTATTATTTCCTGTGGATAACCTCTCACCCTAAAACCATTTCTAAGGTTTGAGGCTTGTTCATAGTTACTGCAATTTCTTTTTAGTCTAGTGAACTGTCCTTTTGGTATGTTATTTTTCTATGTCTTGTGGTGGCTAGGTGTGTAATGTAAATAATTATTTACGCTGGTGGGTTTTGTGTATGTCTTAGTGATAATCTTTCCATTATTGTGAGATAGAGTAAGATCTAAAAAATTCACTTCCTTGTCATTAATATCATGTGTAAATGAAAGACCCTTGTCATTTTCATCTGAATTCCTAATAAAAGATAAGAGGGATTTTTGACTTCCCTTCCATATTACTATCAGATGACAGTTGGTACTGTGTTAGCTGTAGAAATACAGGAGGCAAATATAGTTTTTGATACCTTTTATTGGCTAACTAAGCAGATTTAAATGCAAGCTTTCAAGACCTTAGGTCTCTTCCTCAGGCATGTTATACAGATAAATATGAAAACATCTCTCTTAAATACAAGTACACATCACATTGTTTAGCATGGAAATCAGATAACAGAATGCAGTCCAGATCCAGATATCTTTGATCAGTCATTGGTAAATTGCACTTTTGGGTCTGTTGGAAAGGTCAATCAACTAAATTGTATTTTGATAGGAATTACTTATCCCTATTCAAACCACTACAAATTGCATTAAATTTTAACATAAATTTTATCTCCCATACCTTTCTGTCCCTCTGAGTGCGGAACAGTCCCATCAATACAGTTAACTTAATATCCTTGACACTGTGCCCATTTTGGCAAAAATGTTCTCCCACTGGTGTCTGTCTTATTGTTATTAACACTGGATCTGTGGGAATTAAATCTCCTATGTAGTGCTTGTCCAGTTTCTCCTACATACAGAGCTGTTGGGCATTTTGCACACATGATAAGGTATATTACATTGGATGATTTACAGGTGAAGGTACCATTGATCTTATGGTTTAACTGGGTGTTTGGAATTGGTATGTTGTCCGTGGTGTAAATATGTGCACAAGTTTCACATGTCTTTTGTAGGCAGGGAGATGTGCCATTTTTTGTATTTTTATTCAGGGCACTCCTCACCATCAGTTGTTTCAAATTGGAAGGCTGTCTGTGAGCATAAGGAAAACCCTGCCCCCCTTGATAGGGTTTTCAGGTTTTTCCTTATGCTAACTGAAGATTTTTCCTCTCCGCGATCCATCCGGACAGTCTTGCTGCTGAGGTGAGCAGTTTTACATCAGTAAAAGGGGTGGAAGGGGGACAATTTAACAATCAATTACTCTTGAACTACAACGCTGACATTATTGAAATAACACTCTCCTTGGCCCAAATACTATGAATATTAATTGGAGCCGCTTTTATTGTGAAACATTGCTATCCCTTTAAATTCAAGGACCTTTGGAAAGTATGCAAGAAGTACAGGTTAAATATGTGAGAGCCAGAAGGTCATCTAACCCCACTCTGGCATACCCATTGTTTCAAGTTAATAGAGTTAATAAGTTAGTGCAGATTTAGGCAAACTATGGGACTCCTGCTGTGGAGGATGACACTCCCATCATCCCCAACCATCCATTTTCTCCAACAGCTAAAGATCCAGAGGTTGCCTACCTTTGGGATAGTAGATGATTTCTAAGCAGTGGGGAAACAGTGGAAGAGACTTAACGCTTTAATGGCCAGAGACACATACAATGTATTGCTTTAGCAATACATTGTACACCCCCCCACACAGGTTCTTAATGGATTAAAGCACTGCACTGTTAACGGGATAGTAATACTTAAAATGTAAAAAAAAATATGTTGTAGGGTTTATCCCCCTGAGTAAAACAAAGGTACTCCCACTGCTGAAAGGTGTTTCATTCAAAAGTTATTAATTTTCAAAGTTGAATTTTTTAGGTGCAATATCACAGTGGCCTGAAATTGTACAGTGGCGCTGTTGCTACACCATCCTATGGACAGCTCTGGTCAGTTGACCATAAATCTCCATAGGATGGTGTAGCAACAGCACCACTGTACAATTTCAGGCCACTGTGATATTGCATCTAAAAAATTCAACTTTGAAAATTAATAACTTTTGAATGAAACACCTTTCAGCAGTGCGAATACTCTTGCTTTACTAAGGGGGATAAACCCTACAACATATTTTTTTTTACATTTTAAGTATTACTATCCCTTTAAGGGTTTATCACCAAGAGAAAATATAGCAGGCCTCTGCTACATTTATGATGTACGTTTTCTGATCTCCCTTTCTCCTGCATTCCCCTGCCCTGGAAGTCATGGCATCTGATCAACCCATGTGAGTGTTCTTTAAATATTATTAGCTGAAACCAATGTGGGTCTACCATTTATTGGAGGTTGCAAGGAGAATCTCAAACTCTAATTTAGTATGTTTGAATGGTATACTGGCAGACCCCTAAGCCTCCATGCAGATATGACCTAATGCTAAATTAATCCATTCCTGCATGAACGCAGTGAAGCTGCAGCATGCTGGGCTTTGGTGTGTTCATGTGCGGCGATAGTCACCCATGGGAGGCCACCATAGCCAAGCAGCTTATTTTTTTAGTACAGGAGACATAACCAACTCTCCCTCATTGTGTCGGTGTTGCTTGTAGGTCAACACAGTGTGGTCTGCTTGTTAGATAAACAGAAAAGAAGACTGTGATCGGAAAGCCTAACAAGATGTCTATTCAGAAACCATTCTTACCCTTAAAGGAACATTAACACCAAAAAATGAAATTGGGTTATATAATTATAATATCCTTTACTTCCAGCTGTCATCTTTTTAGTGTTGCTACTTGATGCTAAATCCCCAAAATCGAATTCTAAACGTTCATGTTTAATGCATGTGTACACTATATGGACGCAAGTTGGTTAGTTGTTTTTGCAGACCTATTAACATTTATGTGTTCAAATTAGTACTCACTCGCATTCAAAACATTGATATCCCAGGCCCATTAAGACAATCAAAAAATATTACTCCTGAGTTATCCATCAAGATTACTATTTTAAAGGGAGTCCTGGAGAAAATACAAATGAGAGCTTACAGAGACTAGGCCTCAGAAAACAAAGTGAATGTATAGGTGACAGCATTCATTTAAGCTGCTTAATGAGAAAGGTTCCATCTGTTTTGTAATTTAACAACTGAACAAAACTACTCTACTCAATTCTTCCCCTAGCTGAACTCTTCAGATTAACACATTAATGAAGCCACTTTGCATTCAAATGTGCAAGAAATCTGTTTGATAGAAATCAATCTTTTTGTGTGTTCTTATTCATTTAAACTAAAGCTTCCATTAGCACCTCTAGTCCACATGGCTTTTGGTATGTTGAACAGATCTCAGAAGTGTACCTTGCTTCTGTGACTTCTTAGATTGTACAACACCGGGAAAAAGTCTAGCAAAATGTGTTTGTAATAGTTATTCAGATTGTGATACCTTACCGTTTTTATACAAGTATTAAAAAAAATAAATAAATAAATAAAAAAAAAATGAAAAGGTGAAGCCAAGGATGGATTTACATCCCCTGCAAGGTACTCTAGGATACCTTAGCTCCATCCATGGCCACACCCCATTTACAAATGGCCACACCTAAGTCCCATCCACCCTAGTGACATATCATTGCCTTATAACAAGCAATGCGTTGAAGATCTCTCTAGCATCCAAGGGGTTAAATAATAGCATATAAAAGGATAGATACTTAGGGATTACATTGGTCACTCCCACAATTCAGAATGTGGGTCTGGTCACCACAGCTGAGACGCCCTTCAAAATTTGGAGCTCTAGGCAGTTGCCCATTCTTGCTATTGGGAGATTCAGCCCTGGGTGATTCATTCCTACTTAACTTCTTTGCTGCAAAAGGGGACCATTGATGCATTTTTTCTTATTCCTTTGAGTGGGAGCGCCACATTATTTGGTGAGAAACATGCAAAAGAGGAACAAACCAGCTGTATCATAGGAACCAAATAAAAATTCCCCAAATCCCAACCATTTTAAATGGGACTTTTAACCCCTTGCATGATAGAGAAGCCTTCATGTATTTCATAACATTTAAAGGGTAAAAAGCCCCATTTAATCAATGGGAATTTTTATTTGCCCCCTATGGTGCAGCTGACTTACTCTAGAATAACTCAAATATATGTATGTCCAACAGGGCTGGACTGGCCTACCGGGATACCGGGAAAATTCCTGGTATGCTGGCTTCCCTGGGGATGCTGCCTTCATGAGAACACGTGACACGCCAAGAAATAGATAATTTGTTTGAAGAAGGAAGACCACCAGCCACCGGGGCCAGGCCATGTCTAGTGGACTGTCAGTCAAAGTCAGACAGTGCAGTGGAGGCAGCCGGCCGGGTCTAACGATAGACCCAGTGACGTCAGACGCAGCACACAGGCTACGCAGCGGCATGAAGAAAAGCACTGCGTGACTGAATTTGCACACTACTGGGCCGTCTGCACCTAAGTTAAGCTCCACAGCCCACTGCTGCGCCACAGAGACAGACTGACACCCAGGCCTGAGAGAGCTCGCTGAGCGGGAGTGGAGGTGGGAGGCAGCAGAGCGAGACAGAGTCAGACAGAAGCCAGACTCAGTCCTCCTGTTTGTAAACACGACAGGCAAGAGGGGGAAGGGAATTGGGGAATAGGGAAACTGTAACAGGCACAGCGGCATAACAGGTAAAAAGGGGAGAGAATGAGATCATCAAGAGGGGGAGAATTAGGCAAAGGGGGATCAAGAGAGGGTGAAAGAGGCAGAGGGGGGTCAAGAGGGAGAAAAAGACAGAGGGGGAATTGGGGAACCTGTAACAGGTAAAAAGGAGAGATCAATCAAGAGGGGGAAAAAGGCAAAAGGGGGATCAAGAGAGGCAAGAGGGGTCTTCACCAAGAGCGTGTGAAAGAGGCAGAGGGGGATCACGAGGGAGAAAAAGAGGCAAAAGGAGGGGTGATCAGAAGGCAAATGGAGGGGGGATCAGGAGGGGGAGAAAGAGGCACAGGGTGGGCTCAAGAGTCAAGAAGGTGAGAGAGAGGCAAAAGTAAGGGGGGGGTCAAGATATGAGAGTCCAGGGAGCGGAAGAAAGAGGCAAAGGGGGGGGACCAAGTGGCAAAAGGAGGGAGGATCAGGAGGGGGAGAAAGAGGCAAAAGGGTGGGATCAAGGGTCAAGGAGGGGGAGAAAGGGGGATCAAAAGGGAGAGAAAAAGGCAAAAGGAGGGGGCTCAAGAGTCAAGAGGGGGAGAACGAAGCAAAAGGTGGGAATCAAGAGGGGGTGAAAGAGGCAGATGGGGGGAATCAAGAGTCAAGAGGTGGTGTATATATAATATTGCTCTGGTGGTAGCATTCAAATGTGTTTTAAAATGCATGGTTTCCCCTTTTATGAACAAGAAAAAAATGCCATTATGCTATGGGGCTGGTAAGCAATTTTTTCCAGGGCTGGTTTTTATTCCCAGTCCAGCAGAGAAGAACCAATTGGCTAAGCTGGTCTACTCATTTCTCTGTCTACTTAAAAAAGCTCAAACTTATTTAATCTCCTAAACAGATGTAAACACAATAGTGTTTAAATGGTTAATTATGTCTTTTTTCAGTAAAATATAACATTATAGATATTACAATACAAAAATAAACTAACAGATGCAAGTCCCGTCTCTCAAACCTTTATAGTTTGAGACATATACGATGATAAAGTTTTCCCCTCCTGCCCCTTTCACAGACATGAGCTGAGAGAAGGAGATTCGAGGCATGCGATTCAACGGCGGCTCTTTAGCAGAGCCAAAATAGCAATATCTAAAAAGAAACATTTCACTGGAAAGGTCTACAAAGTGTGCCTAGTTTGCAAGCACACTTTGTAGACCGTTCCAATTAAGTATTTATTTTTAGATAGCGCTATCCCAGGACCAGGATGTCATTCTGTCAGCTAGAGGCTGACACCTGTGAAAGGAGATGGAGGGGGGAACTTTATCATCATATTTCTCTCAAACTATACATGTTTGATAGACGGGACTTTCATAAGTTAGTTTATTTTTGTAATGTCTACAATATTATATTTTATTGAAAAAAGACATTACAAACCCTTTAAAAGAACACTAACACCTAAAATTACTTTGTGATTACACTTAACACCTTAATGACCGCCCAATCTGGGAGTGTTAAAGGGATAGTAATACTTCATTTTAACTTTATTTTATTTTTTTAGGCATTAAAAAATATGAAGAACGATATAAGTCTTATCTCTCAGACATTTATGGTTAAAGAGATATTCACAAGCAAAGTTTCCCCTCCCGCCCCTTTTACCTAGTATAAGCCATCTCTTCTCAGATGGGGAATCTAGTTGTAAGACCAGACAGATAACAGCAGGGGACAATCTTCTTACAATGAAAACAATGAAAGCCCTGCCCCCCTTGACAAGTTTTTCAGGTTTTTCCCTTATCTTAATTGAAGATTGTCCCTCTCTGCAGTCTACCTGGACACCTCCCTTCTGCTCTGGCTGAACAGTGTGACATCAGTAAAAGGGGCGGGAGGGGGACACTTTGTCATTGAATTACTCTGGAACTACAACTCTGACAGAATTGAAATAACACTCTCCAAAGTCCAAATACTATGATGATAAATTAGAGCTGCTTTTATTATGAAACATTACTATCCCTTTAAGGACTAAGGTACTTTTTTTTGCAGTTAATTCTGGGATTACAGAGCGGCTTGCAGCTGCACTGCCATCCAGAATTCCATGATGTGCTAGGACTGTCACCGTCCTTAACACACATCCACCGATGACAGTCCTGGCACGTCATCTTTCGTTAAGGGATTAAATAGCCTGTAGTTCAAGCTAGCATCTGCAAACAGTCTGTCTTTGTTTTCTGAGGCCTAAAATCTAATCTTCCATTCCTGCCATTTCCAAGAATCCCTGACTACCATTACATACTATCTCGATTGGTATCTCAAAAGTGATAGAACAAAATTGTCTTTAAATCGCATAAGATAAGGTAACTGTCATTCTGAATAGAAGAGAAGTGGGTACTCACCTGAATAGATCAACTAGCTTAGCTCTGGTATCTCCTTAACCCTTTCAGTGCCAGAGGGGTATGCTTTGCAATGCAGTGTGTGTACAGATCTGGCACTTAAAGGGTTAAATAACAATATTGACCAAATGGATTATTTATAGGACAGTCTGCAAATGCAGTAAAAAGGCAAGTTTAGGATTAGGTTTTAAATATGTCTCATATTTTTTTCACAAATGTTAGCTGAAAGTACATGATATTTAAAATTACATAACCCAGTTTCATTTTACATGTTAGCTTCTTGGCAGAATCAGTAAATTTAAAAAAAACACTATTTTATGTATCTTTCACTCCTTACCGTAAAGTACCTTTATCACATATGGCCTCTTACTCTCCCATTCTCCAATATTAAAATGGTTCCCTCACGAACTTTATTAAATCCTTTAACCCTTTAAGGACCAGAGGGGTGTGCAATAATATACTGCAAAGCATAAGATTCCAATGAGTATGTATAGTGCACAGAAACAATAATAATGAAATATAGTAGATACTTCTCATCTTTAAAGGAGAAAATAAGAATATTTCAGACTGAAATCCAGTATATTTATTGATTTATTTTTTACATTGAATCTACTGTTAAATCTGTTTAACCCATTGCATGCCAGAGGGATGTGCAATACATTGCTCTGAAATGCGTTGCTTTCCCCTCTGGCACTCAAAGGGTTATAAATCTCCATTTGAAATCTAAATTCAGTCCACAACTCCTCGCATAATAGGCATTACCCATATAAAATGTCCCACTTAAGTTCTATAGAACATGTAAGAATGTGCAGATAGTACCCATTTCAAGCTATAGACTACAACAGACTCTGCTGTGCACAAAGAATATAAATACACTTGACTTTTATATGACCAATACATACTTTGTTCCCATTCTACGCTATTGCCTTTTTCACACATGATCTCACCTTCCCATTTCTACACTTCATCTTTTTGCCTCTTCTGCTCTCCCAGCTTCTCTTTTGTAGTACTTCCCTCCTACATTCTGTTTATTCATGCCAAGATTACTTATCTATGGTATGCATCCATGTGATCTCCCTGCTTTGTGTAGGGAATATGCCTACCACCCTTCAGAACTCTCTCAGTTGTGTCAGAGAGGCTGACAGTCAGACAAATCTCCAGCACACAGCACTAAGCATACTCATTGCATGGAGTGTACGCATGCACATTTATCAAGTTCAGCAACTTGTCACAGCAGGGTACTTCCTTCCTAGGTCCCACAATTGTAGCAAGTCAGAAAGGTAAGGCAGTGATGGGAGGTAGCGCTTTGTCTTACCCTCAGCTCCACTATTACTCCTCATCACTCTTACTCATTATCTGCAATGCCAGTGCTTAGCTTTACACTGTCAGCTGTATCTCATCCCCATTCTCTCCAGCCATACTTATCCCATGACTCACTCACCCATAGCCCCAAGTCTCACCCCAAACCTGTCCCCAAGACTCACTCTCCCATCCAACTTATATCTATCTCATGGATGTGCATGGTCACAGATTCTAGTCCCCGGCAGGGTCAAATATTTGCCAACCCGCACTGGACCTGCATGGCAGATTACAGTCCATACCCTCAGCTTGCTGAGGTGGCCATCATGCTGCAGTGCTTTGACAATGGCTGCAGCTTTATATAATATACAGATATATATATATATATCTATATAAAATCATCATCTTCAGACGTTGTCTATCCACTGCAGGATGAAGGCCTCCTCAGCAAGTCTCCAACAATTTTGCTCTTGTGCTTTTTGTTGCCACTGTGTACCAACAAATTTCGTAATTTCATCTGCCAATCTTGTCTATGGTCTTCTTAATGGGTCTTTAGTATCGAATGGAATCCATTCCAAAATGTAATTGGTCATCTATTGTCATGTCTTCTTGCTGCGTGGCCTGCCCATTTCCATTTGAGGTGCTTTACTCTTTCAGTGATGTCATATACTTTTGTTTGTAGATGAATCCATGCACATGTTTTTTGGTCTATTTTTGTTATGTTTAGAATTCACCTTTCCATTCCTCTCTATGTAGCTGTCACGGGGTGACTCTGGAATAACAACACTGACAAGTACAGATACATTAAAATCAATATAATTATTAAAATAAGAACAGAATAAATATGAATTGCACTTCTCCAACCCTCAAAGGACCAGGTGTGAAGACAGTGCCTAAGCACTTCCCCAACCCTCACAGGACCAGGTGTGGAAGCAGCACAGGATCCCTGACTGAAAGGAGGCAAATACCACTCGGACTGAATATATATATATATACTAGTAGCGAGGATGGTAGTAGCTGCTAGTACAAGAGCAGCTGTGAAGTCCCTGTGAACAGATGGAAAATCCCCTAGTACGCTAGGGTGGTTTAGCTCAGAGACGGATCTCCCTAGAACGCTAGGGTAAACCAACAGACAGCTGTGACTTAGAATCCCTAGAATGAAAGGGTAATGGAACAGGCAGTGGTGACTGAGAATCCCTAGACTACTAGGGTAATGGAACAGGCAGTGGTGACTGAGAATTCCTAGAACGTTAGGGTACCCAATGGCACAGAACAGATCTACAGACAGTAGGAATGCTAGTGGCATGGACTGATGCAGACTGAGCCCCACCTGACTGGTGGAAACAGAGCATGGAGAGTGCAAGTGGAGACAGTAGGCCACGGGTATAGGATGATGGCTAGTCAGCCGGAGCAGGGGTCAGCACGGAGCAGGTAGTCAGCCAAAGCCAGGAGTCAGACTGGAGCAGGTAGTCAGCCAAAGGCAGGAGTCAGACCGGAGCGGGTGGTCAGCCAAAGGCAGGAGTCAGACCGGAGCAGGTGGTCAGATGGAGCCAAAGGTCAGATGGAATGGAAGGCAGTAGTCAGGGATCAAACAGAGCCGAAGTCAAAACGTAGCCAGGAGTCATACACAGAAATTGAACATCAGAATCACAAGAGCTATAGCGCACAGGTACACCACGAAAGGGCAAAGGAGTAAAGGCAGGCTGAGGCTTATAAGTCCTAGCATGTAGGCAGAGACTCACTCTGGCAATTAACAGCGGCCAATAAGAATGGCGAATATGCCTCAGCGCGACAACCAAAAAGTAATGCAATGTTGCCTGCAAGCATAGTGTCACTGGAGGCAATCATGGGCACCGTGACAGTAGCCATAAGTATTTGTATGGCTTTGGCATTCAGTGTCCATGTTTCATAGCCATACGTAAAGACTGAAAGGACACACTGGTCAAAAACCTTTCTCTTGAGGCAGACTGGTACATTTTGTCTTAAAGACGGAACTACTAAGGTTTCCAAATGTGTGTATTCCTTTTTTATACATTGCTCAATTTCTACCATGGTGTTTCCATCTGTTGACATTTCCTGTCCAAAAAAAACATACTTGTCAACATCTTCTAGTTTTTGTCCATCTACTGTGATTTTCCTTGGTATGGTAAATTTGTTAAACATGACTTGAGTTTCAGAAATGTAGTAGTCAGTCTCATCACCACACTAAAGAACCACCACTCACATTAGTTGTCTGAGGCAAGTGTGCTCTCTTGAGTCTGTATTCTTGCACAGTTGCTTTAGCCTCTGGTGTACAGGAGTGCTCAACCTCTGGCTCCACCAATCCCATTATCTTTATTGTGGTAGTTGTAATCCAATAGCGCCTACAGAGTCACAGATTGACTACCCCATAAGTACAGTATGTTTCATACTCTCAAACAGTCACTTTCACTCAAACACACACATTTTACTTCTCCATTTGATATTTAATATACTGAAGGAACCATACAAAGGTGATAAGCACCCATCAAGCACAAACAAGATAAATTGTCTTTTTTTAATGGCATGGTAGCCTCTAAATGGTGCTACAAGGCATGTTTTTCATAATATACTGACACATCCCAGTCTGGTCAGGACACAGCTTTTGATTGATATTAAATACATATGTATTAACCCCTTGGATGTTAGACATCTTCAACTCATTGCAAATCAATTTGTTGGGGAAGTCTATATATATTTTTAGATGTATTCTTCACAGGACTATGGCTAAATACAAAAATAAGTTTATTCAGATGTTGATATACAAAATGAATATAACAACTCTATATAAATAAAAACAAGGCCACCTCAAAAGAGAAAGTTTGTGCCCAAATATACTTGGAAAGCCAGCAATAAGTACAAAAAACATATTAAAAAATATATCACGGGTACAAAATCTGGCCAGAAATAAGATGAATGTAATTCCTTCTACAATCCAAGCAATCATAAATAAACAATGCAATTAATGAGATGCTACAAATTTAACCCTAAATTGCAAATCACTACAAATAGCAAGACATGACAAAAATTATGATGTTAATAAAGTGAAAAAATAGTGCAAAATTCAAATACACAAGGTACTCTCACCTCTTCAGGAAAAACTCACCTCTTCAGGGAAGCCTATCAACTACCTCAATAAACATTATCCCCAAGAACCACCCCTTCCCTGGGCCATTGCACTTAATAGCACTTCTCTCTCCCACCCACTGACCGGCAGTTCATGTGGCAGGAGACACTTATACCCAACAGCACTATACCTTCTGTATCCAACCTTCCTTCCTCTAGACTATAAGCTCTCACGAGCAGGGCCCTCTGATCCTTCTGTTCTTCACATATGATTTACTATTTGATATCTCTGTACGTCTATTCCCTATTGTAAAGCGCTGCGGATTAAGTTGGCACTATATAAATAATGAATAATATTAATACGAAATAGGAATATCCCCTGGTGAAGCCAGTTGCATGGAGATGCACATTGGGCTTGGGCAGGAAGACTTCAGATGTCTTTGAATTTAAATTTTCAGATCAGTATCTTTTATGCTTCTTTCACTGGTTTCGCACCTTTTTTTACCCTTTTAGCATCCTAATTATTGATGTTTACTGCTATTTGTAGTGTTTTGAACTTTAGGGTTCACTTTGTAGTCATTAATTGTATCATTTATTTATAATTGGGTAATTGTATGAGAAATTACATGTATCTTGTTTGTAGCCAGATTATTTGTATCTGTGATGTATTTTTGTACTTATCAGATTTAGTGTATTTGGACACAATATGTCTCCCTTGATGTGTGGTTGTTTGTTTCTTTTAAACTTATTTTTTATTTATCCATATTCTTGGGTTGAGTGCCTCAATTCTTCTTTGGGCCTATTCACACCTTCTTTAGGTGTGTTTTTGCCCTTAGAGCTCACTAAACCTCTGTTTCAGAGTGAGAATTTTAATCAGACCTAGTTGGATGGGCATCGGGACCCCTCCTGAGGCTCTCACAGCTATTGAACTGGAGTCCAGCGATGTGAGGAGGCTTACCTGATCAATCCCACTCCTACCCAGAGGTTCAGGTAGGAGTGGAAGCAGAGGAGAATCTTGTTCCCCAGTGTTTTCTGCAATGATCTTCCAGTGCTATTGACTGGTAGCTCAATAGCTTGGAGGGGCATTGGAAGGGGTCCTGATGCCCCCCACAACAAGGTCTGATTAAAAAAAAAGTCTGCAGTAAAGTTAAATCTCTAGGCACCAGGAGGCAATTCCTAGTCACCATGGCAACCTGGTGCCTGGGTTTTGTCTAGCCCTGTACACACACACACACACACACACACACACACACACAGACACACACACATACCTGATTAAGGGAACATTAACGCACAAAAACGAATTGGCTTGATAGAACTTTAAATATTATGTACATACAGCTAACATATGTAAAAGTTATTCATATGTTACATTTGTAGTCTGATATCAGTTCTGATATCACTTCTATTATAACTTTTCTTGTATTTGATTTGCTAGCTATCCAGTATTTTATGACCAGGTCAGTAAAATCTAGACTTGCAGTTGCAGCCAGTAATAAAAATATGCCAGCAGCAGGATTCCTGGTATTTCTTTTTCTAGAAAAGGCCACAGCTACTTCTGTCCTCATTCATGGGTTCCTTGTACTGGTACAAAAAATAAGGAAGCATTTACTCTAATGTTGAAAACAACATGTGACTATGCAGTAATTATATCTAAATGACAACACCCTGGGTGTGTTATGAATATTTGCTGAGCAGATGACTTTGCTGGAATTTGCTTGTAGTAGAGCTACTGGGTCTTTTTTATATAAATTCAAGAATGTGGTTCAAATTCATGTTATCAACATAGCAGGTAAAATTGTAAGAAAAAAAAAAATCAATAACCAGGTTAGATAAGGGAACATTTTAAACAAAAAAGTTTCTACCAAGATGTTGTATTATTTGTTTGTGTACCCTACTAACAAAATAGACACCTTACTGTCCCCCATATAACCTTTGAGTGCCGGAGGTTTGAGGAATTTGTCCATGAGGAGGCCAGTCACTTTTTTGACATTTTGCTATCATCTGTTTAGGTATGATTCCTGGAGTTAACTTTCTAGTTATATATGGAAAATTATATATATATTTTTTGTTTGTTTTTCAGGACAAATTCATCTTTATCACGGTTCCTCATATGAAGTACATTATACATCATGCTTCATGATGTCTCATGATGTCGTAAGTACAAAAAAGTAAATAATTACTTATTTTACTAATATCATACACTATAGCAAAAACATTTAAAGTGGAAACATACCCCCCAAATCATTTAGAAATAGTCTTTTTACTTCAGAAATGCCCGTTTCAATAGTTGTAACACTTTTTAATTGCTTTAGCATACTGCTCAGATGAGGGAGAGTGCTGCCATCTTAACTCCATTAAACATGATTGGTAGAGTTCTCCCTGTCATTCGCCTGCCCCTTTTCCTCATTAAGTTTGTCTAAAGAGCTGCCTGTATGAAACAGCAAGATGAAGGAGCAAGCCAGACAACAAATACACATTAAAAAGTTACATCATGCACTGATAACTTTACAGCTCTTTAGACACAGTGCATTGAACTGATGGTATTATAATTAGATGCCTGTGGTACAGCTTGTCAGCACTGCTCGTCACCATTGCAATTTAAAAGTGGATTTACTAAAAACCAGAGTGTTTTTAACAAAAATGACATCACTGCATGCAGATGTTTTTAGGAAACAGTGCCGGCATCTTTCCATAGTGATGTCTGTGCGCCTGCGCTGTCAGTCCCAGCCTCCTCTAGGAGGCGTTGCTAGGAGCCGCATGGTACTAGAAGGGACTGACAGCGCAGGCGCGCAGACGTCACTATGGAAAGATGTCTGCACTGTTTCCTGGCTGTCAGTCCGGGAGCAGTGTATAATTTTCATTAACATGGCAATAATTCTGGCAACTAGTGCTATTGAGCAGCTAATCGCCAGATGGGTAATTATTTGGGGCCATGTTTGTAACGGGGGTTTACTTTTGAAATGTCGCACTCCGCACCTTGTGTCAATGTGAATGTCACATTCAGCATGTCACAATTTAAACAGTCGCAAATTCAACATTTCGCCAGCACAACATTGTCGCATTCTATGTGTCACCTGCGTCAAAATGTCAATCACATGTTAAAGTTAGGCACACTTAAGGACGCATTAGGATGTAGTAAGGGAACATTAAGGATGCAATAAGGGAGCAGTAAGGGCACATTAAGGACGCAATAAGCGCACAATAAGGACGCATTAGGATACAGTAACTGCACAATAAGGACGCATTAGGATGCAGTAAAAAATAACCCAAAACACACTAAAAACCAACCCGAAACACAATAAAAACCAACCCAAAGCACACTAAAACCAACCCAAAAGCAACCCAAACACACAAAAACCAACCCAAAACCCACAAAAACTAACCCAAAACCGACCGAAAAACACAATAAAACCAACCCAAAACCCACAAAAGCCAACCCAAAACACACTAAAACCAACCCAAATGCAACCCAAACACACTAAAAGCCAACCCAAAACACACTAAAACCAATCCAAAAGCAACCCAAACACACTAAAAACCAACCCAAAACATGGTAAAAACCAACCTAAAACACACAAAAAACAACCTAAAACCAACCCAAAAACACACTAACACCATCCCTAAAGCAACCTGAAAACCAACCCAAAACACACACAAAAACCAACCCAAAACCACATTAAAACCAACCCAAAACACACTAAAACCAACCCCAAACCAGCCCATATCCCATACACGTGTACAACACACAGGAAGTACACAAACACACAACACAAATACAAATGCGCTGTTAATGCACCCTTCTTGCACCCTTAAGCCCTGCGTCCTTATTGCGCCATTATTTGCGGTTAATGCACCCTTCTGGGTCCTTATTGCGTTTGCACTGTTAATGCACCCTTCTTGCTCCCTTAAGCCCCGTGACATGTTAAATACACAACCAAACAAATGAAACATTTTAAGACGCGTGACATTGAATTTGCGACGGTTTAACATGCGACATTGTGAATGCGCCATTAGCATTGCTGCGACCAAACAAATGCAACATTTTAAAATGCGCCATGCGACATGCAAAATTTCAGAAGGATACCTGTAAAGGGTGGTAGTTCCGCTTTATTGTGAGTTTTATTACTGTGGAGCAATGTGATACACATATATACATAAAACACCAGACACCATGATGGGAAAGAGGGACAGAGGGATTTGGGTCTCAAAGAGGGACACATGGGAGGTATGCTCCTTGGAGATACCAATTTCTTGTTCATTCCTCAGGCATTCAAAGGGTTAACATCAGAAAAGTTTCCAAAATATGAGCCCCCTCTGACAAAATTGTTTACATTATTGCAAACTCAATTAAAAGCAGTTATTTAATGGACAATGTATGTTTAAAATGAATCCTTGCAGGAAAAACAGGGTGCCAATAAACTGAGTATACAATATTATGCAATTCTTTTCCACCCTTCCTTGGTTTCAGTATAAGAGTTATTATTGCCAGTGCACTAAACAATCTGGGTTGGTCACCTTCCAAAAAAAACCAAAACCTGTCAAGTTGGTTTGTTTTATTTATTGCTACAACTAAATATAATTATCTGGGCTGAGCTTAATTGACTAATACAGCTATCATACTTGACCCTATGAGGCCAAAACAAAGGTTCTCGCTCTTATTTAACATCGTGAACAGCTGTACTAAGGTAATGTAAGTGAGATGGTAATATCCTATTTATTAGCAAGTAATTATGGGAAAAGTAATAAAATAATAGTTTGGAGAGAAATATATGATTAATTGGATACATAAATATTCTACTGTGGGGGGGATTATATACTAAGATGAGCTAAAGGAGTGATAAAGAGAATATAACTTCTTAATTGAGATACTCTCCAGTTCTCATATTATTCTATGGAGCTGCTGCCCTAAGATCTCTCATGTTGGAGAAATGTTAATATGTAAACTCCATAGAGTAACATGGGAATTGGAGAGTTTATCTCACTTAAGAAGTTTAAAGGAGGAAACTCTCCAATATCTATATTATTGTATGAAGGCTATGCAAGAAGATCTCTCCAGCTTAAAGGAACACTAACAACAAAAAATTAAATAGGTTTATATAACTTTAAATAACACATAATTACAGCTAGCATGTGCAAAAATTATTTATATGTTACATTTCTGAAACCTTTAACTTGTTTTTTAAAGCATGTGTAATGTGTCCTTTTCAGTGAGCATGTATTTGTATTGCGATAAGTGCCAAGTCAGTTAATTCATTGTGATTAATGCCCACTGCGCAGCCCATTTGCAAATAATCCTGGACACTGAATAGGAGCCTGAAGCTCTGAAAAAGTCAAGGATGTCTACTTCCTCTGACTATGTAAGGTTAGATTTTACTCCCAGAAAACAAAGACTTATTACATACTCTTGCGTCGCCTCACTCACGCGATGCAATCATGCGCAGTAGGGACTGCCCGAACGCGGGCAGTCTCTACTGCACATGACTGCATCGTGACAAACATCCTAGCGAATTATTATATAGGATGCTATTGAATAACATAGGAAATGGAGAGTTTATGTTATTCTTTATCCCACCTTAGTGTATCTCTCCCCAGCCCTTGGGAACTACAACTCCCATTATGCTTAAAGGGATAGTAATACTTCAGAATTACTAATCCTTATTTTGTAGTCCTTAAAAAAAGAACAAAAATGCGCCAAGTGGCATCTCTCAAACCCTTATGGTTTGAGAGATAACCAGATTACCTGGACCTTGGCCCTTGTTCACGGGCTTTTACACTAGTTCTAAATAAATACAAATTAATTAATGCGGGATACTTATGAAAATTTCATTCTGCAGGACTGCAAAGGAAAAAGTGTAACCCTGCTGTGTGGGATTTTCTAAAGCATCCTGTATGAAAATAGAGATATGTTCACATTATTCATACCCTTCTAAATATCACGCATTCATCATAACCAGCACTGGATTATTATTATTATTATATTTTTTGTAAAGCTATTTCAAAGGCGTATAAGCCCTAAAACTTTATCATTTTGCTTCTACTACAGATATGTAGGAAGCTATGAGTTGCTATTTGACCTCTGTATATTTAAGCTCCTATTAAATCATTAAAGCAATATATGTCATAAATGAGGTAAACAGATAAAAAAGACAAAGCAACATAAAAACAAACAAACTGAATGAGCCTTCTAAATTGAAAAGAAAAGGTTCTAATCTCCAAAAACTGATAAAGCCTAAATCAGACAAGTGCTGCAAAGACTGATAACATGTGAAGCAAAAATGCAGCCACTAGCCCTTGTTTGCAGCCAATAGCCACCCTGCACTTTTATTCATTCAGTCAATCATTGTGTGCAGCCTATAGCCTCCCTACACGTTTATTCATTCATTCAGTCATTGTGTACAGGCTATAGCCTCCGTTCACGTTTATTAATTCAGTCAATCATTGCGTGCAGGCTATACCCTCCCTACACATTTATTCATTCAGTCAATCATTAAGTGCAACCTATAGCCTCCCTACACATTTATTCATTCAGTCAGTCATTGTGTACAGCCTATACCCTCACTACACATTTATTAATTCAATCATTGTGTGCAGGCTATTACCACCCTACATGTTTATTAATTCAGTCAATCATTAAGCGTAGCCTATAGCCTCCCTAAACATTTATTAATTGTCAGTCATTGTGTACAGCCTATACCCTCCCTACACATTTATTAATTCAGTCAATCATTGTGTGCAGGCTATAGCCTCCCTACACATTTATTAATTCAGTCAATCATTAAGTGCAGCTTATAGACTCCATACACATTTATTTATAAGATTTAGAATTCACATTCCAAGTCAGTTTATTTATTTGTATTTTTTTAAATATATTTTTTTCATGCTAAATAAATACATATGAACCCTTTTGATTACTGAGATGTGTAAGAATGATAATATGAAGAACTGGAGTAATTCTTAGGTAAATCAACTACACTACAGGGGCTAATTCTTAGGTAAATCAACTACACTACAGGGGCTAAATTCAAATTCTGATAATTCATGTTAATTGAAATGGAGTTTAACCTCCTGAATGCTAGAGAGACCTCTAATCTTGAGGGTGTTATTTGTCCCCTATGGGGAAGTTGGTCTGCTACAGTAAATCAGCCTCACTGTCTCTTTAAGCAAATGTTTCTTAAACTCTTAACAACCATCTGCTGGGAGAAACAGAAAGAATACATGGAAATCATGCCAAATGTCCAGGGAGAAATTGTTTTTCCTTAATTAAACCCCCCCAAAAAAAAAAAAAAAAAACAAAAGTGGGGAGACATGAAGGAGGGGAAGCAGGAAGGGGGAGGGAAAAAAGTGGAGAAAATCTCTCTCTACCCAAAAAGGCCTCCGACCCCCCCCAATGCCCCCGGCACCTTCCCCCAGCTCTGGAACTAGGGAGAGGGGTTCAACTCAAAGTGAGATAACCAGACTCCCCAAATTGCTCGAAACATGTGCGGGGTCCCTCTGTGGGTATACACTAAATGCTAACGTGGAAGAATCTTGGCCACCAGATGCACCCAATAATCACATGAGGGAGGGGAGGTGGATATCCACGCCATGGTAACTATTTTACGTTATATAATCAAATTCTCTCTCAAAAGAGATTATACTGGGTGAGTATCCAGTTCATCTGGGGAGGATATGTCTTTTTATTATTGTCACATCTGTAATTGCCATAAATATGTTAGAAAAACATTTACCAAGCTTGCTGAGTCAATGAGGAGAGTGTTTGCACTCAATCTCTCCTCCTCTGGTGATGTCAGCTACTGTAATCCCACCCACACATCTCAGCTAATGATTATTCAAAGCCATACCACCAAAATATCCCTCTGTTCCTCTTTAACCCTTTGAGTGCTCAAGGGGTATACAATGCATTGCAAAGCAGATTCCTGGCTGGCTGCTGAGCTGACCCTGACTGAGGTGGGAATTGAACTATTATGGGGCATAGTATGTGGAGGTGGGTGGCCAGTGTGGAAGTGGACAATGTGGTGCATTGTGGAGTGGAGGTGGATACAATGGGGCAATGTGGAGGAGGCTAATAACTAATGTTGAGATGGATGGACAATGGGGAGGCAATGTGGAGGTCAGGCTAATGTGGAGGTGGGCAATGGGGGCAAGTGTGGATGTGGCCAATGGGAGTTAGTGTGGAGGTGGCCAATGGGGGCTAATGTGGAGGTGGTCAATGGGGGCATTGGGAGGTGGTCAATGGGGGCATTGTGGAGGTGGTCAATGGGGGCATTGTGGAGGTGAACGATGGAGGCAATGTGGTCTGGGGGGCCCCATGACAATTTTCACACCAGGGCCCGGTGGTTTCTAGTTATGCCTCTGCCCCGATCCCTCTTTTGTACCCTTGTATCCTTCTTTCAGAATGGGTAGTGTGTATATGGGTGTATCACATTGCTCCTCAGCAATAAAACCCATATTATTGATTGTTTAAAGGGGAACTATCAACCCTATCCAACTTTGGCTAAAAAACTAACTTTATAGAGCAACTAGCTGGAATAGTATTGTCATTTTAGAAAAAAAATAGCTGTTTGCCAGAAATTAAATGTTTAAATGTGATGTGATACTGCGCCTTCCTTCCGGACAGACTGTGGGTACAGCTCTGCCCCGCAGTCTGTCACTATTCTTCTGCTCCCCCCCCGACATAGTGTCTGGATCCTCACTTTCTTGTAAGCTGGAGCACATTCATTGGTCAGAGAACGCTCCAACTTTCAAGAGAGGCTGGATCCAGATGCTAAGATGGAGGGGAGCAGAGGAAATGTGACAGATTGCGCTGCAGAGCTGTACCCAAAGTTTGTTCGGAAGGAAGGCACAGGATCCTGTTTAAATGTTTAATTTGGGCAAAATGACAATACTATTCTAGCTAGACTCTCTATAAAGTTAGTTTTTAGCCAAAGTTGTACTGGGGTGATAGTTCCCCTTTAAACATTACTACAAATGTTTATATAGTAGTCACACCTCCAGCCACGCCACCTAAAACATAAGTGCCCCTTTTCGACCAGTTGAAATGTTGGGAGGTACACTTGTCCTTGACTATCAGAGAGAGGTTTAAAGGGGCAATAAGGGGTCAATACAAGATCTTTTCAACCCACTGCTAGTTCCCACTGAAGTATGGAAACAGAGTTCTCATGGCTTATAACTCACCCGCTCTCTGCCAATTGCTGTGCATATCACTGATATCTGCACAGCTAGGGGATGTCCGCTCCTTACTAGGTAGTCATGGGAGTTTGTCTCTCTTTTAAGAATCCATTGATGGTAGATTTGCAAACACATAGCTTCTATAGGGCTTTCGTGGAGAGAGGAAGGCACTGATATCACCCAGCTGTGCAGGTACTGGTGATCTGCACAGACAACTGGCAAAGAATGGGTGAGTTATAAGCTATGGGAATGCTGTTCTTATAGCTCTGAGGACACTGACAATGGGTTAAATGTGTCTTTTATTGACACACACAAAGGTGCAGGAGGTTCAGTTGTTTCTGTGAGCTCTGACACTATCATCAGCTTTTTTGGACCTTAGTGCACATAGTGCACAGTCATGTTAACATAAGCCACACTCAGGAATAACTCAAGAGGTCACATTTAAATATGCAAATAAGGCATTGGAGAAGAATAAATATAACCACTGTACCTCTGGTGATATCAGGGCCATATGGGATTTTTGCTGTACATTCAAGCATTAGTCAGGCACAGGGCTAGAAAAACCATTTCTAGAGTCTGGGTTAGCATAGAATCTTACACAACCCCCCCCCCCCCCCCGCCTCCTAATTAGGAAATAAAACTTTCCTTAATAAATACAGTGTTGGGAAGCTTGGACCTGAACATGCTAAGTGGCCCAAAAACAAACAAAAAAAACTAACTGTACAATTTTATAATTTTTTAGACCATTCTCTGAATTTCTCTTGGGCTACTAAATTTAGCTGGGGAAGATGCAGTAAGGTTTGATTAGGGTCTTGTAGGGCAATATAGAGGTGAATGTGTCCTGAGTACCTCATCATATGCACTAAACTACATTCCACATTCCATTCCATTCTTTAATTGTAATAAATATTAATATACTGATTAATAATAATCAATTGAAAACATTAAAGC
The DNA here is from genome assembly GCA_037306005.1 of Rhinophrynus dorsalis. Lineage (NCBI taxonomy): Eukaryota > Metazoa > Chordata > Amphibia > Anura > Rhinophrynidae > Rhinophrynus > Rhinophrynus dorsalis. Next base: position 518,898,337 of record CM074719.1, on the reverse strand, counting down.
ACAGTTAACCCTTTAACTCTTTGCGTGCCAGAGTTGTATGCAACGCATTACAAAGCAATGCGTTGCGTACTCCTCTGGCACTCAAAGGGTTAAAGACCAGAGAGGGTGCATGCTTTGCAGAGTAATGCATTGCACAACATAAAGAGATAAAAAATTCAAATGATTAACAGCAGTGCTGGAATGATAGACTTGCCCTATTGTTTGCTAAAGCAATAAAAAAGCATTATGCACTGCTATCTTAATGAAAATTGTAACCACAAGAAACCCCAGTGGACATTCTGTAAGCACTTGTTAGTATCTGCTATGTACATTGTCTTTTATCATTAATGAGTACTCACAACAGACACACTGAGGTCACTGAGGGCTCTTCTCAGGTTTCATAGTCAAGGTTTGGTGCACACCCTAAGCCTGTACAATAAAGGGGCTTCACACAGTCTTATTTCCCATTCTAGCACGAGAGGAGAGAAGAGGGTGTGACTGCTGAGGGACGACACTGGGATAGACATGCAAAGGCCAGCACTTGTAGGTGCTGTCAGACACCAAGTCACAGCCTTCAACACCCTCAGGAACCTACTGCATGAAAGGGGTGTAAACTGCCAGAGTTCTGACTGCTGTTTAATAGAGGAATCATATAATCTACAGAATGCTGCTACTGGCTCTGAGATTAATTCACATTTACATAACACTGATACAGGACTGAATTCACAGAATCCTGATATTAGATTAAATTCACAGAGCACTGCTACTGGAGTGAGTTTACAGAGCACTGCTACTGGACTGAATTATCAGATCACTGCTACTGGACTGAATTTACAGAATCCTAATATCAGGTTAAATTTACAGAACACTGATACTGGACTGAATTCGCTGAACACTGCTACTGGACTAAATTTACAGAAACCTGATATTAGATTAAATTTACAGAACACTGATACTGGACTGAATTTGCAGAACACTGCTACTGGATTGAATTTACAGAACGCTGATGCTGGGCTGAATGCACAGAATTGTGACAATGTGTGGGACAATACAAGCAGAAGTACTAGCACCAGCATTAGTAGACAAATAACTGCCATGGAAATTACTCTAGAAGGAGGAGGAGAAAGCACATCTTTTTCAGATGGGATACAAAATTATACTTCAGGTCATGTATTGATAAACAGAGCAGAAGTAAGTGGTGCAGGACCATCCGCTTCTGCTGGCAAAGCCCCTACCTTGGCACAGATTGCATCAAGGAATCGGCTCTCCAGAGTTACAGATTCCACTGCACAGCTCTTATTAGTGGAAAAGTACATTTTAAACCAACTGCCACTGGATCGACCTTTTACCATTCAACTGAAAGTAAGTACTTATAGTGCATTGTAATGGACTAGTGATGCTACTGCCATCTAGTGACCTTAGACAAAAACAATGGAAATGAATGCCTAATTCAATAAGCTAAAGCGGTACAATTCTGAAGCAAACCAGAGGGGACAGCAAAAATGCCCATTGATTTAAAGGGATAGTAATACTTAATAGTTACTAACCCCTGTGTTGAAGTCATATTAAAAAGAAATGTATTGCCCCCAGTGTCATCTCTCAAACCTTTATGGTTTGAGAGATAATCAAACCTAAAGTTCCCCTCTCCCTCCCCCCTTCACCGAAGTCAGCATTCTAGCTGACTGCAGGGAAGCCTGTCGTACAACCATCAGGCGGCTCTGCAGCACAGCCAAGATCGCATTAATAAAAAAGAAATCTTTCACTGAAATAGTGCTTTGTTTGCAAGCACACATAGAAGACCGTGAAAGATTTTTTTTTTTATTAACGCAATCTTGGCTCTGCTGCAGAGCTGCCTGATGATCGGATTTCCCTTCAGTCAGCTACAACGCTGACTTTGTGGAAGGGGGAGGGAGGGGGAACCATAAAGGTTTGAGAGATGACACTGGGGGCAATACATTTCTTTGTAATATGACTTTAATATAGGGATTAAGTATTACTATCCCTTTAAATGGGCTTTCAACTTCTTAAGTGTTAGAGAGATCTTCTTCAATGCATTGCAAAGCAACACATTGGATACCTCTCAAGCATTCAAGGGGTTGAAATAACCACATAAGTCAATGGATATAAAGAAGTTTAATGTCTCCATTTCATTTGGAATTGGTTTGCACCACAATTTTACCTCTTTAGCTTGTAGAAAACACCCTTAGATCCCATATTTCTATTTCATATTAGATACAGAAATGTATAATTTATCCCTTTGACGGCATACCCCTCGTTCGTTGTGTTAAACATGTTGTTATTGATGTACCATGAATCTGAAGTCCTTTTTTACCAGCCTGCTGCTACTCTAGACATACAGCATATATTATTTTACCGTATAGAACTAAAGAGACAAAATATATTCTTTTTTTTTTTAGATATAATTGATAAAATCTTTAGTTGTATAGAACTGATTTTGTGGTCAAACAGGTTTTCTGATTCACTACTGATATTTTTTTCTGGCACACATATAAGGATTCTAGTCTCACAGAAATGATTTATGACAAAAAAAATATTTTGTTCCATAGTATCCATTTTATGACTATCAATTTTGGGCCACAAAATCAATTCTTTGTGATAAAATAACCAATTTCATCGTATAACAAAATTGTTTTTTGCACAAAAGCAATTTTCTATGACAAAATTTTTCATTTTTGATCACAAAATCAATTATGTTTTGTGCTACAAAATATAGTATTTTGTTTAAAATTGATTCTGTGACTCAATAGCTCTTGTGGCACCAATGAAATTTTGTGCGACAATCTTATATACACAAAAATAAATTTGTGCAAGAATATTTTGTAATAAAAATGAATTCTGTGTAACAAAGTAATACATTTTTCTGCACAAAGCCTGTTTTTGGTTATCTTTTTGTCTAGCTAAAGTCTTCTGTGCCAAAAACATTTTGTACCAAAGTGTTCATTTTGTCAGATCTATAGCTATTGTTTGTGACAAATGAATGCAGTCATAGTCTTAACTTATATGGACAAATATAACCTGACAAACAGAACCCTATAAGGAAACTCTGAATTTCTTATGTTATACTTTAGCGCCTATTCATTAAAGGACATTATGTCATAAAATGGAGACCGTTCACAACCTTTCAAATACTGTATTGCTAGCCAGAATTTGAAAATATTATATTTATAGATGCTTAAGACCTATAATATGTAACAATCTGCTTTTCCTATGAAGATGTTGGAAGATATCCTTTTGACCCCTATTTGCTTAAGCAAGCTTCTAATAAGTGATATGAATGATGTATGTCATAATTTATGCAAGCAAATCAATAGGAGGTTTCTCATCTTAACCAATTATCTCTGTTTATGGTTATTGCAATTTTTTAACAATCTTGATAACAAATGTAGCCAAAATGTTGCCTTTAGCCCCTGTACATTTTCATTTATGACATATTTCAAAACAGGGGTGTCAAACTTCAGTCATTAAAGGAATACTAATAAACACCAAAAATGAAATTGGATTACATATTTTTATATAGATTAGTCAGCCAGGAGTCCCACATTGAGTACCATTTCCACGTTCTACTGCACCCTGTATGTGCGGCATAAAGCCGCAGGACTTCCCACCTCCCTCCCAGCTGCCCCAGGGAGTCCTGCAGCTTCGTGCCATGCATACATGGTGCCGTAGAATGTGGAAGTGGCACATTTTAAGGCTTCATAACTTCAATAACCTGTAACTGAAATAAAATTTAAAAAGGCAATGCCGCTAACCTCATTGTGCTAAAAACTATGGGCAAAACGTTTTGTAACGTGAATGTTGCCCTTTAACCTCTCTCCAGCTTCAAAAGGAGACTCCGTAGGATAACGTAACACTTTTGTCTCTTGTTAATGCATAATGTGTGTGTGTGTTATAAGAATTATGTTGTAACTTTTTCCTGCCTCTTTAAGTCTCAGCTTAAAAATTAGACATTTGTACTTTGAGTAAAATTCTCCTGCATGAGAGGAGGTGCTGTGAAAAGGATAGCACACGAGAGGTGAGAAATGCACTGACCATCTCTCTGGCACTCTGAGGGTTAAGGCACACTGACAGAGATAAACAGTGGTACATATCTTAAATCTTTTGAGTGCCAGAAGCATGTGCAATACAATGTAAATGCAATGTATTGCATAACACTGGTACTCGAACAGTAATATAATTAACCCTTCTCACCTTAACACAATGGAATCTATGTGTGTGCCTTTATTGATAGGCCTTGGGGTCTCCAAGGCATTGTTTTGCTAAGGTGAGAGATAAAGGCCACTCTGGTAGTAGAGAAGCTAGTTCATTGTAACGTTTGTGAGGAGAGGGGCTATTTATTAGCTACCTGTGGAGTTAGATGTAAGAAGGTTATTCACTCCTCATCTGCCAGTGGAGTCACAAAGCATTATTCTAGCAACAGGGGCCAAGTGCGAGACAAATTATGTGGCCACTTTTTTTTTTTTTTTTTTTTTTTTTAAAAAGCAAAAAATAAATAAATAAATAATTGTGTCCCCAAAAACTAAACACAAGAGAAATAAAATAAAACAAGTATTTAAGAAGTCTACCATGGGGGGGGAGATTCTGCTGCTATCCAACTGCACCATGACGGTGGGGAAGAAATGTTTAATAGAGTGAAAAATGTTAACCTTTTGAATGCTAGTGAGGTCACCTATGTATTGCTTTGCAAAGTGTTGGAGACTTCTAGCATTCAAGCAAGGAGTTAAAAGTCTCCAACACCTTGCAAAGCAATACGTAGGTGACCTCACTAGCATTCAAAAGGTTAACATTTTTCACTGTATTAAACATTTCTTCCCCACCGTCCTGGTGCAGTTGGATAGCTCCAGAATTGCTCCTCTTTACCATGATGAATAATCCTTGTGCAAAAAGGCACAATAAAGCTATTCTATAGCAAACCAGCTGCATTATAGAGGAAATTCTACCACTGAATGCCTGTGAATTAGGCTTTTAACCATTTGAAAGATATGCGGTCTCCAGTGCTGTGTGAAGCTAAGTGTGGGCATAGGCCTCCCCAGCAGGGGGCTGCACACCTTTTGGGGATCCCTGCATCGGATCTCTAAAAAAAAAAAAAATAGTCCTTGGTTCTTAAGTTCCAGCTGCTTTTGTAGCCTGTCCTTAAAGGGGTTAAAGGGTGGGGGATGATGATATTCCACCAAATATAGTTAATGCTTTGAGTTCCAGAGAGTTACTGTATGTATGGTATCCAATACATTGATTTACAATGCACTGGATACCTTTCTGGCATTCAAATAGTTAAAAAGAGTTAAGCTCTGACCTCTGTACTACTACAGGGGTCTGTAATGTAATCTTCAATAATTCATACCTTGACTAGCATTCAGAGGCTGAAGGTAATTATACAAGTGATGCCACAGAGCTTACATTTTTAAATGGAGCCACAAAATTGATACCACAGAGCTTGTAACAACTAAGCCTACACAATTGAAATAATGGAGCCACAGATATTGCCCCCCTTAAAGCCTTGATGACCAAAGGTGTTGGGATTTTTCAAATTTGATTTTATTTTATTCCCTAGACTGAATTGAATTAATTCCTTGTCTGAATGGTAGCAGACAATTTCAAGAAAAAACAGACAACAGCACTTTTATGAATCCATTCTGGGGAACATTTGGAGTGAGTTAGGACCCTCTCCTCAGTGTCCTTCCTCATATGATTTACCTTCTGCCATAGTTTGAGTCTGAGAGGTATCTAACACATTGCACAACAGAGTGTAACTTGGAGACCTCACTACAACTTTCTGTCTGAAGTCAGTGCCCGTGGCGTGACACTCAATTTGTGGTTTAGGGTATTATTGCATAATTGCATGCTATATATTGGATAGGAAATTATGTTCCAAATCAAATCAATATAACACAGCAGAGTCAGAAACGAGCTGTGCTAAGTAGTGCCATCATAACTTGCGCAGGTGAACGTCACATAGGCTAGAACCTCCTCCTGACTCCTCTTCTCCATGGAATTTCCATGAGAACCTCAAGAAGAACAAGGAGGCGAATCAAGGTGAAACCACTGTTGGGGGACTGGGGGGGGGGGGCAGTGCTCCTTCTGCATTTGTGCCTTGATGGCTGGTTGCTGTGAAGGGTACTACCGTAATCTCAATAAATTAATTTGGTTCTAATCTCTCATTACAAATAAACGGAAACAAAATGGTGTCTGAATAGGACAGTCTACATGGGAATAAGAATAAACAGTTTAAAATTATCATTTAGGAATCTAAGATAAACACATTTTATAGATGCTAACTGTAAATGCATGATATTTAAGGGTATACCAACCAATTTCATTTTTAGGTGTTAAATATAAGAAGCGCGTTTAGTAATTGTTTTAAGACTAGTACGGCAATTTTTTTTTATAAATCCCTTTAGGGAGTACATGAGATATGCAGTGTTTGAAGCCTTTGAGTGCCTGGGTCTTCAACATAGACATCCATTGATCATGAGGAGCAAACAGAGCTCTATGGATGTCACAAAACATAATCAGACTGCAAGTCACAACATTACCTAAAATTAGATTCTTCAAGCAAAACTGGGGGAAAAGACTAAAAAGAGACCCAAAACAAAAACTCTGTTATTTTTTTTACAACACTACACTATTCTGCTCTGTTACACAAGGTTTACAGGCAAAATAAAATAACTTTTTAACTATAGTTTAAATTCAGCAAACCCTTCTTCAGTTCTTTTACTCACAAAGCTGCTCACCACTCCTGAAAGCCAAAAGAGTCACCTCTTATACACCTGAACCCCATGAATGCCACATACATCTGTAGCATTCAAGGGGTTAAATCCCTGTTGGAACTCTTCTGCAATCATCTCTCTGGCTGACTTTGATTACGTCTAAGCATGCTTTGCATCCCCTTTTCATACATTCTGCGCTGTTTCAAAAGGGGACTCCAAGGCCTACTTAATTTATATTTTCAGTAGATGCATGGGGCATCCATTACCTCTGTTTTTATTCCACACTGATTCCTCTGGTACGACTAAGTGTGCTGAGGTCACAGGGGAGGCAGTGTGGAGCCAACTGGTCCATACTGTATGAAACTGAGGACAGAGTATAATATGCACTTTTATTTTACCCCATTTTACCTTATATGAAGTGGGGGGGTGCGTATTATTCACAAGTTAAAAAAAAATAAGTAGAAATAAAAAAAACACAAAAAATAAAATGTTTGCCTCCCCCCGATCTCTCTTTCTTTCCTCCTCCCACCTCAAAAACGTGCATCCTGAGCCCTCTACCCAACTCCATGCTAGCGAATCATTGAGCCACTGAAGAGGCAGCCTGGGGATCAGTTCAGTGGGAGGCATGATTGCCTTTGCCTTCCACTTCCTCCACTGTTGCTCTCCCTTCCAAGATCCTCTGCAATTTCCAATGGGCAGAAGTGCCCTGTCAGGACCTTCAGGTTTCAATGCGCAGACTCTGCACATTAAAACTATGGAAGTGCTCTGTGAAAGTCCTGACAGAGCACTCAGAAAATTTCCTTACACCACACACACACCTCACATACATATGCCTTCACCCAGTGCATCTCTCCCTCACCCCTTCCCAGTGCCTTTCTTATTCACCCCCAGTCCCTCCATACGTTCATCTATTTTCTTCTTCCTTCAGCTCCTTCCTTCCTATTTCCATGTTATTCCTCCCTCCATATATTCTTCCTCCCTCTCTAACTTCTTATTCCCTCTACAGCTTGTTCATCCCTTTCTCCAACTCCTTCCTCAATCCCTCCAACTTCTTCCTCCCTCTCCTTCTTCATCCATCTCTCTAGCTTCTTCCTCAGTCCCTCCAGCTACTTCCTCCTTCCACCTTTCCTTGCAGGTGGTTGTTTTAATACAGGGGGCTATGGGGTGCTGAGGCAAAATATATTTTATTATAGGTCTCTGGGATGCTGTTGTGTTCCCTTGAATATCTTTTATTACAGGGAGCTGTGGGGTGCCATTGAATCATATGTTTTATTATTGTTGCTGCTGTTGTGAGAGAGGGGTGTAAAGCAGGTCTTAACAAATTTGGTATAACTCTAGGAGCCAGGCTAAAAATTAGGAGCCAGACTCTGCCCAATTGGAAAACCTTCCCTTGGAACCTAGTGGAACAAGGCTGGGGAAGCAGACAGTGTGTGTGTGATTCTTTGTTGATCAATGGAACAAGGATGGACTGTCGGTCAGGGTAAAATGGGGTTCTATGGCTACCAATGGAACCAGGTGGGGGGGCAGCAGACAGTATATATGGGGGATCTGTGGCTACCTAGGGGGACCAGCCTAGGGAATCACTCAGTGTATTTGGGATCTGTGGCTACCAGTGGAGAAATCAACAGGGCTGAGGTGGAGACAGTATATGTGGGGAACTGCCAATGGACAGGGGAACAAGACTGGGAAGCTATTGGGGGGGAGCCCCTTTTCGGTTGTTTGGTGAGTCTATAAATGACTGGGGTTCACCGTGTTTAAATTCATGCCCCCTGATGAAGTGACCTAAGGTTATGAAACATGTAGGGTGTTTCTTTTGTATATGTATTTTAATTTAATTGCCTGTATTTTTAATACATGTATATATTTTTTTAAATTAGCCTCCTGTAGTCTCCCATACAATATATGTTATCCTTCCTTAGAACAGCACCAGTATTGTAATTGCTGCCTCTGAAAGGTACGGTGTTCCTGTATGGTTCACTTTTAAAATGTTGCACGCATAAGAGAGCGCAACATGAAGGTGCAATAACCAGGTCACCGGCATGAAAAACACCATATCAGAATTTTGACCGAATCAAAAGGGCAAGATTCTTAACCTCTGCTTTAAATATTATATATATATTTCTCCCACTTGTCAATCTCACTTCAACATTAAGAACAGTTGTTCTTCCTCCCACCACCACCACCACCATTTTTCTCCTCTTCTTTGATTGTTGCTGAAAAGTTTAGAATATGAGTAAGAAGTGAAATCACTGCTACATGCAGTACTTATGCTAGCTTATTGACAGCCTATAAACTACTGGGTAATTTGTAATGATCATAATGTCTCAATAGATTATTTATTTAAAGTGTTATGTATACACATGATTTCCTTCAAAAAAACGTGTAAAAAAAAAAAGGTGTTATTTCATGAACAAAGGCACAAGGGTGACATTTATAGGGGACATTAGGATCTTCTGGCCAAAGTAAGGTGAAAGCTTTATTATTATTATAATGAGATGTGAATTTTCCTTTGAGGTATGTCCCCAATGTGTGACTGCAGAAGCAGAACTACCAATGGTCCATCAGGTGCCATGCAAATGGGGGAGATGCAGTAATAATAAAGCGTAGTAAAGAGGAGATTAATTCTACAGTGTGAAACTCTCCAATTCCTATGATATTCTAAGGAACCTATGCAGTAGAATATTTCAACTTGGAAAGATATTATTTCCTAGGCTTCATAAAATAACAGAGGAATTTGAGAGTTTATCACACTAGAGAAGTTTAATCTTCATTATTACACCATAGTGCATGTCCCCAAACCCCTGGGACAACTTTAGGAGTCCATTGATTGCTGAAAATGGAAAATGTTTAGGAATTTTCAGTAGTTTTCATTTACTTGGGAGCCCAAACATTATTTTTCACCAGGGTTCTCAGGTCTGCAGGTCCATCACTATATAGCTTCCAGTACAAATTTCAAAGGAAGCCTTAGCCACAAGCAGGCAACTCATAGTGTAGTATTACCAACATATCACAGAAAATTGAAGAATTAGAAATATGGGGACTCACAATAGCACCACTTGTCAGAATCATCAGGTAAGCTGTAGGTGTATGTGAGGGGTATTATATTGCCCCCACGTAGATAACATCAGTTTTCAATCCATCTCGTCTGCTACTCCCTCAAATAGACACCAGTCTCCATCAAGGAAGAAGTCATTCTCAGACACAAGTAAAAACAAAAGGAGGGGTGGGGTGCACATAGTGTCCTACCAGCACATCTGCACAAGATTCTATTGGCCTTTCCTTTCCTGTGCCTTATCGTTCTTTAACTATTTGAGCCCAGCTGGCTTTTGTTCTTGTGCGCTGTGATATTGTTGTTCAGTGTCCGTTGACAGTTAGTTTGGGCTGTTCCGTGTCCTGGTTAGTCCATGGGAACTCAGGTATCATGGGGACTGGCTCTTGGTCCTTTCCTTCTTCTTCCCACCCTGGGAGCTCAATGTTGATACATCCCCATGGTTCCTGTATGTCATATTGGACAACAGAGAAAAGAGGATTTTAGTCTTACCTGTTAAATTATTTTCTCTTAGTCCATATGACATACAGGTCTCCCACCCAGTAGCAGGAGCCAAGCTTGGTCTCACTTTGCTGGACATGGGAGTTCATTTTGGCTACTTACTCACAGACATATTTCCTTTCTTTTTTCTTGCTGTCCTAATAAGTAGGCTTGTTACAAGACTGTCTGGGCCAGGTCTAGTGGGATAGTCTGATAAGGAAGAAGGGGAGGCTCCACCTACAACTTCTTTGTAGAATTGTTCCTGCCTACAAGGAGATGCTGTCACCTACCCATGGTACCTGTATGGCATATGGACTAAGAGAAAAGGATTTAACAGATAAGACTAAAATCCTCTTTTCTATCACACTACTGACTGACTCTTATGTGTGTATGTGCTCATAGGGCACTATGTGTTCCCATGTAAAAGTAGATATTTGCTACTCAAACACACCACCCCATAATGCTGTCAAAAGAGCCTTTTAAGCCTAGGAAGCTCACAAAAAATATCGGCTGACAGACCATGTCAAATTTGCCCCTGATGTCGGTGCACACAGGGCTCTACAGCTGTCTTCTGCCTCCAGACTCTGGTGTAAGCTCAGATGGGGATTCCCCCCACAGAGCCAAAGTCAGATCAATCAGGAAGAATCCACACTCATATGGATTCAAAGCAGTGAATCATTTATTAAAATTCTCTATGTTCCATCACATATAGAAAAGTGGCGGCCTCACTGATGCATTTCACACTATTACAGTTAGAGATGCACCAATACCAATTACCGATACTTTTTTTGTGGTCATTTGCCAGTTTTCCAAGTAGAACTTTATAGACCTTTCCAATGAAGTTATTATTTTCTAATAATGGGATTTCGGCTTTGTTGCAGAACCGCCAGCTGGTCCCAGGATTGGGATCTCCTGGTGTCAGCAGAGCGCTGACATCAGGAGAAGGGGAGGGAAGGGGGAACCTTGATTGCAAATATCTCTCAAACCATAGCAGTTTGAGAGATTGGGTTTGTGGCAATGAGATTCTTTTTTTACCCTATACAAATCTATAAAAAAATTTATGGGACATTACTAACACTTTAATACAGTGAGAGAATTAAGAAATATCAAAAGATGATAAATGGAAAAAAAATGAAAATGTTTTAAGAGAGGGAAATGGGGTGTGGAAAAGAAAGGAATGAAAAGAGGAAGGGGAAAAAGAGGGGTCGGTTTGAAGAGGGGTCAGATGAAAGAAAGAAGGGGAAGAAAATGAAAAAGGAAAGTGAGGGAGAAGAGTAAAAGAGGGGAGAGAGCCATGTCTTGTGTTTAAAGGGATAGTAATGTTTCACAAAAACAGCAGCTCCAATTAGTCTTCAAAGTATTTGGACCATGGGGAGTTTTATTTCAATACTGTCAGAGTTGTAGTTCAAGAGTAATTGAATGATAAAGTATCCCCCTCCCGCCCCTTTTACTGATGTAACACCTCTGACCTCAGATGTGGAATCTGGTTGCTTGACCAGACAGATAACAGCAAGGTACAATTTTCTTACTATGATACAATGAAAACCATGCCCCCCCATTGACAGATTTTTCAGCTTTTTTCCTTATCTTAACTGAAGATTGTCCCTCTCTGCAAGCTACCTGGGTACCTCCCTGCTGCTCTGAGCTTAGCAGTGTTATATCAGTAAAAAGGGCGGGTGGGGGATACTTTGTCATTCAATTACTCTTGAACTACAACTCTGACATTACTGAAATAACCCTCTCTAAGGCCAAAATACTATGATGATTAATTAGAGCTGCTTTTATTATGAAACATTACTATCCCTTTAAGATCTCTTCCACAGGCCTTTGACCTTCAGGTGCATCTTACATACAGCAAAATCTTTAGTGAGTACTGCTTGTTTCAGTCTTCATATTAAAGGGATAGTAATACTTCGTTTTAACTTTATTTTATTTTGTAGGCATTAAAAAAACATGAAGAATGATATGTCTTATCTCTCAGACCTGTATGGTTTAAGAGATATTCACAAACAAAGTATCCCCCCCCCGTTCAACCAGATCAGAAGGGAGGTGCCCAGATAGACTGCAGAGAGGGACAATCTTCAATTAAGATTAGGGAAAAAGCTGAAAAACTTGTCAAGGGGGGAAGGGCTTTCATTGTTTTCATACAAAGAAAATTGTCCCCTTCTGTTATCTGTCTGGTCTTACAACCACATTCACATCTGAGAAGAGATGACTTACACTAGGTAAAAGGGGCGGGTGGGGGATACTTTGCTTGTGAATATCTCATAAACCATAAAGGTTTGAGAGGTAAGACTTATATCATTCTTCATGTTTTTTTAATGCCTACAAAATAAAATAAAGTTAAAATGAAGTATTACTATCCCTTTAAAGGGACTCTAACACTTAAACATTAAATTGGGCTATACAATTGTATTTTTTTTCCAGCTCTCATCTGTCAAATTGAGTTAATTTAGGTTAAATCCCTAAAATGTAATCCTAAACTTGCATTTTTACATTTGATTAATTGTCTTTGTGATCTTCCTAATGAGACATAAGAACGAATTTAGTTAATTTATTGAGATTATTGGTACCCAATAATAACAGATGATATCATGGAGTGCTGAGTACTTCAACTATTGAGTGTCAGAGGGATTGCGTACACCCTTTGGCACTCAAAGGGTTAAGTGTGACTTACCCCAGATAATCTTTAGATATTGGTGTTCCTTTAAGTTTCTATACCAGAAGTTCTTAGCCCGTGTGCACAGTGGCCACTAACAGGCCAGGACTTAGGAATTTCCCTGCTAGAGCACAGGTGTGGTGATCAGAGGCACATTCACATTGATTAACTCACCTGTGCTCTAACAAGGAAATCATCAAATCCTGGCCTGTTAGTAGCCACTGAGGGCACGGGTTGAGAACCATTGTTCTATACTATTGATGGATTAAGATCATCCTTTTCTTACCTTGTGGTTTGATTTTTCACGATTGTTTCCATGAAAGGGATAGTAATAGATCCTTTCCAAAGCAGCACAGTTTGTTCATCGTAAGGAACAGTAGTGTCGACTTCTGCTTTTATTCTCCACAACTTTACAATTACCCAACGGGACTTTAGATCTAAAGGGAGGAAGCATTAGAATGGGGAAAGGACAGGAGGCATCAACTTTAGCATCAAATTACATTATAACTGTATAGTTGTGGAGAATAAGAGCAGCAACCTGCAGTACTATTCATTATGATGAACAAACCGTGCTTCCCTGGTAAGGATCTATTACTATTCCTTAAATATTCTCTTAAAATATCATAGAAATCAATTTTCTTACATTTCTGTCAGAAATTTCAGTAATATTGTGTATGTCCACTGAATATAGAAATTACAGTTATATAATGTTTCTCTCTTCCAGGACAGCATTGAATTCAGAAACATCTGCACACATATGGCTCTCCAGGTGGAAGACAGGCAGTTTGATCAGGATTTGAATGCCGCACAGCAGTGTTTAAGAACAATTATTACCGGGCTGATCCTGGCTCTGTCGGCTTTCTCTTCTGATTTCCTTGAAGGATCTAGTGAGGACCTAAGACTAATACTGAAGAATCTCTGTGATGTCTGAATATCCAGTTATTAACCCCTTTTGATGAGGTTCCAGTCTCACCTTAAGAGTGGAATTTTTTTTTTTTATTCCCAGTGTTCTTTTTTAATAATTCATGTTTTTTTAGTATATTTTGTAATTTTTAATTGCAGTGCTATAATATTGACCAATATACTAATGTTGTTGCTGTAGTAAAATAAGCCTTTTGAATGTTAGACATCTCCAAAGCATGGCTGCTATGCAATTAGTTGGAGACCTCTCTAGTATTCAAAAGGTTCAGTAAAGTACATTTAACCCTTTGAGGACTCCAGGCATTTGCAACACATTACTTCTCAATTCCTCTTCTCTTCCATATCAGTGGACTCAGGACAAGTTCAGTTTATTTTAACACGATTTAAAAAAATAAGCTATGAATTGTACTAGTATCTTGTAAGCTAAAATGTTTTTAGAAATTAACCTTATTTTTAGCTTTTAACCCCTTATGGACTGGTGACGGTCCTGGCACGTCATGGGATTTGTGATCATAGCACACCTGCAGGAGCGCTTTGATCACTACGGGAGTCTGAAACAAACTTCTCCAAGACCTGAGCAGTCAGTTTCAGACTCTCTTTCACCAAGCTGATACATGTGGTCAGTCACTTGTGTTCCGGCTCGCTGAATGATGTCTATGCAATCCTTAAGGTTACTCCAACACCAGGACCTCTGGACGTTAAGGGGTTAAAGTGCTGCAATTTATGATAATGCCAGACATAATAGGAGAAATGTACAATCCACCAGTGCAGCTCGATTTCTGCTCCTAGATGTTAGCATAAATATTATGCATCTACAAGGGCAACTATGAATATATTAGTTCAGTGCTTCTTAGACATATCTTCTAGGCTCACCAACAGGCCAAGACTTGAGGATCTCCCTGCTTGAGAACGTATGCGTGAATCAATGTGACTGAGATCATGATTAACTCACCTGTGCTCTAGCAGGAAAATCCTCAAATCCTGGCCTGTTAGTATAACCTCTGGGCACGAGTTATGAACCACTGCTTTAATACATACTAGCACACAATCTGCCATTGTTAAAGGGATAGTAATACTTAAGATGTAAAAAATATTGTAGAGTAAAAAAAGGTTACTTTCATTGCTGAAAGGTGTTTTATTTAAAAGTTATTACAGCTCAAAGTTGAATTTTTTAGGTGCAATATCACAGTGTCCTGAAATTGTGCAGTGGCACTGCTGTTACACCATCCTATGGACCATAAATCTGCATAGGATGGTGTAGCAACAGTGCCTCTGTATGATTTCAGGCCACTGTGATATTGCATTTAAAACATTCAACTAGGAGCTGTAATAACTTTTGAATAAAACACCTTTCAGCAGTAGGAGTTTCCTTATTTTACTCAGGGGGATAAACCCTATAACATATTCTTTTTACATTTTAAGTATTACTATCCCTTCAAGACTTTAATGCCAGCAAGCCCCAAAATGCCACATTTATAGCATGCATAGGAAAATTTACTTATTTTATAGTGATTTCCTCTGCATGTTTTTAGTACATACAAGAAACAGAGCTCAGAGGAACACACATCTTGGTTTGCTTCAGATTTACCACAATTTTCATTTGAATGCATTATGGGGGATGTACTGATTCAATTTAGTACCCTAGACTGATTTCTTAGTCCTTCACCTATCTAATGCCAGTTGAATTAACTGCTTATACTAAAAGTATCCCATTAATACAGCTTGCACCAAGGGGAGGGTTGCAAGGAAGTGTGTGAGTGTTCCCCTGCACCTCATTTTATGTTATATAAAAAAGGTGTCACCTAAAGTTACAAAAATAACTACTAGATCTTTTGTCTTTCCTTCCAGCTGCCCAGATTGCAATCCTCCACTCTATAGATTGTCAGAAATCAAAATATACAAAAGATCTTAGCGCTCAAAAAGAAAAAATACTTGTGTTTACAAATCTAAAACATTTTTTTATTATGAAAAAATAAAGTAATTCTTATTGTTATCGAACACCAGATTCCACAGTCCAAATGCATAAAAAAATGATGATATTATATATACATCTGATCCTACAGAACATAAAGTGTTAAGTAGGTCAGGCTGATACTATCGCGTATTCTGCCACACAACACCGGAACATTCCTTACTGTGTGATATGCAAGACACTACGTAAGATGACAAAATGCCTATTCCAATCCAAGAATTTAAGTAATGATAAATACAATTTAATTATACTTCCACTCTATGAAATATGTTAGACACAACAAGATTAAGCAATAAACTAGAGATACCCACAGGAAAAGATAACCTATTGTGATCAACACAACCCCCCTCCGCAATTAGACAATCACAGGTATACTCCCGACACTAACTCCACACCAGTGGATAATCAGTGTCAGAACATTACCATGTGTCCACCTGTGGCAAGTTGAGAAAACCCCAACCTCAGTATATCAAAAGAAAAAGATTAAAAAATAATGAAAAATTATTAGAGTACCATAAAGGGAATCACCGCATAGATATCACAAGCCGTAAATACAGCATACAAAAATAATAAAATATTTCCCAAACAATACCTCCCAAAAGACAATCACTCCCTCTTGGTAGACCTAATTAATTCTAATTTCTTCAGTTCGTTCCCTTAATTAACCCTTTACTGACAGATTATTACTCTCAAAACTATAATATATTGGACCCTTCAATTGATGTTCTCGTCAAAAAAGAATGACAACTTCTAAAAAACGAAAAACAAAAACCCTAAACATACCTTAGAGCTCCAAAACATCATACACTCTACTATAAAAACAAAGACACAATACCCTATTCTTCACCTCGTACCAGGACTTATTATATATATTGTATACTGAACACTGATATTAAGTCATCCAATGTTATTTGAGACCTGTTTATTTTTATCCGTATTAAAACGTTGTGAGGTTTCCTCAATTAATCGTTTCCTCAATAATCAATGCGAGAAGATATACAATCGTTACTTCATATCTTTTGTAAATCTTCAGTTAGTAACATATATTTCTTCTGCTTGTGCAGTTCTCCAATACTTATATGTAGCTGTTTTTAATACTTGTATTGTTATCTTGTAACTTATTCATACAATATATAAGAATACCCGGACAAAAGTTGTTCTGTACGTTCTTTACCCAGGGTTATACTAGCAGGACTTGAAGAATCACCGTGCCTTCCGTGTGGCCACAATGTCTCCAGGCTTTGTTCAGTCATGACCACCCCATACTTGGTGTAGAATTATGTTATTCCGTATGTTCTTCACCCTGGGTTATACCAACTGGACTTTAGGAATCACCATGTTTTCCGTGTGGCGAAAATGTATCCCGGGTTTGCCCAGTCAAGAAACTTTGTTTACTGATGTCTTTATGTTAATTAGCAGCACTCATAGACTTAACACAAACATATATGTTACTTGTATATCGATATTGTTTAGATGGATTTAAACAGTCTCATTTTATGTTATGTAGTAACAAAGCACAAATCAGTATAGCTTCGCTCCATTTTCCTTCACATTCTATAGTGTAAGCAGTAGTATAAACTAAATCATACACTGTGGTACGTACCCCAAAGTGCAGAAGCCAGAGTTCAGTGGAATCTGGAAATCCAGTTTGTATGTAAATGCATTATATGTGATGAAGATAACAAATCTACCTCAATACTCTGGTCTCAAGAAATATGAAGCCTAAAACTCCAACAAATCAATGTGATACAGATCTCTCTAGCATCCAAGGGGTTAATTTTACAAATACTATGTAGTCGCTTTGTCCCAGGATTTATCCACCTTTTACTTTATACATATGTCCCACTGGCCCTTTGATTGATAGAGTGCATTGTTGACTCTATATGCAATAAGATGCTAAGAGTGGTGTAACCCGTCACTGGAGCGCCTCTACCACAAAAGTATTTACACAGAGACATAAATAGAACGTATTGGACACTGGGAACGATGCGGCACCCCACGCTCTTTGCACCCCCTGTAGATATCCTCCTGAGTGTTGATTTGCCTGTGGTGGAGCTCTTGGCCATTCTGAGCAGTCATCATAGTGTGTGCCTTGCCTGTACATTGGTTGCTAACACTATGTGACAGGATCTAATTGTAACTAATGGCGCAATGAAAGAAATGCTCACATCGGATAAAGGAATTTATGTGCGCAGATAGATTTTGTGCATGTTCTAATCCAGGAAGCTAAATACCGAACGCTTCTTGAATTGCACATAAAAAATTCCATTTTACGACAACAGTACACAGACGTATAAATTCATTCACAATAGCAGTTCCTGCATTAGGCGCATTCGCTAATCCACTCACACAGAGCTGTTAATCTTAGCCACGCCCATAAAAAATAAATATACGCAGCCATTCGCTAATCTTGAATTTTCATGCTCAATTCAACAAAATCATGCGCATACCTATTCCCTAGTGGTTTCCACACGGGAAATAGCGATTGCGCACGTTTCCTGCATCGCACCATAAATATGCACTTTTGTAAAATGTAAGATTTTTTTTTTTTTTTGCTACATTTGATATTAGCCCTGATATGGAAACATAAACTCATTAACCCTTTGAGTGCCAGAGGGGTGCGCAAAGCATTGCAAAGCAATGCATTGCGTACCCCTCTGGCACTCAAAGGGTTAACGATACTAGACTAATATTAACCAATTAAATAAAGATGCTTTTCCTGTTTTGCTTATAAAATAGGCTCTCGCCCATTAAAAATGAGGGCATATTTCTGTGTTTAAAATTTCAAGTTTAACCCTTTGAGTGCCAGACGGGTAC
Source organism: Rhinophrynus dorsalis (assembly GCA_037306005.1). Lineage (NCBI taxonomy): Eukaryota > Metazoa > Chordata > Amphibia > Anura > Rhinophrynidae > Rhinophrynus > Rhinophrynus dorsalis. The sequence goes on along the minus strand of CM074719.1, from coordinate 518,879,735 downwards.
GCAATGCATTGGAAAGCAATGTGTTGCTTACCCCTTTTGAACTCAAAGGCATAAATATGTTAATGCTTGGCTTCTTGTTTAGGATATAGAGTACAATTATACATTGTGTACATTTTTTTCATTGCTGTCATATTTGTCACCCTAAGACAAGTGTAGTTAGTTTTAAATAGAATGAAAAACTGCCTTCATGTTGTACAATACAAGTAATTTTTGAGAAATTAAACTAATTATATATTGAGTACATGTTTTTCATTGCTATTATATTTGTCACCCTAAGACTAGTGTAGTTAGTTTTAAAGAGAATGAAAAACTACCTTCATGTTGTACTAGCCATTTGTTTGTAATACAAATGATTTTTGAGAAATTAAACTGAGCCAGTATTACCACACTGTGTGCTGTGTATGAATGTAGACAGAACCCACACACTGGGGACAATTCTAATAGCACAGTCAGTGAAACATGTGTTCTCAAACACAGCTAGTTAACATACTGGGCAGAAAATTGTCATATAGTGCCACAGTCTGACCTCGAGGCAAACATCCAAAAAAACACCCAATGTCATTTTTCAAGCATGATAAGGAGTTCAATTACCTGTGTTATGAGAAAGAAATACTGCCAGGAAAAAAAGCACCCTGGGTGCTAATTTTTCTGTGATTAAAACCAATTGCAAATAGTCGAAATATGCCATTCAATTCCATGCATTAGACTTAAGATACGTTAAGGGATCCACTCTAATGGGTGAAAATCTGCACCCAGTTTGTTTGGGTGCAGACTCCCTTAGCGCATCTCAAAAGTGCCAACGCAGGAATTGAAACGGAAAAAAAACCTAAAATAAAACCTGTCACCAGTGGATGTATTGATATGAGGCCCCATATCAGTAAGTGCAAAGCAATCCCAAAATGTGTGAAATGTTAGTAGAATTAACCCTTTGAGTGCCAATGGGGCATGCTTACCCAACTGGCACTCACAGGGTTAATCCAACTAAGTTAAAAAACATTTGTCTGGACCACCCTACTTATCCGATACCAGACTGCTTGGTTCCTAACATATTTTTTGGGGTATATGCTCTCCCTGCATGTATAAATTCGCCATATTTGTGCCAAGACATATCCTGAATGATTTATCATTATTCTTTGTCCTTTGAGACACTAAAGGTCGAAGAGGGCTACTAATGTCAATGTACTGTCGGAGCAGGGTTGTAGGCACAACCGCGGTATTCACCAAAGTCTCTATGACATCACATCGACACTATTCAGACAAAAAGTGGCAACATTGACATCAAACTGACATTCCTTCGACTGGTTTAAAAATTTTTACTCTTTGTATCGACAATTGCTCATTTCCATCTGAAAATGAAGCATAATGAGACACGTTCGTATACAAGGGGGTGCGTTGACATGTTAATGTGACACTTCGACTCATTCAGTAAATTCCAATAGCAGCAGTTCACAGTCTCCACTTCACCTAACTCAGGCTGTTGAAGTTGGAATCTCCCCTGTACTTTCCTATGGAGCAACAGCAGGAAGAGCTACAACAATTCCAAACAGCATTCTCCGGCATACACTGCATTTGCTACCTCTCTGGTACTGAAAGGGTTAAGTGTTGAATAAAAGACTCGAGTAAAAATGGAGTAGTATAAAAATGGAGTGGAATAAAAATGGAGTCGACAAAAATGGAGTTGAATAAAAGTGTAGTCGACTAAATGGCAGTCCGTGAGGTGAAAGTCGGATGGAGTTAGTATGTTGAATATATGCAATATATGTTGACATACTAAGGGGGGGGGGGCACATTGTGTAGTGCTTGGTGTACTAGTTCTGTTTATTGTAACCCTTTGAATGCCACAGGGGTGAGCAATGCACATCCCTATGGCATTCAATGCTGTCCATGGTGCTGAAAGCTTTCTCTGTATTCCCCTACTTGCTAGGTAGGGAAGCACAGAGAATGCTCTTCAGGATTGTCTTAGTGTTGGTGATGTGTGAGGGGAGGAGATCCCTTCCACACCGACAGCACTTTGAAAATCCTGTATGCTAATAGGAACCTCCTCCAACCTTCCCCTTCCATCCGACAATTTTTGTGAATATGTCGATGTGTGTACAGATCGAATTGTCGGAGTGATTCGAACACAACGACAATATCATACTGACACCACATCAACATTTAGTGCATCTAAGCCAGTCTTTTTTTTTTTTTTTATAGCCCTATTTTGCTTACCAAAGCTAGTCCTATACCAGTGGCCAGGCCCATACTGGTATTAGCATGCTTATACTGTGGTTCCCCATGCTTTGCAATGTGATAGAGTCCTGCAAAGCTTATCTAGTGGCTATATGCTTGAAACCTGCTTGGCCCATCATCTCGTGGTGTAAGTGCAGAATCTAGCAATCTGGTGGATAAATATACTCTGATGAGGCATATAATTGCCTCTTACTTGGGCAGTAGTGTAGAAGTCCACCGGATCGTAGATCCGCCGTGACCAGGGGATTACCTTAGACTTCCTATGTTGCTACTTTGTATTGTTTCATTCATTTGTTTCACATCTTATCACTGCAGTGACTTACGCTGCTTGAATATAGATGTCTCTCCTCTACACATGAACTTTAATGAACTCTACACTGTACCTGGTGAGACCTTTTGCTGCTGGAGGTTACCTGAGGACAGTAAGCAAGGGAGACACATAATGACATCATGATGAATGACATTATGCACTTGGATTTTGTTTGAAATATGTATATAAGAGGATGGGGGTGATGGAGTTTGTACTTGGTCCTGATGAAAATATGTATGACACATTGAAACTTTGACACTTATGAAGTAGATTTTTTCTATTGCTGACTCATCTATGACTGATTTTATATATATATATAATTCCTACAGCAGTTGTTACCATTATCATGTTTGTGTCGAATGTAAGCTATCATTACTGATACACATTACTTATTAGTCATAGCAGTGGTCCCACTCCCAGGTCTGGTAGAGGGTAGCAACTCTTCCTCACATCCCTCCTCCTCATCTCTGCTGCTGTTTATACATTTGGCCTGACTTTCTGCTTGTACAATTCAGGCGCAGCCATCCTGAAAAAATAATTGCGGCTTGGGATATGATGCCATATCAAACGTCAGTATTCTGTCCATATCAAGATAAAGGTCCACACATAGATATTTTTTTTTAACTTAGTATTAAAGGATTTTCAATTACTTTGTAATGTGGATACAAAACATATAAAACATCATAAAACAAATGTTAGTAGCAAAGAAAGACTAGCTCTTAAGTCCCTCAAAGAAAATAAATATATTTTCATAACTGAAGAGGATAAGGGAGGGGCCACAGTCATTTTAAGATATTCAGACTATACTATGGAAGCCAGGTGGTTATTATCTCAGGTAGACACTTATAAAATACTAGCTGAAGAGCTCTTGTACACGGGCCACAGTGCCGTCTGGTCACGATTCAGTCATGCCCAGTAGAGACTGCCCGCACCACGGCTGATACAGAGCTGGACGCTCCTAAGTCAGGCCTCCTGTCTGACTTTGGAGGGCCCCGCTCTGTATCAGCTTCATCATGGGCAGTCTCTGCTGCACATGACTGAAGCACACGCAGAAGTCCCTTCTGCGCATGACTGCGTTGTTACAAACTATTTAGCGAATTATTATATAGGATTGGAGAAAGATCCTACAGATGCCTGTAGAGTCTCTCTGCAGCTCATGATAGATCAAGCTTTCAAACAAGGTATAATATCACAAAAAGAGAAAATGTTTTTGTTTATTGATAGTCCTAAAATACCATATTTTTATCAGGTGCCTAAAGTTCACAAATCACTTATTAATCTACCAGGATGGCCTACAATAGCTGGTATTAGCGGGGTGATATAACATCTGTCCCAATACATTGACTACTTCCTCCAAAAGTATGTGGTTGGGTTGCTATCTTACATTAAAGGGATAGTAATACTTAAAATGTAAAAACAAATATGTTGTAGGGTTTATACCCCTGAGTAAAACAAGGGTAATCTCACTGCTGAAAGGTGTTTTATTCAAAAGTTATTACAGCTCAAAGTTGAATTTTTTAGGAGAAATATCACAGTGGCCTGAAATTGTACAGTGGCGCTGTTGCTACACCTTCCCAGAACCAGAGCTGTCCATAGGATGGTGTAGCAACAGCACCACTGTACAATTTCAGGCCACTGTGATATTGCACCTAAAAATTCAACTTTGGGTTGTAATAACTTTTGAATAAAACACCTTTCAGCAGTGAGAGTATCCTTGCTGTACTCAGGGGGATAAACCCTACCACATATTTTTTTACATTCTAAGTATTGCTATCCCTTTAAGGATCCACGGCATGCCTTGAGTATCCTTGATAGTATCCCATGGAGGGAGGGCTATGTGTTTGTCACAGTGGATCTCACCTCGCTATATACCAGCATTAATCAAATCAAAGGCTTAGAGGCCAATTCATATTTTTTAGATTTGGATCTGACTCTTCCTGAGCTGCAGAGACACTTCATTATACAATCCATTATACAATTCATATTAAATAATAATTTTCAATTTCAGAATCTGTTTTATTTACAAACCAAGGGAGACGCCATGGGGGCCAGCTTCGCTGTCAGCAACATCAACCTGTTCATGGGTCATTGGGAAATGACCCATGTTTGGGTGGCGGGGCTGCGGGCAAGGCTGGTCTATTATGGGTGGTTTATAGATGATCTTTTGTTTATCTGGCAAGGAGATATTTGTGAGTTGGAATGATTTATATGTGGCTTGAATGACAATGACCATGGCCTCACTTTTACACATCAAATCAGTATTCAGGGTGTAAATTACTTGGATTTATCATTGTCCTCAGAACAGGGAATAATTGTTACACTTAGGTATATTAAACCAACTAGTGTAAACAACTATTTACATTATAAAAGCTGCCATCTCAAACAGTGGAGAACCAACATACCAAAGGGACAGTTTCTTAAAATGAAACATTGCAGACAAACAGACTATGAAATTCAATGCAAAGCACTAAAAAAAATGTATCAGTAAGGGATATCGCCAGATGTTGGTGGAAGCTGTGTACCAGCAGGTGACATCTAGAGATAGGAGGACCATAATAAACCCTGTAGAAATAAATTAAGATACAGCTACAATACACAAACATAATAAGCCACATTTCATTAATAAGTATAATCACTCACACAAGGAGTTTAGAGCTATACTGGAGAGATATTGGCCAATTTTATTAGAAGACCCCCTATTAAAGGATAGTATAACCAATCATCCCAATATTATATTTACAAAAACTAAAACATTAAAAAATATATGGTCTAGAAATGAACCAGAAAAAGATCAAAGAAAAGGAAATAATCACTTTTTATATAAGAGTGGTATATTTCAATGTGGGATGAGTCGCTGTATAACATCTGGCTTTATCTCTCATAAGACAGAGAGTTTTCAGGAAGAAAAGGGACATAATTATTTGATTAGAAATCATATTACCTGCAACAGTACTTATGTCACCTATAGAATTATATTCCCCTGGAAAAAGAGAAATATAGGGCGAACTACGCGGAAGCTCAAGGATCGCTTCCTAGAGCACAGGAGAGCTGTAGTGACAGGTGACCATAAATACCCATTAGCTAAACACTATAAGGAAGCACACAAGGGGTTACTTACTAATATAGTAATAATGCCATTAGGACAGGTATCTGGAGATTTGCATGAAGGGGATGAAAGCAGCAGGTTGTGCCAGAGGGAGACCTACTTGATATAACAATGTAAGTCCCTAGTGCCAGGAGGACACAATGAAAGGATTGATGTTCATAACTTTATATAGGTTTTATTTGGGCTTTCTTATCAATTTGTACTCTTGTACATTTTGCATACGTTTATCTAGTAGATGCCAGGGGACACTGGCCCATTTTCCAGTCTTATTCTATATATATATATATATATATATATATATATATATATATATATATATATTCCTACAGCAGTTTTTACCATTATCATGTTTGTGTCAAATGTAAGCTATCATTACTGATACACATTACTTATTAGTCATATCAGTGGTCCCAATCCCAGGTTTGGTAGATAGTAGCAACATTTTTTCACATCCCTCCACCTTCTCATCATCTCTGCTGCTGTTAATACATTTGATGTTGATGCAGTTCTACTGCTACTACTACTAGGTGTCAAAGGTGAAGCACTTCCAGCAGCAGCAGAAGCACTCATCATAGCTAATGTTTTGGATGTTATTAACCTGTGTTGCTGTTGTTGCTGCTGGTTACTCAGTACAAGTGTGTATGTCTGTGTGGGACTTTGACTTGGAACAGTGATGATGCTGATGACGACTGTGTACTTTTTGCCATCTTTGCATGTCTAGGGTCAGAGTTTCCAACGGTTTTCTCAAACCGTTTAAACACAGGCACAGTGCTCATTTTCAGTGGTGAAAGACCGAGCTTTTGCCTTTCTGCTAACATTCTGGCCATGTCATCATCTCTCTCACTGTCAGCTTCATCTGTATCTGAGCAAGAGGAGAGTGCTGAAGTGATATATTCTAGATGTACATCATCATCATCATCAGTCATCATTAGGTCATCCTCAGCGTCAGCATCGCCCTTCCCTTCTTGCCCACTATCCTTATATTCCTCTAAACTTTTAGAGGTGTCAAACAATTTATTTGTACTTTTACTTTCACACAGTTCGCTACTACTTTGAGGACTGATGTTTTGGTGCTTGTTTGTCTCACTGTCAGTTGGTTCAGCTGCTTCACCTTCCTCCATTATGCCATTGTCATCATCAACACTAGAATGCGACTCGTTGTTGTCTTCAGTATTCTTATTATATGGTTTTTTTTTGTGCTGGTGCTAGTGGTGGAAATTCGGTACAGCCTTGACAAACTGCACCTTCCCCGGGAGGAGAGGGATCATCTTATATAGCACACGCTGCAGCAACCATAGTTTTTTTTTACTCCCATGTCCCTGCACTGCTCTACCTTTCCCCCTGCCTCTTGTGCTTTTGATGGGCATTATTCAACTACTGTGTGTGTTTTTACTCTACAGTACAAAACACAACTGATGGAATGTGACGCTTTGCCTTAGCCCTCAACAAAATTCTCAGTGTCGCTGCTATCTATCAATTCTGGCACAGTCATACAGCTCACATCAGGCTCCTAGTTATCTGTCTGTCACCTAATATAATTATATATATATTTTTAAACAGTTGTCCACCCTATCTTATCACTGTCCAAAAAAGAAATTATAACTAAAAAAACTAAATCAACAACTTCTTTCCCCAGACTTCCCCAGCACAGAGATAATAACAGCAAGATCAGTAAGGAAATTGCTTGAATGGCAGTTGCCTGTGTCTTTCAAATCAAGTCAGTCAGACAGAATGTTGGGGTATTTCTGGTCAACCTCCTTTGTTCTCTTCTCACACCCCCAGGCACATCCAACACAGAAACAACAATAGAAAGATCAGTAAGGAAATTGCTTGGACCACAGCTACCTGCATCTTTCAAATCAGTTAGACAGATTGCTTTTGCTTTCTCTCACACCCCCAGAAACCTCCAGTACAAATATAATAATAAAAGCAAGATCAGCAAGCAAACTGGACCCCAGCTGCCTGTGTCTTGCCAGTCAGTCACACCAAATTTTGGGGTCAACCTTCTTCCTTCCTTCTGCCCCAGAGTGCCCCCAGACTCCCCTAATACAGAGAACAATGTCCTACCTAAACTAAGCTTCAATTCTCCTTTATTTGCCTTTCTTATCTAGCTCAGAAAAGGGCTGCTTTCTCCTCTCACAAACACAAAACGGTATGCTGTGAGCACCTGACACCTTTTCTTTTTATATGCCTGCAGGAAAATAGAGAAAACTTCCATGTGGTAAAATGAGCTAGGCAAAAAAGCAGGAAAACAGCTCCCTTCTATTGGATTGCCCTATCTGGTACCCTTTCTGTAGGAACTCCCAGCTAGGAACTGTATTTGTTCCTTCTTTCACCTGGGGAGGAAGAGAAGTTGTTGCTAGTACTCAGATTGATCCTGAAGAGTCATTACATTTCCTTGAACCACCCTGTCTTAGATTCACACTGCACATGAAAACTTCTGGCACTTTGCTACACCAGGAAGTCTATAGAGGCTGCCTTTAAAATGGCAAATCCCTCTCATTGGCTGGGAGGTGAGGTTACACACACAAACATAAACAATCCCCTGCCACACGTATTATTTAAATACACACAGAACCAGCAAAACAGCTGTTACATGTTGATCAGCGGATAGTCCACTGTGGACTTGAAATAGATGATCAGATAGTTCAAATAAACACAGAACCACAGAGCAGAATGGTCACTGGAAGGCAGAGAGCTGAGGGAAGGAATATATTGCAGACAGAAGGAACACTCCAAAGGACACAAAAACTAGTTACTAGTTTGACTGTTAAGGGATGAAATCTTGGTTAGGGCTGGAGAGGTCAGAATAATCAAGGCATGCTGGGACAAGACACAGAAAACACCCTTTGTGTGGCCCAGTTGAGGCTTTGAAGGGAAAGCACTATGGAAGGCAGTTTGAAATGTGGAAGTATGAACTTCCTTTGTAGGCACCCAAGAGTGTTCCATTTGACCAGGGTGGTCAGAGGGTGGGTGTAGCTTTATGTTCCCAGAAAGACAACCAGACCATATCACTTTGAAGAAAGTCTTTATTCTTTAGATCCACACTGGGCCCATGAGAGTTAAGGGTGTGCATTGGTCCCAGGGCAAGAAAGGCTTTAGACTGGGGAGAAGGAAAAAAGGAAAAGCAGGAACAGAGCTAAAGGAGTGGGTCCTGACAGCACCATCCATGGACACCCATGGGGTGGCCCAGATAAGGCTGTGAAGGGAAAGCACTATGGAAGGCAGTTCAAAATGTGGAAGAATATTTCTTAGGACCATAGCCCTTCCAACTGACCAGGTATTACATAGTACCCAGAGAGTAGCAGGAGTCTACAATGTTGTCAGTCTCTTGCTCCTCATGTTTTTGGACCTGGACTAGAGGAGGAGGAGAATGGGACTTCATCAAGACACATGAAACATATGGCTTCTTCAAAGACACATGAAAGACAGGGATGATTATAATATCAAGCTTGTGAGAAATAGAGTTATAAGAAGCAACACATAAAAAGGACTAAGAAATGAATGACCCAACTTGTCAGAGGACTGCAGAGCTTAATGTTCCTGGAAGACAACCAGACCATATTGCCAAGTCAAAAGTCTCTATTTTTTGGATCCGCACAAAGCCCGTGACAGTTAAGAGTGTGTCACAGTTAACCAATAATGTTCAGGAGTCAGTACGGTATAGTTAAATGCAAAATTATTAATAATAGAAAAAGTAGAGCACACTATATACACAAGTAGCAAGCAGAGGGTTACAAGCCAGCAAGCACTGCTATCAGGAATAGTAGGCTGCCAAGCTTGACCACTCTGCTGGAGACTAGGCCTCAGCCACTGGTAGTCTCTGCAGGAACAGGAGCAGGAAGACTGGATCTTGATCCAACGAAGCAAGGGTACTGGCTCATACCTGCAGTCAGAAGGGAGCAATATCTGACTCACGCCTGCAGTCAGTATGAGGAAATGGATAACTGACTCATGCCTGCAGTCAGTATAAGGAAATGGATAACTAACTCACTCCTGCAGTCAGTATAAGGAAAGGGATACCTGACTCACACCTGCAGTCAGTATCGGAGCTAGTCTACCAGAGCCCCAGGTCCGCACTAGATTGGGTGTCTGCTAGGTACAAGGAACAAATATCAGAATAGTCAGACAGAGCCACAAGTCAGCACCAGAGGGGGTAGTCAGACAAGCCAGGTCATACACAGTTCAGGTAGTCGGCCAGAGCCGCATATCTGCACCAGGTTGGGTGTCCACTATAGGTATAGACAAAAGAATAGTCAGATAGCGCCACAGGTCAGCACCAGGTTGAATGGAAGACTAGCCAGGTCATACACAGAGCCCAAGGTAATAGAACTGCTGTGAACAACAACTCAAGGGAAACTGAGTCAGGACTCAGACTGCCCTTTAAACCCCTCCTCAGGAAGTAGGTAGGAGGAGCAGCTCAGAGGAAGTAAGTAGGTAGGAGAGGACTACAGGAAGCAAGGCACATAAAACAGAGGCCTGCTTGAAGCCTTGTGCCTGCTGGAACAGAGTGTTTTCCAGAAAGAAGACAACAGGAAAGCTAGAGAAATATGCTCAAGAGGAGAGCTGTGGAGCATTGCCACTGGGATCATGACTGAGCTACAGCACCTGCTGGGGTTAAAGATGTCAGCTGCAAAGCAGAATACCAAACCGCGGTTGAGCCGGAGCCTGGGCCAGATGGTGAGGATCCCTATTGCAGGATAGCCCTAATGACATCTGTGAGATGATACTTTTACAGTACTACAGGCATAGCCAACTGAGAGAGATAGCTATCACGGTACCCGTGCTTTTGCTGGCTACATTGTTATGTCTGGGCTACTTCCTGATTCCTTTTTATTGGCTACTGAGGTTTGTCTCTACCCAGTTCTAGCGCTTTTATATGAGCCCTGTCACTTCAGCGCTGCCCTTTCGTGGTGTTCCAGTTGCTATCGCTTGTTCCTGACTTCTGTGTGAATCCTGTGTATGACCCGGACTGCCCAACTACTCTGCTTGTCTACGTTCCTGCTTTGTGTACCGACTTGGCCTGGCTGACGTTCCTGCTCTGTGTACCGACCCGGACTGGCTGAAGTTCCTGCTCTGTGTACCGACCCGGCCTGGCTGACATTCCTGCTCTGTGTACTGACCCAGATTGGCTGACGTTCCTGCTCTGTGTACCGACCCAGATTGGCTGATGTTCCTGCTCTGTGTACCGACCTAGCCTGGCTGACGTTCCTGCTCTGAGTACCGACCCAGTCGTGCTCTCTGTCCCATCCATTGTTCCGTCTGGAGGGCTTACCTCTGGTCAGGGACGTGCACAGACATTTTGGGGGGCAGGGGCTCAAATGAAAAAAAGGGCACTTCTCTGATTTCTGTATTTTCAATAAAACTGTGCTTTTAACAAAACCTTCCATGTCTGAGTGTCCTTAAAACCGTTACAATAGCTAAATGGAAAAAACAAAGGATACAACCTGTGGTCACAAGAGGGAGAAAGAGCAATGAGTAGACGAGGAGATATAGGCTGTAGTACTGGAAGAAAACCACAGGAGGGAGCAAGAAGAGGGGTTACCAGGGTTACTGGCAAGGGACTATTGAAGAGATCTGGATCAGGGCTGGGGAGGTCAAAATAGAGGCACAGAAAACTAAATACAGGATACTATTAGAAGGAACCAAAGACAAGGAGTGTGCATTAGTCACAGAGAAAGGAAGGGTGTAAATAGAGGAGAAAGAAAAAAGGAAAAAGCATGAAATCCTGTAAAGGCACTGGGTCCTGACTCCTGACAATACCATATGGGTGGCAAGGACCACAATTTGTCAGTTTTCTTGCTTTTTTATATGACTTACCTGAACTTAAATGTTTGTAACATCTACAGAGAAGAAGAAAAGGTAGCAAAGGCATACCATTTTGGTAAGAAGACAACTGCTGCATCAAATGAGGTGTCAATTGCTTTTCAACCCCTATGTTGCACATAGATTTTTCCAGAAGATGAAAAAGATATGCATTTTTTTTACATTTCTACCCCTTTAAAATTACTAAACCCATAGGTTGTGCCAAAAGCTCAAACCTACACTTAACAAAATCTGCTGTTTTTCCTTACTTCTTCAAACAAGACTTGCCTGTACTTAAATGGCTATAACCATTACAGATATGAAGAAAAGATGGACAGAGTATATTTTGCAAAGTAGGCAACCAGTCTTGTCAGATCAGGGATTTATTGCCTTTTCCTCTTAGACTGGGGAGCACAAATGTTCCCAAAGGTGGCACAATAGGAAAAAATGTATTTTTCAACATTTCCAGCACGTAAATGATACTAATATTTTTGAAAACCATAAGATTTCCTGCAGTGGTCAGTACCTACTGTCAAACTGAGAAATATGACATCTCATTGACAGGGTTTTGACATACTGTAGAGGGTGCTAGGAACACTAAACAACTCCACCCCACCATTGACTACTATAGGAAAAAATAATTATGTGAGTACTGTTAAAAGTACCCTCATCTGAAATTGTGGGCCGTCCCTTTTTCAAATGCAGGTACTCCTGACCCTATTTTATTGAGAGAAGGGTACATATGGGCTATTTATGAGCCCCCTTTTTCTTTCAATGTAATAAAAAAAAATAATAATACATGTTTGATGATCACCTGATCATCCAAAATGCATACTATTAAAGTGAACCCTCGAATTAAAGAGGAGATGTCCCTCTTTCATTCAAGGTCACCAATATATGTTTTAGAAAGAGTGGGAAATGAGCTCTTTAAAGGGATAGTAATAATTCGTTTTATCTTTATTTTATTTTGTAGGCATTAAAAAAACATGAAGAACGATATAAGTCTTATCTCTCAAACCTTTATGGTTTAAGAGATAGTCACAAGCAAAGTATCCCCCCCCCCTGTTCAGCCAGATCAGAAGGGAGGTGCCCAGGTAGACTGCAGAGAGGGACAATCTTCAAGTAAAATAAGGGAAAAAGCTGAAAAACTTGTCAAGGGGGGAAGGGCTTTCATTGTTTTCATTGTAAGAAGATTGTCCCCTGCTGTTATCTGTCTGGTCTTACAACCAGATTCACATCTGAGAAGAGATGGCTTACACTAGGTAAAAGGGGCGGGAGGGGAAACTTTGCTTGTGAATAGCTCTTAAACCATAAAGGTTTGAGAGATAAGACTTATATAATTCTTCATGTTTTATAATGCCTACAAAATAAAATAAAGTTAAAACGAAGTATTACTATCCCTTTAAGCACCCACACCTCTTCCTATGCTCACATTCATATTTCACATTATTATGCTGAATGATGACCAATAATTCTGTTCATCAGACATTAAACATTTTAAGGGCATACTTGTTTGAAAGAGAGGAATCACTTATTCCTAAGGAGGCTAGTCCTGGTTTTGTGGGTGTCAGGGGGACAGAATTTGAGCCCTCCCTCTTCAAGAAGTGGTCCATATCCTCCAATAATATTGGGTGATAGCAAGATCACCTGACTAACAGTTACAATAATCCACATTTGAAAGAAGGGAATCCCCTCTTTAAAACGTAGGTACTATCAAGGAAATGGTGAAGGTGGGCTGAGCTATAGGCTCTTAAAGAGACATCTACCATACTGATCTGGAAGAAAATACATACCAGGTGGTCTAGTGGAGTGCTGTTCTGTGCATGACATCATCACACACACACACACGTGTGTGATGGAATCATACACAAGTGCAGGAGCAAGACTGCAAGAGGAGACCCAATAATTCCACTGTTAAGTCCCGGTCCCTTAAATTAACACCTTCTCTGCTGCTCTGCAAAGGATGTGATGGGCCACATCATTAGCAGTTTTAGGGGCTGGGCTACAAAGTGGTTAATGTGTATAGGTATATATTTGTGTGAAATTTTTGAGTCTATATCTGTGGTCTGTGTATATAAGACACATTAAGCATTACTAATCATTAGCAAACTAAAGGGTTCAGATGATAAGTATATAGAATAAATAAGAGATTAACACTTTCTTGGAAGAGAAACATTTGCCCATTCCTTAGTGCAAGCAGTGTAAGGAGGTGAATTTTCCCCGTAGATAGTTTAGTACATCAGGGGCAGGCAGGTAGCATATAGAAATCTGTTCCAGTGCCTATTTAAAGCAGAACTACCACGTTAGCTAAAGTTGTCCTGCAATACTTAGGCAGGTGGCGACTAGCTTAATAATAGTTATTTTACCTCTCAAAAGTACCCCCTTGTAATGTAATCCTTAAGCTTCCGAGACCGGAAGTCAGGCATCAGCGCAGACATCTTGTCTGCGCGCCTGTGCTGTCAGTCCCAGTCTCCCTTCAGCAACATTGCACTGGCCCGAATGGCACCGGAAGGGACTGACGGCACAGGTGAGCAGACGGCACTAATCTGGCTGTCAGTGTCTGAAGATTAATGATTACTTTACAAAGGGGGGCTTTTGAGAGGTAAAAATAACTATTATTAAGCTAGTCACAGTAAGTGGTACCACCATATATCCAACAGGCTTCACCATCACTTAAGAACATTTTCTAGGTTTGATAATTGACTATGCTTTCTAATACTTTTCTCATATTAACTAGTGTTGAGCGAGCATGCTCGGCCGATGCTCGGATCGGCTCGAGCATCGCTCTGCTCGGCACATGGCGGTACTCGTACGAGTACCGCATGTGCTCGCCCGCCATGTTCGGGTCTCCTCCCCGCACGTTTTGCGGCTGCTGCGCAGCCAATAAACGTGCAGGGAGGCTCTGACATCGGTGTAATGCCAGCAGCCATGTTGGCTGCTGGCATTACACTGATTGGCTGGCCAGAACCCGTGGTCGGGTGCTGTATAGCACCTGACCATCGAGTTCGGCTCAGTCTGAGCCAGGGAGAGCTGAGGATAGGAAGGGAAAGGCAGTGTAGGGAGGAAAAAAACAAAAATTGTGAAAAAAAAGAACCAAAAGTCCTTTTTAGGACTACTGTGTGTGGGGGCAGCAGGTTATTTTGTGTGGGGGGAAAAAATATTCTGTTTAGTGTGAAAAGTTGCAGATTAGAGCACATTCTGTTTAGTGTGCACAGTTGCAGATTAGAGCACATTCTGTTTAGTGTGCAAAGTTGCAGATTAGAGCACATTCTGTTTAGTGTGCAAAGTTGCAGATTAGAGCACATTCTGTTTAGTGTGCAAAGTTGCAGATTAGAGCACATTCTGTTAAGTCTTCAAACTAAAATATCAAAGTCACATATTCCATTCAGTGTGCGTCGCCGCAGTTTAGCAGCACATTCTGTGTACTGTGCAGAGTTGCAGAATAGGAAGAAATACTGTTAAGTCTTCAAACTAAAATATCAAAGTCACATATTCCATTCAGTGTGCTTCGCCGCAGTTTAGCAGCACATTCTGTGTACTGTGCAGAGTTGCAGAATAGGAAGAAATACTGTTAAGTCTTCAAACTAAAATATCAAAGTCACATATTCCATTCAGTGTGCTTCGCCGCAGTTTAGCAGCACATTCTGTGTACTGTGCAGAGTTGCAGAATAGGAAGAAATACTGTTAAGTCTTCAAACTAAAATATCAAAGTCACATATTCCATTCAGTGTGCTTCGCCGCAGTTTAGCAGCACATTCTGTGTAGTGTGCAGAGTTGCAGAATAGTAAGAAATACTGTTAAGTTTTCAAACTCAAATATTAAAGTCACATATTCCATTCAGTGTGTGTCACCGCCGTTTAGCAGCCTATTCTGTGTACTCTGCAGAGTTGCAGAATAGTAAGAAATACTGTTAAGTTTTCAAACTCAAATATTAAAGTCACATATTCCATTCAGTGTGTTTCACCGCCGTTTAGCAGCCTATTCTGTGTACTCTGCACAGTTGCAGAATAGTAAGAAATACTGTTAAGTTTTCAAACTCAAATATTAAAGTCACATATTCCATTCAGTGTGTGTCACCGCCGTTTAGCAGCCTATTCTGTGTACTCTGCACAGTTGCAGAATAGTAAGAAATACTGTTAAGTTTTCAAACTCAAATATTAAAGTCACATATTCCATTCAGTGTGTATCACCGCCGTTTAGCAGCCTATTCTGTGTACTCTGCACAGTTGCAGAATAGTAAGAAATAGTGTTAAGTTTTCAAACTCAAATATCAAAGTCACATATTCCATTCAGTGTGCTTCGCCGCAGTTTAGCAGCACATTCTGTGTAGTGTGCAGAGTTGCAGAATAGTAAGAAATACTGTTAAGTTTTCAAACTCAAATATTAAAGTCACATATTCCATTCAGTGTGTGTCACCGCCGTTTAGCAGCCTATTCTGTGTACTCTGCAGAGTTGCAGAATAGTAAGAAATACTGTTAAGTTTTCAAACTCAAATATTAAAGTCACATATTCCATTCAGTGTGTTTCACCGCCGTTTAGCAGCCTATTCTGTGTACTCTGCACAGTTGCAGAATAGTAAGAAATACTGTTAAGTTTTCAAACTCAAATATTAAAGTCACATATTCCATTCAGTGTGTTTCACCGCCGTTTAGCAGCCTATTCTGTGTACTCTGCACAGTTGCAGAATAGTAAGAAATACTGTTAAGTTTTCAAACTCAAATATTAAAGTCACATATTCCATTCAGTGTGTTTCACCGCCGTTTAGCAGCCTATTCTGTGTACTCTGCAGAGTTGCAGAATAGTAAGAAATACTGTTAAGTTTTCAAACTCAAATATTAAAGTCACATATTCCATTCAGTGTGTTTCACCGCCGTTTAGCAGCCTATTCTGTGTACTCTGCAGTGTTGCAGAATAGTAAGAAATACTGTTAAGTTTTCAAACTCAAATATTAAACTCACATATTCCATTCAGTGTGTGTCACCGCAGTTTAGCAGCCTATTCTGTGTACTCTGCACAGTTGCAGAATAGTAAGAAATACTGTTAAGTTTTCAAACTCAAATATTAAAGTCACATATTCCATTCAGTGTGTGTCACCGCCGTTTAGCAGCCTATTCTGTGTACTCTGCACAGTTGCAGAATAGTAAGAAATACTGTTAAGTTTTCAAACTCAAATATTAAAGTCACATATTCCATTCAGTGTGTATCACCGCCGTTTAGCAGCCTATTCTGTGTACTCTGCACAGTTGCAGAATAGTAAGAAATAGTGTTAAGTTTTCAAACTCAAATATCAAAGTCACATATTCCATTCAGTGTGCTTCGCCGCAGTTTAGCAGCACATTCTGTGTAGTGTGCAGAGTTGCAGAATAGTAAGAAATACTGTTAAGTTTTCAAACTCAAATATTAAAGTCACATATTCCATTCAGTGTGTGTCACCGCCGTTTAGCAGCCTATTCTGTGTACTCTGCAGAGTTGCAGAATAGTAAGAAATACTGTTAAGTTTTCAAACTCAAATATTAAAGTCACATATTCCATTCAGTGTGTGTCACCGCCGTTTAGCAGCCTATTCTGTGTACTCTGCACAGTTGCAGAATAGTAAGAAATACTGTTAAGTTTTCAAACTCAAATATTAAAGTCACATATTCCATTCAGTGTGTGTCACCGCAGTTTAGCAGCCTATTCTGTGTACTCTGCAGAGTTGCAGAATAGTAAGAAATACTGTTAAGTTTTCAAACTCAAATATTAAAGTCACATATTCTGTGTAAGATGAAGAAGGCGGGTAAAAAGGGAAGTGGACGTGATCCTGAAAGTTCAGGGCGCGGGTCAGGACGCGGAGAAACTGTGCCTGGTGCCAGAGCACAAGAAAGAAAGACATCCACCATACCTAGCTTCATGTGTAATTTTACAGGGCGTCGCAGGACATCACTCTCGAGGTCCGACCACTGCGAACAGGTGGTCGGTTGGATGACAGCTGATACTGCTTCCAGTCGGTTAAGCACCACCCTGTCTTCCACCAAGTCCACTCTCAGTAGCCAAGAGTCTGGTCAAAATAATCCTCACTCTGATCATCCTTCCTCCCACCATACACGGTCTGGTCAAAGAAGTGATCCCACACTGGGATATAGTGAGGAGCTCGTCTCATCACCAATCCTTCATTTGACCCTCTCTCCAAGCACGCTTGCAGAGGAACATGACATCTTGTGCCCTGATTCACAACCTCTAGAGGATACCCAATCACAAGAAGATGACAGATGTGAACGGCATTTAAGGTCAAAGGAAGTAGTGGATGATGATGATGATGATGAGACACAGTTGCCATTAAATCAACCACTATTTCCGTCTCAAGACCTTGTTGAGGAGAATGTTATACAGTTGTCAATGACTGAGTATGTGGTGGGATCAAGACTTGAGGGGGATGATCAGAGTGAGGAAGTGGAGGAGGACTTGGTGGACGATGAGGTGACTGACCCCACCTGGGAAGGTGTAGAGCCGAGCGATGACAGCAGTCCTGAGGGTGAGCCATCTGCAGCACCGCAACAGGCTGGAAGAGGCAGTGGTGTGGCTACAGAAAGAAGGCGGACCGCACCAAACCGGCCCGCAAATGTTCCACGGAGCACCCCCTTGCGTAAATCTCCCTTGCCAAAGGGTAGGTGTTCCGCGGTATGGCGTTTTTTTAAGGAAAGTGCGGACGACAAAAGAATTGTAGTTTGCAACCTGTGCCACACCAGAATGAGCCGAGGCATGAACACTAGAAACCTCACCACCACCAGCATGATCCGACACATGGCATCCAAGCACCGTAGTAAGTGGGAGGAACGCCTGGATCGCCCATCTGTGTCTGCAGGCCACACCACTGCCTCCTCTTCCCCTGTTTTCGGTGCCGGCCAATCGCCTGTCGAAGGCGCAGGCCCGCATACCTCCCGCCCTGCACCTGTACCATCTGAAGCACCATCAGCGACCACATCCACTTCCCTGTCCCAGCACAGCGTCCAAATGTCGTTACCCCAGGCATTTGAGCGCAAGAGAAAGTACCCAGCCACCCACCCACAGGCCATAGCAGTAACCTCACACCTTTCAAAATTACTGGCCATCGAAATGCTGCCATTTAGGCTTGTGGACACTGAGTCCTTCCGCAGCCTGATGGCAGCAGCTGTCCCTCGGTACGCGGTCCCCAGCCGCCACTACTTTTCCCGGTGTGCCATCCCCGCATTACACCACCATGTGTCCCGTAACATCACCCGTGCCCTGACCAACGCAGTTACTGGGAAGGTCCACTTAACGACTGACACATGGACAAGTGCTTGTGGCCAGGGACGCTACATTTCCCTGACGGCACACTGGGTGAATGTCGTGGAGGCTGGGAGCGACTCGGACCCTGGGATGGCACGGGTGCTACCCACGCCGAGGATTGCGGGCCCTACCTCCATCAGGGTTTCCACCAGCACCTACGTTATTGGCTCCTCCTCCTCCGTTTCCACCTCCGAATTCTCTACACACACCGCCACTCCCCCATCAGCCAGTAGCTGGAAGCAGTGTAGCACTGCAGTGGGGAAGCGTCAACAGGCCGTGCTGAAGCTGATCTGCCTTGGGGACAAACAGCACACGGCCTCAGAGCTGTTGCAGGGGATTAGTCACCAGACCGAGCAGTGGCTCTCGCCACTCAACCTGCAACCAGGCATGGTTGTGTGTGATAATGGGCGTAACTTGGTGGCGGCTTTGGAGCTCGGCAAGCTCACACACGTACCATGCCTAGCGCATGTATTTAATTTAGTGATGCAGCGATTTCTAAAAACCTACCCCAATGTGCATGATCTCTTGACCAAGGTGCGCCGCGTGTGTGCACATTTCCGTAAGTCATCTACAGCTTCGGCCGGCCTGTTGAAGCTGCAGCAGCGCTTACAATTGCCAGCTCACCGGCTGCTGTGTGACGTGAGCACGCGCTGGAACTCCACCTTCCACATGTTGGCCCGGCTTTGTGAGCAGCAGAGGGCAGTAGTGGAGTACCAGCTGTTACACGGTCGTCGCCTCTCCGTTCAACTTCCTGTAATCAGAAGTGAGGAGTGGGAATGGATGTCAGACCTCTGCGAGGTTTTACGCAATTTTGAGGAATCGACACAGATGGTGAGCGGCGATAACGCTATTATCAGTGTAACCATCCCACTTCTGTGTCTACTGAAACGCTCGCTGCTCACAATTAAAACCGACGCTTTGCATGTGGAAGAGGTGGAAATGGGGGAGGAAGAGCTTACACAAGGTGATAGCCAGAGCACCCTCACTTCGTCTTCTCAGCGACAATTGGAGGAGGCGGAGGAGGAGGAGGAGGAGGAAGACACGGTTGCCTCCGCTACAGAGGGTAGCCATGGAACTTTAGTTCCATCTCTTCAGCGTGGGTGGGCAGAAGAGGAGGAAGAGGATGAGGAGATTGAGAGTCATCCTCCTGGTGAGGACAGCGAAATCTTGACTGTTGGTACTCTGGCACACATGGCTGACTTTATGTTAGGCTGCCTTTCCCGTGACCCACGCGTTATACGCATTTTAAACAACACGGATTACTGGGTGTTCACCCTTCTGGACCCCCGCTACAAAGAGAATTTCTCATCTCTCATTCCTCCGGTGGAGAGGACAAGCAAAATGGTGCAATACCAGAAGGTTCTTGTCGAAAAATTGCTCCAAAATTTTCCATCTGACAACGCTGGCGGCAGAGTACGTGCTACCTTGGCCAACCGAGAAGGGGAGAAAAGGGGAGCACACAGCAGTTCCGAGAAAGGCAGGGCAACACTCTCCAAGGCGTGGGACACCTTCATGACACCCCGCCAGCACCCTCACCCTGATGCGCAGCCTAGTGTCACAAGGAGGGAAAAGTTTTGGAAGATGGTGAAGGAGTACGTAGCAGACCGTGTCAGCGTCCTCAATGATCCCTCTGTGCCTTACAACTACTGGGTGTCCAAGCTGGACACGTGGTATGAACTGGCACTCTACGCCTTGGAGGTGCTGGCCTGCCCTGCCGCCAGCGTTCTGTCTGAGCGGGTATTTAGTGCTGCTGGTGGCATCATAACAGATAAGCGTATCCGCCTTTCCACCGACAATGCTGATAGGTTGACACTTATAAAAATGAACAAGGCCTGGATTTCCCCTGACTTCTCCACTCCACTGGAGGAAAGCCCCGGGGGAACATAAACTCACTTTATATATGTTATTTACAATGATGGGAATACTCTGTATTCCCATTCACCCCTTCCACCCAAAAAACGGGTATATGGTTGACTCTTAATCTTCTCATCCTCCTCCTCCTCTTCCATATGCCCTGTGATATAATTTTTATATAGGGCCAGCTCACCAGCGGGCCCTGTGCTATAATTTTTATATAGGGCCAGCTCACCAGCGGGCCCTGTGATATAATTTTTATATAGAGCCAGCTCACCAGCGGGCCCTGTTTGACAATTTTTATATAGGTCAGCTCACCAGCGGGCCTTCTCATATAATGTTTTATTGGGTCAGCTCTCTAGCGGGCCCTCTCATATAATGTTTTATAGCGTCAGCTCACTAGCGGGCCTTCGCATATAATGTTTAGGATGGTCAGCTCTGCAGCAGACCCTCACCCATAATGTTTTAGATGGTCAGCTCAGCGCACGTTTCCCTCTTAATCATGGCCTCAGTTCTGAAAATCAAGGAAATTTTTGGGAGAATTTGCCTCTGCGCACGTTTCCCTCTTAATCATGGCCTCAGTTCTGAAAATCAAGGAAATTTTTGGGAGAATTTGCCTCTGCGCACGTTTCCCTCTTAATCATGGCCTCAGTTCTGAAAATCAAGGAAATTTTTGGGAGAATTTGCAGATGATATACAAGTAAATATACAGCAAATATTGTTTGGTAACAATTTTTCGCCTAAAGTCGTTTTTATTTTCCTTTTTGTGTGTTTTATGGTCAGTCTGTAAAAATGGCGTACTACGGGCGAAAGATCGTTCCCAGCAGCGATGTTGGAGTCCAAGATGCATCCAGACATCCTCCCTATGCTGTCCCTGAACCATTTCTGTGGTGTTTCCATCCTTTTCTGCCATTTTCCTATGGACCAGGCACCCTCCCCTCATCAGAGCAGGGGGTGCCTGGTGTAATGCTCGAGTCCTCCCATTGACTTCAATGGGGCTCGGGTGCTCGGCCGAGCACTCGAGCCTCAGGGGGTGCTCGGTCAGAGCACCCGAACACCCGAGCATTGGGGTGCTCGCTCATCACTAATATTAACATTAATGCCATATCTTGCTGCTTTTTCCTAAAAAACATAGCATCCTCTGGTCCACCACAACAAAAACACTTATGCAGTCACATTCTATCCTGCATGGACTGCTGTAACCTTTTTCTCTCATCTTCCTACCTCTCAACTATATAAACTTCAATCAGTGCAGTATGCTGCAGCACATTACCTTAAATCTGCTAAAGATGCACTCCTCATATCCCTGGTTGTGTCTACAGCTCTTTCTAATATAAATCACTTTTCCCTCATTGCTCCCTGTCTGTGGAAAGCTTTACTTCCAAGCCTGCAGCAATGCATTTATTTCACCATCTTCATGTCTCACTTAAGAGCACAACTCTCTCTCAATGAAGCTTCAAAAACTAGATGGCACTGCCACTCTTCATGCGTCCAAGGCACTTATAATTTGTTTAATCCTAACCCGGCCAGAGGTCCAGTGTTGTATTCTGCACTTAACCCTTACGTACTCTGTATTCCTCCCTTATTCAGTTTAGATTGTAAACTGTACAGCGGGGGGGGGGCCCTACTCATTGCTTCACTCCCCAAAGCACTTGTGTATCCCTGTATTGTCTAAACCCTCAACCCTTTCAGTGCCAAAGGGGTATGCAATGCATTGTATGCATCTCTGGCACTGAAAGGGTTAAAGCGTAAAGAGCTGCACATGCTTATGGTTCTATATTACTAAACAATTTAACTTATGTAAATTAATTATGCTTTTAATTCAGTGAAAGTTAGGGATGTCTCCAACGCAATGCTTCACAATGAGTAATAGACATTTCTAGCATTCAAAGTGTTAAAATCCCCATTTAAAGCAATGAGAATTTTGACAATTTGTATTTGTCCCCTACAGTGCAGTTCATTTACAAAATAATTATTCCAGTTCTTTTTAGTACATCAGTATGCAGGAGCTATGGTCATTCTGCTCTTGCATTTACTGTTATGAGTGTAACGGAAATCCAAGACGCCGAGTTGTCTTGGGCCGTCATGCCGGGCTTCTTTCCTCTGAAGACAGGTTGGGTAGCCAGTCCGGTGAATCTTGAACACAGCATCCGGGAATCGGGGTCAAAATTGAGACCCATTACACCACTCATAAAGGATAGGACATCACGCTCTTTTGATTCCAACATGAATTCCATGTATTGGAGGGACGTAAAGCTATTTTATAGTAAAATCATATACAATGACACAATGGGACAGGGTCATGAGGACAATAGAATAGCAAAACCATATACAATGAAACAATGGGGCAGGGACAGGGGACAATGGCTGAGAAAACATAGGACAATGGCATAGTACACAGTAAGGGGACACTAACATAATTCAAACTTGCTGCTCCAATTTCCAGCCAATGGCAATCAGTGCATCAAGAGAAGGTGACCAATCCGGGTTCCAGGCTATTGTGTTCAAAGTGTGATTTAATTACCCGGGCCCGACAGACTAATTCCATCCTGATGCACTGCTCTCCAGTCAATGGGAACCAGAGAGACAAGATGGATACAGGTGGCGACCAATCAAAATGCCGCCTACATCCAACACAAATTACAGTACATTTTAACATGGAATGGTAGGTGGCCAATCAGGAAGTCGCCTTTGCCTTACAGTATAGTAGGCGGCCAATCAGAAGGCCGCCTACATTTCAAAGGAGGACCTGCAATTCTCCAGGGGCTGGCTGGCCTTGTGAAACCAGTCTTTTAGTTCCAGATGGTAGGCATGTACAAATGCCTCTGGCCCTCCAACACAGTTTCCAAGGTAGAGGCTCTCGAGGAGTGAAGGGTTGGTCTCCACGCTTGCCAATACCCTGGCAGGTGTCACAGGTGTGGCAGAATGTTTGGACATCCTTAGACAGTTTGGGCCAAAAAAAGTGCTCTGCTGAGCCGGTGTTCCGTGTGTCAGACCCAGAGGTGTCTGGCAAGCGGCACCTCATGGGCAAGGGCACATAAGGCAGCTTGGTGGGAGGCAGGAACTAGAACCTGGGTTTGAGGGACTTCAGTAAGGCCCTGAGCAGTCTTTATCGTCTTCCCAAATGAATATCTCTCCATTGGGCCCTGCCAACCCAGTGCCCGTTGTCTATATCCCTTTAGGGTAGGGTCAGAGGCAACGGAGGCTCAGAAGTCATCGGGGGGAGGACCATTCTGAGGGGCTAATGTTAGGATTGTTGTCTGGAGAAGGGTCAGGAGGGCTTACCATGGCTCGCTGCGCTTGAGCTTGGGTGACTGTTTGACATTCCTCCCTGGTACGCTCCATGGCAAACTGGCATTCCAGACATCCAGGTTCCCCAGTAGTACATCAGCTAGTAATCCTGGCATCACCCCAGCAGTCCTGTAGCCTTGCCCTGAGCCCCAGTCCAGGTGAACTCAGGCCATTGGTAGGTTGTATACCTTTCCCCCAGCCAATCAAACCTCCATGGCTTGATTTGTGCAATGATGGCTGCGGGGGCATCGTGGCTGCACAAGGGTGAGCATTGCACCAGTGTCTTGTAAGTCTTCCATGGAGTATCCATTGAGTCGGATAGTTTGTAGATGACATTGGCGGTTGTCAGTGTTAGGAGCCTGGGACAGGGCAACCTAGCAGAAACAGCCCCATTTTGGAAGCTCTATTCCGGGCCAGTAGATTTCCACTGGTAGGAGCCAGACATATTCCTCCCCGTCGGTCTCAGCAACACAGTGAGCTTGCCTGGGGGGCAGTCTCCCTTGGGTTGCAGAGGGTACCCAGTGGGTTGGACCAGCAGGAGTAGTCGGACCAGATTGGTTCAACAGGCAATGTTGTCGCAGGTGGCCCCTTTGATGGCAGCCATAACATTCTGGTCCCGCACGAACTCCATTTATTGGAGAGCTATAGGTCTATTATATAGTAAAATCATATACAATGACACAATGGGACAATAGCATAGCAAAACCATATACAGTAAAACAATGGTGCAAGGATGGAACAGGGGACAATGACACAATAAACATATTACATTGGCATAGTACACAATAAGGGAACACTAACATAATTCAATCTTGCTGCTCCGATTTCCAGCCAATGGGAATCGGAGCGACAAGAGACGGTGACTAATTCGGGCCCAGGCTATTGTGTTCAAAGTGTGATTGAATTACCTGGGTCCAACAGAATAATTCCACCCTGTCACACCGGCTCACCGGCCAATGGGAACCGGAGCGACAAGATGGAGAAGGTGGCGACCAATCAGATACCGCCTACATCCAACACACAATACAGTGCTTTTTAACTTGGAATGGTAGGCAGCCAATCAGGAAGCCGCCCACACCTTACAGTACAGTAGGCAGCCAATCAGAGGGCTGTCTACATTTCAAAGGAGGGGCCTCAATTCTAGGCTGACTGGCCTTGTGAATCCAATCTTTTAGTTCCAGATGGTAGGCATTTACAAATGCTTCTGACCCTCCAACACAGTTCCCAAGTAACGGTCCTAGTCCCATTACAATGAAGAAAAAACAGTACCAGATTTATATTTTGTGGGGCCTTAGATAAGCCACCCTAGGCATCCCTAGCCCTGCTAATATCCTTGCCCCCCTCCCTGCACAAGACCAAGTCCCCAGCCTCATCTACCCTTTTCTGGCACAGAAAATAACCTTACTGTTTAACATAGCAATACAGACACATCTTAACCACTTGGGTGCTAGAAAAGTGTCCATCTCATTGTGAAACAATGGGGATTATGTATAAAAGCAATTTGGAGCAATGCTGAGTCAAACCACCTGCACTATGGGAAAATAATAATACTCCATATTTTGATTGATTTAATTAGGTCTTTTAACACATTTGAATGCTAGAGTGGTCTTCAGCACATTTCTTCACAATGCACTAGAAACAATAGCATTCAATGTATTAAATCCAGCAGCCTTAATCCAAGAGTGGGTGCCTGCCTGCTACAGGGTTTTGTGCTTACACCCACAATTCAACTTGAAGATTTTTACCACCCTCTCTGAGATTACCTCACAATTTGGCAGCCTAGACAGCTGCCTACTCTGTCTAATGGGAAATCTCAAAGAAAATATCATAAATCCACTCAAAGCTGCATTAGACACTGTATTTTACAATATGTTTCCAAGAGGAAAATCTAGAAATCTAGAAATATACTGCATAACAAAAATCACAATCCCATCTGAACGTAGAGAAAAAATACATTTTCCATCCTCTGTCTTAATATAGGCTAACCATTCCAAACTATTCCAAATCCCATCTTAATATAGAGTAAATTTACACAGTTAATTTTTTTAAAAGGGCATTTGAATCAAAATTTTAACTGAAATATTCAACACATGTAGAGACCTGTAGAATATGAACTGTTCTAAAGTACAACAGTAGGTGTCAGTGTTGCACTATAATGTATCTAAAAATGCAGTTAAAAGTAAATCATAGCCAATAAATAATACTTTTAATATAAATTTGCTTTATTTCATTGTATTGTTATTTGTTATTTACTGTAGTTTTGCATTTTTCACACTTTTCTCAGACTGATTTATCTTGCTTCAAAAATGTCATATATGTTTCAACCCCTTTTATGTTAAATATATATATTTCTACAAGTTGTAGAAAAAGACGCAAAGAATTCAGGCAAATGTTAATATTTTAGAAAGGCAGCAAATTGTACAGCAATTTTGAATGTGAAAAAAGCTTGAAAGAGTTGATGACATCAATGTGAGTCATTTTTATATTTCCTATGACGTTTTGCAAACAAAAGCCATTGTATTCCTGTAGGTATACCAGTAGTATGCACCCTGCAGATCTCCAGTGGTTGTTGAACTACAATTCACAAAATTCGCTGAGTATGATGTAGACACCTGGAAACTCTCCAAATCTTCCATGGTGACTCTGGTTTTCAGACTGAATTAACATGCTTCTGGGGCAGAGGGGGATTCTCCAGCAAGAGGTCTTCAGTGGTAACCACACCCACTTTCCCACCCATTCAACCAATTTCTGCCATTTTCTACCCACTTTCCTGCTTATTTAATGGCACACTCCTCCTTGCAGCCACCCAACTCCATCCACCCAATTAAGCACCACCCAGATTATGACACAAGTGTTCTTATTTGGACACTACCATCTTATTTGGACACTACTATCCTCAGCCCTACAGTGTTTCTCTGGGGTCTTAATCCAAGAAGGTTCCCAGCTGTTATGATGGGAATTGTAGTTCAAGCAGGGCTGCAGGTTTCCCTCTCCTGACACATATGCACAAAAGGAGCAAATATTTCTTATTAGTTTTAAAGCCCGTGTACACGGTCCAACACTGGCGGCGCTGCAGTCATGCGCAGTACTGACTGCCCGTGCCGCTGCCGATATGGAGCAGGAAGCTCCAAGTTCAGACCGTAGTCCTCTCTGCGCACGTTCAGGTCTGAATTCAGAGCACCCCGCTCCATATCAGCTACGGCGCGGGCAGTCTATACTGTGCATGACTACATAGCGCAGCCATCTCTACTGTGCATGACGGCTTCTGACAAACATCCTTAGCGAATTATAATATAGGATGTCCAACCTGTTTGTTATTCACAGGGTTAAAAGCCCATTTCTATCTTTTTTTGTCTCCTATGGCGCAGTTGTTT
Source organism: Rhinophrynus dorsalis (assembly GCA_037306005.1). Classification (NCBI taxonomy): domain Eukaryota; kingdom Metazoa; phylum Chordata; class Amphibia; order Anura; family Rhinophrynidae; genus Rhinophrynus; species Rhinophrynus dorsalis. Next base: position 518,852,476 of record CM074719.1, on the reverse strand, counting down.
TGCTCCAGAATTGCTCCTCTTAATTTTGTTGAACTAAAACTTAAAAACACTATTTAAATCTAAAGTGATTATAATTTGTCCCCTAAATTGTTGTTGTTTTGCTAGACAGTTGTACCTCTTTAGAGCTGAATATGCTCATTTGTCTCATTTTTATATTATATAGGCAAATGTGTGGACCTTGAAGATGTCCCTCATTGTGCCCTGCCTTTCAGATCTGCTGACCCTGCTGGAACAGGGGAGGGTATTTCCATGCTTTGGAATGAAAAACTTGTTTCTAATTACAAGGTTTTTGAGGATGAGATGAGGTCGCTGCATGTGCATGACAAGTATCACAGTTCATTAATAGATCCTCCACAATCATTCATCCCCGTGTCATGGTTCTCTTAACTTTACTTGCATTGTTTAAGCTAAGGGGCTGTTTTGTTCTCCTCAAGTTATGTTCTTTATGTTAGGCTTAGACAATTAAATGGGGCTTTTAACCCACTGAATGCATTAGTAATATGTTGGAGACTTATCTAGAATTCAACAAGTTTAAAGTTCCATTTAACCCCTTAACGACCAGCAGTCCAGGGAAGTTACCTTCCCTTAAGGACCACTTTAGAGAGAGGGAGTGGTCAAATTCAGACCCTGTTTGTGCTTACACAGCTCCAGCAGGAGAGCTGTAAACAATAAGTATGTGACGTTCCAGGACTATCACCGGTCCTTCAGGGAAAAAAAAATGGAAATGATCCTGGCATGTCACTGGTTATTAAGAGGTTAAATCAATTAACATTTTTATTTCCCCGCTGTGTTGCACTTGGTTTGCTGCAAAACTGCCCCTCTTTTGTTTTATGCATAAGGCCCAACATGTATTAAAATTGGGTGCATTCAAAGTAACATGCAGACTATCTTCCACAGAGGTGCTGGATATCTTTGCAAGAACCCAGTCCACAAAATCCTACTGTTGTAACTCTGCCTGTTTGGATGCACACACCCACTCCGCTTACTCCATCTCTGTTATTAGCTGTCATAGTGTCTACTTTTCTGGACACACTGGCTGAGGCCTATATCAAGCAGCCTCACAGGCATTTCAGTGTGGGTGTATAGTGTCTTCATGACTGTTGTACCAGTGTTTGATTGCTGTATTCATGGTTTGACCTTGGCTTAAGGCTCATGACCATGTTTCTTTGCCACTTGCCCTGATCTTAACTTCCTTCTTCACATCCTTTTGTATTCCTATTTTGTTACTGCAGCTTGACACAGTTTGTGAGCTTTGTGTTTTATTTGTGAGCTTCTAATCATGTTTAATACCTGCTTGAGTTGCTCACTGCACCAGGCAGACACCCACTCTTGGCTTATGGCTGCTGGTTTATTTTCAAGTGAATATATTGCTGTATCGCTCAGTTCATTTATTGCCTTAGATCAAGGGTAGGCAACACGAGACCCTTCAGTTGATTAGCAACTCCATCCACCCAATTAAGCGTATAGGATATCTTCAACTGAGGTGCAGGATATCTTCCACTGATGTGCAGGATAACTTCCACTGAGAAACATAATATAATCCACTGAAGTATAGGATATCTTCCACTGAAGAACATAATATTATCCACTGAAGTATAGGATATCTTCCACTGAGGAACATAATATCATCCACTGAAGTATAGGATATCTTCCACTGAGGAACATAATATAATCCACTGAAGTATAGGATATCTTCCACTGAGGAACATAATATTATCCACTGAAGTATAGGATATCTTCCACTGAGGAACATAATATTATCCACTGAAGTATAGGATATCTTCCACTGAGGAACATAATATTATCCACTGAAGTATAGGATATCTTCCACTGAGGAACATAATATCATCCACTGAAGTATAGGATATCTTCCACTGAGGAACATAATATCATCCACTGAGGTACAGGATATCTTCCACTGAGGTGCAGGATGTCTTGCATTGAGACGCAGTATATCTTCCAATGAGGTGCAGGATGTCTTGCATTGAGATGCAGGATATCTTCCACTGATGTGCTGGATATCTTACACTGAGGCGAAAAAAGAGAGAAAGAAAGAAGAAAGAAAAAACTAGCAAGAGAAATAAAGAAAAACAAAAAGGAGGAGATGCACTGAGCTGTGATAAATTGGAGATTACTTCTCAGGTGATATCAATTCTTCAAGTCCTATGTTATTCTTTGGAGCCAACTTTGGAGATGTTAGTGCATAGGCTCCATGCAATAACATAGGAACTGGAGAAGAGATATGACTGGAAAAGTTATCTCCATGTTATCTCCTCTCTATCACTCCTTAGTGCATAACCACCAGCTATGCTTCAGAAACAATAGTCTGCTATGGAGATAACATCCCAGTGAATCACTTGAAAACCCCCCTCATAATCATGGTTTCTGATTACAATATAAAATCCCACAACTAATGCAACCTACCCCCCAAAAAACACACAAAAACATATGTTAAAGCTCAGTTGTACCATATGGACTAATAAAAAGTAACATTGATATTAACCCATTGAATAGTGTTACAATCCGCATTTGGATATTTTGGAAATTTGTAATTGTCCTGTGTTGTTTGCTCCAGAATTGCTTCAGTTCTTAGTACATCAGTATCTGTGTGTGAATGCACATATAAATGTGTGAATGAAAGCATCACTGACTGAGGAAAGCCTGGAAGGCTGATGTACTAAGAAACTGGGGCGAGATTCACTAAGCAATGATAAAGAGGGGATAAAGTGGAGATGACTTCTCCAGTTCCTATGTTAATCTACGGAACCAATTCACGAACCTTTCTTACATTTTGGTGATCACAGTGCATAGGCTCTATGGAAAACTGGAGAGGTGATAACCTGGAGAAGTCTTCTCCACTTTATCACCTCTTTATCACCACTTAGTGAATCTCACCCTATTGTGTTGTTCTGGGGCACCATAGGGAACAACTGTACCATAGGGGACAAAAAAATCTCAATTCATTTAAATTTGTTTGTTAACCCCTTCAGTGCATGTTGATGAACTGTCTAGCATTCAAGGGGTTAAAACACAATTTAATTGAAGTTATCCATAAGTCTCTGCAGGGGTAATTTTTCAGGAAAAAGGTGATGGCACTTTTTTGGCAAAGTACTGTAAATGATTTATGTTATTTGTTTATTTCACATGTGATATATGATTTAGTTGTTGCCCATGGCTATGGACCACTTTTTTTAATCCATGAACAACAACAGAGCAGAAGTACTATCCAGCCAACCAGACCAACTGTTTCTTGATTAATAAAACTTATGGGGAGATCAAATTCTTCTTCAGGTTCCAGACGGGATTATTACCTAGCATATGCTATCCAAATCACAAAATTCTTCATCATATGGCTCAACATGGGTAGTCAATCTTCAGGCCTCCAACTGTTGGATACCACAACTCCCATCATCCTCAGCCAGCCATTGACTGGTTGAGGTTAATGGGAGCTTTAAACTATGCCAACTGGGGGATTATGGATTAAATAGTGATAAAGGGGTGATAAAGCATAGATGACTTCTCCAGTGATATCACTTCTCTGGTTCCTATGTTATTCTATGAAGCCCATGCACTAAGATCTCCAAAGTTCTAGAAATCTTAGTGAATTAGCTCCATAGAATAACATAGGAATTGGAGAAGGGATATCTGCTTTATCACCTCTTTATCACTCCTTAGTAAATCTCTCCCTGGAGGTCTAAACATCCTATCGAAATATCGCCCTCTATCTGGCAACCATCAAAAGGCTGACATCATAGTTTCGCCCTTTTGATGCAGTCGACATTCTGATGTTGCACACTTAAGGGTCACCAAATACAAGGAGACATTTCAATAGTAATCCGTGGCACTCAAGGTGTTAAACCTCAAATCACGACTGTGACCAATGTTAGCTGCATATTATTTTCAGTCACTCTCATTGCAGCTTTCAGTCTCCTACACTCATCTTTAAGCTCCTAATACTTCCGCTTTAAGAGTGACTCGCTAACTTTTTCCACTTACCTCTCTTACTGTTATAACAACTCTGCCCACATACACACCCTCCTTCATTTCCCCAATCCTTTCTTCACATTATGTCTCAAAGAAGTCATGGATGTGTAATTGTGAACTGCTCAAATAAGTGAGTTAGTGGACTAAAAAATGAATGCAATTTGTTGTGTACCCCTCTGATACTCAAAGGGTTAATTCGAGGTTTAGCTCACAGTTGGCTAATAGCTGCTCCAGTGGGAACCTGTCACATCATGACAGGAGGATCGCAGTGTGTCTTATCACTGGAGCTTAGATAATGACCAATTGATACATCAGCATCTCAGTGCATTACATACAGATATATTTATGGGTACAGAGTTGGGGTACTCAATACTCAAGTTCTACATGGTGGCTGTGGTTTACTAATGAAATGTCACCCTCTATTTAGCAGTCCTTAAAGTGATAGTAATGTTTCACAAAAATAGCAGCTCCAATTCATCTTCATAGTATTTGAGCCATAGAGAGTGTTAGTTCATTACTGTGAGTGTTATAGTTCAAGAGTAATTGAATGATAAAGTTTTCCCCTCCCGCCCCTTTTACCTAGTGTAAGCCCCTAATCCTCAGATGTGGAATCCAGTCCATAGACCAGACAGCTCACATTAAGGGTCAATATTCTTACTGTGAGAACAATAAAAGCCCTGCCTCCCTTGACAGGTTTTTCAGCTTTTTCCCTTATCTTAATTGAAGATTGTCCCTCTCTGCAATCTACCTGGACACTCCCTGCTGCTCTAAACTGAGCAGTGTTACATCAGTAGAAGGGGTGAGAGGGGGATACTTTATCATTCAATTACTCTTGAACTAAGTAACAAAGTAACACTCTCCAAGGCCCAAATACTTTGAAGATTAATTAGAGCTGCTTTTAAACATTACTATCCCTTTAAGTGTACGACTTCAGAATGTCGCCCCTTTAGATGCAGGCAACATTCTGATGTCACCCTTTTGATGGTCGCCAAATAGTGGGTGACATTTCAATAGTAAACCAACACTGACTAACCCTGTCATATAGACTATGTAACACAAGGAGCTGATCTGCCCTTCTGGGAATGTGAAGCCAATAGACAGGAATGGTTTAGTGAGGGTCTGGTTAATAGCCTTGCACTACAGTAAATGTATTTGAATTGAAGTTGTGAAATTATTTGGTTTCTTGTGTTGTGTATTTTATACTTTCTATTATAGATTTTTCATTTTTAATCATGGTACAATATTTGTATTATGGTATATAAAATAAAATTAGATAATATCTTCAATGACATGAAAGTATGAAGGTGTGGCCAGTAAAAGTTATTTTATACAATAAACAATTTCAGTTTATTTGCAGAATGAATGTGTTTTTTCATATTTGGAGCTTTCTTTCTTGGCCTTGAAAGTGATTGGCTTTGTGTAATGTCAGTCAACATCTTTGTTTATTAAACTATGAAATGTATTAATTAACATTTTACCAAAAGGTCAAGAAAATAGTTGCAGAAAGCAGTCCCAACTTCCACTTCAGCATCTGTTCTTTTAAAGTAAAAAAAATTAAATGGAATCTGTTCCTATAGAAACAGAACTCTTAGAACTTTACTATAAAATAGTGTCATTAAAGTTAGCTTTTATTGCTTAAAGGAGAACTTACTTAACCCTTTGAGTGCCAGAGGGGTATGCAACACATTGCTTTGCAATGTGTTGTGTACCCCTTTGGTACTCATAGGGTTAAAAATAACCCACCACACACAATTACCTTACTATCATGGGAAAATCCTATGTCCTTATGAATTTTCCTGTTGCTCAATGGGCCAAGATATACTGAGGTGACTGTACTAGGGCCAGAGGCATAACTAGAAGCCTCAGGGCCCTGGTGCAGAAACTGCCATGCCCCCCCCCCGACCACATTGCCCCCCATTGCCCCCAGTCTTCACATTTCCCCTCATTGCCCCCAATCTCCATATTGCCACCACACTGTGCCCCAATCTCCACATTGGCACCACATCTCCATCTTGCCCCCCAGTTTCCACCTTACCCCCCAATCTCCACTTTGCTACCACATCTGCCCATTTCCACCACATTTCTACATTGCCCCCCAATCTCCACACTGCCTTCACATTGCCCCCAGTCTCCACCTTGCCCATACTGCCCCCCCATGTCCATCTCCTACCTCTCTGGTGGTCTTGCAGCATGGCATGAGAGGTCTGTGCCTCCTTCAGCACACACCTCTATAGAGCTGAAGCTCCTGCGCGGTTCTCAGTAATGCAGAGCGCTGGGAGATGTCATCTTCCAGCGCTCTGCGTTACTAGAGTGCTGGAGAGGGAGATCAGCTGACCTACTTACTGCGGGCGATGGGCGAGTGGGCCGCAGGGGACAGCTGGGCCCCTGGAGTGACAGGTCCAGTCGCAGGTGCAACCCCTGCGACCCCTATTGTTACGCTAGTGACCAGGGCAGTGCCATGCTACATCAGACACTGTAATTGGTTCCTGCCAACATTTGTTTACCTGTACCAAAAATCCTCTCTATAACACAGTTTGTGACAAGGGGAGGGCAATGGGACAGTCTATGGGTAGTTTGGTGCCTTCCTTTCCTCTACACCTAGTCTAATGTTTTGTATTATACAAGCCAAGAAGGAAATGGCATGAATGTCTGCCATTTCCTAGACATATTATGAGGCTGGCATACAGGGTTGGCTGGAATTTAAGTTCTAATGATGGCGAAGCTTATCCACCAGTATGGACTACAGCAATCATACACTGCACTGATGAATTAGTTCATTCTCCCTAATATCTTAAATCAGTCGAGGAGGCATTTCCATGGAGGCAACAAAAAGTTTTTTGCTTTTAGAAGAGCTTAAAAAGCTGATCTAAATGCAAAAAAACTTATCTCTCAAACCACTATGGTTTAAGAGATACAGGCATTTAAAGTTCGCTGTCTCTGACTGACAGCTGTAAAGCTGTCAACAGGAGATCTGGTGTTGGTCGACACAGAGGGGCTTGAGCAGAGCCGCACTCTCATTACTTACAAGGAATTCCTTCATTGGAATGGTCTAAAACGTGTGCTTGCAAACCAGGCACCTCCACCTCTACCTCCATGGACATGACCTCAGGACTGATAGAAGATGTTTTCTATTGAACAAAAGCACAAAAAAGCAAAATTCATAGAGGCCATTAGGATTTTCTGGAAATAGGAAAAATGAAGTTTACATATAAGAATGTGAAACTGTCACTTTGTAACAAATATGTGATTTTGAAAAAGAGCATCCAAAATCACCTATATTTATATTACTCACTAGCTGAAGAGCCCGTGTACACGGGCCACAGTGCCGGTCGGTCACGGTGCAGTCATGACCAGTAGAGACTGCCCGCGCTGCTGCTGATACAGAGCTGGATGCTCCGAAGAAGCGCTCTGCTCTCAATCAGCCTCATCATGGGTAGTCTGTACTGCGCATCACTGCAGCACATGCAGCAGTCTCTACTGTGCATCACTGCGTTGTTACAAACTGTTTAGCAAATTATTAGGATTTTTAATTCCAAACAGTAGGTTTTGAAGATATTTACCTTAATATATTAGTAAGTTTATGCAGCTGAGCTAGTACCTTCTGGTAGGAAGTAGCAGTTGGAAATACAGACCTGTGTGAAAAGTCCTGGAGGACTTTCACTAACTGACAAGTAAAACGTAATATCTTATAAAACTATTGTTTTGAATATAAAATACCTAACATAAATCTAGTTTGCTTTTGAAAACTCTTCCAAAATCGCCAAGTAGTTACAATGTGACAGTTTCCACTTTAAGCAGTCAAGAAATATTATTTAGTGCTTTTGGATGTATTTTGTAATTTGATCTCTTGAATGCGAGTAAGGATTTTTGCTATGTGCTTTCCCATTTAGAGCAGTGGTTCTCAAGGGATTTTTTCTGGTGGCCACCAATGCGACCACCACGATGTCCTGATGGCCACACTGCGGCCACAGCCATGTGCTGGTGGCCACACTATGACATTACATGCACAAATGCTATGAGGATGTTAAGACATACAAAAATTGCATATAAATAGGTGAAAAAACAATACATTTACATAATATTACAATTTAAAATTTCAGAAAGAAATCACATAGTAATAACGAGTACCCCATAAACACTGACCAGCACCTAAAGCTACATTCTCACACTATTGCTTTAAATAAAACATGGCTAACAAACATAAATGAATATGAAAGCTTTTAACCCTTTTAGTGCCAGAGAGTTATCCAATGCAATATGTTGGATACCTTTCTGGCACTCAAATAGTTAAAAACACCTATTTATTGCAAAGTGACAGTTCCATTGTAACCCAGTGCACTACAAAATGCCTTTTTAACCATCTGAAAGCCAGAGGGCTTACACCTGGGTGCACCCCTGGAAACCACATTTTCAACTGTTTGACCAGGTAGAAAACACCTAGTGAAATGAAATGACCCTTTTGATACTTTTTCATTCTCTGTCAAGACCTCTGACGTTACTGACAGTATCCCCCTGACACAGGTATTCCTGACAGACTCAGCTGGAAACCCAACGAGCAATCAGTCATCCTCCAGATTTATACCGATAACAATGACAGTTTTCATTTCACTGGGACGGATGGGACTGTCAATTTCATCATTAACACCACCAACTTTTGTCTTTAAAGTTATGTACCATTAAAGTACAACCAAACCATAAATTCTAATTGGATTTATATAATTCCCTCAAATCTTCTCTAGTATAAAATCAACCCCTTGGATGTTAGAGGCCTCACAGTATATTGGGTACCTTTGTGACAGCCAAGGAGTGAAAACAACACAACCCTGCACTCTGCATTTTTTTGAATCTAACATACATTTGAGATATCAAAATGCTACCATTCTTGTTCAGTGTTTTAACTGATTGAGGACCAGAAGGGTGCATAATACATTACCAAGCAATTAACTGCACTCCCTTCTGATCCTCAAGGGGTTAACACAAGTAAGCAATTTTCCTTTGAACTGAACATGCAATATAAATTACAAGACAAAAGCGTAGCAGTCCTGTTGTAAGGACCACTGCTATACCACATGGAACACAAACACAATGCAATTGATTCAAATGTGATTTTTAACCCCTTGGGTGCTTTCTAATGCATTGGGGACCTCTCCTTCATCCAAGTGGTTACTTATTTTTTTTAAGTATTCTGCAATTATTTTGCCCCAAAATTGATTCACTTTTCTACTTACATATACACTTATATATTTTCTGCTATTCATTATCCAGCAATGTGACATGACTAATAAAAAGCAGTATATGCTGGGTTCACTGTGTGTGTGTGTATCACTCAGGTTCAGCACTCACTCCCAGGGCCATCTGAGGTTGTCGCTTAGGGGAGCGACTGCGACAGTGACTCACACTGCCCACCTCACACTGCCCACCTCACACTGGCCCACCTCTTATTGCCCACTCACACTGTCCCACTCACATTGCCCACCTCATATTGTCCCATTCACATTGCCCACCTCACACTGTCCCACTCATTGGCCCACTCATATTGCCCACCACACACTGTCCCACTTATTTTGTCCCACTCACATTGCCCACCTCACACTGTCCCACTCACATTACCCACCTCATATTGAGCACCTTATATTGCCCACTCACACTGTCCCATTATATTACCCACTCACATTGCCCACCTCACATTGCCCACTCATATTGTCCCACTCACAGTGCCCACCTCACACTGCCCCACTTATATTGTTCCACTCACATTGCCTACCACACACTGTCCCACTCACATTGCCCACCTCATATTGCCCATTCATATTGTCCCACTATATTGCCCACTCACATTGCCCAGCTCCCATTGCCCACTCGTATTGTCCCACTCACATTGCCCACCTCATATATCCCATTCACATTGTCCCACTATATTGCCCACTCGTATTGTCCCACTCACATTGCCCACCTCACACTGTCCCACTCATATTGTCCCACTCACATTTCCCACCTCATATTGCCCATTCACATTGTCCCACTCACACTGCCCACCTCATATTGCCCACTCACACTGTCCCACTCATACTGCCCACTCGCATTGCCCACCTCACACTGTCCACTCACATTGCCTCCTCCCCCATTGCCCCACACAAACTCTCCATAAATAGACTGGTCACCCGACATTGATCACTACTTACCTCTTTTCTGAATCCGTCCAGTCTAATCTTATGTGTGCTTGTCAGCAGAGACACTCATTCCTACTGAGCTGAGGCTGGGGAGTGCTGAAAAATCACTGGCTGGCTGAAGCGGGAAGCCTCAGACAGTCAGACCCAGCATTTTAAAAAAATCTCTGCAGTCAGCCCTGTAACGGTGCAAAAAAGCCCAAAACCCAACAACACAACTTGTACGTTCCTCATTTATCATGGTGGCCTCACGAAAACACTCTGGTGGCCACATGTGGCCAAGGTGGCCACATTTGAGAATCACTGATTTATAATACTGATTTCTTATGTCTAATGTGAAAAAGTTTGTACTAAACACAGACAGAATTGGCGTATTAATGAGTCGTGCCTAATTAAGCCATTCTGTAAACAAATTAAGGCCCATTAGAGGGGAATGTACAATTCTGCCAACACAATGTATAAGCTGCACTTATATAAGGTTACTAATGGATCACCTATACTTATGTACAGAAGTCTAAGTCAGGGGTGGACAGAAAGATCATACCTTGGAGTCAGAGATAATTGTCCAGCACTAGCTAGCAGGGCTGGATTTTCCATATGGCAGAGTAGGCATCTGCCTACAGGCGCACCCTACGGAGGGGTGCCTGCCATTGCAATTGATATATATATAAATATTTTTTTAACTGGTGTGCCGCGCTGCGCCACGTCGCCTGATTCATGGTAAGGTCTGTGCCTTCTTCAGCACAGACCTGTAGCTGCTGAGCTCTCCCCAGCTCTGACATCATCTCCCAGTGCTCTGCATTACTAAAGAGAAAACCGTGCGGGAGCTCGGCAGGAGCTCTCCTGCCGCTGGACCACCAGGGAGGTAGGAAATGGATGGGGGGGAATGTGAGGCTTAATGTGGAAATGATGGGGGCAATGTGAGGGCAATATGGGGATGATGGGGGGCAAGCAATGTGGAGCTGATGGTGGCAATGGGGAGCTTGTGGGGGCAATATGGATTTGATGAGGGCAATGTTGAGATGATGGGGCAATATGAGGGCAATATGGAGCTGATGGGGGTAATGTGGAGCTGATGGGGGCAATATGGAGTTGATGGGGGCAATGTTGAGATGATGGGGCAATATGAGGGCAATATGGCGCTGATGGGGGCAATGTGGAGCTGATGGGGGCAATATGGAGTTGATGGGGATAATGTTGAGATGATGGGGCAATATGAGGGCAATATGGAGCTGATGGGGGCAATGTGGAGCTGATGCAGGGCAATGTGGAGCTGATGGGGCAATGTGGAGCTGATGGGGACAATGTGAGGGCAATGTGGAGTTGATGGGGGCAATATGGAGTTGATGGGGGCAATGTTGAGATGATGGGGCAATATGAGGGCAATATGGAGCTGATGGGGCAATGTGGAGCTGATGCAGGGCAATGTGGAGCTGATGGGGCAATGTGGAGCTGATGGGGACAATGTGAGGGCAATGTGGAGTTGATGGGGCAATGTGGAGATGATAGGGGCAATGTGAAGGCAATATGGAGATTTGTAGCATTGTAGAGATGGCCAATGGGGGGGCGCTTCAGATCTCTGTGAAAAAAAATAAAAAAATAAAATAAAGAATGTGCCAAGGAATCCAAAGTTGTGTACACCTGACACACTGACAACCACCCGTACCACTAATTAATGTATGTACATGTGCCTGTCCACGCACAAGGAGCCCAACAGCCGACCCCCCAATAAAAAAGTGAAAGGGGAGAAAAACACCCCTTAGATCTATCAACCCTATAAACAGAAAATTGTAGGACAATGAGGCAGACAATCCACATTAACATATATATGAAAAAACACTGTGGTTTATTAGAGGTAACAAAACACTTATAAAATACTCAATGTATACACTGTATCTTTAAAAACAATTTACTTCTTAAAAGTACAAATAGGGATCACATGTAACTATACAACAATAGTTGTGTGTTTCCCTAACATTTGCATCCAACAGGAAACATCTTATTAGCTATTTGTTCAGGTTGAGGGACTTATGATTGTATCGAGTGTATGTGCCAGTTATTGAAGACTGTGGGAACAATGTAACTTTCCTGACTACAAGGTGATCAAGTATTGCCAAAGTTTGTAGCCTTTGCCTGCTGACCACCAACAAACTACAACTCATACTCCACTGTTACAAACGTTGGCAATACTTGATCACCTCTGCAGTGAGGATGGAGCAGAGCAGTTGAAATATCCACAGCTTGATACAGTGGGTAAGAACCAAGCCCAGAGCTGGATTAAAAAAAATTATTAAAATTATATTAGGATTCATTTTTTCCCCTTTTACTTACATACTTTCTAAGATCTGTAGACTTCATTCTGGGCACTTCCGCAGTGGCCAGAACTTCCCAGTCCTGTGATTCTCCTCCCACCTCCCTCCCAGCTGTCACAGGGAGCTCGTTCACACTTCCCTTTGTAGTGGTGTTCATCTTGTCTATCTTTACAGCAAGCTCCGTTTATCATTATAATGAGCTTAGTATAATAGTAAATGGAGCTTGCTCTAACGATAGACAGGAATAGACCACTACGAAGGGATGAATGAACGAGCTCCCTGAGACAGCTGGGAGGGAGGTGGGAGGAGAATCACAGGACTGGGAAGTCCTGCGCCACTGTGCCAAACATACAGTGTGCCACAGAATGCGGAAGTGCCCAGAATTAAGTCAACAGTTCTTAGGAAGTATGTAAGCAAAAAAAAAAAAAATAAATAAAAAAGAATCCTAATACAATTTTAATAATTAAGCACCTGGTAAAAGTGTTTTACAGGTGAAAGTTCCCCTTTAAATAACTTTTTGTTTGCTCAGAACACTATAGAAAAATATGACAGATGGTTACAATGCAGAAAGGATGTTGACCCAGGGGGATATTCGACTGCCTTTTACAGTCCCGAAGGACATTTGTTTTACTCACTTAAGGTTTGGTTTTTAATGATTGTTTTTCTCTCCTCCTCTTGTTCAACAAAAACAAGAGTGATTATGTCAGATATTTTAGGAGGGAAAACTATTTATTTAAAAAGAAAAAAGGTGAATTAGAAAGACTTGTTTATAGCTGATAAATTCAAAACAACAATGCTATTGTGACAGTAAACTTTCATTTTTACTTTAACTTCTCTGCAAGTGCATAATATGTAAAGCCAGACTGCATACACATTTCCCATCTTGACTACTGTAACTCACTACTAACTGGCCTTCCACTCACCTGACTAACCACACTACAGTCCATAATGAACTCCACTGCACTACTAATCTACCACACCCACCGCTTGTCTAATACAAACCTCTGTCAATCCCTACACTGGCTCCCACTAGCACATAGAATTAAATTCAAAATGCTGGTGCTAATTTATAGAGCCCTTACTAACACCTCACCCCCCTATATCTCATCTCTCATTTCCAAATACATTCCCACTCGCAATCTTCGTTCTGCACATGACCTTCTCCTCTCCACAGCTCTTATTACATCCTATTATAATAATAATAATAATAATTTTATCATTATTTGTCTTCACCTATTTTTACACTTGTATGGCCCTGACTGTGAGCTTCCTGTTTTTATTTTTATTTTTTGCTTCCAAATGCTTTCTGTCAGAGAAAAATACACCATACACTATACAGAGAAAAAACACTATTCCTGAGTCAGAAAAGCCTGACTTTTGTTTTCTAAATATAGAATAAAAAGCAGGGACAGAGGCAAAAAATAATAAACATCATAGTCAATTTGATTTACATATAATTAACTTGCAGAATGAGGTTTACTGTCACTTTAAGACATTAATTCCCATGACAGGTAGCTTTAGAGAATGATTTTAGCTGGCTATGGTAATGTATATGAACTTAAAATCGGATGTGACTTAGCCTAAAACTAACACAAGCTTTGCACTATCGTATTCATAAAACACTTCTGGTGATTTTTGATGATGACTGTGTTCTAGTGTGACTTTGAACTAAAAGGTAAAATTATCTAATGACTTGCTATGTTTCATTTTGGTTAGGGAGGTCACACACCCTGCTGGAGATTGCAGGTTTCATATCCCTGGATAGAGGACACATTGCCTCTGAGTTATAAAGTTGGCTGTGATCCTGACCCCCCTGTAGCATGTGAACTTATATCACCGCGTTACATTCTTCTCGGGCTGGAAGTAGGCACTGAAAAAGCAAGGATATTTCATGTTTTTTTTATTTTAAAAACTCTAAAGTGGGGAAATTGGGGAAAAATATTTACCATGGCACCACCTTGTGAAAACGTGTATGTTAGCATAGGGATATAAAGACAAATGACCCATTTAATGCATCTGATTGTCTGCTATCCAAAATGGTATGCCTTGTCTATCTTTATTTTAAATATGAAATTGTTTTGACCAATTTCATACAGATAGGTAATTTCAAAAAAGAAAATTTGATAGGTATAGTGTTCCTGTGTGTGTGTGTGTGTGTGTGTCTATCCTATATAATAATTCGCTAAGTTGTGTGTAACGGCCGACATGCGCAGTAGACACTGCTGCGCGTGCGGCACTCATGCGCAGTAGAGACTGCCCGCGCTGCAGCTGATACTGAGCTGGGCGCTCAGAAGGAGCGTCCAGCTCTGTGTCAGCAGTGGCGCGGGCAGTCTCTACTGCACGTGACTGCCCCGCGACCGGCTGCCAGAGGCACTGTGGCCCGTGTAACGGGCTGTTCAACTAGTATATATATATAGGTTTGTGCAACCCCTATAGTATGTCATCTCTTACCATTGGGGTATCATTTCTTCTTCTAGTTTTTGTCCATCTTCTGTGACTATCCTTGGTATGGTAAATCTGTTAAACATGACTTGTGTTTTGTTGATATTCATCACAAGTTTTATGTGCTTCCTTATGGTCTTGCACGTTTCTACATTTTCTACCATATTTCTAATATTGCCTTTTTGCTTAATTTCTTGTCGCTTTTTCATCATGGTGACTTTTTCTTTTGATATTTGAGTTGGATTTTCTTGTTTCACAGTAGGTGCAAGAGCATGGGCAGTGTCTCTGATAGTCTCAATAACTTTTTCATTGTAGGTTGAAATGTCTATGTCTGGAAGGTCTTGCAGCCCACTGCAGCGATTCTTATGATTTTTCAATAGCTGACTTGATAAGTTTCTTTATTTCTTTCCTGCAGTCATTTTAGATTTTTTCACTTAAAACAATTCAAAACTGAACAGTAAGTGAATATCATTTTATTATATGCAAGTATGAAGTTGATTTCACTGGTATTACCATTAGGGCTTTTCCATGTCCATTTTCTCTGGGCATTTTTCCTGTAGAATGAATTCATGATGATTCAAACGTTGTTGTTCTGCAAATTTGATTGGTCGGTTGCCTCTTTTGTCTCTTTTTCCAGTTCCACATGGACCTATCTATTTGTCACCATTTTGGATCTTACCAATTCTCACATTGAAATCTCCCATTATAAATTTCTAGTGATAATTGCCCTCTTTGTTCAGGTGTAATAAATCATAAAATTCTTCAACTTCGTCATCACTGTGGCTACTTGTAGGGGCATAAACTTGAATGATTGAAGAAAATAGCAACTGTTTAGATTGATAGCATAGGAAAGCAATTCTTTCTGAAATACTTTCTTCTTTTATGATTGAATCTGTCAGTCTTTTGTTGATCAAGAATCTGATTCCTTCACATCTATCATTGGTTCCTTTATAGTATAGCTAAGATCCATCTTCTAATTTGACAAAATCTTCATCTTTTTAACTAGTCTCACATAAGCCAATAATGTCCCAGTTGATGTAATTCAGTTCTTGTGTTAGTTCCTTTAAGAGTGAAACCGTACTCATAAATCATTACATTAGCATTACAATGTCTAAAGACCAAACACAGCCTGATAGAATCTGGATTCTCAGCACCTTCTGCCACTGAGCTTGTCTTCCTGCTGCTGTAGGGAGTAGCTCACAAGCCTCCGGTGAATGAGGGTTTTTGTTGCGAAGCAATGATAAGGGAATGGACATTAATCTGGCACACAGATCCACTTAGGGTTGGCAGATTTTGGATCAATTTAGTCTGGTGTCCTAGCTTTGACCTGTCTATCTTTGGTGACCCTGCCAGGAGTATATGCTCCTGATAGCATAGTTCTCAGCTTCACTGATACGTGAAAACACTCCTGGCACAATAAGCATACCTGGGAACTCTCCGGATTTGCCCCGGAGACTCCGGTTCTGACAGAATTTTACCGGGTCTCCGGGGCAGAGGCTGATTCCTCCGGATGTGGGGAGTTTCTATTGAAACTCTGCCACATCTGCTTTTTCTCCCGCTGTTCCTCCGTCCCAGCCTTCTGTGTGACACCTTTAAGGACATTTAAGCCCTGCCCCCCCCAACTCATGTCAAGCCCCACCCCTTTTTGACACGATTAGCATCATTTTTGTCACCCCCTGCTGAACAGAGGACTCCCCTCCGGGTAGCCCTCAACTGGAAGTTCCCAGGTATGACAATAAGGCATCAACCCATATATCCTATTATTGTATTCCATGTTTTTCAGGAAATTCAGAATGTCAGAAATAGTGTAAATATGAACTTTTTTTTTTGCTATAGTACTTTCTTCTAGAGATTTCATAGCAAACCAACCTTGGAGTAAAATCCAAATAACTAGTTTCTGAAATTGCAATTTTGCGTACTATTTTAAGAATATAATATTTGTAGGGTTACATTGTTTTTTCAAATTATTTGTGTCTAAAATGTAGAATGGAAAAGAAAATGCAAAATTTTTTAGTTTAATTTTTTTTTTTTATAGGAAACTTAATACTGGTGTCCTGTTAATACTAAACTTAGAACCATAAGCATTTGCTGGTGGGACATGGACAAAATACACTCAAGGACAGTTGTTTGTCATTCACTTCATTGGAATTTCAATTTAAAAACAGTGTATGACCTGTGGGTTTCTCACAGAAAAGAACGTAAAATGTTCATTTAATAGTTCCAACAAAAGTGTGAAAATATGTTGATCATTGGGGTTGAAAAGGCTTAGCAGAGAACTAGTTAATTAGTCTAATCTATAAATCTAAATAACTGAACAACTAGTTTTCTTAATAAAAATGGTTTACCCAACATATAGGTGGTTTTTGAAAGGTCTTTCAAAATCACCAGAGTAGTTTTTAGTAATAGTTTCCCTATAAGCTCCAAGATGGAGGTACATAAAGCCAACTAATTCTCAGGCTATCAGAAGAGACTCAGGATCCCAGTAGCCAAACAGGTGAAGTGCCACACTTTACTAACCTATGGAGTCTTTAGATCGTAGTTTTACACATTTTATTTCTATAATGTGTGCATTGTTCTCCTTTTTCTATTTACTTTAAATTGCTTTACCTATTTATATTTAGGGGTTGCATTCATATGAGTATCTAATACCAGATTATATAAACATTTTTGCAGCTTTGAGACCAAATACAAGGTTAAAGCGGAACTTTCACATTCATCTAAGTATCCCTAGTTTGGAAGATATACCTATCAAGATCCTGTTTGGGTATATACTTGTCCCTTGCTATCCACCTATGTTAAACATTACCTTATAAGTTTGCTGCAAGACCAGGGGGAGCGGCGCCATCTTTCCTATAAAGTAACACAGCACATGCGTCAGCTCTCCCTGTGTCCTGTCAGTCACAGTGCAAGAGACAGCCCCTAAATTTTTTTGGTGTGTTGAGCGTGACGCACGCTTGTGAACGACCCACATGCAAATTGATTTGTACGCGGCTAGGTCGTCCACGGCGCGGGCTCACACAGGATCCTGAACTGCACTGCACACAGCATCTGTCTCCCGGTGCTGTCTGAGGTATGAGAAGTAAGATTGAGAAGGCATAAATGAAGTAGAACTTGACAGTAGCAGGAATTTTTAATCAACTAAGTTGTTACATTGTGTCAGCCTAAGTCCCTGGATTTTAAACTTTATTTTACTTCCAAATGTTAACCTCACTGACTTGACCTGGATGTGCACGATTCAAGGAGCATGCCAGGTCACATAGTTTTGCAAGGAATGATGGAGGATTCAGGGGCAGGACGGATGATTCACACACAACCCCTGTGAGAGTGTCTTCTGCACCATACGGTGCACGGCTGTACAGCTCTAAGCGAAGCATACACCATCAGGTAAAGATTTCAGGTCTCTGTTGCTGAATTTATACACAGTTTTAAAGGGATAGTAATTCTTAAGTATTACTAATCCCTATAGTAAAGTCCTATTAAAAAAAAATGTATTGCCCCCAGTGTCATCTCCCAAACCTTTATGGTTTGAGAGATGATCGCTCCTAAAGTTGCCCTATCCCTCCCCCTTCCCCGAAGTCAGCGTTGTACCTGACTGAAGGGAAATCCGGTCATAGATCATCAGGTGGCTCTGCAGTAGAGCTGCAATCGCGGTAATAAAAAAAGATATTTAACTGAAACGGTCTTCTACGTGTGCTTGCAAACCAAGCACACGTAAAAGACCAATTCAGTGAAAGTTTTCTTTTTTATTAACACGATCGCGGCTGTGCTGGAGAGCCGCCTGAAAGTCATACGACTCTCTTCCCTGCAGTTAGCTAGAACACTGACTACGGGGAAGGGGGAGGGAGAGGGCAACTTTAGGAGCGATACTTAAGTATTACTATCCCTTTAAGCGAAAACACACACAACAATTTACACAGGGGACACAAAGGAAGGGATGAAGCCACAATTATACAGAGGTGAAAGTTCCGCTTTAATCTAGGGCCACTGAGAAATCAGTTGGGAGTCATATGATGACCACAAATTAATATATTTTGTGTTTCTAACTTGTCCTTATTATACCTCATTTTATCTTCAGAATTGTTCATTTGTGGTCATTATAAATCTTGGCTCATTACCTATAATATTATTTGTAAGAATATACATATATTTTTACAGATGAGAAAAACAAACTGGTCACCTATATTTATTTTCTTCCAAATAAACTGTATCAGCTGAACTTTTTGTGCAAAGAACAGTTATCCCCTGTCTCATCCAGCATGAGAAGCAGTGATTTATTTCAATGAGGCCTGTAGAGAAAGCAGGTTAAAGGATACCATGTAAAAAGTAAAAGGAATAAATTAAACACACATGTGTAGTCATTATTCATGTTTACTTTCCATGCTATACTTAATAACACAGCTGGATGTACAAAAAATATGTTGTAGCTTCTTTGGATTCAGAGGTTATTAATTTCTTTTTAACCGAACCCAAATGTGTGTTCATCATTTTGATAAATGTAGTCCAGTGGTGTATTTTCTGATGATTAACAACTAAAAGTTGGATGGCTTTGACCAACTAATACAAATGACTTCAAGCCATTCATACCTCTTCTTGACAGAGTCCCCTTTTGAGCATGGCAGTTACCATGGCTACCTGTGTCATGCTCATTTGAAAGGAAAATTGGGAGCAATGTTCACTGTGTCAAAATGTATGTTTGGTGAAAAATGAAGAAAGCTTGCTTTTTGGGCTGACACTCAGCTGTTTGTTTTATTCACCACCCACATGCTTCTTGAAACAATATCTCTTTCAAATGCACACATGAGATCTTGCATCTTCTATCATTCCAGCTGGAACGAGCACAAAGCTGGGCAAGCAGAATACATTTGCTCACACAATTGGTTCTCAGTAGCTTGATTTATCCATCATTACAACTTTAAAACAGAAAATATTGTCTTCTTTGCTAAATCCTATTTTAAGAACCATTTTTTAAAATCTTTTTTGTACAGTTAATTATGGAACCATTCAACGGTATCAGTTATGTGTATTATATAGTAACCTCAGAGTTTAAAGGGACACTAATATATCCCATAAAAAATTCTTATAGATTTGTAGAAGATAAAAATAAACTCTATGTGACAAATCCTATCTCTCAAACCGCTATGGTGTGAGAGATATTCACATTCAAAGTTCCCCCCTCTCTTCCCTTCTCCTGACATCATCACTGTGCTGACAGCAGGAGATCCTGATCTGGGGACCAGCCGGCGGTTCTACAGCAAAGCCAAAATCGCGTTATTGGAAAAATAATTACTTCATTACAAAGGTCTACAAAGTGTGCCTGGTTTGCAAGCACACTTTTTAGACCGTTCCGATGAAGTACTTCTTTTTAAATAACATGATTTCAGCTCTGCTGAAGAGCCTCCTCAAGTCGGCCTACTTGTATCTCCTGCTGTCAGCTTTACAGCTGACATCAGGAGAAGGGGAGGGGGAACTTTGAATGCATATATCTCTCAAACCATAGCAGTTTGAGAGAGAGGATTTGTGCCATAGAGTTTATTTTTTTATCCTCTACAAAACTAAAAGCATTTTTATGGGACATTACTGTCCCTTTAAGTGAAAGATAGGTAAGTGGTAGGAGAAAGATGTTAGGTTTGATTTATATCATATCATAAATATATTTACATTATTTATATTGTAATACTTTGTTTGAACTAATTTCTAGACCAGGTGCAGTCAAATGCTAGACTTCTAGCTGTTGGGGGCTACAACTCCCATCATCCCCAGCCAGCCAATGGCTAGTTGGGTGTTGATGGGAGTTGTAGTTCCCAACAGCAGAAGGTCTAGTAATTGACTGCCCCTGCACTAAACCATGGGCAGCCAACTCTGCTCCTCAGAATCTACTAATATCTCCGCTTGAGCACAGGTGGATCATTCAGTGGTTCAGTCACTGTAATCGATCTACCTGTGATTAATCAGACATATCCTGGAAATATATCCTAGACCATCTTTCCTGTTATAGATTCTGCTATTTTTTTGTGGAACATTACTATTATTTCACATGGCATTACATATTAAACTTTATATTAACCTCTTTTTGACAAGAGCAATTTTGGCCTTTTTATCATGTCTTGGTTCAAGCATATTTCCCCTCTAATTCATTTACTACACTCATATTATTTAAGGCTAAATAGGGCTCTCTTTTGATGCCATATTTATATGTATAACCCATGATTTAGTTTGAAAATTAAAAAATTTGAAAAAATTTAAAAATACCACATTTTTTAATAGGGTTTCCTGTTATGATTTGTACTCAATTAGAGCATCTTTTAACAGGGACTGGATACAATGTAGGAACGTATGCTCATAGCTCCCAAAGTTAGGAGGGACAGTGGCGATGAAATGTGAATCCTTATGTCCCTCCCATGGTGTACTGCTTTTTAGAAGATCATAATGTGTAGAATGTATCACATTGCTCCTCAGCAATAAAACGCACATTAATATTTGTTTAAACTTAATTATGTGTTTTCAGATTAGTATGCGTAAAAAAATACTTTGATCAGTTACATAAAGAGGTGTCAATGGGTGAAATAGCCCTAAAAAATATTTTTTTACTGCTCTACCCACCAGTCCTGCCCCCCACAACATCAACTACAACAAAGGTGCCCCCTGTTTGGCCATTTGAAATGTTGGGAGGTATGCTTCTTTCTCCCTCCTGATCCATGTTAGGAGGAGAGAGGCAGAAAACAGTGACAAAGTTAATGTTTACATTTCCTTTGTCATGTGGCTCTACTTGCCCATGTGGTCTCGGTAGCAGTGATCAAATGTGTGGAACCACCAGAGAATTGCTGAAACTGACTTCTCCAGTCCTGAGTCTCTCAGTGATCACTAACCCATGATGTATCTGGATCATCATCTGTCCTCAAAAGACAGAATTCTGTGATGGTACTGCTTCTTCACCTGTCATTGAGGGGTTAATAAAGGCAGATACAAATAGAAGGAACTGTCTGTAGCCAGATGAATTAAACAGCATTAAGATTATTGGTATACTGGAAATAAGAGGTGAAATGACCATGTTACCTTTAAATGGGAGTCATATCATGTCACAATCACAATTTATGCTGGAATATACAATTTCAGCTTTCAAACCATAACAGTATTTCACTTGACAGGCAAATAAAGTATAGACATAGTTCCAACTCCTTTCTGGTTACTAGGCAAATTTACCTGTCCCGGTGCATGGTTCCGAAATAGCTATTTTAAGACCCCCATATTGAATAAATATTGCTCAGAGGAGTGGTCCTTAGCTTCAAGGTGAGTAAGAATAGTATTTTAGATTAACGTGTGCATAGAACGTTGATGAACATATACTCCCATCCCACCCCCATGGACACATCTCCCACTACAACATTCAATAATTATAAGGGGGAAACAGCAATAATAATGTGCTATTGTTTTATAATATATTGCAATAAAGATCACTAAATGTAACAATGTATAATCCCGTAAACAAGGATAGGAAGGAGAAATGGTGAGATTGAAAACATAGTGGGATATGTACTAAGGCATTCAGCATATTTATTATTGATATGTTTCCCTGTATTTGGCAACCTTTAATCATTCAACATCTGAATGTCGTTGTTTTGATTCTCCTGACATTCTGATATTGGCCTTTTCATTTAGGTGACATTTTAAACTCGCTGTTTTGATGGGCGGCCAATAGAGGGTGACATTTCAATAGGATACAACATTAATCTGCTGTTGTTGTAACATCTTCTTCCTGACCACAGTATTTTTTTATTTTTTCTGCTACTGAACCAGTCCTATAGCTGACCATGTTTGCTGCTTGTTCTGTTATTGATCTGCAGTTACTGAACTGAACCTTTTCCTGCCTTCACTGCCTCGTTGTACTTGTTGAAGATTAGCCTGACTGATGTCCTTGCTCCTAGTTTAGTGCAGAGCTTCCATCGTGCCTTCCCCTCTAAAGCCTCTTAAGACTCTTGGAGGTGGTCTGGGGTAGGGGATACTATTATAGTCCAGTTTGGGGAATACCTGTTGTCCTATCTGTGCATTGATTCACTGTTGCTGAACCAGTCCTTACCCTGACCATGGCATTATTTGCTGCTTGTTCCTACATTGATTCTCTGTTGCCATATCTTCAGTTCCTTACCACAACATTGTTCTCTGTTCCTATTGGTCTGTGTAACGGATGTTATCCGTTACTTAGGCCCTTGTCTGGACCACGAACAATTTTCTGAAAGACTATGGCCTTGTGGCCTTATGTGAACTCTGATAGGGATTTCCCTATCATTATGTTACAAGGTTTTTTATATCAAATGTTGTACGTTTTATATTGTCGAATGTCGAACGTTTAGTGTATTGTATGGTTTATGTACGAGGGATACACGAGCACCGAAGCCGGTGATTCCCCGGTTTCTTTGTTCGAGGTATCCACGCCATCTCGAACGCGGGAAACCGGAGGCAGTGAGTCGACGCCGGATTGGCCGACGTACGACTCACTGCGCACACTGATTGGCCAGGGTTGAAGCCGCATATTCAAACTAGTGTGTACGTGCTTCAACCCCTGACCCAGTCCTCAGATGTGTATTCCCTCAGATCAGTCCATTGTCTTTGTCCAGACGTTAATTAATCATGTTAAGTCTCACAGTGTCCCCATTGTGTTCAGTAGCCCATCTCCCATTGGCTTGTTTCCTTGGGCTACCATTGGTCCCTCTGTTTCCCCTGCCATTGGTCCATTGTTCACTGTCACCATTGGTCTGTTGTGTATGCCCATTGTGTTGGATTGGTCCCCGGGCCAAGCCTGCATTAGAATGCCTGGCCCTTCCCCTCCCTATTGTGGTACCATGTTGTAAAATGTATAAAAGTTGAGTATCTTGTTCAATAAAGTGTGTTACTGTTTGGAGTGAACCAGAGTCCTGGAGTCTGTTTGTTCCTGTGGTAAAAGTGGCCACTCTGCCGCCCATTCGAACCAGGTTCCTGTACGTTCGTCCGTCTGCTGCCAGGATCCCGCTACCGACCTCTGTATCCTGTCAGGCGGCAACGTGGACTCTGCCCCTTGGTTTTCCTGCTTATGCTCCAACCCTCGTGTCGAGCACCGGAGTGCTTGAACGGCTGGAAATATATCCACTTCGGTTCCTGCTACATTTTCCCGATT
Organism: Rhinophrynus dorsalis; assembly: GCA_037306005.1. Taxonomy (NCBI): domain Eukaryota; kingdom Metazoa; phylum Chordata; class Amphibia; order Anura; family Rhinophrynidae; genus Rhinophrynus; species Rhinophrynus dorsalis. The sequence goes on along the minus strand of CM074719.1, from coordinate 518,828,423 downwards.
CGGTCCTGCGCTTGCTCGACGGCGTTCGAGTGCCGTGACCCCTCCGGCAGCTGCATCCCTTCGAGCAGATTCGGTCTTCCCGAGGTTTGACGCCGCTTTGAGTCGACCTCCGGAACGCTGGTTTGCTCGACCGGTGCACTCGGCGGCGCCAGTCCGGCGTCGAGAAGGAGAGACCCGGGGACAAAGACGGAAGGCGACCTGGTCCTCGTGCTTACTTCCGTTACATTGGTGGCAGCGGTGGGATTTCTCCTTCTTTCATCGAGTGTATCGAATGAGGAATGGCGGCACGCGGATCCGGCGGAGCAGTATTGCCCGAATGGGGTTTTCTGGACTTCTTGGACCTGATCGAATCAGTCGGACCCGCATGGGGTCTCGGTGACTTCCACAAGCGCCTCGGAGCTGTAGAGCCCGACTGGAAGTACATTGACTTTCTAGTGAAGGAAAAGTGGACTATTATCGGGATTGGACCGAGTGATGACCCAGTGTATCGGAGGATGGTAAACCTTATGCCGCTTCTGGGATACAAGCCATCAGTGGCCAAGATTGATAGGCTGATGGACATTGTACGTGGCTGGTACATGCGTGAACTGTGTACAGGAGAAGAGGAAGAATGTTGGGGGGGCCACTCATCTGAGGAGGACCTCAGTGAAGCTGAGGACTTGGATGGAGCTGGCCCTGTTCACTCCACCCTGGTGAGGGGGGATGCGTGCCTCACCAGTGCCCCTGTTACCCCTGTTTCTATGGACTATGTTTTCCCTGAGCTGGGGGGTGGGAATTCGTTCCCCCCCAGTGAAGAAGATGCCCTGGGAGCGGAGCCGTGCGTGCTCCCCAGGGTCATGAGTGATGCCGCCTGGAGGGATGGGACTGCGGTCTCCCTCCAGGCAGAAGAAAGGCCGGTGTATGATGGCCTGCAAGAGGAGGACTCCAGTGGGCTGGGAGAAAACAGTGCCACTGGCCCTCCTAAAGACATGGACGGTAAACTGCTGGGTGGGAGCAAGCCCCTCAGTCCCCCTGAGGACCCTGCTGTAGTGGGTGGGAGAGAACCCAGCAGCAGCCTCAAGAGGTTGCCCCTGGTGGGGGTGGAAGATGCCCTGGGAGCGGAGCCGTGCGTGCTCCCCAGGATTATGAGTGATGCCGCCTGGAGGGATGGGACTGCGGTCTCCCTCCAGGCAGAAGAAAGGCCTGTGTATGATGGCCTACAGGAGGAGGATCCCAGTGGGCTGGGAGGAAATAGTGCCGCTGGCCCTCCTACAAGTATGGACTGTAAACTGCTGGGTGGGAGCAAGCCCATCAGTCCCCCTGAGGACCCTGCTGTAGTGGGTGGGAGAGAACCCAGCAGCAGCCTCAAGATGTTGCCCCTGGTGGGGGTGGGAGATGGCCTGGGAGCGGAGCCGTGCGTGCTCCCCAGGAGTACAAGTAATGCCGCCTTGAGGGATGGGACTGCGGTCTCCCTCAAGGTAAAAGAAAGACCTGTGCGTGATGGCCTACCAGAAGAGGACACCAGCGGACTGGGAGAAAGTAGGGCTGCTGGAACTCCCCTGGATATATCGTTTGACCTGATGGGTGGGGAAGAGTGCCCCATCAGTCTCCCTGTAACCCCTGACTTGGTGCGGGAGAGCAAGAGCACCAGGTCATGTGAAGTCCTGGCTGGGATGAGTGGGATAGCCGTCCTCATCCCCAGCCCAGCATTTGTTCTGCCTCCCCCTGAGACCCCTGGCCTAGTGAATGGGGGCCCAGTCATGCTTAAAGAGCCTGCTATTCTCCCTGCACTGGAGATTCCCACCTTGGTGAGTGGGACCAGGATCCTCACCCAGGACATTTGTGTTGCCCTGTCCCCTGTTGACCTCAGCTTGATGGGTGGGAATGTATTCCCCATCAGGTCCATACCTGATTTGACTCAGGAGCGTGGGAACTGCATCCGCTCCTGTCCCTCTGGGGCCCTGGCCCAACTAAAAGGGGGAGATGTGTCTCTCTCCCCAAACTCTGGTGCCCAGAAGCCAGAGGCACAATTGCCCCAGGGAGATCCCCCTTATAGACTGGCTCTGGACCCTGAGCCACTGGCCCCAGACCCAGAAGGATCTGATGTTAGCACTGCCTGGAGAAGGGCCCAGGAGAGGCCACCTGTTTTGATGGTTGTCAGGACAAACAGGCATCAGTTCCCCTGGCCCAGGACTAAGGACAAAGGAACTGGCAGTTGCTTCACTGGCCCAGGACCAGGGCCTTGTTCACCCCTACCAGGCCCAGACAAAGGGCTCATGTTTTCCCCTGGCCCAGGACAGAAGGACTACCTTAACCACTGGCCCAGGACAAGGGGCCCCTCAGTGGAAACTGGCCTAGGACCAAGGCCACCGGACTAATGTACTGTCCAGACAAGTGCCTCACCATCTCCATGCCCTCCTACAGCTCCAAGCCAGCGTTTACTACTGCACCCGCTGGCTTGGTACTAAAAGGGGGAGAAATGTAACGGATGTTATCCGTTACTTAGGCCCTTGTCTGGACCACGAACAATTTTCTGAAAGACTATGGCCTTGTGGCCTTATGTGAACTCTGATAGGGATTTCCCTATCATTATGTTACAAGGTTTTTTATGTCAAATGTTGTACGTTTTATATTGTCGAATGTCGAACGTTTAGTGTATTGTATGGTTTATGTACGAGGGATACACGAGCACCGAAGCCGGTGATTCCCCGGTTTCTTTGTTCAAGGTATCCACGCCATCTCGAACGCGGGAAACCGGAGGCAGTGAGTCGACGCCGGATTGGCCGACGTACGACTCACTGCGCACACTGATTGGCCAGGGTTGAAGCTGCATATTCAAACTAGTGTGTACGTGCTTCAACCCCTGGCCCAGTCCTCAGATGTGTATTCCCTCAGATCAGTCCATTGTCTTTGTCCAGACGTTAATTAATCATGTTAAGTCTCACAGTGTCCCCATTGTGTTCAGTAGCCCATCTCCCATTGGCTTGTTTCCTTGGGCTACCATTGGTCCCTCTGTTTCCCCTGCCATTGGTCCATTGTTCACTGTCACCATTGGTCTGTTGTGTATGCCCATTGTGTTGGATTGGTCCCCGGGCCAAGCCTGCATTAGAATGCCTGGCCCTTCCCCTCCCTATTGTGGTACCATGTTGTAAAATGTATAAAAGTTGAGTGTCTTGTTCAATAAAGTGTGTTACTGTTTGGAGTGAACCAGAGTCCTGGAGTCTGTTTGTTCCTGTGGTAAAAGTGGCCACTCTGCTGCCCATTCGAACCAGGTTCCTGTACGTTCGTCTGTCTGCTGCCAGGATCCCGCTACCGACCTCTGTATCCTGTCAGGCGGCAACGTGGACTCTGCCCCTTGGTTTTCCTGCTTACGCTCCAACCCTCGTGTCGAGCACCGGAGTGCTTGAACGGCTGGGAATATATCCACTTCGGTTCCTGCTACATTTTCCCGATTCGGTCCTGCGCTTGCTCGACGGCGTTCGAGTGCCGTGACCCCTCCGGCAGCTGCATCCCTTCGAGCAGATTCGGTCTTCCCGAGGTTCGACGCCGCTTTGAGTCGACCTCCGGAACGCTGGTTTGCTCGACCGGTGCACTCGACGGCGCCAGTCCGGCGTCGAGAAGGAGAGACCCGGAGACAAAGACGGAAGGCGACCCGGTCCTCTTGCTTACTTCCGTTACAGTCTGCTGCAGAATCGGACCTGTTGCTGCACCAGTCTTGTTCCTAACCACCGTATTGTTTGCTGCTTGCGTCTGTATTGATCCACTGTTGCTGAACTAGTCCTGTTGCTGAACCAGCCGTGTTCTTGACCATGGTATTCATTTCTACTTGTTCCTGTATTAATTTGCAGTTACTGAACTGAACCTGTTTCTGCCTTCTCTGCCTCATTGTGCTTGATGCTTTTTTGCCTGCAGCTGCTGAACCGGACCTTTTCCAGTCCTTCATGCTCTGCTTGTGCTGCTTTCGTCCTAAGTCCTGCCTGATTATTGACTCTGGTGTGCTGCACTTGCTCTAGACATTGATGTTTGCCCCTGCTTATTAGTTGCTCTTATTCACTGTGGTAGTGTGGACCTCTGTACCTAAAAGCCCTTCCAGAGATGAGTCCTTTTCAGGTGGCTGTCCAGCTGTGCTGGTCTTACTAGTATCCTCTTCACTGCCACCAGTATTCTGTGCTGTACTACAGTTTGTATCCAATGACTCAATCTTGCTTTCTGTCTCTGGATTGCATATTCCAGGTACTCTTACTAGTGTTCAGTTCCTGTAATAGTAGTCAGTCACCAGTATCTTCTCTAGTCCTATTTGTCACTGCCTGCCAATTGGCTCTAGAACTCCACTTGTGACCTTTTCAACAGACCCTTCCCAGTCATCCTGAGCATCATTCAGCTTCACTGGTCTGTGCTATCCAACCTTGCAGATTTGCACCTTTGCCCGACTTAGGCATCCAGCAGGACTGTAGAGTGGTCTGTCTATGTTCCCAAGCACCACATTCTAGCACTGCTCCCTTGTGTCTTGTGCCCCAACCAGACAGCATTATCCCTAACATTTTCTTTTTATGCAGCATAATCTCATTCTGTATCCCCCCCCCCAAAGGATTGTCATTGATGTTGAAAGTTACTTAGTGTGCCAAAAATGGATATGCTTTTTTTCCCTTTCTTGAGAATGATAGTTCCATTTTATTATGAACTTCTCATTTACAAATTGTGCTGCTGGTGTAGCCTATTTCTCTTTCACCTGGTAACAATTGTTTATATAATTTTGTTTTATTCTTTAACCCCTTAAGGTGCGATAAGGACCCATGACGGTGCTGGCGCATCGTGGATTTCAGGGCCCCCCGAGAAGCTGCACGCCATTTAGGGAGCCCTGAATTGTTTATATAATTTTGTTTTATTCTTTAACCCCTTAAGGTGAGATAAAGACCCATGACGGTGCTGGCGCATCATGGATCTGAGGGCCCCCCGAGAAGCTGCACTCCATTTGGGGAGTCCTGAATCAGTTAGACACAAAAAAATGCTCTGTGGTCCTTAAGGGGTTAAAATTGCTACACAATATAATTAACCCATTATCTGTATTTTTTCTCTGAACCATTTTTGAAAAATGAAGCAAGCGTTTATAACAGCTTTTAACCCTTTGAGTGCTAGAGGGGTATACAATTCATTGCAAGGTTTATTTGAAACTGTTTGTCAGGATATTCCCCTTTGGGTAAAACAAGAGTTTAAAACAAAATTCTACATGATTAACTTTTTTTGTATAAACTTTTTATTGAAGAGCATGGACAATAAAGAACAATACCATTCCAATACAGATGTAGGGGCACAGACATTATAACCATTATGGATAAGTAATCAGGTCTGGAAATAGCAGAATGGCATTGGCAGATGTCACACCCTGGTTGCGGTGAAAAGGGCTGCATGGCAACAGAGGTAAGGGGAAAAAAATGGGAAAGGGAAAGGAAGGGGGGAATAGGGTGGAGTAGGGTAGGGTGTACGTGCGGAGGCTCTGTCACGTGAAGGCCCCCCAATAATGAGGGCAGGGAGCATAAAGAGGGTATTGTGGAACATGTGTCAATATTCAGGAAGGGGGGAACGAAGGGGAGAATAGGGTGGAGAAGGGTAGGGTGTACATGCTCAGGCTCTATCTCATGGGGACCCCCCAATGTCGAGGGCAGGGAGCATAAAGAGGGTATTGTGGAACATGTGTCAATATTCAGGAAGAGGCAAAGTCAGGTTCCATACATCTCCAGGTCAATGTTCAGAAATCCAGCTCGTGTGTCTAAAGCAATGGAGAAATACATTTTTAGGGATCTGGAGAGGTTCCTATATCTAAAATTCTTTCTGTCAAGTTCTTTCTGTTGAAGTGAGGTGACCCAGTATAGTTGGATCAAAGTGTAAAACCTTGTCTTTGAATTATTTAAGGGTCAGGGGTGCAGCCAGTTCATTAAAATCCATATAAATACTAAAAGGATGAGGGTGTCAAATAAAATAAGGTGGGGCTTGGAGAGAGTGTTGTTAGGGGTGTAATTGCAAGAAGGAATGCCATAGTGAGAGTTCTAAATGTAGGCGCTGCATGCTGTACTTCTGAATGTTTTTCCAAAATGCCGAGATATGATGGCAGTCATAAAGCATGTGTCTAAGGTCAGAGTTCAGTTGTAGACATTTACTACATTTACTTGTAGGTGGTAATCCAATATGGGCAGCTAGTGTTGGGAGCAGGTATACTCTGTGTAGGAGTAGGAGGATCATCTCTTGAAAATACAAGGATGGCAGGGTTTTGAGTGGTGTAGAGTGTTGAAAGATATCCCTCACAGTGACAGTGGGTATAATTGAAAGCCATTTGGCCAGGCCTGAGATGGAAGTAGTATGATCAAATGGTTAAGTAATTTGTATAATCGGGCTATGCTGAACGATATCAGTGAGGGCTGTTGAATCATAATGTCAAGTGGGTTGTCTGGTGGTAAGTCGCTTTGATTGAGTAGGACAGTGTGGACACAGTGTGTTGCCTGTAGGTATGGAAAGATGTGGCAGGGAGGAAGTGCAAACCCATCTGCTACCTCCTCAAAGAGGTATACAGAGAATCAGGAGGGGTGTAATAAGTGTCTCACTGAACTCAAACCCTTTTCCTCCCAAAGGTGAAAGCGCTGATCAGGTTCTCCCTTCTGAAAGTCGATGGTAGTTGGCTTTGTGTGGTGTGCAGTAGGTAAGCTAAGTTGGTGTATGGCACGAAGTGTTGGCCTCTGTAGGAGTGTGTGTAGTGTCCATTGCATTTATCCAGTCTTTTGCATACCTTAGCAGGCTGGCAATATTATAAAGTTTAATATCAGAGAGTCCACATCCTCCATTTGCTTTAGGTTGTTGTAGTTTTTTTAAACTAATTTTCGGTCCCTGAAATTTATGATGTGTCAGAGCAGCATCAATATCAGAGAGAAGCAAAGGTAGCATTTGTCATTTATATAGGAGCCATGGAAAGGAGACCATTTAATGAGGGGGAAGGTGCACCAGAAGAAACGTTCAGTCCATAACTGGTTCAGGGTCGCAGAGATATGTATTTGGTATAACAGTTCTGGGTCTCTTGGGAGGCAGATCCCAAGGAATTTAAGATGTGAACTGCTTGCCAAACCATAGGTGGTCCAGTAGTCTAAAGAGATGGTGCCATGAGATTTTATCAAATGTTTTTCAGTATCTAAATTTAGCATGGTTTTTAGGATCAAGTTTGGCAGCTAAAAGGACAACTATGGCAAAGCAGATACTAGTAACGGAGTGTCTGTTTTTAGTTAATCCCATTTGTTCAGGGTAGGTAGGAGCCCATTCAGGCGACTAGCAAAGATTTTGCTAAGCAGCTTGAAATCCATATTTAGCAGAGAGATAGGATGGTATAATGAGACTAAATTGGGATCCCTGACTGGTCTGGGCAAATCAATTACTTTAGCAAGGGTAAAGTGATCCGGAAGTTGGTGATCTTGGAGCATGTTTTTATATAAAGCAAAGAGATACTGAGATATATGATCTTTAAGGATTTTATAGAACTCTGCTGATACACCATCAGGTCTTGGGGATTTTCATTTTCTGGTATCAGCAATCACCAAGGTTATTTCCTCTAGTGAAATAGGGCTGCCTAGGAAGTCTCGCTGGTCAGGAGTCAGTGCGGGAAGGTTGGCAGAAGTCAGATAGTCAATGCCATGTATGGGGTCATCCAAAGGTTTGCTGTAGAGTTGGTCGTAAAACTGCATGAATGGTGAATTGGTGGTAAGAGGGGAGTCAGGTAGTCTTCGGGAATGCATGCCCACTGGGCCTTTATTCAAGGCATTAAAGGGATAGTAATGTTTCATAATAAAAGCAGCTCTAATTAATCATCATAGTATTTGGACTTTGGAGAGTGTTATTTCAATTCTGTCAGAGTTGTAGTTCAAGAGTAATTCAATGACAAAGTATCCCCCTCCCGTCCCCTATTACTGATGTAACACTGCTCAGCCAGAGCAGAAGGAAGGTGCCCAGGTAGATTGCAGAGAAGGACAATCTTCAATTAAGATAAGGGAAAAACCTGAAAAACTTGTCAAGGGGGGCAGGGCTTTCGTTGTTCTCATAGGAAGAAGATTGTCCCCTGCTGTTATCTGTCTGGTCTATGGACTGCATTTCACATCGGAGAAGAGATGGCTTACCCTAGGTAAAAGGGCGGGAGGGGAAACTTTGCTTGTGAATATCTCTCAAACCATAAAGGTTTGAGAGATAAGTCTTATATCGTTCTTCATGTTTTTTTAATGCCTACAAAATAAAATAAAGATAAAACAAAGTATTATTATCCCTTTAAGGCTGGACAGCAAGGTTCCTTACCTGTTTGCCTGGAGATGTAGAATGCCCACCCTTTTCAAGAGGTGGAATTGAGTAGTAGTATACAGAAGTGCATTGTAATTGCTCTATGCATCAAGATATCTAGATTTACTGTGAGGGGTGTTTAATCTAACACGTGCTTTGTATGCTTTAGTTAAAGTACACTGGGCTACTGTCAGTGTGGTAGAGGTTTCCTTTTTCAGTTTAGAAGTATAAGATATGATGTGTCCCCGAAGTACCTCTTTGGCTGTTTGCCAGAAGAAGAGTGGAGTGGATTTCTGTTGAGAGTTATCTTTGTTAAAATAGAGTCATGCTGATTTGAGACTGGTGGCGATGTCAGGGGAATGGGACAGGTACACAGGCATTCTCCAATTAAAGGAGGATGGTGAAGGGGGTTTCAGAGAGAGAGAGAGAGAGAGTTAATGTGAGTGGGGCATTGTCCAAGATGACAGTGTAGTAGATTGTACAATCCTGGACAAGCATCATCAATGACCTGGATGTAAAAAAAAACAATCCTGGTAAAAAGCGTGAGAGTAGACGCTATATTCCCTGTCTATTAGCTATAAATGTTGCCAGGTGTTTTGCAGGGAGAGGACTCTTTGGAAGGTGAGTGTAGGGTTCCTGTGGGCTCTAACTCTTACTGTTTATTTCTGTGCAAAGTAGGGTCAATAGTGTGGTTGAAGTCCCCACCCACTATTACTTTAGCAGATGGGGCATGCATCAGGAATTTAATGATTGGGGCAAAGAAGGGGAATGTTAGGTTATTAGGGGCATAGATGTTACACAGTATGAGGGGTATCTGGTCAGTGAGGCACTGAAGTAGAATGTATCTCCCTTCCTTATCAATAATTTTGAAAGAGAGCTTGAAAATATAGGGATTTATGGAAAAGGATTACAATTTCTCGTGTACTGGTTGTAAATGAGGCTGACACGCAACTCCCCACTCAATACCAACAAAGTTTGTTATGTTCCTGGGCCGAGAGATGCTTCTCTTGAAGTAAGCCTATATGTGTATTCAGTATCTTAAGGTGTGTGAGGATCTTTTTCCGTTAATGGGATTGCGGATACCCCCTACATTCCTGGAGGTCAAGTTCAGGGCATTTGGTATGAGTGACGTTCTGGTAGTCATAGGATGGTTATGCGAAACCATGTGCTGGGATAGCATAAAAGCAATTTACACTCACCATGATGGCTGCCTTTCTCAGCGAGGGTGCTCCAAGCAGATCGGTAATGTGCAGAGACGGTGATCTCGGTGAATGGGTTCTGAGGGATGCTTTCCCCACGTACAGAGTGCAGAGATGGAGAGAGAGGAAAAGAAAGGGAGGGGCATGAGAGAAGTAGGGAAAGGCAAGGAACATGAACACATTAAACAAAGTAAACAAGAAACAGTAGACTTAGAGTATACCAAAGCATTCTTACAATACTCTAAAGAATTCAAAGTTCTAAAGTTATTGCTATGCCCATTATGGATGTATCAGATGCAAAGAGAACATTCAATACATGTGAAGTAGATCAAAACAGTAGAAAAGCATTGTCAAACATAGGGAGCAGATACGTGTATTTTATAATAATAAAGCAGCCCAGGTCTACATCACTCCAGCTCCAAATGTTGCAACACTGAGAGACAAGGTAATTCAGTATCCATCAAAAATATTATTGCTAATGGCGATCCCCTCCTTCTCCACCCCAGCAAGTCCCATATGGGGCAGACAATTAAAGAATTAATGATTTATTAGTAACGGACACAGGGCAGTGAAGTTGCAGCCCCGCACCAAGGTTAAAGCAATACCGGAAGTTGTGGGGCCAAGTTGCCGTAGAGTCCCAGGGGAAAAAAGGTGGGGGGAGTAAGATTGCATTTTTTAAATAAATTGGTCTTGAAAGGCCCTCTCTTAGCTTGTAGCTTTTTGGAATATCATGATGAATGCTAACACTAATATGTCAGCCATACTTTTGGAGTCCTGTTCAGTACATAGATAGTTCATTTGTCTGATACTCAGGTTTTCCATTGTATCCAGCACATTTATTTGAATGTATTCCCGGATGTTCATTCATATCATGGAGATTAAGGAAGAAAAACTTCTGGAGTTTATCTACACAGAAGACAATCCTGCCTCACTTTCAGGAATCAAGTGCAGTCTTTTCACAAGGTCTAACATTTTTAGTAAAAGTTCCTGGTCTTTCTGTAGAAATATTTTGCTCTGAGGTCTTACCATCTTGTTTTTATGTTTTATTTATCTAATAAAGCGTTGCTTTACAGTCTGTTTAGGCTGAACTTAATCTGGATCTTTTCACTTGTCCTTGGCTATAGTGTTATGGAGGATCAGTTTTATCAGAGCAATTTAACATGTCATTCTGATGCTACTTACATAACATAAGGTACATAACATGGCCACAGCTGTGTTTAAATTTAAACAATTTTTCCAGAACTTTATAAAACTCTAGATTATATGAGACTGCTGGATTATTCAAATGTAATGTCTGATTTACCAACACCATCAACAAGGCCAACTGGATACAATTTGCTATAAAGATAGTCAGCATTTTTTTTGCTGTTCTGTATAATTGCTTAGGACTTCATTTTGGCTGTTAATTGTTGCAGCTGTGAAGGGAGCAGCTAAAGAAGGTAGTGGATTTGCTCTGTTTAATCTGAGGAATTTGTATGACTTGGTTCAGGTGATAATAATGTTATATGGCAGCAATTCCTAAGGAATATTTATCTAGTTAGGGAATAACAGTTCTGGCTTATGCAGCGGAAACCATATCCACTAATGGAAATCTGAAGTAATCATCCATAACAACCAGAAGATACTCCCTTTGTGTCATAAAAAGAGTGTCCACACAAACAACTGTCCAAAAGGCAGTCAACAGTGGAGTCTTTTGCAAGAGAACAGCATTGTGATCAATCATCTAAGTTTGGCATTGAAAACATGTAGTATGTGTAGTATTTAATTTTTTTTTTTTCATTTATCGACAGTAAAATATTTTCTGTTAGGCCAGCTATTTTAACCCTTTGTGAGCCAGAGGGGCTGGGTAATGTGCTGGGTAAAAAAACAAGCCAAATAGTAATATTGCATTTGAGTATGAGCTTAACGGATCAGGATATATCAGACAAGATTTAGAAAAAAACAAACAAACAGATTTTGCAATTTTGTCATCGTTTTGACAGGCTAACGTTATGACAACCTCTATTTGATGATCAGATTTTGTGTCAGTGTTTAATCTACTTTACTGTCATTGTTTTTGCAGGAGTGTGTCACTGCTTTTGCAGGAGTATGGCTAGCAGCAAAATGTTTATATGCTGTGAAAGACATAACTGATTTTTAATGATTAACTGAAGTAATATGTCATGCAGAGCACCTACATAATTAATTCCTAACCAAATAGTCAGTGAGGCGAATGTACCAAGAAGTGGTTTCTAGTGATCTCCAGTGTTGCTTGACTCCTAACAGAAATTAGACCCACAGGACTGACGTAGGATTATAGAACACTGACCAAAGGCATTTCTCATCTCCTACCAGGGAGTGGACAAAAAGGGTGAGGTAGGATTTCAGATCATAGACCAAAGGTCTTGGGATAGAGTCCTGGAATACTTTCTGTAGTCAGTGTCTCAGTCAGGGTTCCAATAGGAAATCAGATTCATAGGTGGTAATACAAGCCAGAGGTTAGGATGGACAGTGGGTAGCTAAGGATCAAAGGTCACACTCCAAGTTTCAGAGGTCACAAAATTAGGTTTGAGGTTGAGGTCACAGGCAAAGGGTTAAGAGAGACAGCAGGCAAAGGCAGGATCTGGTACACAGGCAAAGAGTATGATTCTCAAATAGCAGAGATCAAACTACACCTTGCTCATTTGAATGCTGTGGCAGAATGGATGCTCTTTTACGGTTGCTGTAGCTGCATCCAATTAGCAACCTGTTGGGCTGATTGACGTATTAATTTGGTATTATTGTCTGAAGTAATAGTGATGTTTATTTTTGCATTTTATATATACTCTTTTTTGGTCTTTGTTTTTATATCTATAATTAATCTATGATTAAGTACTATGTTTAGATTGAAACACATAAGATGGCTTCCAGTATTGTGCACCTAACAGGTCCCACCTCTCAGTGTATTTTTATTATCTCAATAAATATGCATATTTTTATAAAGCCAGTGCACGCTATTTTTAATTTGGAGTGCTGCTGCATTCTTTGTTTTGGAGTCTACATTGTTGCCTTAACAGCAGTGAGACTTTTGATACATTTGATCACTTGACTCCATGTTTTAAGCTGATAGCGTTTTATCACTTATTGCATTTACTTCATTCAGTTTGCTGCTTCCTGTCACATTTCCTGGTTACAGCATCATATTTCCTGCTTCCTAATGTGTTTGCCATCTTGGAAGGTCTGGATTCCACTTTCCATTTTTTGTGCCATCATCTTATTGCAAATTTTATGAGCGAGAGCTAAATATCTGTTACAGACCTATTTACTACAAAATATGGGTATAATGCTGTGTTATTTTACTCTCAGTAATAAAAATGATGTATTACGGTCACATTTATGGGTAAATGGGTATAGTTTTGGTTGTGGAAGTTCATAGTGAACCACTATATACTATGACTTTGTTCTTTTACATTGTAGGGGAGTAATAAAAAAAATTCCATTGATTAAATGCCAGAGAGGTCTCCAGTGCATTATTTTTCAATATGTTTGAGATCTCTTTAACATTCATGACACTAAAAGCCCTGGCTAAATTAATAGAAATTTTGAGAACATCTACTTGTCCCCATGATTCACCTGGTTTGCTCCAGAATTGTCCAGTTCTTCTTGGTACGTTTACCTCTATGTCTTTCCCTTAGTCACTCACTTTTCAGTCAGAAAAGCCAGAATAAATAACATTAATGAGACAAGTGTATATTATAGCTTCTTTTTAGGAACTACGCAGCTATAGGTATGAATTTAACCCTTTCAGTGCCAGATGGATACGCAATGCATCGGGTACCCCTCTGGCTCTGAGAGGGTTAATTCTGGAGGTAATTTTCTTTCACTCCCAGAACAAGAACCCAGAGTGGTATTAACCTCTTCTGGTGATCTATGCAGGAATCGTTCTGGCTAGTTCAAGAAAAAAAACAAAGCTACTGTATTGGCTAGAGTGCTGCAATTTTAGATCTCTGTTTGGTCTTATAAATGATTAGATATCACCAGAAACATGTAACAATATTTTTTCAATGCACTGCAGAATAAGAAGTCCACCAAAATGTTCTCACATCTTGGGGAGGGGGGAGAGTTTATCCGATACAGGGCACGATCCAAATGTTTGTGCAAAAAAGCCGGTAGGGCAAAATGGATACCGACCGACAAAAGAAAATGTCTTACTTGATATTTAAATGTCCTACCGACTGAAAGCACAACGGACGTTAGGCCACAGAAACTGTGTTGTGGCCAAACATCCTTTTTATGCGCTAAGTTCCCAAAACGCTGCTAAATAGCGGCAGTGTCTAGAACTTAAGAGTGAGAAAGCTAACAATCAAATCCTGATATACTGCCAAGCACCTATCGTTATCTTATATGTCTTACACTTACCTGTCATCCACTGTCTGTCTCCTTCTGTCTTCATTCTGCCTTATCTTCATTCTTCTGTCTTGTATCTTCTTTCTTCTCTTTAGTCTTCTTGAATCTGCAAAACAAAAACAAAGTATGAATACAATGCAGAATAATGAAATACATTGTTTAACCCCTTGAGTGCCAAAGGTGTAGATAATGCATTGCAAAGCAATGTTTTGCGGACCTCTCTGGGGCTCAAAGAGTTAGACGATGTATTAGTTCCCAGGTTTATTAAAATATGCCACCATTATTATTTTAAGACATAAGCCATTATAGTAAATTATAGTAAAATACTTAGCTTGATAATAATAATAATAATAATGTCTCTGTCGCTGTGTGCGGCCACAGAGGCAACGTCGGCAGAGACATTGCTGTGTGCCACAGACCCCACTTTTGCTGCCTCACGGGCTGATGATTGGCTGGGATGTGCGTAAGCACATCTCAGCCAATGGCTGTGAGGGAATTGGATCAGAGGCTGCCCATATATAAAGACAGTCTCTGCTCAGATTCCCTCATTGTGGAACAGGCTTTGGCCAGTGAGGCAGCAGAAGCGGGGGTGGGGGTGGCGCACAGCAATGTCTCCACTGCCTCTGCTGCCGCACACAGCAGCAGAGACATTATTATTATCAAGCTAGTATATTAATATTATGTTTTTTGGACATATGATATTGGTGCATATTTACTATTATGGCTTATATCTTAAACTAATAATAGTGGTATATTTTAATAAACCTGGGCACTAATACATTGCTTAAATCTTTGAGCCCCAGAGAGGTCCCAATGCGTTGCGTACCCCTCTGGCACTCAAGGGGTTAAATGATGTATTGTATTATTCTGCTATGTATTCATACTTTATTTTTGTTTTATAGATACAAAAAGACCGAAGAGAAGAAAGAAGAAGACAGAAGATGACCAGGAAGATGAGGACTCCGCTGGACATCAGGATTAATGGTGTTACTTTTAATGGGATGTTGTTTTTTTAAGTTAGTTAAGTTTTTTTTATTTTTGTTCAAGTTTCTGCATCAGCTGTTTGAAGATCCGATAAGGGACTCAAGTCACAAAAAAACTGGGTCTTAACTTTCCTGTCGTAACTTCAGTCCCTTATTTTATCTTCATGGCTATCGCAGACATTTGAATCGATACTTATGTTGTTTTCATCATTTTCTATGGGTGAAAACACCTCTTAACTATATCACACAACGGCTTGTATTTGTGCCGGTATTTTTTCACAGCACAGGCATTTGACTAGCTTACTGTGCTTGAAAAAATGCCATCAGCAGAAAAAACAGCTGTCTCCAACAATTGGATGGAGCCCACAATCCTTAATCTCTTGGATGCTAAACGTTTCCAGTGCTCTGCAGATCAGTGTGCTCTAACATCCAAGGGTTAACCACTGAAAACTGTATTGCAAGAAAATACATGTATTATTAGGCAAACTGCTGGATGTATTGGGAAAGGTAGAACAGTGCACCCCTATGTCAATAGGAGATGTGAAACCTCAAAAAAGAGGGTGAAGCATCTCCCAGCAATGGGAATACCCACATTTTACTCCATAGGACCATAGGAAACGTGCCGTATGTTGTAGTTTGTTTGTGCATTAACCCTGTGCTTTCTTGCTAGATATACTGTTTCTCTGGTCTACAGCCAGTTTCCGTGCTTTTATGTTGTTAGTCTGTGTCTAGTCTTCCTCCTTCAGGTTACCAGTTGGTCACCCAGTTGGGTCTGTGCCACGCAGTTGTGTTGATGTTCATTCTGCAGTCATCTCTCTGTAAGTCCTGCTAACCACTTACCCTACAGTTAGCAGGCCAGTGTCCAGGCTCTTGCTTTTTCATGTGGTTACAAGTTCAGTGGTCTGTATTACTCAAATATATCCACTGCCCTGTGGGTCAAATATCATTGAAGGCCTAGTCAGCCATGACACCAATCTATACTACACGCAGGGCAGTTTTATTACCTGTGCTAAATACTTCACTGGTTTTATCTCCAAATACCCCATTGACTATAATTGCATTTTTAGATATATTTCAATTACGTTTATTTTAAGGACTTTGTTACTAAGGCATTTAGCTCTCCTGTGTTATGGTAATACATTATATTAAGCGGGCAATGGATTGAATATTTCTCTTATGAGAGTAAGTGGCCTATACGGACATCAACACTTCTTTTGGATAACAGATAAACATTTTTTTGATCTAACCTGGATATTTGGTTATATATCATTTAGTAACGTTGTTTATTTATTATTTGTTTTATTTTTTACTATAAAATGCCTAGATGTCACTAAAGATGACCAATAACCATTCATAAAATCAGTCCCTCCCAAGTAGTCTGTACAAGCCGATAATATAAACATATAATTAAATTATATAAGTGATAACAAACTTGGTAAAAAAATATAAAAATGTATTATACGCTAATTATAGAAATAACACAACAATAATAAAATATAAAAATAACACAATAATAGACTCAGCATTAATTAATACAGTCTTAATACAGATCAATACCTGAACAAAATCATACACCATAATTATAGACACCCTCCAATTACAGCTGTCTTAAGCCTACAGGGACATGAGTATTTTATCTAATGAAACAGAGTAACCAACTCTCTTGCAACACTAGATATTACCTTAAAACAAAGTATTTCAGGATCTCTCTACTTTACCTAAAATCAATAAGCGTAGGACTAACGTAGGGCTAGAATATTAATGTAGTGTCCCAACTTAACTGGTTTACTTATAATCTCCGCATAATATTTGTAGGATGATATATGACTAAATCAAATATTCTACAGTAGAGGAAACAATATAATTTCCAATGATAGCTGAACCAATATTTCCTGTACAGCTAATATCTACTATTTCCTTAAACTTTAAGGCAATGTAATTATTTGATTGGTCATATAACAAATGCAGAGAAAATAAAATAAAATAGATAAAGTTTAAGAGAGATATATTTACCAGCCTTTTTGCAGATCCTGAAATATTGGTGTGGTAGAGTCATTTCCCCTGGGGTCTCTCTGTCTCTGCCTGAGTATCTGTTCGGTATGTCTGGAGATCTGGACTCTGCTGTGGAACTCTGTACTTCTTGTGACCTACACCTGCTCTTTCTTGGGTATCCATGGATCTTCTTGGGTCTCCCTCAGTTTCAGTTCTTCCTCTGTCAGTCCTCAGTCATTCAGTCTCTCTTTTTATCCCTTATTGGCCTCTGGCTCCCCTTTTTATTTAGTTTTTCCACATGTAAAGTGGAACACTCCCAAAAAGGTGTGGTGAATATGTGTCCTAATCTACTTGGATACCTGAGATCCCACCTCAGTTAATCTTTACTGGAATGCAGTTACCTCTGTTCATCACATGGCCACTAGGCGGCACCATTAGCCCACAAATGTAATAATGATTGGGTTTCAGATATCTTATCAATTGCCAGAGAAATAAAATGTGGAATAACTACACATATACACATACAGATATATATACATACACATACATGCATGCATACATACACATACAGTATTCCTGGCTGTTGTATTCAGTGGATATAAAAAGTCTACACAACCCTGTTAAAATGCCAGGTTCTTGTGATGTTAAAGAATGAGACAAAGATAGATCATGTCAGAACTTTTTCCACCTTTAATGTGACCTATAATGTGAACAATTCAATTGTAAAACAAACTGAATATTTGCCCACTCTTCTTTGTAAAAGCGCTCCAAATCTGTCAGATTGCGAGGACATCTCCTGTGCACAACCCTCTTCATATCACCCCACAGATGTTGAATTGGATTCAGGTCTGGCTGGGCCATTCCAAAACATTAATCTTCTTCTGGTGAAGCCATGCTTTTGTGGATTGGGTGTGTGCTAAGGGTCGTTGTCGTGCTGAAAGGTGAACTTCCTCTTCATCTTCAGCTTTTTAACGGACGCCTGAAGGTTTTGTGCCAAAATTGCCTGGTATTTGGAACTGTTCATAATTCCCTTCACCCTGACTAAGGCCCCGGATCCAGGTGAGGAAAAACAGCCCCAAAGCATGATGCTGCCACCACCATGCTTCACTGTGGGTATGGTGTTCTTTGGGTGATGTGCAGTGTAGTTTTTGCACCAAACATACCTTTTGGAATTATGGCCAAAAAGTTCAACCTTGGTTTCATCATGCTTTTGGGGGACTTGATGTTTGTTATTTCAAACTTCAGCTTGGCTTGGATGTTTTTCTTTGTAAAAAAAGGCTTCCGTCTTGCCACCCTACCCCATAGTCCATTCATATGAAGAATATGGGAGATTGTTGTCACATGTAGCACACATCCAGTACTTGCCAGAAATTCCTGCAGTTTTCTTCTCGTCTTCTCATCAATTTTGGAGGGACGTCCAGTTCTTGGTAATGTCTCTGTTGAGCCATATTTTCTCCACTTGATGATGACTGTCTTCACTGTGTTCCATGGTATATCTAATGCTTTGGAAATTCTTTTGTACCCTTCTCCTGACTGATATCTTTCAACAATGAGATACCACTGATGCTTTGGAAGCTCTCTGCGGACCATGGCTTTTGCTCTGTGATGCAGCTAAGCAAATATCAGGAAAATCCTACTAGGACGGCTGAACATTATTTGTGATTAATCAGAGTCACTTAAATGATGGCAGGTATGTAATGACTTCTATTTAACATGAGATTGAATGTGATTGGTTGATTCTGAACACAGTCATATCCCCAGTTATAAGAGGGTATGCACACCTATGCAACCAGGTTATTGTGAGTTTTCTATTTTTTATTTTTACCCCTCAATGAGTCAGTTTGTTTTGCAATTGAATTGTTAATATTATAGGTCACATTAAAGGTGGAAAAAGTTCTGACATGATTTATCTTTGTCTCATTCTTTAACATCACAAGAACCTGGCATCTTAACAGGGTTGTGTACACTTTTTATATTTCATCGGTTAGAATTTTTATCTGGAATCAATCCTGCTATTAGACAAATCTGGTTTAATCTATTTAAGTGAGATATACTATAATAGATCAGACTGGATTTTGAGTATGGCTGATACACTAAGGTATGTTGATAACGCAGGCAGAACATTCCAAACATAATAGACAGTGTTCTATATGAATTAACGGTTGTCAGCATAGATGTGCATAGAGGGGAAACACGCACATACATAACACACCATATCCATACAGAGATAGCTGTACAACCCCACACATATTTATGTGTATAAGTGTTTAATTCGTATGATCACTTATAAGGTTACATTAAACTTCTGAACTGATATTCAAGTTTTCTGTTTTTCTTTCTTAGACCTGGGTGACAATGTAACTTTGAGGGAGTTTTGTTGAATCAACAGAAACTCTTAATTCATTTTCACTGGCCACACACACCTGTATCTTCCATTGCCTCTGAGACCAGAGATCTATTGGTATAGTTAAAGAATAGTAAACAAGACTGGTCAGGGGAACACACAGTTGTAAAAAGGAATGGATTATAGTAAAATCCTTCCACTGACAAATAACTAATTCTCCTATCTACAAAGATATACCTAGGTCCCATCTTTAGCTCTTTTTAATTTTTATATAGTTTGCTATTCTGACACTGCTATGAGGAAAGTATTGCTTGAAGCCTTTCACTGCACTCCAGAAACATTCTGGTTCCAATTAAGGAGATCCACCAGAGCAGTTGTTACATGGACATGTGGAGGAGGTGGCTATGTCGATTTTGTAGTCAGTGTGAGGGAGTACACTTCCTCACTGAGGCAGAGGACTGCTCAGTTTCTGAGGGCTGTGAATTTGTGGGAGACTTTGAAGGGTTCCATCGCAGGTTGAATCTGAGGCTGGTACTGATGCAGGCAAATGGACACTGAACTCGTGCTCTGTCTGAAAGTGGTAGTAGCCTGACCCTGGTCCATGGCATGATGTCCCACAAGACCAAATGCTTAGTGAGACCGTGGGGGTAATCTAAGCTAATAGCAGCAAGTAGGTCATCCTCGGCCATGTTTCACCTTCACTGATAAAGGAGTCCTCAGAAGGGTTGGGGTATGCAAATTCTCTAGGTGCCTTGCATAACTGGCACTGACTATCTTTATGACCTCTGTATAGAAGTGACCCTGAGCCAATCTGGGAAGCTGACTGCTCCTGGTGGGAACATTGACCCACCCAGAACTTGGCCAAGTGTCCTGATCTAGGACCACGGGGTAACTTAGTGGAGAATGGTACTAGGACAAGTTGCAGATGTGACTGGGGGCAGACCAAAAACCCTACAGAGCCAGATCATTAGGTTTAAGGGGGACCAGAGGAGAGCTTAGAGCTTTGTGACCCAGAGGTTTTTAAGGGTGCCCTTAGGAGGATGTGACTCTGGCCAGGCTTAAAGCTGGGGCTGAGCCATATTGCCCGAAAGGTAATCTGCAAGAGGATCATGCACCCAGGTACAGGGTATCCTAGGATAATAGGCTACTTCACAGTGATTCCTAAGAAAGGTCTCTGACTAGTCCCAGATTTGAGGAGGGGGCTATTTGTCCTTTAGCCTGACAATCTAATGGGAGATCAAATTCCTGATCTCCTACAGAGCTGCAAATGTAGCTCCATCTTTGAAGCCATAGAGTTTACTCCAGAACTGACAGCCAACCAAACAGCTGAGCTGCACCTGGTTTTGCTCCCCTACAAGAATATTTTCTCCAGCCTACCTGAAAGAGTGAAGGGGATTAAGCATGATGTGGACACAGGGGAGGTTATTCCAAAACATACCCATCCCTATAGAGTTAGTCCTACAGTGGGAAATTCAAGAAATGTTGGAGCTGGGTATCATCACTAAATCAAGTAGCGACTGGTCTAGTCCTATTGTGCTAGTAAAGTGGCCAGATGGTTCAACCAGGTTCTGTACTGACTATAGGAGGCTAAACTAAATCATTAAGGGTGATACCTATCCAATGCCCAGGGTGGATGAAATTCTGCATAGATTAGGTCCTGTCCAGTTCATCACCACAACTGACCTGACAAAGGGGTACTGGCAAGTGGAGCTAACTGTCAGGGCCGGAGTCGGATCAGCCTTTACCTGTCCACATTGTCTCTATGAGTACAAACTCATGCCCATTGGCATGAAGACTGCCCCTTGGATTTTCCAGTTCCTTATGAACAAGATCTTGGCTGGCTTGGAACCCTTTGCCTTCAATATCTAAATGATAATGCTATATACAGTTACGACTGGGAGTCTCATCTCCACCACCTACAGTTAGTGCTGGCTTGTATTCAGGAGGCTATATTAACAGTAAAAGCACACAAGTGCCAGTTCATTAGAGGAGAGGTAACCTACCTGGGACACACTGAGGGAAAAGAGCACTTGAAGACTCTGAAGGCTAAGGTAGAGACAAGTGAGAGTTTTCCTGGGAGCAACTGCCATGCATTTGTCTCAGAGTATTATGCTTTTGCCGTGGAAGCAGAGTGTCAGTGAACAAAGATGGAAGCTTAAATGATGAGTTGCATGTGTCAAGGGACTTAAGTTGATTTGAAACATCATTGCCAATTTACCTCCCTAGCTGTGTAGGGATATTGGCATATAACATCACCCTCATGCTATCCTGCAAAACATGGACCAAAAAGGCCATCACAAGCACCAAGATCATGAAGTTCCTACCTGTACGACATAGGCAAACAGAGAAGGTTTTTCCCACCTGAGAGGGGAGCTTTGTGTTGCTCTGGGTCAGCCTAGGATCCTCATGCCAAACCTTTGCCCACACCTTAGGGCCAAGTTTCCACAAGCCCACAAAGTATCTTCAAATATTTGACTCTATAAACCAGGATTCATGCCAGGGAGAGAGACTAAAAACAATATGACCAAAGCTATATCACCAATGTATACAGCTCTCCATCACAATAGACTAACTCTTCTGGAGTCAGTTGATGCAGAAAAAGCTTTGGACAGGGTCATCTGGTTATATCTTAGAGGGATAGTAATGTTTCACAATAAAATAATCTTCAATTAATCTTCATAGTATTTGGGCCATGGAGAGTGTTATTTCAATACTGTCAGAGTTGTAATTCAAGAATAATTGTATGATAAAGTGTCCCCCTCCCACCCCTTGTATCTAGTGTAAGCCACCTCCCTCAGATGTGGAATCTGGTCTGAAGACCAGACAGTTCACAGCAAGGGACAATCTTCTTACTGTGAGAACAATGAAAACCCTGCCACCCTTGAAAGGGTTTTCCCTTATGCTAATTGAAGATTGTCCCTCACTGCAAGCCATCTGGACACCACCTTTCTGTTCTGAGGTGAACGGTGTTACGTCAGTAAAAGGGGCGGGAGGGGGGTACTTTATCATTCAATTACTCTTGAACTACAACACTGACAGTAATGAAATAACGCTCTCCATGGAGCTGCTTTTATTTTGAAACATTAATATCCCTTTAAGGAACTTTTTCCTATTTGGGCCAAGGACCTCAAGACACTATTAGTATTTTGAGTCTCTGTGTGAGATTGAAAAGAAATGGCTTTATCTCTGATCCTTTCCCCATTTCCAATGGAACTAGACAGGGTGACCCCTTTCCCCTATGATCTTTAAATATTCTTTGAAGCCCCTACTGAATATGATTCATTCATGTCCAGGGGCCTCCATAAAGATGGGGTGGCTTGGTTTTCTCCAGCTTTGCAGACAAATCCTCTTTACCACCACTATTAGATATCCTGAGGAGTGGTAGGATTTCTAACTCCAAAATGAACTTCTAAAAGTTAGAAGTCTTATTAATGTGCCTCTAATCCTATATAATATATATAATAATTCACTAAAACATGTGTAATGACTCAGTCATGCGCAGTAGAAACTGCTGCGCGGGCTGCAGTCATGCACAGTAGAGACTGCTCGCGCTACGGCTGATACAGAGCGTCCACCAAAAAGGATAAAAAAATTATCATGTTATATAAAAGTCTTAGCGCTACAGGGAGTCCAATAAAACATATCACAAACTACTAATTTCTAAAATATATTTATTATGGAAACCATGTGGTAACAAATGGCAAAAATTCTACCATAAACATTCTTAAACTAAACGAATGGCAACGGTACCATAAAATCTAAATAGCTTTAATAGATAACATACAAAATACATGACCCAGGGAAATAAGACAACTGTAACAAATAAAACATGGAGAACGAGATATACTATCTAATAGGCATCTAAGGAAATAATTCCAAAGTGCCTATAAATATAAGTCAATATTTTGTGAGCAATCACAAATATAATTAGGAATCAAGGTAGAATATATTCCAAAGTTCCTAACTGGTACTATGTAGCTGTCTTCACATATGTGCATGATACATATAAGAATGTGCATCAAAGGGAATAGAACCCAAAATGTGTAATATAAAAGGAAAACCCAAAACAATATATGCTAAGGTTGCAGCAAGGACACGCAGACTACTAAAACGTCACAATACTGCCTTAAAACAAATAAGCCACCTAAATATAAAGTATGTTTCAAAAGAAATAAAAGTGAAATCAACCCCCATGGATAAGTAAAAGTATTTTTCACCTGGTACAAGGATTAAAGAACATTCATTGAGGTTATGCAAGAGTACATCTCTAAATCCATATAGTTCACATAAATATCATATTCGATGACTCATATAATCTCCTGTACTGTACTAGGCCACTCATTCTGTTAAGTAATAGAACATCAATATGAAGAAAGTGGACAGTGATAATTAGGCAATATAGACATGCACTTAAATAAGTAAATATACACATGCACTTAAACTAATTTTTCGTGAGGATACGTTTTCCAAACTTTCTTCTAAAATATTTTTCACAGATTTTTTTTTACAGTAAGGTCTGTTAAATTGTGGAATTCCTAGACCAAGGATGTGGTAACGGCACATATAATGGATACATTTAAGAGAAGATTAGATATTTCTTTCAAGAGGGAACATACAGGGTTATACTGTGTAATAGTAGGCAAAACAGGAAGTTCCGAAAAAGACTAACTTATTTGAAAGCAGAAAAGCTTATATAATTCTCATTTCCCTGGGTTATGAGGCAAAGATTCAATTTGATAAACTTGTGTCTATTTTCAACCTACTTTACTATGGTACTAAATATTCATTAAATTCTGCTGTAGGGTCAGATGTTAAGATTCTATACGTGTAGGTATTAGATAACGATCTATCAGCTTCCTGGCTTTTATTCATAACCACAATTGTTATTATTATTTTTTGTAATTTTTCCATGGTTCCCTTTTCGACTTTAGTCAGATTTACAGTATTTCAGATAAGTGAGTACACCCCTCACATTTTTGTAAATATTTTTATCTTTCATGTGACAACACTGAAGAAATGACACTCTGCTGCAATGTAAATTAGTGAGCGTACAGCCTGTATAACAGTGTAAATTTGCTGTCCCCCTCAAAATAACTCAACACACAGCCATTAATATCTAAACCTTGGCAACAAAAGTGAGTACACCCCTACGTGGAAATGTCCAAATTGGGCCCAAAGTGTCAATATTTTGTGTGGCCACCATTATTTTCCAGCACTGCCTTAACCCTCTTGGGCATGGAGTTCACCAGAGCTTCACAGTTTGCCACTGGAGTTCTCTTCCACTCCTCCATGACAACAACACGGAGCTAGTGGATGTTAGAGACCATACACTCCCCCACCTTCCGTTTGAGGATGCCCCACAGATGCTCAATAGGGTTTAGGTCTGGAGACAAGCTTGGCCAGTCCATCACCTTTACCCTCAGCTTCTTTAGCAAGGCAGTGGTCGTCTTGGAGGTGTGTTTGAGGTCGTTATCATGTTGGAATACTCCTCTGAAGGGAGGGGATCCTGCTCTGCTTCAGTATGTCACAGTACATGTTGGCATTCATGGTTCCCTCAATGAACTGTAGCTCCCCAGTGCCGGCAGCACTCATGCAGGCCCAGACCATGACACTCACACCACCATGCTTGACTGTAGGCAAGACACACTTGTCTTTGTACTCCTCACCTGGTTGCTGACACACATGCTTGACAACATCTGAACCAAATAAGTTTATCTTGGTCTCATCGGACCAAAGGACATGGTTCCAGTAATCCATGTCCTTAGTCTGCTTGTCTTCAGCAAGCTGTTTGCGGGCTTTCTTGTGTATCATCTTTAGAAGAGGCTTCCTTCTGGGACGACAGCCATGCAGACCAATTTGATGCAGTGTGCAGAGTATGGTCTGAGCACTGACAGGCTGACCCCCACCCTTTCAACCTCTGCAGCAATGCTGGCAGCACTCATACGTCTATTTCCCAAAGACAACCTCTGAATATGATGCTGTGCACGTGCACTCAACTTCTTTGGTCGACCATGGGGAGGCGTGTTCTGAGTAGAACCTCTCCTGTGAAACTGCTGTTTGGTCTTGCCCACCGTGCTACAACTCAGTTTCAGGGTCTTGGCAATCTTCTTATAGCCTAGGCCATCTTTATGTAGAGCAACAATTCTTTTTTTCAGATCCTCAGAGAGTTCTTTGCCATGAGGTGCCATATTGAACTTCCAGTGACCAGTATGAGAGAGTGTGAGAGCGATAACACCAAACTGAACACACCTGCTCCCCATTCACACCTGAGACCTTGTAAAACTAATGAGTCACATAACACCGGGGAGGGAAAATGGCTAATTGGGCCCAGTTTGGACATTTCCACTTAGGGGTGTACTCACTTTTGTTGCCAAGGTTTAGACATTAATGGCTGTGTGTTGAGTTATTTTGAGGGGGACAGCAAATTTACACTGTTAAACAGGCTGTACACTCACTACTTTACATTGTAGCAGAGTGTCATTTCTTCAGTGTTGT
Organism: Rhinophrynus dorsalis; assembly: GCA_037306005.1. Lineage (NCBI taxonomy): Eukaryota > Metazoa > Chordata > Amphibia > Anura > Rhinophrynidae > Rhinophrynus > Rhinophrynus dorsalis. The sequence goes on along the minus strand of CM074719.1, from coordinate 518,802,762 downwards.
CACATGAAAGAAAAAATAAAAGTATTTACAAAAATGTGAGGGGTGTACTCACTTATGTGAGATACTGTATATATTTATTATATTTTACATTGATTTTCCTTTTTCCTGTATCCATAATTTCTGATTTAGGGAAAAACTGGGATCTTCATTTAAATTGAGTATGTATTTAAAATGATAGGTGATGACATTATAGGGTTTTTCAAAAACAATTTTTAAACATAGTTGACATATACATTTTTGAATACTGATATATCCCTGAAATGTATTGAGTTTTGGGTCATACTTAAATCCCTTAGATAAGAGACTCAAAGTGTTACCATGCAACATCTTAAAGGGATAGTAATAACTAAAATGTAAAAAAAAATATGTTGTAGGGTTTATCCCCCTGAGTAAAACAAGAGTACTCCCACTGCTGAAAGATGTTTCATTCAAAAGTTATTAATTTTCAAAGTTGAATTTTTTAGGTGCAATAACACAGTGGCCTGAAATTTTACAGTGGCGCTGTTGCTACACCATCCTATGGAGATTTATGGTCCTGAGACCAGAGCTGTCCATAGGATCGTGTAGCAACAGCGCCACTGTACAATTTCAGACCACTGTGATATTGCACCTAAAAAATTCAACTTTGAAAATTAATAACTTTTGAATGAAACATCTTTCAGTAGTGGGAGTACTCTTGTTTTACTCAGGGGGATAAACCCTACAACATATTTTTTTTACATTTTAGGTATTACTATCCCTTTAAAAACAACAAAATGAATTATTTCCTTGATATCTTGTTTTTATGCCTCTATTTACCTCTACTTAATCTTCTCTTCCTCTTTTTTATTCTGTATTGTGACACATGATTTTGATTGTTCCTGCCTGCTGATTCTTCCTTTGAGATCTCCATGGAGTTCTCCAAGACTACCTTAGGGTAAATTTCCATTTCCACTTTTGATGCCTCACATCCCTTGATTTTGAATTCAAAATATTTCTATTTTTGTTGTGTATCTGTAGTTTGAGTTATTTTCACTTCCTGTCCCAAAAGATGACTTGATATGAGCCATGATTATCTTTACAATCATTAAAATAATATGTGGATGCAATTGGTTGTCCTTCATCCTATAGTACATTGAATCTATTTTCCAAAATAGTTTTTGTAGAACTCTCCCAATCACCTGTGCCTGATATGTTTCCTTTTCTGTGTTCTTTTACTTCTCTTAACTTCCTGCCATCCTCACTATTCACATGTTGTTTCTATTCTTATTTATTTATAATATGGATTCATCTGTTTCCTAGTGATAATGGAGTTTTCTATTTTTGTTCACTGCCTGATATATTCTATTTTCCAATAATTTATACCTAAGTCCTTATATTTTTCAGCTTCTCTCTTAAGTAACTATACACTTCCTGCTCAAACTTTTCAATTTCCTGTTTCCTAACGTGAACTACTAATTTTAATAGGCTCATAGAGCAATAGTGTAGTATTGTGAACCACTTTGACAGGAAAAACAGTCCTTTAAAGTCATATACTGATTCTTTAAAAACAGTAAATTCTTTTGGTATAGTGTAATTTTCTATATTTTTCTGAAGAAAATCCCAATAGTGTTTTAGTGTCCTTAATTAAAGTCCTTCCAATTTTCTTAAAAGTACATTCTATTATATCATCTGTCACCATATTATTTTTCCTCTGTACTTTAAGTAAAAAATTGTATTAATCCTATTCTCTAGTTCCTGAATTGGAGTATATTATAACTGATAGTTAGACTCCATATTGCAGTTAACCTATGAATGGTAAAATAGTGCAAACAATACTAATATATAGAAGTACAAATATGGAGAAAAACCTAGTATAAATCAAATATGGGATACCTAGTAGCTCAGACAAAGATCCACTACTCCTGGATCCAAAATACTAATTTAGATAGATAGACAGATAGATAGATAGATAGATAGATAGATAGATAGATAGATAGATAGACAGACAGACAGATAGATAGGACGTATTATCAATATACAGTTAAGAGTCAAATAGAAGGATTTTAATTAAGTGCCTCTAATATTTATAGGTACTCTATTTGCCCTAGTGTGTAGTGAGACCTGTGTAGGGAGACATGCTATATTAATAACATGTCACAGTAACCATCTGTGGAACTATTATTTAGTATAGTCTTGACGGCACAATTATGCAACAAATATACTTCTCGGTTTATACCCTTATGGGGTGATGATATTAAGGGTGCTTCCCCTCTACACGTGCTACATGTTGAACTATTATTTAGGTTACAGTTTCTTTAATTGTAAGAAGATGTTGTTTTTTATTATGTTTCCTTTTTTGACAATTCCAGTGTTGTAAATTTTAGATTGTGTAATCAAAATTATGATATTATGTGTTAGATAATATACATAAAAATTATCTAATAGTATATATGAATTTAAATTGATTAAATTATCTATCTAAAAGTACTTATGAATTAATTTGAATAATTCTATGTGGAATGTGATAAATAATAATAATAATAATTATGAACTGATTAGATTTACATTTTGCCATTTTAATACTACATAGGTAAAAATATAATGTAATGAAAACACAATAAATTCATAATTAATAATCAAATATATTTTAAATATATTTGAAAGGGGTAATCAAGAAATCTGTCATAAATGGTGTGAAATCCTAACAAATTGTTCCCTACAATTAATGCTGTTGGTAATAGATCAAACTGCTAATTACTCAAAAAGAGATTTCCGCTTTATAGGATAAACATAAACAAGTATTTAGTGAGGAAATTAGCTCTGATTTAAATGAAAAACTTGAATCATCGGCAACTAAATATAAAGACAACATTGTCTCCATTAAAAGGGAAAAGTTGAAACAGGTCCAAGCAGACCACAAGGAATTAAAAACTTATCCGTGGTTAATCGGCATCTCAGAGATAAGAAGATTTTTCCCTGGTAGAAGTCTGAGATATCGAGGTACTAAAAGTGGTGCAGAAACATCTAGTCATAGTGAATCAGTAGTGTGATCAGAAAATTCTGATTTGAGGAAGGTCCTGGCTTGGACTGAACATTTTTGTCTACTACCGTGCATTATTGACATCTCTTGTGGAGTGCTGTCTGTTCTTGGAACATCCAGGCTGAGTAAGTTTGTGTTTCTTATATGGGCCGTGCACCAATTGTTTAGTTCAAAAATATTGCGCATATATATATATATATATATATATATATATATATATATATATATATACTACCGGTCAAAAGTTTTAGAACACCTCAATTTTTGCTACTTTTAGTTATTGCCAAATAACTTGGCAAAAACATTAGAAAAACATATCAATATTGAGTATTTTTAAACTCAAGACAAATATTCTAATCTATTTAGCAGGGTTTTTTTTTAGTGTTTGTAGATGTGTAAAAGATTTTTCGTGTAAAAGCTAAAAAAAAAAAGTGCTTTTGTTACTTTTTTCATCAGATTTTATAATTTTTTTTATAGTAAATTATATGATATGATGAAAATAATGGTATCTTTAGAAAGCCCATCTTATGGCAAGACAAACAGTATATAATATATGTGGGTACATTAAATGAGTAGGAGGAAAATTACAGCTAAACACAAACACAGTAGAAGTGTTCAAACAGCTATTGTCCAGAAAGACAAAAAATGTTCCAAACCTCCGGTCCTTAAGGGGTTAAACAAAATGATTAAATGCTTTTGAAACAGAAGCCATATCTCCTCTCCAAATAATCAGGAGCTCATCAATAAATCTGACAGAGGACCAGGTTTACCCCAGAAATCTAGGACCAAATGTAAATGTCCTACAAAAAAACATAACATGGTTCACAAGATTTGGGCAAACCTGGTCCCTATCATATTACCCTTAATTTGCAAATAGCGATGACCTCTAAAATTAAAATAATTATGAGTAAGTATAAACTGATTATAAAGTAAAATTCCATTGTACTAAAGGCATCAAGAGTACATTTCAACCACTTTCAAACCCAAAGTGTGCTTAATGTTAGAATTAGTGTTGAGCGAGCATGCTCGGCCGATGCTCGGATCGGCTCGAGCATCGCTCTGCTCGGCACATGGCGGTACTCGTACGAGTACCGCATGTGCTCGCCCGCCATGTTCGGGTCTCCTCCCCGCACGTTTTGCGGCTGCTGCGCAGCCAATAAACGTGCAGGGAGGCTCTGACATCGGTGTAATGCCAGCAGCCATGTTGGCTGCTGGCATTACACTGATTGGCTGGCCAGAACCCGTGGTCGGGTGCTGTATAGCACCTGACCATCGAGTTCGGCTCAGTCTTAGCCAGGGAGAGCTGAGGATAGGAAGGGAAAGTCAGTGTAGGGAGGAAAAAAAGCCAAATTGTGAAAAAAAAGAACCAAAAGTCCTTTTTAGGACTACTGTGTGTGGGGGCAGCAGGTTATTTTGTTTGGGGGGAAAAAAAAAAAAAAATATATATTCTGTTTAGTGTGCAAAGTTGCAGATTAGAGCACATTCTGTTTAGTGTGCACAGTTGCAGATTAGAGCACATTCTGTTTAGTGTGCAAAGTTGCAGATTAGAGCACATTCTGTTTAGTGTGCAAAGTTGCAGATTAGAGCACATTCTGTTAAGTCTTCAAACTAAAATATCAAAGTCACATATTCCATTCAGTGTGCGTCGCCGCAGTTTAGCAGCACATTCTGTGTACTGTGCAGAGTTGCAGAATAGGAAGAAATACTGTTAAGTCTTCAAACTAAAATATCAAAGTCACATATTCCATTCAGTGTGCTTCGCCGCAGTTTAGCAGCACATTCTGTGTACTGTGCAGAGTTGCAGAATAGGAAGAAATACTGTTAAGTCTTCAAACTAAAATATCAAAGTCACATATTCCATTCAGTGTGCTTCGCCGCAGTGTAGCAGCACATTCTGTGTACTGTGCAGAGTTGCAGAATAGGAAGAAATACTGTTAAGTCTTCAAACTAAAATATCAAAGTCACATATTCCATTCAGTGTGCTTCGCCGCAGTGTAGCAGCACATTCTGTGTACTGTGCAGAGTTGCAGAATAGGAAGAAATACTGTTAAGTCTTCAAACTAAAATATCAAAGTCACATATTCCATTCAGTGTGCTTCGCCGCAGTGTAGCAGCACATTCTGTGTACTGTGCAGAGTTGCAGAATAGGAAGAAATACTGTTAAGTCTTCAAACTAAAATATCAAAGTCACATATTCCATTCAGTGTGCTTCGCCGCAGTTTAGCAGCACATTCTGTGTACTGTGCAGAGTTGCAGAATAGGAAGAAATACTGTTAAGTTTTCAAACTCAAATATTAAAGTCACTTATTCCATTCAGTGTGTGTCACCGCAGTTTAGCAGCCTATTCTGTGTACTCTGCACAGTTGCAGAATAGGAAGAAATACTGTTAAGTTTTCAAACTCAAATATTAAAGTCACTTATTCCATTCAGTGTGTGTCACCGCAGTTTAGCAGCCTATTCTGTGTACTCTGCACAGTTGCAGAATAGGAAGAAATACTGTTAAGTTTTCAAACTCAAATATTAAAGTCACTTATTCCATTCAGTGTGTGTCACCGCAGTTTAGCAGCCTATTCTGTGTACTCTGCACAGTTGCAGAATAGGAAGAAATACTGTTAAGTTTTCAAACTCAAATATTAAAGTCACATATTCCATTCTGTGTTCGTCACCGCAGTTTAGCAGCCTATTCTGTGTACTCTGCACAGTTGCAGAATAGGAAGAAATACTGTTAAGTTTTCAAACTCAAATATTAAAGTCACATATTCCATTCTGTGTTCGTCACCGCAGTTTAGCAGCCTATTCTGTGTACTCTGCACAGTTGCAGAATAGGAAGAAATACTGTTAAGTTTTCAAACTCAAATATTAAAGTCACTTATTCCATTCAGTGTGTGTCACCGCAGTTTAGCAGCCTATTCTGTGTACTCTGCACAGTTGCAGAATAGGAAGAAATACTGTTAAGTTTTCAAACTCAAATATTAAAGTCACTTATTCCATTCAGTGTGTGTCACCGCAGTTTAGCAGCCTATTCTGTGTACTCTGCACAGTTGCAGAATAGGAAGAAATACTGTTAAGTTTTCAAACTCAAATATTAAAGTCACTTATTCCATTCAGAGTGTGTCACCGCAGTTTAGCAGCCTATTCTGTGTACTCTGCACAGTTGCAGAATAGGAAGAAATACTGTTAAGTTTTCAAACTCAAATATTAAAGTCACATTTTCCATTCAGTGTGTGTCACCGCAGTTTAGCAGCCTATTCTGTGTACTCTGCACAGTTGCAGAATAGGAAGAAATACTGTTAAGTTTTCAAACTCAAATATTAAAGTCACTTATTCCATTCAGTGTGTGTCACCGCAGTTTAGCAGCCTATTCTGTGTACTCTGCACAGTTGCAGAATAGGAAGAAATACTGTTAAGTTTTCAAACTCAAATATTAAAGTCACTTATTCCATTCAGTGTGTGTCACCGCAGTTTAGCAGCCTATTCTGTGTACTCTGCACAGTTGCAGAATAGGAAGAAATACTGTTAAGTTTTCAAACTCAAATATTAAAGTCACTTATTCCATTCAGTGTGTGTCACCGCAGTTTAGCAGCCTATTCTGTGTACTCTGCACAGTTGCAGAATAGGAAGAAATACTGTTAAGTTTTCAAACTCAAATATTAAAGTCACTTATTCCATTCAGTGTGTGTCACCGCAGTTTAGCAGCCTATTCTGTGTACTCTGCACAGTTGCAGAATAGGAAGAAATACTGTTAAGTTTTCAAACTCAAATATTAAAGTCACATATTCCGTGTAAGATGAAGAAGGCGGGTAAAAAGGGACGGGGAAGTGGACGTGATCCTGATAGTTCAGGGCGCGGGTCAGGACGCGTAGAAACTGTGCCTGGTGCCAGAGCACAAGAAAGAAAGACATCCACCATACCTAGCTTCATGTCTAATTTTACAGGGCGTCCCAGGACATCACTCTCGAGGTCCGACCACTGCGAACAGGTGGTCGGTTGGATGACAGCTGATACTGCTTCCAGTCGGTTAAGCACCACCCTGTCTTCCACCAAGTCCACTCTCAGTAGCCAAGAGTCTGGTCAACATAATCCTCACTCTGATCATCCTTCCTCCCACCATACACGGTCTGGTCAAAGAAGTGATCCCACACTGGGATATAGTGAGGAGCTCGTCTCATCACCAATCCTTCATTTGACCCTCTCTCCAAGCACGCTTGCAGAGGAACATGACATCTTGTGCCCTGATTCACAACCTCTAGAGGCTACCCAATCACATGAAGATGACAGATGTGAACGGCATTTAAGGTCAAAGGAAGTAGTGGATGATGATGATGATTATGAGACACAGTTGCCATTAAATCAACCACTATTTCCGTCTCAAGACCTTGTTGAGGAAAATGTTATACAGTTGTCAATGACTGAGTATGTGGTGGGATCAAGACATGAGGAGGATGATCAGAGTGAGGAAGTGGAGGAGGACTTGGTGGACGATGAGGTGACTGACCCCACCTGGGAAGGTGTAGAGCCGAGCGATGACAGCAGTCCTGAGGGTGAGCCATCTGCAGCACCGCAACAGGCTGGAAGAGGCAGTGGTGTGGCTACAGAAAGAAGGCGGACCGCACCAAACCGGCCCGCAAATGTTCCACGGAGCACCCCCTTGCGTAAATCTACCTTGCCAAAGGGTAGGTGTTCCGCGGTATGGCGTTTTTTTAAGGAAAGTGCGGACGACAAAAGAATTGTAGTTTGCAACCTGTGCCACACCAGAATGAGCCGAGGCATGAACACTAGAAACCTCACCACCACCAGCATGATCCGACACATGGCATCCAAGCACCGTAGTAAGTGGGAGGAACGCCTGGATCGCCCATCTGTGTCTGCAGGCCACACCACTGCCTCCTCTTCCCCTGTTTTCGGTGCCGGCCAATCGCCTGTCGAAGGCGCAGGCCCGCATACCTCCCGCCCTGCACCTGTAGCATCTGAAGCACCATCAGCGACCACATCCACTTCCCTGTCCCAGCACAGCGTCCAAATGTTGTTACCCCAGGCATTTGAGCGCAAGCTAAAGTACCCAGCCACCCACCCACAGGCCATAGCACTAACCTCACACCTTACCAAATTACTGGCCATCGAAATGCTGCCATTTAGGCTTGTGGACACTGAGTCCTTCCGCAGCCTGATGGCAGCAGCTGTCCCTCGGTACGCGGTCCCCAGCCGCCACTACTTTTCCCGGTGTGCCATCCCCGCATTACACCACCATGTGTCCCGTAACATCACCCGTGCCCTGACCAACGCAGTTACTGGGAAGGTCCACTTAACGACTGACACATGGACAAGTGCTTGTGGCCAGGGACGCTACATTTCCCTGACGGCACACTGGGTGAATGTCGTGGAGGCTGGGAGCGACTCGGACCCTGGGATGGCACGGGTGCTACCCACGCCGAGGATTGCGGGCCCTACCTCCATCAGGGTTTCCGCCAGCACCTACGTTATTGGCTCCTCCTCCTCCGTTTCCACCTCCGAATTCTCTACACGCAGCGCCACTCCCCCATCAGCCAGTAGCTGGAAGCAGTGTAGCACTGCAGTGGGGAAGCGTCAACAGGCCGTGCTGAAGCTGATCTGCCTTGGGGACAAACAGCACACGGCCTCAGAGCTGTTGCAGGGGATTAGTCACCAGACCGAGCAGTGTCTCTCGCCACTCAACCAGCAACCAGGCATGGTTGTGTGTGATAATGGGCGTAACTTGGTGGCGGCTTTGGAGCTCGGCAAGCTCACACACGTACCATGCCTAGCGCATGTATTTAATTTAGTGGTTCAGCGATTTCTAAAAACCTACCCCAATGTGCATGATCTCTTGACCAAGGTGCGCCGCGTGTGTGCACATTTCCGTAAGTCATCTACAGCTTCGGCCGGCCTGTTGAAGCTGCAGCAGCGCTTACAATTGCCAGCTCACCGGCTGCTGTGTGACGTGAGCACGCGCTGGAACTCCACCTTCCACATGTTGGCCCGGCTTTGTGAGCAGCAGAGGGCAGTAGTGGAGTACCAGCTGTTACACGGTCGTCGCCTCTCCGTTCAACTTCCTGTAATCAGAAGTGAGGAGTGGGAATGGATGTCAGACCTCTGCGAGGTTTTACGCAATTTTGAGGAATCGACACAGATGGTGAGCGGCGATAACGCTATTATCAGTGTAACCATCCCACTTCTGTGTCTACTGAAACGCTCGCTGCTCACAATTAAAACCGACGCTTTGCATGTGGAAGAGGTGGAAATGGGGGAGGAAGAGCTTACACAAGGTGATAGCCAGAGCACCCTCACTTCGTCTTCTCAGCGACAATTGGAGGAGGCGGAGGAGGAGGAGGAGGAGGAGGAGGAGGAAGACACGGTTGCCTCCGCTACAGAGGGTAGCCATGGAACTTTAGTTCCATCTCTTCAGCGTGGGTGGGCAGAAGAGGAGGAAGAGGATGAGGAGATTGAGAGTCATCCTCCTGGTGAGGACAGCGAAATCTTGACTGTTGGTACTCTGGCACACATGGCTGACTTTATGTTAGGCTGCCTTTCCCGTGACCCACGCGTTATACGCATTTTAAACAACACGGATTACTGGGTGTTCATCCTTCTGGACCCCCGCTACAAAGAGAATTTATCATCTCTCATTCCTCCGGTGGAGAGGACAAGCAAAATGGTGCAATACCAGAAGGTTCTTGTTGAAAAATTGCTCCAAAATTTTCCATCTGACAACGCTGGCGGCAGAGTACGTGCTACCTTGGCCAACCGAGAAGGGGAGAAAAGGGGAGCACACAGCAGTTCCGACAAAGCCAGGGCAACACTCTCCAAGGCGTGGGACACCTTCATGACACCCCGCCAGCACCCTCACCCTGATGCGCAGCCTAGTGTCACAAGGAGGGAAAAGTTTTGGAAGATGGTGAAGGAGTACGTAGCAGACCGTGTCAGCGTCCTGAATGATCCCTCTGTGCCTTACAACTACTGGGTGTCCAAGCTGGACACGTGGTATGAACTGGCACTCTTCGCCTTGGAGGTGCTGGCCTGCCCTGCCGCCAGCGTTCTGTCTGAGCGGGTATTTAGTGCTGCTGGTGGCATCATAACAGATAAGCGTATCCGCCTTTCCACCGACAATGCTGATAGGTTGACACTTATAAAAATGAACAAGGCCTGGATTTCCCCTGACTTCTCCACTCCACTGGAGGAAAGCCCCGGGGGAACATAAACTCACTTTATATATGTTATTTACAATGATGGGAATACTCTGTATTCCCATTCACCCCTTCCACCCAAAAAACGGGTATATGGTTGACTCTTAATCTTCTCATCCTCCTCCTCCTCTTCCATATGCCCTGTGCTATAATTTTTATATAGGGCCAGCTCACCAGCGGGCCCTGTGATATAATTTTTATATAGGGCCAGCTCACCAGCGGGCCCTGTTTGACAATTTTTATATAGGTCAGCTCACCAGCGGGCCTTCTCATATAATGTTTTATTGGGTCAGCTCTCTAGCGGGCCCTCTCATATAATGTTTTATAGCGTCAGCTCACTAGCGGGCCTTCGCATATAATGTTTAGGATGGTCAGCTCTGCAGCAGACCCTCACCCATAATGTTTTAGATGGTCAGCTCAGCGCACGTTTCCCTCTTAATCATGGCCTCAGTTCAATAAAATCAAGGAAATTTTTGGGAGAATTTGCCTCTGCGCACGTTTCCCTCTTAATCATGGCCCCAGTTCAGAAAATCAAGGAAATTTTTGGGAGAATTTGCCTCTGCGCACGTTTCCCTCTTAATCATGGCCCCAGTTCAGAAAATCAAGGAAATTTTTGGGATAATTTGCCTCTGCGCACGTTTCCCTCTTAATCATGGCCTCAGTTCTGAAAATCAAGGAAATTTTTGGGAGAATTTGCCTCTGCGCACGTTTCCCTCTTAATCATGGCCTCACTTCAGAAAATCAAGGACATTTTTGGGAGAATTTGCAGATGATATACAAGTAAATATACAGCAAATATTGTTTGGTAACAATTTTTCGCCTAAAGTCGTTTTTATTTTCCTTTTTGTGTGTTTTACGGTCAGTCTGTAAAAATGGCGTACTACGGGCGAAAGATCGTTCCCAGCAGCGATGTTGGAGTCCAAGATGCATCCAGACATCCTCCCTATGCTGTCCCTGAACCATTTCTGTGGTGTTTCCATCCTTTTCTGCCCTTTTCCTATGGACCAGGCACCCTCCCCTCATCAGAGCAGAGGGTGCCTGGTGTAATGCTCGAGTCCTCCCATTGACTTCAATGGGGCTCGGGTGCTCGGCCGAGCACTCGAGCCTCAGGGGGTGCTCGGTCAGAGCACCCGAACACCCGAGCATTGGGGTGCTCGCTCATCACTAGTTAGAATATAAAGCCTCAACATCTAAAGATATTCAACTAAAATCCACACTCCATTTTATATCACCAATATCCACCAACAATTGTGTGGTATCCCTCAAAATGGATCTCAATACTAAAAATGTCTCTGTAAATGGAAATCAATGTGCTGTGAGTGATTCAAGGTGAGACAATTAATTCCAGAAATAACAGGACATCCTGGAGGACTAACCAGACTTTTATGAATCTTAGAGAGATGGAAAAAAAGTCCCTCATGTACAACAAATCCCTCTCTGATTTAATAATTATAGACCTATGGAAGGCAGCTTCAATAAGATCACTAAATTCCTGGGTGAAAAGGGGAGTAGGATCTTGATTCAATGTAATCTAATAATAAACAATAATTTAATAATAAATACCAACAGACCCACCCCCAAATGGCCGGTAGGGAGTTGAATGGGACTTTTAGAAGGGGCACTTTGTGTGTGTTTTTATGACGGTGAGAGGTAGGGTATGGTGAAGGATGGCATTTTGTTGAACTCCTGAGAGGCAAAATACAGAAGAGACAGGCACAATGGGAGTGATTGTAAAGTCATGACAGAGAGAGAATTGGAGAGATGGCGAAGTAGTTATAGTAGAGCAATCAAAGAGGCAACATACACTGGGAGAAAGGGTGAATAGGAGGGTTGCATAAGTCCTTGCATTCTTGCAGGGATTTTGTCAGGAGTGGCTAGGGGAGGCAAAGCAAATTATGTCCCTGGCAAGCTGGACAAGCATTATGGGGTTGTTTAGAATATCTCCTCCTTACTGCTGCCCTGGGGTGTGTCTGGCATGGATGGAGAATTTTGGTCATGTGCCATTTTTCTTTTATTAATATAGATGTGGACAAGAACTCCCTGAATAGGTTGGAGAATTATGGCGCTATTTACACTCCCATAGCAGTTTCAGTCACATATAGGTGGTGATTTTAATTGGATTACCTGAATGTGCAGTAATTCTGCTTTAGTATAAAGTGTATAAGCTGTGTTTACGTTCTGTGGGTAGTCCCCCTTGCTTTAACAATACTTTACATCTTCATGTGTAATGTTTCTGTGGAAGGATTCAACATTCATAGTTATTAGAATGGTTTCATTTGGGATGGTACTGAGATCATACAATTTAAGAGATTGGTGGTATCCTATATGAAACTGGGTATTTTTTTTTAACCAAAGCACTTTGGCATAGACGGATATGGGACCATCCAGTAGTTTTCTATACTGTCTTACACTATAAAGTTGTCTTTTTACCTCTTTTAAATAGTCACGTCAGTTAGTCTCATAATGACTACAGCTCCCATTTTGTCTGCTGGTTTGAGGATTATGTTCTCATCATCCTTTAGTGATTGTATTTCTTTCTGTCCTGGGTGAGCAGATTGTGTACCTGTTTGTATTGCTTGTTGATGTGACAGTGTGTGAAGCTATATATATATGTCCAGTGTGGGGTTGGCTGTGGAATACATGTGGATTAATTTTATAGGCAAGGTCTATTGAAAAGTTTGTAACTTTGTCCAGTTGCTTGGGCTGATTCATACATGTATTTATCCTAAAATAATTATTTGAATCTTAGTTTTCTGTAGTCCTCTTGAAAGTTTAAATAGTTACTCTCTGCTTGGCATGTTTTATAAGTGGTTGACAACACCAGTTTGTTCTGCACCTGATGGACTAATTCAAATATCCTGCTTGTTGCCTTAGTCTGTGTTGCTTCTTGGTTTCATTTTTATAAGTGCTTCCAGTTTCCTATGGTACAGCTGCAGTATCCATACTGTCTGTGTCTATGTTTCTGTGTCTGTTCCCATAAGTGTTTCAAAGTGATAATAATGTTTTGTTATTCAAGTACAATCAAATCTTCATCCTACTTTTTTATAATGATCTATAGCAGTAAAACCTTATAAAACTTTGCTGTTTACATTAATTGGACTGGACAGATTGCAGTAAGGGACAATCTTCCCTCTTTCAGTATAAAGAAAAGTATGTCCCCTTGTGGTATGTGCACATACCATATTCCAACCAAAGTCACAGCACCAGGGGCAAATTATCCTCCACATCATCTAATGTTATGTATCTCATCATGTGAGTGAAATGCCCCAACACAAGATTATGTGTAGGCTGACAGGACAAAGTTAAGAAAAACAAATTAACCTATGCAAATTCAATGTTAAAAGAACATTTCTGTAACAAATGGACACAGTATCAGAGATTAAATGGTCACTGTACTGATGAAAAACCTTCAGACACAGAGACAGAAAGATCTGGAAGAACAAGTTGATGAACAAGTTTACTCTCTGAACTGTGGAACAAACTGTGACAAGGAGTTTATGTCACATTCCACAAAATAAACATATTTTACCCACAAATTCAAAAAGCTTTGTAATGTTTGGCTGCAAACACTCCTTTGGTTCTCCATATTGTTCCGTCTTTGCATTGTACAGTTGCATGAATAATACTGTAAAGCTGCTACTACTTGTTACAATTAAATTACTGGCATGTTCACTGGCATTTTCATATTCTCTTTAGTGAACAAGCTTTTTTTTACTGATTTCTTGACATCAGTCTTGTGTAGAAGGGCCTTTTCATGAAAGAAGCCTTCAAACAACTTTTTTGTCATTCTGTCGTTTCCTAGACTCCCTTGCTTCTGTGTATCTTGAATTACAATTACTGTTCAATTGTAAATGGTAACAAATAAGGTTTCTAGAACTCAAGTAATTTGTTTACTAATTACAGAAAAGCTTCTTTGAGTTTTCATTGAAACATTGTTAATTGACATTTCCAATTGTTTTTACCTTATTATCAACTATTATTTTGTTTTTCTTGGACTCAGATAAATGGGGATATAATGGATATCAAAGCTTTCACTGTATTTATTATACAATTCTGCAGAAACACATAATTTACTTTGTAAATAGAATATACTTAAATAACCCGTCCAACCCCAGTTCAGAAACTTGCCACTGAACTATGGATTTAATTCACTCTGTGTTATGTCACTGACAGTAATCATCAATGGCCCAAGTGAACTGCAAATCCAGCTGTTGCTTCCCTGTGTCAAGGTCAGATCTCATTACTTGGAATACTCTTGGCCTCATATTCTCATTCTCCTTCTTTTGGAAACAAAAACATATGTTTTATTTTATCCCTCCAAACATTATGATTTTTTGGCTTTCTAATATATTATTTATCAGATAGCAATGAGAGCAAGTAAATGTTCCTAATGAACATATATATGCAGTAATGTTTCATATAATTCTTTTGGAGTAAAAATACACATTATGTACTTTACAAAAACTGCCCATTGTCCAGTGATAACTTTTTGCACCTTCACTTACATGTACTTTGCATTTTCATGCCAAAAATGTGACATTTCCAGGAATTCAAACACAAGACAAGCAGCTAGAGAGGCTACTAGGCTGTTTTGCAGTGCAACATTTTGATAAATTATGGCAGCAGAGGCTCATAATGTGTGCTATCATCATGAGCACCTTGATAACAAAAAAGAGGAGGTGCTGGGAGGACTCTGATGCATTCAGTGTGTCAGATGAGGAGGATGAAATGACCACTACCAGCACTGAAGGATCTGGAATCCCTGATTCTCCAGATCCAATGATGCCCAGTCCCCCAATACCATCTATTGGGATCTGTGGAAAAATAGTGTCACCGCTACCGGCACAGGAAGATGTTGTTGGGTACCATTGTGAGCAGTACAGGTCAGCTACCTGTGCCTACTGCTACTGCTGCCATTGTGCCTTTTTACAATACTCGGGGGGGGGGAGATGATGGCAAGTGAGACATCAGGGGACCCTAAGTCACACTTGTCATCCAAAGCAGTCCCACTGCTTCTACCAAGCAGCAGCTAGAGACTTAGAGTGTTGTGAGGGGGTGAGGATGATGATACCAGACTAGCATTCAAGGGAGCCCACAACAGTCCCCTGACCTGGTGAATTCCCTTCCCCCAGCATTGTGCCTCTGGGACCTTATGCTGAGGAAGGCAGAACTGGCAGCTAGCAGCAGTTATTTCACCATGAGCACAGATCAACTGCCTGTGCTTGCTGCTAATGTTACCAGTCCACCAGTCTACCAGTCAGCCTTCTTCACCTCTAGAGATGGCAAGTGTGAGAGTAGGGGACTCTATGTCACATTTGTCATCAACACCAAGCAGTGATACTCTCATAGAGCAGCAGCAGCAAGGAGCGAAATGTGGTGATGGTGATGATGAGGGTGGTGGCGGAGCAGCTGGGGTGGAAGAGACATTAATGGTCTTTTTACCCCAAACTGAGAAGGAATGGGAGACAGAAATGCAAATGGGAGTTTGCTGCTACTGTAATTGGTGCTGCTTCTGCTGAGTTGCAGGGTCAGCAGGCTGTTGAGTAGCAGGCTAGTGTGTCACAGACCACTGTGGACACAGTGGGAATGGGGTCCAGCAGTAGTGATGTGGGACTAGGACAGTTTTCACTTTCCAGCAGTAGTAGTCCTCCTGGTCCTAGCTGTAGTTCTGATTCTGAGGCAGCAGCAGCATCATCCTCTGCCCCAGCCAGTGAAAGGGATTGTGGAGGAGAAGAAAGTGGCCATTGTTCTCCACCTTTCTCCTTCTTCCTAAGGTCCTGGGTGTGGGACTATTTCTCTCTTGTGGCAGTCACACTACAGTCATCAGTGAAGGCACTGTGCACAATTTGTGATAAGTAAGTGAAAAAGGGAAAGGAGGGAACGACCTTCGCACAAATGCTCTCATAACACATATGAAACACAGATACCATGTCAATTATGTGAAGCATGTTAAATTAAACCCCCACCAATGAAATCAGGCACCACTGTTGCTGTACCCTCTGATTCTCCCCAAAGCAACAAGAGGTGAAGTGTAAATCAAAGAGGAGGAAGAATAGAGAAACCCAGCCAGAGCCTGTATCACGGTGCCAGTGCTATGCTGGAGACATTCTGTCAGTCTTTTCTGCTGACGCTTATTGGCTGAAGTGACTTTGTCCCGCCCAGTATTTGTCCTTAAATACTGGACTTTGTCACTTTTCCGGTGCCTTTCAAGGTGTTTCTGTTACCAGCGCTTGTTCCAGTTCTCGTGTGATTCCTGTGTACCGACTCGGACTGCCTAACTACTCTGCTGTACCCGTTCCTCCCTGTGTACCGACCCGGACTGCCTGACTACTCTGCTATATCCGTTCCTGCTCTGTGTACCGATCCGGCCCGGCTGACGTTCTTGCTCTGTGTACTGACTCGGATTGGCTGACGTTCCTGCCCTGTGTACCGACCCAGCCCGGCTGACGTTCCTGCTCTGTGTACCGACTCAGACTGGCTGACGTTCCTGCAATGTGTACTGACCCGGCCTGGCTGATGTTCCTGCTCTGTGTACCGACTTGGTTTGGCTGACGTTCCTGCCTGTGTACCGGCCCATTAGGGCTACATCTCCTGTGTATCCCTACTGCCTGCTGTGCCATTCCGGTCCTCGGTTTGGGGTTCTCCTCTGGGCTTCTGTCTCTGGACAGTACCATTGTGCCTCAATGCCACTCCTGCAGTCTAGTCTCGGTTCAGTCTGTGTCGCGAGGGTGACATTCCGGTGTCTATTCCCATCTGTGCACCATGGTACGCTTGACCCTCCTTCCTGCCAATACGCTGTGGTTGGTCTTACATTGGGCGCCTCAGGCTGTGCTTACGATCAGGCAGTCGGCATTGGTCTTAGCGTTCGTTAACCCCTTCGGGGGAAGGTGCCATTATTCACCGGCTATTCTACTGTGCAATCTCCGTTGGGTGCCCTACCGGGCATACTGTCTCAGTCCTCCATTACTGCTACAGCAGTCCGTGAGCTTATCCTGGGCCTCCGTTGTCTTCTGGGCTTTTCTCGCTATTTAAGCACTCTCTGCAGAGTGAGAGTCTTAAGGGCCTTACACTATTAAGGCCTGTCAGCATTCCTGGCCTAATAGTAACCCGTTCATTGCTGCCTCAGTTGAGTTTCACAGGAACTTTGCCTGACCTGTGCCAGTATATTGTAAATCTGTATTGTACATATACTGGACCCGTGTGGGTATATATATTGCTGTAACCTGTCCTGTGTCTGTACTATATTGTGTATATATACTACTGGACCCGTTAGGGCTATCATTTCTGAGTCTGTTCAATAAAACTGTGTTTTATCTCACCAACTGTGTCTGAGTGTCAAATAAAACTGTAACAGTCTGAAAGTTCGGTTGCGAGCGAAACACCAGGCTTGCCATCACCTTCTGATGGTCCTGCCTGGAAAGACATATCTACATCTTTTGGCAATCCACCTCTTTGTTACCTCCTCCACCAGCTGATAGCCATTCTGTAGATGTCAGAATGTGGCAGTTCATGTCCACCCATTGTACACTGTGTGGTGCTCTGACCACACATGGCAGTGTGGTGGAGGATAATCACATAGATTATACTGTAATTTTTAATTCTATCTGTTATAGAGTTATGTTGCAGTTTATATTAAACTTTTCGGCTGCTTCTTTTTGTTTATTGGAACTATATGGATGTATCCTGACCCCTTTCTCTCCTGTCTCTTCACAGGTAATCCTTATCAATAATTATTTACAACACATGGTTTTATTCTTGATGTGTAATTAGCTCTGATTGAGTCCAGTTGGCTAGTATCCATGACTCTGCCTCTATAAAAATGCACTTCTAAAGCAGGGCATCCGCTTGCAGGGCCTCTCAAATCAGGGCTTTTTATGTCTGCTGTAGAGTTTTTCCTGAGTTTGCCTGAGCCTGCACTGAGGACACACCTGACTACATCTGTCACAGGAAGATTTCAATTTTCAACAGAACCACAGCCTGGAAAGCCTGTCTGAAGAACCAACTCTGGAGTTTTGGGATCACTGTTTCTAAGCACTTCATTTCATCTGCTAGGGATTTCAGCTAATCTGCAACCCCAAGCACAGACAAAGTAGGAAGAATCAACTTACCATTCAACCACTCCAGGAATATAACTATTTCATTGACATCTCATCAGTGTTGTCCTCACCTTTGAATCAAATCTGGCTGCAAATGAATCTACAGATCATCTGGTTTGATCTGGAAGATAAACATGTACTACATTTCATCTAGACAGCTGAAGCTATCTGCCTGCAAGTCACTGATCACTCACATCACCAACCTCTCACCCATTTGAACTTATATTGTCATGAAACAATGCATCTATTAATTTTCTTATTATCGTTTCTGCCACCTCAACTGTGTAAAATATCAAAAGCATTCAGCCCTCCCACCAGCACATCAATCTCTATATCTCCATCCCTCCTACACTCTCCAATGATTTGTTCTCATGAGCTGTTCTGTTACCTCAGCTCTTTATATCCATCCACCAAGAGACAGCCCACACCTTCTCACACATGCAAATCCTCCTCTCACTTGATTTTCCTGACTGCAACTCTTCTCATGGCTGCAGGTGACATCTCTCCTAACCCTGGTCCCACCTACATTTCCACCTGTGTTCATCCTAGATTGTGGCCTATCCGCACTTCCTGTGGGGCAGACCCTAGAAATCTACTAGCTGTTTTCTGCCTCCCCCATCCCTTCCACCCTTCTCCTGTGCATTATGGAATGCTCGCTCTCTACTAAACAAACTCCAAACTACCCACGATCTATTCCTCTCTAACTCTTTAAACCTATTCGCTATCACTGAAACCTGGCTCTCACATTCTGACTCATCTGCCGTAGCTGCTCTCTCCTATGGTGGCTTATCTTTCTCTCACATTCCTCGCCCTGATGGCAAGGGTGGGGGTGTGGGGCTTCTTCTCTCTCAGCTCTGCCGCTCCAGGCCTCTGTCCCTTCCTCCATCAGTCTCCTTCACCTCTTTTGCACACAGTGCACACAGTCCAGCTCTTCTCCCCTGTACCTCTCCTGGTAGCCGTGATTTACAGGCCACCAAGCAACCCTTCCTCCTTTCTCTCTGAATTTGAAACTTGGCTGTCTGTCTTTCTGTCCTCAGACACTCCCACATTACTTCTTGGAGACTTCAACCTACACACTGATGATGCATCCTCTTCTAGTGCCTCCCGATTTCTCTCTCTCTGACCTTGTCCTTTGGCCTTCAACAATGGACTGCTGCCAGCACTCACAGGGATGGTCACTGGCTAGATCTAGTTCTCACCAGAAACTGTTCAGTCTCTGACTGCACAATTTCCCCATTTCCACTCTCTGATCATCATCTTATCTCCTTCATACACCTTCCCCTGACCTCCATAAATCACCCTTCTTAACCAGGAACCTACACTCAGTCAGCCTATCAGAACTGGCATTGACTGTGCATACTTCCCTCTCTTCTCTCTGCCCTACTGCTACTACTACTAACATAGACACTCTGGTCCATGAATATAACACCTCATTAATGTCCTCCTTGGACCTGCATGCTCCCCTCCAATGTCGACACTCCCGCCCCAGGAATCCCAGACCCTGGTTAAATTCAACAACCCGTATGCTACGCACCTTTTGTTGAGCTGCAGAACGTCTCTGGCGAAAGTCTCATTCTGTTGCCAACTTCCACCATTATAAATTCATGCTATCCTGTTTTAACACAGCTCTCACCCAGACTAAACAGAAATACTTCTCTAACATCATCACTACCCACAAATCTAACCCCCATTACCCCTTTAAAATCTTTGATTCTCTTCTCAAACCCCCAGCCCTGAACTGCTCCTCCTTCTCCAACACTCCTCAGGACTTTGCTGACTTTTTAAAAAATAAGGTACAGTCCATCCAACAAACGATACCCTCTACATCCTCTCCTCCTATGCCTCTGATTCCTAGTCCACCCCGAGCAACCCTCAGCTCATTCTCCCCTATAACAGAGGAGAAGATATTTCTTTTACTATCCTCCTCTCCACCCACTACCTGCCCCTCAGATCCCGTGCCCTCTCACCTTGTTAAGGCTCTCGCAACTACTCTTGCTCCCAGCCTTACTAATATCTTTAACTCCTCTCTCTACCAGAACTTTTCCATCCTCATTCAAACATGAAATAGTCAGACCTACACTGAAAAAATCCCACTCCTCCCCATTACATCTAAAATCTTGGAACGCCTTGTATTCTCCCATTTAATCTCTTTTCTCAATACAAACTCTCTTCTTGACCCTTTACAGTCAGGTTTCCATTCCAACTATTCCACCGATACAGCCATAACAAAAATTACAAATTACCTATACACAGCAAGGAACAAAGGACACTTTAGTATGCTAATCCTACTAGATCTATCTGCTGTTTTTGACACTGTTGACCATGCACTCCTACTGGACACACTACACACCCTTGGCATCCGTGACACACCTTTAGAATGGATTTCTTCCTACCTCTCTAAACGTACTTTCAGTGTTTCTTTTGCTAACACTTTCTCATCTCCCCTCGACCTCTCAGTGTACCTCAGGGATCAGTCCTAGGACCACTTCTTTTTTCACTCTACACCCTCTCACTTGGTGACTTCATCTCATCTCTTGGATTTAATTACCATCTGTATGCAGATGACACACTAATCTATCTCTCTGTCCCCGACCTCACTCCAGCTGTGCAGTCTCAAGTCACTCAATATCTCTCAGCCATTTCATCATGGATGGCCCACTGCTACCTCATACTTAATATGGCTAAGACAGAGCTGGTGGTGTTCCCTTCTAAAACCCATCCAGCAACCCCCTTCTCCATCACAATAGAAAATTCTTCCATACACACAGTATCCAAAGCACACTGTCTTGGGGTCATACTTGATTCTAAATTAACCTTCTCCCCCCATATCCAAGCTGTCATTAGAACATGTCGCTTTTTCCTAAAAAATATTGCAAAAATACGTCCCTTCCTCTGCACATCAACGGCTAAATCACTATCTCAGGCACTCGGTCTCTCTAGACTTGACTACTGCAACATTCTACTCTCTGGTCTTCCTGCTTCTCATCTCTCTCCACTTCAATCTGTTATCAATTCAGCTGCAAGAATCACCACATTTGCTCCCAGAAACCTTCCTTCTCATCTCCTCCTGAAATCCCTCAATTGGCTACCTATAGAGTATCGTATTTCTTACAAGATTCTCCTCCTCTCCAATAAGTCTCTCTGCATCTCAGCACCAGCTTACATTTCTGCTCTTATCTCCCTCTACACCCCTTCCCGTCCCCTACGGTCTTCTCAAGGGTTCTTCCTGTCCTCTCCCTACACAACTCAAGCCATCTCTCGACTACAAGCTTTCTCACTGGCTGCTCCTTGACTCTGGAATGCCCTCCCCATCACCATTCGCCAATCATCCACACTCATCACTTTCAAATATCTCCTCAAAACCCACCTGCTTAGGGAGGCATCTCAATAGCAATATCCTCCTTTTGCACACTGACAGTCGCAGCAGAATTCTTCTGCACTTCTTTCACCACACCTTGTAACTGCACTTATGATCTTCCTCCTACTGTCTCTGTTTGACATTATGAATTCAACGTAGATTGTAAGCTCTTTGGGGCACAGTCCCTTTCCCAGTCTAGTATTCCCTTGCTGCACTTTCCCCCATGAATAATTAAATTATTGCACTTAAGCTTAATGCTCTTAACCCAGTTTTGTAGTTTTGTTTTATATTGTTTCAACTTTTGTTAAGCGCTGTGTACATGTATGGCGCTATATAAATAAAGATACATACATACATACAAGCAGGGCATCAAGTGTCATCTGAGGAGATTCCATCCCACAGAATACGCTAAGCTGGTGTCAGGGAGGGGGTTCATCATGATCATTATTAATGACACTGTGGGCACTGGCCACATAACATGACCTGCTGTCACTAGGCCAAAAGGGCATGTATTTTTTTTTCTCAGGGATTGTGACGCTAAAAAGCCTGCGTGGCAAAAAATTATAACTTATTCCTCAGGGCTTGTGATGCTGTTTTATACTAAGCCTATGGGAAATAAAACTTGCTATGTGTTGTGTGTAACTTCAATGTTCCCATTGATTTCATTGCAATGAGCGAAGCAAAAACGTGTAAGAATGGCACTTTTCACAGGTAATGTTTCACCAGGTGGGAAGTGCCATTATTTGCCGATTTTAGTTTGAAGCAAAAATTTTCCCTTGTAATAAGAAGTGAGCAAACAAAAAAAAAATATATATATATGTACAGTACTGTGCAAAAGTCTTAGGCAAGTGTGAAAAAATGCTGTAAAGTAAGCTTGCTTGCAAAAATAGACATGTTAATAGTTTATATTTATCAATTAACAAAATGATAGCGAGTTAACAGAAGAGAAATCTATATGTGCTGTCCAAGCTCTTTTGAAGAAGCCCAAAGAAACAGGCTTGTAGACTCAGTGGTTGGCCAAGGAATCTTGGTGCAGCAGATGAAAGACACATCATGCTTACTTCCCTTCACAACTGGAAGATGTCCAACAGTGTTGGCAGAAAACAATGGGATCCTGGTACATGCATCTACTGTCTGGTGAAGTCTGGTCAGAAGTGGTCTTCATGTAAGACTTGCAGCCAAAAAGCTATACCTCCGATGTGAAAACAAGGCCAAGCAACTCAACTATGCATAAAAACACAGTAAGCGGGGTGCAGAAAAATGGCAGCAGGTGCTCTGAACTGATGAGTCAGAATTTTAAATATTTGGCTGTAGCAGAAGGTAGTTTGTTTTCCGAAGGGTTGGAGAGCAGTACAAGAATGAGTGTCTGCAGGCAACAGTTAAGCATGGTGGAGGTTCCTTGCAAGTTTGGAGCTGAATTCCTGCAAATTGAGTTAGGGATTTGGTCAGAAGTAATGGTCTCCTCAGTGCTGAGAAGAACAGGCAGATACTTATCCAGCATGCAATACCATCAGGGAGGCATCTGAGTGGCCCCAAATTTATTCTGCAGTATGATAATGACCCCAAATATACAGCCAAAATCATTAAGAACTATCTTTAGTGTAAAATAAAACAGGGAGTCCTGGAAGTGATGATCTGGCCCCCACAGAGCCCTAATCTCAACATCATTGTGTCTGTCTGTATTACATGAAGAGAGAGAAGCAACTTGAGGCTGCCTAATTCCACAGAAGAACTGTGGTTAGTTCTCCAAGATGTTTGAAACAACCTACCTGCCGAGTTCCTTAACAAACTGTGTTCAAGTGTACCTAGAAGAATTGATGCTGTTTTGAAGGCAAAGGGTGGTTACACCAAATATTGATTTGATAAAGATTTTTCTTCTGTTCACTCACTAACATTTTGTTAATTGATAAAAACAATCTATTAACATGTCTATTTTTGAAATCATTCTTACTTTACAGCATTTTTTCACACCTGCCTAAGACTTTTGCAAAGTACTATATATATATATAAACCCCCTTCCCTTCGCAATAAGCATATGGCAAAAATAGGTAAAGTACAATTTATTAATAAAAAACCTGTATATAAAATGCAGATATACAATTCAAAATTATCTAGTATATCTAATAGTGGTACCACTATGTATTGCTCATTGCGAAGGGAAGGGGGTTTATATGGTATTTGTATTGTTATATAGCACTCTCCCATATCCTTATATTGGTTTTGGTGCTACTATAAGATCAAACACACTGGTCTAGGGATTGTAGCCGCTGATTAGGGTGATATTTCTCTACTATCCTCCTGGTGTCTTTTTGTTATTAATTTTGGTTAACTTTTAATTGTTTACTTTTGATTATTTATTTTTTATTTTTATTCTATTTGAGGGTATTGTAACATTCCCTAGAGTCTACCTGTTGAGCACCATAGTTTCCACATATCTTTTTTTTGTATATATATATATATATATATATATATATATATATATATATATATAAAAATATGGTTTTATCTAACAGATTCCCATTGAAGTGTACAAAGACATTTATTGATAAAACTCTTGATAAAATTAACACCTGAAATGAAATCCAGGCCACTGTTTGGAGACATAATTTCAGTATATTTATCCATATAGATCAGTGATGGGCAACATGAGGCCATGCAACTATTGGGGACTACAATTCTGATCACTCTGGCCAGGGGTGGTGGGAGTTGTAGTACATAGCAGTTGGAGGACCTGGTGTACATGCTCAAGTGTCACAATAAAATTTAAGTTGTTCAAGATTATTTCTTGACAGTACTGTGAAACCCATCACCTAGCTTTGAGTTGCAATTCATTACAATAACATTATAGAAATATACATGTATGTCAATGAAGCTGTTAATTAAGCATCAATCTTTGTCTGGCACTTAAAATACAGTGTCATGACCTTTTCGTCAGAGATCTGCCCCAGGAGTTGCACCACTATATTTGAAAGGCCATGGAAACTTTGGTAGGAACATTTGTAAACAGGAAGTAGGGTTAAGGAGTAGTCAGAGTAGAGATTATAACTAGGAAGCAGGGATCTGAAGTAGTCATGCTAAGCAGGAGTCATAGCCAGCAGTGAAGAGCAGACATAATGAAGATGAGCAGAGGTTTTATTTCTAATAAGTGAAGAGCAGTAGAAGTCAGGATAAAAACAGGTTTAATACACATAAGACATTATAGTGCACATGGGCAGTATATATAAAAATTAAGAAGTGCATACAAAAGGTTTATAAAAGAAATCAGGTTGGTGGAGAAGGTTGTAGAAGATGCTTGGATGCAACAAATCCCATGATTGATCAGGATAACATTTTACAAAGGCTCTCCAGCATCAAATATTGCACAGTAAGTAGAGCTGCTGTGTTCCATGTAAGCAAGCTCAGGTTAGAATTATGACATATGGCTTACATTGCAAAGTTAAAAGTATAAAAACACATGCCAAACACAAAAGTGCTTCTTTCAAAAATGCAGGCAGTAAGGCCTCTTCACTTTGTATTCGGAAAGCTTAAATCTTCAGCTACTCTTTGTAGTTCTGTTTTCTTCTTCGTGGGTGTCAGTGACATGTAGAAGGGCATGTTTGCCCTTGATCAAAAGGATTCCATACCTTCAGTGACTGCAAGCATATGACAGAAAGCTGAGTATCACTAAATTGACTACGACTGCAGGAACCTTTAAATAGCTCCTGATTTGCATCAGTTCTTTGGTAAACAAGGTTTGTTGTAATTGTTGGCATGTTTGCATTCTACTATTTGATATTTGTGTTTTATCTTTGTTTGTATACAGAATATTGCTTTCATCTTCCCCTTCTCTACAACTTTATCCTGCAATCTTGACCTAGAACTTGATTTTATGACCTCGGATCCTTGACCTTATCTTCATTACTTGGCAAACTGCCCCATCTTCTGGCTTGCTTGACTGCTACAAAAGTGCCCCCCTGTTCAGACCTTGACTGCAATTGACTATGAGATCTCTTCCAGAACACTCTTACAGGCCTTTGGTTAGTGCTCTAAAATCCTGCTTCATCCCTGTGGTCCTGTTTCCTAGAAGAGATGAACAAAATAAACTGAAGTAATACAAGACAAGATCATATTTTTCCATTTTTGCTTTAAATAGGATCGATTTTCCTTACCTTCTGCATTGTATTATTTGTTCTAAATCTTATGCACTTCTTGCCTTAATGTTTTGGGGATGCAAGTCATTGGGTGGCCATAGCAGGAGTACTAGAAGCTGAAGTCACTGGTACCTGGGTGGCAATAGCAGCAGGATCACTAGAAGCCAAGGTTATCAGCACTTGTGCAGCCACAGCAGTGGAAAGACTGGAAACTGGGTTCACTGGAGTCTGGATACCAGCAGAAGGCACACTGAAAGCTGAAGTCAGTGTTAGCAGGAGATCTGGATGTTGGGGTCTCAGGAGACTGAGCAGTCATATCAGACGGACTGGAATTGGAACCACTGATACCTGGGTGGTATAAGGAGCAGGAGGACTGGACAGTGGAGTCACAGGAATCAGAGAGTCAGAAGTGTCAGCAGGTAGACTGGCATCTGAAGAGCATAATATATGGATGTCAGCAATAACAGGAACACTAGAAGCAGGAGTTACTGGTACCTGGGCACCAAAGTAAGCAGGAAATCTGGACATAGTGGCCATAGGAGGCTGAGCTGTAGACATGGTATCAGATGAACTGAATTCAAGAGCCACTGGTTCGTAGGAAGAACAGAGATGTCATAGGAACCTCAGAGGAAGGGGCAGCTGCATTCAGCCAAGAAACTGTGATCTTTTCTATGGAAGAGGTCAAGGGAGTAGATGAGGTACAGAAAGAAGATACCCTGGGTCTTGGATAGGGTAAATTTGTAAGTATACTTATTTAAGTAATCATTTTTAAATTATTATTTTTTTGTTCTTTTACACACGCTCAGATTTCACATGGATTTTAACAATGTATGTGTGAATTGGTTGTTCAATTCCAAGTATAGTGCTAGGTCCCATGTGCATATAAATACATTATCTGTTTGTTGCAACATATGGATGATTTATTATAAGCTCTTTATAAAGTGATAAAGTTTTAAAATGTGTTTAACCGCTGAGCTATTGAGTAACCATTGTAAGATTGTTTTCAGCATATGTTTTTAAATAAATATAGTATTTTGAGCCATACAGATTTTGAGAGTACATATATAAAGAATACATATGGTAGCAGAGTGACCATTTGGTTGATCCAATGGATTGCTTGGAAGCTGGAGACCAGTGTCCCAAGAGAGCTGGGGTGTTGTCCATTGTCTGCCCTCATGTTGTGGAGGCCAGTTTTAAGATTAATCCTTATCACCATGGTGTTTGGTGAAGAACACAAGAAATAATCCGATCTAATACTGTGTGCACTGTCTCTTTCTCACCATTGTTTTTAAGATTATGGACTATTGACTGGAGTGGTGATTGTTATTTGAATTTTATGTTATGTTTATCTAATATATAATGTTATATAATTTTTGTATAACACATTTTGTTTTAATGCTGTTTTATGGTAGCACTCCTGATTGTTCACTATTTTGTAAGGCTTCTTACCTGCCCAAGCCTGTTTGGGATTCAGGGTAACGTGATCGTGGGTCACTGTAGGAGTAGACACCCTGGGCACATGCCAGTACTGGCAGGAATAATGAAAACCATGTGTTTTCAGTGGAAGAAAGGAACACTTGAGTAAACTGAACTAATATTTTACTCCCAGCAGCATGGCTAATTACCTTCTCCAGTTCTGGGCCAAACAACTGTTTGCCTAGAAATGATCCAGGCTTGTCTGACTACCCACATCGGTTCTGACCTGTGGCTCTGTCTGACTAACTCGCTCCGTGTATGATCCAGGCTTGTCTGACTACCCACATCGGTTCTGACCTGTGGCTCTGGCTGACTTACTCACTCTGTGTAGTCTCCGGTTTGTCTGGCCTCTGGCTCTTGCTGCCTATCACTCCGTCTAATCCCCGACTTGTCTGACCTGTGGGTCTGGCTGACTACTGGCTCTATACTCTCTGAACGTGCTTGACCATCAGTCTCAGTGTTTCATGGTTCAGGTCTACCCTCGCTCCCTGTTGCCTCTGGTCGCATGACCCAGGGTGGCTCAGACTTGTGCCTCAGTTACCATTCCCTCTGGTGTTCCACCTGCACCATGGTCCTAGTTTCTGGTATCTCACAATACTGCAGTGCGCAGCACAGTGTGCAGCTCCGGGTAGAAGCCTTTTGTCCTATCATCCTGTGTTCTGGGGTTGTGTGGGCTATACTATTATTACTGTACTCATTAATAAAGGTGGATTTATATTTTATATTCATGTCTGTCCTTATTTGCCTGATTACTGTGACAGTCAGAAATAGGAGTAGAGTGAAAAACTAGAAATTCTACTACAGTTCCTCAGAATGTGGCTGCTAGTCAGACAGACAGACAGTACCATACTCACAGGACCTGTAAAAACTGGAAACCTATTGAATCTACAGACTTCTATGCATAATTTCTAGCAGACCCAAATCAATTAAAATATTGCAGTCTGGCTCATATCCATCAAATAGGCCAGAGATAGGAGCACTCTTAATGGAATATTATAGAGCCCCATGTAAGTTAAGAAAACAAAACAGCAGGCTAGCTAAGATAATTTTTTCCCTGATTCACCTCCTTTTAGTTCACTTTTAAAACTGAGTATGCCAGGTGGGATTAACGTGGCATTGGGAGGGAGTCTCTGCTTCCAGAGAGCCTTTGGATAAGTACTCTGCCCTCCAGGCCATAGGATACTTTATCCCCATGGTTTCTGTGTTGGATGAAAGAGAAATAAGGCTGCAGGCTGCAGACAATATTTTAAAATGGATCTTGTGTTCAGATTTGCATATTTGTAATATTACTTAAAATCCACCTATTATGTGGGCCAAAAGATCAGCAGATGCATAGATGAGGAGATATTCATACTTACTTTTCTATATGGTGAACTCTGAGTGTGGTACCATATGCTAAGTTATACCAATTAAGATTGGGCACAAAGTGCTAGTAATTTTCAGGAAATATCTAATAGAATTTCTTTTTTTAACAACAGTTAGAAAATCCATTCAAATGTTCACTGTTTTACAACTGCAAATTAAATTCTCAAGTTAACTTTGCAATTTTTCTCCTCTGCTTTCCATGGCAGCGGGAATTACTGTTAAAATGCTATAAAATGCAGATGTTCCAACAGTGCTGTGAGATTTTAGTTGCAAGAAGATAGTACTGTTTCCGCTACATCCCCAGGGCCTCTGGCTTATATGTTTCTCAAAAAAGAGGAAATTTAGCTTTTCCCTAGGTGGCTATGTACAGCGCAGACACTGTTTTTGTTAGTGGAACACCAGGTGCAACACCTCAGGGCAATTTTAAGAACCCCCGAGGCCCCCGGCAGAATTAAGAACCACTGAGGCCCCCCCAATTATTTACATTTAGGATCCTTACATTTTGTTGTAGCCTTCCTCTTTGTTTCTTCTTATTTTTGAGAAAATCATTATCTCGGTGCCCGTGATTTCCTTCTGTCACTCCTTCTGTGCCACCGCTCCTATTGGTTGACCCTGTTTGGCCTGCCCCTGGTGACCTTTTTATACCTTGCCATTGGCACCTGTCAGGTGCCGTTTCGTGGTGTTCCTGAGCCAGTATTGTTGTGCTGTGTTCCTGTGTTCCTGATACTGGTGTATCGACTGGGCCTGTTTAGACTACGTTCCTGTGTTCCTGCTCCGTGATCTAACCCAGCCTGGCTGACGTTCCTGCTTGTGACCTGATCTGGCTTGTCTGAGAACCCTGCTTACTACTACCCCAACAGCGTTCCAAGCTTCCTGCTGTCGCTGAGGCGACATTCTGACTATCTCCTGTGATTGTGGCACGGCAGAGTGTGAGCCTCCGTTAAACCGTGCAGACCTGTACTCCTGCTGGCTGAGCCCGTTAACCCGTGCAGAGCTGTACTCCTGCTAGCTGAGCCCATTAACCCGTGCAGAGCTGTATTCCTGCTAACTGAGCCCGTTAACCCGTGCAGAGCTGCGCTCCTGATTGCTGAGCTGTGCTTCCTATACTGAGCCTCCAGTCACTGGTACAGAGCGATAGCTTACTCTTGCAGAGCCGTTACCTTACAGCCACTATTACTGCTGAGCCGGTCCATCCTAGCCTTGTGAGGCGACGGTTCATTCTACTCCTTGCAGTATAGTTGGTCTACGTTACCGCGCCCGGAGTAGGCACCAGGGCTCTAGTTCGTTCAGTGCTATTCTCCGTTATTACGCCCGTGGGGGCTATTGGCTCAAGCTCTTGCAATCCAGTTGCTGCATTTATTACGCCCGTGGGGGCTATTGGCTCAAAGCTCTTGCAATCCGGTTGCTTCCGTTATTACGCCCATGGGGACTATTGGCTCAAGCTCTTGCAATCCAGTTGCTTCTGTTATTACGCCCGTGGGGGCTATTGGCTCAAAGCTTTTGCAATCTGGTTGCTTCTGTTATTACGCCCGTGGGGGATATTGGCTCAAGCTCTTGCCATCCAGTTGCTACCGTTACTACGCCCGTGGGGGCTATTGGCTCAGTCCTTGCAATCCAGTTGCTCCCGTTACTACGCCCGTGGGGGCTACAGGTTCAAGTCTCTGCAGGGTCCGGGTCGCAGTTTCCATTTGCTGAAGCAGTTATCTCCGTTTTATGGGCTGAAGGTGTTGTGTCAACTACACCACTCACTGCCTAAATTACCACCTAGGGCGTGCCAAACACCACAACTGAGACGGACTGATTACTGTGTTAACCCTTGTGTTCTCTGGCCTCAGTATCTGTTATGTGACAGTATCTGTAAAGTTATTATCTGTATATTGGGCCAATACAGCCTACTTGCTATTACTCAGTGCTGCCTATAGAGGGTGATCCTTTCTTTTATTTTTTTTGTTTAATAAAACTGTGTTTTATTTTACCTACTGGTCTGAGTGTCTTGAAAACCGTTACAATCATCCACATTTACCTAGTTTGCACACAGAACTGCCTCACTCCTCACTGGCCATCAACTAAAAGATTAAGGGCTCGATTCAATTGAGCTCGGTATAACAGGCAGTAGGGCAAAATTGGATACTGGCCCATTAGCAAAAAGTGCTAACGAGGTATTCAATTGCCCTACCAGCTAAAAGCACAACGGATGTTGGACGTCAGAAAAGGTCTTGTGACAAAGGTCCATTTTGTGAGTTAACTACCCAAAATGCTGCTTAATTGCGGAAATATTGGTAACGTCATAGGTAAAAAGCTAACTATCATGCCTGACACACACTGTCAAGCACCGATGGTTAGCGTATCTGTGTTAATCTCACCCGTAATCTGTCTCCTGTCTTCCTTCTTGTTCCTATTTTCTTCTCTCTTCTTTCTTCTTCCTTCATTATCTTCATTCTTCCTCTGTGTCCTCCTTCTTCTTGTAGCTGTAAAAAAAAAAAAATGCCATAAATAAATGTATCCTTAAAATAAGCCTCACATTTTTGCATAGTTTAACCCCTTGATTGCTAGAGGGGTATGCAACGCATTGCAGAGCAATGCGTTGTATACCTCTCTGGGGCTCAAAGAGTTAAACTATGTGTAAGTGTGTGGCAAAACAGTATATTATATGCCCCAAGATAAGAATAAATTATGCCCATGTTGATTAAAAAAATCCTTACGCACATCCCAGCCAATCAGCTTTGAGCGGCGGTAGCAGTACTGTAGTACCTGTAATACTACTACAGGTAGAACATTTTTTTGTATCACTTCAACTTTTCATATCCCTTTTACAAGCAGCTGGAGGAGGATGATCATCAGCACTTACTGGACTAGCTGCAGTAGCCATGGCTGCAGTCACCTTTTTTAGGATGACATGCATGCATTCTTCCTAGTCCTTTCTCCTTACCCGTACCATGTTTGGTGGACATGATATTAGGGTTCTTTTTCACTGTAAAGTACATGAAAAAACTCTTACATTCAGCACATCTGCAGTCTTCAATATGCAGTTTGTTGCAGAGTACCAATATGTGCTTGTTTTTTTCTTGTCTGAGTGTAATGTCTTGTCTGTCTTGTCTTCTCCCTGTCTCTAGCATCTGTCTCTCCCAGTGTCAGCTTGGATCATCTGCCTGTCAGTCACCTATCAACAGTTTCTTTTTTTTAACTTTCACTGTCAGTGTCACTGTCTTCAAATCACACCTATACAGAGAACAGGCTACACCAAGACTCCTAAATTAATTCCCGTTCTCTCTTTTCGCCTGTCTGCCTCTACACTAGCTAGCATCACATTCAGCTGCTTTTCCTCTCTTCCAAGCCCAAACTGACAGCATATGGTAGACTGACATCCTTTTATACTGCTGAGTTAACACACAGGAATACATGGTAGAATCTCTTCACTTGTGGGAATTACAAGTACAATATTATCTTTATCATCAACAGGGCTGATATGGCATGGGCTGAACTTAATGGACGCATGTCTTTTTACAGCATCATCAACTCATCAATTACTCTGTGTTACTATGATTATTTTGAATGAAACAAATAAATGCACTTTTTGCAGCCATTTTTGCAGAAACTATGAGGTGCTGTTTTTTAGCATGTTTCTCTTTTGAAGCAAAAATTTTCACCCATAACTAATACGATTGAAGATAAGGAATGTTTTACAGAAATTCATTACCGTTCATATTTGGTCTTTTAAGTATAGCAACTTCTTTTTTAAACTAACTGACAATTTAAGTTTTACACAACACTTGCATGTCGTATTGGAAACATTAGTGAATCAGTAAATCAAGTATAAAAATATTATGTCACCCACAGAACATGAATCAACACCTCCATGAAACAACATAATTTAAACAGCTATTCTAAATGGATTTTAAAATGAGTGAGCTGTAATTTTTATTATGATAATGCTGACTAATTTTATTTTAAATAAGCACTAAGTAATATTTGAACCCTTTGAGTGCCAGAGGCACTCAAAGGGAAAAATATGTTTAATTAAATTTAATTAAATTGTATATAAAAATAGTCAAATTACCTTTGTGTTATTAACCGTTTGAGTGGTAGAGGGTCTACAACACATTGTTTTTGCAATGCATTGAGCCCCCTTTGGCATTCAAAGGGTTAAGATTAAAGTACGGCAGCTTATGAAATACAACACATCCAAATTATAATGTATAATTGGTTATTTTAGTTACACATGTGCTATTAATGTACAAGGGAATTCAATTTAAAATAATTCTATATCTATTTTGCTCCAGTGGTGTTTGTGCTACTGAATCCACACACCAAATGTATGGATGCAGTCCAGCTGGAAAGATGCTGGGGTTCTGGTCTCTCAGGATGTAGTTTGCAAACTGTCTTCTGTGTTGTAATAACTTAGCTTTCCAGTGGGTGCTGCTGTTGTGCTGTGATTTTTGTATTTGCTACACAAATGCTATATGTTAACGTTCACGTTTGGATTTTCAGAGCACATTGTTGTCTAGTATTATTAACTTTGACAGAAAGTTTGCTAATTAGTGCAGTGCATAAATATTTTCTAGAATACAGAATGGGAAATGATGAAGAATATTCAGATTGCTAGACTCGCTTTTCTTCCAAATGCAAACCATGCTTCAAATATACTGTATTAGCTCCTTAAAGGAGAAAAGACTCTTTGTAAGAAATAGGTGAATATATGATTAAAAAGGCTTTCAAAAACACCTGTATTTATTATTTTACTCATTTTTAAACAATAGCTTACAACATTTCTCTTTATTTATTTTTCAGTTAATGTAGAGCCTTCCAATAATAATCCCCACTTTCCTTGCTATGGCCAGGAAATATTAATGACCCTAATGAATTTTTATCTTGCGTCTTGGTTTATGGGGTAACATTGTCCATCAGTCCTGGAGGTCTTTTCCACTGTGGCGGTCTTGTTGCTTGCAGGAGCACAAGATCTCAAGCTGGCAGTTTTTTTCAGGTGCTGGCAGCAACTGTCATGTCCGCTCCCATGGGCATGATATCCTACACTGAAGATGTTATCTCTTAAGCAGTGGCACAAGGAAAAAAATTCATAGGGGCTATTAGGATTTTCAAAGCATAGTAAGGTAAGTGATGGGGGTTATTATTAGGAGGTATTTGTTCTTCCTTAAAGTAGAATTGTTACAATATAATAAATAGATGATTTGAAGGATCTTCCTATTTATGTGCTCATAATAATAATTATGATATATTTAGTTTTATTTATGTCAGTTGATGCAAATCTAGCAGGCACTGTCACTCCTTATCCCGACCGCCACATTCTACAAGCTCATTTGCATAAACCGAGAAATAAATTAAGCTACAAATCTCAAACTATTGATAGAAACAAAAAATATAGGTGCTTTTGAGAGCTCCTTCAGAATCACATCATTAATGTCCAAGAAAAAATATTTATCATTTTGTAGTGCTTAACCCCTTAAGGACCAGCTGTCCTGGGACGCTTCCGTCCCATAAGGACCGCTTTGATCCTTGCCAACATGCTGGTACATGTCACCTGTTGCGTGTGTCAGTGCGCCACTTTGGGGCCTGAAAGATATCGCTCCAGTCTTGGAGCGGTCAAATTTAAGCCTCATTTTTACTTACAGCTCTCCTGGTGGAGTGCTGTAAGTAAAAAGGACGTGATGTAGTATTACCATCATCGGTCCTTAAGTATTTAAGGACCATGATGGTCATAGTACGTCATGTAGTCCTTAAGGGGTTAAAAATTTTAACTAAATGTAAAAACCCCTATCTCTCAAACCGCTATGGTCTGAGAGATATTCGCTGTCAAAGGTCCCCCCTCCCTCCCCTTTCCCTGATGTCAGCACTGTGCTGACTGCAGGGGAATCCTGTCCAAGGACCAACTGGTGACTCTGCAGCAGAGCCGCAATCACGTTATTTAAAAAAAATTACTTCATTGGGAAGTTCTACAAAGTGTGCCTTTTAAATAACAAGATTGCAGCTCTACTGAAGAGCCTCATCGTGTCGGTCAAACTTTCAATGTGAATATCTCTAAAACCATAGCGGTTTGAGACATAGGGTTTCTTGCATTTAGTTCAACTTTTTAAGCGCTACAAAATGATGAATATTTTTTCTGGGACATTACTGTCCTTTTATGTTGTAATAGTGACAGTGATATTTCCACTGTACTGCAACTATGACAGGCATGCCTGCCAGATACTTCCCATAGCACCTTCCACTCCCTACTCGTCAACACTTTTTGCATAAATCAATCTCAATATTGTACAAACTTTGTTTAAAACAGAAAACACAATTAACATAAATATAAATAAATATAGCTGATTTTAGAGGGTATAGAGGATTCCAACACATAGCTTTGCAAGGTGTTTGAGACTTTTTATGAGCAAACAAGGTTACTGCTGGGAGATGCATTGTCCCAAAGTTATGACACATAAAACTTTTTTTTTTTAATTATGCCTTCTGGTACAGAAAGTTAACACACAACTCACCTGGTGTTCTGACAAATATTCTGCTGCATTTTATGGGAATGGTGAGTCACCGACTGCAGTTCTCCAAAGAATGTGATAGAAACAGCTTTATCACTTTGCAACTGAACACGAAAAATATATTCATGCAGAGTAAAAGGTTCCATAAACTTAAGAATAAAATGCTATATTTAACTCCTTGAAGAGCAGAATGGTGTGAATGCATTGATGAGAATCACACACCCCTCTGGCTCTGAAGAGGTTAATAACTATATATAAACAGTTCAGTAGAATGTGCAGACTGGTTCCACTGCCCAGTGGTAGTCACAGATCCTCCTGCATGCACTGTCTGACCCCCACATACTGATTACACTCTTCTTCACTGTAGTCACAGATTCCCCACATATACCTTTGACTCTCTCAGCCTGCTGCTACTGCCCACTGGTAATCACAGATTCTATACGCTGTCTGATCCCCTAAGCCTGGTTACACTCTTTGCTTGTATTCACAGATCCTCCACATATGCTGTCTGACACAGCAGCTTGGTTCCACTACCCAGACACAGAGCTCCACATATCCTGTCAACAAAAGGGATCAATGGAAAAGTTTAGGAGCTACTCTAGATAGGTAAATAATATGTATTCAAAGATAATGATCATATGCTTCCAACAATCTGTGTCAGTGAACTCCTAACATATAATATGAATAGGAGAATACCCAGGGGTCATGTGCATCAATTCTCAGCTCACAGTGTTATGTACAAAGGGTTCTATGTTTAAAAAAAATGGAGTAATTTTGGGGCACTCCAAGTATGGTAAAGTAGTCAAAAGCAAATTTGAAATTAATTTAATGTCAGTTTTAAAACCAGTCTTCTCCAGAAGAGAGGAATCATCATAATTTAATCCACAAACTAAAGCAAACATGGCGGCAATCAGATTTTGGAGTACCACTTTTACTGCCACATCCATGTACTCCTCCTACTCCTTTCCTCTTACCCCAAACCCTAATACATTTGCTGGATATCATGAAAGTAGTGTTGATTTGTATTGTAAAGTACACAACAGAACTGTTTGCATGTGGGGTGTTGCATTACCCCTCTCAAAACAATGTATCGTGTAGATCTCTATCTGTAGTATCTCACTGTCAGTCTCAGTGACAGCACAGGTCAAGTTCCCTGCCTGTCTCTGTCACCTATCAGTCAAAAGTTTTTCGGTTTTCTTTTTTTATATTTGTATTAACTGTTACTGTATTTCACCGTCTACAAAGAAATCACACATGCACGCACTCACGCAAGCACACACACATACACACACACTTACTCACTGCAAAATTTCAGCAGCAGCTTTTTTTCTCTCCTTTCTTGACTGCTGTGTTGGTTTTAACAGTGGATAAACCTTTTTAGATTCAAAACATGAATATCTTTGATGTACAGTTTGGTCTGGAAATATTTGAACACTGACACAAATTTTGTTATTTCTTCGGTTTACCAAAATAAATTCAAGTTACAGTTAAATAATGAATACAGACTTAAAGTGTAGTCTCTTAGATTTAATTTGAGGGTATTCACATCCAAATTGGAGGAAGGGTTTAGGAATTACAGCTCTTTACTATTTAGCCCCCTCTTTTTCAAGGGACCAAAAGTAATTGGACAATTGACTCAAAAAGCTGTTTCATGGCCAGTTGTGGGCTATTCCTTCATTATTTCTTCATCAATTAAGCAGGTACAAGGTCTGACGTTGATTCCAGGTGTGGTATTCACATTTGGAAGCTGTTGCTGTGAACCCACAACATGTGGTCAAAGGAGCTCTCAATGTGAGTGAAACAGGCCATCCTTAGGCTGCAAAAAATAAAAATCCATCAGAGATTGCAGAAACATTAGGAGTGGCCAAATCAACAGTTTGGTACATTCTGAGAAAAAAAAAACTCACTGGTGAGCTCTGCAACACAAAAAGGCCTGGTCGTCCATGGAAGACAGCAGTGGTGGATGATTGTAGGATCCTTTTCATGGTAAAGAAAAACCCCTTCACAACATCCAGCCAAGTGAAGAACACTCTCCAGGAGGTAGGCATATCATTATCCAAGTCTACCATAAAGAAAATATTTCACAAGAGCAAATACAGAGGGTTCACCACAAGGTGCAAACCATTCATAAGCCTCAAGAATAGAAAGGCCAGATTACACTTGCCAAAAAACATCTAAAAAAGCCAGCCCAGTTTTGGAACAGCATTCTTTGGACAGATGAAACTAAGATCAACCTGTATCAGAATGACGGGAAGAAAAAAGAATAATCCAAAGCATACCACATCATCTGTAAAATACGGTGGAGGCAGTGTGATAGCATGGGCATTAGGGGTGTGCGAAAAGTGTGAAAAATTTCCCACATGATGCGAAAACTTGCTGATTTTTCCGCTAACGTTTTCGCCTTTCCACCTATGCAAAAATGTCCTACTATTTGCCTATTTTAACACATTTTTAGCCTATTTTAACACATTTTTCACCTATGTTTCCTATAGGTACTACATTTCCCACTGTAATATTAAGTTGTGAGTCCTAAAGCAACGTATTCCTTAAAAAATGTGTTAGCATGCAGAGTGCATTTGTCCTTTGCCCACAACACTAACTTGCTGATTAAGTGACACTGGCACATATTCATGATGATGTGAAGTAATTAAAAAATAAAGTACAACCTACAATGTGGCAGACATGTATGGTAGTGGGGGTGGTGGGGGACTGGCTGGTATGGTGTGATCTGTGTATGTATATAGTTTTTACTATTGGGATGTTTGCGTCAAATCTCTATCCTCCTTCTCAGATTAGTTAGACACATTACTTGTTTCTCATAGCAGTGGTCCCAAGTGGGGTAGATGATGGAAACCCTTCTTCACATAATTCCTGCCCCAATGCGACTCACCAGCATAGTTGCCTCCTCAAAGGGTTTCAGTAGCTCTCATACATTGCACATTAGTTGCCATTGGCCAAGTGACAAGGAGGCTCCCTCCAAAGCCTTCCAGTTTTGCATGGTGTACTCGCTAATGGCCTTATTCTGCTTGTACAAATGCTATAGCATGTACGTGGTGGAATTCATCCTGCTAGGGACCTCTATTTTCAGCTGGGGATGGGGCAGGTTGTTGCGCTCTTGTATGAAATATACAGCGTTGCATGAACTTTAGGAGCGACTAAAATGGTGCCAGATTTTGCAGGCAATAGTAAGCATCTCTTTGAGGGTTTCGGATTCTGCCAGGAATCTGGTCAAAACTAAATTTAGCACATGGGCAAAGCAGGACATATGCACTATGCCACCTATTCTCAAAGCAGAGATTATGTTGGAGCCATTATCAGCAGACACAAAACCAGCTTTTAAGAAGCTGGGTTCAAGTCGTTCCTGTGTCACCTGCTCTAGCTTACTTAGAACATCTACAACTTTGTGGGATTGTCTCTCAAAACTCTTCATGCACAAGGTGGCGTGACAATGGTATGGGCTATCCTGCTGCTGCTGCTGCCACTTTTTAATCACACTGCTAGAAGCACAATTACTGGCTTTCACCTGATGCTGTAAGCTAGTGTTGTCCACTGTTGGTGCTCTGAGTGAAACCCAGTGAGCAGTCACCGTCATATAGTCTGTGCTCTGCCCACTTGTCCACATATCTGTTGTCAGGTGGATTTTCTTGCCACACGCACTTTTCAACCTTTTTCCCACCACACTAACCACCTGCTTGTACAATTCAGGCGCAGCCGTCCTGGAAAAATAACTGTGGCTTGGGATTTTCCAGTGTGGAGCTACACATGACGTCAGTTCTCTGAAACCTCGGTTTTCTACAAAAGAATACGGCAACCTTGCCATTCCGCAGGCGTACTTTGGGATTGTTTTTGTGAAGTTTTTGACTCCTTCCCAGGAACTCAGCCAGTGTGTGTTGGCAGTACATGGCAGAAGAAGCCTGAAACTTTATTGTTTTAACAACATGACTAGTGGAGGTGGTGGTGGTAGAGAGAGCATGTGTGGGCAGTCTATGACTCTTACCATCTCCTACAGGAAAGCCAGAGTCATCATACTTCTCTGCAGCAGGAGCCATAGGTGTTATTTGGACTGAACTAACTGTTGGAACTGGCAGTAGCACACTCTATGACACATACATAACTTCACTACTTCTTTTTTCTGCCCTAGAGCCCTGGGAACTTTTTAAAGTGCTTCTGCTGCTGCTAGTTGTGGCATCTTTAGCCTGCTGATAGTGTGTCTCCCAGTCAGACCTGTGGTTGTGCTTCAGGTGGGATCTCATAGAGGAGGTGTCTAGGTGTGAGCCTGCTTTCCCTCTGCTCACGTGCATTTTGCACAGACAACAGATAGCAACATGCTTAGCTTGAGGATCGTGAGTGAAGTATCTCCATACTGTGGACTTCATGGAATTAGGGGTTCCTGAGGTGGTGCTGCTGCTACTACTACTACTACTGGGGCTAGATGTTGATGCTATTCTACTTCCACTACTTCTACTCAACTACACTGTGTTTTTTTACTCTACAGTACACAACACAACTGATGAAGCTGTATAATTCCTTGCCTAAGCCCAGTCAGCTGTCTGTCTCTGTCACCTAATATATTTAGTTCTCTATTCTTTTTTTTAAGTTGTCCACCCTGTTGTCTTATTACAGTCTGTCCAAAAAAAATTATAACTGAAAGACAAAATCAACAACTTCTTTCCCCAGACTTCCCCACTTCCCCAATAACAGCAAGATCTGCAAGCAAATAGGTCCCTAGCAGCTTGTGTTTTTCCAGTCAATCACATGGAATTTTGGAGTATTTGGGGTCAACCTCCTTCCTCCCTTCTTCTCTCCGGAGTTCCCCACTGACTCTCCTAATACACAGTTACACAGAACAAAATGTCCTACTCTTGTCTAGCTCAAACAAAGTGCTGCTCTCTCCTCATACAAACACAGAATGGCATGCTGTGAGAGCCTGGCTGTAGAAAACATTCATGTGGTGGAAAAAAAAATTCTTTCCATTGCTTTCAATGTACAATGAGCTAGACAAAAAAGACGGGAAAAAGCGAAAAAACAGCACTTTTCGCAGTAAATTATTCGCCAAGTGGAAAGTGCCATTATTCGCCGATTTCAGTTAGAGGTGAAAATTTTCGCCCATCCCTAATGGGCATGCATGGCTTCCAGTGGCACTGAGTCACTAGGGTCACTAGTGTTTATTGCTGATGTGACAGAAGCAGCCGAATGAATTTTGAAGTGTTGTCAAGGTTTTGCTGAGCTGCTCCCATTCTGCCTATTGGTTCTGCTGTCTGAGCTAATCTAGTGTTCTGCTATCAACTGCTGCTGTTTTCTGAGTTTCTGGCTCTGGCTGTATCAGCTGATCTCTCTGATTACTCACCTGACTGTTATCAGCCAACCCTCT
Source organism: Rhinophrynus dorsalis (assembly GCA_037306005.1). Taxonomy (NCBI): domain Eukaryota; kingdom Metazoa; phylum Chordata; class Amphibia; order Anura; family Rhinophrynidae; genus Rhinophrynus; species Rhinophrynus dorsalis. The sequence continues at coordinate 518,762,278 of CM074719.1, read as the reverse complement.
CAGGGTATTTATAGCAGCTTAGCTCACTTCCTCATTGTCCTTGTGTTTATTTGCTGACCTGTTGCTGCTGTGGACTTTTCCTGCGTTCCTGTTTGCTGTGTTCCAGATTTCGCTGACTTCTGTACTTCTGACCCTCGGCTTGTTCCTGACATTGCAGACTTCTGGTTTCCTGAATACCTGTCTTGATTCCTGACCCTGGTGTGTCTTTTGGTTTATGCTCTTGGATCATGCTTCTGTTTTTGTTGCACTAACAAAGATGTATTGCATTTTACCTTTTTGTGTCCTGTCTGGTTCCTGGTCCCTAACCAGTGAATAGGGATATATTGTCTGCTCAGGTTCAGCCAAATTCAGCAAAGTTGATTGGACGGCGCTTCACTTTACAGATGGACAATGACCCAAAATGTACTGCAAAAGCAACCCACGAGTTTTTTAAGGCAAAGAAGTGGAATATTCTACAATGGCAGAAAGACCCATGAACTAACAACAACTGAAGACAGCTACAGTAAAGGCCTAGCAAAGCATCACAAAGGAGGAAACCCAGCGTGATGTCCATGCATTCCAGACTTCAAGAAGTCATTGCCTGCAAAGGATTCACAACAAAGTATTAAAAATGAACATTTTATTCATGATTGTGTTAATTTGTCCAATTACATTTGTGCCCCTGAAATAAGGGGACTGTGTTTGAAAATGGTTGCAATTCCTAAACGTTTAATACAATATTTTTGTTCAACCCCTTGAATTAAAGCTGAAAGTCTGCTCTTCAATTGCAGTTTGGTTGTTTCATTTCAAATCCATTGTGGTGGTGTACAGAGCCAAAATTATGAAAATTGTGTCAGTGTCCAAATATTTCTGGACCTAACTGTATTCTTTTTGATATACTGTTTCATTTTACAAGGACAAAATGTATGCATGGTGTCACAATGTATAAGTCCAGTTACTCCCTTTTCATGTTTAAAGTCAGGTGAACCAATCAACTTGCTACTGGCATTTGATTGATAGGGAACTGTAACGTCTACACGAATAACCCCATATATGAGGTTTAAATACCGTTTATCTTTTACAACCGGTAACATTATCCCCTGAGGAAGCCGCAGGGAGAAACGCGTAGGGCGATTAGTTCAGTGGAGGGAAATATATGTTAGGTTAGAAAGGCTTTAGTGTTGCTAGAAATCAATCCTGTTTACTAACTATGCTAAAAAATGATTGAAATCAACTGCATGCTCCGACAAAGCAAGGCAACAAGCGCCCACTCATTATCGGAGAAACAAACACTAGCAGACTCTCGGTACTGTGGTGTATACAGTCACTTCAATACCTCAATATGTGCAGTTGAACAGTGACGGTAAGACATATGTGAACACTGTCATGGCCACCTGTGTAACCAAGCAATTTCAGCATCATAAGTTCCATGTTGAAGATCATGTAAGTGATGAATGAAATACATACATTGGACTATTGACTAGATGGTGTAGATGTACAGAGACAGAGTGAACTAGTGTGTGACAATATATTCATGAGTTGTTGATGCTGCGCACAAGCAAACAATTGGTTCCTTGAATGTTAAGGGAATACACTGTAATTTAAATCAATGGATCCATAATATGAACTAGAACAATCTATTTACTAGATAGTTACCGATAGGCACTCAATAGTATCATCTAGGATCACGTTTACTGTATTGAGAGGCTATTGAGCAATCATTACCTAACATAACCTCAAAGTTACAAAGTGAGTGCTCTGATAATGTCCAGTTGTTTCCTCACTGCAACGATAAAGCTACAGATTTGCATGTATCTTCAAATGTATGTATTGCCAAGACCATGAAAGCCTTGAAGGTTCCTGAAGGGAGGCAGGGCACCGGAGACAGTAAGCTTCCATAATATAGTCTTGCCAGCCAATTCCCAGGCAGTAAAAGCCAACTTTTGGAGACCCGGGGGGAAGTCAGGGTTCCCCAAAATATCAATTAAGGGAGAGGGATAGGGGTCCATGCTCTTTCAGTTCTCCAGCAATGCAATATTTTCAAAGGAGGGCCCAGAATTGGGTGCCAGAAGATCAGCAGGAGTACGGTGTTTAGAGGTAAAGAGGAACTCAACCAGTGTTATGAGTGGAGTATTGCAAAAAATTATCTGTGTTCAGCCCTTGATCCCGTCTGGATAAGCCAGGTCAACTAAACTTTCCATCATTTATATTTTTCCAAAGGTACACACCTTTTTTATTTTTTACTTTTAAAAGCCTATTTACTGAATGAGCTTGTACTCCCTAACATACCCTGTTGCCAGAACAAATGTATTATTTCAATATGTTTATTGAGAACAAAAAAGTGTGCAGGTTTTACATTAATGTTAATTCCCTGAGTTAAGTATCATGATCATCAGAGGGACACTCAAATCTCCAATCTACAGGTATGGCAGGTCTAATATGGAGCAGTTTGAAAGCAATATAATTTGGTAAAAATGTGGGCACTATGACTTGGCAGGCAAGCTTGATCCTATTATTGCCAAACGACGTAATCAAAACCTTAAATATGTGGATTTTATGGACGGTATTGTATATACACACGTTAGCATTTAAGAAATCTGTATGATATAGTACAAGTTTGTCTTGTTTTTGCCTAATTTATTTAATTCAGGAATTTATCGAGTCCTGTAACTTTCTGATTGATACATAGTGCACTTGGGTTACTTTCTTGTACATTAGTGCATTAGTGATGTGAATTTTTTGTAAATTTTATTTAGACGTAGCATGCGCTGAATTTACTCTGTGTATGACAGCAACCCTATCTAAGCCTGCACATGTTAAGCTCAGCCCGAGCTCTATTGAGAAAGGAGAATATAAGATAGAGAGACTGAAGTGTCCCCAGATCTTACTGGCTCTGTAGTGAGTTGACACTGGAGCTCAAGTTGAGTCAGGCATTCCTGAATTCGCCTTACTACAAATTCACATGGAGCTTTAAAAGTGAATAAAATAAAATTAAATATAAATGGTGCCCCACAGATATTTCATACCTAAATTAGGGCATTAAAAGTAATCAAAAACACACTTTTTCCCTAAAAAAAAAAAAGCAAAATTTGTTTTGCAGGTGTTCTTTCATCAAGGTGTGCTAGAGAGCCTACATGTCAGACTCTTAAAGGGATAGTAATACTTAAAATGTAAAAAAAATATGTTGTATGGTTTATCCCCCTGAGTAAAACAAGGGTACTCCCACTGCTGAAAGGTGTTTTATTCAAAAGTTATTACAGCTCAAATTTGAATTTTTTAGGTGCAATATCACAGTGGCCTGAAATTGTACAGTGGCACTCCTGCTACACATCCTATGGACAGCTCTGGCATGGTGTAGCAACAGCGCCACTGTATAATTTCAGGCCACTGTGATATTGCACCTAAAAAAATTCATCTTTGAGCTGTAATAACTTTTTAATAAAACACCTTTCAGCAGTGGGAGCACCCTTATTTTACTCAGGGTGATAAACCCTACAACATTTTTTTTTTTTTACATTTTAAGTATTTATCTCTTTAAACAGATAGTAGCGAGGTCATTGGAAGTTCAGCTATTACCGAAGAAAATGTTGCATCTTAGAAAAAAATATAAAAACACAATAGTGTGAAAGTATGAAAATGATTCATTGCAAAAACAGGTGCTAGAATGTATATTTTAGCCTTATAACTGCCTAATGACTATTTACTAAGCTACTTATGCCTTAAATTCTCCACCTACCATTTATGCCATGGAGATGTAATGGGGCAGTTTGGGCATTTAGTGGTGTTACTTACCTCTATATCTTGATTAATACTGTCTATTATACTAGGTGTAGAGGAAATGGGGGCTTTCTGACTCTTTACTACTGTGGAGTGCTTCTACCTGTATGAACTATAGTGATCATATTCTTCTTTTTTTTTTTTTAGTAAAAGTGCTATCCAGTTTTAATGACAACCAGCAATACCCAAGCGTCCTGAGCTGTTAAATTATAATCTTAGCCTTAATAAAAAAATAATTAAAGTGACAACTAAACTGAGATAAATTATGGAAGTGAATTCCCTTTATCAACAGATATAATTCTAGACATAATTTCCATTTACAGGGAATCAGAGTGAGTCACTAGGAATCTTTGATTTGAATTCTGCTGTGTAGGTTAATTATACCACATTTGTATATTGTCCTCAAACCACTCACTTCAAATTTATATCCATACTTTATTTCTAGTTAAAGAAGAACAACTGGATTGTAATCACTCCATATAATAGCTGTAGTGTAGTGTAGTGTACAATATATGGTGTGCTTCATCTCATTTACTTATTTATCACTCCTTTTCCTGATATAGATTTTTCTCACTGGTATTCTGATATTTCATTGACCAGAAAGGGAAAAATTTATCAAAAGAAGAGGGAAGATAGAAGAGAGCATCCGTGCAAGATAGAAAGGTTGCCCCAACTTATGAACAGAGACAAATTGCTCAAGAACTTGAGCATAGATGTCTGAGGTGCCGGAACCTCGTACAGGGAGACTTCGCAATAGCCAGAAATGGTCAAAAGGACATACAGAAAATATGGAAGGATTCTACTATAACTTTGGGCCCACCACCTGCAGTACCTTCCTTACAAATTTGGCTGATGCCAGTGCTTGAATATCTAACTGAGATTGTCTTAAGAAGGAAGAGATGGAAGCCCAGGTGGCTACTTTGAAAAGTTATATCAGAGTTGCTATAGCTGATGTAGAGATTGCTCTAGTTGAATGGAACCCTTCAAAGGGGCTTTTAACTTTGCATCCTCATAAGCTAGTCTTATACAGTCTGTGATACATCTTAAGAAAGATGATTTGGAAGCTGCTGAGCTGACCTCTTAAGGGTTCCTTGAAAATTGATAGATTATCCATCTTTGTGAAGTCTTCTGTCATTTAAACATGTCTAGGTTATATAACTGTGTCTTTTTATCTCCTATAGGATTAGGGCAGAAGGAAGACAGGACAATTTTTTGGCTTAGATGGAACTCAGATACCGCCATAGATCTTAAAGGCTTTCTTCTGATTTCCACATTCTCTTGATGCATTACTAAGTAAGGATTTTTCATGAGAGAGTCTGTAACTTATTAATCCTCCTAGCAGAAGTGATAGCCATTAAGAAATCTGTTTTCAATGTAAGAGCTTTGAGGGAATCATGTCTGTTATCTGAAAGTGTGGAGGCTTGCATAATGGGTCCAAAACCACATCCAGGTCTCAGGGAGGCACCATTTCTCTAATTTGGCCGTGGCTTTCCCAATTGCCTTTCATTACATCCTTTAGGCCCTCCTCTGTATACAGAAGTGCTAGAATGACTGAGTGGGCAGAAAGTTGTACATTTATAGGAGATGGTTTTAATCCTGCCTTTTATTGTTCTTGCAAGAAATCAAATTCTTCATTGTTGTTATTAATTACCTATAGTCTCTTTCTTCTAATATCTCTTGCAAGTAGACAACATTCAGCAATACACTCTTGAAGTGGAAGGTTTTATTCCAGCTATAACAGTTCTTCCATCTGTCTCAGAGACTCCCTTCAGTCTGAATGATTGCCACTCAAGCTCCTGGAAGTCATTTGGATTGTGATATATAATGGTCCCGGGTTTTTGAAGGTCCATAATACTGGATGCTGCTAGGGTCGATCTACTGACATTGGGATTAAATCTTGAAAACATTTTTGTCTGGACCATCCAAGAAGATCACTTCTGCTTTGTTCTTCCTGATCTTCTTGAAGAGAATGGGAAAAGGAGGGAATACATGTTAGAGTGATAAATAATATTTTATCTTGACCCATAGTTACTGGGTGCTTCCTCCAAGAGATGTATCTATTGCACTTCTTGTTTTCACTCGTGGTTATGAGGTTCACCAGTGGCATGACACAACTAACTGTTAACTCATTGTAAACATGCATACTGAGTGCCTATTCCTCTTGGTCTATTAGATTTCTGTTTCATTGTTAGATATCCTGAGATATGAGAGGGAGACTGGATCCTTCAGTGGACTGTCCTTCTTTATGGTTTACTTCCTCAACTACCAAGCTACCACCTTTATTGCTGAGATGCTAAAGGAATCCTTTCAGAGGTATTCTAAGAATCCCCATTCAACAACTTGAGAAAGTTATTCTGTAAAGGTATTTGTAACGGAAGCTGGAAGGCACTGTGTCACCCTCAGCCGTCGTTCCGGGTTTCTCCTTCTAGAAGATGGATTACACAGCTTAGTTCCTAATGGTCGAGCAATAACCAGCTCGATCGATCAACCACAGTGTTGTAAACTCTTTGTCAAGTCGAATGAAGTTGGTAGCATCGTTGACTCAGTGTCGGAGTCGGAGGAAGTCTAGGCGAACAAGAAAAGGTCGAAGGGACTCAAAGCCAGAGTTGGGTCGCAGACTGGTACCACAGGCCGTAGAGGGTGAGGCCTCTACTCCCAGTCGAAGGATAGCTGGAGGATGTCTCAGGAACCGCAGGGATGTCAAGCAGAGTCCACGTCAATGCCTAACAGCATGCGAAATCCAGAAGTCCCAACTCTGAATCGGATCCGCAGGTAGCTGGCAGCAGACAGTCAACGATACAGGATACTTGGCTCAGATGGGCATCAGAGGGGATACTTTAAACCACAAGAGCATAAAGACACCAGGACTCTTCTTCTTTTGTGTACAACAAGTAACTCTTTATTGAAACAAACCACAGCATATTTATACAGTTTATAGTAGGGGAAGGGGCAACAACAGTTCCAGGGACCCCACTGGGCCTGGTGAGGAATGATTTCCCACTCACCAAGCTGGGTTCCACATCTTCAGGAGTAACAACACATGGGTTGCTGGTGAGGACTTGCGTCCCACTCTCCGCAGCAAGGATAGTAGAGGAAGGGGCAACAACAGTTCCATAGATCTCACTTCACCTGGGGAGGATCGAATTCCCACTCACCAGTTCAGGGTTCTTACAGGGGCTGGTGGGGAATGTATTTCCATCCACCAGTTCAGGGGTCACATATCCACTAGGGAGGACCGCAGTCCCACTCCCCATGACTGGAGCATCCGTGCCCCTGGAGAGGCCACACTTCCCATTCTCCAGGGCACTAATACAAGGGAAAGGGTCAATCAAAGGGTCGCTGGTGAGAAGTACATCCCCTCTCAACAGTCCAGGGTCAACAGGGCCAGCAGCAATGTATTGCATCAGCCTGCTGGGTCCCTCATCTTCAAGGCCACCAAACTCAGGGCAATTATTTGCATTGAGGAGGAACGTATTCCCACTCCTCAGTTCAGGAAAAATACTGCTACTAGTGAGGACCTTCATCCCACTCACTGCAGCAGGGGTTTCACAGGGGCTGGTGAGCTCGCTCCCACTCCCCAGTTCAGGGATCACAACACAGGGGCTGCTGGTGAGGACCTTCGTCCCACTCACCGCAGCAGAGGTGTTATGGTTAGTTTGACACTCAGAGAGAGTAAGTTAGGTAATAAACACAGTTTTATTGAACAATGTAAAATAGCAGTAACCCTCACGGGTCCAGTAATATATATACAATATAGTACTCTCACAGGACAGGTTACAGAAATAAATACCCACACAGGTCCAGCAATTGTACAGACAATAATAACAATATACTGACACAGGTCAGGTATTACGTGTGATTCTCAGGCAAGGCAGCAATGAACGGGTTACTGATAGTCCTGGAAGATTGACAGGCCCTATCAGAGCGAGGACCTTAAGACTTTCACTAGGGAGGGAGAGTAAAAACAGCGAGTAATGCCACAGGATTAAGCGAAGGTCCTTAGCAAACTTATAGACTGCCGTAGCAGTAGCGGAGGACAGACTGTATGCCCAGAGGTTGCCCAACGTAGACTACAATGCCAACAACTGGTGGAGAACGGCCCTATTCCCCGAGGGGATAGATGAACACTCAGACCAATGTCGACTGCCAAGGTGGAAGTAGCCTGAGGCGCCCAAGGAAGCCAAACCTCAGCTGATGGCAGGAGTATAGGTCTAGCATACTGAGGCACAGAAAGGAAGGCTCACACCGGAGTGTCGCCCGTGCAACACGGACAATAACCGAGACCAGGCTGCAGTAAAGGCTCACACTGGAGTATCACCCGCACGACACGGAACGTAACCAAGACCAGGCTGCAGTAAAGGAGGTACGGGATGCTCACTGCCCGAATACCAAGCCCAATGGAGACACAAAGGAGCAGCAGGCAGTCCTGGACAGATAGCAATGGAAGCCCAACGGGTCGGTACACTGAGCAGGAACAACAGCCAACTGGAATCGGTATCCAAAGCAGGAACGCCAGCCAGTCCGAGTCGGTACACAGAGCAGGAACGTCAGCCAATCCAGGTTGGCACACAGAGCAGGAACTTCAGCCAGGCCGGGTCGGTACACAGAGCAGGAACGTCAGCCAATCCGGGTTGGTACATGGAGCAGGAACGTCAGGCAGGCCGGGTTGGTACACAGAGCAGGAACAGAAGCAGCAGAATGGTCAGGCAATCTGGATCATACACTGAGATCACACGAGAACTGGAACAAGCGCTGGTACAGAAACACCACGAAAGGGCAACAGCGAAGTGACAGGACCCAGTATTTAAGGACAAATACTAGGCGGGCCAATACCACTGCAACCAATAGGAGCAAACTGAGAATCAGACTGACAGAATTTCGCCCGCATAGCACGGGCACCGTGATAAGGGGTAACAGGAAAAGGGGCAACATGCCCATCAGGGAGGACATTTGTCCCACTCCCTGATGCAATGGCACTCTTCGGGCTGAGGAGGAATGAATTCCCACTCCTCAAGCCAGGGGTAACACAGTCCAGGGGAACAATGGGGTTGCTGGTGAGTAACTCATTATTTCTCACCAGTTCAGGATCCTTCTGCCTGCTGATGTCCTCATCTTCCGTGCTAACAACACAGGGGCTGCTGGTGAGGACCTGCGTCCCACTCACCGCAGCAAAGGTAGTAGGGGAAGGGGCAATAACAGTTCCAGGGACCTTGGCCTGGTGAGGAACGAATTCCCACTCACCCGGCTGTTGTCAACATCTTCACTGAGGGGGGCTCTCATTCCTCTGTTCCCTCTCCAAAAGTTCACGCATCTACCGCTCATGTACTATATCCATAAGTCGACTTATCCTTGCTATCGACGGATTGTGTCCTAGGAGTGGCATGAGGTTCACCATTCTCTACTGAGTCCCCATGCGGGAACATATTTGAGGAGTTCCACAAAATCCCAGAACCCTAGCTGCCATGGTTGACCGGTACAAATGTGAAGAAGGAGAGCTCACACAGCTGCCACCAATGTAACGGAATCCAAAACGCTGGGGTGTCCTGGGCCGTTGTTCCGGGAGTCTTCTCTCCTGAAGTCTGCTGTGCAATGCCAAATACTCTGGTCGAAAGATGTGTGGGTGAGTCTTAGTGGGGAAAGGTTGTTGACAAGCTTGGTTCGACTCCACGTTGAACGGGGAAGGTCGCTGATTCTGGAAGCCTAGTGTAGAGTCGAACATCCGGACCACGGGACGTAGAGAGTAAGGCCTCTACTCCAGGTCAAAGGATAGCTGGAGGATGTCGAACAGAGTCCATGTAGACGCCTGACAACATACGAAATCCAGAAGTCCCATCTCGGAATCAGATCCACAGGTAGCTGGCAGCAGGCAGTCAACGATACAGGATACTTGGCTGAGATGGGCATCAGAGGGGATACTTTAAACCACAAGAGCATAAAGACACCAGGACTCTTCTTCTTCTGTGTAAAACAAGTAACTCCTTATTGAAACAAACCACAGCATATTTATACAGTTTAACCACATTGAAAATACATGAGTAGACATGACACAATGGGCGAGTTTACAAGGATAATGCAATCAAAACACATAAGACAAAGAACCAACAACAAATGGTTCAGGGAAACATAATAGGGCAGACAGGATTGAATTAACACACAGTAGGGGGTCTCCATACAATTCACAAACCTACGATGGCTGGCTAGAATACACATTTGCAGGGACACTGGCCCAAGGTTGGAGCCTTTGTTTGACTACTTTGAATGTCCTGCTCCAACCTTGACCAATCACTGAGCTGCCTACGGTTCTCCATGTTAGGCTATGGAAGTAATTTGCATGTCTGCCTCAGAGATTTGAACGAACAAGCCTTCGCCTTCTGCCCCCGACACCGGGTGGAACGCTCGCACACCGAGCCGCAAACCTCCAACTAGTAGTCGGTGAATGAGTAGACCCTCGAACACGACAACCCAGTCTATTTACTAGTCTCCCCTCCGGGAGTGGTCGACACCCCTAACACAGGGCAGTTCTGTGTATTAAGTTCTGTTCGACCCAGCTGCCCATCCACATAAGGGCTAGCCACCGTCTCTTAGTCTAGGGTAAAGGTTTGAGGGGTTGTATGTCCGGGCCCAAAGGGGTGTCCCGTAGGTCCAAGTGTCCACAGTCTCATGTGCCAGGGGCTGTATTATGTGTAGTTTTGCCAAGATAATAATGTGGATTGTGAATGTGTGGACACCTAGCATCTCTATAATGTCATAATCTTTGTGGACTGTTTGATGTCTGAAGACCAGTATCTTGTTTCTCAGACTGAGTATTCTTTGTTGAGAGAGGCCTTCTATGACCATGAGCATGTCAAGGCTATTTCCCAAAAAGTTTATCCTTTGAAAAAGAGTTAACTGACCTTTGCTTATCAGGTATCATAGGTTTATCTACTAAATTGGCTGCATAGGCTCTTGACTGAGATCTTGATTTGGCTATAATTAAGACATTATAAATATCCTATAGTCTCTTAGAAAGTATAAAGAGTCTGTCAGAGTCTTTGTGAACAATCTTGGAGCTGAGGAGAGGCCATAAAGGAGTGCATTATATTCAGTGCTCCTCCACTGATGCAAGTCTCAGAAACTTCCTGATAGGCATGCTGAAGGTCTATTGCTGTAAGAAATGCTCCTCTATGCATGGCTGCCCCCTGCAGGACTAATAATAGTTCCTGCATAGATGACTTCTATGATGACTCCATCCAAAATCCTGCCTTACAGATGCATTCTGGACATTGTTTAGCTACCTCTGTAATAGAAATATTGTTTTTACCGCCTGCACAAGGCATAGCTTTTAAAGGTCTCTTATTTTTCTTGTTCCTTGAAGGTTCTGCTGGGATATTTTACTTAGTGATCTGTGACTATTGAGTATTAGACATAATAGCTGGATCTGCAGCACTGAAAGGATCCAGATTTTCACTTCATGCTCTTCAAAATGAGACTTCCATAGTTATCTGGGGAGAGATAGACTAAGGTCTGATAGGAAAGCGATAAAGTAGAGATGATATCACTTCTCCACTTCCTAAGTTATTCTATGGTGCCAGTGCACTAAAATTTCTCCAACTTTGGATATCTTAGTGCATAGGCTTTATAGAATAACATTGGAACTGGAGAAGTATTATCACTGGAGAAGTCATCTTTACTTTATCACCACTTTATCACTCCATAGTTATAACTCCCACTGGTGTATAAAACATTCCTCTTAACTGCCTCCAAGATTTGTTGTCTAAGGATCAAACCAGGATGCAAAGGCCCCCTGCAGCTTTAAATAAGTTGGTCAATGTTACTGTTGGAATGCACACACTGCTCCTACCCATTCCCCCACATTAATAGGACAAAGGGGGGAGCTGTACTGCCTTTTTGCTCTCCACCAGTAATTGGTGAGATGCAGAGCTGTCCCCTGTAACCCTGCCATGATAAATGCAGCCTGTCAGAAATTATTTCCAGTGGTGGAATTCAAAGCCATAATTGGTTATTTTGGTATATGTAAGGAAGTAGAATGGGTTGGAGATGGAGGCATCTACCCCTGTCACACAATTATAGTGGGATGAAAGGGGCAGAAAAGGAGGACTAATGTTTCTCCTTTCCCTCTGACAAGCACACAATGCATGGATGTAGGGAATTCATGGACTCACTGTCCTTAGCTGGGCATCATTAGGGAGGCCAAAGGATAAGGAAGAGCTATGGGGATCAGCAGCTGGTAATGGACCCTAGATCAGAACAGTGCAGATTTAGTACTTGGTGCAATAGGCACCAGGATAAGGAGATAGAGACTCATACCACCATTTGCCAGCTAGGTAGGACCAAAAGAAAGATGGGGTACCAATAATGAGGATGTCTCTTTAGAAGCTTCTGATTGGTTATAACTAGTTAGAAGGCAGATACACCCCCATATTAAGTGCCATGGATAGGAACAGAAGAAAGAAGGAGAGATAGAAGGAGCAAGAGAAATCACTATTGCAATCATGACCAGTGGAATAACAGAAGATTATATACGGTCACAACAAAGTTATGTATATTGTTCTGTCTGGCCTTAATACCGGCAGACTTGGCAGTATAACAGCAGTGATCTCTGCTGTATCAGAACAGAATTTCAAATCTTAAACTTAATATCTGATGTGGAACTAAGTGGCTACTATTGTATTGAAGGCTACTTTCTCTTATAGAGAAATATGTATAGCAGGGATTCTCGGGTCCAGTCCCCGGGACACACCAAAACAGGTCAGGATTTTAGGATAACCCTAATGCTTTTGCAGAGAGTTCTGGACAATAATGCTTTTTTATAGCAGGGGTCAGTTATTCATTTAAAGGCACAAGGAAGACATTGAGATAACCACAGTAGCATATTGGGGGGGGGTTACCCAGATATGTGTTTATTGTTTCCTCACCTTTGTTATTTAAGCTTCATATGTTGCTATAGTAGCAGGAAGTATCTTCTCACCAATATCAGCTTTTATAATCCCTCTCAACTCTGACACTTCATTCTATTCCTCCAGGTTTCCTTCAGTGGGGTTAGCTTCTGAAAATCAGTAGGTGGTTTAGGGGAAGAAAGAAGTGGATGGAATAGGAAACATGGTGAATGTAGAATCACTGGAGAAATGTATAAAATGTATAAAAAAGATTGTGAAACCACTTAATTGTGTCAGGGAAAAGCTCCTCAATGCTGTATTTCAAATGAAAAGTCATTTTTATCTTCTAGTAGGCACTGCCCCTTTAAGTATAAAAAAGCATAAAGATGGAGACAATTAGAATACAGACTTTGATGCTCTGAACCCAAGAAATCAAACAAACTGTGAACAGATGTTAAATATTCTATTTTTAAATTTGTTGTCCAAAACAACCAAATAACCTCTATTTTCTATTTCCTAATTCCAACCTACTTTTGATTTCTTTTTGTCGTTGTTTTAATGTTTGTTATACTTCCCCGTGAAAGATTGTAGAAAACCACTGAAAATAGATTGAAAGGTAGAATATTTTAATAATAATATTTAATCATTATTACAGAAGGATATCTTTAATAAACATCTGTAAGTTCAGAAGTTAATATTTTATTTTGGTTTTGCTGGAATGTTTTTTGCAGCTAAGTGATTAATAATTGGATCTCAGATATACATTCAGCTTGATTTTGCTTTACTATAAAGAAGTTGTAGCTTTTAACAGTAACTCTGTGATCTTACTACATAATGGGGTTCATTCAGCTCTTTGTTCTCTTTTTGAATTTGGACTCTTTCAGTGCCCTCTTTCCTGATTATTGTACCTTGCTATAGTATCAGCATTCCTGACCTTTATCTAACTCTTAGGGGCACATGTACAAAGTCAAAAGTGAAGCAATTGTTTGGTAAACCAGCCTGGCTAATACTTACATTTTTGGCTGACTCTCCTGACTCTAGATCCCTGCATTGCTTCCTTCTCCTTGATCTTAGTCACGGTGCGAGTACCTTCACTTAGTATGTTTATGGACTGTATAGCTTAATTTCTGTCAGTGGCATAAATAGTCATTGGAGGTGCCCAGTACAAACATTTTTCAGGCTCCCTAACATATACATATTTGGGCATAATTAGAATCTATTAGGCCCTGGGGCCAATGGGCCCTATTACATGTTTGACCACATTACAACTGCACCCTCTGTATCCCATGTAGCTATATACCATTTGCTGTTCTGCTATTGCAGTCTACTTTTCAGACCTTTTATTGATTACTGGGGCACTTGTATCTTAGTTCCTATCCATGTCCTGCTTGTGCCTGACGGCGAGTTTTGCTTGCATCTTTCTCCTGTTTATCTATTATCTACTGCATATGGTAACACAGTCCGCAGAGTGGGGTTCTACACCCCTCAAAGAGCTTCTGTCAGTATGACTGTGGTAAAGTCTAGTATCTGTCATCTCCTCTGTATCCATCAATCCAGAGAGTATTATCTATCCTGTCTATTTTGCCAGAAAATATCTTCCCAGTTAACATCTAATCTTACCTGTTGTATCTATTTTCATAACTAGAATTAGTCCCTGCAGCAAATTGTATGTGATCAGAGAGTGAAGGGGATCCCTTAGCATGAATATCTACCAGATGCAGTATCCAGCCTTCTATATTTATCTGATCACCTAATCCTTTGAGGGCCTTGCCTAAGTACTCATGAACTTAGGGCAGAGGTTCCTCATAATCCAAGAGCTTAGCTCCTAGGGATATGTTGAGGTTAAAAGACGAAGAGCTCACAAGTAATAAGAGCCCATCTCGGTGGCTAAAGATGCTCAGTTGAGACTCCAACTTGTTTTCCTGTGTTGTCTTTTAATAACTACCAGCTTTTGAAATCTAGGCAAGCATATTACACAGCCTGACTCAAACAAGCACATATTTACCCTCTCTCACTATCTACAATAACAGTGCTCTCTTGCTATCACAACACCTTACACTGGTCACACAGAAACCAGGAATCTCTTCTGGCATTCAGTTAGATATAACCATACCTGGGAACTCTCCGGATTTGCCCCGGAGACTCCGGTTCTGACAGAGCTTTACCGGGTCTCCGGGGCAGAGGCAGATTCCTCCGGATGTGGAGAGTTTCTATTGAAACTCTGCCACATCTGCTTTTTCTCCCGTTGTGCCTCCGTCCCCAGCCTTTTGTGTGACACATTTAACCCTCTGAGTGCCAGAGTGGTACGGAATGCATTGCTTTGCAATGCATTCCGTACCACTCTGGCACTCAAAGGGTTAAATCCTCCCCAACACTCGAGTTAAGCCCCGCCCCTTTTTGACGTGATTATTGTCATTTTTGTTACCCCCTGCTGAACAGAGGACTACCCTCCGGGTAGCCCTCAACTGAAAGTTCCCAGGTATGGATATAACATAAAATGTAGACCTCATTATCAATAAGCATTGGAAAGCTGGGTAAGGATACCCATCTACCTCCACTCCAGAGAGGTCAACAAAAAGTCTCTTAATACATTAGATTTATAATCTTGCTTTAGTCAGCTATGTATAAACAGGAAAAAAGTGTGTAAAAATAAGAGCAAATGGCTCTTTAAGAACAGCACAGTATTGCACCACATGTATAAAATGTGTTGAGTACTTTGCCTTAAAATATGATATAATTTCTTAAAACGGTGTTTATGACACGTAAGTAAGCCAAATGAGAGTAGAAGCGTATCTGCTTTCCTCTACTCCAGTTGTACATTCTTTAGTTTGGTATTATTATTTTCAAATAATGTTGTTTGTGTTCATTGTTCAGAAACTTTTTTTAAGATAAAAATTATTATTAATTATATCTTAAAAAATAACATAACAAGTTACATATAACAATAAAAATATAATAAATGTAATAGATAATATATCACAAACTATGCAGAAACAGAGGTGTTGTAAATGATCACCTACGTATCTCAGATTCACAGCAAATTAAATATTTTGATTAAAGGGGGAAGGGGGGTTTCCAAGGTATAATAAATACATGTGCTGTATATCTCATAAGGATGCAGGAGTAGGGTGAAGACAATGTGCAAATAAAAAATAAATCTCAAATGATTTCTTCTCCATAATATTTGAGATGAGAAAACCGAGTCTGTTCTCTACCTGAAAAGAACTTTGAGGAACTGATATACACACTGCTAACTAGCTAAATAGATAACAGCAGACAGACAGATAGATACATAGATATATTTATTTACCAATTGAGCAAGCATTAGATAGATTTGTTGAATTTTTACTTGAGACATTCATTCCTACCAGCAACAGATATGACATATACTAGGTGTAAGCAAAGACGTCTTTGAGGGCTTCTTAGATGCTTGTCTCTGTAACAATTCCCACACAGAAAAGCCCCTGAATTTGTCTACAGGGAGTAAATACAAGAGAATTTCTGGTAAAACAGTCTGGAAAAGCATTTATGTCTGTAAACTGCAGATAAAATGATGGGACCATATGTGTCTTTCGGGCCACTGACTGGTTGTGAACCTTCTTTGGAAAAACATGAAAGAAAATTCATAACAAGACAGTCTAGAGTGTAGATGCTTTGAAGATTTATAAATAAATAACATTTCATTTATTTTATTTTTATGTTTGGGTAAATTTTCCACACAGCTTATAATTTTGCACTTCATTTAAGTATCATATGTGTTATTTCAAAGCATGTCATTTAATTTATTTAGTGACTGAAAGAAAGTCTGATATATAATGGTCAAGTAACTTTCTGATTTGTGTTTAGCAATGAAAAATAAGCTTTTTATCACTCTGATTATATTAACTCTGTGGATGCACTGGAGATTTTACAAAAAAAAAATTGGGGTTGCCGAAATCAGACTTCAAACTTCATAATGTGAAGGTAACTGCAATTAACCGGTAATTAATATATAGTAAATATATTTTGGTTAATATATACTGATATGAAAATAATAATGAAAGCTAATTTGCATATTTAAACCTAGAGTGCTTGTGGCATTTAGATTCCTTTTACTGTGTCCTTTATGGGGGAAGTACTATTTCTAATCTTGGGTGTTATTGTCAGGATTATTATTTTACTTTTAAAGTGTTTAACAACACTACTTTCTTTTCTTCTTTACAAAAGAGTCACAGTATATATCTTTAAGAAATTCTCCTACAGGCATGTAGACATGGCATTCCAAACATAAAAGCTTATTTTAAAGACATCATTCTAGACCGTCATAAAAGCACATTGATCATCACAGGTTAAACAGTGAGTAATCATAGAAAGCTAAGTCATTTCTACATTTATCTCTTCAGATTTATTGTGATTTCCAAAACCTAAAGGATATGTTTGATACAACTTCCTATTATTTTATCAACCACTATCAAGATCTAGCGCTAGCATTACTCAAAATAATAATTTTTTGCTAGTCTCATTCTTACTTCTTGAGTGTAGCTTGATTATAAACTCAGTGTACAGGTCACCCAGGACCTTCTGCAGAGCAGGTTCTATGAGCTCTAGAGAGGCAGCTGATGATTCCTATTGGCTGCTGTGGCATCATAGCCAAAATACAAAAAAACAAACAGGCACAGTGAGAACAAAAGCAATCTAACTGTAGTAATTATAATCTAAATTAATAAAATCTGTACAAAATGAAGCAAAAGACAATCTCTAAAAATTGTCCACTCTTCAGAATAAAAATATAATGATTAATTCTTAGGTTTTTTAAATAAGTTAAAGGGTCTATGAAATAAACAACAAATGTCTGTTTTTCCACTTTGCTCTGATGTACTTTGATGTACGTACTTGTGTGCAAAGCTACAGAGGAATTAGCAGGATGACAATGGACATAAAAACTATTGGTTACTATACCCTTCATCGTTCAGTATGCTTAATTGGTAACATTTTTGTTGTCATTTAGATTACTTGACTGTCTCTTTGTCAGGAGTATGGGCTATCTTAGTCCTAAGGATTGAAACTTTGAACTCAAATAAGCACATCTGCAAGGTGGTATAACTTACATTTATTTTTTATATCACAGACCCTTTAACATTTTTAGTTTAGGTGTAACGTGAAAATAAATTAACTTATAATTTTTTAATTTTATTCTGAACATTGTTTTTTAGCGATTGACTTGTAAGTTTTTATACATTTTTTTTCAAGTTTAAAATGCTTTATTGAAGAAAAAGTAATTGACATAGCAGTACAAAGACGTACAGAACATCATAATAATAGTACACATAATAATAGTAGCAAATGCAACCGTAAAACAGAGTGTTGGAGTGTATGTATAAGCAGAAGGAGGAGTATAATACAAATATCAGTCGAATAGCAGCTAAATATTTAGAAAATAAATTAATTGAAAGCTATAAAGTTGAACCCAATTGCCTGATACAAGGTGAGGAGAGTAGAGTGGAAGAAAAAAAAATAAATTATAGAAAGGTAAGAAAAGAAAAGCAAGACAAGGAGGGGAAGGAGGAAAAGGGAGGAAGAAATGTATGAAAAGAGAGGTACAGACAAGCAAAGATGGGTAATTGGCTAATATAGACAGAAATATAGGCAGAAAAAGCAAAGGTCAAAAATGAAAACCATTTTAGGAGGCTGAAGGTGAGGAGACATGAAAATAGGAAAACCACCTGGACCATGCCACAGCAAAGGCAGAAGAGAAACCCAGAATACTAGTATGTCTGGTTTCCAACTCAAACAGTAATTTAAGTCACTCCTTCCATTCCGCAACAGTTGGAGTGATGGCAGACTTCCAGTGAACAGGTATGCATGCCCTAGCTTGAGATGTGGCCAACATCCATTGACATTTATCCGGAGTCTGAGAAAGAAGTGAGGAGGAGATAAAATTCACCAAAAAGGATTCAGGTGATAACGAAGGTAAGTCTGAAAGTAATTGCTGTAATTCATAAGAAATACATTCCTAGGTTTTTATACATTTTATTTCTTTCTTGTTTTGTATACATTTTATTCATTTGTATTTATGAAATATTATTACACTTAGACTGTTTTTTGTTTTTTTTGCACTGTTCCTGTTTGTTTATAAAGTTTGAGGTACCAAATATCCCAGAGGGGATCCAAGAGAGAGAGAGAGAACATTAGTAGCATTTTGACAGGATCTAAAGAGGGTTTTACCAATCTTAAACCCTGTGAATTATTCACCCAAATAAAACATTCCATCATGCTTTCATCCTTTATCAGATTAGAAATTACCATAGTAATATATTATAAAAATAATACCTGTATGTAACAACATTTTATTATGAGCATAAAGTAACCTTATCGTATACCTTTTAGCTTTACTAAATATATATACTGTAATGAAAGTCTAGCTTTCAGTTTTAAATTATTCCCCAGGTCTACATAGCTCTACATAACTCAGGTGTTTGTTGTTTGTAACATCATACCTACCTACATAGCTAATAGGTATGAGGCTGCCACTTTTAGCTTTAAAGGGATAGTAATGTTTCACAAAAACAGCATCTCCAATTAATCTTTATAGTATTTGAGCCATAGAGAGTGTTATTTCAATGCTGTCAGAGTTGTAGTTCAAGAGTAATTGAATGATAAAGTATCCCCCCCTTCCTAGTGTAACACTGCTCACCTCAGATGTGGAATCTGGTTGCTTGACCAGACAGATAACAGCAAGTAAAAATCTTCTTACTGTGATACAATGAAAACCCTGCCCCCCTTGACAGGTTTTTCAGCTTTTTCCATTATCTTAATTGAAGATTGTCCCTCTCTGCAGTCTACCTGGGCACCTCCCTTCTGCTCCGGCTGAACAGTGTTACATCAGTAAAAGGGTGGGAGGGGGATACTTTATCATTCAATTACTCTTGAACTACAACTCTGACAGATTTGAAATAACACTCTCCAAGGCCCAAATACTATGATGATTAATTAGAACTGCTTTTATTATGAAACATTACTATACCTTTAATTCTAATAGGTGGAGGTACAAGAAGCTTGATGTAGACCTGTACATTGATATTGTTCTTACTCCCAGAGTTCAGAGAAGTGGTAGCTAATAAAAGACTGAGCATGAAGTGAAAGTATACCTCCTTTATTTACTTTACATATCCAGCATGTGCATAATATATAATATCAATTATCCAGTGCTCTTTATTATTCTTTTTTACCTTCACTTTTTTTCTTTTTATACTTATACACTTTTATGTCCCTGACATTGATATCTCTGGATCTGTTTACAGAGAGTTTTCTGTCAAGCATTGTGAAAGCAGGAAGAATGATAAAAAGTAACCCTATACCTGCAGAAGAAAATCCTGCTTTCAATCTAATAAACACAGCATACAAAGCACTCAGTGATGAAGTGATATTGTTACATTTTACTACTACCTATGCTTTCTCAGTCCCTGACATAAGCTGTCTGGAAACAGGGATTCAGGGAGCTCACTGTCTGGAACAAAGAGTATGTCAATAGATGAAGAGGACAAAAAAATGTACTAATGTACTTTATGTGTAAAGTCAAAACAGAGGTTTACTGTCTTTAACTTTTTACAATTTTTATTTGTTTATGTTAGTTACTCTTTAAAACATATCCCGTTAATGACCGGCCGATCGGCGCGGCACAGTCAGTTAAGGACCGCGGTTCCGGACTCCCCAAACAGCGTGCAGCTGCAGGGGGGGCCCGGAATTCCATGACGGTCATAGTATGTCATGGGTTGTTCAGTCAGATCGACCCTTGATGTACTATGACCGTCAAGGGTTGTTAAGGGGATATCCAGGTAGAACCTACGTAGAAGATCAATAGGCAAATATAGAAAAGCAAACTTCTACTTCATCCCTAAATAAGCTCATGATTTTTCATATAATGTACTCATTCAGATAAGGAATTACACAAAATTGGAAAAATAACTCTTTGCCATCATTAAGGAGATGGAAATACTTAATATGTTTGTGTGCATATGTAAATTCTCATTATAAAGGTTCTCAGGACATACTTGAAAATGAGCGAAATCTCAATGAATTCTTCCTGGTAAAACATTTTCTAAATAAGTAAATAATATTGAAAAATTATACTTTACGGGGTTTATCCTGTTGAGTAAATCAAGAGTATTCCCACTGCTGAGAGATGTCTTAATCAAAAGTTATTGCAGCTCAGACTTTATTATGGGTACAGTACCTCCATGACCATTACAGTGACACTGTTGCCACAGCATTCTGTAGCAGATTATGGTCAACTAACCAAAACACCATAATCTGCTGTAGCAACATCATCACCATAACATTTCAGGCCAAAGAAGTACTGTACCCAACAAAATGCAAGTTTGAACTTCTATAACTTCTGTTTAAAGCATCTCTTAGAGTGTTAGTACTCTTGTTTTTTTCCATATCATACATAACTTTCACATTCAATGTGTTAACAGATTATATTGGACATATAAGAAGACTGGTAATTGCAATAAACGTATCAATCGTGAGTGAATAGTGGTATTACAAATGATGTCAGATATTGCAAAAGTATAAACAGTAAAGATTTCAACATCTGACATAATTAGAGCAGCTGCAAACATTCACCAAGGTCTCTAAAATCCTAATTGGCACAACTGAGGTGTGTGCATGTGCACGCGTACATGGTAAAAAAGAAAAAAAAACAATAGTAAAGATGATTCCTCATGTGATCTCTTGTTTACAATTTGAGTTCAAGCGAAGAAATTCCTTGTAAGATATTCCATCTCCAGCTGATAAAATATAAACTGAACAATTGTTTGTTTTGTTTTTTTTGCTTTTAAACTCAATTTTACAATACTATGTGTGCACCATTTGACCAATTTTAATATGCAGATTATGAAAATAAATTTGTTAAAGTATAGTAAGGCTTAAAATAAAAAAAATATATAGCAGGGTTTATCCTTCTGAGAAATACATTGGTATGTTCAGTGCTGAGACATGTTTGATTCAAAAGTGTTAGAAGCTCAAACTTACAGTTTTTGGCTGCAGTACCTCAATGACCTGATATTTTATAGTGGCACTGTTGCTACAGCAGTCTAAAGACAGATATGGCCTGTTGACCATAAACTTCCATAGGAGCACCACTGTAAGTCTTCAGGCCATGGAGGTACTGCACCCAGAAAAATTTCATGTTTGAGTTGCAATAACTTTTAAGTAAAACATCTGTTAGCAGTGGCAGTTCATGTCTTTTACACAACAGAATAAACTCTGCAAAATATATGTTTTCAAAATATATGTTTTCAAAGTTAAGCATTACTATCCCTTTAATCTTCAAACAACAACACACAGTTTTCATATTTACTGAAGAGAAATTAAGTTGCAGGGTCCAAATTCTATATTAATAGAATATCCCTCAGATAGGTGATCATCCATTAAAATACCTATCATGTTAATGGTTTCGAGGTAGATACAATTACAATTCTTTACCAAGATTCTAAAATATTGTTTGTACAAGTAGATACCACTGGTATCCCTACTGGCATTTCTTTTATTACTTAAAATATTGTTTATAAAATTTAAAAGAATCAGTAGTCAAAATAAATGTCAGACACCTAATAAAAATGTCACTATTTTATTATCTCCCCCTATACTGTACATTATTTTACTAATTTCCATTCATATAAAATATTATTACACAAACCAACTATAAATTTACAAGCCCAGAGAAAATAAAGTTGTCAGAATATTCCATTGTAAGTTCAGTATATGTTTGAACTTGTTCAAATTGTTTTTGGATAAACATACTCAACAATATATAGCATTGGGTAATATATACCAAAATAACAAATTAGGACCAATGTGGCTTAACAATTTGCAGGAAAATGGGAAGGAAGATATACATGTTTAAATTGTTTAAGTCAGAATGGTCAGATGCATCTTTAAAAATATAAATAAGATAAGAGAATCTGAAAAGAAGCATTAAGTCAGCTAAAATGAGAAATGAGAAAAGAGAAGATAGCGAGACAGAATCATAAACAATGATACAGGTATATAAATAGAAAAAGTTAAAGGTCAACATTGGACTGCTTAAAATAGACTTGTGAATTAGTTAGGATAAGGTTATCCTTATGTACAAAGGAAGCAAAACAGAGAGAGGCATCCAACATATACATAGCTTACTAAAAGCTGGAAAAGCTGAATAGAGCACTTGGACTTGGTAGCATATACCCAAGGGTACTTAAAGGGATAGTATTACTTCAAAATTACTATCCCTCATATTGTAGCCCTTAATAAACTGAGTTAAACGACACCAGTGGCATCTCTCAAACCTTTATGGTTTAAGAGATAGCCGCTTTCAAACTTTGCTGTCCCCTGCTGTCAGTGTTCTGCTGCCAGCAGGAGAATCCGGTCCCGGGACAGGCGGAGGCTCTTAAACAGAGCCGATATCTCATTATGGAAGGAAAAATGATTCATTGAAACAGTCTTCTAAGTGGGCTTGGTAACCAAGCACACGTAGAAGACTGTTTCAATTAATAATTTTTCATTCCATAGCGAGATATCGGCTCTGCTGAAGAGCCTCCTCTTGATTCAGAGACCGGATTCTCCTGCTGGCAGTAGAACGCTGACAGCAGGGGAGAGGAAACGTTGAAAGCGGCTATCTCTTAAACCATAAAGGTTTGAGAGATGCCGCTGGTGTCATTTAACTCAGTTAATTAAGGGCTACAATATGAGGGATAGTAATTTTGAAGTAATACTATCCCTTTAAGAAGTTTAGTTCTGTAACAGCAAGGCCATTAATATTTAGTCACTCTTATCAGGCTTAGCAACCTATGATTGGAGGAAAATAGACTCAATATTGGGTAAGGTACTAGAAGTGTAACTAAAGTATAGTATTTAGGATTATGTGATGTTATCAATTTTTTTAGTAAGAGACATCATGTGTCAAGCTAATTTACATGCATTCTATGAAAGGGTAACTTCAATAAAAATATAGTTGTGAATGAAGTATACTTGGATTATGCTAAAGCCTTTGATACTGCATAAATTGAAAGGGATTGGTTTGTGAGACAATATCTATACAGGTAAAATGTGGAACAGTGGTAGCTGTATAAAAAGTGGGAGACTGATAGAGTAAAAGCAATATCTTTATTTGCTGAGTAGCATTAGAATGTTAGAATGAAGGCTGACAAATACACAACATATGACATAGGTGTAATGTTAGCCTCCTCTGCGCAGAAGATGCTTGAAAGCGATGCTGGGGTGCAAGGCTAATGAATAGTGATGCTACCTTTACCATGAGCAGTCATGAGCACAAGATGATACTGACAGCCAATCACAGAATACACCATTAGAAAACTGTGGTTGGTCAGTGGTGTCAACATTGCGACCAGTGATTGGCTGCTTGTCACAAATTGGGAAGTCAGTGTAAGACATTGGGAAAATCAAAGATCTCTCTGTACCAGGGAGAAAACAGTTATATCTAAAATCTGACAGAGGAAAGGACATGTTTTATTTAGTTTTGCAAAGACTATATCCCTTTCCTCATATGACTGCCAGAGAGGTCTGCAATACATTACTTTACAATGCATGTCATGCGCCTCTGGAATTAAAAGGTCAAATCTGCTGTAATGTGTTGGTATCTTTTGGGAGGCTAAGCCTCCCCATGCCTTCATCATTTTTACCAATGGTTATTGGCAGACCCACTTTTTGGACACCAAATTTAATCTTTCCCACTTAATTCAGTTGGATCTTTGGTGGATCTTTCCAAATATATCCTATCTGAAGTTAGGTGAGGATATCAAGAATAAAACAAATCTGAAGATGAACCCTAGTGGTTAGTAAGGAGAACTGTGATCTTGTGCCTATATCCTTCCTCCGCAGGTTGAGAAGACTTCCAGGGCTTATTAAAATGAGATAGACAGAGGTATGACATTTTCATTTGGTTTGCACTGCAATGGCACAAATCACATGTATGCAACAGAAGGTCGCTAGGAGATGGATCTGTGATGGAACTGTGGCAACTATGGGAGATATTGGTGTGTTAGTGATATGGGATCTCATGTCTTCAGACTATTTCTACCCAAAAGACTAACAACCATAGACTGAGCTTAGCCATAGTTGCTTCCAATACATTGCTAGAATGCAGAGATAGTGGGGGTTGGGCTTTGATTCCACTATACTCCAGGTATGTGCTAAGGAATGTTAATTGATTCCTGCTGTGCTTCCTTGACCAATCAGAGGAGGTTATTGATGAGCCAGTTAAGAATGTATAATTTCAAGTCTTAATCTGCATTCTTATCTGGATAAGGGTGCTGGTCCCAAGTATTCATTTGCATGCTGATCTTGATAAGAGTCTCTGTAGTGTATATAAGCTGTGTGTTTGATTCAATAAAAGAGAGTTCTTCCCTTCATCAAGTCTCGACTGATGTTTGGGAATAGGAGATTTGTTATACTATTGGAGTGTTACTCTGAGGGAGAAAGGAACTATAATGGAGGTATCCAGCTTATGATACAAGGCGTCACATTACAGATCCATAACCAGGACCAGTAGTCAGGCTTGGTGGTTTATAACTAAACAGGCTATATAGACTGTCTGTAGGCAGTTACTGGCAGAGTTGTAGTAACAGACTGAATAGATTGTATGTATCAGCTAGACTGTAGCTAGAAATAAACCATAATATGAGAATAGTTTTGTAGAACTCTACTGGCAAATTCTGAAAATGCATTACTTGAAAGCAGAGCAGGAGACCACACAGCTTGATGTAAGCAGCTGAGAATGAATGAATGAATGAATGAATGAATATGTTTATTTATATAGCGCAACAAGTGTACGCAGCGCTTTACAATTTAAGGGTTTAAACAATACAGGGTTACAGGTGCTTTGTAGAGTGAAACATTGGGTGGGAGGTCCCTGCCCAAAAGCTTACAATCTAAAGATTGAGAAAGGTGACCAAAGTTCACTATGGAAACAGATACTGACTGGGAAATAAGGGACAAGAACCAGCCAATAATGATGAAGCAATGAGGTGAGATAGATTCTAGTCAATAGCCAGGGTATCAGGTGCTGATACGAAATACCAGAGGTGAAGATTAGGAGAGAAGTCAAAGCTGGTTCATTTCAAGCATAGGGAGGTGGAAGTAAGGTATCAGTAGTCAGAAGTTGGAAATAGTAACAGATCTGAGTCTTTACTGAGACAATCACAGGTGGTACAGTGAATTATAAAACAGAAAAAGATAGTTTGGGGAAGCAGAGGTCTGGAATGCAAAAATAAATTAGAACTCTGAAATAACTAGAAACATTGATCTTGTTAGGATTATTAAGAAGCACTAGATGGAAATAAAGTGGAGATGAATTCTCCAGTGATATGACTTCTCCAAATCCTATGTTATTCTATGGAGCCTATGCACTAAGATTTCTCCATCTTTGGAGAGCTTATTGCATAGGCTTCTCAGAATAACAATGAAACTGAAGAATCGATTTCACTGGAGAAGTGATCTACACTTTATCACCTCTTTATCACACCTTATCTAATTACCCCTGATTGTTTTGATACCTCTCTGGCAAAGGGTTAAAGAATATAATTGTTCTTATAAAACTAAATAGCGCATTTAATATGTAACATAGTAACATCCTTGATGAGGCTAAGTTTAACCAACACTATATCACCCTTGTTGATCCAGAGGAAGGCAAAAAAACTAAAAAAAAAAAAAAAATCCAAATAACAAAAAAGAACATGTTAAAGGCATTTCTATTTAAGCCCTAACTGGCTAATAAATCATTTCCTGACTCCAAAAGGCAGTCATATATTTACTTGGATCAACATCCCACCTGCTTTAAAACCAAGCATCATCATTTTCAGTATTGTACTGAGCTAGAAAGTTATCCATTTCTTTTTTGGAACAACTACAGTATCTACAAACACAGCATTAGGCAAAGAATTCCATAACTTTACAATCCTTTCTAAAAAAATCACTGCCTTTGCTTTAGTCAAAAGCACTTTTCCACTAGCCTTAATGGATGACCTCTTGTTTTTCACTCAGATCTTTGAGTAAATAGTTCCTTAGTAGTGATGAGCGAGCACCCCAATGCTCGGGTGTTCGGGTGCTCTGACCGAGCACCCCCTGAGGCTCGAGTGCTCGGCCGAGCACCCGAGCCCCATTGAAGTCAATGGGAGGACTCGAGCATTACACCAGGCACCCCCTGCTCTGATGAGGGGAGGGTGCCTGGTCCATAGGAAAAGGGCAGAAAAGGATGGAAACACCACAGAAATGGTTCAGGGACAGCATAGGGAGGATGTCTGGATGCATCTTGGACTCCAACATCGCTGCTGGGAACGATCTTTCGCCCGTAGTACGCCATTTTTACAGACTGACCGTAAAACACACAAAAAGGAAAATAAAAACGACTTTAGGCGAAAAATTGTTACCAAACAGTATTTGCTGTATATTTACTTGTATATCATCTGCAAATTCTCCCAAAAATTTCCTCGATTTTTCTGAACTGAGGCCATGATTAAGAGGGAAACGTGCACAGAAACAAATTCTCCCAAAAATTTCCTTGATTTTCAGAACTGAGGCCATGATTAAGAGGGAAACGTGCGCAGAGGCAAATTCTCCCAAAAATTTCCTTGATTTTCAGAACTGAGGCCATGATTAAGAGGGAAACGTGCGCAGAGGCAAATTCTCCCAAAAATTTCCTTGATTTTATTGAACTGAGGCCATGATTAAGAGGGAAACGTGCGCTGAGCTGACCATCTAAAACATTATGGGTGAGGGTCTGCTGCAGAGCTGACCATCCTAAACATTATATGCGAAGGCCCGCTAGTGAGCTGACGCTATAAAACATTATATGCGAAGGCCCGCTAGTGAGCTGACGCTATAAAACATTATATGCGAAGGCCCGCTAGTGAGTTGACGCTATAAAACATTATATGAGAGGGCCCGCTAGAGAGCTGACCCAATAAAACATTATATGAGAAGGCCCGCTGGTGAGCTGACCTATATAAAAATTGTCAAACAGGGCCCGCTGGTGAGCTGGCCCTATATAAAAATTATATCACAGGGCACGCTGGTGAGCTGGCCCTATATAAAAATTATAGCACAGGGCCCGCTGGTGAGCTGGCCCTATATAAAAATTATATCCCAGGGCATATGGAAGAGGAGGAGGAGGATGAGAAGATTAAGAGTCAACCATATACCCGTTTTTTGGGTGGAAGGGGTGAATGGGAATACAGAGTATTCACATCATTGTAAATAACATATATAAAGTGAGTTTATGTTCCCCCGGGGCTTTCCTCCAGTGGAGTGGAGAAGTCAGGGGAAATCCAGGCCTTGTTCATTTTTATAAGTGTCAACCTATCAGCATTGTCGGTGGAAAGGCGGATACGCTTATCTGTTATGATGCCACCAGCAGCACTAAATACCCACTCAGACAGAACGCTGGCGGCAGGGCAGGCCAGCACCTCCAAGGCGTAGAGTGCCAGTTCATACCACATGTCCAGCTTGGACACCCAGTAGTTGTAAGGCACAGAGGGATCATTGAGGACGCTGACACGGTCTGCTACGTACTCCTTCACCATCTTCCAAAACTTTTCCCTCCTTGTGACACTAGGCTGCGCATCAGGGTGAGGGTGCTGGCGGGGTGTCATGAAGGTGTCCCACGCCTTGGAGAGTGTTGCCCTGCCTTTCTCGGAACTGCTGTGTGCTCCCCTTTTCTCCCCTTCTCTGTTGGCCAAGGTAGCACGTACTCTGCCGCCAGCGTTGTCAGATGGAAAATTTTGGAGCAATTTTTCAACAAGAACCTTCTGGTATTGCACCATTTTGCTTGTCCTCTCCACCGGAGGAATGAGAGATGAGAAATTCTCTTTGTAGCGGGGGTCCAGAAGGGTGAACACCCAGTAATCCGTGTTGTTTAAAATGCGTATAACGCGTGGGTCACGGGAAAGGCAGCCTAACATAAAGTCAGCCATGTGTGCCAGAGTACCAACAGTCAAGATTTCGCTGTCCTCACCAGGAGGATGACTCTCAATCTCCTCATCCTCTTCCTCCTCTTCTGCCCACCCACGCTGAAGAGATGGAACTAAAGTTCCATGGCTACCCTCTGTAGCGGAGGCAACCGTGTCTTCCTCCTCCTCCTCCTCCTCCGCCTCCTCCAATTGTCGCTGAGAAGACGAAGTGAGGGTGCTCTGGCTATCACCTTGTGTAAGCTCTTCCTCCCCCATTTCCACCTCTTCCACATGCAAAGCGTTGGTTTTAATTGTGAGCAGCGAGCGTTTCAGTAGACACAGAAGTGGGATGGTTACACTGATAATAGCGTTATCGCCGCTCACCATCTGTGTCGATTCCTCAAAATTGCGTAAAACCTCTCAGAGGTCTGACATCCATTCCCACTCCTCACTTCTGATTACAGGAAGTTGAACGGAGAGGCGACGACCGTGTAACAGCTGGTACTCCACTACTGCCCTCTGCTGCTCACAAAGCCGGGCCAACATGTGGAAGGTGGAGTTCCAGCGCGTGCTCACGTCACACAGCAGCCGGTGAGCTGGCAATTGTAAGCGCTGCTGCAGCTTCAACAGGCCGGCCGAAGCTGTAGATGACTTACGGAAATGTGTACACACGCGGCGCACCTTGGTCAAGAGATCATGCACATTGGGGTAGGTTTTTAGAAATCGCTGCACCACTAAATTAAATACATGCGCTAGGCATGGTACGTGTGTGAGCTTGCCGAGCTCCAAAGCCGCCACCAAGTTACGCCCATTATCACACACAACCATGCCTGGTTGCAGGTTGAGTGGCGAGAGCCACTGCTCGGTCTGGTGACTAATCCCCTGCAACAGCTCTGAGGCCGTGTGCTGTTTGTCCCCAAGGCAGATCAGCTTCAGCACGGCCTGTTGACGCTTCCCCACTGCAGTGCTACACTGCTTCCAGCTACTGGCTGATGGGGGAGTGGCGCTGCGTGTAGAGAATTCGGAGGTGGAAACGGAGGAGGAGGAGCCAATAACGTAGGTGCTGGTGGAAACCCTGATGGAGGTAGGGCCCGCAATCCTCGGCGTGGGTAGCACCCGTGCCATCCCAGGGTCCGAGTCGCTCCCAGCCTCCACGACATTCACCCAGTGTGCCGTCAGGGAAATGTAGCGTCCCTGGCCACAAGCACTTGTCCATGTGTCAGTCGTTAAGTGGACCTTCCCAGTAACTGCGTTGGTCAGGGCACGGGTGATGTTACGGGACACATGGTGGTGTAATGCGGGGATGGCACACCGGGAAAAGTAGTGGCGGCTGGGGACCGCGTACCGAGGGACAGCTGCTGCCATCAGGCTGCGGAAGGACTCAGTGTCCACAAGCCTAAATGGCAGCATTTCGATGGCCAGTAATTTTGAAAGGTGTGAGGTTAGTGCTATGGCCTGTGGGTGGGTGGCTGGGTACTTTCTCTTGCGCTCAAATGCCTGGGGTAACGACATTTGGACGCTGTGCTGGGACAGGGAAGTGGATGTGGTCGCTGATGGTGCTTCAGATGGTACAGGTGCAGGGCGGGAGGTATGCGGGCCTGCGCCTTCGACAGGCGATTGGCCGGCACCGAAAACAGGGGAAGAGGAGGCAGTGGTGTGGCCTGCAGACACAGATGGGCGATCCAGGCGTTCCTCCCACTTACTACGGTGCTTGGATGCCATGTGTCGGATCATGCTGGTGGTGGTGAGGTTTCTAGTGTTCATGCCTCGGCTCATTCTGGTGTGGCACAGGTTGCAAACTACAATTCTTTTGTCGTCCGCACTTTCCTTAAAAAAACGCCATACCGCGGAACACCTACCCTTTGGCAAGGTAGATTTACGCAAGGGGGTGCTCCGTGGAACATTTGCGGGCCGGTTTGGTGCGGTCCGCCTTCTTTCTGTAGCCACACCACTGCCTCTTCCATCCTGTTGCGGTGCTGCAGATGGCTCACCCTCAGGACTGCTGTCATCGCTCGGCTCTACACCTTCCCAGGTGGGGTCAGTCACCTCATCGTCCACCAAGTCCTCCTCCACTTCCTCACTCTGATCATCCTCCTCAAGTCTTGATCCCACCACATACTCAGTCATTGACAACTGTATAACATTCTCCTCAACAAGGTCTTGAGACGGAAATAGTGGTTGATTTAATGGCAACTGTGTCTCATCATCATCATCATCATCCACTACTTCCTTTGACCTTAAATGCCGTTCACATCTGTCATCTTCTTGTGATTGGGTAGCCTCTAGAGGTTGTGAATCAGGGCACAAGATGTCATGTTCCTCTGCAAGCGTGCTTGGAGAGAGGGTCAAATGAAGGATTGGTGATGAGACGAGCTCCTCACTATATCCCAGTGTGGGATCACTTCTTTGACCAGACCGTGTATGGTGGGAGGAAGGATGATCAGAGTGAGGATTATGTTGACCAGACTCTTGGCTACTGAGAGTGGACTTGGTGGAAGACAGGGTGGTGCTTAACCGACTGGAAGCAGTATCAGCTGTCATCCAACCGACCACCTGTTCGCAGTGGTCGGACCTCGAGAGTGATGTCCTGCGACGCCCTGTAAAATTAGACATGAAGCTAGGTATGGTGGATGTCTTTCTTTCTTGTGCTCTGGCACCAGGCACAGTTTCTCCGCGTCCTGACCCGCGCCCTGAACTATCAGGATCACGTCCACTTCCCCGTCCCTTTTTACCCGCCTTCTTCATCTTACACGGAATATGTGACTTTAATATTTGAGTTTGAAAACTTAACAGTATTTCTTCCTAGTCTGCAACTGTGCAGAGTACACAGAATAGGCTGCTAAACGGCGGTGACACACACTGAATGGAATATGTGACTTTAATATTTGAGTTTGAAAACTTAACAGTATTTCTTCCTAGTCTGCAACTGTGCAGAGTACACAGAATAGGCTGCTAAACGGCGGTGACACACACTGAATGGAATATGTGACTTTAATATTTGAGTTTGAAAACTTAACAGTATTTCTTCCTAGTCTGCAACTGTGCAGAGTACACAGAATAGGCTGCTAAACGGCGGTGACACACACTGAATGGAAAATGTGACTTTAATATTTGAGTTTGAAAACTTAACAGTATTTCTTCCTAGTCTGCAACTGTGCAGAGTACACAGAATAGGCTGCTAAACGGCGGTGACACACACTGAATGGAAAATGTGACTTTAATATTTGAGTTTGAAAACTTAACAGTATTTCTTCCTAGTCTGCAACTGTGCAGAGTACACAGAATAGGCTGCTAAACGGCGGTGACACACACTGAATGGAATATGTGACTTTAATATTTGAGTTTGAAAACTTAACAGTATTTCTTCCTAGTCTGCAACTGTGCAGAGTACACAGAATAGGCTGCTAAACGGCGGTGACACACACTGAATGGAATATGTGACTTTAATATTTGAGTTTGAAAACTTAACAGTATTTCTTACTATTCTGCAACTGTGCAGAGTACACAGAATAGGCTGCTAAACGGCGGTGACACACACTGAATGGAATATGTGACTTTAATATTTGAGTTTGAAAACTTAACAGTATTTCTTCCTAGTCTGCAACTGTGCAGAGTACACAGAATAGGCTGCTAAACGGCGGTGACACACACTGAATGGAATATGTGACTTTAATATTTTAGTTTGAAGACTTAACAGTATTTCTTCCTATTCTGCAACTCTGCACACTACACAGAATGTGCTGCTAAACTGCGGCGAAGCACACTGAATGGAATATGTGACTTTGATATTTTAGTTTGAAGACTTAACAGTATTTCTTCCTATTCTGCAACTCTGCACAGTACACAGAATGTGCTGCTAAACTGCGGCGAAGCACACTGAATGGAATATGTGACTTTGATATTTTAGTTTGAAGACTTAACAGTATTTCTTCCTATTCTGCAACTCTGCACAGTACACAGAATGTGCTGCTAAACTGCGGCGAAGCACACTGAATGGAATATGTGACTTTGATATTTTAGTTTGAAGACTTAACAGTATTTCTTCCTATTCTGCAACTCTGCACACTACACAGAATGTGCTGCTAAACTGCAGCGAAGCACACTGAATGGAATATGTGACTTTGATATTTTAGTTTGAAGACTTAACAGTATTTCTTCCTATTCTGCAACTCTGCACAGTACACAGAATGTGCTGCTAAACTGCGGCGAAGCACACTGAATGGAATATGTGACTTTGATATTTTAGTTTGAAGACTTAACAGTATTTCTTCCTATTCTGCAACTCTGCACACTACACAGAATGTGCTGCTAAACTGCGGCGAAGCACACTGAATGGAATATGTGACTTTGATATTTTAGTTTGAAGACTTAACAGTATTTCTTCCTATTCTGCAACTCTGCACAGTACACAGAATGTGCTGCTAAACTGCGGCGAAGCACACTGAATGGAATATGTGACTTTGATATTTTAGTTTGAAGACTTAACAGTATTTCTTCCTATTCTGCAACTCTGCACACTACACAGAATGTGCTGCTAAACTGCGGCGAAGCACACTGAATGGAATATGTGACTTTGATATTTTAGTTTGAAGACTTAACAGTATTTCTTCCTATTCTGCAACTCTGCACAGTACACAGAATGTGCTGCTAAACTGCGGCGAAGCACACTGAATGGAATATGTGACTTTGATATTTTAGTTTGAAGACTTAACAGTATTTCTTCCTATTCTGCAACTCTGCACACTACACAGAATGTGCTGCTAAACTGCGGCGACGCACACTGAATGGAATATGTGACTTTGATATTTTAGTTTGAAGACTTAACAGAATGTGCTCTAATCTGCAACTTTGCACACTAAACAGAATGTGCTCTAATCTGCAACTTTGCACACTAAACAGAATGTGCTCTAATCTGCAACTTTGCACACTAAACAGAATGTGCTCTAATCTGCAACTGTGCACACTAAACAGAATGTGCTCTAATCTGCAACTTTTCACACTAAACAGAATATTTTTTTTTTTTTTTTTTTTTTTTTTTTCCCCCCACACAAAATAACCTGCTGCCCCCACACACAGTAGTCCTAAAAAGGACTTTTGGTTCTTTTTTTTCACAATTTTGGTTTTTTTCCTCCCTACACTGCCTTTCCCTTCCTATCCTCAGCTCTCCCTGGCTAAGACTGAGCCGAACTCGATGGTCAGGTGCTATACAGCACCCGACCACGGGTTCTGGCCAGCCAATCAGTGTAATGCCAGCAGCCAACATGGCTGCTGGCATTACACCGATGTCAGAGCCTCCCTGCACGTTTATTGGCTGCGCAGCAGCCGCAAAACGTGCGGGGAGGAGACCCGAACATGGCGGGCGAGCACATGCGGTACTCGTACGAGTACCGCCATGTGCCGAGCAGAGCGATGCTCGAGCCGATCCGAGCATCGGCCGAGCATGCTCGCTCAACACTATTCCTTAGATAATTCTTTGTATTGATCTTGAATATATTTGTAAACATTAATCATATCACCTCCCAAACACTAACCCTACCCCTGGCCCTACACTACACCTAACATTAACAATAAAGTTGAAAAAAACTAGCCCTAAAATCATTCCATCACCCGTACCCCATAGATGTAACACATACCTATAAGTCTGAGGTCTTCTGTACCCTGATGTTCCTCTTTAATTCTTCTGTAAGCTTGTTTCGTCTTTTCTTCTTCTTTCTTCTTCTTCTTTGAAGTGCCCCTATAACAGTAGAATAATAAGACCCTAATCTCTGAACGATCCCAGCTTGTCTTGTTTCTCATTAAACTCAAATTCTCCAATCCCTTCATCAGTTTTGTTGTAAGTCTCTGCTCTTTTTCCATTTCATTAATGTATTTTTTAAGAACTGCTGCCCAAACTATAATCCCCATTCTCGATGAGGCCTTACTAATGATTTATATATAGGTAGAATTATATTCCCATCTTGTGTATCTTATACATGATAGTGCCACATTTAATCTTGCAGCAGCTGAGTGACACTGCACACTGCTGTGAAGTCTATTGTTTATCAGAACTCTTAAATCTTTCTTTAACAAGGAATCCCCAAACATTTTCCCATTTAGAGTAGCATGTTTATTTCTACAGCCTAAATGTAAAACCTTACATTTATGTGTATTAAATCTTATCTGCCACTTTTCCACTCTTTTTTCATTGTTTATCCAAATCTTTCTGAAGAGAAAAAACATTCTGCTCTCTATGTATTTCCTTACACAGCTTAGTGTCAACAGCAAAGACACTATTTTCACTACCTACTTCTAGATGATTAATAAACAATCTTTAAAGGGGAACTCTCACCGCTAGTAAACTTTGGTTCATCTTAAAGTTCCATTGCGTTTAAGCTTTTATCCATTTTTGTTTTTCAGTTTAATTTAATTCTTTATTGCCTGAGATTTTGCTATTTAAAGTTTTGCTGGTGATGTAAGTTCTGTGCAGTACTCGGGGATGGGACGATAAGAAGATTGACAGGCTGTTGTACGCAGCCTGCACAGAACTTATGTCACCAGTATAATTTTAAATAGCTGCCTGATATACTATTCAGCATTGTGTTGTCTTCTGCATAGACTCTATGCATATTTAAGGCAAACTATGTTTGTGTTGTTTTTTACTTATCATGAAGTTATAATAATTTGTTATCTGCCTCTGTCTGTCTGTCTGTCTATCTATCTATCTATCTATCTATCTATCTATCTATCTATCTATCTCTTTTGTATGTTGAAATTTCAATATCAAGATAAGATAAAGAAGACATCAAATTATGTAAATGACACAAAAGGACACATAAAATTAGGTGCCATATGCCTGCCTAACCCTAGGCTAATGTTTACAAGTACATCCACAAAATGGCAGATTGTCACTCCTTCAGATATACTAAATTCTTTTAAAAACATGGGATTTCCTACTGCATCATGCAACTATTGCTCAACTGACAAAAGTGGTAGCCCATTGGTATGGCAGATATGGTATATAGAGTGCCTGGAGCACAATACTAATCTATCAACATCTATAGCTAATAGTATAACACCACATTTTTGACATTTTGATATCGTGATATAATAATCAAGATGTACCATTTTTAAAAGTACACAACAGGCCATATAAAAAAGAGAGGCCCCTAGGTTGGTGTTCATCAGCCTTTTTTATTTTAATTTCCATCACTTCAAACATTCTTAAAACTTTGAAACCTATGGAATTTCTTACTGTATTCAGTAACTACTAACTTCTAAAACAGTACCTCATTTGTATATGATGACATAATGTAGGGAATCTGAAAAGTACTGAAATGCACAACACAGTCTGTGAATTTGGCAGTTTATCTTTCTACTCCTAGAGGCATGTGCACAAATGTTTTAGGAAAAATTGAAATATTCTAAAAAGAATAGAAATGTGAAACTAGTTTAAAAAAAGGGGCAGCTCCTCTTTCAAATAATGATATTGAAGTCCCTCAAGGTTATGGGGAGGGCAGGTGATTAAAGTAATCGTTATTGCTCTCCTCAAACTAACCAATACATTTGGCTAAATACTAATGTTGGGTGTTCCATCATTTGAATGTGGGACCATATCTTCTTCAGGTTAAGGCATGTTGGTCCCCCTAGGAGCTGGAGAAGAGAAGGGTTCTTTTTATACACATTTGCACCACCCATTCACTGTAGATAAACCCTAAGTACAAGTTGGATGATCATACATTCACCAGAACTCGTTCTCTCAGGAGTAACATCATTGAAATGGGTACACCCCCTTTCTTCCATTTACTTCCACATAATATTCTGGAAACCTCTTTGGTAAACAGTTGGTAAACATGTTCTTTTTTCCTTCAAAGTCAGAATACTATCATCCATACAGAAAAGGGGTTCCTGAGCACAATAAATGAATAGTTCGTTTTTCCATTCAGGCATTGCTTCCATAAATGTCAATAACAACATCTTGATAATAGTTTCATGATGGTCTTTGGTGGATTTCAATTTTATCTCCCAAGTTCCCTAAAAAAAAAAGGCTAGATTTGTTTATTTGTATAAGAAATAAGCTATTTAATTTTTCCATTTACTTTTGAACTCACTGAATATTTGCTTTAAAATGGAATTGTATCTGGAAATGCATTTTTATGTTATCATAGTACTTTTCTGAGTAAGATACAAACCAGTCAACCACGTAACATGCAGAATTTAATGAAAAAGATACACAGATTTTGTCTTTCACATAATCATGGGACCACGAGTCTGTCTCAAGGGGACATTCTAAAATGAGAAGAAAAGAATAAATAATAGTTCAAAACCCATGGTTTTAATTTACAACCACATGGTTCAAATTAGACATATTTATTAAGGTTGTTAAATGAGCAGATTAACTTAGGGAAGAAGGTCATTCAAGTTAAGAAAAATCATGTTTAGTGCTTCAGTTAGCTGCAAGTTAATTACACTGTAAAATACTGAGTAAATCATATAAATATATGTTAACAAAGTTCTCTAAAATAAAATCACTTTTTCAAATCCACTAAAATGTACAGTGGAAAACTGATAATTTCATAACCTTTTGGCAGAGAAATGCAATGTATTCAGTAGGCCTAAGCATTTTCCAGTTTAAAGTTTATAGTGTGCAAATAAATGTAAGACTTGATCAACTGATATAGTCCACAATGTAAATGCATATTTAACCCCTTGAGTACAAGAGGGGTGTGCAGTTTGTTGGACATCGCTCTGGCATTTAGTGTTCAATAGATAAAAAGAAGTTATAAATATATGGAGTGTCAGTTTTGTATTTTGTTTGCATAATTTGTTCAAGTACATCAGTGAATTGGTTTTATCTCACAATATATTTAAACTCACAAAGTTTATTTTGTGGCAGAGAATTCAGTTCTTATAGAGCAGAACAGATTTTGTAATATAAAATATATATATATTTGTTACACAAAATTAAATTTATGAAACAAATTTCAAAATGAAACTTGATTACCGTGTCATGCGGTATTAAAATTGTGGCACACAAACATTTTTTTGTGTGCGAAACTTGATACATTTTGTGTAACTGAATCCATGCAACAGAAAAGCTAACTTTTTATCACAAAATAAATTCTGTGCTATAGCCAAAGTATTGTGCTAGAAAATAATTTCTGTAGGATATTTTAGGTGCCACAATCAATATAGCCATGTTCTTTAGCAAAATAAGCAGACACAACAAAATGTATATTAAATTATGTGGGCAAAATATGAGTGGCAAATGGATATGCACTATGAAATAAATTATATTGTCCATCACATTGATATCATATGAAGATGGAAAGTGCTATAGAACTTGCATATTACATATTGTTAATTAACAATAAAACAAAATAACCTAGGAGTCAGGACTGCAAAAAATGAGTTAGTTTGATGGAAAGTTGCTTACTAGTCCATCAGGGACAGTCATCCTATATAATAATTTGCTAAATAGTTTGTAACAACGCAGTCATGCGCAGTAGACATAGCTGCATGTGCTGCAGTCATGCACAGCAGAGACTGCCCATGATGCAGATGATATGGAGCGGGGCACTCTGAAGTATCAGCCACGGCGTGGGCAGTCTCTACTGTGCATGACTGCCCCGCGACCGACTGACACTGTGGCCCGTGTACACCGGCTCTTCAACTAGTACTTCTTTAAAACAGTTACAAAAACAATAAAAGAGAATGTAATTACTAGGATTGAGCAAAACATTTTGTGCAAAAAGCATTTATTTCCATTTTTCCCATAGAAATTCCCATCAATAGAGAAACCCATACATTTTTCCCCTTTTTTGCTGACACCATAATTTTTCCAATGAAAACGGTTCCATTTTCTACCTATGTTTACCAATGGCAGCAAAAATTCCCACCTCAATACTATACAATCCCAAAGTTTCCCCTCCATCCAGCATAGTATAGTTTAGGAAAGCAAGAGACTAGAATCAGACAGAGAGAGAGAGAGAGAGAGAAGAAAGGGAAAAAAAAAAAGATAAAATTTGTAAGTCCTGGCTAGCACTATGGCCAGCAGAAGAAGCTGGATGGACCCTACTGCTGCTGATACATATGTGGAGGAGGAAGTCATCATCAGCAGCAGCAGCAAAGGGAGCCCACATACCCTTGGTTCAATGATTCCCAGTCCCCTGCTGGCATTGTCCGCCTGGAGAAGTATATTGACAAAGGCAGGACTGGATAGCAGTATGAGTAGTAGCATATGTCAGCTGCCTGTGCCTGCTATTAATGCTGCAAATGCACCATCTTCTGAGGAGGAGTTGGAAAGTGTGACAGCAGAGGACCCTCTGTCACACTTGTCATCCCCAGCCAGTCTCAAAGAGCAGTGAGAGACTGGTGATGGTGATGAAGCTGAGGGTGATGGTTGAGCAGCTGGTATGGAACAGAGTGTGGGAGAGTTTTTGGTGGAAAGCAGTAAGAAATGAGAGAAAGAGATGCAAATGGAGATGAGCATCACCGCTACCACCAGCAGTTACATTCAGGAGTTTGCTGCCACTGTAATTGCTGCTGCTTAGTTGGCAGAGGCAGACATTCATGTGTCTCTGCATTCAGGTTCTTCCACAAGCCATTAACACTAGAATATGGCTCAATGTCATCTTGAGTGTTTTTATATGGTTAATTAATAGTTCCGGTGCTGGTAGTAGTGGGACTTTTTGTGGGACTTTGACAAACTGACTCATCAGGAGGAGAGGAATCAACATCATTTATTGCACATGCTGCAGCAACCATGGCTGCAGTCAGTTTTTGGACTAGCACTTTACTAACATGTCCCTGCACTGCTCCTACTCCTTTCACACTACCCTTGCCCCTAGTGCATTTTGCTAGGCATTATTAACCAGTGAAATACACAACAGTGTGTGTGATTTAAGTGACATTCACAATAGAACTTATTGTATGTGATGTCTCGTAAATTATACAATACTCTCCTTCTACTATCAGTCTGCCTCAGTTTCAGCTCATGTCAGGGTTTTCTGTCTCTGTCACCTACCATTCAAACTATTTTACATTTTTCATTTTTAATTAACTATCCCTCTCACTGTCCACAAAAAGCAAAATACCACACCTTTGTTCAATGACTTCTTTCCCCAGATTCCCCTAATACAGGTATAACACCCAGATCAACAAGGAACTTGGGTCACAGCTACTTGTGTCTTCCCAGTCAGTCACAGAAAACATTGGGGTATTTGGGGTAACTCATCACTTTGCTCCCTTCTCACACCCCAATAATCTCCTAGCACAGAGAGAACAGCCAGATCAGGAAGGCAGCTGGATCACAGCTCTCAGTCAACATAGATTTTTGCATATTTGGGGTAAATCTCCTTTCTCCCTTTCTCTCCCCAGAGTGCCCCTAAATGCTCCAGACATAGAGGCCATATTTCCTGCCTACAAGAGACCCTAAATTGTACTCCAATTTTACTTTATTTGTCTAGTCTAGATAGCTGCAAAATGATGCTGCTTTCTCTATCTCTTACAAATACAGAAATGGTATGCTGCATGAATCTGAAGAAGTGAAACGTGTCACATGGTGGGGGAAAGTCATTTTTATCATTGGTTTCAGAAAAGTTTTGCCCATCCCTAATAATTAACCCCTTTTATTCCAGAACTGTATACAAAACATTGGGGGAGATGACCTCTCTTGTTCTATCACTTCTCTAAGTCCTATGTTATTCTATGGAGCCAATTCGCTAACATTTCTCCAACATTTCTCATTTGTAATTTTCCTTCCTTTTTCAGATCCTAGTAAAATATATATATATATATATATATATATATATATATATATATATATATATATACTAGCAATGTGGGACGGCGCTGCCCGTCAGGATATATAGGGAATTAATGCACACACATGGATACAAGACAAACACACACAGAGACACATACACACGCATGCACTGAGATGCATAAAGAGCAACACAGTCATACA
Source organism: Rhinophrynus dorsalis (assembly GCA_037306005.1). NCBI lineage: Eukaryota > Metazoa > Chordata > Amphibia > Anura > Rhinophrynidae > Rhinophrynus > Rhinophrynus dorsalis. Next base: position 518,721,776 of record CM074719.1, on the reverse strand, counting down.
CACATACATTCAATGCACAACATGCAGACACACAGAGTGTGATAAGACACGCAACACACACAGTGTAACTCCTCCTTACTTAACCCTTTGAGTGCCAGAGGGGTACGCGATGCATTGTATTGCTTACCCCTCTGGCACTCAAAGAGTTAAGTTGAGGTAACATAGCAATATAACACACGGTGGCTCTTCAGTTGAGGCAGCGTAGTAATATGCTGAGGAAACAAATAGTGGTGTTTGAGGCTTGCCCTCTGTAACATACAGCAAAGCATCTCTCTCCCTTTAAGGAAAAAGGATGGGAATCAGGAAGCAGGAAGTGGAGGAGTGACAGTTAAAAACAGACAGTTAGTGAGGTGACTGAAGAGAGTTAAATAAAAGAGTTGATATTAGGTTTATCCCTGAGTTTGTATTTTATGGAAACATTACACCCTCATACTGAAACAGAGTGTATGGAGGGTTACAATTATCTGTGGGAGGTGACACAGTGTGTTTGTGGGGTCATGATCTTGAGTGAGAGTGTGAGTGGACCAGGAGAAGTTATTGATATTCCCTACTTCAGGAGCCAGTGGCAGCTATATTTTTTTTTGTCAGTTGGATAGTGGTGGGAGGACTGGAGGGGGCGGGCCAACTCCCTGTATGATAAACATGCCCCCATTGAATCACCCAATGGGAGCAGTAAAGTCCCCACTGAATCACCCAATAGGAGTTGTGTCTCCTAATGAGACATAAATTATGTAATGAGGCATTCTGTTCAATGTGTGTTTTCTGAGGAGACATAAATTATGTTCTGTGTGTGAGGTACCATAAATTATGCAATTAGACTTATTCTTTTATATATAATAATAATCATCCTTTATTCATATAGCGCACACAGATTCCACAGTGCTTTACACTCATATTGGTTCCTGTCTCCATTGGGGCTCACAATCTAAATTCACCTATCAGTATGTTTTTGGAGTGTGGGAGGAAACCCACGCAAACACAGTGAGAACATACAAACTCATGTCCTTGGTGGGATTTGAACTCAGGACCCCAGCGCTGCAAGGCAACAGTGCTAACCACTGAGCCACTGTGCTGCCCTATACATATCAAGAGTTGGCAGTGGCACTCAAAGGATAAATAATATAAATATAGATAAGCTGGTGCACGTCCCATATATGATGAATATAAATATACTCAGCCAAAACTGAAGCCAGCGAGACAGCACACAGATGAAAAAGAAATTGAATTGAATTTATTCCATGTGTCTCCAAATCACCAAACGTTTTCTGTCCACATAAGGACCTTCATATATATATCTATAGCAAAGATCATGGGCATGTATAACCCCTTTGAATTTGCATTTGAGAAACTGGTTAATATGGTATGTCTTCAAATTATTTCTGTCATATTCTTCCTTTGTAGTGTGCATGTATACACATGTTTTACATATACTGTACTTTTGCTTCTACTCTAGCCTGCTACTTTTTTTAGCAATCACCTGCTTGAACAGAACTCACCTTATTGAACCCGGTCCTTCACAACAAGCTGGCTTGAGCAGAAGTAGAGGAAAGTAGTAATAGCCTTCCTGGTCGCCGCATTGATCACCTATCCTATTGAATAAAAAGTCTGAAGTTAATTTAACAAAATTAACATATTTTTTAACATGGGGCAAAAGTTATGCAGCTGCATATGTCACATATTAACCCTTTGAATGCCAGATGGTGCACAAACTCATTGCAAAGCAATGCATTGTGTACTCCTTTGGTACTCAAAGGGTTATCTGCATGGGGGACAATATATGTAAAATTTTGCTGAGGGGGAGCATGTTGAAGGTATAAACTGTTGGGCAGCATGTCGCATTTATTTGGCACCATATGTTGGATTTTGCTGGGGGTGGGGGCAGCATGTCAGATTTATTTGGCACCATATGTCGAATTTTTCTAGGGAAGGGGGCAGCATGTTGGATGTGTCTGACACCATACGTTGGATTTTGCTGGGGGGGGCAGCATGTCGTAGTTATAGAATGTTGAGCAGCATGGGGAACATCACCATTTTATGTTAACCCCACATACACTGCCTGACACCACTGGCTTTCTTCCCTTGCCCAGGCAGTACCCATGGGGATTTGTGGCTAGCAGTAGGCAATGGGAAAAGTCTGGACAGGGTCAGGCAGTGTACATGGGGATCTGTGGCTACCAGTGAGGAAGGGAAGAAGCCAAAGTGTATCTTTAATGAAAGAGGGGAGGCATATCAAATGTGGCATCAAATAAGAATCTATAAATTTAACATTGTCACAGATTGCCCCTTATCCACTTGTGAGCAGGCTGCATACTTGTCCGTGTTGTACTTTGATAAAAAGTACAATGTGGAGCCACTTTGTTTCAAATAGGGAGTGCAGAGCTGCCTTTGGAATGATCTCCAAGTAAAAGGCATGTAAACCATACAATTTCTTCTGAAAATACTCTGTAGAGTTGTAGATTGATTTGTAATACATGCAGTCATTCAGTTGCTGCTTAACTTCTGCAGCTTCCATGGGACATAGCACTAATTTGCCAACGTTAGCTAAGGGATAAATACCAAATCTTCTCACATATACATTTCATGTTCCTCTCTATTTTGTTCCTCTTTACTTAGAATCATGGAATCAAACTAATAGTGGGAACTGATATTTTAGAGTATTACACCACCTTACAACACCTGCTGCTGTAAAACTTGATATAGGGTTGGAATTATATGTTAAACTAACTCACTGGTACATGACAATTCTTCTGAATCCACCATTGTCCAAGAAGATTTATTTTTAGTCAGAAAATGTTTCTTATGGTACAGTTTTCTATAATGTAGGTTTGGATCTTTCACAAATTAAAATTTATCAATTTTAGAAAAGGAAGAGAAGGAACCACCGCAAGACATAACTTTATAGTGTGCTTGTCAGTTGATATTCCGCAGGTTGAAGATCTGCATCTGTCTTGAATATCCACCCTGTTAAATTTCATTGTTCCTCATGGTAGGCTTGTTAAAGCTCAGTATGTTCATTACCCGGTCTGCTTTCATCAACAAATGTTAGGTCACCATTAGTATCCAATTATTCTGTAATTTGTTGTGACAGTTGATGTTGTTATGGTCTTCACCTTCTATAAGTTTTCTGTCTGTAGACAGTCTTAGCTGTTTAATCAGACATTTCACTGTTAAACTTTCTGCTTTTAATTGCCATTATATAATTTTGATATTTATCCATATAGTCTTCCAGTGATTCACATAATGTGGCATAGTCGACACTATCCCATATTGACTCAATTACTTCTTATAGCAGTAATCTGTGATCTAATCTCACTTAGATTCTTCTTACCTGGATTCACCAAAATCTGCATCAGGGAAATAGAGCAAGTTGAACATTGATCTTCCTATTCTAATTTAAATACTTTAGTCTTGGAGCAGTCAGTTTTAGACCCCTGGGGTGATCACAGTACACAGGCTCTCTTTGAAAAAAAAGTGTGAAGTGCCAGCACCATCACCGGTCCTTTATGGATCATCAGTGGTGATGGTCCTGGCATGTCCATGGTCCTAAAGGGGTTAAAAGAGAAATATAACCTTGACATAAGTGGCTCTTAATTTATGTTTAAAAGAAGGACTTTCTTAAGAATGTGTCCTTCATATAGCAGTTACTGTTTTATTTTTTTAAAGTGACATCTGCTGTAGTCTGTAACTGAACAAGGGCATATTAATACTTTGAAGGAGCAATAAAAAAGTCTGTTAAACTATAGACAGTCTCCTCTCAGTTATGGGAACCAAGTTCCCATTGCGTAAGACTCACCCATTCTATGTCCATTACTCCTGAAGATACAAGGTGATGTCAGCACTTCACTTAGAACTTAAAGGAATAGTAATACTTCATTTTATCTTTATTTTATTTTGTAGGCATTAAAAAAACATGAAGAACGATATAAGTCTTATCTCTCAAACCTTTATCGTTTGAGAGATATTCACAAGCAAAGTTTCCCCTCCCGCCTCTTTTACCTAGTGTAAGCCATCTCTTCTCAGATGTGGAATGCAGTCCATAGACCAGACAGATAACAGCAGGGGACAATCTTCTTCCTATGAGAACAATGAAAGCCCTGCCCCCCCTTGACAAGTTTTTCATGTTTTTCCCTTATCTTAATTGAAGATTGTCCCTCTCTGCAGTCTACCTGGGCACCTCCCTTCTGCTCTGGCTGAACAGTGTTACATCAGTAAAAGGGGCAGGAGGGGGATACTTTGTCATTGAATTACTCTTGAACTACAACTCTGACAGAATTGAAATAACACTCTCCAAAGTCCAAATACTATGATGATTAATTAAAGCTGCTTTTATTATGAAACATAACTATCCCTTTAATTAACCTTTGTTTATCACACAATATAATTGTGGACATAAAGATATCAATAATATTTTGTATAAACAGTGATCCTCTTCTGAGGGGGTAACTCCAGGAACATTTACAGGTCATTTTTAAAAGAGCCAAAAATCTAAAAAACATAATAGCCCCAAATATTTTTAAAAATTGAACCAATAAGATCTTAGATGAAAGAAAAAATTATTCTACCTATAAAATTGGCCCTTCTAATTACACTTGTAATTACAAACTTGGGAAACCACGTTGTCTAACACACGATCATATTACTAACAAAACTATGTCTTTCACTTCTAAGGTGACAGAGAGGAGATATCCTATTAAAAGTTTTATGAGCTGTGAATCACAGTTTGTAATCTATCTTATTATCTGTCAGTGTGGCCTACAGTATGTAGGTCACAAAACACAACATCTGAGGACACACTTCAGTCAACATTTACATAATATTAAGAACAGATTTATGTTACATGGTTCAACAAGACACTGTACATCAGATCATCATTCAGAAACCCATCTATTCAAAGTCCCTCCCATTGAAAAAATCATAAGACCTGATACTCTAGACTCACTAAATTAGTCAACAAGGAATCCTTCTGGATTTTTACTTTGTGCATTTAAGCCCAGAGGGTCTAAATGAGAGTACAGAGACCACAATTTAATTATTTCAGTTATTTTTTGGGTCTATGTGTTATGTTTTTTTTTATCAGATTCTGTACATGTTTTCTATAAATATATTGCATTCACCTCTAAGAAACAGTGTACACACTTCACGTGAGGTCCATCTAAACAATCAAAGGTCATTACTCTTTTTTCAGTTATTTTTAGCTACTGTTCTTATTTACCAGATGTAGCATACAATTCTTATCTATTAGATTTAGTACAATATTTAATTTACTAGATTTGGTTCATGCACTGTTCTTATTTACCACATTCGCACATAACATTCTTATCTATTAGATTCAGTATAACATTTTATTTGCTGGATTTGGATTTTTTTAAGAGCGGTGCGTACACCTTACATTAGGTCCATCATTGTTAATAATGTTCATGAAGTCTGTATGCCATTCAAGCTTTATTACCATCTATATTGCCTGTTTTTGTCATTGGAATCTATTAGATCTAGAAATATTCTAACTTAATTTGAGAGTCTGTAGAGATTTTATTGTATTGATGGTTGGCAAATGATGATACTGAATTTTTAAAATACTTCTATTTATTTTTTACATTTCTTTCCTTAGTATTATTTTTCCTCTTGGGATTTTTTTCTGTGAGGTTTCCTTCAATCAGAACTTGCATATGTTTTTCAAGAAGTAGTGGTGTTTTCGTTTTCAGTATTTATTAAAATACACATTGTTTCTTAGTCATTTATTAAAATGGCTTGCTGCTTTTTATATTGGGATCATTATATAAGGTTGCATTTCGCCCAGATTATTATATGATAATGAGGTAATATTTTTGCTTTTCGGAATACTTTGATTACCTAGTGCACAACATTAAGAAATTTACCACGTTATTTGAGGAAATATTCTCTTCTTTCAGAATATTGTCATGTCATCTTCCTGGTAGCACTTGAAATAGCATTTTAGGAGAAAACAGGTTATTATTAATTACAAAAACACTTCTCACTAAACTAGTGCCATTATTTAAACCCTATGCAATGAAGTAATCAAATTGCCTAAAAGGGAAAGTCTATTATTGTGCAGGATACCAGTGCGTATCTAGAAGAAGCTTACAGATTATGGGGTGATGCCAAGTCCTTTCAAAGACTGACATACAATCCCTCTTTGGTGTACAGGGAACAGCTTAGAAAATTGCTGATGGAGGGATGCATCCAGGGTACACTCACCTCACAGGAATTTGATTTTCTTAATATTGAGTACCCTGAGGTGGCGTTCTTTTATCACATACCCAAGATACATAAAGATCGGACTAATCCCCCAGGAAGACCTATTATTGCTGGGATTCACTCATTCACGTCCAATTTATCAGCAAATGTAGATTCCTTTCTTCAAAAATACGTCATTCAATTGTCTTCTTACATCCGTGACTCTCAAGACGTATTGTTGAAACTGTCATCAATCTCTTGGAAAGAGACTTATGTTTGGGTTACATTGGACGTGGTGTCTCTGTACACCTGTATAGATCATACTTTAGGACTTAAGGCTTAGGACTTAAGGCTATCAGATACATTCTCGACTTAGATCCATTGATATGTAAAGAACAAAGGGAATTCCTATTGAACTGTATTTCTTCTATCCTTTACCAACATTTTTATTTACGTTTCAGGATGCTTTCTTTTTGCAGACCACCAGTACTATTATGGGCACCAGGTTTGACCCTTCTTACGCTAACTTGTTTATGGGTCTGTGGGAGGACCTAAGTATTTGGCCATCTAGCCGATGGGGGGGCAGCCTCGTGTTCTATGGAAGGTACATAGATGACATCCTGATAGTGTGGGAAGGATCAGAAGAAAATTTACTATCATTTGTATCCCAATGTAATTCTAACAACATGGAATTACATTTCACTTCTACCATTCATAAGAACTATATAGTGTTTCTAGATTTAAGTCTGAAAGGAATAACAGGAGAACCTATTGCGAGCTCTGTTTATAAAAAAGAAGTTAGCCGCAACCAATATCTTAAGGCAGATAGTTGCCCTCATCCTAAGTGGATCAATAATATCCTGTTTGGGCAATATCATTGGCTACGTAGAAATTGTAGCTCCATAGATGATTTTAAAAGAAAAGGGGAAGAACTTGGAGTGCAATTCCTGGAAAGAGGATATTCACTTAAAGTGATTAAGGAGGCTTATAACAGAGCTCTCCATTTAGATAGAAGTAAATTGCTAGCTGAACCCAATCTCTGTAATAAAAATAATAAAAAAAAGTATCCAAAGGAAGTCTTATATTAATGGCCCTTGTAGACGTCTTACGGCAGTTATTACCCAATTTAACAATTCTTCTTCTATGATTCAAAATATCATCTCCAAACATTGGAATGTCCTACTGGAAGACCCTCTTTTGGATGGACTTTTTAGTAAATACAGCAGAGTGATCTACAGGAAGGCCAAAACTAATCGAGGATATATTGCACCTAGCCGACCCAAAAAGCTTAAACAAAAACAAAATATCTCTGATGAGGGGATTTTTGGCTCTCTAGCACCTACAGGTAATTTTAGATGTCTGAGTACACGGTGCATGAATTGTAAATATATAACTAACAAGGTAACTTCAGTACAGAGCTTTGTTAACCACCAGGTATTTCCCATTAAACAACTGATAACCTGTGACACTCAGTTTGTCATATATGTAATCCAGTGTGGCTGTGGTATACCGTATGTAGGACGAACCATCAGGAATTTTAGGGACAGAGCGGGCAAACACAGACGTCTTATTCAAAAGAAATCTGTTAATCACTCTGTACCATGCCACTTTAACAACTGTGAGTTTGGTAATTTAACCAGTTATAGAATCTGTGGAATAGAACAGGTGGCAGCATCTGTCCCAAAAGATATAGTAGATTATGTAAAAGAGAGGCATACTGGATCTACAGGCAGGGTACATTGGCTCCTCATGGATTAAATGAGGAACTGGAGGTCAATAATTTTCTGTGATCTTATTTTGACCCTGATTTTGTATAGTGTCTCCATTACTTACTATGGGTTATCTAGTTATTAATTTGGTCGGTTTTACTAACTATGTCCTTTCCTCCCTCTTTTCCTTTTTTCCTTTCCTCTGTATATATGTGTTCACTATATTTATGTTTGTATATGATCATTTCTTTCTCTGCAGCATGAAGGGCTCTGTTTGGCGTGGTCTCCATCGGCGTCTGTGGCTCTTCTAGTTCTGGCTGTATGAGAGCGTCGTCTGGTTGCTTGGCAACCATTCAGACGAGGCTCGGAATGCAACACACTAAGTTGAAGTGGAGCCGGGTGGAGATGATGCCATACATGGAGGCGCCGGCTGCAGCGGTGAAAGATGGTATGTCGCTTTTTATTCTCTATATATAGAACTTGTGTTAATCATTTTATATCCCCTGATGAAGTGAGTTGAGAGCTCACGAAACATGTTGGGTTACAAATAAATATTTTATATTCATTGTTTACCTTACGAGTGATCCGGAATTTTTTCGATATGTCACTTCAGCAGGCACATCTGGTGAGTGTATTTATTTATCCTATGGGGGATTTTTTACCTTACGGTAATATCCTTAGAGGATCTCCTCTTGTGCTCCTGTCGTTTGTATAGAATATTCTGTCGTTCTCAGCCTTATGAGGAAGACTTTGATGTTCCAAATTGCCACTGAAGTCTATTTCCAGTTTGTTCATTGATGAGCCCATTTTCATCTCCTTTTCTATGAGTAGATTCACTTATGTTAACCCCTTATTGACCAGCCGTGCACGCCAGTGGCCGGCACGTAACAACAGCGTTTTTTTTCGGCATTCTGCCAAATTACTTTCTGGACGTACATGTACGTCCTCTGTCACTAAGTGACAGTTTCTGCAAGACGTACATGTGCGTCCATTGTCGGCATGGGGTTAGTTGAGTGACATACAGATGCTACTCTCAGATATTTTTTTTGCGCTTTTATCATTTTACTTTTTTATTCTATGTTGGATTTGGTCCTGAAGGGTGTTAGCTGGACATCAGTTAAGAAAGCTGCACAAACATTGGAGAAGCATACTTAAGAACTTATCTACTGTGAGATCTTTTATTTATTACCCTATAATTTTGAACTTTTGCGCTTTGTGTATTTGTACGTCATGGGTCATTAACGGGTTAAGTCAGTGTAAATCTTGATTTGAGTTGTTATATTAATTGTACAACATAAATAAAGATCATTTGATTCAAAGGGACTACTCCAGTACAGACTTCAATTAGAAAAAAGAAAAGAACAGGGGGCGCCAATACTGCCCAATCGCACTGTATATAAAATGAAGTTAAAATGACAATTACACTCACATTGAAAAGTGGCTGTGTAATAAACATGCTAAACCAGTGTATTTTTATACAGACTTATTCATTTAGATATTGGGGCTTTTTCTCCAACTGGATTTTGAACTAATTTACATTTGCGATATTTAGTATACCGTTATCCATTTTATTGTGCTAATATTGTATGAGCAAAAGTGGGGCAAGATCCATTTGTTCTAACAGATCATGCTATGTTCCATCCTTTATTTTTTACTATGTATGCTTTGAATCTTATCCCGTTATGTTAAACGGGTTGCTGGGACTTTTGTTTTTGAGTATTTGTATTTGCTATTTTTTGGTTAAGATATATTTTTTTATTTATTCATGAAGATTATGTTAATTGTGCTTTTATATGATAATTTTATGTTTTGGTAGTATTTGAATATTTGGGACAATATTGCTTTATATCTATTGTTTCTCTGATCATACTGTATTGTAACATTGTCACAATTTTCATCACATAGTATGGGAAATCTGGGGGGAGATTAACTAAGGAATGATAAAGAGGTGCTAAAGGAGGCATAAACATGAGTTATCCTCACACATCACACACAATCTCTATGATGGAGTGGAAATGCTTCCTGTTGATGTACAGGTGTCCCTCATGTGGTGGAATTTTTTTTCTCACATGTGTGCAGTCTATGGCACCCATGACCCTGGGCATGCCTCCCTTTGTGTAAAACTCCTGTTTCACACGTATCCACTCCATGTCAATGGAATGGAAGTGGATGTAGCTCCTGGCCTTCCTGGCCTGCCAACCCCTGAGACAGTGCCTTGAGAAAACGTGGTCTGTGACATGCCAGATGCCTAGTCATCTGTCTACTGAAAAGATCCACTTGCCATGAAATGGATGCCAAACATCAGTTTCTGCAAGCCCGATAGGGCATGGTTGGTGCTGTGAATGGGGCCAGTGTCATCTTTGATCAACTCATATAACTGGATGATGCTGTGGGACATCAACCTGTACCGGTCACTGACTTCAGTGTCCATCATTCCAAGGAGTGTAACCTTTTGTGTAATATCCTGGGTCTATGTGGATGTCTGTCATCCCTGTGCTGCTCCACAGGCTCCTGTGGCAGCTTTGGGAAATCTGGTTACGGCAGCTGAAGTGATGCCGCCTGGTGTGGTTCCCCAGGTGGAGATGGACTCCTGTCTTAATGTCCAGTCAGAGCAAAACGGAGGCTGTTCAGCAGGTGTGCTTGGGTAGGATGGTGAACCCTAGCCCTCACATGCATTCATCTCTGATATCTTCACAGGAATAGATAAGAAAACATACTGGTTGTAATGTCTCTCTCTGTCTCTCTCTGAGTGGGCTCACTGTAAACAAGCCATGTCTGAGAATGGTGAGATATTCCTTTAAGACAGTGGTAGGGCCTGTCCTGGCCTGGTCATCAAGTATGAAGACACCAATGGGGCAGTGTGTGTTGTCCAGGTAAGTATTTTTCTGTGTAGCTGTCAGGTGAGTGTGTGACATTGTCTGGTGCACCTTGGTCTCCATTGGCTGGTGATGTTGCACAGGTGAGCTTGGGTTGCTTTGGGATTGACAGGTGTGCATGTTATGTTGTGTGTACATATGTGTTGTTGTGTGTTAACCCCTGTTTTTCCGGGGTACGATGTGATGGATTATTTTGGGATGCTTTGTCAACCCCCTTGTCCCTGGAGGTTGCTAGATTTTTGTTGTTTGTCTGGTACTTGTTTGTTAGGCATGGTCATTGTTCGTGTAGTTGTTTGGCTTTGCAGGGGTTAAGCTGTGCTTGTGCTGTGTGCTGTGTGTTCTGTGAGCTGATGTTTCCCTGCTTTGTTTTGTCCAACTGTGTTTTTTTTTCCTCCATTAGGTATTGTACGGCCAAAAAAAAGGATGCAAAATTTAAACCATTAAATGTATTAATTTATTACCCATTGACACTACCTAACACAGTTGAATGGTTCTGGAGATAGCTTTCCTTTGTTCTCAATGGATGAAATATTAACGTCCATTGTGATTTTAAAACTGCCGTTAGCTGTTCATAAGACAGTTAATTGAATGGCTTACCTTGCTTATATAACTGCCGTCAGCTGTATTTTTTGCTGTTGGAGACAATTGAATAGAGGCCTAAATATGAAATAAACATGTTCAACATGGACACACAAAATAACCTTGGTGACCTTGAAGAATCACAGCTATTAGATCAAATGGAAAAGCCTTCTCAAATAGAGAAAACTATAATTATTGGAGATTCTAATTATCCAGAAATAGATTGGAATAATGGAACAACTAATTATTCTGGAAGTATTAAGTTTCTGAAATTGTTGAATGACAATTTTGTGTCTCAACTAGTACAGACCTCAACCAGAGGGGATGAGTGTCTGGATCTGTTAATAACTAACAATGAAGAGCCTATCTCTAACATCCAAGTAAGTGAGCACTTGGGAAATAGTGATCATAACATGGTATCATTTGAGATTAATTCAAAAAAAGCTATTTGGTATGGGTTTCACCAAGACACTGAATTCTTAAAAAAGGCCAATTTTAGCAGGTTTAATGCATCCCTAGGTCTTGTTGACTGGGATGAAATATTTTCTGGAAAAAACACAGAAGGTAAGTGGAATACTTTCAAAATAACATTACAAAAATACACATATAAATGTATACCCTTTGGAAACAAATACAAAAGAAGCAAATTAAAACCAGTGTGGCTAACCAGTAAAGTAATTCATGAAATTAATAATAAGAAAGTGCATTCAAACCTTATAACGTTGAGGGATCGGCAGAGGCATTTGCAAAATACAAAGATACCAACAAAGCCTGTAAAAAGGCAATTAAATTAGCTAAATTGGAGAATTAAAAAATAATTTCTAAGGAAAGCAAGAGCAATCCCAAAAAATTATTTAAATACATTAATGGCAAAAAATTTAAGTCTGATAATGTTGGGTCTTCGTTATCTGAAATGGGTGAGCTGGTCAGTGGGGACAGAGAGAAAGCAGATATTTAAAAAAATATATTTTCATCTGTTTTTACCAAGGAAGACCCGATGGTGAAGAACCTGCAAACTACTTTTACTGAGCAGTCACAGCAAGCATGGGATTGTCTGACACAAGAAAAAGTATTTAAACAATTAAATGGTGTTAAAGTAGACAAAGCCCTGGGGCCAGATGGTATACACCCAAAGGTACTTAAAGAGCTAAGTCGGGCCCTGACCAGATGGTTATTTTTGATTTTCAGGGATTCTTTTATTTCAGGTATGATGCCCACAGACTAGCATAAAGCAGATGTTGTGCCCATATTTAAAAAGGGATCAAAGTCCCAGCCAGGCAATTAAAGACCTGTAAGCTTGATATCTGAAGGGGGGAAACTGTTTGAAGGGTTACTATATATAGTAATATATTCAAGAAATAATTTTGAAAAGGAATATCATTAGCACGAGCCAACATGGCTTTGTGAAAGACAGATCTTGTCAAACTAACTTAAATGCATTTTATGAACAAGTGAGTAAAAATATAGATTTGGGTGCTGCGGTTGATGTAATCTATTTAGACTTTGCTAAGGTTCCACACAAAGTTTACTGTACATATTGCCTGAAATAGGCTTAGGAGCAAACATTTGTGCTTGGATGGGAAATTGGCTGAAAGATAGAATGCAAAGAGTGGTGGTAAATGGGAAGTTCTCAGATTGCACAAATATGATAAGTGGAGTACCTCAGGGATCTGTTCTGGGACCTCTTCTTTTTAATTTGTTTATTAATGTTCTCCCAGTGGGCATAGGAAACCGCGTATCAGTGTTTGTCAATGACACAAAATTAAGTAGGGTAATAAAGTCCGAACTGGATGTGTCTTCATTACAAGAGGATTTGGACAAAGTGGGTAACTGGGCAGGCAAATGGCAAATGAGATTCAATATAGACAAGTGTAAAATTATGCATTTTGGGTATATATCGTTTAAATGGTGTTTCTTTGGGGAAATCTACTAATGAAAAGGATTTGGGAGTAATGGTAGACAATAGATTTAGCAGCAGTGTGCAGTACCAGCTGGTGGCTGCAAAGGCCAATAAGATATTGGCATGTATTAAAAGGGACATTGACTCACAGGAGGAAGATATTATTATGCCTCTTTACAGGTCCATGGTAAGACCCCACCTTGAATATGCAGTTCAATTCTTGGTGCCTTTTCTGAAAAAGGACATTATTGAGAAAGTGCAGAGGAGGCCTACAAAACAAATATTGGGAATGAAAAGTATTAGTTATGAAAAAAGGCTAGAAAAGTGAAGTATGTATATACTAGAGAAGCAGCGTCTTAGGGGGGATATGATAACATTATATAAATATGTTCAGGGCCCATACAAAGTGCTCTCCAAATACCTGTTAATTAACAGAATGGTACAAAGGTCAAGGGGTCACCGCTTAGACTTGAGGACAGGGGATTTCATCTAAAACACTGGAAGGGATTCTTTACGGTAAGGGCAATAAGAGTATGGAATTCACTGCCTGAAGAGGTTGTGCTATCAAATACATTAGATGCCTTTAACAAGGGCCTGGATACTTTTTTAAAGGAGCAGAATATATAGGGCTATGTACGTTAGTATTGGGATTAATATTTAGTTAGGGCTTGTTGATCCAAGGAGAAATCCGATTGCGATTTGGAATTTTTCCCCATTCATGGCAGAATTTGAGATTATTGTAATAAGGTTTTTTTTGCTTTCTTTTGGATCAACAGCGGTAAACAAGAATAGGAAAAGGGATGAACCCAATGGATGCAAGTCTTTTTTCAACATAAACTTCTATGTAACTTTGTAACTATACTAATGGCCCTTAACCCCTGGTGTGCCAGAGGGGCATGCAGTGCTTTCATGCATCTATGGCACTCAAGGGGTAAACAATATTTTAATAACTCATTTATTAACTCCTGTTTGAAACTCAGTAATTATTGGAAAGGAACAACATTTTTCCATATTTCAGGCCTCCAAAGTAAGTTTATGGAATTAGAAACAAATTTACCCAAGCATTTTTATTATTTAATAACGACTATAAAATATTGATGAATGCCCTTGAATTCCCTAAGGAAGGCCTTGTTGTTTTGCATTTTACCAGCTATTAAGGTCAATGATATAGGTGTTATTACAACTGCTTGCTTCTAATAGATTCACATTTCATGGTTGTTTTATATGGGTAAGTTTGCTACTATAATTCCAATAAGGCAATTTTGTATGTAATCAGCTACTAAAATGTAATTTTGACTAAATTAAAATCACATGTATTCAATACTGAAAAAAAAAATCAAGATTCATAAAAAAGAATTTTCTTTCAGAGGGTCCTCTGCAAGAGAAGGGGGTTAAAGGTTAAAACTTAGAGCATGAATGCAAGAATGTCAAGGACATACACCATATAGGAAAACTGTCCTTCCTACTGTATTCTGTTGATGGCAAGGTCCCAGCAAACTTACTAAAGAATCAGCAGTTTGAGATGAAGTGATACATTTTGTCACCTATCATAAATATATACACAGAAGATGATGTACTGTGACAGGGGTAATCAATTGGACCTCCAGTTAATAGGAACTACGACTCAATCATCCTCATAGAGCCACTGACTGTTTGGAGATGATGAGAGTTGCAGTTCCCAACAGCTGGAGGTCCAACAGTTGGCTACCCCTGTGCTAAGATGAACTGGAGCAATTCTGGCGCAAACCAAAAGATAAGTAGCTCTGGGACATAACAACTGCACCATTAGGGAAATAAACATTACCTCTTTTTCTGTTTATGTAAATTTAACTTGTAATGCCAATGTTTCCATTGTGCTGATTTTCAATGCCTGGAGACTTTTCTTGCATTCAAGTGGTTAAAACTGCCATTTAGATCAGAGGAAAATAGAAATGTTCCTTTACAGTACAATTGTTTGCACCAGCATTGCTCCAGTTCATCTCAGGATCTCAATCTAATTGTGATCTAAATCTTCCTGTGTGGTATGCATTATGGCTATAAAGACAGCAACCATTAGAACATTAATCATTTGAGTGCCAGAGGGGCGTCCAATGCTTTCTGAAGCAAAGGATTAAACTCTATATTATGATTTCAGAATTCTTTAGCTCAATAAAGCACACAAGTAGAGAAACAGAAACATTAAAAAAACAGCACTTTTTGCCTTCTGCAAGAATTGCAAAAAAAAAAAATAATAATAATAAAAATAAATAAATAAAAATTGCCTTCTTTTTTATCCCAGCTTTGTTCCACTGGTAGTCATATAATTCACTCCTAGTAACCCATTCCCCCACCAGCCTTGGTCCACTGCACGGGTAGGCAGCCATAGAACCACATCTACTGACCCCCCAGATTTGTTACACTGGTAGTCATAGAACCACACATAGTGACCCCCCCAGCCATATTCCACTGTACTGGTACACAGCCATAGAGCCACATATATACAGACCCCCTTCTCTTGTCCCATGGCAGATATAACCATTCTAACCTTCCAATCTTGCACCACTGCACTGGTAGAACAGAAATAGGCAATGTGAGTCCCTCCAGACTGCAACAACCAACATTCCCTTCCACCCAGTGTTTGCTGGTGGGAAATTATGGAAGTTATAGTCTAGCAGGAGCTGGAGGTCCTTACCTTGCCCACCATCACCACCATAGAAGTAGATCTAAACTTACTGAAGCACCTAGATGACAAGAGTCATAGAGTATGCACGCATGCAGCCACAACCACCACATCCACTGCCACATGTCATGTTGTTAAAGCAATAAAGTTATACAGTTATTTTTCTATGTACAGCCTGCCCACACTTACTGAGTTCTTAGGCTGGGAACTTGCAAAGTTGCCAAAATGTGGGAGGTTGAAATTCTGCTTTATTCTTGTGTAGTAAACAGAGGTTTTAGAGAACTGATGTTATGTGTTGAACCCCAAAAGACATGGTTATTTCAAAGATGGCTGTATCAGAGTTTTACAGGCAGATGGTTAGTATGGTAGGCAAAGGGCTGGAATGATTATATGCCAAGAAAGTTCACTTGACAGTTATGTGGACAAGTGGGCAGAGTACAGTCTATATGTCTCACTCCCATCAGTGAGCAGCAACGGCATGCAACATCCCCACTATCTTGCCTCTGTATGGCACTATTATTAAAGAACAGTGGCCTATGTGAGCTGCTGAAACCTTTTGAGGTTGTCACCTTGCTGGTTAGGCATGATGGGGCAGGAAGAAGAGGGATATTTCCTGCAGTAAAAACTGAGAAGCATGGCTGATGTATCTTAAAATAATGACAATGCAGACATAAACCAGGAGTTGAGTGACATGTTATCAAGCTGTGAGCAGGATCCATCCATAGTGTTCATTTAAAGCAGTTAGGAATACATTCTTGTTATATTGATGGACCCTCACTTAAACAAAATATTTGTGATTTTGCACCAAGGCACGTGTAGCATCTCTCCGAGAAACTGGACTCTGTGAAAGAATATACAAAAAAGTTTATAGAGTGGAGAGTTGCATTGTGGAGGATGAGAAAGAGAATTTCATGGCCAAAAACCTAGTGCAAAGGATAGTGAAAAGAAGAAAAGGGTCTAAACAATCAGCAGCGTCAGTAACACTATCAAAAATAACATCCCAACATTTTCATCATTACCATCATCATCATCATCAAGTGTGCAGTCAGAGTGGGTTTTCACTGCTGCTGTTTATATTGTTAATGACTGTAGACCATGGCTACCATGGCTACCAAAGATCAGCGATGATATAGTTATAATTCTAAAAATGTACCAGCAGCTACTACCATCTGAGCATCAGGTGTGGACAAAAATACACAACGACAGAGAAGCCTACAGCACATGTACTATTAACAGCAACAATGAGGAAGACAACAACTACAAAAAATGTATATGCAATTAAAAATATTGATATTATAAAACAGATGAAACCATGGACAATAGTATCATATAATATAAAGTCACTTATCTCTACAATCACCACTAGTGAGATGAAGATGAAATGGAGATTAAATTATATAAAATGGATGATGTCCAAAAGCAGAATGATATGAAATGGATGATATCAAACTGTCAGTCACAATCCCTCTCTGGAGACAATAGACACCCACTTTTCAGAAACAACTTTCCTCTGCAGCCCATCAGTGGAGAATCTCCATCCTCATACAATCTATGCAAACAAGTAAAAGAGAGCAAGAAGAAGGAATCTAAAAGCGATATTTATTTAAACATAGACAAGCGCACATATATTAAAGGTATAGTACATTTACATTTAATAAATGTAAAAAAATGAATTTATTGCACCTTGTCAGATCTCTCAAACCTTTATGTTTCGAGAGATATCAGCTTACAAAGTTCCCCCCTCCCTCCCCTTGCACTGATGTCAGCTTTCTATCTTACAGACGGAGATCCCCGTCTGCAGACTGACCTGTGGCTCTTCAGCAGAGCCGAAATTGTGCTCTTTAGGAAGAAATACTTCATTTGAATGGTCTACAATGTGTTCCGAATAAAGGTTCGAGAGATCGGACAGGGCGCAATTAATTAATTTTTTTACTTGGTACATTATCAAATGTAAGTATATCGATGTATTACAATCCCTTTAAACACTCACAGAATGTATGGTATCATCAAGCCTCTCTCCATCCTGGTTCACCGTGGCTCAAGACTGTTGAGCCACAGCATCTGGTTTTCAGATGCAGCTTCCCCTTTTCGGTACAGCCCAATCTGAATGGATACTATGTTCAACATTCAATATGGTATTAATGCTAATGTATCCTTTCCATGTCCGCAACAGTGTTCCCAGCGGCTCAGATGACATGCTCTCAAAGCAGGGCTATAATTCTTTCAAACTACTTCACACTCTCCAGACGCCGGCTTTTGTCACGGGAGGCATGACAAAGATGGACCAAGTCCGATACCTTCCTTCCTTAAGTATTGAACTTGGTCCCTCTTGGTCATACCTCCTATGACGAAAGCCGGCGTCTGGAAAGTGTGAGTAGTTTGCTTTGAGAGCTTGTCATCTGAGCCACTGGAAACACTGTTGTGGTCACGTAACGGATACATTAACATTTATATCATATTGAACGCTGAACATAGTATCCATTTGGATTGGGCTGTATCAGAAAGGGGAAGCTGCATCTGAAAACCAGATGCTGTGGCTGCACGGTGAGAGGGGCTTGATGATACCATGCATCCTATTAGTGTTTAACCCGTTAATAAACCATGGCGTGCCAGGACTATCAAGAGTAAACTCTTAAGGACCCATGATGGTCCTGGCACGTCATGAATGATAGCAGCGCACCTCCGTGCGCACTGTTATCATTCTTTTCAGGCTGAAACTGAGCACTCCGGAAAAGGAGAACTCAGCTTCAGTTCTTGTCTAGTCTTGTCTAGTCTGCCAGTTCACGTGATCGCTCCAGGAACGATCACATGTTGTCACAGTTACCTCAGTTCCAGCGCTGCAGCCTGTGGCAACGCTGGATGCGTTGAGACATTGCTTCTGCTTCTACCCATGCATCACTCATGGTCCCGGGTCTGGGCACGCTTGGCGTGGCTATTGGCTATCCATGTCCCCTGGCGGAGATGTTTTGTCACTCGAATTGATGCAGACACGAACCGGGAAATGGACGCATCCTGGCGAGATGCGTCATCCATGGGGGTGAAGTGGCATTATGACGCAGGGCTCTGTTTAACTACTTTGTGTAGTTCCTGCTTCCTAGGTTGGGTTTTATAAGAGAACTCAGTGCTAACTCATTTGCCCTTGCATTGTTGTTCATTACAGTTCTATTTCCATTGACCTCTGTGTATGACCTGGCTTGTCTGTCCATCCATCCTGGTGCTGACCTGTGGCTGTCTGACTATTCTCCTGCCTACTCCCTGTTTATAGTGGACACTCAGTCTGGTGCAGACCTGTGGCTCTGGCTGACTACCTGAATTGTGTATGACCCAGCTTGTCTGACCATCCAACCTGGTGCTGACCTGTGGCTCTGTCTGACTATTCTCCTGCCTACTCCCTGTGTATAGCGGACACCCAATCTGGTGCAGACCTGTGGCTCTGGCTGAGTACCTGAACTGTGTATGACCTGGCTTGTCTAACCATCCAACCTGGTGCTGACCTGCGGCTCTGTCTGACTATTGTCTTGCTTGCTCCCTGTATTTAGTAGACACCCAATTTGGTGCGGACCTATGGCTCTGGTTAAGACTTTCCTTCCTGTGTCACAGAGTGAGACTGGGTTCTCTCCCCGTTAGGTTCCTTAGAGGAGTTTTCCCTCATTGGACTGATGGCAGGCTGCGTCAGTTTTATCTCCCTACTCTCTACCACCTTTGGGAGTTTCCTTGGCCTACCCACTGACTGCAGGCATGAGTCTGTTTGTCTCTTGCTGCGTCTCCTGCTTGCTTTCCCGTATTCAGGCTCTCCTTATTAGGCAGTCTCCTATTTCTGATACAGGTGCTGACCTATAGAGGGACCTCTACTTCTTCTCCATGTTATTTTGCTATTATTGTTATTACTCTTGTTTTTATCATTTTAATAAATTGTTATTTTTTACTATACTGTTCTGACTCCTGATTTGTACTTGACAAACTGTGACACATTACGTCATTTTGATTGAATAAGGCAGTGTGCTTGACACACTGCCTTTGTGTCTGATCTGTGCCATTCTCTTTTTTATTATTGACGTAAGGGGGAGAGAAGCAGACACATACTAAATAAAAAGCATGCAGGAGTTGGGGGTATTAACTCCTTCACTGCTGGTGCTGAAGGCTGGCTAGATGCAGGTCCATTTCTGACCTGCTAAGAGACACGTTCCTGTTTTAAATTTAAAAAAAAAACACACACATTTGTTTTTAAAATAACAGATTTTATTAAAAAAAGGATTCAGTGTAGCAAAAAACTCACAAGAGTGGTATAAAGGTGATACCTTTTAATAGTTAACTGAGGACATAAAAAGTGCAAGCTTTCAGGACACTAAGGTCCCTTCTTCAGGCATGAGTTAACAAATGACGCTAGAATAACACTGCATTTATATTTATAAAGTATGACATACATTTGAAACAAAATCTATGAGTACACAGTGGGACTCAATTAACTTAGTAAACATACAGTCTGCAAAGATATGAATTGATATGCACAGGCTTAGATCAAAGTCCTGGGAGCAAAGAAATGTTCATTAACACAGAGGCGTGAAGAGCCTGTTAGTCTGTGACTTGAACAGATCTATCTCTATACAATCAAATACCAAAATGTTCTATCTATTATAATGAGACATGAAGCCCATCCCAAGGTTTAGTCTTGTTTTTAATGTGTCAAATAGATCCATTAATTTAAATTCCCAGATTTTTCTTTCCCTTTGAGTTCTAAAGTTTCCTTTGAGTATGGTGACTTTCTTATCTTGTAGGCTGCGATTTGGACCACAAAAATGCTGACCAACTGGTGTGTCAACCTTTTTTCTATTTATTGTGTGGCGATGAAGGTTCATTCTTTTCCTCAGTGGCTGTCCTGTTTCCCCAATGTAGTAACCTCCTGTGGGGCATTGTGTACAAGTTATGAGATATACTACATTTGAAGAGGAACAAGTGAATGAACCGTTAGTTTCATAGTGTTGCTGTATATTTGGTATTTCTATCTTTGTTGTGCATTGAATGTGTAGACAGGTCTCACATCTTTTTACTCCACAGCAGAATGTTCCATTCTTTGTGATTTGTGGCAAATGGCTCTTGACAATAATATTCTTTAAATTTGGGTGTTGTCTGTATGATATAAGTGGTGGATCTGGAAAAATGACTTTTAAACTATCATCTTTATGGAGGGTTGGTTGTAAGACTTTTGCAATCCTTCTCAGTCTTCCAATTGGGGATTGTATGTGACCACAAGTGGTACCCTGTTATTCTTTGCCTGTGGTCTGTATTCAAGGAGTGTTTCTTTGGGTATTTGGCTGGTTCTGTGTATCTGATTGTCTATTATTCTTGGGTGGTATCCCTGATTCCTTAATATTTTCCTTAGTGAATGGAGATGCTGGTTCCAGTCTGTAGTGTCTGAACAGATGCGGTTGTATCATGTATCTTGGCTATAGATGATG
This sequence comes from Rhinophrynus dorsalis, assembly GCA_037306005.1. Lineage (NCBI taxonomy): Eukaryota > Metazoa > Chordata > Amphibia > Anura > Rhinophrynidae > Rhinophrynus > Rhinophrynus dorsalis. Next base: position 518,700,402 of record CM074719.1, on the reverse strand, counting down.
GCATGTTTGGTATACGGGATGAAAACTGTCATATCTAAGGTGTGATGGTCTGTCTGTGGGTTTCTGATCAGGGGTGTCTGTATGTATTGGTCCTTGATATAGATCATGCTGTCAAGAAATATATGTGTTCCACAGAGTAGTTCAGAGTGAGGTTAATGGTTGGTGGAATTAGTTAAATCTGCCATGGAATTGTGTAAGGTCCTGTTCACAGGCAGTTCAGATTAACAGGATGTCATCTATGTAGCAGAAGTATGCTAGTGTCTTAGTGCTACAGGTGGATAGAAAATCTTGTTCAAGTTTCGCCATGAACAAGTTAGCATACTGTGGTGCCATCTTTGTTCTTTTTTGGGGTCTTAGGTATCAGATCCTGAATGTCTGTAGATGTGAAAAGGAGTCAATTTATTATGTTTTAGTTTCTATATATATATATATATATATATATATATATATATATATATATATATATATATATATGTGTGGGATCCTTTTGTAGTTTGTTGTAATGTCTGGGATCAGAAAGTTGTCTCTGTGCTTCTCTAATGTAGTCAGTTGTGTTCATTATGACTACAGCTCCCCCTTTATCTACTGGTTTGATCATAATGTCCTTGTTGTCTTTCAATGATTTAATGGCCCTTCTTTCCTGGGTACTAAAGTTGTACAGTTCTTTACTTTGTTTATCCAGGATGGTGGATTTCACTCTCTATCTGAATTAGTCTATGTACTCATCCAGAGTGGGGTTGAGTCCTGATGGAGGGGTCCAGTTAGATTTGTTTTTGTGGTGTGTTTAAGCTGTACTGTGTTACAGGGTTCATAGTTGATGTTATCATGGAAAAATTCCTGAAGGCGTAATCTCCATGTCACTGCAGAGCTCTGTTTTGTCCAATGGTTTTGTAGGGCAGAAATTCAGTTCTTTAGATAGTACATGGTTCACTTCCTTACTTAGGGTGTGTTGTGAAAAGCAAAGTTTCAACAAACAATTATGGGAGTCTGATTGTGTCGAGCCATGTAGTACACTTATACACACTGCCAAATCTCATCAATAAAAAAGTGGAAAAATAGGGTGGGAAAAAGGGACATGGGGATTTTCACCCGGGGGGACAGTGCCCACTTAAAAATGCCACTTTTGTAGGTATAACTGACAGGTCATACCTTTTATGCAGTCGCAATAAAAATTTAACCCATTGTGCCCAAAGGATCCCAAGAGAAAAAATAAAAATGGCTTTTTTTTTTACAGTTTTCTTTAATTTTACTAAAATAAATGGTGGGCTATCCATATAAGTGTGGTATCAAAAGAAAGCCCTATCTGTGTTTGAAAAAACAGTATATAATTTTCTTGGGGAAAATAAGGTACTTATAAGGAAAACACTGTTGACAAAAGACATAGTCAAAAAGGTCAGAATTGCTCAGGTCCTTAAGTGAAGTCTAACTTCTTAATTTGTTAAAATATGTGTTCTTGTGTATGTTTAAATAAACACCACACTGCATTTAGATTCTTTCTTCTTGCACTCTTTTACTTGTTTGCAACACTGAGGAAGAGAAGGGATTTGCCACAATCTACCACAGGTGAGACCACTGTTATTACCACTGATTAATAACTGGAAAATTGTACTACTAAAGCAAGGTTATATGGAAATCATAAATGATTATGTAAATAATTTGTTTAGATTTTTTTAATCTGTTTAATTGTATTGGAACATATAATTAAATCCTTTCTTTCTATAATGTGTGATCCTGCTGATTATCTCTATAAGAAAGATTAGAAATAGCTTTAATAAATATTGTCTAATTTTTGTTACATTTATGTGGAGGTCTATTTTGTAAGTCATATAGTCCTCTTCCCTCACTACGCCATTAAGTATATAAATATATATTAATAAAATCAAAATAAGTCAGCACTCCAATTCCACAATATAGATACACAGAGAAAAGAAGAATAAAAATATCAGTGCAGATATGCCAAAATAATAATGTGTAATGATGTTTCCAAATGGAAACTCACATATCATGGATGTATCAATCATCTTTCTGACATGTTTGGATCAAATAAGCATGCTGGAACCTCAACTGGAATCAACTGGAAATATCTAAAACACATACTAATAAATATTATCATAAGCAAATGACTATAGAGAAGTGAAGCCATATGGGTCAAAGTGTACCAAAGGAAAGTCCTTTTGAGGCCAAGGTGGATAACTGAAATCCAAAATGTATCTCTCTGAAATAATGTAACCAATAAGTTTTCTCTTCTAGGATGTTTTAAAAATGATGTATTTGCTCATAAAACAAAGTCCTTATATTGAATTGTAATGGCATTTTGAAAAGTGAAAGAGTAAGCTATGTTTTTTAGCATTATTTTAAGCTTTCACATGTGTTAATTGATGTGGATTTTTAAAGAGAGAGATATTAATGTTCAGGATGTATTAAGTGAATAAGGTGTGTATGGTCATCATTGTTTTGTATGATGACCCTCATTCCTTGCAAAAAAACACATATCTCTGAAATGTTAAACCTCTTTGTCAACTCTTTAATCAATTTTGTCGGCCATGTTTGTTTTCCCCTCATAGCTGCTCACTCTAGGCCAGATATCCAAAAGGTGCTTGCTCCATGATATTTCTTATGAAGCCTGCCTTTAACCCCTTAACGACCCTTGATGGTCACAGTAGGTCAAGGGTCGATCTGACTATGTACTATGACCGTCATGGAGTTCCAGGGTACCCCCGCGGCTGCACACCATTTGGGGAGTCCGGAACCGGAAAAAAAAAAAAAAAAAAAAAAAAAAGCTCCGCGGATGTTGAGTCGCGGCACGTCGCTGATACCCCGGTCGTTAAGGGTTAAAGTGGGCAAGGTTTATGGATTCATGCTTTGTTTTTTTGACTCTGTGTACCATCTGTCTGGTCAAGTAACCAGATTTCAGAAGAGGGGTGGGAGGAGGAAACATTAATTGGTAATTATAATAAAACTAGAAAACTGATGATACTTGTACATGGAGCTTAGCACATAAAATAGTTTCACAAACAATATTCCAGCAAGTGAAATTGAAGTATAACTATTTCTTTAACTACATACTTGTCTGGCTTGCCCAGAGTTTGTGACAGAGGCAACTAATAGTATACAGCTTTTGAAACCTCATCAGTTTCTTATTTAAATGAGAAGTAGCACCTCCTAATAATAATGTCCCCCTTAGCTTATTATGGCCAGAAAATCCTAATGGCCTCTGTGACTTTTGCCTGTGTGCCTTTGTTCAAGTGATGCTTTGTGCAGCCCTCTGGTACTCAAAAGGTTAATCAGTCCTGGATGTCATGCCCATGGAGGAGTTGCAGCAGGGCTTAAAATGTGAAGTCCTTTGCTACTAGCCAGACCTGAAAAGTTACTCGCCACTGCAAGCCATAACATACCTACCAGGGCTGAATTTCTACTCGCCAGGGCTAAATTTTCACTCGCCATTGGCTAGTGGCGAGTGGAAATTTTGAGCCCTGAGTTTCAGACAATTTTTTCAAACTGAAGCAAGCAGAATTTATTAACCCCTTAAGGACAGGCACTTAAGGACCACGGACTGTTTTTTTGTTTTTTGGGTATGCGATTCCGGCCTGCAGCCACGTGGGGAGCCCGGAACTCCATGACGGTCCTTGCACATCATGGGTCATTAATGCAAAACAACCCATGATGTGCCATGACCGTCAAGGGTTGTTAAGGGGTTAACCTACTTAACCATTTTAAGATCAGAGCAGTGAGCAATGCATTGTGAAGCAATGCATTGCTTCCCCCTCTGGTAATTAAAGAGTTAAAATTTGTATGTGTTGTGAGCAGAGTTTGAGGTCCTGAGGTCCTGCCAGCAACTGTCATGTCTGCCTCCATAGATATGATATTCAGGGCTGACTGAAAAGACACAAGAGCACAATTTGTAGGGGCCATTAGGATTTAAAGTTCATAGTAAGGTAAGAGGGTAATCATTAGGGGTTGTCATTCTCCTTTAAGTGAAAATTGGTGCATTTTTTTTAAACACTATGCTTTATAAAAACTGGTAAGTTGGTCCACTCAAATCTATTACCAAATACAATAAACTTGATCTTCTATAGGCTCAGTATTGTTATCAATACTTCATACTAAATGAAAGAAAGACACCTGTGTCACAAGCAAAGTTTAAAAGCAAATAATATAGGCATTAATAGTTAAGTTATAATTAAGGTAAATGTCCCTTTAAGATAAATAAACCCTTTTTTTCTAGAGTTGTTTTTATTAAATATGATTTTGCAACATGAATTTAAAGCAAGTAAAATATGTCTTATAATTAATGTGGAATTTTTAAATTGAATGATACTTCTACAGTGGACTGTTTTCATTTAAATGCTATAACTTTAAATTGATATATTATTAAGACTGCATTGTCTGATGAGTATAACTGGATTCTTGTTATTAATCTGTCAGTTTAGAGAATCCTTGTTTACGACACTGACCTGGAATGGCTTCTAACTGATATTACATACATTTGTTATGTAAGTGTCTACAGTTGGGTCATCAAATCACTGTAAATTGAAAAGCGTATTCAGCTCATTTACCTTTTGAGTGCTGGAGGGGTGTTCAACCTATTGCTAAGCAATGTGCTGGATATCCGTCTGGCACTCAAAGAGTTAAGTAATTTAGCTGAATATGCTTTTAAATTTGCAGTGATTTGATGTTAATTGTGATGTTAATTCATCTCTTGTGAAGTCTTTTCCTTTTTAACTCTTTGAGTGCCAGGAGTATCTAACTCATTGTGGAGAGTTCACAGGAGATGAATTAACATCACAATAATAATAATAATTATATGGGTTCTTTCACCCACTTCATCAGTAATATTGAAGAATTTGCACCAGCAGAAATAGCCTAAATTTTAAGCATTGCACACCCCTCTGGCCTTAAAGGGTTAAATTAATATGAAAATGTATTAATGCACACTAAAAGATTTTGCACATGCCTTTTTATCCATTGTCACAGAAAAATGTAAAAGCCTTAGTATTGACACATGATATACCAGGACAGTCACAGAAATCCATCATTTGACGATGAATGACATTCCTGCCATGTCACGGGTTAACTATCAAAGAATACCTTAGGGCACGCTGTGAAGTGATTGCTGTGGGGAGGCTGTAACAACTACAGCAATCATGTGTGCAAATGGAGCCACGTGACAAAGGCAATGCTTGTAAACATAGTCTTTGTCACCAGGATCGTGAGGCAGAACACACATCCCAACTCTTCAAATAGACAAAGAGGGAGCACTTTTGTTTTAGGTGGTGGTGCTGGAAACAGGACTGGTGGGAAGAGGCGTAACTAGAAGTCACCGGGCCCTGGTGCAAAAATTGCCATGGCCTCCCCTGACCACACTGACCTTATTGGGTATCTCCACATTGCCCTCTATGTCTACCTCTCCACATTGCCCCAAACTCTCCACATTGCCCCCAACTCTCAACATTGTTCCCAGTGTCCTCCTCTCCACATTGCCCCAACTCTCCACATTGCCCCCAAAATCCACCTCTCCACATTGCCCCCTACTCTCCACATTGCTCCCAACTCTCCACATTGCCCCAAATGTCCACCTCTCCATATTGCCCCCAACTCTCCACATTGCCCCTAATGTCCATCTCCTACCTCCCTGGTGGTTCAGTGGCATGGCAGGAGAGGTCTGTGTTTCCTTCGGGCACAGAACTCTATTCAGAGCTGGAGCTCCTGCGTGGTCCTCTCTCCAGTAATTCAGAGGGCTGGGATATTATGCTGCTCAGCTGCTAGGGGTCCGTGGAGCCTGGCTGGGGGGGCCACAGGGGACAGCCGGGCCCCTGGAGTGCGACCCCTATTGTTACACCAACAGTGGTCGATATAGCATTTTTAGGTTACTTTTTGACCACTTGACACCTCTTTGTGTAATGGAATAAATCATTTATAACAAGGCAGTCGGTGAGATAGCTCCATTGGTTAATGCACCAACTGTAGAATCTGTTCCAACCGTAGGGTCACAGATTCTAGTCCTGGTAAGGCCAACTCACAGTTTTACCCTTCTGAGATATATAACATGAGTACCCAGGACATATTTGAAAATGATAGACAATCTCAATTTATCCTTTTTGATAAAATAAAATTAAATAAAAAAGACCAAAGTATTTTATTTACAAAGTCTAATTTATAAACACACATATAGTGAAGTTTAAAGAAATATTAATGTGAGCTATGGAGTAATGTGATACACTTATATAGCTACCACACAGTCTGATCTCCTAAACAGAGGGACACCGTAGTAGGAAAGATGGAAATAATGATTTTTGTTGCAGAAGGTCAGTAACCCCTTAAAAAGCGACATGTGGGAGGTATGAATGAAAATCCATACCTTTTATTCAGTGCTTGTTAAAAACCATCACATGAAACCCTATAGAAATGTTTTGTTTGCTTTCAACCTTTTCCACTTTTTACATTGTCAAATTAAATTATAGGTTATACCTATAAATATGACATCAAAAGAAAGCCTTTTCCTAAAATAAATGGTTTCAGTCGCCATCCCATAAAGTAGGGCCAACAAGTTCTAAATCCATACCTGGTTTTACTGTGTCTAAACAAATCTGAAACATATTAATTTTATTTTACTCCAACAATGCACCTCTGTCTCAGTTTTTGTCACAGGTGTCTTAACAAGCATTTTGGTCACATACTCTATGGGAACAATAATTTGGATGTTGTATAATAAGCATCCAAGTGGTTAATATCAGTTCATTATTGTTTTAATACAGTTTCAGTCTTGTATTTTTGTGTGGATGATCTGTTCAACTGCACAAATGCATACTTTAGTCTGTTCAAGATATTCAGTCAGCACGATGATAGCTGATAATGCAGATAACTAGAGATACATTGTGAGTTTATTTGAAAGACAAAAACTGTCCCTAGAATTTTGAAATGTTGAATAAGCCAGTAATTTTTTATCTCTAATCATTGTGGACGTGGATAGCTGATTTTACAGTTGTAGAAGTAACGTATGAAAAAAGTATTTGATGCCGTAATGAATGAGCCAAACAAGTCACTTCTCTTCTAAAAGTAAATTCTTCTCCACATCATAATGAATACTGTATTGCATGAGGTAATCTTTATTTTTAAAATAGCTACTTAATTCAGATACAAAACGTATGTCCAATAATGAACTGGCTCTCATAAAAAATGATTACCTTTACTCTGAAATGTTGGCATGGCTATTTTCAATCACTAATTTATAGCTTTAAGTTCGTGCCATGCATTATAATCCTTTGTACTTTTAAAAGTTTCTGTTTAAAAAAAAGGTCAGCTACAGTATTATTGCATAATAATTTATAAAATGAACAATGTTTATTGTCAGACTATGACTTTGAAACTAAAATACAATCAGTTGTGTATTTTGTTCAGTGTAAAATAATACTTGCCATTCTGGTCCATGAGGAAAAAACATGTTAGGTTTTTAGTTGCTGATACTTTTTTTGGAGTTGTGTTGACTAGAATGAGTAGAGAGAGTAAATATTATAGTAAACAATATCTTCTCCACGCGGTATAGCTGGATATGAGAAAATGGGAGAGGGGGTTGGATAATCTCTCGTGGCCAATTAGGAAATTATTTTGTGATACCTTGGATCCCATAGCTATTAAGCTTTCCCAATGTGGTGGGTGACAAGCAGAGATTGATCAACAGATCCCCTTCATTGCAATATGCAACATATTTAACCCACAGTGGTGTAGAGCTCTTTACTGGTTCACCTCAGTCATTCTATAACAACTGTTGGATGTGCAGGTTCATGCCATTCAAGAGCTTTTTTCAGTGCTCTTGTTGCTCACCTCAGATATTTGGATAGCAGGAGTAACCAGCAGTAGTGATAGTGAACTTTACTCCTCAAAAGCAAAACATGAAAAAAACAGAACTTCTCACCTTCCTGTGGAAATTCAAATGAAATGTATATTTTTTCCCTCTTTTTCCACTGAATTGAAATCAATGATAATAATGTATTCCACCCCAGCATCATGTGGAGAGTTCTCCCAATGTATTCCCACTATGCTAAAGTATAAAAGGGCTGTCAGTTTCTTGCATGTTTTCAGTCTGTGCTTTGGCGCTTCCTTCTTTCTGCGGGAATACTCAGGAATACTGCAATTTTCCACTTATTTCTGCATTTGTCATTTGAAATCAATGGTAATTATGTATTTCTCCTCCCACATGGAAGTTCCTCCATGTTTTCCCACAGTGCTAACTATAAAAGGTGTCTCAATTTCCAGTGTACTGTCAGTCTGTGCTTGGGAGAGGGAGAGATAAATAAGGGGAATCTTTGGTGCCAGCTAGCATAGGCAGATTGGCAAAGACAGGCAAAGACATAGAGCTGGAGTTGCTTGATAGGAGTATTGGTGGTAGCCATTACTAGCTGGTATTTGGATGTGGATGAGAAGGGAGAGATGACCTTTACAAAATGAAAATAAACAAACTGTTTTTTGACTGAACAGTGACAGAATTACACAGGCAGTTGAAGTGATTCTTCCTGTCTAAGGTCACTGGCTGAGCCTGAGTGACAGACACTTTGCAGACAGACATAAAAACATCTTACTTTCAAGACAAACACATAGGTACAACTTGATGTGCTATATTACTTACACAGACTCAGTTTTTGTTACAAATACATACAGACTTCATCCCCAAGATAAAGATCTACAAACATATAACTGAGGTGTGGTGATCCTTCACCAACAGCTGTGCACTCTTACCTGTACTGTACTGCAAATATTAACACTGCCATCCTTTGGAGAGAAAGAGACCACTGCTCAAGTTTTGACTATAGCTAACAGATCTGTCTTGTATTTTACAGTAAATATCACTGCTACTCTCATTATATACAGCAAATCATATCAGTCATTATCATCACTGCTACTAGTTCCAAGTCCAATCTCCACATAGTTAAACTCAATATTATTGACCAAGCAGCAACACAGGTTAATGTTCACAATGTTAGCTATGCTTCTGTTGCTGCTGTTGTCTAAAGTGCAGTTTTACTGACACCTACTGCTAGTACTACTGCAACATCTAACCCTAATAGTAGTAGTAGTCCCTCAGAAACAGCTTGGTCTATGAAATCCCTAGGATGGAGATAATTCACTAATGATATTCCAAACACTAAAATTGTTGCTAGCTGTTATCTCCTTAAAAACAGGTTAGCAGGGGGAAGCAGGATCACATCTAGATATACCATCACTGAGATCCTACCTTAAGCATAACCACAAGTCTGACTGGGAAACACAACAGTAGCTGTCAGCACCGAAGTCTTACCTTCTGGCAGCCTGCCGGGTGTCCGGCGCTCAGCTGTCTGGTACTTCTCTTTGCAGCTATGCCGCGTCTCCCAGAGACTCTAGCTTCCGGGTTGCTGTGAGTCAGGGGTCATTTAGTCCACCCCTAGTGTTCCTATATGGTATATAGAGTAGGCAGGGACACCACTTCAGTGCCCTTATATGGCCTTATATGGCCTGTCTGTTTGTCTCCTCCCAGTGTCCAGTGTTGTGGCTTGTCTGACTACCCGCTTGGTATTGGACCTTTAGCTCTGGATGACTACCCGCTCTGGCATTGACCCTTGGCTTGTCTGACAATCCAATTGGTATTGACCATTGGCTCTGGCTAACTACCTGCTCCGGTACTGACCCTTGGCTTGTCTGACTATCCACTTGGTTTTGACCATCAGCTCTGGCTGACTACCCGCTTTGTTATTGACCCCTGGCAAGTGTTTACAGCCTATACTGACTACAGGCTTGAGTCAGTCTGAGTCTCCCTTGTTGCTTCCCATCTTGTGGGAGATCTCACAGCCTATACTGACTGCAGGCCTGAGTCAGTTTGAGTCTCCCTTGTTGCATCCAATCCAGTGGGAGATCTCTGGGCTTCCTAGCACCAGTTGGTTGCATTACTCCGTTTGGTTAGCCTACCTGTATTACCGTCTTACACTGACTGTAGGTCAGGTCAGTTTGATGCTCTCTATTGCGGCCAGTTCCTGTGGAGCCTTCTGGGTCTCAGCCCTAGCCTGGTGCTATTGCACAATTTACTACAGAGACTACTCAGAAGCATTTTCCTATTTCTGGTAGGAGCCGCTTGTTTCCTGTTTAGTTCTCTTCTATTCTTGTATCTACTGAGCTTTTGCATTTATTCTTGTCCATTTAATAAAGCTGGTGTTTCAATAGTGTACTGACTCTTGTCTGTTTCCTTGGTATCCGTGACAAGTAGCATAGCAGAGATGTAAGGACTGGCAGCAGTAGAAGCACTCCTAAACATGCACAGGGCCAAGAGGCACATAATAGCAATGTTGTAGAATTGTCTCAAGGAGTGGTGCAACATTTGTCTCCTTTAACAATAACACCCATGTCTCATATAGCAGTTATGCAAATGCAAAGCATGGAGGAGGATGACTTTGAGTTAGCTGGAGGTTCCCACATGCAGGAATTCATGGGGCCATATAAAGAACAGGTGGAAAATGGCAAAGTTATTGCTGAAAATTCATTGACAGTAGCGAAAGGAGGAGATATTATATTTTCTATGCTCTGGTTAAGAGTTCTAAGTCTGATTTGTGAAGCAATGCACTGACAAAAAACTGCACTAAGAGCATAATTCAACTGTAATGTAATCCACACTTATTTTGTTTCGTCATCATACATGCTTTAACCCCTTTATGACAATGACGTGACAGGACCGTCATCGGTGTTTGCATGTAAAGACCGTCACATTCTTGGCACATTATGGAATTCTGGGATGGTAGCGCGGCTGCACTCCGCACTGCCATCCCAGAATGCATTGGTCAAAAAAAAGTGTGGTTGTCCTCTTGGGCCACCCATCCCCTGACAATGTGGTCCTTAAGGGATTAAACTTGTTTTATTCTTGGTTTGTACTTCATTTGTTTAAGCTTTTCATTTCAAGTTTTAGTTAGAGAACTAATTTTTACATACAGATTTTCAAAACTCCTGGTCTGACAATAGCAAAGAAACACATTGCTGGGTGACATGCTTATTCTTCAAATTCTAACAGCAGTAGGAAATGCATTGGCTGAAGCATGTGAGCAAAACCTTGCATGCATCAGGCTAAGCATTCCGTGCGAGGACTTTAATTCATTTACTAACACACACACCTGTGATCAGTTTCTGGAGCAGGGAATGCTTTGCCAAAAGCATGCTTCCTCCCCTCATCATGCCATCTCCTCCCACCCCTCTGCATGCTATAACCTCCATCACCTCTCGCTCTTCCTCTTCTCTGAGTGTCATCTCTTGCATACCAACACTCCTGTCATCTCCTCCTTCCTATTCCCATGTCATAGCCAGCATCTTCTAACCATACCCCTCATTGTGCCATCTCTTCCCTCCTCTCCTCATGTCATGTTCTCACCCTTCCTATATCATCTCTCTTCCCTTTCCTCCCATCCATGTGTCCTCTCCTCCCTCATCTCCCCATGTCATCTGCTCCTTTCCTGGTTCATCTGCTTCCTCTTCTCTCCATAGAGTGGAGGAATGTGTAATAAGGAGTTTGTACTTGTCTCTATAATAGTAGGGCTGAAAAAAGAATATGAAAAAAATACAAAATTACCTCAATTTAAAAGGGAGATTTTAACATCTTGAATGCTAGATAGGTGATCAACGCATTGCAATGCATTTTGGTTATTTTATATCTCTTCCATTTGGTATAGTTGCTTTGTTTTAGAATTCCATCGCTTTTTCCTTGGTAAATCAGGGTCACCTACTGTTTGTGTTTGTATGTAAGTTATGGGCAACACCATAATATTATATACACACACACATATATATTCTGAATTTCTCTGGGTCCGGGGAAATTCAGCTGGTTTCCTTCTCCTGTCTTCTGCTAAATGTCTTTTTAACATCATGGTGAAGCCCAGGGGTTTTGGAGCCCCAGAAATTCTGTGTGTTAAGCAACTTGAAAATGTCATGAGTCGAAGAGTCAGCTGTCACAAGGGAGATTGATTTTATATTCAAACTAGTTGAAGAGCCCCTTACACGGGCCACAGTGCTGGCCGGTTGCGGTGCAGTCATGCGCAGTAGAGACTGCCCGTGCCGCGGCTTATACGGAGCAGGGCATGTATATACAAGGGTGTCAGGCCTCACAGCATGCCATTCTGTGTTTGTAAGAGGAGAGATCCGCATGTTTTTGACCAAGTCTTTATATCCCCCTCCTTCAACCCATACCTCCTCTCCATACACACAACCATCTCACTCTGCTTCTTGTCCACTCACTAATCTGTCATCCAGAGAGCAACCTATCTCTATCTCTTTTTTAGATGCAGTATCACAGTGGCCTGAAATTGTACAGTGGCACTGTTGCTACACAATTCAAAGGAGATTTATGGTCAACTGGCCAGATATGTCCATAGGATGGTGTACCGTTTTAGGCCACTGTGATACTGCACCTAAAAAACAATGTTTGAGCTGTAAATTTTTTTGAATAAAACACCTTTCAGCAGTGGGAGTAACCTTACTTTACTTGTGGGGATAAACTTCATTTGGATTGTCCCTGAATTGCTCCACTTTCATTAACGCTTTGAGTGCCAAAGGGGTATGCAACACATTGCAAAGCAATATGTTGCGTACCCCTCTGACCCTCAGAGGCTTAATATACAAGAGCTAGTAAGGGAATTAGAAATCTGAAAGAGCTGCTAATTTACTAATATAAAAAACATCAGCCTCCAATGCACTTTAGGGTATGCCCTATAGTGTGCATTGACTTTAATGCATTCCAGTGCTTATAGTTCAATGTCGTTAAAAGGTGAAAATTGCCAGAAGTTAATTTGTTTAACAAAGGGACTTACCTGGGTGTACTTTATACTGCAATGAGATGTATCTGTTATCTGATATATTTTTTGCATTACAAATGCAGTTTCCCCTATATAGAGATATTATTGAAGTCTGACTCTAGGTCACACCTCCTCACCACAAACAATGGACTTTAATGTACAGAACGGGACACAAAATGTTATCAGATTTTAAATAAAAAATTAGCAGCAAACTACAAGAGATCAAGAACAACTAAAAATTACATAGATATGATTTACTGTTGTTTGAAGGACACTTATGTAGGAAATTCCTACTGTTAAAGAAGTTGAGTTAATTCATCCTGGGGCATAGTTCCACTTTAATGTGGACAAGCTAGATGGTTTCTTTACAGTATGCATATGGAAGTATACACAATTACCCCAATTCTCTCTGTGCCCTCTTCAGTACATGATGAAGCTCCCAGGAACAGAATGCCCTCAACCACCCATACATTCCCATTCTACCATCCTCTTGTCTCAAGCAATGTTAAGGGAACACATTTTATCATCAAAAGGTTAGCTAATAGATGATAGAGCTAATAGATAGATACATTGTGTACAGCCCTAGTAAACTCCTTACAGTGGTTATTTTGGCATGGAATCATATTAGTACATCCCCCCATTATTACTATTTTTTTGTCTGTTGGTTTTTTTTTGTACCTTTAAAATGAGTTTATAAGCAATTTCATACATCTGTTTTATGAGAATAATATTGTAATATATATGAACTCCTATTCTGAAAGTAACCTTTTTACATATATTGCCAATCAATCTGCAATTCGTTGCACTACTGAGTGGAGTTTTCATCCATCGTAATGATGTGATAGAAGACACAGCAATTTGTAGCTATACCAAACTATCGCTATGACATATGAGGTAATGCAGTTTCACTTGCTTGCCTGTTTTTAAACTGTCAGGACAGTTCAGTCATCAGAATCAAATTACAAGTTAATGGTGATTGTAGTTCATCTCTTCTATTAGTGAAGAGCTTGTCATAGAACTAAGAATGATGTCATGTAATGAATGGTCTGTTGTGAAAGTCACCTCCATGATCTGATTAATATCAACATGCAACAGAGTTTTAAAATTGGTAATACAGGGAGTTTACTCCTTTAAAGACCAGAGATGAGCACAATGCATTGTAAAGCACCTCTCTGGTCCTTAAAGGGTTAAGGGTAAAGGAAACAGGAACTTCTCTTTATAAAATATGGAATGGACGGCAAGATCTGTTTCATTGTTTGTAACCTAGTTAGTATACAATAGGGCTATAGAACTTAGTTAATTCTGAGACAAACCAACTACTCCATGAAGGGCAAATTAAAACTCCTACTGATTTAAAATGAACTTTAAACATCTTGAATTCTAGAGATGTCCCCACTGCATTGCTCTGCAATGTTTTTGAGACCTCACTAGCATTCAAGGGTGCAGCTCATCCAGAACCGATCAGTTTCTTTTAATAAATCAGCCTCAGGCTCAGAGATTTGTGAGCAGCTCAATTTAAACCTCAGCTCAAGAGGGTGATTTCAGACTCAAAGAGGGGAGGGGCATGACTTCAAACTTGGGGGGGGCTTTAAAGATCCTTGTACAATAACAAAACAAACAAAAATTAAGTATAAATTGCAACATATATATTATATATATATATATATATATATATATATATATATATATATATATATATATCCTATATAATAATTCACTAGGAAATTTGTCAGAAGCCGTCATGCACAATAGGGACTGAGCGCTGCAGTCATGCTCAGTAGAGACTGCCCTCCCTGCAGCCATGCGCAGTACACCTGTCTATATGCCTACAAAATCCATGACTTTGTGCAAGTGTACAAAAATACAAAAAATATTGTGATGCGAATTTTTGCTCTACCCGCTAAATAGCGCAAGGTGAGCCGACCCGCACCCCACTAGATATTATAATATATATATATTATATATATATATATATATATATATATATATATATATATAATCCCTGTATAAAATAATTGCTGAGAGAGTTCAAATCGGTTTTCAGGACCTTCCTCCTACGGTATTGCCCTGTGAGGATCACAAGGTCCTGAAAGCCGAATGAAGGAAGCGGGCAGCAGATGCAAGCGTGCCGCCCGCAGGGAAGATGGGAGAGAGGGATCTTTTTCAGATACATAATAACAATATTGAAGTGCAGCCTCAAGAAGTAAGTTTTACTTTGTCACCGGATCGCGCTGGGAGAGGGAGGGAGGGAGCTGTAAGCTCTAATTTATGTGCGTATTATACATAGGCACTCTTGTTTTCCCCTAAAATCTTAGGCATAATATACACCTGCATGTTATACCTGAGATTTTACGGTAATCGAAAACTGACCAAAATCAGTGACTCACCATGGGACATTGAAATTAAAAGATTTTATAAAAACTGCTAAATAAGTAAAAGATAAAAATAATGTTTTTTATGACATTTACCCATCGTTGTCTAAAGGTAACTGTACACACCAGCTGCAAATCACAGAATTAATAGCTCAAAGTGCAGTATGTATAAAAGTAGAGTGGTTCAGTTCTAGATAAACCACCTGCACCATAGGGGAGACATAAAAATGTCCCAAACTGCCATTGATTTAAATTGTTTTTCTAACCCCTTGATTGCTTGAGAGCTCTCTAAAGCATTGCTTTGCAATAAATTCAAATTCTCTCTACGACTCCATGGGTTTAAATTCCCATTTAAAAGTCCCATCAATATATTTACTTGTCCCCTATGGTGCAGAGTTGCACCACTTCACTTTTATACATAATGAACACAGCTCTTAACCCCTTAAGGACCCATGACAGTTCTGGCATGTCATGGAATTCAGGGGTCCTGTCACAGCTACAAGCCACTCAGGGATACCTGAATCAATTTAGCAAAAAATAAATGCTGTGGCCCTTAACTCATGGCTGCACAGTCTCACGGCCGGTCATTAAGGGGTTAAAGGGCAACCAAACAATTTCCATAATATCTGTTAAATGGAGATCAATGACATGTTTCAACCCTAAGGGGTAATATAAACAAAATATGTTTGCAAAGAAAATGCTTAAAGGGAGAGTAATGTTTAAAAAAAAAACAGCAGCTCCAATTAATCTTCATAGTATTTGGGCCTTGGAGAATATTATTTCAATACTGTCAGGGTTGTTGTTCAAGAGTAATTGAATGATAAAGTATCCGCCTCCCGCATAATGCAGTTGTTTGTTGTTTTCTGTCTGAAGATAAAGCTTCAGAATCAGCAAAAAAGGCAAAAGAGCTCAACAGCAAGTGTAGCACCAGAGTCTGTTGGATGTAAAAATAAGTGTGTGTATAACATGGTACAAGTTGTAGATGTTGCCTGTTTATCTTATCTTAAATGAATGATGTTATTATGTGTACCTGTGTAATATCTGACTATCAAGCAGTCTTAGTCAATTATCAGGCTCAGCCAGCTCAGGTAGAATCATCTGCCTACATGTAATTTTCACTGTCACATATATGTCATAAATGTTTTTTTAACACTATGTTTTCCCTTCACACCGACAAACTTCACACTACCTGTCCATAGAACAACTGGCTACCACCAATATTCCAAAATCAAGCTCCAAGGCCCTCTCTTTGCTTATCTTCCTCTGCACTAGCTAATTTCTGAAGCTTTCTAACCCTCTTCCAAGTACAGAATGACATGTAGCAAACTGACACTCCCTTTTATACTGGCAAGTTAGCATTCTAGGAATACATTGGGTAGAATAAACTTATTATCACTGATTTTAAGGCAAGTAGGGACGGGCAAAAACATTTGCACAAAAAGATAAAAGTGAGAAAATAGCACTTTGTGCCTTCTGTGGTAATTCTGTGGTAATTCCCATGAAAAGTGCAGTTTTTCCACTCTTTTTTTCTGCCATGACCACAGCTAGCCTTGTCCCATGGTAGCCATTAAACCATGCATATTCATTCTGAGCTCCAGCATTGTCCCACTGCACTGGTGCAGCCCAAACACCACATACTGAGTCTAACTCCCCCCACAGGAACTGTCAAAGTTCTTGCAGAACATTTCTTGGGATTATTGAAAAGCAGGATAATTTGGTGGTTATATCAGGGGTGGTCGAAACTTGTCGCCGTGTTCCTGCGGGAAATTTAGTGAAAACCACGTTGTTATCCACTTTTTCATGGGAAAATCCGCTTTAAAACTAGCGGTTAAAATTTTTGCATCTTTCGCCCATTGGCCAAAATTGTTTGCCATTTTTTCAATGGCTATAAATTGTCCACCCATTGATTTACGTGTTTTTCGTACTTCCTCTATAAAAAGGTGGTGTTTTCGCTGACGGCAGACACAATAGAAGCAGCTACAGAGTGAGATAGACGTGTTGTGCTGTTCTGCTGTGATATTTTACAAAAATTGAGGCAGGAAAGGCTCATAGTTACTGCTATCATTATGGGCAGGGTGAAAATTAATCAGTGAGAAGCTGGAAGGACCCTTATGTGTCCACTGAGTCTGAGGAGGAAGTGACTAGCAGTACTGAACCAATGCTGTCCAGTCCCCCTAAATCACCCCAAGGGATCTTGGGGACTTTAATGGGAAGGGAGGGAGAAAAGGGAATGAGAAGGAAGGGAGAAAAGGGAATGGGAAGTAAGGCAGTAAAGGGAATGAGAAAGGAGGGAGAAAAGGGTAGTACTAGTGAGAGCAGGACAGGTCAGATGCCTGTGCCTGCTGCAAGACATGTTGCCCCTGCTGCCAGTGCCACCATTGCTGTACCTACAGCCGTTAGTGTTGCACCTGCTGCCAGATATGCTTCCACTAGTGTTGGACGTGCTGCCAGTGCTGAACCTGCTGCCACCAATACTTTGCCTGCTGCTATTGTTTCTTGTAGTACTCAGGGGGGAAGGAGAAAATGATGCCAAGTGTGACAGCAGGGGACCTCCAAGCATCAGTGAGATGTCTGGAATAGAGCAGAATTATATAGGGACTAGTGGTGGTGGTGGTGTTGGAGAAGCTGGGGTGGAAGATAAATTGATGGCCTTTTTATCAGAAAGTGAGAAGGAATGGGAGACAGGGATGAGGATGAGCATCACCACCACCAATAGCAATCAGCTTTTGGAATTTGCGTAAATTGCAACTAGTCTAATTCCTGCTGCTGCTGCTGAGATGAAAGGGCAGCAGGGTGCTGAGGATAAGGCTAGTGTGCCACAGACCACCGTGGACACAGTGGGAATGGGGTCAACAAGTAATGCGGGACTAGGACAGGTTCCAATTGCCAGCAATACTCCTGGTCCTAGTTGCAGTGCTAAATCTGAGGCAGTAGCAGCAACATTATTTGCTGCCACAAAAAGTGAAGGGGAATGTGGAGAAGAAGAAGAAAGAGGCCATTCTTCTCCACCTGTTCCCTATCCCTTCCCCCAGATGTCATGGGTGTGGGACTATTATTCTTTTCCGGCAGGCACAGTGCAGTCATCATCAACGATGGTACAGTGCAAAATTTGTGACAAGTTAGTGAGAAGGGGAAAGGAGGGAACACACCTTGGCACAAGCTCCCTGATAGCACACATGAAACACAGACACCATGACATTTATGTCAAATATGTTAAAGCCAAACACCCATTACAGAAATCTAGCACCGCTGTTACTGTACCCTCTGACTGTCCAGAAAGGTGGAGATCAAAGAGGAGGAAGAATAAAGAAACCCAGACAGACACTGTAAGTTCCATGACAAGCGAAAGAACTAGCTCGCCATCAACATCACCTTCTTCCTCGAGGGTAACAAGTACATTTCCTGCCAATCCACCTTGTTCATCGTTACCTTCCCCATCAAATGATAGCCACTCTTTTGATGTTAGGATATGGCAGTTCATCTCTATCTATTGCACACTGTGTGGTGCACTGACCACACATGCCAGTGTGGTGGAGGAGAATCGATACCAGATCATCAGGTGGCATCTGAGGAGATTCCATCCCACAGAATATGCTAGGATTCTGGCATGGAGATTTCAAACTGTCAGCAAGTTGTCATGTGTCCTTAGCGGGGTCTGCACAAGGGGTACAGTGACAGAGGAAGTACTTGGTTTTGGGTGTCATGGTGTTTGGATACAGTTGTGCCCCCAGATGTTATTTACCACACACACACTGTGCACATTGCAGTTGCTGATGGAAGCCACAGTTCCTGTTCTCAAGGGAAAAATATATATTCTAATAACAACACACCCATGATGATTTTGGAGGAGGAGCAAGTGGAGAAGATTTAATGGCCAACTTGTTCTTTTCTCCACATATACTGGCATCTTCTTATTCTTCTGCTACTCCTCAGGGGCATCACTGGAGCCACTTGTGGCAAGTGGAACCTTCATCATCCATCTTCCATGTTACTGCTATTGTTGATCCCATTTCCTTTCAGCTGCCTAATCATCCTGCTGCTTAAACAACTCAGCAGCAGCAGTACGAACAGCAGTTGCAACTCAGGACTCAGGAGGACATTTGACAATGGCCAGAGGCTACTGGTCAACATGACCTGCTGGCACTAGGCCAATAGGGCATTTTTTTTTTTTTTTCTCAGGGCTTGTGCTTTGAAAAAAAAAAAAAAAAATAGTCCTACAAAAAAATAAAACATTTTTTGGGGGGTTTGTTTCTAACAAGCCTAAGGCCTACAAATCAATGTTTCCTTAGGGCTTGTGCCAAACAAGCTTAAGTCCTACAAATCAATGTTTCTTCAGGACTTGGGCCTCTAATAATTCTAAGTCAAATGCCTCTAACAACAAATCAAACAAATCATCCTCTACAAATTACTCTTTCAAGTCAAGTATCAGTCCACCCCAGTGGGAGCTTATGTCAGGGGGTTCCTGTCTCTATCACTTTAAATACAAATTCCTTATTTTATTTATTTTTTATTAACTGTCCCCCCAATAGCAGTCAAGAAACTGACCTGAAACAAATTCCCTGTTCAAATGATTCAGTCATTCACCAGCACAGGCACCCTCCTCATACCTCTTTATACCATGTCTTATGGTTTCTATTTTATTTTATTTTATTTAGGATTTCTTTTTTATTAAGTGCCCCCCAATCCCAGTAAACAACCCCCCCCAAAAATCATCCCCTGTTGAACTTATTCTTTCCCCACACCCCACCAACACAGGCCCCTTTTATACTATGCCTTTGGGAAATTAAATAATATTTATTTTATGTTTTGTGTAACTTCTATGTTCCCATTGATTTCAATGGAATGAGCTAGGTGGAAAAAGCAGGGAAAAAAGCAGAATATCTGCACTTTTTGCTGGAAATTTTTCGCCTAGTGGAAAGTGCCCTTTTTTAGACGATTTCAGTTTGAGGCGGAAATGTTCACCCATCCCTAGGTTATATGCTATATTATTCACAGAAAAGTGGCAAACTGACTATTGTCTGGAAAAATTCCCACAGGAAATAGTCACATTTATGCTTTCAACCTATCTCTAGAAGCAAGAACTTTTGTGCCTCCTATATCTGGACACAGCCATTTGATTTTTCCAGAATACGTCACTGGTGCAAATGGATGGAATACATTGAGTAATAATTTCCATGGGAGTCCATTTTTAAAAGTCACATGGCTAACTATGAAAAGAAATAATTTTAATTTAACCATGCAGTGATTGATCAATGATCAAATCTGTTTTGTTATCAGTGCACAAGTAGAAATATATGCCCCAACAATGCTTAACAGTGGGATGGAGACCTAACATTCAAGGGTTTAAAATCCCATTAAAATAAATGGGAATGTTTATGATTTTTTTTTATTTTCTCAACATTATGCAAATGATTTGCCCCACTATTGCTCCAGTTCTCTTAATATATCAGACTCATTATTTCCACACACCAGGTTTTGAAAAAATGTTATTCCAACAAAACACCTCTGATTTTGGATGAGGTACAGGAGGAGAAGCATTATTGGCTAACTTATTTTCTCCACATGTACTTGAAGTGGCTGCGGCTAGTTGTGGTGCTGCTGCCTCAGGCGCCTCACTGGAGCTAGTGGTCAGTGGAACCATGATCATCATCACTCATATCACTGCTGTTGTTGAGCCCATTCCCTTGGAGATTCCTAATCATCCTGCTACTTAAACAAGTCAGCAGCAGCAAGAACAGCAGTCACAAATGCCCCAATGACATCATGGCATTTGCCATTGGCCAGTGGCCAGCAGCCATCATAATATGACTTGCTGGCACTTTTTTTCCTCAGGGCTTGTCCTTTATATAAACCAGAGGCCTACAAAAACAATTTTTGGGAGCTTGTTTCTAAGAAGCCTAAGTCCTACAAATCACTGTTTCCTCATGGTTTGTGCCTCTTACAATCAAGGTCTGGATTTTATTGCAGGTGCTAAGTTTGTCACTGCATTTATCTCCAGGTTTCCTCATAGACTCCATTAGGAAAATATTTGATAAAACAGGAGGTAACATTTATCTCCTGCAAGAGAATATGGCCCCCTGAGTCCAAATTAATCACTGATTTCTCAGGGCTTGTGTCTCTAAAAATCCTGAGACCAAAAAACACCACTGGTACCTCAAGGCTTGTGCCTCTAATAAAGCTGAGTCCAACAAATCACTGATTCCTAAGGGCTTGTACCTCTAACAAACCTGAGTCCAACCAATCATAACTGACTCCTCAGGGCTTGTGCCTCTAACAAGCCAAAGTCCAACAAACCAATGTTTCCTCAGGTCTTTGGCCTAACAAGTATAAGTTCTACAAATCAATGTTTCATCAGGGCTTGGGCCTAACAAGTTTAAGTCCTACAAATCAATGTTACCTCAGGGTTTGGGCCTAACAAGACTAAGTCGTACAAATCTATGTTTCCTCAGGGCTTGGGCCTCTAACAACAAGTCTAAGTCCTACAAATCAATGTTTCCTCAGGGCTTGTGCCTCTAACAACAAATCTAAGCCTACAAATCATCCTCTACAAAATACTCTGTCCTTCCAAGTATCAGTCTACCACAGTCACAGCTTACGTTAGGGGGGTTCCTGTCTCTGTTACATTATGTATTTTTTATTTTTATTTTTGTATTTTATTTATTTTTTATTAACAGTCCCCCCAATCCCAGTCAACCCCCCCAAAAAAAAATCCCTGTTCAACTGATTTTTTCTCTAGAGTCCACCAACACAAGCACCCTTAGACACCCTATATAATATGCCTTTTGGGAAATAAAATAAAATTTAGTCTTCCCATTGATTTCAATGCAATGAACTAGGCAAAAAAGTGGAAAAACTGCACTTTTCGCAGGAAAATTCCCTCTCTTTGGGAAGTGCCATTTTTCACCTATTTTGGTTTGAGGGAAAATGTTCACCCATCCCTACTCCCCACTGCAATCAGGTATAGAGCTATCTGACCAGGATGAAACAGTTCCAGAGATTGAAATCTGCTCCCTGATTGTCAGAAGCCAATCTTGGCACCACTATCATCTTCAGTACCCATCAGTGGCCAGTCAGAGAGCTGATATTAATGTATACAGAGTGCCTCACAAAATGTTCATGTTTTTTGCTGTTTGTTTTTTGTTGGCCTCATGCTGTTATAATAGCTCTTGAATAACTCCCTGCTTATAGAATAATTTGAATGCTTATTCAAGATGACATATGTATGTGTTGTAGACAGTATGTGGTATCACAGGGATGAGAGAATATGGGGTCATATTGAAACTCTGTATTACTCACCCACTGTAAATAAGTTTACCAATTTTCTGTTATATTCATGAAATTATTTAATAAACCACTTTAATAACATTAAACATGTATTGGATAATGTGCGTAAGGATGGGAATGCGCCATAATTTAGAAAATCAGTAGCTCACTGGAGAGCTCCAGATTTTGTCTTCTAAATTGAATATGGATTGTTTCTGCTTCTAATAATACATCTTGTAGTAAAATTTGTAAATATATGTCTCAAAGCTCCAGTTGAAATAATCTGCCAAATGGATAATCTTAAACGTTTAGATCAATAAATTTACCACCTTTTACATGTAAGGACAACTGATAAAAGTGAATGATGAATTCATCCAACTGACCTAATAAACCAGCAATTATCTCATTACTGTAATTTACCGCAATTGTCCAAATGAGCATCTGATCTCATGGACTTAAAGAGGAAAATGGAATGTATGAATATATATACAGTGTATATATATATATATATATATATATATATATATATATATATATATATATATAGCAGGACAAAAGAGAGTACAGACAGCAATAATGTAAGGCACACTAGTCCAAAAGGACAGTACAGATTTAGTAAAATACACAATGGTGGGAACGCACACTCTGAGGAGATTTATTGAGAGTAGCCAGTCCCCTAGCGGGCTAGTGAGAAGAGGAGGCAGCAACTGGCAGATGGTGGTTCTGAGACTAGAACCCAAAGGAGATCAGAGGTCCACGATAGACTACTGACAACAAGGACCCTAAATAACTAGGTATGTACGGAGGCAACGCAGCACAGGCACTGGCAATAAGGACCCTAGAATGCTAGGAGTCAAGAGAAAGACAACTGGCACACAACCCAGGAGCACTGGGTCACACGGGACCCGGTAGAGGGCAAGGCAGCTCAGGCCCTAGTACACTAAGGTCACTGAAGGACCAAGGCAACCACTATGGAAATAGAGACCCTAGAACGCTAGGGGTGGATCGAGGAAACTGAACACAGAAGGCAACTGGCTTCCCAGCACTTAAAGTGCCTAGTTGGTATGACACGCAACAGCTGGCTCTTGAGCCTTGCGGCTACTGCAGATGGCAAGGCGAGCAATGAACCTGCCTAGAGGATCTAGGTGCAGAAAGGTTCCAGAGATAATGCGCCCAGAGGAATATCTGCAAATCCCACAGGGAGTGAGCCCAGCTAGTGGTAAGCAGAGTAGGGGACACGTACAGATAACAAGAGTAACACAGTCAGAGCTGAAACAGCACTTTGCATGTGCACACCGCCAGAGGCAGTTAACCAGTATAAGCAGCTTCAGCAACAAGTGCTCAGCCTAAGGTCGACAAATAAGCAACCCGGCGCCACTACAGTGGGAGCGCAACCAGATTTAGTCAGCAGTGAAGTGGGTTCGATAGCCAGATCAGTCGGCAGTGTAGAGGTTATCAGCCAGGCCAGTTAGCAACGGAACTTCATCAGGCAGGCCAGGTCATACACAAACAGAGCATAAACAGGAACTAAAGTCAGGAACAGTTACACCACAAAAGGACAGCCAAGTACTGTCATGACAAGGTATATAAAGGCTGGCCCTGGGTGGAGTCAAGCTCAATGACCAATAAAAGTGAGGCAGTAAAAACCAGGAAGTGATAATGTCACCACCTGCAGCCAGGAGCACGGGCACCGTGATAGTATCCACCTCTCAACGACCCCCTCCCCATGGAGGAGGACCAGGCTTAGAGGAAAACGTAGCGTGGAACCTTCGTAATAATAATGGTGCATGGATATCAGTGTTTGATCCAAGAACGTTCCTCTGGCTCATAGCCCTTCCAAGGAACTAGGTACTGGAGTTGACCACGAACCTTACATGAGTCTAAAATACTTTGAATCTCATATTCATCATGGTTTCGGATACGAACTAGGCCGGGAGCCACCGGAGCAGAGGTATAGCGGTTACAAGCCAGAGGTTTAAGCAGATACATGAAACACATTATGAATCTGCATGCTTGCGGGGAGTTCCAAGGCATAAGAAACGGGATTGACCCTACGGAGGACTTTGAATGGCCCAACAAATTTTGGGGCAAATTTGTTGCAAGGGGGTGCATATTCAGGTTTCTAGAAGAAAGCCACACACGGTCCCCAACCTGAAAAACAGGGGCCGGCAATCTCCTGTTATTAGCATGCCGTTGGTAGCGTTGGAAGGACTCACTTAGTGAGGTTTGTATTTGCGCCAAAGTGTAGTGGAGTTGCCGGATATGTTTGTCAAGGGCTGGAATCTGCTGCGCCTGAAACTAATCCGGGAGCAAAGATTGTTGAAACCCATAGTTGACCAGAAAGGGTGAGCTCCCGGATGAGGTATTGATAGCACAGTTTCTGGTGAACTCCGCCCGAGGTAGCAACTCGGCCCAGTTGTCATGATGATTGGACACAAAACAACAAATTAATTGTTCTAGCCCTTGGTTAGAGCGCTCCGCGGCCCCATTTGTCTGTAGGTGATAAGCAGACAAGTATGACAATTGAATGCCCATCTGATTGCAAAAAACCCTCCAATATCTGGATATAAATTGACTGCCATGGTCCGATACAAGCACCCTGGGTACACCATGGAGTCAGAATACCTCTTTGGTGAATACTACCGCCATATCCTTGGCAGAAGGCAGACCAGGGAGTGGCACAAAATGAGCCATTTTCGAAAACCTGTCAACCATCATCAAAATATACGTGCAGTCATTCGAGACAGGTAATTCACCCAAAAAATCAATCGATACGAGACCATGGTCGATTGCCATTAGGAACGGCCTGCAGAAGATCCACCGGCAGATGCCTCGGTGACTTAGAACGAGCGCACACAGTACAAGCGGCAGTAAAGTTAGCACAATCGGTTCTTAGGGTGGGCCACCACAATATCTGAGACAGTGACCAGAATAATTGATTTCTGCCCACATGTCCCGCAGCCCGTGAAGCATGATATATCTCTAGTAAGCTGGTCCGAAAAGGCTCAGCCATGAAACATTTTCCCATAGGTTTTTCAGGAGGAGACTCAGCCTGTGTTGCCAAGATCTCCTGGCCGAGCGGAGAAGTGATGCTGGTCCGTAATGTAGCCAGAATGTGATCATGGGGAATAATTGGTACCTGCTGCACATCAGACTCCAATTCTGGCCCATGCTGCCTGGACAGCACATCAGCACGTACATTCTTGGACCCTGGCAAATAAGACACTATCAAATTGAAACGTGAAAGAAAGAGTGCCCATCTCGCCTGTCTTGGCGATAATCTCTTAGCCTCCAATAAGTACAATACATTTTTATGATTGGTCATAATAAGAATCAGTGCCCTAGTGCCCTCCAAAAAGTGGCGCCATTTTTGTAGCACGAGGATAATGGCCAACAGTTCTCGGTTGCCAATCTTGTACACTGATTGCGCCTTGGTCAGCTTTTTCGAAAAAAACAAAACAAAAACGCATGGCTTAAGTACCTGACCAGGACCAGAACTTTGTGACAGTATGGCCCCAACCCCCGTGTCAGAAGCATCCACTTCCAGGCTATAGGGTAGATCGGTTTTGGGGTGGGACAGAACCGGAGCAGAGGCAAATGCAGATTTTAGTGCCTCGAATGCCTCTTCAGCCTCTTCTGACCACTTGGAAGCCTTAGCCCCCTTATGTGTCAAATCCGTGAGAGGCTTAACAATTCTGGAAAAGTCACGAATGAACTTTTGATAATAACTGGCAAAGTCAAGAAACCTTTGGATGTCTTTGAGACCATTGGGACGTGGCCATTGCAACACAGCAGACAACTTTTCTTTATCCATGTATCACGGTGCCCGTGATCCTTGAGCGACATTCTTACTTCCTGGTTTACACTGGCTGCATTCTTATTGGCTCTGGGTTGTTGCTCCTCCCAGGGCTTGCCTTCAAATACACCCTCCTGTCACTATACCGGTGCCCTTTCGTGGTGTACCCGTATTTAGCATTTTTAAGCTCTTGTTCCTGTTTTCCATGTATGACCCGGCTCGCCTAACTACGTTTTGTTCCTGACTCTACTGATCCCGATTCCTTTACTGACTAGGACTGGCTGACTAACCCCTTGTGTACCTGAACTGGCTTGGCTGAGTATCTGATTCCGTTGCCTACTGGGACTGGCTGACTACTCTGTGTATTCCGACCTGGCTGGGCTAGTTCTGGCCGTCCATTTAGACTGGCTGTATCCTCCGTGTGTGCCGACCTGGTTGAGTTGCTGTTCTTGTCGCTGCCGGGACAAGCCGTTAGTCTCCTTGTTCCATTAGGGCGATACCGATTCTGACCGGCTACATTACGTGCTCGCTTACCGCATAGCGCCAGTCAGGCCCATTGCTCCTATAGCCATCTGGAGCTTGCGTGGGCCAATCACTCACCAGTGTCTGTATTGCCTCCGGTGACCCTGTGCAGTAGGGTCCAGTCTAAGCCAGACTTCTGCCCGAGTTGCCTATACTTACCCTAGTGGTCTAGGGTCCATATACTGCCAGTGTCTGGTTTCTGTTGCCAAGCCGCTGCCAGATTTCCATCTCTGTTGCCTCCATTAATCTTAGTGTTCTAGGCTCAACCCACTGCCAGAGTTGCCTCCGTGTTGCCTCAGTATCACCTAGCATGCTAGGGTCCAGTTGCTGAGTAAGTCCTGTGGGTGTTGCCTCATTAACCCTAGCATTCTAGGGTCCTCTTGTTGCAGAGTCCTGTCAGTGTTGCCTCCGATCACTTTATCTAGGGTCAGTTCTCTGCCAGAGTCTTTGCTGCCTCCATTACCCTAGTCCACTAGGGGTTTGCCCTGCAGCTACCCTTCGCTTATGCCACCTATTGTGGAGTGGGGCTGTTGAGGAGTTCCTTGTTCCTGAAGCTTGCTATTGTATCCTGCCTACTAGTCCTAGCTATTTTCAGTTTTCTCATATTATTTACTCTGTGTGTATTCTCACCCTGACCTGTGTCAGATGTGGAAGGTACTTGGTAAGGACCTCATCTGGACCTGAGTGGGGTATTCGCTTATTATTTCTCAATAAAGCTTTTTAACCTTACCTGACTGTCTGAGTGTTCTTTACAAAAACCGTGACACCATGGCTATGGTTTGGAAATGACGTAACACAGGAAGGGCACCATGGACTTGTGAAATTCACATTTTTTGATTTTGCAGAACAGTTTATTCTCCCTGAGCCTCTGAAGCACTGTTGCAACATATACGATGTATATCCAAATCAGGTGAATAAATTAAAATTTCGTCTAGATAGACCACTACACAGGACTGCAACAAGTCTCAAAACACATCGTTAATAAGTTCTTGAAACACAGCTGGGGCATTACACAACCCAAATAGCATTACCAGGTATTCGTAGTGCCCAGTGCGAGTATTAAAAGCGGTTTTCCACTCATCACCTTCTTTAATACTAATGAGATTATATGCAGCTCTCAAATCCAATGTAGTAAATATGGAATAGGATAGGCACTTTTGATCATTAGCTTATTAAGACCTCTATAGTCAATGCATGGCCTCAGTTCTCCACATTTCCTTTTTACGAAAAAGAATCCAGCCCCCGCGGGCGAGGATGATCTGCGGATGATGCCACGTTCCAAAGCGTCCGCAATATATTCTTCCATAACATGATTCTCCTCACAGGAAAGGGGATAAGTTCTGCCTCTCGGGGGCACAGAACCAGGCGCAATATCAATAGCACAGTCATATGGTCAATGTTGCAGCAATGTGATAGCCTCTCCCTTACTGAACACATCCCTGAAAGACTGGTATTCATGCGATAGGGAGGGAGAGGTACACAAAATCCTAGTAGGGTGTCATAAACAATGAATCATACAGTACTCCGACCAGGCCAATATCTCACAAGATTCCCAATCAATTCTCGGATTATGCGTCCACAACCTTAAATGGGACTGGGTGGGACTTTGCAAAGCTGCTTTGTATACAAGCAAAAAATGGGGTTTGGCTATCCTCATTCACAAATCTCTCAAATTCACAATTCTTTAAACTGTAAATGATCCAGAAGGCCGGGTTCTTGATTGTTCATTGTGAAACTGACCACAAACATTTTCTAATCTGCAATGTGTATATTATCTAAAGGTCATACAAATATGGTAAAGAGGAAATTAGGTAGTGAGGGGGCATGGAGCATGTATAGTTAATGGTTAAAATGCATCTCTTGGTTCTAATGGAATTAAGGACATTCTACAATTATATGCAACAGTAAAAATTATACTTATCTCTTGTCTATATCAAGGCCTCTGGGAAGGTCACTAAGTAACCTTCTGGTGTAGAACAAGCTGCTAGTTAAAAGTATAATTTAACCCTTATCGCTCTTGTTAGTGTATTAAAGCAATTGCCTACTTAAAAATATCCATTTTAACTCTTTTCACAAGTCAAGTCTTATAGACCGATATCGCTTTTTAAAACAGACTACAGCTGTTACCTCAGGTTATTGTGCCTGAGCAGACAGGATTATCAGTATACAAACGGCAATTGTGGCTCTCATCAAATCTTCCAATTTCTCTCATAATACTAATCTACATATAAATCTAGACACCGAGAAGGCTTTCAATAAAATACTTTCACCATACTTGTTCCAAGTTTTAGCAGAGCAAGGTTTTGGTCCGCAATTCTGTGCTCTTATTGAACATATTTCAGGGAATCATGATAGGAATTGTTGAAACAAAACTTGCAGCATTTACGAATGACCTGTTGCTGATCATCTGCAACCCCCATTCTGCTCTACCTCTCATAAAGGAGGTTTTTTAAACTTTTCAAAAGGCGGCGGGCTTCAAAATGAATTTTGGTAAATCTGAGGCAATGTTGCTCTCTCCGCATACCCCTCCCCCGCTTGCATTTCCTTGCCCCTTGAAGTGGACTGTGCACCACATCAAGTTCTTAGGTATCTGCCTTCCTCGGGATATCTCCCTTCTTCATCACGTCAGTGTTGGCCCTTTCCTTGTTAAGCTCGCCTCAGATTTTCAGTTGTCGAGAACCCTACATTTGACTTTTATTGGTTGCATAAATCTAATTTAAATGGTAGTTTTTCCTCACCTCTTGTATCTGTTTCCAATGTTTCCGCTATACCTGTCAGCATCAGACATCCAGCTGCTTAACTGTTGATTTCAGGGCTTCATCTGGGTGGGCAGGCATCCACAGTTGAGCCTTGCTAAATTGGTTCAACCTATACGAGCAGGAGGCTTTAATTTCCCGATCTTGCATCTTTACACTGCTGCTTGTATACTCCATTATGAGAAGGACTGGCTGGATGATAGCTCAGTGTACACAGACTGTCATAGAGATCAATAATTTTGTCCTTTGCTTACCCTCCCTTACTTACACACACTGCATGCCTCTGTGGCGACACTTCTACCCCATTGCACTTCCAACCCTCTGTTAATAACAACTACGAAGGCCTAGCAGTATATAAGGCAGCTACACTTTAAATCTAGGTCTATTTCATTATTTCTACCCCTTAATAATAATATCTCATACCAATGGGGGGGGCAGATAGGCGATTCTTTTATTGGGCTTCCCAGGGCATTAAATCGGTTGGCCATTTATTGGATCCATTGACAAGGAGGGTTTATCCATTCCAGAGCTGCAGTCTAAATATCAGTTGCCGTTGAGTCATCTTTTTGCTTTCCTGCAGGCCAAGCACTATGTTCAAACTATTTTACCCACCTTGTCCATTCAGCTTGATGATAACCCACTAGATTGTTTGATCAAAAAGCTTTCCGCTGTGTCATTTAAGACTTCACATGTTTTTAGAACACTTTTATCAATGGTCTATGCAGATAAGAATCCATTGGTCACCAACCACTCATTGGTGGACTTGCCAACACTGACAGTAGATGTGCTCGAATCTATCTTCTTATGCCGGCTATGTTGTTCCCCGTCAGCTTATTTTCATGAACTCTCTTAAAGATTCCTGCACAGAACATATGTGACTCCCCTGAGTGCCCATTGAATTGGTCTTACTCCATCTCCACTTTTGTCCTTAATGTCAGGGTCCTAGTGCAACACTGCTCCATATGGTCTATTCCTGCCCTCAAATTCACTCATTTTGGTCAAGGTCATCTCTTTAGGAACAAAATTGGGTTTCCAGTTGATTTTGATAATACCATGTTTCTCTTGGGGTATACAATTCTTCCTGTCATTTAACATCTAGCCAATTTAAATTGCTGTTATGGTGGCACTGAAATGTACTTTGGTTATCCCCCCTTCCTCCAGGAATGGACTCTTAAATGATTCCACTTCATTAGGTTACATTAGACTCTGGCCATATCAGATAAGGAGGGGTTGGACGCTCGTTTCATTGCCTGTGGTAACCCTTTATTCTTACTCTACCTAACTCAAGACAGGAGGAGTTTTATTGTTGTTTTAGATATACCTCCTGGATGGGTGAGAGAATTCTTACTGATGATGCCCTTTTCGCTTTCTTAGACAATGGGGGGGGGGATGGTTGACACTACACTTCCATGTTTACCTGGTGTGGATGGGTGAGGGTCCTGGACATGGCCCGCATGTCATCTTAAGCCTACTCCTTTTTTCTCTGTCAATTAGGGGTGTCGGGGATGGGGTCCCGTTCTCCCTTGGGGCATGCACTAGTTTTACGTTATCTGTTATGTTACATTGTTGTTTTGTTAATCTGACTGCATCTGTCTATGAGGTAGTTTCACTGGATGCCTTTATGGCTGGTTATTGACCCACCAGACATTGATTATATGTCAACTCTCTTATAACTCCCTTCAGGAACGATTTATGTATTACTTGCACTGTTTATGATTGCCAATTTCCGTCAAGTACTGATGGGGGTGTTCTCTTCCATGAACCTTACACAACGGTGTAGGGTTGATTGCTATTGCACATAACACCTGTTTATCCATTATGCTCTAAATGCATTGTATGTACCATAGCATATCAGTATTGTTTATATGTGAAAAACTCTTTCAATAAAAAATACATTTAAAAAAAAAGTCCCGTTTAAATAAATGGAAAATGTTATTTTGTCTCCTATGGTGCAGTCTCAGAATTGCTCCAGTTTTAAGAACATCAGGCTCATTTCCTTACTTTGCATTACTAGTTGATCAATGCACTATAAGTTCTTAAAAGGTTGATGCCATCTAGTGGCCAAGTAATAACGAAAGTGATCTGCAAAACAAATGGATGAAGAGGATAATGTGAAATGACTTGTAACTTTCACTCCTACAGGTGACATTATTTTCACAGCTGGATGTGTGCACACAGGTTCAGAGGGCAGAGTGCATTCAGTTCAGAGAGTTATTTCTACCCAACATCAGTCAAAGACACGTCTTAAAACATTGTCAACTATAAGAGCAGAGGTGAAAAGTTCAGTAGGTAATTTGACGTGACAATGAACCAAATGTTACAATCACTATTTTTTTTTTCCGATATATGTATAACCAGTGAATACTGACTGAAATTATGGAAACTGAATGTCGACCAGAGTAAATTCAATGTATATCAGAATTGTACTAGTTACTTTTGATTATTCACACCTCCGGGGGAAGCAGTATTATAAACCTATAGACCTCAGCAAACAGATCCCCTGGAATTCTCCTTCCCAGAAATGTCTTTGCCATCTCTAGAAAGAAAGTTAAACATTCCTATTGGCTGCTTTCACATCACTCCCTACAACAGGTAACATCAGCTCTTGCAATAGGTGGGACTAGAGCTTGGTGTTTTTTAAATTTTATTTAGACTGCCTTTTTGGGGGATCTTAAAGGGATAGTAATACTTTGTTTTATCTTTATTTTATTTTGTAGACATTAATACAACATGAAGAACAATACAAGTCTTATCTCTCAAACCTTTATGGTTTGAGAGATATTCACAAGTGAAGTTTCCCCTCCCTCCCCTTTTACCTAGTGTAAGCCATCTCTTCTCATATGTGGAATGCAGTCCATAGACCAGACATATAACAGAAGGGGACATTCTTCTTCCTATGAGAACAATGAAATCCCTGCCCCACTTGACAAGTTTTTCAGCTTTTTCCCTTATCTTAATTGAAGATTGTCCCTCTCTGCAGTCTACCTGGGCAACGCCCTTCTGCTCTGGATGAGCAGTGTTACATCAGTAAAAGGGGCAGGAGGGGATAATTTGTCATTGAATTACTCTTGACAGAATTGAAATAACACTCTCCAAAGTCCAAATACTATGATGACTAATTAGAGCTGCTTTTATTATGAAACATTACTATCCCTTTAAGACTCCCAATATGTACTTGATTATTCCCCTCCAAACATTTAGACAGGTGAGTGGGCATTTATCCCTTCCTTTGTGCAAAAATAGTTTATAGATTCAAGGAACCCCAGTATTATCATTATTACCCCATCCCCCTCACAGCCAAGATATGCCCACACATTGGAGAGTGGTGAGAGCTTCTGCCATCCTAGAAGTCTCATTATTATTTGTATTTAATGTTTCTACCTTGCAGGACACATGGAGGGGAGGAGTAGAAGGGTTAGTTTTGGAGTTAAGTGCCAGGCACGAGATCCAATGTGTCTGGCAACCAAGTTTTTTTTTATATTATTTTAGTAAATAAAAATATTTTCATACTGATGTGGGGCTCAGTAGACCCTGTATTTCTTTTTTATTCTCTTTTAACCACTGGAATATCATGCAATGGACTGCTTTTCACAGCTCACTGTAACAAAAACTGTTACTGGTTCTCCATTGCCTATAGCAGCTGCGGAAAAGCAACTAAGCTATGTTAACCTTTTAAAGGGATAGTAATACTTAAAATGTAAAAAAATATATAGATGTTGTATAGTTTATCCCCTTGAGTAAACAACGGGTACTCCCACTGCTGAGAAATATTTTATTAAAAAATTATAACATCTCAAACTTGAATTTTTTAGGTGCAATATCACAGTGTCCTGAAAATTTACAGTGGCACTGTTGCTATACCATCCTATGGACTGCTCTGGTTTGTAGAACATAAATCTCCATAGGATGGTGTAGCAACAGCACCACAGTAAATTTTCAGGCCACTGTGATATTACGCCTAAAAGTTTGAGCTGTTATAATTTTTTAATAAAATATCTCTCAGCGGTAGGAGTACCCCTGTTTTATTCAGGGACATAAACCTACAACGTACATTTTTTTACATCTTAAGTATTACTATACCTTTAACAGCTTGATTGTTATATTGAACATTGTAATATCTGGAATAATAACCTAGTTAGCTTAATCAAAAATACTTTATGTTAATTTATCAAGTAATATGCATAAAAGCAAATCTGATTTTTTTGGATATAACATTGAAAAGGATCATTCTTCTAGGAATGACTAATTTGATAGCCAACCTGTTTTCTTTATAAGATGTAACCTTGCCTCTAGACAAATTAGACACAATATACATTGTCATAAGAACATCCTCTGTAGCATGACACTAGCTGGCAGAGAGATTTCTGATCCTATAATCTTTAGAAAAGCCAAAACCATTAAGAACGTTTTGCATCCCAGTTGATTTCAAGACAGTTATGGGTCCAAGAGAAAAAAATCTGTTGGATTAACATTGAATTTTTAAATGTTTATCGAATAGGTCTCAGACTTATGATTGTATTGCTATGAAGTATTAATTTAGGTCCACCAATATGATAAAACCAATTATTTCCCATCTTATCCTTTATAAATTGAAACTTCACATTTGTCATCTACCTTATTTATTGTGAATGTGGCATGCAAAATGTAGGATGTACAAAACAGCCTTTGAGGACCCACCTGGTCAGCAGAACAATATTAGGAAGGGATACACATTCCATTATGTTTCATAACACATGGCACTCTTTCATTATAAGGGAGAATCCTGTGTCACAATTATAGTTTTGCCAATAGAATGATCCCAGCACAGAACTCCCAGCATTCTTTGCATTCAGGCAGTCTCTACTGCTCATGACGACTTCTGACAAACATCCTAGCAAATTATTATATAGGATATGTCTGCTTACATAACAGTTGTTTTCAGATATAAAATCAAAGGACCCAGGGCCAGTGCAAGGATTTTTGTATACACAGGCGAAGGTGCATTTTGATGCCCCCCCGACCTTGCCACAATCCCCTGCCCCGCCCACATATTTACCTCCACACTCTCCCCACCTCCACATTGCCCCTTCCACAATGCTCCCTTCATCTCCACAATGCCCCTTCCACAATGCTCCCTTCATCTCCACAATGCCCCTTCCACATTGCCCCCTCAACTCCATAATTCCCCTTCCACAATACCCCCTCAACTCCATAATTCCCCTTCCACAATGCCCCTTCATCTCCATAATTCCCCTTCCACAATGCCCCCTCAACTCCATAATTCCCCTTCCACAATGCCCCTTCATCTCCATAATTCCCCTTCCACAATGCCCCTTCATCTCCATAATTCCCCTTCCACAATGCGTCTTCATCTCCATAATTCCCCTTCATCCCCCTACCTTGAGTCCCTGGTGGTCTAGCGGCGTGCCACTGCTTAGAGCTCTGTGCCTTCTTCGGCACAGAGCTGAGGCTCCCGCGCGCTGCTCTCAGTAATGCAGAGCACTGGGAGATGATGTCATCTCTCAGCGCTCTGTATTACTACAGAGCCTGGGTCTCACTGCGGTGTGTAACATAGACGCTACGAGGGAGCGCTGATTTACACTACCAAGCGCTCCCTCGCGGCGTCTATGTGACACACCGCAGGAGAAAAAAAAAACAAAAAAACACAACTTCCCTCTTTTCGGCGCCCCTCCATTGAGGCGCCCTAAGGCAGCTGCCTGTTCTGCCTTAATGGCAGCGCCGGCCCTGAAAGGACCTTAAACCTTTGAGTGGCAGAGAGGTACGCAACGCTTTGCTCTGCAATGAGTTGCGTACCCCTCTGGCACTCAAGGCGTTAATGTATTGAAGTCATTGTGTAAAATCTTTTATTTGTGTATTAAAACATTTGCGTATATTGCTTTTAGTCAATCTCTGTCAGCGGCTTGTCTTATTACTAAAACCTATATTGTGAAATGCCTTTTTTAATGAGGTAGGTCTGAATACACCATGAGTAAAATTACATTTCCTCTGACTTGTTTAACCCCTTAGTGACAGACGACTTACCTGGTAAGTCCAGGAAGTAATTCGCTATAATGGAAAAAAAAAAACTGTCATTAAGGGGTTAAATGAATGCTGGAATTGTAGCAAGAACATTATAACCCCGCTCCTGATGAAATAGCAGTTTATGTTATCATTGCATTGAACACGGTTTTTGGTGGTTTCATTTTTATAATAATGATATTCTTATACATTGACCAAATTTTATTTTATTATTATTATGATTATTTTGTTTTTGGAAGATTTTGTTTTCCCTTCCCTAGTATTGTACAATGGAATAAGATGCTTTGATGGCTCTCTTACTGTTCATAGATTGGTACATCACAAGTTACAGTGTCCATGGAAATATTCTGAAAATAGCAGTTCTGAGTGAAGGATGACCAATTATCAGCCATATAAGTAACATCCTTGGGTTTGATTGTATTGAACCAAAGCAAAATAAAAATGGTGATAGCAGATTTTAATCAGTTTCACATTGTTTTAACTGTGTTATAGTCAACTAACAACCCCTTCTAGAATAGCGCCCTTAGATATCAGTCGAACAGTCCAAGCCATTTTCTATTCTATTGCACGCAGTGGGTCCTAAACACATACTGAGTGTTTGCATGTCCTCGCTTTGTTTTTGCACCTTCCAAAACAAGGAGCAGAATGTGATAAGTGGTAACTTGGACAAAGGTATTGCTGTTGATATAGTATACTTGTATTTTGCGAAAGCCTTTGTTACTTCATAAATTAAACAGCTTTTGGCTTGGGAAGTGATATCTGTGCATGGATAGAGAATTGGTTAACTGACAGAATGTAATGAGCTGTTGGTCTAAAGTTGTAAGAGGAATGGCTCAGGGTTCAGTCTTGGGCCCAGTGGTTTTATATCTGATTATTATTGATCTTGAAGTGGCTATTGAAATCAGTGTCTTATTTTTTGCTGATGACACTAAACTTTGTAAGGAAATATATACAGAACAAGAAAAAGTGGAACTTTTTATTATAAATAAATGAAAGGTTATGCATTTGGGTTGAAGAAACAGGCATGCTACATATACACTAAATGGGAAACTATTTGTGGAATCCTTGCTGGAGAAAGATTTAAGAATACTAATAAAAAAGGAGTATAAATGGATGGGATGAGAATCCATTTCTATTGCTTTATAAATCCTTGCTAAGGCCTCATTTAGAATATGGACTATAGTTTTGGGCATCAGTTCGTTAAAAAGACATTATTGAACTGAAAAAAAGGACAGAGAAGTGCAACAAAGGTAGAGGATTTTAGTTACAAAGAGTGAATAATAAAAATGGGTTTGTTTACATCACAGAAGAGATGTGTAAGGGGGAGCCATTTTACAAATATATTCAACTTAAATGCAAAGAACTGTCTGGGGAATTATTTAATAAAAAAACTGAGAGAAACAAGGGGTCACCTAATAAAACTAGCAGGAAATAGCTTCTGACTAAAACAATGGCAGGCCATTTTATCATAAGAGCAGCACGTTTGTGAAATTCTTTGTTTGCAGATTCGGTAGATGCTTTCACAGTGTATTGGATAACTTTGTAGCTAAGAACTATATTGGGAATTTTGACAGTTGGTTTCAATGCATATAGGATTTAAATCCAGGGAAATATCCATCAGCCTTCCTTTCAGGAAGGGCTTAATTAGCAGCAGCTTCTATGGGGGTTTCCTGCCTTTCTTTGGATTTACAATGGTCAAATGGCAAAGGCATAACTTGATGGATGCATGTCTTATTTCAGCATCATCAACTATAATACAATGATACTATGTATGAAGCAGTTGTTTTCCTCTAGAATTGCTCCTCTTTTCTTTTGTGCATAATGCCCTATAGCTGTTTAGTTTTTATATTTTTTGGTCAATTCGTATGCATTCATGGTGTTTATTTAGAATATTTGGTGATGTACCGTGGATGCCATTGGACTATGAAGGACTTTAGTGGCTGTATCTCCATTCATACTGGTTTGGCATTTGTCACATATGACATATATGCATTAATTTTTTCATTTTTTTTTTAACTTCAAAAGATTATATAAACCATTTAAATCTATAGGAATTTTTATTTCTCTCCTATGGCACAGTGGAATTGTTCTACCTTTACTCTACATTTGCACACATTTGTGCATATGACACTTTTTCACTCCCTGTGTTCTCTCTTTTACCTGTGTATTTCACAATAAACTAGTGAGACACACACACAAAGACAGAATTCTTATGATTCTTTATAGATACATTTGAGTCCCAGACAGGTCTAACATCACTGAAAGTAAAAGGAAGAGGAGAAATTATATAGTTGATTTAAGTTAAGAACATATATTTAAAGAAAAATAAATCTAAAATGTAGCAATAGTGACTTCTAAAAAATGAAAATAAAACATTACTATTCCTTTAAAAATTTCTTAATCGCTATTAACAGGTCTTACTTTATTTTATAATTCTCATATGTTATTTCATTATTTTGGGCACATTTGCTTTATTTAACTGCTATGGTGCCAGCATGAAGGGGACATTTGTTTTTAGTTCCTATTGCTGACTCTGCATTTAGTAGGTTAGAAAAGAACTAAAATCTTACCACAAACCCAACTTATGCCAACTAAGCAGTTTTACCACCACAGGTACATTACACTTCAGATCAGCAAAGTGACCAATATAAAAATATTCCAAACTTATATGTTGTTATAAGGAGTGAAAACTTGAAATAGTCAATACATTCTGACACTGCCATAAGCCAGGATAAATGAATGTATATTCCTGTATATCTGCAGCAGTAGACTATAAGTGTCTTGAAAAGAGCACTGGTAATGTGTCTGGTTATAAAAAAAATTCTTCATCTACAACATTTAAGCAAATTTTATACTGTAAAAGATACAGAGAAAAGTATTTTATGGAAGAAATCAAGGGCTCTATGTAGAAAGTGAAAGATTTGCAATTCTGGACCTACCAACTGCACCGTGATGCAGTACACTTTAAAAAAAAAAAAAGTTCATGTTATGGAGCTTTTCCTGCTGAGTAAAACAATGGCACTCTTGCCTCTATCAGTTGTTTTATTCAAAAGTTATACCAGTTCAAATAATCAGGAAGTTAATTTACCGTGCGTTTACTTCCTGGATGTTCTAACTGACAGGAAATGACTCAGCAGTTTCTATCACATTCTGTGGAGTACTGTATGTCACTGACTTTACTCTCCAGTAGAATGTAACAGAATAACTAATTGAAATTTGACCACTAGAGGGCACTGCTAATGTACAAAAACACAGGTTTAAACTGTAATAAGTCTGGAAAGGTGCATCTCTCAGCAGTGAGAGTACCCTTCTCTTACTCAACAGGAAAAACCCTACAATATATATTTTTTCCATTAAGAAAAGTTTACCGCTTCTTTAAAAGGAGTTTCTTCGCATTCTAGAGGTCTCCAATGAACTGCAACTATTGTAGTATGAAATATTAATACGCCCCTAATTTAACAGACAGCTATGCTGGGGCAAACCCACTGTACCAAAGGGTACAAAAATGTCCAACATTTGCTTTGATTGTAATTCCTTCAATGCTAAAGAGGTATCCAAGACATTGTTTTGCAATGTGTTAGAGACCTCTCTAGCATCAAAGTGTTTAAAAGTTAATTCAAATTACTGAAAATGTTCATATATTTCCTATGGTGTTGTTGGTTTGCTCCAGAATTGCTCATCTTTTCTTCATACTGCCCTTAATATGGACATTTTAAAGTGAAATTTATACAGAAAAAAGCATTGGAAGTATACCTCCTACATTCTCAGCACATCCTCCTTTAGTGGGTTAAATAAAACACAATGGCCTCACAGCAATCGAGTGGATCAGTATTGCACAGGAACTAGCACTATGAATACTGCATTATCTATGGGTGGAGCCTTGGCTTAATGATAAGCGAGTGTTGAGAGAGCCAATATATGGATGCGTGACACCACCAACATGAAGGCTTATGTACTAAGTAGTAATGTAGAATAATTGCACCATAGAGGACCAGTTGAACAATAGAGGATTAATTTATATTCCAAAAACTCACACTGATTTAAATTGAGCTTTGTAATGCCTTAAATGTTAGAGAAGCCTCCATCACTTTGTTCACTGGTACCCATATCCAAGCCCATAACAGATACTGGCTTGGCACTCTGTGGGTTAAAAGTCATAATTAACTCAATGGGAAGTTTTACTTTTACCTTGTGGTGAAGTTGGTCTGCCCCATAACTGCTTAATACATCAGTCTCAATGTGTTAATGCATGACAGTCAGTATTTGCCTATATATCTGTCAATGTGTGTGTTGATCTATGTATGTATGTAGCAGTGTACTGACCAAACACTTTCATTACGTTTAGCCATTTATAATGTTATGCTCTGGTGCATCTTGGAGAGAATGTTCTTGGAACAAAAAAAAAAAATGACGTATATGTTAAGTGAGTTTTTGTAGTTCTCATTAGAACACTGTTTTTAACCATCAAATCAGAAATATGGGTTTGGCAACAAAAATAAATGTCTGCCTTACTTCAGATTTGTTTCTACATTAAAAATATGTTATTTTTAAAGGGGTATTTATAACAAATAACAATGTGATATAGTATTAAAATTATAACCATTGTTTAAGTATATGAGCACACAACACAGGGACTCAAAAGTTAAAGTAATATTGGTTAATACATAACCTTTTTAAAAAAATAATAAAAACATGGCAAGTATAAAACTGTAAAATGCCTAAATGTCTGTATCCTGTCTAAAGTGTTACTGGGGCACAATCCGGCTTGCCACCACCTAAGTAAAGGTTATATATTGTATCATCTGTTTAATTGGCTCTTAATAAATGTGCTAAATCAAAATTAATAAAAACATACAAAACTCAATTAATTGTTTCAATATTGGGCATACCATCAACCCAGAATGGGTTATTGTATGTCATCAGTCAGCTTGTTATCCACTGTTTGAATATCAAAGTGGTTAATTACTTCCTCATTGTATATGTTGCCCCTTCTATATTAAATTTAAAAGCTGATTATATATTCAGTGAAAGTCTCAGCACCAAGGAGGCTAACATGGATCCTCAAATGGCTAATTGTCATCTCTTTCCTAAATCTTGTACAAACGTAAATTGTTTCAATACCAAGAATGCAATGAATCAATTTTACCGAACCAGTTGGTTCCAAGTAAGTCCCAAGAGGTAGAATCTCTAATATCTGCTGTGAGGTTTTTATTACTCTTATAGTGAAACCATTTGGTTTCTGGATGCCTGTTTTCATCATGACTGCTAATATATTCCAATGCTGCAGAAAGACATGAACAAGAAGAGAAAACACTAGTGAAGGAAGTACCTTTAATAGTAGCTTTCTGGATATAAGTCCCACTTTTGCCCCCCTTAAATTTTACTCATTGGAAACCTAGGCTTCACCCGCCTCTGGTTTAATATGTCTACAATATCCAAAGATATACTGTTTCTCCAAAATATCAGATGAGAGAAAGTGATAGTAATAATAGATGGGCTTACATATTACAAAGCCTCAATTTAATGATGTTTTGATAAAGTTTTTTAAAACAACAGTAATAGTAATGCCGTACACATTTCTTATTGATACATCATCAGGGACATAACTGCACATACTTCTATGACTAGGTAATCAAAACTTTTTATTCCAAACTACTGGTAGTTAAACTACTTCCAAAGCACATAATCGAAATGTGTAAAATATTCTTTGTGTAATAAGACTGGGTATACACAGATGCGCACCATATGCTCTTTCCATAGAATTTACATATCTTCCAAGCAAAAGAATGTACAGGATGGTAGACAGAACTCATTGTCCCTCCCTCCAATTGCACACTTCCAATTAAAGAGAATTCTTCAGAACATCACTTTTGCATGATCTAACCACTCCGCCTTCTACTAGCATAGCTCTTGTCACCTGGAGATAGTATTCTCCAATGACAGATCTTCTGCCCATGTACTCAGTATCCAAGATATTACCCCTTCATATTTCACCTTCTTATTGCCCCTATTGCATATCTTG
Source organism: Rhinophrynus dorsalis (assembly GCA_037306005.1). NCBI lineage: Eukaryota > Metazoa > Chordata > Amphibia > Anura > Rhinophrynidae > Rhinophrynus > Rhinophrynus dorsalis. The sequence goes on along the minus strand of CM074719.1, from coordinate 518,658,856 downwards.
CAAGTGGTCATGGTATGTTGATATAAATTTATATATACATATTCACTGTTTTTCTGATTTTTTTCTGCTTTGCTGCCATTTGTGGAGTTCAAAGAATGTGGGTGTGAAGGGCGAAAGGAGCTTTAAGAAAAAAAAAAAAAACAATTTTGACTGATAGATTGCAGTGTAAGTCAGACAAGCAGGTAACCTTCATCCTTCTTGAGCTGAGACTCAAATGCCACCAAGAGTGACAGACATAATGATACTGTTGGAAATGCTGTGTTTTTATAGTATTGCAGTGGGAATTCTCACAGACATGGAAAGCATAGGTGGAAATTGCCAAGTTCTCTTGGGAATATTAATTGTGCTTGTGAAAAGGCAAAAATTTGAATGCATTTACTATCTGAAGGACGGTTAATGAAAAAGAGAAAATTATGTTTTTTTCCCCACTAAAAGAAAATATGACTCTTCCCACATTCCTACTGAAGACTTGTAGGAAATTTTATGGAATATCAAAGTAATTTCTACAGGTGGGAAGCAGTGTAGGATATATCTTGTGGAAGTGCTACAATGAAGTCCAAAACCAGAGTATTCTGTCTATCCCTAGTAATGAAAATGTTACCTGAGGATTACTTTGCAAAGTATTTTTCTACCTCTGGCAGCTGTACAAATGACTAGTACATGTGAGAGATGACATGGAGAGGATGTGGCTGACATAAACCACTGCATACCTGATACACATTGGCTAGATTCCCTTTCAGATAAGGGGAATTCCCTGGGCAGAGGAACTAAATTACCAATACCACCCTAGTGTCTTTGTTACACATAGAAACAAAGAATTTCACAACAGATAAGAAACATTTGGCCCATCTCCTTTGCCCATTTTGTCTACTGTAAAAACTTCATACTGTGTTTTATGTTCAGGATAGGCTTATATCTATCCCATACATGGTTAAGTTCCCTCACTGTATTAGCCTCTACAACTTCTGCTAGTAGGCTATTCCACTTAGCTGACATCCTTTAGGAGAAATAAAACTTTCTTACATTACATCTAAGCCTCTCTCCCTCTACTTTTAGACTATGACCTCATGTCCTAACATTCTACTCTTTTGAAATGTACTTCTATCCATTACTTTGTGACTTCCTTTATGTATTTGAATGTTTCTATTACATCCACTCTCGCTTCTCTCCTCCAGCCTGTACATGTTCACATCCTTTTGTCTATCCTGATCATTTTTATCCTTTATATCATTCACCATTTTAATAGTAGATCCATATTCTCTCTCAGAACTTGATCAGACCATTATCATGACAAGATAACCCCAACTTCATTCTCATATGACCTTTAGATCTACCAGACATGGCATATATCTGTCTAGTGCTGTCCAGCAGAACAATAACTCCTGCTCCCTGCTTGTCCAGAATATCCAGGGCTAACTATGTTCATAACCGCTAAAATGGCAAGATTGCATTTCTTCTGTTCACAACTAGAGTGAATTTGCAGCTTGTTCTAACACATACATCTGTATCTACAAGTGAACACTAGAAGGAGCTTGATCTCCAGTGTTTTCAGTTCAAGATTTATTTTGCTATAAATATATTTAAGTACTCTGTACTACAGCCTCAGCCTAGTTCTTTTGCTGAACTCCATTTGGTACTCTCAAACAAAAGTCCATGCACTTGTACAATATTATGGGCTCAGTCTCTGGGAGAGTATGGGGGTTATAGATGGATGTGCTATGCCACGGAGATACAGCTTGTTTTTGACCTCTTGCAGTTAACAAAATGTGGGTAAGTGGAATGCCAGTTAGTAGGAGACTGTATTAATTAGCACTGGAAATGATGAGACGTGCACATGTCCTTTCAAGTAAAGCAAGGGTTAAGGTGTGGTATGACATAAACCTTTTTTATACATTAAAGGATTTAATATAGTGTACGAACGAAGCATTTAAAAGTCATTGAACACAAGAACATGATGGTGCAGAAATAATATGGGTAAGTGCTACTGGAAGAGGTGGATAGGTAGCCTCTGAGCAGAAGTTGGTTATGACTAATACATGAATATAAAAATGCCTGGGATAGACATAAGTCTTTTCTGAAATTGTGCATTTTAACTAGATAGAAAAATGGTCATACCTAAGGGACCAATTGTGTCATATCTGGCTTAAAAATCTAGGATTATGTTTCTATGAAATCAAATATCAAAGTAGCCACATAATTAACTAATGAATTACAATATCTTCATTTTAATAGTACCTTTCATCTGGTCATTTACATCCTTGAAAATATTGCTCAATAATTTAGTCCTCTTTATTTTAATAATAATGAAACAGATAAAAAAGGAATACAAAGATACATTAAAACTATCCTGAAATGTATTCCTGTTTAGCATTCAACTGTTAATGTATTGTTTAAAATAAAGTAAGAAAGGTAAGGAAAAAATATCTTTGTTGTATCACAAGAGAGCACTATGTGCTGATGCAGCTGTTTCTAAGACATCTGGTTCAATGAAACTACTGTGCGGCTGGAGGTAGTAGTAAAAACAAAAAAGAACTCAACATAAAACAGTCCCACTGTATGGAAATAAAACCACACCAAATGTACTTTTGTTAAAACCACATTGCTATTATTATCGCTGTTACACACAAGAGATTTATTTTAAAATATATTACCCATTCTCTATTTAATAGGAATTTCAAGGACATCAGTTAATTCTTTCATTTCCAAATAGCTCTTAAAGTTACTGGTAAGCTATTGCTGGACAACCTGTTACGTTTGTTATCCCATATAGAAAGTCCATTTTTTTTGTTTTGTAACTGTTTACTGGGAATTTTAGAAAAGTACAAACATGCTGTCACGGTTTTTGATGAACACTCAGACCAGATTGGTAAGGTTAAAATGACTTTATTAGGATAAAGTACATACAAGGAGTTAGTTCCACAGGCCCACAATAACAGAACATATATATTTATATATATATACATATATATATATATATAACAATAGTAAGCCAGTCCCTTGAGATATAGCAGGAAATGGAGGCAGCAGCTGTTCTGGTCTTGAACCTGATACTGGAGGTACGTCAGACCATAGGCAACCCGACCCTAGCGGACTAGGGGTGAACAAGGCTATGCAGCCCAGGAGCTGACAGCAGGACTCTAGATGACTAGTAGTCAAGTAGCATGAGACCCAGATGCCCGGGAGGCACTGAACCCAGTAGTAGCGAGGCAACACTGGGACTAGGGTCACAGAAGGACCAAGGCAACTGCTTATAGTAGGCAAACCCTAGAACGCTAGGGGTGGATCAAGACACACTACAGGAAGACAACTTGTGTCCCCTCACACTAACAAGTGTGATGTAACGCAACCGCTGGCTCTTGAGCCCAAAAGGCTACTGCAGAAGGGAATGGAGCACTGGCCCTGCCTAGACGATCTAGGCACTGAATGGGTCAATAGGTAATGCCCAGAGTGAATACTGCAACTCCCACAGGGAGTGAGCCCAGGTATAAAATGGAGGAGGACACAGATAGAGATCAGAGTAACTCAGTCAGCGCTATACAGCACTGTACCGGTACTACGCGTGTGCACACCACCTGAGCTGGTTATAGTAAGCGGCTAAAGCACGAATGTCCAGCCTACGGTCGGCAAGAGAATGATAGGGCCACGCTGTGCACAACAGACAAGGGCAACCAGAAGGTTGCAGCGTGTAATGCTGGCCAGACAGAGGCAACCGAGCGGTTCAGCCAGGCACTGATGGCAATGGAGCGGGTTCTCAGCCAGATATGGTCAGCAGCATAACGGGTACACAGCCAGATCAGTCAGCAACGAAGCGGGTTCTCAGCCAGATCAGTCAGCAACGGAGCGGGTTATCAGCCAGATCAGTCAGCAACGGAGCGGGTTCTCAGACAGATACAGTCAGCAGTGTAGCGGGTTCTCAGCCAGATACAGTCAGCAGCGTAGCGGGTTCTCAGCCAGATCAGTCAGCAACAGAACAGCAACACAGGAAGCGCAGGAATGTCGTCAGGCAGGCCAGGTCATACACGATCAGAGTAACTCAGGAACAAACGTCAGGAACAGGTACACCACGAAAGGGCACCCCAGTATAGACATGACAGGGTATATAAAGGCTGGCCCTAGGCAGAGTCCGGATAGTCAGACCAATAAGAATGAGGCAATTAATCATGCAATAACAATGTCGCCGCCTACGGTTTGAGCACGGGCACATGGAATACTGCTAAGTCTGGTAGCATAGGACCACTAACAAAATAATACCAATCAGATAGAGAACAGCCTAGTTTCAAGGTGATTGTGTAGCACAGAATCAAAATAAAACAGACGGTTCATCACAGTATTCTAACAAGGAAAATTGTGGGGAAAAGAAAAGAGAAAAAGGGGGAGGGAAGGAGGGGATAAAGGGAACTTCTTTGTGAGACCAATTAAGGTTTGAAATGTAATGTTAAGGCATTCACCATTTCTTTGGGAAGTATAATCAATGTGACTCAGCTGGTACGTAATAGATACCTGGCTGGAAAAATAAGGTTTTAGGAATTTAAGAATGCTCCCGGAGCTTGTTTGTTGCCATTCAAGTGGTGTATCAAAAACAGTGTACACATCCATGCAAAACCTCACTAGCAAATGGTCTAAGGTTGAAGACAGAACCCTTAACATTTAGTGTCCATCCAGGGGCAGGACCAGAATCCAAGAAACCCATAAGCAAAAAGAAAGCTAAAGTGCAGTTGTCAATGGTATCAGGTCAGAAGACACAGATGGTCAGGCAATCTGGATCAAGGCTAGGTACAGGAAGCTGGGTGCTGAAAATCAGGTACTGGAAGCCAGGTGCTGGGTTAAGTATCAATTTGCAAGTTTACTATAAAGTGAAGATTGGTAGCAAGGAACGGAATCCATGTAGTATGGAAGATTTAAATGTTTCTATCAGTGATGATCTGTAGACATTTGCTAGTAAATGAGGGCATGCCAAAATCAGGCAATGAATTTCGCACCTAATGAAATCCTTGTAAGTTATAAGCTGCATTTATAAATACATTTAAATACTTAGATTCATCTGCTTGTAAACATGCAGAAAACTACTTAACAATTGAAGGAGTGATTTAAGTGATTGATGCCTTCCACACAGATCTATGGAATAATAGTGGAGAAAAAACAGTTTCATGTTAATATTGTAACTTCTAATAAATGAGGTGGTACACTTTTCAGGAATTCTCCAAAGGCAAAATTGACTTATTTTGGTTGTGGTGCAATTGGACACATGAAGAAAGATTGTAGGAAAAGGAGATATAGAAATGAAAAAGGGGGATAATTACAAAGAACAGACAGGGGGGAGAAATAACTGATGTCATTTATGAAGTCCCCTTAGACCAAAACTGAGAGCTTTATGAATTATGTCAGTTAATGTTTCATCCATATCATCTCCGTTCAATACAGGAAATAATGCATAGCTTCAAATTTAAAATGAAACTACATATGTCAGGTCTCTGAAATTATCCCAATTTGTTATACATGCCAAGTCTCAGCAGGGTGCTGCTATGTTACATGTTTTAATGGGGGCCATAAAGCTACAATAATGGTAGACAAAGGGACTTCTGTATTTTTAACTGATCATCCTCTTCAAAAGTTTCTTCATTCCATTACATGCTATTTAGTTTGGCTTTTTGGTGCTCACTCGAAGGCTTATCTAATACCACACATTTCATTGCATTTAGGAGACTCTTGGGATTGTACCATTCCCATATGGCAGACACAGATAGGGATTATCCTGGGAGCTGATGTTATAAAACATGCTGGCATGATTGCGGACTTGTCTAATGGTTTTCTCTGGACGGATACCAGTGGGAAGAGACAAGTATTACTGACACGTGATACACTCACCCCCATTTGCAAATATGATATCACAGAACCAGATGTTAGCAAAACTGTATGGTTTAGATACACAGAATGTGAAAAATTGGCCTGATACATAAGGTTTCAAAACTTACTGACATTGTACATATATTTCCAGGGTTATGGGCTTAGTTTCGAACTGATTGGGGCGTTTACAAGGCAGCCTGATTGCTAGGCCCTCTAGCCCATGGACAATATACATTTTCCTGTGATCTAGCAAGGAATTGTAAGACCTTGTTTATCATCAAAGAAAAATTCCAATTTAAGCTGTATGTAAGGCTATTGGGTCTTGGAGACTTAAAATTCAGTTTCTGAATAAGTACATTAACTAGTCTGGAGGCCTCTACACCTGATATAACATGCAATCTCATGGGTAAACAAAGGGGGGGAATTTCAGAGCTCAGGTGCAGCGCGGCAGAAGTCCTGTAGGCGGGAGTGGGAGGATGTAATAAGAGTTGTGAAGATGAGAAGGTCATGTGCAGAGCGAAAATGGCAAGTGCGAATGTATTTGGAAATGAGAAATGAAATATAGGGGGTGCGGTGTTCGTGAGTGCTCTATAAGTTAGCACAAGAATTTTGAATTTAATGCTGAATGCTAATGGAAGCCAGTGTAGGGATTGGCAGAGGGGATTGTTGTTAGAGAATCGATGAGTGAGATAGATTAGTCTTGTAGCAGAGTTCATTATGGACTGTAGTGGGGTTAGTAGGGTGAGAGGAAGGCCAATTAGTAGTCAAGACGGGACTTGATGAGTGTTTGGATCAGAATTTTGGAAGTGCTTTGGTTGAGAAAGGGTCAGATTCTAGAGATGTTGCGGAGGTGGAAGTGGGATGAGTTGGAGATTGACTGGATGTGAGGAATGAAGGATAGGGCGGACTCAAATGTGACCCCCATGCATGTTATGTAGGGCTTTGTGTGATGGTAGTGTTGTTAACAGTGAGGGTAATATCTGGGGTAAGGCTGGTTATAGAGGGTGGGAAGATAATTAGTTCGGTTTTGTCAAGGTTAAGTATGAGTTGAAGTGAGGACATCCAGGAAGATACAGCAGACAGACAGATACCTGGGATAGGAGGGAAGGGGAGAGGTCTGGAGAGGAAAGATAGATTTGAGTGTCATAGAGATGATGGTGAATCCCAAGGAGTTTATTAGTTTGCCAAGGGACACAGTGTAAATTGAAAAGTGTAAGAGGCCCAGGATTGGTCCTTGAGGCATTCTGTCAGACAGAGGGAGGGGTGGGGAAGTGGAGCCAGAGTAGGAAACACTGAAGGAGCAGTTGCAGAGATATGATGAAAACCAAGAGAGGGCGGTGTCACAGAGACCTAGGGAGCGGAGGGCTTGGATTAGGAGTGGGTGATCTACAGTGTCAAAGGCAGCTGACAGGTCCAGGAGAATAAGTAGGGAGTAGTGGCCTTTTGACTTTGCAGAGGTCAAGTTGTTGGCCACTTTAGTGAGGGCAGTCTCAGTGGAGTGATGAGGGCGGAATCCAGATTGCAAGAGATCTAGCAGGGAATGGGAGCAGAGGAATTTATTGAGCCGGTTATATGCAAGACAATCAAGGAGCTTGGAGGTGAACGGGAGTAGAGAAATGAGCCGGTAGTTTGACAGTGAGTTTGGGTCCAGAGAGGGTTTTTTTGGATGGGTGTGATTAGTGCGTGTTTGAAAGAGAATGGGCAGGTGTCGGTTGACAGAGAAAGGTTGAATAAGTGAGTAAGGGTTGGAGTTAGTAGAGGAGAAATTTCTTGAGTGAGCTGAGATGGGATTGGGTCAAGAGGGCATGTGGTTAGGTTTGAGCTGTGAGGAGACTTCGTCCTCAGGGATGGGTAAGAAGGAGCTTAGTGTATATGTGGGAGAGGTGACAGGGCTAAGCTGTCTGGGTGGTGGTGGAAGTCATGAAATTTCATGTCTGACAGATTCAGTCTTGTCCTTGAAGTGGGTGGCGAAATCTTGGGTAGAGAAGTTAGTGGAAGGTGTTTGTGTTGGTTGATGTAGAAGAGATTTGAAGGTTGAGAAAAGGCATTTTGGGTTAGAGGAAAGATTAGAAATTAGAGAGGAAAAGTATGACTGTTTGGTCAAGGGTGCTATAGTAGACTTTTGAGATGTTATTTTTAGATTTTCTCTAATATGATTTTAGTTCCAGAGGAGGTGTTCTCTTTTGGACGTAATAAATTAGGGTTTATAAAGCTATATTAGTGTTAAAAGCTTATTTGAATGTTTCAAAGTGCTACTTTATATTAGTTATAGGAGACTACCTGAATGTCAAAGTGCCACTCTGTAGATCTTTACTTTGAATGTTTTTGAAGGGCATTTTTAGATCTTCAGTTTTACATTATACTCCATTTTTGATTGTGATATCCTAGAAAGATTTTTTATAATTTATAATTTTGATTGGACCTAGGATCTAATTTTGTTTCCATCAAATTCATGATACATTACAGATTATTGACTGTGTTTTTCTGATGTTTTATGTTATTGGTAGAATATATATTATTTATATTTATATCTATCTTGATATTCTATGTTTATTTTTCTGATGTTCTATGCAATTGGTAAAATATATATTATTTATATGTATATCTATCTTGATACTCTGTGAATATTTAGTTGTATCTGGTTAGTGGGCGAATTGACTCTTTCCTTGACAAATTAAATAGATTAAAGCAGAGATTACTTGATGGTTTATAATCGTTCAGCAGAGAGAGAGTTAATGCATTAATTGACTGATTAAACTGGACGTCATTTCCAAGAGCTTAAATACTCGGCATCTCTGTTTGAAGTCTTTGTTACCATTTCTAGCTCCTGAGGAAAAACTTTTTGAAAAGCGTTATTTTTATAACTGATCTAAACTTTTTTATCTGTTTTATTTATTTGTAATAAAGTAATTTTGGTAAAGCACAATGAGTGTAAATTTATAATTCTTTGAGAGTTTTGGAAGTGGAGTAATACAGTGACCGAGTGTGGGCAGTTCTAAAATTCCCCACAAGCCTTGAAAAGTCCTGGGAATAGTCAAGCTTCTTCCCAGGCTAGCATAGAAGTATGAGTACTACTGTTTAAAGATTATAACCTGTAATCCTGCATTTTGGTTTACTTCTTTGAAGGCTGTGGTTAGCTGAGTGAGGGCAGCTGTAATAATATCCCCACATGTTATAATTTCTTGACTTGATCATTCTGACCAGTCAAGCATTTTCCTTTAAAAGTGAGTCCATAGAATGATGTATCATGTTTATTAAGATATCTGATTCTCATTTATCTTATAGAGATCTACAAGGATTTGGAATATTACTATTCAGAAACACCAAGAATGAATATTATTTGGGACTTTTCTTTTTGACAATACTTTAAGAAAGACTATACTAAGTTAAATATTTATGTATTTGTAACGCAGATCACACTATTGTTTGTATTTTTTTCTTTTCACATATGTGTTTCATATCCATCTTGAGAGTGAAAAACATGATTATTATTATTTCTTCTAGGAAATTGTAAGTAGGAAGTATTTTTCCAGTTGCTGTTTAATAGTTTGAATTGAGGTTTGATCAGATAGGATTGCTTCATTTAAAGTGGAACTACCATCCGACTTAAGTTACCCCTAAAGAATTACCCATCTGGCGACTACTTGCTCAAGAGAACTTGTCACCAGAATTACTGCATCTTTATAGAGATTTTCTACTGCTCCCAGGACTGACAGCCAGGAAACAGCGCAGACATCTTTGCATAGTGACGGTTGTGCGTCTGCGCTGTCAGTACCTCCAGGTACCGGCAAAGCTTCCTAGAGCAGACTGGGACTGACAGCGTAGGCGCACAGATGTCACTATGCAAAGATGTCTGCGCTGATTCCTGGCTGTCAGTTCCGGGAGCAGTAGGAAATCTCTATAACGAGGTAATAATTCTGGCAAATAGTACTATTGAGCAGATAGTCGCCAGATGGGTAATTCTTTGGGGGCAACTTTAGGCAGGGTGGTAGTTCCGCTTTAAGGTGATTCCAGCATCTCTGTTATATATATATATATAGAGAGTGATCGAGACCGTAGCATGGACAGATCAGGAAATAGGTCAATGGTGGCGAGGGAAAGGAAGTATAGAAGAAATTGAGAGATAAAAATGTAGTCAATCCTGCTGTAAAAGGAGTGAGGAGGGGAAATGAAGTAAGTGGGGAATGGGGAAGGAATGGCAACATTAATATGTTTTGGCTTATTTAGACATGATATGCCAGCATGAACTTAACACTTACAGTGCCAGAGGGGTATCCCTCCGGCACTCAAAGGGTTAACAGAAGCATATCTGTGGGGCAAATTTTTTATGCATCATTCATTGGAATTTGGACTTCTTTTTCAAATACAGATTTGGAAAGAAGAATACTAAGATTAGAAGAAAAAATAGAAGAAGAAGGAATATTACAGAAACAAGAAGAGAGAAGAGAGAAGATTAAAAAGAAGAAGATGGACAGTGGATAACAGGTAAGTGTTAAAATTCTGGGTGTTAGGATAGTGTTATGGCTAATATTTTTTAAGTGTCTTGTTAGGGATAGAGTAGGGTTAGTGTTTGGGAACAGGGGGGAAGGTGATTGTGTTTTGAGCTCACTCTTGTTGTTTGACACTTTGTCAAACAACGAGAGTTAGCTATTTTCCTTTGATGTTATCAAAACTCACACTATTTGTTGTGGGAACAAAAATCTACAATGAATGTTTGGCCACATCATGGATTTTGGCCATCAACAATGGTTGATCCGTGTACCAGTCAAGCTACTGTATAGGATAGCTGCAGTATGCAAGTGGGTTTCTCAGTCTGTGTTTTTCTTTCCCTTACAAGCTGTTTTACTGGCAGGAATAGTGTCGAGCCCCAGGTGAGGTCTTGCCAGAGATCTATAGAGTGCCATTATAATGTCACTGAAGTTTTTGTCAGCACAGTACAGTAAAGCCTGTTTTCCACCTCTGGGCTTCTGTGTCCTCATATAATTATCTTTTAGATCACCTATCTTTGTCCATTCCACCAGTTTTCCTAAATCCTCATGCATTTGTCTTATTTCTTCTGGAGATTCAACCCTATTGCAGAAAGGCACACTAGTAATGTCACTAATGACGATATTGAAGAGAACAGGCTCTAGAGATTACCCCTATAGCACTCTACTAGTAACCCATGCTCCCTCTGAAAAAATACCATTGTGTATAACATGCTTTATCCTGTTCTTCAGCCAATTATTTATCCAGTCATTTACCTCTGAGTCCAATTCCAAACTATGCATCTTCTGGGTCAGTTTCCTTTGTAGTACAGATTCAAAGCTTTACTAAAATCCACAAATGGTACATCTTCTACTTCACCCTTGTCTATCACTTGCTGGACATAAACAGATCTTCCTGTTGCTGTGTTGTCATGGATCTTGCATGTCATTAGACTTCAGATATGAAACAATTATTCCTTTCTTTTTTTTGTTTGAAAAGTTTACTAAAGAAAAAAGGCAGTACAAAGATAAAAAAGAATAGAAAAACAAGAGTGCATAATTGAAAATGGTACAATATGAGTATTAACATGCTTAAGAAAAGCATCTCAAGCATATAGAGGTGAATTGACATGAAGCATATAAGCAAAAGAGGATGGATTGCACAGGTACAAATCCAACACTACAGAGATCTCAAGAAAAGAGAATATAAGCAGTACCAAAATAGCGGTAAGGAAAGGAGAGGAGAAGAAGTGAGAAAGAGAAGAAAGTAAGGGGGAAGGGGAGGAGAAGAGGGGGAAAAGGTTGTAGGAGCCGTATCAAGTCCTCAGTAGCAATGGGAACGGGATAGGTCAACATTGCATTGAAAATGGGCATCAGGGGAAGGTATCAAGGTCCTGTCTCCCTAAGTAGAGTCAGCAGTATTAGCAATATTAGGATTAGTAGATCCAAAGGCAGCAAGCCAGGGGTCCCAAATCTGAAGGAAGGACACCATGGTCCCAGCTTTCAGGTAAGTAAGTTACTTAACAGTAAGATATCATGTACCTTGGTATGCCACATTTGAATAGATGGGGGTGCTGTGCTCCTCCAGCAAAGCGGAATGCGCATCTGTGCTGCAGTGAGCAGATGTTGGAGCAAAGAGCTCGAGGCCTTAGAACTCACCACAGACCGAAGACCTATAGACAATAAAATGAGAGCAGGATCCGAGGGCAGGGTCAGTGAAACAGTATGATTAATCTCAGAGATAACAGCATTCCAGTAATTCTGGAGTAGAGGACAAGACCACCAGATATGAAGCATATTGCCTCCACCAGCTCTGCATCTCCAACAGACATCAGGGATGGCTGGGTAAAAGGTGTGGATCACCTCCAGCATCCTGTACCAGCGCAAGAGAATCTTATAGTTGGCCTCCACTGCTGTCAGATTACGAATGGAATACAGACAGCTTCTCACAGTCTGGACCCAGGCCTCCTTCGAAACAGGAATCCCAAGTTCCCTCTCCCAAGAGAGGCGTGGTTTGGAGAAAGAGTAACTACTCTCCCCCAACAGCGAATACAGCCTGGAGATCAGATGAGACAGAATAGTTGAAGTGGGGCAATCCGGGCAACAGAGTTTCTAAAAGGGAGTAAGATCCCTGATAAGAAGATGTTTAGAGGGGTGTGAGGAAATAAAATGAGAAGTTTACAAATAACCCCAGTAGTCCTGAAATTCGAGGTGCAGGGCATCTTGTAAGGAGGAGAAGTCCCTAAGGGTCCCATCCTTTGTTAAATCAGTTACCAGCGGTAGGCCGTCCACTGTTGTCGACATCCAGACACGCCCCCCACAATTCTTCAGTGTTGATAACTACAGTAACACATCCTCTGTAAACAGACTTATATAGCTAAATAATGTATTGTTAAACTTTGTTCAGACTTTGCAATATCGTCTTCTGCTTGTGATTTAGCACACCATATAATCCCTTTATCTACCCTTTGATTAAACTTGTACATTTTCTATCTTCTTCTGACTTAGGGCTTGATACAGATGCCAAAAAAACAGCCAACAGCATTTTTTCATGCACTGTGATTCAATTGCCTGTGTGAAAAAATGACGGCAACCCCCCCCCCCCCCCCCCCCGCCGGCAGCTAAAGTTAGAGGTCTTTCAGCCCATTAAAAATAGAAAAAATGCCACAAGTTGCAATTAAGTTGACTGCATTAGCCATTATGGGGCTGGATTCAAATGCAGATGCTAATTTTATCTCTGCTTTTATCTTCAGGTATCTCCATAGACTTCAATAGGAGCATTTTTTATAAGACAGGCGGTAACTTTTGTCTCCTGCATTTGCATCAATCACTTTATTGCTGAAATTTAAGATTTTTTGTGACTAAAATCCCTTATAGGATCTTTAATCAGATGACACAGCAATTGAAAGGAAAAAAAAAAGTCTCCATTGGATGTATTGATATGGGGCCCAAACAGCTCCAGCAGTAAAAGCAGTGATCTTTGAAACATGTTGCGTGTTTTGGCTGTTATTACTACATTGTAATGTTCTTAAACTTTTTTGGCAATAAATTTTGCATTTTTATATGAGCGGACTGATTAGATTAACTGGAGGTGGAACTCCGAGCAGGGCAGATAGTTTATCCCTGCATGCAATTATTAGCAGTTCTATATAAATAGGGCAGTGAGATTTTGTCTTGTGAGTATTATTTCACATTTTATTTGATATTCAGTTGTGGATTGTGCCCCTTCTTGCTGCTGTTTTTGTTTTGTTTAAGGATCTTGGGAGAGGTCTCTTATTTTCGTTGGAGATCTGAAATCTTTATCGAATTGTGGAGTGACTGAGTGGGGGGCAGTCTAGAATCCCCCATCTGTCCCGTTGACCACTTGTAGCAGTCGAATTTATTGTAATTACGGTGATGACTTGGTGAAAGTGTTCAATCTCAAACCATATTACACAAAGACCTCCCCCTCCTTTTTCTCTTTAAGTGTGGATTAGGGCCCCCTTCTGTCATGCTTGTCATCTCCTCCTCCTCAGAAGAAGGCACCCTGGCAGCAGTAGCAGCAGGCACAGGCAGCACACCTGTACTTCTCAAACAGATACCCAGTTCTGCCTTCTTCAAAATTTCCCCCAGATCCCACTATGAACCTGAAATAATTTTATTTTGTTTTATAATTTGCTGTTTATTACATTTATTCTCCTCTCTCTCTTATCTCCTTCCACTCTACTTACTTCTTTTTCTACAGCATGCTGCTTGAAGCAAAAAATGGTAATTTTTGCCAATACCTACCTTCATGCACTCCACACATAGAACAACGTGACTACCTCTAAGATTCTCTCTCTCTCTCTACCAAGCACAAACTGACAACATGCAGAAAGGTGACATCCCTTTCATTTTCACATGGTGGGAGTACATGAATCTCCAGGACCTAGATCCACTGAAGGTCGATGCTGTGGCTATATGATTTTGTCTATGTGTTCAAACCACACACATTGCTATATGCTCTAAAATTCAGGGATGCAAGGGGATGGGAGAAGAAGGTCCCCATTAGCATACAGGGTTGTCAAAGGGCTGTTGATGTGGATGGGATGCATTCCCTTGCACATCACCAGCAGTACGATAATCCTGAAGTCTGAGAGCATTCTCTCTGCTTCCTCTCTTGCTCAATAGGGGAGTGGAGTGGATCCTTTCAGCAATACGGACAGCATCACTCCCTTAACCCTTTGAGTGCCATAGAGATGTGAATTGCACACCATTGTGGCACTCAAAGGGTTAAAAAAAAGGTACATCAAGCATTACACAATCATCCCCTAAGTTCTGTATCATATTTCATACATGTTGTGCTTTTCCAAGGGAGCAAGGCTAGGTGTCAGGCAGCATCCATGGGAATTTTTAGCTAACAGCTGCACCCCAGCCTTGCCCCCCTAGTAAATTTCAACATATGCTTCCCTTATAAATTCGATATATGCTGCCCCCACACAGTTAATATCTGACATATGCTTCTCCATAACCTGTGTATATATTTAAAAAAATACACATAGTGCAGGATCATATAATCTAAATGGGAAACAACTTGGGGAATCCTCATTAGAGAAAGCTTTAGGAGTACTGATAGACTATAGACTTCACAGCAGTGTGCAGAGTCACTCATCTGCTGCAAGAGCAAATAGAGTACTAGACTGCATAAAAAGTGGTATAGATGCAGGGGATGCTTATATTATTCTAACGCTATATAAATCCTTGGTTAGGACTCATCTAGAATATAGAGTAGAGTTTTGGTTGCCAGGTCTTAAAAAATACATTATTGAACTAGAAAAAGTGCAGAAACATACAACAAAACTGACTGGAGGGATTGGAAGATCTGAGTTATAAAGAGAGACTAGCCAAACTATGTTTGTGTACATTAGAGAAGACATGTCTAAGGGGTGCTATGAATACCATTTACAAATATATTCAAGGTCAATACAAAGAACTATCCAATATTATTTACGCAAAGAGAACTGATCTAAGAACCAGAGGTCATCCATTAAAACTAGAGGAAAGGTGCTTTCGACTACAAGAAAGACAGGGATTTTTACAGTAAGGGCAGCGAAGTTATGGAATTCTTTGCCTCGGGATCTTGTGCATGCATATACTGTAACTGCTTTCAAAAAAGCTATGGATACCTATCTAACACAGAACAATATTGTGGGATTATGACAGATGGCTTCAATGCAGATAGGTTGTTGATCCAGAGGACTATCTGACTGCCATTTGGAGTCAGGAATTAATTTTTTTACCTTCCTGGGGCTTAACTGGAAATAGCTTCAGTGATTATTTTTTTGTCTTCCTCTGGATCAACAGGGGTGTTTTGTTATGGCCTGGACTCGATGGACGCATTTCTTTTTTCAGCCTCGTCAACTATGTTACTATGTAATTATATATAGTAGCAGTCTCTACAGTAGGGATAGGTGAAAGTTTTTGCATCATCACAGAAATACAGAAAGATTGGCACTTCCTGACAAGTGGGAAATTTCCTTTGAAAAGTACCATTTTCCCTCTTTTTTGCCTAGCTCATTGCATTGAAATCAATGGGAAGACTGAATTTTTCCCCACCACATAGCAATTTCCTCTACTTTTCCTGCAGGCATATAAAAGGGTGTAAGGCTCTCACAGCATGCTGCCACTCTGTGTGAGAGGAAGAGAAAGCAGCTAATTTTTGAGCTAGAGGAGATAAGCGAATAAAGTGGAGCTGAAGCTTAGTTTATGGAGTCTTTTTAGGTAGGACATTTGTTCTCTGTATTAGGGTGAGTCTGGGGGCATTCTGTGGGAGAAGAAGGGAGAAAGGATGTTGACCCCAAATACAGCAAAATCTGATGTGACTGGCAAGACACTGGCAGCTGAGATCCAATTTCCTTGCTGATCTTGCTGTTATTATTATCTCTTTGTTGGATGTGTCTGGTGGTATAAGAAGGGAGCAAAGGAGACCGACCCCAAATACCCCAGAATTCTGCCTGACTGATTTGGTTTGAAAGACACAGACAGATGTGGTCCAAGCAATTTCCTTGCTAATCTTGCTGTTATGATCTCTGTGTTGAAATTGTCTGAGGGTGTGAGAAGAGAGTAAAGAAGGTTGACACCAAATACACCAACATTCTGTCTCACTAATTTGATTTGAAAGACACAGACAGCTGTGGTCCAATGTCCTTGCTGATCTTGCTGTTATTATCTCTGTACTGGGTAAACCTTGGGAAAGAAGTTTTTATCTTTTTGGACTAGGTGAACAACAATTAAAAGAAAAATTAGGTGACAGAGAGCTGACATGCGGACTAAGGAAGACTTGATAGATAGCAGACGATTGAGTATTTTGTTGAGGGCCAAGGAAAGACATCACACTTCATGAGCTGTGTTGTGTACGTTAGAGTAAAACCACATACAATAGCTGAATAATGCTGCTACACCTTCTTCCATTATGCCATTATCAACAAGGGATTGAGACCTATTGTAATCTTCAGTGTTCTTCTTGTATGCTTTTTTTATAGTACTGGTGCAGGTGTGGGTGGTGTAACTTTAGGTGGAACCATGACAAACTGCATCTTTCCCGGGAAGAGAGGGATCATCATTTATTACACACGCTGCAGCAACCATGGCTCCAGTCAGTTTTTAACTGACACTTTGCTCCCAAGTCCCTGCACTGCCCCGCTCCTCCTTTCCTCTCTCCCCCTGCCCATTGAATGTTTGCTGGACATTATTCAACTACTGTGTGTGTTTTTACTCTAAATTTCACAACACAGGTGTTTTGGTGATTGTTTGTCTTACTGCCAGATGCAATCACCAAAACACTTGTCCTCAAAGTAGTAGCAAACTTTGTGAAAGTAAAAGTAAAAAGACATTTTTGAGACCTCTAAAAGCTTAGAGGAATATAAAGATAGTGGGCAAGAAGAGGTGATGATACTGATGAAGATGTAGATCTAAAATATATCCTTCCATCATCCTCCTCTTACTCAGATACAGAAGAAGTTGAGAGTGAGAGAGATGATGATATGGCCAGAAAATTAGATGAAAGACCAAGGGTCAATCTTCCACCACTGAAAAGGACCACTGCGCATGTCTATAAACTGTTTGAGAAAACCATTGGAAACTGTGACTCTGTACAAGCAAAGATGCCTACAAATACACAGTCATCCTGTCTTTCATCATCAGCATTGTCACCACTTCCAAAACCAAGCCCCACTCAGCCACGCACACTTGAGTTGAGTAGCCAGCAGTAACAACAACACAGGTTATTAACATCCACAACCTTAGCTATGATGAATGCCTCTGCTGTGGCTGGAAGTGCTACACCTTTGAGACCTAGTACTAGAAGCAGTAGAATTGCATCAGCATCTATCCCCAGTAGTAGTAGCAGCACCTCAGGAACCCTGCAGACCACAGTATGGAGATACTTCATTTAGGATCTAAAAGCTAAGCATGTTACTCTATATTGTCTGTGCAAAAAAAAGCACATGATCACAGGGAAAGCAGGCTCACACCTAGGCACCTCCTCAATGAGACCCCACCTGCAGCACAATCACAGGCCTTACTGCAAGACACAAAATCCACAGGTGAGAGGTACCACAACAAACAGCAGCAAAATCACTACAAAAAGTTCTCAGGGTTCTGGGGCAGATAAAAGAAGTGGTGATGTTATTGATGTGTCAGAGAGTGTGCCACTGCCAACAGTTAGTTCATTTCAAATAACACCTTTGGCTTCTGCTGCAGAGGAGTATGATGAGTCTGGATTTGCTGTAAGAGATGGCAAGAGTCATAAACTGGCCACATATGCTGCCTCTACAGCCACCACCTCCTCTAGTCATGTTGTTAAAGCAATAAAGTTACAGGGTTCTTCTGCCATGTACTGCCAACCTACACTTGCTGAGTTCCTGGGAAGGAGTCAAAAACTTCACAAAAACAATCCCAAAGTATTCTTGTGGAATGGCAAAGTTGCCAAGATGCTGGCAGTGGACATGATGCCATATTCTTTTGTAGAAATCTGAGACTTTAGAGAATTGATGTCTTGTGTAGCACCACACTGGCATATCCCATTCCGAAGTCGCAGTCCTTTTTACAGGATTGCTGTGCCTTAATTGTGCAAGCAGTTTAGTGTGGTGGGCAAAGGGCTGGAAAATGCATACTGCAAAACAATTCACCTGATAACACATATGTGGACAAGAGCACATACTAAATGAGTGTAACTGCTCACTGGGTTTACTTCCCACTACCAGTGGGCAACACTAGCTTACAGCATCAGGTGACAACCACTAATCGTGCCTCTGGTTCTGGCAGTGTGATTAAAAGGCATCAGCAGAATAGTCCATACCATCAACACTTCATCTTGTGCATGCAAAGTTTTGAGAGACAGCCCCACAAAGCTGTATAAGTTTTAAGTAAACTAGAGCCGGTGATATAGGAATGGTTTGTCCCCACTCCTTAAAAGCTGGTTATGTGTCCAGCATAAGCTTTGCCCATGTGCTAAATTTAGTTGTGACCAGATTCCTGGCAGAATTAAAACCCTCAGAGAGATGCTGAATATCGCCCGCAAAATCTGTGCCCATTTTAGCCGCTCCTACAGTGCATGCAACACCCTATATTCCATACAAGAGCTTAACAACCTTCCCCATAACCACCTGAAAATGGTGGTCCCTACCAGGTGGAATTCCACACTGTACTTGATGTTCTCCAGCAAGACGTAAAACTACACAAACAAAAGATAAGAAAAAGCGCACACCATCTGAGAGCAATCCACTTGTTAAGAATAATGAGAATAAACAAATGATTCTACTTACAAGATATTTTCTTGCAAGTAGTGCCCATGTATTAAAGTATTTAGTTTTCTTCAAACCGGGAGTTCCATATGATTATTCAAAGGATCAATATCTGCATAGAGTAAAAGAAAACTTTCTCTAAGAGTAACTCTGCGCGACAAGGATCCCCAAATCGGCCCCTAGTAATAGAAGCAACTCACCGGATGAATATTCTGAACTTGCCAGTAAAGCCCGACCCGGCTTGATGTGGTAATGTGCAAGCGAGGAAGATCGAGATCAGTAAAAATTCTTTTATTTGTATAATAAATTTCCCTACGCGTTTCATGAAGATACACTTCACTTCATCAGGGGATTCATATATTCATTCCATAATAAAACATTACCATATATTTATACGTATCATGAGAGACTTAATTATCTTACCGCAATAGTCTGGAGCCGCATACCCGCCTCTACGTTCTAACCAGAGCGAGGCTAGGACCACATACTCCAATGTAACATCCATGCCTCACTCCGATCTCTCCACCTCACGCTTAGTGTTACCATGGTGACCGGGATGCCGCTCCACACTATCGGATAAATAATAATTTAATAACAATGTAAATCACTAGAACATCTCTCATTTCAATGTAGCTTTGTTACTTATATTAAAAAGTTAGAAGAAGAGAAAAACGTATAAAACAAATATAGCTAAAACCTGCATATAAAATCAAAAAATACAAAGTAAAAATGGATGATGATACAAATAAGTGTAAGTTACAATATCTCATAATATTAGTTATACATACATATAGTAATAAAAAATATATATAATAATAAATAATGAATAGAAAATATATGATATACATGGTGTATAAAATCAGGGAGATATAATACTACATCTGAAGAAAATTGCTGACCTCTAGTTCCTCATTTAATCCCTTTGGTGCTAGAGTATCCAATGTGAAAATCCAGTATGCTTCCCTTTTACATAAAGTTGAAAATCTATGTTGATTAGATACTGGAATATGTTCTATTCCTGTAATTTTAAAATTGTCAAGACCTCCTTTATTGCATGTATTAAAATGTCTTGATACTGCATGTTCCTTAGATTTTTTACTAATGAGATACCGATGTTCACGTCCTCTCTCTCTCTCTTAGGGATCTAGTTGTTCTTCCTACATGCTGCAGTCCGCATCCGCATGCAATCATATATATTACAAAGCTGGTTTCACAAGTAATTAAATGTTTTATTTCATACTTATTTTTTGTACTATAACTAGTAATATTGGATATTTTATTGGTAATATATCTACAGTTAGTACATCTGTTATGCATGCATTTGTAATTTCCCACAGGGACTTTACAATTGAAAATGCCCTTCTTATCTTTTTCTTTTCCCAACACTTTTGGTCGACTATTCGCAACATATCCTCGCATTTTTTTGCTTTTCTATATGTTATCTTAGCATTGTTTGGTAGAATGTCCTGCAATAAAGGATCCTGTTTAAGGATATTCCAATATTTCTGGATGATTTTAAACACTGTCTGTGAGGAGCCATTATATTGAGTTACAATGGTTGGTGGTCTTCTTTTTGTTTCCTTTTTGTTTTTACCTTTCAATATTTCCTCTCTTTTCAGGTTTAATGCTCATTTTGTGCTGATTCTACTACTGACATCTTGTGGCCTCTTTCTAATAGCTGTCGTTTGAGACTTTCACTTTTTTTTCCCCAAAATCTTGTTTATTGCTACAGTTCCGTCTCAGTCTATGGAATTGTCCAAATGGAATATTAGATATCCACTTGGGGTGATGACAGCTATCCGCTCTTAAGAATTGGTTTCTTGATACTTCCTTTTTATATATAGAACTAGTTATATTTTCTTTTGGGTATCCTTTTAATTGTAAGTCCAAAAAATTAATTTGATTGTGATTGATTTCTGATGTAAATCTTAATCCCATGTTGTTAATATTGATATTTTTTATCATTTGTAGTAGTTCTTCCATACTTCCTCCCCAAATTATTAAGATGTCATCTATGAATCTTCCATAGTAGACCAGGCTGCCCCCCCATCTCTCCATGGGCCAAATGTTAATATCTTCCCAAAGGCCCATAAAGAGATTAGCATATGAGGGGGCAAACCTGGTCCCCATAGCTGTACCTTTTGTCTGCAGATAAAAATCTTCCTGAAAAGAGAAATAATTATGGTTAAAAATGAATGCAACACATTTCACCAGAAAATCTATTTGCTGTTGGGGCATAACTGAATCTTTCTCTAAAAAATATTTTACTGCTTGCAGACCAAGAATATGGTCTATACAGGTATAAAGTGCAGAGACGTCCAGAGTAGCCCAGATATATTTTTCTTCCCAAATGATGTTGGAAAGGGCATTTAATACATGTTGCGAATCTCTGATATGTGAAGGCAAAGCAACCACAAATCTCTGTAGAAAAAAGTCTTTGTAGGCTGATAAATTGGAAGTGAAGGAATTTATCCCCGAGATGATTGGTCTTCCTGGGGGATTTTTTTTCTACAGAGATTTGTGGTTGCTTTGCCTTCACATATCAGAGATTCGCAACATGTATTAAATGCCCTTTCCAACATCATTTGGGAAGAAAAATATATCTGGGCTACTCTGGACGTCTCTGCACTTTATACCTGTATAGACCATATTCTTGGTCTGCAAGCAGTAAAATATTTTTTAGAGAAAGATTCAGTTATGCCCCAACAGCAAATAGATTTTCAGGTGAAATGTGTTGCATTCATTTTTAACCATAATTATTTCTCTTTTCAGGAAGATTTTTATCTGCAGATAAAAGGTACAGCTATGGGGACCAGGTTTGCCCCCTCATATGCTAATCTCTTTATGGGCCTTTGGGAAGATATTACCATTTGGCCCATGGAGAGATGGGGGGGCAGCCTGGTCTACTATGGAAGATTCATAGATGACATCTTAATAATTTGGGGAGGAAGTATGGAAGAACTACTACAAATGATAAAAAATATCAATATTAACAACATGGGATTAAGATTTACATCAGAAATCAATCACCATCAAATTAATTTTTTGGACTTACAATTAAAAGGATACCCAAAAGAAAATATAACTAGTTCTATATATAAAAAGGAAGTATCAAGAAACCAATTCTTAAGAGCGGATAGCTGTCATCACCCCAAGTGGATATCTAATATTCCATTTGGACAATTCCATAGACTGAGACGGAACTGTAGCAATAAACAAGATTTTGGGGAAAAAAGTGAAAGTCTCAAACGACAGCTATTAGAAAGAGGCCACAAGATGTCAGTAGTAGAATCAGCACAAAAACGAGCATTAAACCTGAAAAGAGAGGAAATATTGAAAGGTAAAAACAAAAAGGAAACAAAAAGAAGACCACCAACCATTGTAACTCAATATAATGGCTCCTCACAGACAGTGTTTAAAATCATCCAGAAATATTGGAATATCCTTAAACAGGATCCTTTATTGCAGGACATTCTACCAAACAATGCTAAGATAACATATAGAAAAGCAAAAAACATGCGAGGATATGCTGCGAATAGTCGACCAAAAGTGTTGGGAAAAGAAAAAGATAAGAAGGGCATTTTCAATTGTAAAGTCCCTGTGGGAAATTACAAATGCATGCATAACAGATGTACTAACTGTAGATATGTTACCAATAAAATATCCAATATTACTAGTTATAGTACAAAAAATACGTATGAAATAAAACATTTAATTACTTGTGAAACCAGCTTTGTAATATATATGATTGCATGCGGATGCGGACTGTAGTATGTAGGAAGAACAACTAGATCCCTAAGAGAGAGAGAGAGGACGTGAACATCGGTATCTCATTAGTAAAAAATCTAAGGAACATGCAGTATCAAGACATTTTAATACATGCAATAAAGGAGGTCTTGACAATTTTAAAATTACAGGAATAGAACATATTCCAGTATCTAATCAACATAGATTTTCAACTTTATGTAAAAGGGAAGCATACTGGATTTTCACATTGGATACTCTAGCACCAAAGGGATTAAATGAGGAACTAGAGGTCAGCAATTTTCTTCAGATGTAGTATTATATCTCCCTGATTTTATACACCATGTATATCATATATTTTCTATTCATTATTTATTATTATATATATTTTTTATTACTATATGTATGTATAACTAATATTATGAGATATTGTAACTTACACTTATTTGTATCATCATCCATTTTTACTTTGTATTTTTTGATTTTATATGCAGGTTTTAGCTATATTTGTTTTATACGTTTTTCTCTTCTTCTAACTTTTTAATATAAGTAACAGATAAAAACCACAGGATTGAGAGATATCATAGTACCCCCAAATTTCCCTTGAAAGGGTGAGAACAGATAGTAAGGGGGAGATATACTTAGTAAACTAATGAAAAAGTGTATCTGAATTAAGGGGTACCAAAGAGGAGCGTACGTCCCTAATACTAAGTCCGTTAGGTCCCAAGGAAACTTACCATATCAGTAATGCAGTGTCAGCTGCGGTATATGAAGTCGAACATGGGGCATGGGGTAGAATTTGATGGGGGAGTATGTTTGGACTGGAGAACAAGAGGAAATCAATCCTGAAGGGGAGGATTAAGGAGTCTGAGCAGAAGGGAGAGCAAGAATACAAGTACTACCCTATCAAAAGGGTAGTAGAGAGAGGAGAGGGAAGGAAAGAGGAAAGAAAAGAAAGGAGGGTGTGAGGAGGGTAGGTTCCTGGAGGGATCAGGATCCAAATAACACATACCAGAAGAGAGAAGTTGATGTCACCCCACATACAAAGCCAATCGTGATATGGGACATAGTGTTCATCCAAAAGTTTGACATAGGGTGGGGGCTAGATAGGAGGGAGTCGTGTAGCATCAGATAATAGTTGATGTGATTTATCAGTTGTTCCTCATCAGCCAATGATGCCAAGTTTTCTCATTTCTCAATTAACAGTAGAATTTGTGTGATAAGAGTGGCATTTTTCCATGAGCAACATAGAATCCACTTTCTGAAGCCACAACCCCAAGTTAGAGGAAGAGGGTTGTTTCCAAAGCAGAGGGATAATTGAGAAGAGCACATAGTGCTCTTTTTGAGAGTGGGACAGTGGGAGTAGGTAAGTGTAGAGTGTAGGAGAATAAGAAGATCAAAGGGTCAAACAGAACAGCCAACCTCAGTGAGGAATTTATTTCCTTTCTAGTGGCCTCCCAGAAAGCAGAGATCATTGTGCAGGTCCACCAAATATGGCAGAGGGAACCTACTTCCCATCGGCATCACCAACACACAGATGATGAGGATGGGTGGACATATGCTGGGGTAACAGAAAAAAATTATAAAATCTAACTTTCATTATATACATCTAAAAACAAGTACAAATATTAAAATAAAATATCTGTGAATTGATTGTTGTAGTATTATTTATCGGATAAAGCTATGTCAGAAATAACCTGTATCGATCGTTATAGTGAGAATGTAAGTGCATACAGATATATTAATCAAATCACTTCTCATAAGTATTACTTGTGGGTCAGATATTATGGTAAACCTTGATAATCTTTAATTCCAGACTGTGTATTATAAATCTGTATGTTAAAGACACTATTAATTCTTAAATCCTCAACCAGTTCTTAGTTCTTGGATCCTCAATCACTCATATTTCATAGTTATATAATGGTAATATTGACCTGATAATATTAACCCAGCGCTTGTCAGGTCATATATATATATATATATATATATATATATATATATATATATATATAAAACACTGATTTATACATTTCCACTGTGTTATGGACCACATTCACACCATAAAGAGTTAACTACATTCTCAGTAGAAAATTCATCCATACCCTGGAATTGGGGATTGTCATGTTTCAGCTCACTATTTCATTCCAAGTTTGCTAGTTTCTCAGCTGATCACTCATTAAGGTTATATTATGAACTGAGGAGGGAGGGAACATACCTTGGCACAACCACCCTGATAACACACATGAAAAACAGACACCATGACATTTATTTCAAACATGTTAAAGCAAAACAACCACTATAGAAATCAAGCACTGCAGTTGCTGTATCCCCTGGCTCTCAATTAAGGCAACAAGAGGTGATGCGGAGATCAAAGAGGAGAAAGAATAGAGAAACTGAGACAGAGGCTTGAAGTTCAACGATGAGCGAAACAACTAGCTAGCCATCATTTTCTTCCTCTAGGTTAACTACATCTTCAAGGGGTATATTGACAACATCAGTACTTGGTTTCTGGTGTCATGTGGTTTGGATACAGTTGTGCCAGATGTTATTTACCGCGCACACTGTACACATTGCAGTGGCTGATGAGAGGCACAGTTCCTGCTCTCGAGGGAAAAAATTCTATTCTAATAACAACACACCCATGATTTTGGAGGAGGGGCAGGTAGAGAAGAATTATTGTCCAACTTCTTCTTTTCTCAACATATACTGGGGACTTTTTATTATGCTGCTACTGCCTCAGGCACATCACTGGAGCTAGTCATGGCAAGTGGAACCTTCATCATCCCTCACCCATGTTACTGCTGTTGTTGATCCCATTCCCTTTCAGCGGCCTAATCATCCTGCTGCTTAACCCTTTGAGTGCCAGAGGGGTACGCAACGCATTGCTTTGCAATGTGTTGCATACCCCTCTGGCACTCAAAGGGTTAAGCAACTCAGCAGCAGCAAGAACAGCAAATTCTGCATCTATATCAGGGCATTTGACAAAGGCCAGTGGCCAAACGACATGACCTGCTGGCACTAGGCTAGTAAGGCATTTTATTTTCTCAGAGCTTGTGCTTTAAAAAAAAACACAAAAAAAGCAAACAAACCCATAGTCCTACAAAAAAAATAAACAATTTTTGGGGATTTGTTTCTAACAAGCCTAAGTCCTACAATTCAATGTTTCCTTTGGGCTTGTGCCAAATTAGTCTAAGTCCTACAATCAATGTTTCCTCAGGGCTTGGGCCTCTAACAACAAATTTTACAAATCATCCTCTACAAAATACTCACGTCAAGTATCAGTCTACCCCAGTGGCAGCTTATGTCAGGGGTTCCCTGTCTCTCACGTTACATACAAATTCTTAATTTTTTTTCATTATCTGTCCCCCCAATACCAATATCAAGAACCCCCCAAAAACAAATTCCCTGTTTAACCAATTATTTCCCCAGACTTCACCCAACAACACAGGCACCCTCCTCAGACTCTTTTATACCATGTCTTATGGGGTTTTTTAAATTGTATTTAGGACTTATTTTTTTTAATAACTGTCTGTGATCCCAGTAAACAACCCCCCCCAAAAAATTCCCTGTTCAACTGATTGTTTCCCCACACTCCACCAACACAGGATCCCTCATGCCCCTTTTATACTATGCCTTTGGGAAATAAAATAATGTTTGCTATGTGTTGTGTATAAATTCAATGTTCCATTTGATTTCAATGGAATGAGGTAGGCGTAAAAAGCAGAAAAACTGCACTTTTCACTACACAGTAGAAATGTCAAAACAGCCATGGGCCAGAAGGACAATGGCTATTTTAAAACGTCTACTGTGTTTGTGTTTAGCTGTACCTTTCCTCTTACTCATTTAATGTACCCACATATATTATATACTGTTTTTCTTGACATAAGATGGGCTTTCTAAAGATACCATTATTTTCATCAAATTTCCTGTAAAACAATTTATAAAATATGATGAGACAAATGTAACAAATGCACTTTTTTAACTTTTGCACTAAAAATCTTTTACACATCTACAAACTCTAAAAAAACCCTGCTAAATAGATTATATTTGTCTTGATTTTAGAAATACCTAATGGCATGTTTTTCTAATGTTTTTGTCAAGTTAAATGGCAGTAACTATAAGTAGCAAAAATGTAGGTGTTCTTAAACTTTTGACCGGTAGTGTACTTTGGATAATGGCTCTGGAAGTGAACCCAAGAATTGTAAGGTATCAATGTTTCTGGATTTCCATGTACTAAAAGTAGATGTCGGGAGGCTCTCTGGAAAGTCTGGACTGCCAACCAAAGACTTGAGCGGCGAGGGGAATATGGCCAGAGTCAGCTCATCATTGAGTTTATGCTAAATGCAAAGAATGGGTTGTGACCAATAATGGGAGGGGATAGAATGATTATCTACCCATAGGACCTGTAGTGGATCTATTATCCTCGACTCGTCCAGCAGCGTGCCTACCCATGTCGAATCCTTGTGTTTCGCCAAGTCTATGAATCTTGAGATAGTTGAGGCATGGTAATATTTTAGAAGGTCAGGGAGACCTAGGCCTCCATACTTCAGTGGTCTAGTCAAAATATTCAGGCGAAGTCTGGGTCTCTTACCAGCCCAAATAAAAGAGCTGATGTCAGACTGAATTTTAGTGATCATGGAAAGTGTAATGTGGATAGGGATCGTGTTCAGTATGTACAAAATTTTGGGGAGCAATATCATTTTCATTACACTTATCCTGCCCAACCAGGAAAGTGTCAAAGGAGACCATTTCTGGATGTCAGCCTGTTTCGGATTGGTAATGGGGTTCAGATTCAAGACAGGTAATTCAGAGACATTTGAAGAAATGTGGATCCCTAAATACTTTATGGCCGAGGACACCCATTTGAATTGGAATTGGCGCTGAAGGGCATTTTGTTTTTATGTTTGATACAATTAAAATTGTTACACTTAGATTGGATTTTATTTCTCTTCTGTGTTTGTCTAGTTATGCACTTTTATTGACTGTAGAATGACTCTACAGAGGTAAAGCAATAAAGTTACATAGTTCTTCAACTATCTACTGCCATCTCACGCTTATTGAATTCTTAGGAAGAAGTTATAATTCCCAAAATCCAAAACTAAGTCAATGAAATGGCACAGTTGCCAAATTGTTGGTGGTTGACATGCTACTCTGTTGTTTTGTAGAAAATATTGGTTTTAAAGAACAGAAGTCGTGTTTTGGACCCCTCTGGCATAACACAAGCAGCAGTTATTTTTCAAGGAAAGCTATGTACAAGCAGGTGGACTATATAATTGTCACTGTTCATTGAGTTTTATTCCCACCAACGGACAGCACCAGCATGCAACATCATGTTACAGCTAATTCTGGCTCTGGCATATTAATAAAGGGCAGCAGGAGGATAGCCTATACCATCGGAATGCCACTTAGTGCATGCAATGCTTTGAGAGACATTGCCACAAAGACGCAGGTGTGTTAAATAAACTACAGCAAGTGATGGATGAATGACTTAGATCCCCCACTTGAAGGCTGGTTTTGTGTCTGCTTACCCACATAATAGCTGCATGATATGGAGCATACAATCTGTGTCACTCTGTCCTAAATGTAGTTGTTACGTAATTCCTCTCAGAATCTGAAACCCTCAGAAACATATAGCCTGAAAAATCTGTGAACATTTGATCTGTTCCTACAGTGCTAGCAATGTATTATAATCCATAGATCAAAACCACCCTCAACACCAGTTTAAAATGGAGGTCCCTCCATACCAGGTGGAAATCTACATATTAAAGCATTTTCACAAGCAGAAAAGGCTATTATCAAGTATCGGATGCATAACTGGAAGGCTTTAGAGGAGGCATCTTTGTCCTCTGGTCAATGACAACTAATGTGTGATGTATGTAAGCTGTTGAAACCTTGAAGAGGACACCGTGCTGGTTAGTGGTGTTGGGGTATGATTACTGAGATACTTCCACACATATATTTACTGCATAAAAAACTAAGAAACATATATGTGTGAGGACAACACAGACATAAACCAGCTGGTAAA
Organism: Rhinophrynus dorsalis; assembly: GCA_037306005.1. Taxonomy (NCBI): domain Eukaryota; kingdom Metazoa; phylum Chordata; class Amphibia; order Anura; family Rhinophrynidae; genus Rhinophrynus; species Rhinophrynus dorsalis. The sequence continues at coordinate 518,630,015 of CM074719.1, read as the reverse complement.
TGATTTGTTAGCATGCTTTGATAGGATTGTTAGATAATGAACAGTACATTAAAAGCAATGATTAATTATTTCTACTTTTCTGCACCCTGTTTTAACCATTTTGCTGATAATGAAGCTATGGGCCATGTCCTCATCTTAACCCATAAAACTGCTAATGACATGGCTCATCACATCCTCTGCAGTGAGGCAGTAAAGGGGTTATGTGTGGAACCAAGGACTTACCTTCCTGCAATCTTCTAGTTCCATGATTACCCCCTCTGTTTCCTGGTTTGGTGCAGGTCACTGCCCTCATTGAGCATTCATGCAGATATCTCATGGCACCCCAAGGCCTCTGGACTAGGGATGGGTGAAAATTTTCGCCTCAAACTGAAATCAGCAAATAGTGGCACTTCCCACTTAGGAAATAATTTTTTGTGAATTATTTTATTTAAGCTTTTTATTTATTTTTAAGTTGTCCACCATATCCTATCACAGTTAGTCCCCAATATATATATATAACTAAAAAAAAAACTTCTTTCCCCAGACTTCCCCAGCACAGAGACAATAAAAGTAAAATCAGCAAGCAATTTGGACCCCCAGCTGCTTGTGCCTTGCCAGTCAGTCACACCAAATTTTGGGGTATTTTGGATCAACCTCCTTCCTCCTTTCTTCTCCCCCATTGTGTCCCCAGACTCCCCTACTACAGAGATCAAATATCCTACCTAAACTAAGCTTCCTCCCTTGGAGTAGAGGGATCATCATCATCATTGATTACACACTTTGCAGCAACCATTGCTGCAGTCGGTTTTTGAACTACTACTTTACTCTCATGTCCCTGCAATGCTCCACCCCTCCCCCTTCCCCTTTTGCGTTTGCTGGACATTATTCAACTACACTGTGTTTTTTTACTCTACGGTACACAACACAACTAATGGAGCTGTATGATGCCTTGACTAAGCACAGTCAGCTCTCTGTCAATGTCATCCTATATAATAATTCTCTAGGATGTTTGTCAGAAGCCATCATGTGCAGTAGAGATTACGTGCACTACAGTCATGCGCAGTAGAGACTGGGTGCTGCAGTCATGCGCACTACAGACTGCCTAAACGTGCTGCAGCTGATACGTAGTGGGGCGCTCCAAATTCGGACCAGAGTCCTTTCTGCGCACCTTCCTGGGACCACTTGGTCCCAAGGAAGGTGCGCAGAGAGGACTACAGTACGAATTTGGAGAGCCCCGCTCCATATCAGCCACGGCGCATTCTGGCAGTCTGTACTGCACATGACAGCAGTGCAGGCAGTGATCAGAGAGGCTCCGGGCACCAGCCGAGGCTGCTGGGTGGCACTGTGTCCTGTGTACACAGACTTTTAAACTAGTATAATATATTTAGTATTCTATTCTTTTTTTTTTAAGTTGTCCACCCTGTTATCTTATCACAGTCTGTCCAAAAAAAATTATAACTTGAAAAACAAAATCAGCAACTTCTTTCCCCAGACATCCCCATCCAGCACAGAGACAATAACAGCAAAATCAGCAAGCAAATAGGTCCCCAGCTGCATGTCTTGCCAGTCAGTCAATTAATCTGAATTTTGGGGTATTATTTGAGGTCAACCTACTTCCTACCTTCTTCTCCCCAGAGTTCCCCACTAACTCTCCTAATACAGGGAACAAATGTTCTACCTAAAAGACTCCCTAAACTAAACTTCAATTCCCCTATCTTCTCTAGCTCAAACAAAGTGCTGCTCTCTCCTCTCACAAATACAGAATGGCTGCTGTGAGAGCCTGACACCTATTTATATGGCTGTAGAAAACTTTCGTGGGGTGGAGAAAAAGGCGGGGAAAAAAAAAATTTTATTCCCATTGATTTCAAGGGGTGAAAAAGGCGGGGAAAAAGTGGACAAACTGCACTTTTCACAGAAAATTATTTGCCAAGTGGAAAGTGCCATTATTTGCTGATTTCAGTCTGAGGCCAAAATTTTCCCTATTTTTAACTAGGGGTGGACGAATAGTGAGAAAAATTTCCTGCATGACTTTTCGTCAAAAACAAAACGATGATTTTCTCTTTTTTCTCAAAATATTTCTCCTTTTCTCCAATGCTAAATGTTCCTCTTTTTCACCTATTCCAGCTAATTTTTTGCCTATTCCAACACATTTATTTCCTATTCCAACACATAATTTGAACACATTTTTCTCCTATTCCAACACAATTTTTCTCTACGTTTAATATGGTGAAAAAATTCCTAGCACAATATTACTTCTTCTGACGTCTGCAGTGGAGAAATAAGTAGCGTGAAGTCAAAGCTGTGAGCCTTACAACAACATATACCTTGAAAAATGTGTTAGCATGCAGAGTACATTTGTCCTTTGACAAACTGCATCCACCCCGGGAGGAGAGGGATCATCATCATTTACTGCACATGCTGCAGCAACTATGTAGTTTTGTACTAACACTATACTCCCACTTCTCTGCAATGTTCCACCTTTCCCCCTCCCGCCTGTGCATTTGCTAGACATTACTCAACATCTGTGTGTTGTTACTCTCTACAGCAGTGGTTCTCAACCCGTGCCCTCAGTGACTACTAACAGGCCAGGATTTGAGAATTTCCTTTTAAGAGCACAGGTGAGTTAATCAATATGATTGAGCCTCTGATCAACACACTTGTGTTCTATCAGGGAAATTCCTAAGTCCTGGCCTGTTAGTGTGATGTCTTGCCTTGGCCCTCAACAAAATTCTCAATGTCATCTGCTGTCTATCAAGTCTGTCTCTGTCACAGAGCTCACAACAGGCTCCCAGTCAGCTGTCTACTATATTTGTTTAATTATTTATGTTTTTTTATTTTAATTTTATTTATTTATTTTTTTAAGTTGTCTATCTTATCAGAGTTAGTAAATAAAATATATGAGCTTGGTGAAAAAAGTGGGAAATGGCACTTTTTGTGGGAAATTTTTCACCAAGGGGAAACTTTTTGCCCATCTCAATGGTGAAGGATTGTGTTGGTGTCTCAAATTAAAGGGGGTTAAAAGCAAAGTAAAGTAGTGCGGAAATTTACAGTATTTCTCCTCTGTGGTGCAGTTGATTTGCTCTATAATCGCTCCACTTTTCTTCCCTACATTTTTATTTCTATAATATACTGACTTTTTATACTTTGCCTTACCTATAGTGTGGTCTCTGTCACAAGTGGAGATTCACCCTTTACATAAAGCAGAGGATCCAGGCTGGGGAGTCATCCTTTGTATATAGGGATCTGTGACCAGTAGTGGGCAGAGGGACCAGGCTAGAGTTCCAGAAAGTATATGTGGGGATCTATGATTACCACTGGGCAATGGAAACAGGCTTGGGGGGAGGGGCTCAGATAGTATATGCAGAGATCTGTCACTATCAGTGAGAAGTGGAACCAAACTGTGGGGAAAGGGGTTCAGACAGTGTATGGGGGCTTCTTCCTCTACTAGTGGACAGTGAGTTTCAAACAGTGTAAGTGTGGTTATGTGACTACCAGGGGTACAAAGCTTGTTTGTCAGACATCCTATGTGTGGCTCTGTTTTGACTACGAGAGGACAGTAGAACAAGACTGGAGTGGCAGACTGTGGATGTGGTCATTCTGGGACTACCAGAGACATGGGGTCCCCTCAAGAGAATCATCAGGAAGGCCCCAGTGTTTTGTGTTACATCATTGATCTCAGCAGTTGCAGTATCCAAGTTTTACTTAAAAAGGTAAACTCTGCAGTCTACATTTTCTTCATAGTAAGAGTTACTATTCCTTTACAGACCAGAGGGGTGCAGAATACACTCAACAGTAGTACATCCCTTTGATTTTTAAAGGGTTAACAAACCCGAAGCAGAAAGTCAAAATAAACTTAATATTAGCATGTTGCACAGATACAAGAAGATAAATACTATACTGTACATTTTAATTTAAGGGAAAGAAAAAAAAAATCTTTGGAAAATAAATGGTTTTACCAAGACAAGAAGCAGGCAGATAATTTGCTCTGCTTGGTGAACTCATCATGTTTCTAGATCTATAAAGTTAATTATAGTTCAAAAGAATATTTAAAGACGTAAAAGGGATAGTTTTGTTCACTGCATTTTTGTGGTTTTAGCTCTTTCAGCTTTTCAGATCTGCGTTAGGCAGTTACAATGTGTGGTGTCTTTTAAAGTGAGTAAAATGCCTCATGTAATTAGGCTTGTGTGCCCTTTGGAGCCCACCCACTCACTCCATTTTACAGAGAAATTCTATTTTACAAATGATGTTTATCTCCACATTTTAGAGGCTTTATGAATCTACTAGTTCTTAGTAGCATATTGGCACAAGCAATTGTATTAACTCATGAATGATGCTGTTCTCAAAATGGAATAGCTGTATTCCTGGTTTTGTTTATATTTAAGTCACAGTAACATCTGGACTAAGGTACATTTCAAATTCCTCTTTCACATAAGCAACGTAAAAGCAGTGATTGTTGTTGGAAATATACTAGTGATCTATTGTTTTTCACATGGACAACTACTGCCTCACATAAATACACCAGCATGCTGCAATTTTACATTATAGTTGAAGCATGGCTGATACGCATGTCAGGCTTTTGGGACAGCTACATTGGAGGTTGTGAAGCTGTGGTTAGGAATGGGTGAACATTTTCACCTGAAACCAAAATATGCAAAAAATGGCGTTTCCCTTTCCAATGAAAAGTGCAGTTTTTCTGCTTTTTTCTCCTAGCTCATTGCATTGCAATCAATTGGAAGACTGAATTTACACACAACACACAGCAAATTTTAGTTTCTTTCCCACAGGCATGGTATAAAAGGTGTCTGCGGGTGCCTGTGTTGGGGGAGGCTGGGTAAAGAATCCCTTGAACAGGTAATTTTTAGGGGGACTTTGTTGACTGGGACTGGGGTGACAAATAATAAAAATAAATAAATGAATAAATGAATAAATACATGAATAAATAAATAAATAAATAAATAAAAATATAAAATAAGACATGATGTTGATTGAGTCTGGGGAAATAATCAGTTGAACAGGGAGGGGGGAATGGGGGTTGTTGACTGGGATTTGGGGGACAGCTAAAATAAAAAAAAGTAAAAAAAAAATAAAATGAGAAATTGGTGCATAACTTGACAGAGACAGGGACCCCCTGACATACTCTGTGATTAGACTGATACTTCACAGGCTAGAGTATTTTGTAGAGGATGATTTGCAAGACTTAGACTTGTTGTTATAGGCCCAAGCCCTGAAGAAACATTGATTTGTAGTACTTACTACTTACACTTGTTTGGCACAAGTCCTGTGGAAACATTGATTCGTAGGACTTGGATTTGTGTTAGGCTGAAGCCCTGAGGATACATTGATTTGGCTTGCTAGAGGCACAAGCCCTGAAAATCAGAACTGATTTTTTAGACTCAGGCTTGTTAGAGTCACAAGTCCTAAGGAATCAGTGATGCTTTGTTGCACTCAGGATTGTTAGAATCACAAGCCATGAGGCATCAGTGATTTAGGACTTAGGCATGTTAGAAACAAGCCCCCCCAAAAAAGTTTTTTGTAGGCATCTGGTTTATGTAAAGTCGAAGCCCTGAGAAAAAAAAATTCCATACTGGCCTAGTGCCAGCAGGTTATGTTATGGTGGCCAGTGGCCATTGATAAATGTACCATTGTCATTGCTACATTTTCAACTGGTGTTCTTGCTGCTGCTGATGATTTCTATAAACAGCAGGATGATTAGGCAGCTACAAGGGAATGGGATCAACAACAGAAGTGACATGGGTGGTGATGATCATGGTTTGACTTGCCACTACTAGCTGCAGTAATGCGCCTGAGGCAGTAGCAGCATCACAACTAACCCCACAACTTCAGGTATATGTGGAGAAAAGAAGTTGGTCCATAATGCTTATCCTTCTGCCCCTCATCCAAAATCATGGTTGTGTTGTTAGAATATGAATTTTTCCCTTGAGAGCAGGAACTGTGCAACTTCAATGTGCACAGTGTGTGTAGCAAATAGGGGAAGGGCTGGGAACAATTGACACATCTGCACTCACATCAAACAACTGGAACAACTTAGTGCTCAGGTCTGCAATGTAAAAATTAATAATTTTCCCAGAAACCAAGTACTGCTGCTGTCACTACGCCCCTTGTCCGCTCCCCGCTAAGGATATGTGACAACTTGCAGTCTTAATAATAATGATGAACCGTTCCTGCCACCAGCTTAGCATATTTTATAGGATGGAATACTCTCAGATGCTGCTTGATTCCATGCATGCGATTATACTCTATCACATTGCAATGTGTTGTCAGCAAACCAAACAATATGCAAGGGTTGGACACAAATTGTCATAGCCTGTCATCTACAGAATCACTATCCACTGGTGGGGAGATAATGATGACACAGTTAGACCTCCAGAAGATGTTTTTACATCCTCCCACTCCCTGAACCTAGAGTAAGAAGGTAATGGCGAGGCACGTGTTTCACTCGCCATCAAACTTTCAGGCTTTGCCTTGGTTTTTCTATTCCTGCTCTTTCATTTTTACCTCACCTGTTGCCTTTGGGGAGAGACAGGAGGTACAGCAACAGTGGTGCCCAATTTCTTTTGTGGGTATTTGGCTTTAACATGCTTCACATAAAAGTCACATGTGGTATGAGGAGGCTGTCCAAGGTCCGTTCCCTTCTTTCCCCTAAGAAATCATGCACAGTGCCATCTCTGATGACGGCACTGTGCCTGCCCAAAGAGAAAAATAGTCCCACACCCAAGACCTCGGGGGGGGGAAGAGAAAGGTGGAAAAGAATGGCCTCTTTCTTCTTCTACTCCACAATCCCCTTCATTGGCTGGGACAGGGGATGATGTTGCTGCTGCCTCAGAATCAGGACTACAACTAGGTGCAGTATTGCTGCTGACAAATGGAACCTGTCCTAGCCCTGCATCACTGGACCCCATTCTCACTGTGCCAACGGTGGTCGTGGCACACTAGCCTGCTCATCATCATCCTGCTGCCATTGCAACTCAGCAGCAGCAGGAATTACAGCAGCAGAAAACTTCACATATTTGCTGCTAGTGGTGGTGATGCCCTATCCCCATTTATATCTCGGTCTCCCATTCCTTCACACCTTGGGTTAAAAAGCCATTAATGTCTCTTCCACCCCAGCTGCCCCATCAGTACCCTCATCACCACCTCTTGTTGCCGTTGCTCTGTGAGATTCTCACTGGTTGCTGATGATGACAAATGTAGTAGTAGTGGGACTGCTTGGTGATGGCAACTGTGACTTGGGGTCCCCTGCTGTCACATTTGCCATCATTTCCTCCTCCTAATCAGAAGGCACACTAACAGCAGTAGTGACAGGCACAGGTAGCTGACCGGTGGTGCTCACACTGCTATCCAGTTCTTCACGTGCCTTTGCTGGTTTGCTAATGAATTTACCCCAGATTCCTAGATGATGTAGGAGAACTGGGCATCATTGGGTCTGGGGAATCAGGTCTTCTAGACCCTTCTATGCTGGTAGTGGTCACTACCTACTACTCCTCAGACTCACTGGATGCATCATGATCCTTCCAGCTCCTCTTTTTTTTCAGATGGCTTTATATCCTGTTAGCCAATAGTGTGAGACTCTGCTGCATCTAGAACACTGACAAACAGCCTAGCACCCTCTCTATCTCTCCAGCTGCTTTTGTTGTAAATAAAACATATAAATCTACAATAAAATAGAGGGGTCATTATTTAACCTTTCTTTATAGACAATGAAATATTTGAAACATATGGTAATGTCATATCAGGACAGGTATCTAGAGGCCTTCTGAGTAAAATGATACCCCATTGGTGTTGGTTTTCCTTTTTGATGGGGGTGCTAAGTGCACAGCAAAATATTAGTATCTTACCCTTGCACCCTTCTGTGCTCTGTACTCCTTTATTGGGGCTGTACCCTCCAGTCAGGGAAATCAATAGCAGAAAAACAGGAGACTGATCTCTGGAACAGGTATACCAACTATTCTGAATAATTATTTCACATCAAATGCATGTTTCAATATATCAGCCCATTCTCAATGTGAAAAACATTATACCACAGCTAGTAAAAAAGATACAATATATATAGTTTGTAGGAATACAAAAAAGCAGCCAAAATGTCTTCAAATTTCACTCACTTACTATTTATCATTAAAATGTTCCAATATTTATCAAATTTAAATGTGTAAGAATAACTTCAAACACAAATTGTTAGTTCAGTTATGTGCTAGATCTAATAAGAACTGGAAACATATGTTTCAATGCTTAAACCTTGAAAAAGTAAAGAACTGTGTCACTAGTGCATTCAATACTTAAAGGGATAGTAATACTTAAAATGTAAAAAAATATATGTTGTAGGGTTTATCCCCCCGAGTAAAACAAGGGCACTCCCACTGCTGAAAGGTGTTTCATTCAAAAGTTATTAATTTTCAAAGTTTAATTTTTTAGGTGCAATATCACAGTGGCCTGAAATTGTACAGTGGCGCTGTTGCTACACCATCCTATGGAGATTTATGGTCAACTGACCAGAGATATCCATAGGATCGTGTAGCAACAGCGCCACTGTACAATTTCAGGCCACTGTGATATTGCACCTAAAAAATTAAACTTTGAAAATTAATAACTTTTGAATGAAACACCTTTCAGCAGTGGGAGTACCCTTGTTTTATTCAGGGGGATAAACCCTACAACATATTTTTTTTTACATTTTAAGTATTACTATCCCTTTAAAATAAACATGCAACATATTTGCTAGAGAAAATCCAAAGTATCATCTCCTGTCTTATTGATATTTGTGCCAGGAGCACAAAACTTAGCCTACAGCAATCTGTGGCCTAGATTATACCTAGATAGTATCTGCGGCCTAGATCAAATTGCAGTTGATAAGTGTTAGGTATAACTTTATTTTTTATGAAAAACACATCTGGCAGATCTACTTACAGCTGAACCAGAATTTCTCGCCAAGTAAAGCTCACACTTGGGAAGCATGTTTGGTTTTTGGTTATATCTACTAAAGTGGTATGATTGGTTTAAATCGTTACTCATTTACTCATTTACAGTGACAGACTAGCTGTTGAGGACCACATTTGCCATGGGAATGGGAACTGTAGTCCTCAACAGCTGGAGAGCTTCAGGTTTCCCAACCTGGGATTAGATGTCATCATGCCATAATATAGGTTTTTAAGAAAGATGATAGGTGATGAAATAGAGGAGAAAAGTAACCCTTTTAATTCATAATATTAATAGCTAATACCCCAACTCAACTTCACAATAACATACTAGGAAATTAATGCAGAAGGCATGAAACAAATATGCATTTACTTCTCAGTAGATTTTAACACATTGAATTCTAGAGACATTAAGCATTGTAGATGTCTCTAGCATCCAAGACATTAAAAGCAAATTTCAACATAATAAAAGGGGGAAAAATTGAGAACTGGAAAATAGAGGATAAATGACTGAATATTTTTTTTCTTGAAAGACGAGTACCTATTCACAAATGCATGGAGCTATGTGTGAGTGAACCCCCATTTTCATTGTCTATTCCTCACATAATGACAGCCTTTTGATTTTTCCAAAGTCTCATAAAATGTCCACCTGCATAGTACAACTTTATATCTTGGAGCTGGGCAGTGTATGATAAGACTGTGCACTGGTTGGACAATGCCTCTTTTCATATCTTATGAAAAATTACAAGACTAGTATATGAATAAAGAATATGAAAATTGATCGTACATTCATGCTGCTATAAAATATTGTATAAAAAAAATTCTAAAGGAAACACAAATATGAAGACTTCCAAAGCCCTTGGTGGTAAAAGTCTTCCTGACTCAGTGGACATCTAAGGTATTTGCACTCAATCTTCTTGGCTCACAGCAGTTTCTATTCATCATTAAAAGTAATTTTGTGGGCATCATTACTAGAAACATTATAATCATTCATTTGCTTAAATGGAAAATAAATTTATACTGTAATAAAAAAAAAATCTTACTGAGTGAATAGGAACAGGTATTTTGGAAACAGTGTATTTTTAGATTGTGATGTAAGTTAAAACAGCCAGAATTCATTTTAACTAGCTGCTTGGGGATGGGTTGCCAAGAAAGACACCTAATCATACCAACTTCAGCAACCTATCACATCACAAAATTAACTAAATGTAGAATGTTTTTGTAGCCCCTCTGGGTTATATACATATTATAACACGGGAAATGTGAAAGGTGATTCAATTTAATTATTGTATTGTCACAAAGTATGCTGGAGATTTCATTTTGGAAGGGATAATAAAAAAAATTTCAATTCATATAAAAGCTGAACAACTGAAAATACATTTCACTTCACCTTTAGCCCTCCCTGCTGAAGTAATTGTAACTGCCAGCTGAGCTGAGCAGGATTAAGTTATGGTTTATTTAATCTTAGCTTTAGCTTATGGTGATGTGAAAATGTTGTGAAATTCCCAAGTGACTAACTTTTTTGAAGAAGTTTTATTCAGTCCTACATAGTGTTCAGAAATGTTTTTTGTAGATACATTTTGGGCTAATCATATTAAAAGGGGTGAATATAATAAAGTAGCAATCAATAAAAGCAAATTCTTAATTCCTTTAATATCTAATAATAAGCATATAAGTAGCAATAAAACTGAATATCCAATGACGGGTAAACATATTTTCTATTATAGTAATCTCATGTAGTGTTAAATGCAAATACAATATGATGCAATATACTCTATTGCTAAAAGGCAAAAGAGGAGTTTGTCTAATGGCGAAATTACCTCTTTGCTTGAATCTTTCTGTTTGAAGGAAATAGTGGACATGTTACAAGTGGGGTGCCTCTGGGTCTGTGCTTGGACTTGTTCTCCTTAAGATTGTCATTACTGATATTGCTAGTGGTATTAAAGGAAGGTGAGCCTTTCTGCAGATGTTAAAATATATGCTTCAGGGTTGACACTCCAGGGCAGGGGAATAAGCAAAAGGTATGGGCTTAGATGCACGAAAGGTTGAAGAGGGCTACGAATGTCGATGTTCTATCGGAGTAGTGTCATAGGCACATCCTCAGCATTCACAAAGTGTCTACGACATCACTTCACCAGAACTCCAACAAAAAAATACCCACATCAACATCAATCCGACATGTCTTCACCCTGTCTATGAATTTGTATTCTTCGAAACGACAATTGCTAATTTCCATGTGGAAATGAAGCATAATCAGATACATTCATATGCAAGGGGGTGTGTTGACATTATAATGTGACACTTCCACTCATTCAGGAAACTCCGATAGGAGCCTCTGCTGTCAGAGTTCACAGTCTCCACTTCAACTTCCTCAGGCTGTCGTACTTGGGATGTCTCCTGTACTTTCCTGTGGAGTGATAGCAGGGAGAGCTACGACAGTCTGAACAGCATTCTCTGTGCTTTCCTACCCAGCCAGTAGGGGAACACAGAGAAGGCTTTCAGCACCATGGACAGCATTGAATGCCATTGGGATGTGCATTGCTCACCCCTGTGGCATTCAAAGTGTTAAGAGCCAGCTGCAGTTTGTCCACTTTAGGTAGAAAAAGCATTAGGTAGCTTATGTGTTTTTGAATGTGAACTGTAGGGCTTGCTAAGAATAAAAGCAAATAATTGCTCTGATATTGTAACTCTAGTTCTCAGAGACTGCCATGTCCTATTTTTACCTCAGGTAGTACACGCATTGCAATTGTCCCTGGTTAGGAGATTCAACAAGCAAACAGGGTTAGAATGGTCATGTTAGGAAGAGTACATTTATCACATAGTTTATCTTCCTAAGCAACTGTTTTTACAAATACTGTCTAGAGAAAAAAGGAAAATGTAACAATTATGATAGGGGTCTTAGATTAACCTGTTTTTTTGAAACCTTTGTGTGCCAGAGAGGTACCCAACGCATTGCAACTCAATAGGGTTAGTAGAATGATGAGAGAATTTGGACATTTTACCCTGTGCCACTAATATAATACTTCACCCATACGTAGCAATTTGCTGGCATGTATATAAAGGGACAGTAAAGGGATTTCTAGGCAGTAAAATAGAAACTAGTGTCTGGACAGGTGCTTGATTTCGTTTCTTGTCTGACTGTATCTGGAGCTTCTGCTTATAGTGCACATACAGCAAGAAAGGTATGATATTTCTAGATTATTGATATGTGGCAATGTCTTTATAATATTGTGCTTCCATTTGTCCTACTATATGTATCTGCATTATTGTTTGTTTAAATGATCAAATCTCCTCTTTAACTATCATACCTAAACCTTCTCACAAAATGTTTCAGAACAAGGGCAATTTAATTTGTATACCACATTTGAGTTCTAGTGTATATGTTGTAACCAGTTAAATATATAAATATTTCATTCCAAATAACATTTTGAAACATTTTCAAATCTATTCTGAATCTTTCAAAAGCATTTCATTTGCAAATAATGTTGGTTTAATCTCTTGCTATTGTGCTGAATTTAATACACAGTATTTGTTGAAGGTTTTAATGACTTTGTTATATGTAAATGTGTTACTCTATTCTCTAACTAGAATTCTCTTAACATTTTATTTTATAATACAAAAGTGCATTAGAATGCCTGAACTAGATATTTTTCTAAACAAGAATTAATTACATTATTTTTATAACTGCTAAAAAATTATTATTTATAAAATATACATCAGACCTGGGACAGTGGGCATACTGCTGGTGAAGCATGGATACCTCTCTAGCACTAAAAGGGTTAACTCCTTTCTACATATTCTACAGTGCCCAAGATCTTGGAGGGGAGAGAGGCATTGGAGGAAGTGGGTGGTAAGCTTATATTTGCCGCCCGCTTCCTCCTATACCTCCCTCTCCCCGCTTCCTCCAATACCTCCCTCTCCCCTCCAAGATCAAACTTATATTTGCCGCCCGCTTCCTCCTATACCTCCCTCTCCCCGCTTCCTCCCATACCTCCCTCTCCTCGATTCCTCCAATACCTCCCTCTCTCTGCTTCCTCCGATACCTCCCTCTCCCCGCTTCCTCCCATACCTCCCTCTCCCCGCTTCCTCCCATACCTCCCTCTCCTCGATTCCTCCAATACCTCCCTCTCCCCTCCAAGATCAACGATCTCCTGCATGGAGTCGCACACTGAACGACTTTGTCTCTTGTCACTCATACTCCTCTGCATTGGGGGTTGGTGATGTGTGAGGGGAGGAGATCCCTTCTACACTGACAGCACTTCGAAAATCCTGTATGCTAATAGGGACCTGCTCCAACCCTACCCTTCCATCCGAAAATTTTTGTGACTATGTCAATGTGTGTGCAGATCGAATTATTAGCATGATTCGAACACACTGACAATATCATATCTACACCACACAGACCCTTAGTGCATCTAGGCCATAATGATTTAGGAAAATTGGAGGAATGGGCAATAGCTTGGGATATTATCTGAAGGGCCTTCAATGCTTTGCTCGCCTAGAGCAATAATGGCCAAGTCTCACCCCTCACTAGCTCCTACTCAGTGAAGGGTTAGCCCTGCAGTATTGGCCAAGTCTGTCTCATCTCTCCCTAGCTCCCACTCAGTGCAGGGTTAACCCTCTCCTCCCTTTAACCTGACACCCTCCTTTTCACCAGCCCAACACAGTATTAGCTGGATCACCTCCCTCCTGCATGTGGGAAAGGTTTAGCCACCCCTTTCCTAACCAGTGATGAATTATCCCACCACCCTTATACTATAGGAGCATAAAAGACTGTCTACAGGTAGTGATCCCAAACATGCTTTCTATGTGCTTTAGTTGGGTGGAGGCTTTTACCCACCAATCCTTTCCCAGCAGTCTGTCTCCTTCTCTTAGTATTGATACCTAATGTCTAACCCCCCTCCTTTTATACTACTCACCTCTCTCTCAGCCCTCTATCTCAACTCGCCTATCATTTTTGTATGGGTGGTGAGGCAATATCTGAAGCAGCCTCCCGCACAAATACATGGTCTGGAGTATGTTTGAATAATGCGCACAGTCACAGGCCTTATTAAACATCAGAACAAATTTGAATTATGCTGCTATGCAGACCCATAGTAAAATTCCCCTCTGGAGGATCTCAGAAGGTCTTCACATGATGAGGAAAGACAGGTATGGAATCCACTCATTTGCTCATCCAGTGAGCTGCTGTGTCATGATTCATGACCCACATGTTGATAGTCAATAATTTTATTGACAAGATCGGTGTCCAACAAACTACTTTGCAATGTGTGGGTTAGACTGTCCCACTAGGACACAGGAGGATTTCTTGGGAGGTTCAGGGCCGTTGTGGACCCTATGTGTTAAGGTATATGTGCAATGGTGCAGAATGACAACAGTGCTCTGTAAGCTAGCATATTAATTTGAGCCTGCTGTCTGCTTGAGATAACATGCATCTATGCTATGACCACAGAATACACTGCACAATTGTATCGCACACTGAACAACTTTGTCTCTTGTCACTCATACACCTCTGCATTGGGGGTTGGTGATGTGTGAGGGGAGGAGATCCCTTCTACACTGACAGCACTTCGAAAATCCTGTATGCTAATAGGGACCTGCTCCAACCCTCCCCTTCCATCCGACAATTTTTGTGAATATGTCAATGTGTGTGCAGATTGAATTATTAGCGCGATTCGAACACACACTGACAATATCATACCTACACCATACAGACCCTTAGTGCATCTAGGCTATAATGATTTAGGAAAATTGGAGGAATGGGCAATAGCTTGGGATATTATCTGAAGGGCCTTCAATGCTTTGCTCACCTAGAGCAATAATGGCCAAGAAAGATATGAGTGTGTATGCATGTTTTGGGGGGGGTGTCGTAATGCTCCTCTCCCCTTCATATGGCTCTCTCCTTCATGTCTCTTCATCCACTTTGATAACCCCCATGTAAACCTAGACTTTGAGGCTCATTTACTATGAAGAACTGGATCCTGTGGCAAACCATGTATATCACAGGAGAAGAATAATAAAAATTACAATTTTCATTGCTTGAAATAGAGTTTTTAGACACACTGATTACTAGAGAAGTCTCCAATGCATTATGAACAACTCTCTTGCATTCAAGAGGATTTAAATGAATAATAATGTTTATTTGTCCCTTAGGTGGCAGTTTGTTTTCCACTGATTTGTAGTACATCAGTCTATATGACTATAGGTGTGAGTGTAGAGTGTTTCTGTACTTGAGGTGTGTCTGAGTGTGAAGACGTGTATGATGTGTGAATGAATATGTATATGAAGTGCTTTGGTGTGCATGGGAAATAAATGCATATTTTAAGTACACTGTGGTAAATTATTATCATGGTGTGTATGGGTTTGAGGTATTCTGGTTGTGTGTGTGTGTGTGTGTGTGTGTCTTTGATGTGAACATGTGTGTGCTTCACAATGTACTGAACACTTCATACCCCAGTCTGACACTGCTAAAGCTAATATTATCTTACTGGTTTGCAGTGTCAGTGTGTGATGATTTCTTAAAGGGATAGTAACACTTCGTTTTAACTTTATTTTATTTTGTAGGCATTAAAAAAACATGAAGAATGATATAAGTCTTATCTCTCAAACCTTTATGGTTTATGAGATATTCACAAGCAAAGTTCCCCTCCCCGCCCCTTTTTCCTAGTGTAAGCCATCTCTTCTCAGATGTCAGTCTGGTTGTATGACAGTACAGATAACAGAAGGGGACAATCTTCTTTGTATTAAAACAATGAAAGCCCTTCCCCCCCTTGACAAGTTTTTCAGCTTTTTCCATTATCTTAATTGAAGATTGTCCCTCTCTGCAGTCTACCTGGGCATCTCCCTTCTTATCTGGCTGAACGGGGGGGGATACTTTGTTTGTGAATATCTCTTAAACCATAAAGGTTTCAGAGATAAGACTTATATCATTCTTCATGTTTTTTTAATGCCTACAAAATAAAATAAAGTTAAAATGAAGTATTACTATCCCTTTAAGCTTCCAGCAAAGATAGGAAAGTGGTCTGATTGTAAGTGGTCACTGGATAATGCAGGGCTGACTGCCCTCCTTGGATACCACATCTGTAATTACACTATGCTGTTGTTACTTAAAGGAATAGTAATGTTTCATTATAAAAGCATCTCCAATTAATCTTCATAGTATTTGGGCCATGGAGAGTGTTATTTCAATACTGTCATAGTTGAGTGTAAGAGTAACTGAATGATAAAATAGCCCCCCTTCCTCCCGCCCCTTTTACTGATGTAACACTGCTCCCCTCAGAGCAGCAAGACTGTCTAGATGGATCTCACAGAGGGACAATCTTCAGTGAGCATAAGGAAAAACCTGTCAAGGGGGCAGGGTTTTCCTTATGCTCACAGTAAGAAGATTGACCCTTGCTGAGAGCTGTCTAGTCCCAGGACCAGATTCCACATCTGAGGGGAGGTGGCTTACACTAGGTAAAAGGGGCTGGAGGGGGATACTTTATCATTCAATTACTCTTGAACTACAACTCAAGACAGTATTGAAATAACACTCTTCATGGCCCAAATACTATGAAGATTAATTTGAGCTGATTTTTGTGAAACATTACTATCCCTTTAAAGGGATAGTAATACTTGAAAATAAGTTTATTTTATATTGTAGCCCTTAAAAAACATGAAGTGATATAAGTCTTATCTCCCAAACCATAAAGATTCAGAAGTAAAGTTTCCCCTGGAGTGACGTCATTGCTCCACCTTCAGATTTGGAATCCGGTCCCGGGACCAGCTGTGCGTCTCCAGAAGTGCTGAGATCACCATCTCTAAAAAGAATTTCTTAATTGGAATGGTCTACAAAGTGTGCTTTCAAGCCAGGCACACTTTGTAGATAGTTCCAATTAAGTAGTTCTTTTCAAAGATTGTGATCTCGGCACTGCTAAAGAGCTGCAGGTTGCTCTGTGGACCGAATTCCAAATCTGTCCACTAGATGGCAGACTTGGCTGAAACAGCCAGGAAAAGAGAATTTTACTATATTTTACATGTGAATATCTCCCAAACCATAAAGGTTTGGGAGATAAGACATATCATTTTTCATGTTTTTTTAAGGGCTACAATATAAAATACAATTATTTTCAAGTATTACTATCCCTTTAAGGATTTTGCTAATTAGTTTCAGTTGAAAAAGACAATTGACCCATTTGAACTATTCTGGGCTAATGACACCTATTGTTCTTTTGGTTTTGTTCTGTTTTTTTGGGGAAGATGTGTAAACTAAAGGCAGGCTCTAACAGAAATTACCATATATTCAAGCAACTGTAAATAAAATGCATACCGGACTGCTGTATGGATTATGCCTACAAAATTTCTTCCGTTATACATACTAAAAGCCACTTATTCATAGGCTTTTACCCCTTTAAGAACAGATATGCAAAAATATAAACTTTGCTTTTTGCTTGTGAAAAAAGCTCTATTTCATACACACTTCTCAAGTCACTGGTTGTAGCTGGCAGTCAAAATATTTTTCCACAATACAGTTTGCAACTCTCTCTATGAATTATAACTAAACGAACACATGAGAAAATCTGTTATTGTAATAATTTACCATAGTGAACTTAAATATGCATTTATTTCCCAATTTGTATATGCGATGGCAAGAAATAAAGATTTCAGTGCCCCAAGCAAATAAATGTTCTTACCACTTAAAAATAGTATCACTTTACGTCTTGGGGCCTATATAGCTTTGCTCAGGGATATAGTTAAAACAAACTAATTGTAACAAACAATGTGAAAAAACTGTACAATATTATTTATATTCATATTAATGTATATTTCGTACTCTCATAAGCTCATAAAACGGTTTGAAAGCTGTTTCTGCATGTTCTGGGTGATTACACTGAACTTTATTTCCAACTGAGGATAAGCCCAGAAACCATATTATCAGCCAGAGAAACATAATAGCCCCATTAAGTTACCTAATACAAAAAGGTATTGTTAGGAATATTAAGGAACATCTAGCTTGCAGAATACTTGGGGCAAAATTATTTTTTGTACTTACTGAGCCAGCTCTTTTTGTGTGCCCAAGAAGATGTGTTTCTAGAAAAAAAAATGTTAACTGTTTTGGCATAGAATAGGATTGCAGATTACATTTATAAAAATGCACTCCATATTATAAATGTTTTATTTTTAACATTGGATGAAATGTATTCAGAGTATGCACTTTCACAGGAGCAGAACAGGGAGTTGGTTGGGACTGGAGTCCCAAGATGACCAGGTACTCCTATTATAGGGATCCCTGATGCTAGCTGAAGCAGGTCTTTTAATTGGGGTCTGGTCATATCATGAAGCAAATAACAGGGTTCTCCTCAATGGGCCTCTGTGGTTTGTCTGGAGCACCAACCAGGATTAGCATTCCTTCTTAAATGAGGGAGAGAGTTCCCAGTTGGGGGGTTCTTATAGAAGGGGTTCCAGACAGTGTGCTCCAAGGGCAAGGAACTCTAGGAGTACCTGTATTGAAAATGAGAGAGATGCCTATTGATTTGCACTGTTCACTGTTTTTTGTATAGTAACGTTGTTTCTGTTTCCCCCATAAGTTGCAAACACTGTTGTCCAACAAGGCCCACACAGAAAGAGAGTCAACAGAGTTCACCAGATCGTCCCTGAGTCTGGGCATAGCCATGGCAGCTGGTGGATTAATGTTTGAGTATAACCCTGAAGATAATGTAATTACACACACATATATAAATAAATAAATATATATATTTGAGTCAAGAACAATACTCTGGTGTTCCAAAAGAGGCTAAAAAAAACAAAATCTGTGTTTATTTAGTGGTCAATATTTCAGGGATAACTGTTTGTGTGTTTGTGTTTTCATATATTGATAAAATGAAAAGGTATAAGAGTGGCAGTGCTCTTAAGAAAAATAATGTGAAGACACCAATTGCACTTTATGGAACAGCTAAAAATTCTCATTTATTTAAATTGTGATTTTAACCCTTTGAATGCTAGTTAGGTCTCCAAAGTATAAACGGGAATTGTAAGATTTGTTTCCAGAAGTGCTGTTGCTTTATCGCAGAGCTGCTCCACATTTACCATTATACATATAGAACAGCCATTCCAGTGAGAGAAACCTCTCCAACTCATATCACTCTATAGATCCTATGCACTAATATCTTTGTGAATTGAAATCAGGCTCCATAGCATAACATGGATAGAGTTCCTGGACTATAATTACTTTTCATTGTTTTTCACCACAGTTCACAGCTCCTTGGATGTATAGCTGATGATTTTCAGCAAGTTGGTAAAACAACTATCCCTTTATTGTTTATCGTGTCTGGTTTTCAAAATGAGAGTATGATTTTTATAACATTATAGCTGCTTAGTAGTGCTGCTATGGTTATAGTTAAAATGGTGGTTCTTTGTTAACCATTTGAGTGCCAGAGGGGTGCACAATGCATTGCTTTTTCAACTAGTTAAATAGTAGTTTTCAGATGCTTATATCTTTTGAAGCTAAAATGGACTTGGTGCCAGTCTCAACAAACTTTGATCCAAATCTATTAGGAAGGAACAAAACTGGGAGGCATGCAGGAAAATCAGTCTTTTCATCAATATGTTTTCATGCAGTCACAATTTTTTTCATCAGGGCTACAGAGAAAAATTGCAAACTTATGGGGGATTTTTCACTTTAACTTTATGCTTGTTGTGCATGGGCCCAGTTCCCTCACTATGAACTGAGCTATGAATTTACCTGTTCATGAATGCATAGTAAAAAGTGGATAAGGTTTTTCATGCTTTCTCGAGCAGGGAATTACGTGGTCATGTTGGTCACATTCAAGTAACTATTTCTTTGATTTTTCAAAGATAACATATGAGATAATATAAGTATAGAGTGAAACCTTTGTTTATTGTGCTCACAAAGTACACTCTAATAAAAAATGTTGCTTGTGCATGCAAAGCAAAAAACATTTGATTAAAAATAAAAAGCATGATCATGCAAAGACAAGACTGAAAAAAAGTTGACCATGAGTGTGAAATGTGCTCGACTGAACAATAGATTAGATGAAAATGTGCACATGAAGCATTCTTGACCAAACAGCAGACTGAGAAAAAATGTTGCTTATGCAAATGAAGCAGACTCGATCAAGCAAATCATTAAAGGGATAGTAATACTTCGTTTTATCTTTATTTTATTTTGTAGACATTAAAAAAACATGAAGAACGATATAAGTCTTATCTCTCAAACCTTTATGGTTTAAGAGATATTCACAAGCAAAGTATCCCCCCCGTTCAGCCAGATCAGAAGACTGCAGAGAGGGACAATCTTCAATTAAGATAAGGGAAAAAGCTGAAAAACATGTCAAGGGGGGAAGGGCTTTCATTGTTTTCATACAAAGAAGATTGTCCCCTGCTGTTATCTGTCTGGTCTTACAACCAGATTCACATCTGAGAAGAAATGGCTTACACTAGGTAAAAGGGGCGGTTGAGGGGAAATTTTGCTTGTGAATATCTCTTAAACCATAAATTTTTGAGAGATAAGACTTATATCGTTCTTCATGTTTTTTTAATGCCTACAAAATAAATTAAAGTTAAAACGAAGTATTACTATCCCTTTAAGCAAAACAAAGTAAATGTTGACTGGGTGTTTGAAACATGATCGAATGAACAAAGGTGAAAAAACCCTGATATTAAAATCAAGCAATCAAAAGTAGAGGATGGAGAAATGTAGCTCCACATCCTCACCCCCACCCAGAGATTTGCTCTCATCTACATCAAATAATAACCAAAGCACAGGGGGCCATGTAGCTAAGGTTCTCAAGACTATTACCATCATTTCCATACTTTTGAGTGCTTGAGTGAGAATTATAACATCAGCTTTAATTTATGTGTTTGGCCATATAATTTTATAACTATTTGAAATATAGATTTTGATGGCAGAACAGAACCATCGGGCTAATCCAGTATGCCATTTTCTCCATTTAATAAAATACACACCAACATACTTTTCAGAATAGATTAACAATGTTTGTCCCTACAACCTCTTCTTGGATTCTATTCAATGAGTCTATCATGGTTTCTGAATTTTCTACCCTCTAACTTTAGATCATGACTTATTGCCCTATTATACATCTTTAAAATAAAAAATGCTTCCCTCCTGAACTATAGTAAATCCCTTAATATATAAACATTTCTATCATATTACAGATCTCCATCTTTCCAAGCTGTGCATATTAGATTTATTTACTCTATTCTGGTACACTTCGTCATGAAGTCACTGCAACATCTTGTTCTTTGAACTGCCTCCAATATGATATCCTTTTGGAGATATGGTCTAGAGAACTGTACAAAGTACAGTTCTGGGAAGATCTTACCAGTAATCTATGGTGTGGCATTACTACCAGTCTCTCCCTGCTGCTAACGCTTCTTTCTATAAAACTAAGAACCGGTTTGCTTTTCCTGCTGCTTTACTGCATTGTTCACCTTCCTTCAGGTCATCTGAAATAATAACTCCCAAGTCCCTTTCCTCTGATGTCTTTGTGAGCATATCACTGTTAAACATGTATTCCTTCATTCAGTATTACATTTTTGATTCCATACTCTTTTCCATTCCTCCAGTTTTCTTAAAGGGATAGTAATGTCAGAAAGAAAGTATTAACTATATGGTAGATACAATTAAAAGAGAGTACTTGCACTTATTCCTATCTCTCAAACCGTTATGGTTTGAGAGATATAGGAAAATAAAGTTCTCTGGTCCTTCCCCTTTTTGCTTGATGAGCTGTAAAGCTGTCAGAAGCAGATTCTGGTCGCTTGACCAGATGTGGCTCTTCAGCAGCGCCGATATAACGATATCTAAAGATAAATACTTAATTTGGAATGGTCTACAAAGCGTGCCTGGCTTGCGAGCACACTTTGTAGACCATTCCAATGAAGTATTTGTTTCTAAATAGCGTGATTTCAGCTCTGCTGTAGAGCCTCTATCTGGTCAAATGAGTGGAATCTGCAGCTGTCAGCTAGAGGGCTGACTTGAGTGAAACAGCCAGGAAAATGTAACTTTAGCAAGTTATATCTCTCAAACCATAAAGGTCTGAGAGATAAGACTTACATTGATGTAAACCTTTTTTTAATGTCTACAATATTAAATCAACTTAAAATTAACCATTACTATCCCTTTAAATCCAAATGTATTTGGTTTATTCCTGTTGGAAAGTAATTCTCCTATTTCAGAATGTTGCATCATCTGCAAAAAGGCACACCTTACCTTGAATAAATAGTATCACTAAAGAAGAAGCCCCAGAACTGACAGTACATATCCTTCCTGTGAATAAATACCATTGTTACATATCAAGCTTTTTGTTGTGACTTATGAAAAAGGAGGAAAAGCAGAATTATTCCTTCAAACATCCTAGGAAACAGCACATTACCCATTTATCTTAAGCTCTATCAAGCTATTAAATGTGTTTACATACAAGCAACTTGTTTATAAACATTAATATGACAAGTGTTCTTTAAAGGAGATATAAGGATGTATTCAAATATTGTAAATCTTTATTGCACCTTTAAGAAACTTCTATCTGCTCTGAGCTGGCATCTTTAAAATTCCCTTTACCTACCAGAGCCTTTACCTATATAGCTTTTAGTTTAATTTACATCTGTTTAAAGGGATAGTAATACTTAAAATGTAAAAAAAAATATGTTGTAGGGTTTATCCCACTGAGTAAAACAAGAGTACTCCCACAGCTGAAAGGTGTTTTATTCAAAAGTTATTACAGCTCAAAGTAGCTGTTGCTACACCATCCTATGGAGATTTATGGTCTACGGACCAGAGCTGTCCATAGGATGGTGTAACAACAGCCCCACTGTACAATTGTAGGCCACTGTGATATTGCACCTAAAAAAAATCAACTTTGAGCTGTTATAGCATATGAATAAAACACCTTTCAGCAGTGAGAGTACCCTTTTTTTTTACTCAGGGGGATAAACCCTACAACATATTTTTTTTACATATTAAGCATTACTATCCCTTTAAACTGCATATAACTTTTATGTTTTCCAAATAGGCTAATAACCTGAATGGTGGAATACATTCATAAGGAAGAAATATCATGCAAATCTTTTCAAGGTGGAAATCCCTCTAAAAAAACAAAAACAAAAAAAAACAACAAAAAAACAAACACTTGCATCTAAGAAAAAAACAATAAATAAAAATGTAATGTAAACTATAGTTTCCATTTTAAATTATGGACAAACCTGATTTTAAAGTGATAAATCCACTTTAAAGATGTAGTAATTTTTTTAAAATGTGTTTTAATGTATAAAAGAGTGTGAATTATGTTAATCACACTTTCTAATATGCAGTAGCTTAACCTTTTGAATGCCACAGAGGTAACCAACACATTGCTCAATTGGATACCTCTCTGGCATTCAAAGTGTTAAAAGACATTATAATAACCAAAAAACCCTCTTTCACATACTAATTATGGTGGCAATAAAAATGATTCTTCAACTCTGGCTCTCAGACAAATCACCCTCCAAGGTACAATGACTCAAGAAAGTAACTGACATTGCAAATGCTGAGTGGATAGAGGCCTTGCAAGACATGGAAGTGAAAGGCTTAACCTTTTGTATGATATTGGAACCATTTTTAAACTCTTTGTCAGGGACTCAGAAAGCAAATTATATTTTATGCTTCCACACTTCTTGATCATTGACCTGGTCACTGTAAGATGAATGAGGACTAACATTTCACTAGATATTCCATACTTTTGTTTCCTACCCAATATTATGGACCACATATCTAACTGTCTAATATTCCTTAGCCACATTCTCAGAGAATTAACCGCCTTTTCCCCCAACCTCCCCCTCTCCCTCTTACCTTTATGTATTAGGTTAATTTCTCTGGCTTTAGTTTATTATGACCTCTTTAGCCATCTGAAGCTATTTGTGGAACTGTATTTTCTACTATTTACAACTGCATGTGCACAAGACGATGTTCCATTTCTTTTGTAATGTGTAAAACCAAAAAAGTAGAAAAAAAAGACATTATGATTTTAAAATACTCCCTACTAACCCTTTCACTGATATCAGCCCCTTCTCCAGTGTATACCTCATTTATCATGACATCCTGACCAGGTGCTTAGTCATACAGACATTTGTGTTGGTGTGAACTATTTGAAGTGGAGAGATGAACTAAGAGGTGATGATATAGTGATGTGTGGTGAGCACATTGACTTGGTGATGGAGATACACATTGTCATATGCACTAAGAGTTAGTCATGCAAGGGGAGGGGGGAGAATATCCCCATTAGCATACAGGGTTGTCGATCTGATGGTGATGTGTAAAGGGTGTCCTCTGTTACACATCAAGAGCAGTCTGACAACCCTGAAGTCTGAGCACATCCTCTCTGCTCCCCCACTCACCCAATGGTGTAATATCATATACTGTACACTTAACTAAACAATCTTGGAGATTTTAAAGATTAAAGAAGTGAAAACAATTTATTGGTTTCAACTGTAAAACACATGGAAATATTCGAAGATATTTCTCAAGAAAAAAATAAAATAATCTATTTCCTTGAGTATAATATACACTGGAAGATGGCTCATAATACAAAATGTGCAAATTCCTAAAAAGAAAATTGAAACAGCCTATTTGAACTTACTAAATATGTTCTGATTAAAGGCAAAATAAAAGTGGGTTTCAAGTTGGCCAGACCAGAGCCCCCCCCCCCCAGCACTTTCTATGAACACTATCAGATAAGTGAGAAACACAAAGTTTAACTCCCAAAATGGGGAGGTTCTTATAACATTAATTGATAGGGTGAGTCCTGTCCCAGTAGATTGCAATCACAGGGTTCTCCTTGACATTAGCCTGAACATGTGAGCTCAGGTTATAGCCACAGTGAATGCTGGATCTAACTATTAATGTTTGTGTCCTGTGGTCTCCTCTAAGACCTGGAATCATTCATGTCTTTGTGCTGATGCGGTTGGACTGTGGGTATGCTCTTTACAAACCTTTCTTTGTGCCTTACACAGACACAGACACTTCAAATTGTAAAAAATGAAGCCATGTGGATGTTGGGAGATATTGCTAATTTTGAGCATATCATTTCTGCCCTATGAGAGCTGCAAAGGTTTCCAAACTTCACCAAAGTGTCCATTATGGCTTATCAGGCTTTGCATAGCATTGGGCCTCAGTACATGCATTCTTGGATTAAGATTCTGCTAGTGGAACCAAAAAATGTCCATTCAACTTTAATTGGGAGGGCATTCTTGAGTGCTGCTCCTGCAACTTATAATCCCCTTATGTTGTGGCTCAGGTACTCCTTTAGTTTCTTGACGATTTTCTGGATCCAGTGTAAGATCTACTTTTTCTTTATGCCTTTTCCTGACTGAATATGTTTTTTATACTTGTAAAGTATTATGATGCCCAATAAAATGGGTGCATATCTATATACATAACATTCTAAGTGTTTCTGGTTCGCTGTCTGGGGGAGTGGATGGGAAACGCTGATTGGTTGAAGAGGGGTGTAACCACCACTGCTAAGTCACATTGGGGGAAAAAAACATTAGCAATTAGAAGAAGGTAGGGAGCCACTAAACAAACACTTACAAAAAAAAATCAGACTTCATGGCAGGGCATCAGAACTGCTCCTGATGCCATACCATGAGGTCTGCTCTTAATGAAATTTAAAAAAAGCAAAGTTCATCAAAAGGGACCAAATTGTGCCACAAACCTTCTAGTTACTATAAATATGTTTTGATTTGATTTCATATAAAGTACTGTGCAAAAGTTTTAGGCAGGTGTGAAAAATGCTATAAAGTAAGAATGCTTTCAAAAATAGACATGTTTATAGTTTATTTTTCTCAATTAACAAAATACAAAGTGAGTGAAATCTAAATCAAATGAATATTTGGTGTGACCACCCTTAGCTTCAAAACAGCATAAAGTCAAGGATTTTGTAGGCATATAGTCAGGTTTATGATTAAATAATTATACCAAACAGGTTCTAATGATCATCTATTTAATATGTAGGTTGAAACACAATCATTAACTGAAATAGCTGTGTAGGAGGAATAAGAGTGGGTGAAGAACAGCCAAACTCAGCTAACAAGGTGAGGTTGCTGAAGACAGTTTAATGTCAAAAGTCATACACCATGGCTAGACTGAGCACAGCAACAAGACACAAGGTAGTTATACTGCATCAGCAAAGTCTCTCCCAGGCAAAAATTTCAAGATAGATAGAGTCTTTTGAAGAAGCACAAAGAAATGGCAATGTTGAGGACCTTAGATGCACTGGTCTTCCAAGGAAACTTAATGCAGCAGATGAAAGACACATCATGCTTACTTCCTTTTGCAATTGAAAGATGTCAAGCAGTGCCATCAGCTCAGAATTGGCAGAAAACAATGGGACACTGGTACACTTAACCACTCAAGTCTGGTCAGAAGTGGTCTTCATGGAAGACTTGTTGCCAAAAAGCCATATCTCTACCATGAAAGCAAGGCCAAGCGACTCAACTATGGATGAAAACACAGGAACTAGGGTGCAGAAAAATTGAGACTGGACTGATGAGTCAAAAATTTTAAATATTTGGCTGCAGCAGAAAGCAGTTTGTTTGTCGAAAGCTGAAGAGTGGTACAAGAATGAGCGTGGGCATGCAACAGTGAAGCATGGTGGAGGTTCCTTGCAAGTTTGGGGCTGAATTTCTGCAAATGGAGTTGGGGATTTGGTCAGAATTAATGGTCTCCTCAATGCTGAGACGTACAGCATTGCCAATATGGAGGCATATGATTGGCCCCAAAATGATTCTGCAACATGGCAATGACCCCAAACATACAACCAAAGTCATTAAGAACTATCTTCAGCATAAAGAAGAACAAGGAGTCCTGGAAGTGATGGTATGGCCCCCACAGAGCCCTGATCTCAACATCTTTGAGTCTGTCTGGGATTACACGAAGAGAGAGAAGCAACTGAGGCTGCCTAAATCCACAGAAGAACTGTGGTTAGTTCTCCAAGATGTTTGGAACAACCTACCTGCCGAGTTCCTTAACCCCTTGGCATGTCATGTGTCCAACATGATTTCAGGGTTCCCCACGTGGCTTCACGTCGTTCAGGGAGCCCTAATTCGGATTACTTTAAAAAAAAAAAAAAAAAGGTCTGTGGTCTTTAAATGCTCTCCGTGTGCATGCGGCTAGTCCTTAAGGGGTTAAAAAACTTTGTACAAGTGTGCCTAGAAGACCTGATGCTGTTTTGAAGCAAAGGGTGCTCAAACCAAATATTGCTTTGATTTAGATTTACTTCTGTTCACTCACTTTGCATTGTGTTAATTGATAAAAATAAACTATTAACGTATATTTTTGAAAGCATTCTTACTTTACAGCATTTATCACACCTGCCTAAACATTTGCACATTACTGTATATATGCATATTCCTATATAATAATTTGCTAACTATGTTTGTCAGAAGCCGTCATGCTCAGTAAAGACGGCTGCATGCGCTGCAGTCATGTGCAGAAGAGACTACCTGCACCGCGGCTGATAATGGAGCGGGGAGCTCCGAATTCAGACTGTAGTCCTCTCTGCGAACCTTCCTGGGATAAGGGTCCGCAGGCGGTCTCTACTGTGCATGACTGCAGCGCAGCCAACAGGATCCGGCCACCAGCAAGGGTTGCTGGGTGGCACTGTGGCCCGTGTACACGGGATTTTCAACTAGTGTGACCATATTTTTGCAAGACACATTACATTTTAGTTTTTCAAGACTGAATTGGTACCAGTTCAACCCTGCAGTGTATGATTTTCTCATTAGTGCCCTGCATTAAGATGGTGAAATTGTCCCATTATGCCATGGGTGGGACAACCTGTTACCTTCCAAGGGGTGTTGGACAATTCCAATCTTCTTTGATGGCCACTGGCTTAGGATGATGGGAATTGTAGTCTAACAACAGCTGAAGAGACACAGATTGCCTATTATGGCAATTGTAGTCCATCAACAAATATAAGGCTGCAGGTTGTCCATATTTGGTTTATGTATTAGCAATTATATTGACTTTAGGATATTGAATTACGCAAACCAGTTCAGAGTATTCCTTTTTACTTATTTCATGGAGAATACAAGTCCTAAATATCACATCCCATTTACCTCATTTTGGCCAGAAAATCCTGTTTGAGTTTAAAAAAATTTACAACAACTGTCATGTCTGCTTCTATGGATATGGCATGCAGAAGTGATTGAAGATGTTATCGCTTGAACAAAGCCACAAAGTCACATAATTTTCTGGCCATAGTAAGGTAAGTGAGTGGTAATTATTAGAAAGTGTTAAATCTCTATTAAAGTGACCAGATCACCATTTTAATACAGGACACTTGTTAACCCTTTGAGTGCCAGGGGGCGCACAACACTTTGCAAAGCAATGCATTGCATACCCCTCTGACACTCAGTGGGTTAAAGGGTTAGTAACCTTTCACTTTGATTTTACATATTCTAGAAGTGAATAATATGCCCCTGACACTGAGCTTCCTGGTGCTGTTTCTGATGGGGTTGCTGAATTATCTCTTTAAAGAGATAGTAATGTTTCAAAATAAATGCCGCTCCGATTATGCTTTATAGTTTTTGGGCCATGTAGAGTGTTATTATCATTCTCTATGATGTGTACCAGAATAATTGAATCCTAACGTGTCCCCCTCCCACCCCTTGCACAGCAAGACCATCAGGATGGATCTCAGCAAGGGACAATCTTCTGTTAGCATAATGAAAAACCTGTCCTCCTCCTTCAAGGGGGACAGGGTTTTCCTCATGTTTACAGCCAGAAGATTGTCCCTCCCTGCAAGCTGTCCGGTCAAGGGACTGGATTCCACATCTGAGGGGAGGCAGATTACAATAGGGAAAAAGAGGAGGGAGGGGGACACTTTATAATTCAATTAGTCTGGAACTACCCATCGTAGAGAATGATAATACCGCTCCACATGGCCCAAAAACTAAAAAGAATAATTTGAGCTGCATTTATTTTGAAACAGTACTATCCCTTTAAAACTGAAACCACATGAAAAATGCCTGCTGCAGAGCTGCAGTGTTTATTACCAGCCAGCAGTGATACACTAGTATCCATGTAGCAGGCAGGTTTAAAGGAATTGTTTGTCATGTAATGTGAAAGTAATTAAAGTGATTTAGTATAAAAAACATACAATGTAAAAAAAATAGATACAGAGCCCTCAGTACAGCATGGATAGTGTTACATAGTATTGTTATCATACTTTGATGGTTGACTGATTAGAAAACACTTTGGAAACAGAGATCATGGGAGTTTTCTGCCAGGGACATAAAAATGTAAAATATGAAGATGTTAAAAAATAAATGGAAAGTGTAGACAATTTGACCATCTATATGGTTGCCAGAGCATCCCTTTAAAAGGGATAGTAATGAAAGCAACTCCAATTAATCTTCATAGTATTTGGGATA
Organism: Rhinophrynus dorsalis; assembly: GCA_037306005.1. NCBI lineage: Eukaryota > Metazoa > Chordata > Amphibia > Anura > Rhinophrynidae > Rhinophrynus > Rhinophrynus dorsalis. The sequence continues at coordinate 518,600,682 of CM074719.1, read as the reverse complement.
TGGAATGTGTTATTTCTCTACTGTCAGAGTTGTAGTTCAAGAGTAATTGAATGATAAAACATTTCCCCCTCCCTTTTACAGCAAGACTGTCCGGATGGATCGCAGAGAGGGACAATCTTCATAGTAACATAGTAACATAGTAAATTAGGTTGAAAAAAGACACAGGTCCATCAAGTTCAACCTTCGCCTCATACCTCAGTAACTGAGAATTTTATAGCTTTCCTGCTACCAATTAAATTAGTCTTTATCAGACCTTCCTGATCAGCCTACTGATAAACAGTATAACTCTGTATGTTCCCTTTTTGAAAGAAATGTATCTAATCTTCTCTTAAATGTATCAATTGTATCTGCCATAACTACCTCCCTGGGCAATGAATTCCACAATTTGACAGACCTTACCGTAAAAAAACCCTTCCTCTGCTGAAGTTTAAACCTCCTTTCCTCTAATCTCAAGGGGTGTCCCCTGGTCACCTGATCAGGCCTTGGAATAAATAGCTCACCGCAGAGATCCTTGTATTGACCTCTCATATACTTGTACAATGTGATAAGGTCTCCTCTTAGTCGTCTTTTCTCTAGGGTAAATAAACCAAGTTTGTTTAGTCGTTCCTCATATGTCAAGTCCTCCATTCCCTTAATTAATTTTGTTGCTCTCCGCTGTACCCTCTCTAGTTCTAGTATATCCTTTTTCAGAACCGGTGCCCAAAATTGCACTGCATACTCAAGGTGAGGTCTTACCAATGATTTGTATAATGGCAAAATAATGTTATCCACTCTTGCTTCAATACCTCTTTTTATGCAAGACAGGACTTTGTTTGCCTTTGCTACTGCTATTTGACACTGGTCACTGTTTCCAAGTTTGTAGTTGACAAGGATACTCAGGTCTTTTTCTAGCAACGAGTCACCTAAAATTATTCCATTAAGTTTATAAGTAGCCTTGGGATTGTTTCCTCCCAAATGCATGACTTTACACTTCCCCACATTAAACTTCATATTCCACATGTTTGCCCAATCTGACATCAGTGAGCATAAGGAAAAACCTGTCAAGGCAGGAGGATTTTCCTTATGCCCACAGTAAGAAGACTGTCCCTTGCTGCGACCTGTCTGGTCAAGTGACCAGATTCCACATCTGAAGGGAGATGGCTTACACTAGGTAAAAGGGAAGGGAGGGGGATACTTTATCATTCAATTACTCTTGAACTACAGCTCTGACAGTATTGAAATAACACTGTCCATGACCCAAATCCTATGAAGATTAATTAGAGCTGCTTTTGTTGTGAAACATTACTGTCCCTGTAAAAGAGGGCACATGTGAAAATGGCTGCTGCACTTATATATGGGGACCATTGTAGCCTAATAATTAGCCAGTGAAGCTATGAAGAAGGTATTTTTCCTCTGTGTCCCTTTTTTACCCTTTGAGTGCCAGGGAGCTATTCAATGCACTGGATAACTCTCTGGCACTCAAAGGATTAAAGGAATGATCTGGCAACCCTTCTTTACATACTATGCACGTAAAGTCAAAATAATGGGTTATTATGCCTTTAAATTTTCATTCTGTAGTACTGCACAGGAACCAGTCAGCCCTGCAGTGTGTGTTTTTCATTAGCTTCCCATAATAAAATGGCAATCTGGTGACATTAATTATGGTGCAGTAGGTTTACTCTGGTATTGATCATCGTTTTCTTCATTAGGTCCTATCTACAAACTTCCTTCTAGCAACGATAAAAATCTAATGAGATATGCTGGCAAATACATTTTGCTTTCAATATAATTTTCTGGGCCATAGTCCACAAATGAGTACTTCTGCCAGAGCATGTTCGTGCACTCCATTCCCCCCAGAGCCATGATGTCAAACTTTTGCCAAAGCTGGCTTACATTGCTTTCTTTTTTGGGCCTTAAGCCATAGAATAATATTTCTGCCAGAGCATGTTCCTTATCCTCACTCTCACCTGGGCTCTTATTTCCCTTCTCAGTAATTAACCTCTTGAATCCTAGAGACATCTAAACTGTATTGCAAATCCAAGGGAGTAATAGAAAATTGTAAATTATTATTACTACAAAATTATAAATATACTAGTTGAAGAGTCCGTTACATGGGCCACAGTGCCACTGCCAGCTGGTTGCGGGGCAGTCATGCACAGTAGAGACTGCCCACGCTGCAGCTGATACAGTGCCAGCCAGTCGTGGGGCAGTCATGCACAGTAGAGACTGCCCGCATCGCTGCTGATACAGAGCTGGATGTTCCTTCGGAGGGCCTCGCTCTATATCAGCCGTGTCACGGGCAGTTTCTACTGTGCATGACTGCATCGTTACAAACTTTCTAGTGAATTTATCATATAGGATATTGGGTAATGTGACCAGATTTCCTTTTAAATGTAAGATGCTTATGAAAAACACACAATGCAGGTAGAACAGATTTAAGCCATTGGTGGGTTCTGGGCAAAGTAAAATGAAGTGGGACCCCTTAACCCTTTGGATTCTAGAGAGGTCACCAACAAATTGGCTTGCAATGTGATGGAGATCTTTAGCATCCAAGTGGTTCAATAATAACTGCACCTGTTTTTTTCCCTTCTGCTAAATGTAAGTTATGAAACTTAGAATTATCTTAGTGCAGCTCTGAATCTATATTAAATCATCTTAATAGAGTGTTGAGATCATACGTACATTGACACAATGCTAAGTGCTTGTACTATGATCACCTCCCCCTCACCTATAACTGGGGGAACATAGGGAATATGCACATTTCAGCATAGCCCTGCACTATGTACCTGTCTAAATGTGAGGTCTGGTCAGCCTAGCTTACACCTACTGAAGCTTCAGAAAATAACAGGTTTTATTTTTTCCCTATAGTACGACTGGAAACGACTGGGCATGTGAGCATATAGTAACATAGTAAGTTAGGTTCGAAAAAGACATCAACTTCATCATTTGCCTCATAACACAGAAACATGAGAATTAAATATACCTTCCTGCCTCCAAAAATAGTTTTAGTCTATTTACCGGAACTTCCTGTTTTACCTACTAATATACAGTATAACCCTATGTGTTCCCTCTTGAAAGAAATGCATTTAATGTTCTCTTAAATATGTCCGTTGTATCTGCCATTGTCACATCCTTAGGCAAAGAATTCCACAGTTTAACAGAACTTACTATAAAAATAACCTTTATCTGCTGAAACTTAACCTCCTTTCCTCTGATTGTAATGGATGACCCCTAGTTATCTGATCCAGCTTTGGAATGAAAAGCTCACTAGAGAGATCTGTGTACTGACCGTGCATATACTTATAGAATGCAACAAGAGCCCTCCTTAAGCATCTTTTCTCTAGAGCAGGACTGTCCAAGTTCAATCCTCAAGGGACAACAAAAGGCCAGGGCTACCAAAAGGCCAGGATTTAAGGATTTCCCTGCTTAAGTACAGGTGAGTCAGTCAAAATGAATGAGCCACTGATTAATTCATCTGCGCTTAATCAGGGAAATTCTTACATCCTGGCCTGTTGATGGCCCTTGAGGACTCAACTTGGACAGCCCTGCTTTAGAGTAAATAAACCGAATTTGGCTAACCATACTTCATTCTTCATCCACCATTCCCTTTAACCCCTTGTGGTCACCTCACACGCATGTGCTGTCACTTAAGGACCACGGAGCATTTTTTTTTTTTTTAGAATTCAATTTGGGACTCCCCGAATGGTGTGCAGCAGCGCGGGGAGCCTGGAATTCCATGACGATTTAGGACCTTCATGAGTTCTTAACGGAAAACAAGCCATGGCAATCCTGGACCATCATGGGTCCTTAAGGGGTTAAGAAATGGCGCGCAAAACTGTACTGCGTATTTGATGCAGCTTGTTTTCTAATTCCCAAAAAATGGTATGGTTTTGTACCTTTGTCATTTCTATAATTGGTAAAACCATAAAAAAAAGAAAATGAAAGATTGTAGCTGGTATAGGTTTTTGCTGCTAGCACCCCCTACAGAATGTCAACCAATACCAATAGGGTGTCATTTTTTTCATAAGAGAAGTAAATAGTGAATACAGCTGAAATCTCCATAGGTTTTCAGTACGCTTGAAGTGGTGGAAATGTAAAAAAATGCCTATTTTCTTAAAGCAAAACAAAAAACGTATATCATTTTTCATGTGTAACTACAAAGTAAACTACAAGAATCTTAACAGGTTGATAGCAAAATGCTGAAAATGTGTTTGGCATCCAGGGTTCACAAAATAAATGAATAAAAATCAGCAAGTCTCAGGCACTGAAAGGGTTAAAACCTTACCTCTAGCGCCTGGAGCTAAGAATCACTTCTATTTAGGATACTCTACATGTGCATTAAAAGTTAAAAGGCATTGTGGAGATTGGGCAGCAATGTGGAAATGGGGGCAATGTGGGGATTGTGGGCAATGTGGGAATTGGGGGACAATGTGAAGATGGGGGCAATGTAGAGATGGGGTCAATGTTCAGATTGGGGGGCAATGTGGGGATTGGGGGACAATGTGGATATGGGGGGGCAATGTGGAGATGGGTATCAATGTGGAGGTGGCCAGTGAAGATGGCCAATGTGGTTGAGGGGGGGGCCAATGTGGTCGGGGGGGCCCATGGCAATTCGTGCACCAGGGACCGGTGACTTCTAGTTATGCCTCTATCATCACCTTAACGTTCCAGGACTGTCACACACTTCTGTCCTTTGAGGACAAATGACAATCCTGGCATGCTAAGAGTTAATGATCGCAGCATGCCTCCAGGACCGGTCTTTCCCCCGTGGCTCGGCACGTGATCAGTGCTACAGTAATCTATGTCAACTTTGCTTTTGTCACTGTTCTCTCCCTCTCTACACCTCATTGTAATCATGAAGCAGAGAAACACAGAGAACACATCTCCCAGTGCCTCAAAGAATCAAAGATGGTGCACTTTTGTTTTAGGTGGTGATGCTGAGGGCAGGACTGGTGGGGAGAGCACTTAATATACTTGAACCTATTAAAGTATATGAACAACTGCATGCCGTTTGGGGAGCTCTGAATCGGATCATCAAAAAACATTTTTTTTAAAATGCTCCATCGTCCTTAAGTGCCGGTCATCAAGGCCTGTCCTTAAGGGGTTAAACTATTTAGTTGTTTTTTCACTCTGCCTGCTTTCTCTTGAACAAAGACACACAGGCTATTAGGATTTTCCAGCCATAGTAAAGTAAGTTTGTGTTTGTGTGGGTAAAGTGACCAGATATCCCTATAAATGATGGATGCTTATGAAAGACACCCCCTGTACAGTCACGCAGAAAGAAATTCTTATATGCTTCCCACATTTAAAGGGATATTTGGTCACTCTGGGGAAGGGAGGATTATTATTAGAAGGTGTTAACTCTCTTTTAAATTAAAAAAAAATCATCATAGTACCCCATGGAAATGTATCATTTTTCATAGTAACCCAACAGCAAGAACACTTGCTTAAAACCACCCAGATCTGCAACCTTGCAGTATTTCCAACCAGTGGCAATTTATTTTCCTGATTTCTGTACTCCCTGGTAGAGAACATGATTACCATAATGATATGACATAAAACAAATCACTGGAGAAGTGTGTATTTTGAAATAAGGTATGTTTCAGCCACTTATCTCCAGGTCTGAGTGCAGTATGTTTGATAGAAAACACAGCTGGTTCAGCTTAAACACCTCAGTGTGTCAGCTGGTTCTTGGACACGTAATACTATACTGAGAAAGATATCTGAATTACATAGAGCTGATTGTAAGAATCTGATAATAATAACTTTACATTCTTAGTCACATGTCAATGAATTCCTTTTAACTCACTAGAGGCCGAATGTTCAAAAGAAAAGTGTAGTTCTGGGGCAAACCATTTGCACTGTAGGTGAGAACTAAAAATTCCCAAATTTCTCATTGATTTAAATGGGAAATATCACCCCTTAAATGCTAGAGATGTCATTGTGAAGCAATGAATTGGAGACCTCTAGCATTCATGGTGTGAAAATCCTAATTTAACCCTTTGAGTGCATTTGTAATGTGTTGCATACCCCTCTGGCACTCAAAGGGTTAAATCAATGGGAATTCTTAGTTCTCCCCTAGAGTAGGCTGACCAGACCTCACTTTTAACTGGGGATGCATAGAAAAAATGCATACTGCAGGACTGCTTTGATTTCAGTGAAGTACTGAATTATGCCTATTTCCTATGTGTCCCTGGCTAAAGGTGAGATCTGGTAAGCCTACCCTAGAGTACAAATTGTTTGCTCCAGAGCTCCACTTTTTTTTTTAACATAAGGCCCAAGGTGTCTCTTGGACTCAGGATTTCAAAATTGAAACTGTTTTATTGTATCGTGTACAAGTAAGAGTCATTATAATTATCATTATAAAATATTATGGGCTTCCTCAAGAGAGGAGCTATTCTGCAATAAACCAAAAGAACCATAGAAGAAAAATGGCAATTCCCATAGCTTTAATTGGGGCTTTTTTTAGTCTTTGGATGCTATAGTGTCCTCTAACTCATTGCTTGCCAACTCATCTCTATCATTCAAGGGGTTAAAAGCCTAATCTAAAACAATTGGAAATTGCTGAACTCTTATTTCAATCCTTTGATGTGGGGACATAACTACAGGGGGTGCAGTTGTGCCAAGGTCCATCATCCAAGGTGTCACCATCTGCCCCAGGTCCAATAGATTCTGGTTATGCCTCTGGAATGTCACTCCCGATGCTGTAAGTTGTTTTATTCAAACAGTATAACAGTTCAAATAATCAGGAAGTAAATTTACAATGCGTTTACTTCCTGATAGTTCTAACTGACAGGAAGTTATTTGACAGTTTCTGTCACATTTTTGGAGAACTGTATGTCACTGATTTTCCTCTCAATTAGTATGTAACAGAATAACTAATTGCAATAAGACCACTAGAAGGCACTGTTAATGTAAAACATCATGGCTTTAAACTGTAATAACTATGGAAATATGCATCTCATGGCGGTGGAAGTACTCTTACTTTACTCAACAGGAAAAGTCCTACAATATATATTTTTTCATTTATTGCTCCTTTACGTGACCAAAAAAAAGGTTTGCACCAGGGCCTCCTAATGACTAGTTCCACTACTGCAATGATGCAATTGGTTTGCTCTAGAATTGCACATCTTTAGCTTGATGAACTTGGTAACAGCATTTCTACATAGAAAGCTATACCAACAGTGACACCTAGCGGTAAAAACTTTTGAATGATTTATCTTCCAGCTATGGGCATACAATACACTTGTTTTAGTTAGCAGAAAAAACATTACACTATGTTGCTTTTCTTATACTAAAATATTACCATTATTTTAAATTCCCCTTCTTGAATGCAGGTGAGTAAATTAGCATGAATGAGGCTCTGGTTACCTCTGCAGGAAAATTCTTAATTAGAGTGAGCATAAGAGAGAGAGAGTGTGTATGCATGTTTTTTGAGACATTGAAGCATAGGCACGTCTTTTTCTTTTTGTTTTCTAATGAAGCATCTAGAAAAAGCAGACCATCAAAAGGCAAAAAGTCCCTAACTTTACTGCCTGTATGGTAAAAAATCCTTGCTTTTGGTTTAGTAAAATGTGCCGTTCCTCTGTTCTTAGTGGATGACCTCATGTGTTCTGCTCATCTTTTCGAGTAAATAGTTCCTTGGATAGTTATTTGTATTGACCTCAAATGTATTTGTAAAGTGGTACTCATATTGCTCATCTTCTCTAATGCAAACAAGCCCAGCTAGTCTGTCTTTATAACTCAGATAGTCTAATCCCTTTATCAGTTTTGTTGAATATCTCTGTGTTTCTACCAGTTCAATGTCTTTTTTAAGAACTGGTTCTCGAAACTGTACTCTGTATAAAGGAACAAAAATGGATAATCAAAGGACTGCCCTCCACATCTACAGACATTCAGGATATGATCCCACAGATCCCAAGAATAGGTTCACTTCATTTGTTGCTTTAAATAAATAAACAGGGGAACCCAGGAAGACCTGTAATATCTGGGGTGGAATCACTGACTGAAAATATCTCTGGTTGGGTAGAAAACATACTAATAACTGTAGTAAGAAGCACAGCCAGCTACCTACAAGATACCACAGACCTACTAAACAAACTGGCTACTATAGGTCCAGTACCTGAGGGGACAATGTTGTCTACTATGGATTTTGAATACAGATATCACTCGTCAAGATGGCCTAGCAGCTTGCAAGGAATTTTTGGACCAACTTACACTCCATAGCACTTACTCCTTCTGTGTCCCACCTACCTTCCTCTAGACTGTAAGTTCTCACAAGCAAGGCCCTCTGATCCTTTTGTTTTCTATGTTTCATTTGTACTGTTTAATGTCTCTGTATATCTATTTCCTATTGTACAGCACTGTGAAATAAGTTTGTGCTATATAAATAAAGAATAATAATAGCCTACCCAAGATCTAGCTTCCTTTCCTAATGTGTCTTCATCATCTGAAGTTTTGTAGTTATCTGTATCTGATAATTCTATTACAAGAATAATGAGTAATGACCAGGCCTCTTCTCCTGTTGTATAAAGATATTGGGGTATGTTTGATTTGGAGAATATAGGAAATTAAAGTAATCCTGAGATACCTTGTCATATAGGTGTTGATCTGGTCAATAAAACGTGGAAAATCTCCTCTATGGATTTTTACCCTATTCGGTGTAGAGGTAATGCCATAGAAACTTTGCGAATATCGGTTTAAAAGGAGCTAACTAATATTTATGACAAGATCAGAGGAAAGAGCTTTACCCATGACAATTTCAGTAGATTGGATGGCTGTCAAGGAACTCATGGAACATGATACTCTGGTTATCAGGAATGCGGACAAGAGTGGAAGTGTATTGTTTTGGATTCAGCACAGTATCATCTAGAATCCCTCAGACAATTACATGACTACAACTCATATTCCATACTAGTGAGGGACCCCTTCAACTGTTATGCTAGGTTTCTTAAACAATTGGTGGAGGAGGGAGTGCCGCTAGTTATCTAGAAGGGTAGCTGATTTCATGCTGGTACAATTTCCTTAGGTGCCTATCTTCCATCATATGCCCAAGGTGCATAAGCCTGATTGTCCACCTTTGGCCAGACCAATAGAGTCTGGTATAGATTCTCTGAATGACAGTCTATCAGAGAAAGTGGATTCATATCTACAACCTTTGGTATTTAGATTATTTAGTTATACCAGTTATTCTGGTCACCTTTTGTTTAAACTATCTAACACAGAGGTGAAATCTGATTATGCTTGATGTTCTATGGATGTTGCATCACTATACTCTGCTATACCGCATGATAAAGATCTTCATGTGGTAAGATATCATTTGGATATATATAGCACTTCCACTTATTTGAAAGAGTTTCATTTGTCAGCCATTGATTATCTACTCAAACATAACTTTTTAAGTCTGATGATGTGTTTTTCTTCAATAATGTGGGACCCCTATGGGACTAAATTTACTCCTTCCTTCGCCAGCATATATATGGGTTGGTTTGAAGAAATTTTCATCTATAGTACTCAAAACAGTTATTGACACCATATTGTTTTGTACATTCATTATATAGATGATTTATTATTCATTTGGTCAGGTCCTGAGGAGTCACTTGTATCCTTCTTCAGTTATTTGATCTTGAACACAATCTCAACCTGACATTCACCTTTGAATACCCGAAGAAGGAAATTTATTTTCTGTACATAAGGCTCATGTTTAATGACACCAGGGTTTCTGCTACTGTATATAGAAAACCCTGTAAGGGTAATTTGTTATTACATACAAAGTCATGTCATCCTAGACACACAATTAAAGGGATTCCGATCTGGCAATTCCTGAGGACTCGTAGGAAATGTTCTGATGACAACGAGTTTAAAGTACATCGGAATGATGTTTAGGCCCTTGTTCTCACTGAGGGTCTATCCTGCGTTTTTTTTTTTGGAAAATGCCTATCGGAGGACTAAATCCTTAATTAGAGAAACCTTGATTAGTAAACAAGCACAGAGTAGTAATGATAACCCCATAAAACATATGCCTTTCATCACGGACTATGGTTTGAAATTTACTTTGATTAAAAGTATCATGAAGAAATATATCACCATTTTATGGGGCAATAGTCGTCTTAGGACGCATCTACAGTCAATGTGAAAATATGTATCTAGAAGAGCCCCCACATCAGGGAGGACTCTTTCCCAAGTTTGTTTAGGAGCACCCAAAACCAGTACCTACATGGCTGAACACGGTCGGGATGTATCGTCTGTTCATATTGCACAAACTGGAAATTCCTTCACTAGCTCCAGCACTGGAAAACATATCATTTGAGACAATATATCAGCTGTAAGACCATTCATGTTGTCCATCTTCTTACGTGTCTGAAGTGTATAAAACAATATGTGGGGCACACCATTAGGGCATTGAAGGACAGAATGACTGAGCATGTTAAGTCTTTCAAGAACAAAGCACCACTACACTTGTGGCACACTACTTTATTGACTGCTGTAATTCAGACCTTTCAGACCTGTCAAGAGACAGAGAGTTCTTGTCTCAGAGGGGGGAGACCCACAAGTATTTTTGGATAATGGAGGTCAAATGGACTTTATACCCATCCACTAGGTGGCTTAATGGTATGAATTCAGAACACGTTGTCAGTCTTTTTGTGCATCATTAAGATTGATGTATTGTTCATTGGTTGATTTTTGGATTATTCTTGCACGAGGTGCAAAGTGAATTTTTACATTCAGACATTTACCTGGGTTTACTGTATGTTTTTAATCCATTTCTGATCTGGGAATTCTATTGGATCAGATGGTGAGCCATCATTTATTAGAATATCCTTTATTTTTGTATGTTTTTTTGCATTGTCCCTTTTGTTATAAGCATGTTCCTTTGTATCATTATGGGATTTTGATGCTAGCTCATGTACAACTTCATTGACTATGGGATTTAATTGAGTATGTGTACTCTTGATTGGTAACATCTTTATTATAAACATGCATATGTTTGAACTTGGAGGTTTCTGTTGACCATTATTTCATATCCTTTTAAATTTTTGGTCATCAGGTTTGTTTTGAATTATCCGGACAACCATAGTTAGAGCATGGGTAGGAGAGTCCATTTTGATCTTTGTTACCAGATATGGTTTTACATGATCTGAGAGACTGAGGTAGAGCTACATAGATGTGCCCTTCCTGTATGGTTAGTACCAACTGATCTTAATTATTTTAATTGTATTCATGTAACGGTTTTATCAGACACTCAGACCAGAGGTAAAAAATAAAACACAGTTTTATTGAGAACAAATGAGGAACACGGCCCCCTAAGGGCAGACATAGGTAATGACACGTAACTGAAGGAAAATATGGATGTATAGCAGACACAGTATGGATAAGAGCAATACTGTATAATGCAAAGGGAACAGAGTATAACAAGGGTTAAAGTCCAATGCAAGTAATCAGTCTCTGTTGTGCTAGACACACTTGCGCTAGAGCTAAATGGTACTAGAGCCAGGAGCACTCTGCCGTGCGTAACGGGATTAACAACACTGCGTGAGCTGAATAGGACCAGAGCCAACGGCACCCTTCCGGTGCTAAACGGGTTAATAACACTGCGAGAGCTGAATAGGACCAGAGCCAGTAGCAACCCTTGTGCGTTAACGGATACACAAACACTGCAAGAGCTGAATGGGACCAGAGCCAGTAGCACCCCTTGGTGCGTTAACGGATACACAAACACTGCCAGAGCTGAGTAGGACCAGAGCCAGTAGCACCCTTCCGGTGCATAAATGGAGCTAGTAATATTGCAAGAGCTATCGGTATCACAGTTAATGGATGCCACAACTGCTCTGCAAGTATAGCGGACAGGCTCGGTAATGAAGTCAACCAGCACAGCAAATGTTAACGGAGAGGCTCGGTATTGGAGGCAACAAGCTCAGCAAGTGTTAACGGAGAGGCTCGGTATTGGAGGCAACAAGCTCAGCAAGTGTTAACGGAGAGGCTCGGTATTGGAGGCAACAAGCTCAGCAAGTGTTAACGGATAGGCCCAGTATCTGAGGCAACAAGCACTGCGAGTGTTAACGGACAGGCTCGGTAACGGAGGCAACGAGCTTAGCAAGTGTAACGGATAGGCACAGTAAGGGAGGCAACGAGCTCAGCAAGTGTAACGAATAGGCTCAGGATCGGAAGCAACTAGCACTGCAAGGGTGAAGTGGGAGGTCAGCATATACTGCTCAAAATACACAGTTCACAATGTCGCCAGGCGGCATAGACGAGATCTCACTGGAACAGGATCACAGGACACAGGTCAGGAAGCAGGAACGTCAGCCAGGCCGGGTCAATCACGGAGCAGGAACGTCAGACAAGCCGGATCAATCACGGAGCAGGAACGTCAGCCAGGCCGGGTCATACACGGAGCAGGAGCGTCAGACAAGCTGGATCAATCACGGAGCAGGAACGTCAGCCAGGCCGGGTCATACACGGAGCAGGAACCAGTAGAATAGTCAGGCAGGCCAAATCGGTACACAGGAACGCAGGAACACAGCAACGGAAGCACTGGTACTGGAACACCACGAAAGGGCACCTGACAGGTGCCAGAGGCCAGGTATAAGAAGGCCACACTGGGCGGGTTTAACCAAACTCCACCAATAGGAACACACCACAGCAGAGAATGACAGAAAATCACAGGAGCCGTGATAATTCATTTGTATCTAGAGTGTTTAAACTTTGATGTTTTGGGTCACAATTCACCTATGATTAATGTGTGATGCTTTCATGAAATGCAGAAGGCAGATCTTGAATATGAGATTATCATAACTAGCGATGGGTGAAAATTTCCGCCTCAAACTGAAATCAGCAAAAAATGGCACTTTCTTCTTGGCAAAAAATTTCCCATGAAAGTACCAATTTTCCACTTTTTTTCCACCTAGCTCATACCATTGAAATCAATGGGAACATTGAAGTTACACACAACATAAAATAAATATTATTTAATTTCCCAAAGGCATAGTATAAAAGGGGCACGAGGGTGCCTGTGTTGGTGGGGTGTGGGGAAAGAATCAGTTGAACAGGGGATGATTTTGGGGGGGTTGTTTACTGGGATTGGGGGGCACTTAATAAAAAAAGAAATCCTAACTAAAATAAAAACCAAAAGACATCGTATAAAGGGGTTTGAGGAGGGTGCTTGTGTTGGTGAATGAATGAATCATTTGAACAGGGAATTTGTTTTGGGGGGTTTCTTGATGGCTATTGGGGGGACAGTTAATAAAAAATAAATCAATAAAATAAAATAAGACATTTGCATGTAATGTGATAGAGACAGGAACCCCTTGACATAAGTTGCCACTGGGGTGGACTGATACTTGACTTGATAGAGTATTTCGTAGAGGATGATTTGTTGTTGTCCTGAGGAAACATTGATTTTGTAGGACTTAAGCTTGTTTGGCACACGCCCTAAGAAAACATTGCTTTGTAGGACTTAGGCTTGTTAGAAACCCCCCCCCCAAAAAAAAAATTGTTTATTTTTTGTAGGACTATGTTTTTTTAAGTTATTTATTTTTTATTTTTCAAAGCACAAGCCCTGAGAAAAAAATGCCCTATTGGCCTAGTGCCAGTAGGTCATGCTGGCCAGTAGGCACTGGCCATTGTCAAATGTCCTCCTGAGTCCTAAGATGCAACTGCTGTTCGTACTGCTGTTGCTGAGTTGTTTAAGCAGCAGGATGATTAGGCAGCTGAAAGGGAATGGGATCAACAATAGCAGTAACATGGAAGATGAAGGTTCTACTTGCCATGACTGGCTACAGTGATGCGCTTGAGGCATTAGCAGAAGAATAAGTAGCCCCAGTATATGTGGAGAAAAGAACAAGTTGGCCATTAAATCTGCTCCACCTGCCCCTCCTCCAAAATCGTCATGGGTGTGTTGTTATTAGAATATATATGTTTCCCTTGAGAACAGGAACTGTGGCTTCCATCAGCAGCTGCAATGTGCACAGTGTGTGTGTGGTAAATAACATCTGGATTCACAATTGTATCCAAACACCATGACACCCTAAACCAAGTACTGCCGTTGTCACTGTACCCTTTGTCCAGACCCCGCCAAGGACACATGACAACTTGCTGACAGTTTAATAGTAAAGATAACCCTCCCTGCCAGAATCCTAGCATATTCTGTGGGATGGAATCTCCTCAGATGCCACCTGATGACCTGGTATCGATTCTCCACCACACTGGCATGTGTGGTCAGTGCACCACACAGTGTGCAATGGGGAGAGATGAACTGCCATATCCTAACATCAAAACAGTGGCTATCATTTGGTGGGGGAGGTAACAATGAACAAGGTGGATTGGCAGGAGATGTACTTGTTGCCCTAGAGGAAGAAGGTGATGTTTATGGCGAGCTAGTTGTTTCACTCGTCATGGAGCTTCCAGTGTCTGTCTGGGTTTCTTTATTCTTCCTCCTCTTTGATCTCCACCTCTCTGGAGAGTCAGGGGGACAGCACGTCTGCCACAGGTACAACACTAGTGGCTGCAGGAACAGCAATGGTGGCACTGGCAGCAGGGACAGCATGTCTTGCAGCAGGCACAGGCAGCTGACCTGTCCTGCTCTCACTAGTACTACCCTTTTCTCCCTTCCCTCCCATTCCCTTTTCTTCCTTCCCATTACCTTTTCTCCCTCCCTTCCTATTAAATTCCCCAAGATCCCTTGGGGTGATTTAGAGGGACTGGACAGCATTGGTTCAGTACTACTAGTCGCTTCCTCCTCCTCCTCAGACTCAGTGGACACATAAGGGTCCTTCCAGCTCATCCATTATTATTTTTCAGCCTGCCCATAGTGATAGCAGTCACTATGAGCCTTTCCTGCCTCAATTTTTGCAAAATATCACAACAGAACAGCACAGCACGTCTATCTCACTCTGTAGCTGCTTCTATTGTGTCTGCCGTCAGAGAAAATGTCACTTTTTATAGCAGAAGTGCAAAAACAATGTAAATCAATAGGCGGAAACTTTATAGCCATTGAACAAATGGCGACAAATTTTGGCCAATGGGCGAAAGATGCTAAAATTTTGACCGCTAGTTTTAAAGCAGATATTCCCACAAAAAAGCAGATAACAACATGGTTTTTGCGAAATTTCCCGCGGGAACACGGCAACAAATTTCATCCGCCCCTAGTCATAACATCACCTCCTGATGGTTTTTGTATAGAGCTTAATTTAATGCATTTATAAAAACAGTTGAGAGATTTTTATCTTCAATGGGGTGACTGGCTGCTTGTCGTTTGTGGATCTGTTGAACACTCCCTTCCTGTTGTCTTACCCAAGAAGCACAATGCACAATTAGTTTTCTTTTGGGGAAGATTTATATCTACAAAAAATGCGAGTAAAGATAGCAACCCAATATGATATTTTATTCATGACATTTAGTATTAAACAACTTGATTTCTTCCACTAAATAGATGATATCCTGTTAATCTGTGTGATTAAGGGTGATTGGCTAAGGGAAGTCACCTGGCTGCAGTGTTACTATAAATACAGTCCCCAGGGTCTTTCAGCCTGCTCTTTGAGACTGCATTTCTTGTGACTGCAGACAAGGGAAGAGGAGTTAGAAACAAATCTGGAGATGGAATAGAATCAGGAGTTGGAAATCAGCAGAGCTCTGAGGTGATAATAATTTCAAGAGAGTTACTGCATTCACATTGAAAGTTGGTTACTTACTTTAGAGTGAGCATTAGAGGACAGTATTAATCTTATTCAATTGCAAAATCAAGCATGAGTGATAGCAGGTTAGACCATCTCACGCAATGCACTTCTTGTCACATGTTTGAACAGTTGGATCAATCGTTCAAGGGGTCATATCGATGTGCCAAGTGTGAGCATATTTTCTTTTTAGAGTCTAAGATATTGGATTTGGAAAGAAATATTGCAACATTGTGAGACATTGGAATCCTGGAAAGGAGTTTAGAACTCACAGAGCAGGTAGTATGTGGGGTTAGTGGTGAAGAGGGTGGCGTTGTAGATGAGGAGCGACAGGTAGGCAGCTGGTCAACAGTAAGGAGTGGAGGTAGTGGGCAGAGGAAGAGGAAGGCCAGTTCTGAGTTGACTCAGTCCAACAGATTTGCAGATTGTGTGAAGATGTGGATAAGGATAGCTCAGAATTGGCAACACTGGAGAGGGCTAATTCCTCTAGCAGCCGGGGGAACAGTCCTCCTTCCAGGCTAGATGGGATACAGAGTAGGCAGAAACCAAGAAAGGTGGTGGTAATAGGGGACTCTATTATTAGGAGGGTATATTGGGTAATCTGCCACCAGGAAAGTGAATGCCGAACAGTATGTTGTCTCCCGGCTGCTCGGGTTTGGCATGTTGCGGCATGATGTCAGATTGATGGTACCAATAGGTGTGACTAAACAGGCACACAGAGAATTTTATACCTGTCTCCGTTCAGGTAAAAGATCTATTGAAGGTCCCTGCTTGGAGAAACAGGAGTGTGAAAACCAGCAGAAAAAAGGAAGACCATGTCCTTGTTGCAAAATATATATTTATTAAAACAACAAATACATTCATCTAAAATATCACAGGTTATAACCCCTTATGTGTTTCGATGCTGTTATACCACTCTATCAAAAGTCAAAGGCCGAAATGCAAAAAGATGCTGCCTCTGTATTCACATTAACATATAAATCATCCCCCTGTCACCTATTTGCTCACTGGAGACAAGCCTTCACCATCTGAACCTCCATGAATGGTCCAATTTAAAACAGATTCTCATCCACCAAGTCTATGGGTATATCTTATGGTGTCCAGTGTGCACAAGTAGCTCAAAGGCACATGGAAGAGGGAGCATCACATAAAAAACAGTTGATCAAAATGGTAAATAAAACAGTGGTGCTTCAGTCTCTCTCAAACCTGCAAGCTTATATATTACACAAACCTCATAGATGTCTGTATCACTGTGCCCGTGATCTTCTCCGTGACATTACCTGACTTCTCCACTGGTGCGTGGCAGCATGTCTGTTCACTGCCTGGCTTCCTGTTTGCATCATGCTTCACGACAGCGAGCTCGCTATTTTGTAGTTGCTGTCTACTTGACTGATCTATGCGCCGCCTCTCCTAGAGGCGTTATATGCAGCCTCCAAACATTGCTTCAGTGCCCTTTTGTGGTGTATCTGAGCATTGCTTTTATTCCTCGTTGTGACCCATTCTTGGCTTCTGATTCCGATCTATGTATGACCCTTGGCTCTGTCTGACTACCCGATTTGTGCCTGAACCTCTGGCCTTGTCTAACTACCCGTTCCTTGCTCGATCTCTGGCTCCATCTGCCTACCCTATCCGTGTATGACCCCTGGCTCGGCTGACTTCCTGCACCGTTCTTACTCTGGCTTTGTCTGACTACCTGTTACGTGCTTGACCTTGGCTTTGTCTGACTCCGCTTTCGCTATACTTGGGCCTGGCTCCCTCTCCGTGCAGGTCCCGAGGCCTGGTCATTGCCACCGTACTACTCCAGGTTCTGTCTGACAGTTTGGCCTTGTACCGCTCTGGTCTACTTAGGATCCCGCTGGAACCCTAGCGTTCTAGGGTGTTGTGTCTCTTGCTCGAGCGTTCTAGGGCATTGCGCCTCTGCTAACCCTAGCGTCCTAGGGTGTGATCGACCGCTTATCACCCTTTTACATCTCAGATGGTACCCAGAACCGTACTCTAAGTTCTCTGCCGTGTTCCTGGTTCTAGTATTCGGGCCTAGGTTCAGTGTCAGCTCCTGGGTAGTGGACTGTAGCACTGTCTCCATGCCTGACCCTGGGTAAGGTTGGGGAAGTGCTAAATTGCTATTCATTATATATATCTTTCAATAAAGGGGTGTTGATTTTATCTGTACCTGTCAGAGTCTTTATTTTGTCTAGTTATTGTGATGGTCTGATATTCAGATACCAACAAGATTACATTAATTGATCATACCAGTTTTACTTATAACTGGCAAGATATTATTAACAGGCTTGGCATAAAGCACAAGAGGGATTATAAATTTCACACAGTATAGATTTCAACTGCCCCATAAATTGAATAATCTCTAATAATATATGTGCCTATTAGTGTTGAGCGAGCACCCCGATGCTCGGGTGCTCGGGTGCTCTGACCGAGCACCCCCTGAGGCTCGAGTGCTCGGCCGAGCACCCGAGCCCCATTGAAAAGCATGGGGCGACACGAGCATTTCACCAGGCACCCCCTGCTCTGATGAGGGGAGGGTGCCTGGTCAATGCCCCCCTTCATCTCCGCTATGCCCCCTTCATCTCTGAATGCCCCCTTCATCTCCGCAATGTCCCCCTTCATCTCCGCTATGCCCCTCTTCCACAATGTCCCCCTTCATCTCCGCTATGCCCCTCTTCCACAATGTCCCCCTTCATCTCCTCTGTGCCATAGAGGAGATGAAGGGGGACATTGTGGAAGAGGGGCATAGCAGAGATGAAGGGGGACATTGTGGAAGAGGGGCATAGCGGAGATGAAGGGGGACATTGTGGAAGAGGGGCATAGCGGAGATGAAGGGGGACATTGTGGAAGAGGGGCATAGAGTCTATGCCCCTCTTCCACAATGTCCCCCTTCATCTCCGCTATGCCCCCTTCATCTCCGCAATGCCCCCGTACCTCCAGTCCCTGGTGGTCCAGCGGAGCGTCTTCTGATCTGTGCCTCTTCCGGCACAGATCCCCGCCACCCGAACATGGCGGGAGAGCACATGGCGGTACTCGACGAGTACCGCCATGTGCCGAGCAGAGCGATGCTCGAGCCGATCCGAGCATCGGCCGAGCACGCTCGCTCAACACTAGTGCCTATCTCTAACCATACCCAGTTGGAAAATTGGCACCTGGGGTGTTGGTGGTGGATTGTGGTGTCAATAAAATACATTTGTAAAAACACAGAATAGGAGAAAAACAAACAAGGGGTGCCCCTGTGCATATCAACAGGATGCTGTTGATCCACACTGGGGCACCCAATGTTTGATTTTCTCCTATTCTGTGTTTTTACAAATGTATTTTTTGACACCACTATCTATATCAAGGACCAAATCATACAGGCATCCCTGTATCACCAACCAATGGACAGACCCTCATACCTCAGATATTACAATTTTTACCTGAAACATACCAAGCACTTCATCTACAGCCAAGCTATATAATACAGCCCAATCTGTTCAGACAGTATAGACAGGATCCAATATCTCCATTCACTAAAGAGGGGATTCAGAAATCAGGGGTACCACCCAAGAATAATAGACAATAAGATGCACAGAGACAATAAATTATCAAGAAACACTTGGTCCGCATACTGAAAGGGAACATTTGAACACAGAGATAAACACAGACTTGAGCCTGGGTGTGGGCTTCATGTCCCATTATAATAGAACATCTTCGAATAGATTATTGTAAATAGACAGTGTCTCACCAACTCCCAGACTAACAGACTTTTCACACCTTAATGAACATTTCCTTGTTCCTAGGACTTTAATCAAATCCTTTGTATATCCATGCAGACTGTATGTTTACTAAGTTAATTGTCCCCCCATTGTGCATTCATAAAACTTATCCCAAATGTGTGTCATATACTGTAAATATAAATGAAGTGCTATTCCAGCTTCCAGTGCCCTGAAATTTTGCACTTTCTATATTCTTAGTTATCCATTAAAATGTACTGCCTTTACATCCCTCCTGTCAGTACTTTGTTACTAAAGTACACTGTACACTGTAAAAGTGATATGAAAAGTAGTAGTAATAAACATTTTAAGAACACTGAAAACAGCAAGTCACATTCTAGTCTTGCTGGCATAACGGAGGAGGGTGTAGCAGTTAAAACAAATGTTGCATCTGACAGTGAGAGTAATAACATAAATCCTTAAATTTGGGAAAAACAAAAAAAATGAAAAATATAAATAAACTTCAAAAAGCCTAGAAGAATATGAAACTAGTGTGGAGGGCGTGGTAGGCTATGCTCATCATGATGAACTAATCAATGAGAATTATGATCTAGAATATATCAGTCTAGCATTTTCCACTTCTTCTGATACAGATTAAGTAGAGAGTGAGAGATGGTGGTGATATGGCTATAACATAAGATTAAAGGAAAAGGCTCAATCTTCCACCACCGAAAAAGGGGCAGTAATACCGATTTATAAACTTTCTTAGAGATCAATTGGAACGTCTGACTCAGGACAAGTAAGTCTAAAAATACACAGTCATGTTATTCATCATGATCGTGACATCCCTTACAAGCAGCATCATAGGTATTCCTGTTCAAGATGAGTTCCTGAATATATTCCCTTAGCAGCCCCTCAAACAGTTTCCCTACCACAGATTTCAAGCTTACAGGTCTGTAATTTCCCAGCTGGGATTTTGATCCTTTTTTAAATACGGGCACCACATCTACATTACGCCAATCCGTGAGCACCATACCTGGAAATAAAAGAATTCCTGAAAATCAAAAATAATGGTCTGGCCAAGGGCTAGCTTAGCTCTTTAAGTACCCGTGGGTGTATATAATCCAGGCCCGGGGCTTTGTCTACCTTAACACCATTTAACTGTTTTAACACTTTTTCTTGTGTCAGTCAATACCATGTTTGCTGTGACTGTTCTGTAAAAGTAGTTTGCAGGTTCTTGTCCATCGGGTCTTCCTTGGTAAAAACAGAAGAAAAGAAATGATTTAAAGTATCTGCATTCTCTCTGTCCCCACTGACCATCTCACCTGTTTCAGATAACAAAGACCCAACATTAGGGATGGGCAAAACTTGTCGCCATATTCCCGTGGGAAATTTAATAGAAACCACGCTATCAGCTTTTTCGTGGGAAAATCTGCTTTAAAACTAGTGGTTAAAATTTTTGCATCTTTCGCCCATTGGCCACAACTTTTCACCGTTGCTTTCACACTTCTGCTATAAAAAGGTGATGTTTTCACTGAAGGCAAATTGGGGCAGGAAAGGCTCATAGTGACTGCTATCACTATGAGCATGGAGAAAAATAATCTGTGGAGTTGCTGGAAGGACCCTTATGTGTCCACTGAGTCTGAGGAGGAGAAGGAAGTGACTAGCAGTACTGAACCAATGCTGTCCAGTCCCCCTAAATCACCCCATGGGATCTTTGGGAATTTAATGGGAAGGGAGGAAAAAAGGTAATGGGAAGGAAGGAAGAAAAGGGAATGAGAAGGAAGGGAGAAAAGGGAATGGGAAGGGAGGGAGAAAAGGGTAGTACTAGTGAGAGCAGGACAGGTCAGCTGCCTGTGCCTGCTGCAAGACATGCTGTCCCTGCTGCCAGTGCCACCATTGCTGTACCTGCAGCCACTAGTGTTGTACCTGCTGCCAGATGTGCTGCCACTAGTGTTGTACATGCTGCCAGTGCTAAACCTGCTGCCACCAATACTTTGCCTGCTGCTAGTGTTTCTTGTAGTACTCAGGGGGGGAGAAAATGATGCCAAGTGTGACAGCAGGGGACCCTCTGTCACATTGCTCGTCACCTCATCCAAGCATCAGTTAGATTCCTATAATAGAGCAGCAGCACGTAGGGACTAGTGGTAGTGGTGGTGTTGGAGAAGCTGGGCTGGAAGAGACATTTTTATCAGAAAGTGAGAAGCAATGGGAGACAGGGATGAGGATGGGCATCACTACCACCGCTAGCAATCAGCTTTTGGAATTTGTGGAATTTGTAACTGCTTTAATTTTTGCTGCTACTGAGATGCAAGGGTAGCAGGATGCTGAGGAGCAAGCTAGTGTGCTGCAGACCACCGTGGACACAGTGGGAATGAGGTCAACAAGTGATGTGGCACTAGGACAAGTTCCAATTGCCAGCACCAGCAATACTCCTGGTCCTAGTTGCAGTGCTAAATCTGAGGCAGTAGCATCAATATTATCTGCTGCTACAAAAAGTGAAGGGGAATGTGGAGGAGAAGAAGAAAGAGGCCATTCTTCGCACCCTGTTCCCTATCCCTTCCCCCAGAAATCATGGGTGTGGGACTATTATTCTCTTCCGGCAGGCACAGTGCAGTCATCACCAACAATTCTACAATGTAAAATTTGTGACAAGTTAGTAAGAAGGGGAAAGGAGAGAACACATCTTGGCATAACCTCCCTGAAAACACACATGAAACACAGACACCATGACATTTATGTCAAACATTTTAAAGCCAAACACCCATTACAGAAATCTAGCACCGCTGTTACTGTACCCTCTTTCTCCAGAAAGGCACCAAGAGGTGAGGTGGAGATCAAAGAGGAGGAAGATTAAAGAAAACCAGGCAGACACTGGAAGTTCCATGACAAGTGAAACAACTAGCTTGCCATCAACATTACATTCTTCCTCTAGGGTAACAAGTACATCTCCTGACAATCCACCTCATTCATTGTTACCTCCCCCACCAAATGATAGCCACTCTTTTGAGGTTAGGATATGGCAGTTCATCTCTACCCATTGCACACTGTGTGGTGCACTGACCACACATGCCAGTGTGGTGGAGGAGAATCGATACCAGGTCATCAGGTGGCATCTGAGGAGATTCCATCCCTCAGAATATGCGAGGATTCTGGCAGGGAGGGTTCATCATTACTATTAAACTGTCAGCAAGTTGTCGTGTCCTTAGTGGGGTCTGGACAAGGGGTACAGTGACAGTGGCAGTACTTGGTTTCGGGCGTCATGGTGTTTGGATACAGTTGTGCCCCCAGATGTTATTTACCACACACACACTGTGCACATTGCAGTTGCTGATGGAAGCCACAGTTCCTGTTCTCAAGGGAAAAATATATAGTCAAATAACAAAGCACCCATGATTTTGGAGGAGGGGCACGTGGAGAAGATTTAATGGCCAACTTGTTCTTTTCTCCACATATACAGGGGGCTACTTATTGTGCTGCTAATGCCTCAGGCGCATCACTGGAGCCAGTCGTGGCAAGTGGAACCTTTATCATCCATCTTCCATGTTACTGCTATTGTTTATCCCATTCCCTTTCAGCTGCCTAATCATCCTGCTGCTTAAATAACTCCGCAGCAGCTGTACGAACAGCAGTTGCAACTCAGGACTCAGGAGGACATTTAACTGTGACCACTGGCCAACATGACATGCTGGCATTAGGCCAGTATGATATTTTTATTTTTTTCTCAGGGCTTGTGTTTTAAAAATAAATAAATAAATAAAAAACTAGTCCTACAAAAAATAAACAATTTTTGGGGGGTTTGTTTCTAACAAGCTTAAGTCCTACAAATCAGTGTTTCCTTAGGGCTTGTGCCAAAAGCTTAAGTCCTACAAATTAATGTTTCCTTAGGGCTTGTGCCAAACAAGCTTAAGTCCTACAAATCAGTGTTTCTTCAGGGCTTGGGCCTCTAATTTAAGCCTAAGCCCTACAAAGGCCTCTAACAACAAATCAAACAAACCATCTTCTACAAAATACTCCATCAGGTCAAGTATCAGTCCACCCCAGTGGCAGTATATGTCAGGGGGTTCCTGTCTCTATCACTTTACATACAAATGTCTTATTTTATTTTATTGATTTATTTTTTTTTTTTATTAACTGTCCCCCCAATAGCAGTCAAGAAACCCCACAAAACAAAATACCTGTTCAAATGATTCATTCGTTCACCAACACAGACACCCTCCTCAGACCCATTTATACAATGTCTTATGATTTTAATTTTATTTAGGATTTATTTTTTTTAACTGCCCCCAATCCCAGTAAACAACCCTCCCAAAAATTATCCCCTGTTCAACTGATTCTTTCCCCACACCCCACCAACAAAGGCACCCTCATGCCCCTTTTATACTATGCCTTTG
Organism: Rhinophrynus dorsalis; assembly: GCA_037306005.1. NCBI lineage: Eukaryota > Metazoa > Chordata > Amphibia > Anura > Rhinophrynidae > Rhinophrynus > Rhinophrynus dorsalis. Next base: position 518,576,940 of record CM074719.1, on the reverse strand, counting down.
GGAAATTAAATAATATTTATTTTATGTTGTGTGTAACTTCAATGTTCCCATTGATTTCAATGGAATGAGCAAGGTGAAAAGCGGAAAATCTGCACTTTTCGCTGGAAATGTTTCGCCAAGCAGAAAGTGCCATGTTTCGCCGGAAATGTTTTGCCAAGCAGAAAGTGCCATGTTTCTCCGATTTCAGTTTGAGGCGGAAATTTTCGCCCATCCCTATCCAACATTATCAGTCTTTAATTTTTTTCCATTAATGTATTTAACAAATTTTTTGGGTTGCTCTTGCTCTCCTTAGCAATATTTTTTTCATTCTCCAATTTAGCTAATTTAATCACCTTTTTACAGGTTTTGTTGGCATCTGTGTATTTTGCTTATCCCTCATCTTTATAATGTTTAAATGACACTTTCTTGTTATTTATTTCATGAATTACTTAACTGGTTTGTCACATTGGTTTTAATCTGCTTCTTTTGTATTTGTTTCCAAAGGGTATACATTTATATGTAAATTTTTTGTAATGTTATTTTGAAAGCATTCCACTTACCTTCTGTGTTTTTCCATCCAGTAGTAGTACTCAAATAACTTCTAAAAGTTAATTGGGTTCTGGGAAACTTAATAGTAGTGCTGTAGATGTGTCAGAGAGCATGCCAAGATTTATTTATTTGAAGGAAAACACAAACACTGAGGAATATGACTGAGATTGTTGGAAGAAAGTCATAGTGTGCCTACACCTGCTGCGCCACCACCACCTCCACAAATCATGTTGTTAAAAAAATAAAGCTACACAGTTCTTCTGTTATGTACTGCCAACCCACGTTTAATGAGTTCTTCAGAAAGCGTCAGCAAAGTCACAAAAATAATCCAAAAGTACACCAGTGGAAAGACAATATTGCCAAAATGATGGGGGGTTGACATGCTGACCTTTTCGTTTTTAAAAAACTGATGTCATGTGTTGCACCCCACTGGTATATCCCAAGCTGTTTTATTCAAGGTAAGCTATTCCAGAGTGGTACAAGCTGATGGTTAGTGTGGTTGGGAAAGGGCTGGAAAGATCATATGACAAGAAACTTTACCTGTCAACAGATATGTGGACAGGTGGCCAGAGTACAGACTACATGACAGTCACTCTTTCCATCAGTACACCGCAACAGCATGCAACATGAGGTGACTCTGGCACAAGTATTAAAGGAGAGCAGCAGGGTAGCCCATACCATCTGTATGCCTCTTTGTACTTGCAATCCCACAAAGGTACTGATGTGTTAAATAAACTGCAGTAGATGATAGATGTATGACTCAGTGGAGTAACTATAGGGGTCACACCTGCAACCGAGCCCGTTACTCCGGGGGCCAGGCTGCCCCTGCAACCCCTCCACCTGGTGCCCGCAATCTCCTCCGGCACTCTAGTAATCCAGAGCACTGGGAGATTACATCATCTTCCAGCACTCTGCATTACTGAAGAGGACCGTGCTGGAGCTCAACCTGCATAGAGGCCTCTCCTGCCACGCCACTGGACCACCAGGGAGGCAGGAGATGGGATCATTGTGGAGATTGGGGGCTAATGTGGAGGGGCCCAATGTGGTTGAGGGGGGCCAATATGTTTGGGGGGGCCCAGGGCACTTCTTGCACCAGGACCCGGAGGCTTCTAGTTACGCCTCTGATATGGTTTGTACCCTGATCTTTGAAAGTTGGCTTTGTGTCTGCTGATAATGACTCCAGCATAATAGCTGCCTTGAAAACAGGGGGCCTCTTTGTCACCTGGTCAGTGGAAGGTGTTGTGTGACGTATGTGAGCTGTTGAAAACTTCTGAAGAGGCCACCTTGCTGATTAGTTGTGATCTACTACCACTTATACATTCACTACAGTAAAAAAGGCTGAAATCTTACAGTAACAAAAAAACATCTGGTGAATGATGTTACCATGTTGTTAGCAGGATCCCTGCTCAGTGTCTATTAAATGCAATGAGGAATACATTCTTTGTTCATTGTTGGACCCCAGCTTTAAACATAACATTTCTAAATTTGTGCTAAGACATGAGCAGTACCAGCACTTTTAGGAATCAGATTCTGTGAAACAATATATAGGGAGGTTTATAGATTAAGGAAGGTTGCATTGTAGGGGATGAGAGAGTGAAAATTAGGACCAAAAAAACTAGTAGAAAGCATAGCGAAAAAGATGTAAACAAAGGTTTTATACCATCAGCAACAACAACGTCTCAACATTTTTCAGAACACGTCATTATCCTAATCACGCGTTATAAACACAGAAAGCAATTAAGATGTGTCAGTGATAGCAATCTAACTTTTTGTGGTGACATTGGTGGTGGTAACACATCTACCAGAGTGGTGAGCTGCAGTGATGCTCGGTTCGGCTCGAGCATCGCTCTGCTCGGCACATGGCGGTACTCGTACGAGTACCGCATGTGCTCGCCCACCATGTTCGGGTCTCCTCCCCGCACGTTTCGCGGCTGCTGCGCAGCCAATAAACGTGCGGGGAGGCTCTGACATCAGTGTAATGCCAGCAGCCATGTTGGCTGCTGGCATTACACTGATTGGCTGGCCAGAACCCGTGATCGGGTGCTGTATAGCACCCGACGCGCGAGTTCGGCTCATTCTTAGCCAGGGAGAGATGCGCTTAGGCAGGGAAAGTCAGTGTAGGGAGAATAAAATTGTTGAAACTCTTTCAAGACCCAAAAGTCCTTTTTAGGACTGTTGTGTGTGGGGGCAGCATTTATATTTTGTTTGGGGGGGCACAATTTCCTTTTTTTTGTGGGGGGGATATTTTTAAGGTGACATATAATACTAGATGCACAGGAAGTCAGTGTAGGGAGAATAAAATTGTTGAAACTCTTTCAAGACCCAAAAGTCCTTTTTAGGACTGTTGTGTGTGGGGGCAGCATTTATATTTTGTTTGGGGGGGCACAATTTCCTTTTTTTTGTGGGGGGGATATTTTTAAGGTGACATATAATACTAGATGCACAGGAAGTCAGTGTAGGGAGAATAAAATTGTTGAAACTCTTTCAAGACCCAAAAGTCCTTTTTAGGACTGTTGTGTGTGGGGGCAGCATTTAATTTTTTTTGGGGGTGGCAGAATTTCATTTTTTTGTGGGGGGGGACATGTTCTAAGGTGACATTGTACTAGATGCACAGGGACAAATATTTCACAGTGCAGTGACAAGCTGACATATTCTGTTAGGTGCACAGGGCCAATGATTTTACAACGCAGCAACAAAAAGGGCCATTTTAAACGTGTGCCTAGCCATAGATTATTGTCACATTCTGTTTAGTGTGCAAATTCACAAATTAACGTCACATATTCCGTTCACTGTGCCTAGCCGCAGATTAGCGTCACATTCTGTTTCGTGTGCCTAGCTGCAGATTAGCGTCACATATTGTTTAGTGTGCCTAGCCGCAGATTAGCGTCACATATTGTTTAGTGTGCCTAGCCGCAGATTAGCGTCACATTCTGTTTCGTGTGCCTAGCCGCAGATTACCGGCATATATTCCGTTTAATATGAAGAAGGCGGGTAAAAAGGGACGGTGAAGTGGACGTGATCCTGATAGTTCAAGTAAATATACAGCAAATACTGTTTGGTAACAATTTTTCGCCTAAAATCGTTTTTATCTTCCTTTTTGTGTGTTTTACGGTCAGTCTGTAAAAATGGCGTACTACGGGCGAAACATCGTTCCCAGCAGCGACGTTGGAGTCCAAGATGCATCCAGACATCCTCCCTATGCTGAACCATTTCTGTGGTGTTTCCATAATTTTCTGACCTTTTCCTATGAACCAGGCACCCTCCCCTCATCAGAGCAGGGGGTGCCTGGTGTAATGCTCGAGTCCACCCATTGACTTCAATGGGGCTCGGGTGCTCGGCCGAGCACTCGAGCCTCCGGGGGCGCTCGGCCAGAGCACCCGAACACCCGAGCATCGGGGTGCTCGATCATCACTAGTGAGCTGGTAGCTGATACACACAAACACCATTTAGCTCCAAAGAGTGGTCCCTCTGCATGTGAGATGGTTACTGCATACTGGTGTGATAGCTTTGTTCTAAGCAGAAACAATGACTCAGTTGACTACTAAGAAACAAAACAGTGTTTGTGGCCAGCACTGACGTATTGCCATGAAACTTTTAGCTTTAAACCAGCAAGTGTGCAGAATGCATTTTCATTGCTGTTGGTTATATTGTTAATGACTGTTGGATACAGCAGTGTTGATAGATTTACATTTTTAAAAATGAAGCACCATCTAAAACCATCTGAGTATCTGTAGTAGAAATTGATAAAAAAAAAACACTCAAGACATAGAGGTCCATGGCATATGTAGAACTAACAGCAGAACTGAGGACAAGGAGGAATTTGAACAGTTTTCATCATCTGCCACATTTGGGACCAATGATATGACCACTGATAAAATTCTGATAATAATAATAAAGCAAGGCTGTATAATGGAGTTGTACATGATAATGCAATTAATTTGTCTAGCATTTCCTCCTGTTAATCATTATGATATAATATAAAATATATCACATCAATAATCTACCACACTAAATTTACCTTTACTCTTTAATTATCTTTTTAAAAATAATGGTGGTGTTAACGAAAAGGTGAAAATGCTATGGGATCTATATTGGACAGGAATTCCCACAGCACGTTGTGCATTTCTCGCTGAAATTCCCATGGGAACAAAATGGGACTTTTCTCCCATCCCCATTGAAGGATTTTAAAGGACATTGAAGGAACTTACTTGAGATATAGCTTCTTATATATATGTACAGGGGCATACAACATTCTCTTTAAATGTTGTATTCATTACAACATTTTTAACATTGAGGGGTTATTCTCCTGTTGTTTAATACAAGGTATCTAGGTGTTTCTGACACATTTTATTTCTAATGTTTTTTTAATGCACCATAGATTAGAGTATGAATGGGTAACTGGGAGCCTACAGCTGTTGTTGGACAGTAACTCCCATCACCCAAAGTCAAAAACATTTTCTGAGAGAATTTTTTGGTCGAAAACAATATACCATTTTTTTCCAAGACAATTCCTGCCCGTAAGTAATACATACCATATTTTCCTTGTCGCCACTGCCATTAAATTTCCCACAAGAAATTTGTCATTTTTTGCTTATGTTTTCTATGACTGCAACATTTCACACCACAAAACTGCTTCTCCTGGACTGAAGTGGAGAAATAAGCAGCTGAAAGTAAAATTTGTGAATCCTACACCAACATATACCTTTAAAAACTTATTAGCAGGCTGAGTGCCTTTGTCCACAACACTAACCTCCTTCTTGTGTAGCACTGGCACAGTCATCCTTGAACAATAAATATGGCTTGGGATATTCCAGCAGAGTAACACATGACATCAGTTCTTTAAAGCCTCTGTTTTCAACAAAAAAAGCGCAACATGTCAGCCATCAACATTTTGGCAAGTTTACTCTTCCAAATGCGTACATTTAAATTATTTTTGTGCAGGTTTTGACTTCTTTCTAAGAACTTAGTAAGTGCGCTATGGTGAGAACTGTGTAACTTTACTGCTTTAACAACATGACTTGTGGAGGTGGTGGGGGTGATGGCGGTATGTATGTGCACTCTATGACTCTTGTCATCTCTAAAAAAAAAACAAATTCAGAGTCATACTCATCTGTAACAGAAGCACGAAATCTTGGCACAATGTGACACATCAACAGCACTTCTATTATGTACCCCAGAGCCCCGGGAGTTTTTAAGAGTGATTCTGCTGCTAGTTGTGGCTAGTTTGCTGGACATTACTCAACTACTGTGTGTGTTTTTTCTCTGTAAAATGCACAATAGAACTAATTGTGTGTGATGTCTTTCCCTGGCCCTCTTGAAAAATACTCTACTACATCTAGTATCAGTCACATCTAATGTCAAGGCCCCTGTCACCTATCAGTTTTTTTTTAATTAACTGTCCTCTCCATCCCCATCACTATAAAAAAAAAAAAAAACACATTCCCTGTTTAACTACTTCTTTTCCCAGACCTCACAACACAGAAATTACAGTCAGATCAGGATGTAACTTGGTTCAATGCTGCCTGTATCTTCCCAGTCAGTCACACAGAAGTTTGGGGTATTTGGGGTGATTCTCCTTTGCTCCTTTCTCACACACCCCAACTTCCCTAGCATGGAGATAACAGCCTGATCAGGAAGGAACTTGGATCATGCCCCCTTTGTCTTCCCACTCAGTCACTCCAAATGTTGGGGTATTTGGGGTCAACTGCATTTCTCCCTTTCTGTCCCCGGAGTCCCGCAACACAAAAATCCTGCCTACAAGACTCCCTAAACTAAACTTCAAATCAACTTTATTAGTCTGCCTTTGATAGCTCAAAAATGTGCTGCTTTGTATTCCTCTCACAAACACAGAATGGCATGCTATGGGAACCTGAAACCTTTTTACTATATCTGCAGAAAAGAAGGGAAAGTTGCCACATGGTGGGGAGAAATTCAGTTTTCCCATTGATTTCAGTGCAATGAGGTAGGTGGGAAAAAGCTGAAAATCTACACTTTTCACAAAAAAAGTACCACTCAGCAAAATGTGCAGTTTTTCTCCTGTTTCTCTTTTGAGGCGAGAAGTTTTGCACATCCCTTCACCCAGGCTCAACCAGCCTATTGCTCTGAGTAGGTTATAAAGTTGATGGGGTTATGGTCTTTTGTGGACCAGCCGTTTTTAGAACATATAGCTTTCACTGAGAACACTGTTATTGTGCATACCTAGTCATATTCTAGTCCAAATGAGCATGGCAAGACACATCACTCCAAAGAACTGGCTGCACAATATTCTAACAGACGTTCATTACATTGCAATATCTTTTGGAATTTGCTTGTTATGCCCTACATGACTGATGTTATCTGCAGGTCAGCATCAGCCATATGTGATTGTCCAAATATATTGTTGACTGACCAGTGATTGGCAGTTGTGATGTGCATTACCTACTACAATGCTGTATATGTGGGCAATCTGCATTTGAACTCCATAGGCCAAAGTGTAGACTACCTATGTGCAATGAATGCAGATAAATTGCACTAAGATTGGATAATCTCCCATGTGAACAGACTAAGGATGACCTTTCTTTTATTTTTGGCAGTACGTGCAGCTCTGAAATACTACATTAATGTTGTCTGTGAAAAAAAGAACATTTGTTCTAAGTTTGTAAGTTATATCACAAGTATTCTGTTTAATTTAATATCAGCAAGTCTTGTATATTAAACTAAAAAAGTGATAATTTTGGCAAAATACCTATAGTCAAACATGTTTACTAAATTCTTTATTCATCAAGCCAAAGACATTAATTTCTGGAGTACACCAAATGCACTATAGGAGGGAATGAACTGATTTCAGTAGAACTTTAAACAGCTAGAGGAGTAGGCAACACATTGTAAAGTATTGTTTTGGAGACCTCTTTAGCATTTAAGGGATTAAAATCTCCATTTGTAAGAGCAGTAAGCTTTTTTTTTTATGAAAACCTTTGTTATAGAGATTTTCCTGCTGAGTAAAACAAGGACACTCCCACTAATGTCAGTTGCTTTATTCAAATGTTATAACAGTATAAATATTCAGGAAGTGAATTTACTGTGTGCTTACTTCCTGAAAGTTCTAATTGACAGCATAACTGAACAGTTTATAACACATTTGATGGAGAAGTGTTTGTCATTGCTATCCTCTCAAATAGAATGTGACAGAATAATTAATTGTAATTTGACCACGAGAGGGCACTGTTAATCTAAAAAACATGGGTTTAAACTGTAATAACTCTGGAAATATGCATCTGTCATCAGTCGGTATACCCTTATTAAACAGAAAAATCACTACAAAATATATATTTTCATAAAAGTTTACTGCTCCTTTAAGTCATTTGGAAATTTTGAAAATTTCTGTTTTTTCCCTATGTGCAGATGGTTTGCAAAAGAGGTCTGCAATGCATTGAATCCTGATGTCTATTTAGCTACAGTTAGAGAAAAAATTAGTTAATTAGTTGATCCCCTGCTGATTTTGTACATTTGCCCACTGACAAAGAAATTATCAGTCTATAATTTTAATGGTAGGTTTATTTGAACAGTGAGAGACAGAAAAACGCATTTCAAAAGAGTTATAAATGATTTGCATTTTACTGAGTGAAATAAGTATTTGACCCCTTTGCAAAACATGACTTAGTACTTGGTGGCAAAACCCTTGTTGGCAATCACAGAGGTCAGACTTTCTTGTAGTTGGCCACCAGGTTTGCACACATCTGAGGAGGGATTTTGTCCCACTCCTTTTTGCAGATTCTCTCCTACTCATTAAGGTTTCGGGGCTGACATTTGGCAACTTGAACCTTCAGCTCCCTCTGCAGATTTTTCTATGGGATTAAGGTCTGGAGACTGGCTAGGCCACTCCAGGACTTTAATGTGCTTCTTCTTGAGCCACTCCTTTGTTGTATTTTCAATTCCCTGGCTGAGGGAAGGAGGTTCTCACCCAAGATTTGACGGTACATGGCCCCGTCCATTGTCCCTTTGATGCAGTGAAGTTGTCCTGTCCCCTTAGCAGAAAAACACCCCAAAGCATAATGTTTCCACCTCCATTTTTGATGATGAGGATGGTGTTCTTGGCATCAAAGGCAGCATTCCTCCTCCTCCAAACATGGCGAGTTGAGTTGATGCCAAAGAGCTCAATTTTGGTCTCATCTGACCACAACACTTTCACCCAGTTCTCCTCTGAATCATTCAGATGTTCATTGGCAAACTTCAGACGGGCCTGTACATGTGCTTTCTTGAGCAGGGGGACCTTGCGGGCGCTGCATGATTTCAGTGCTTCATGGTGTAGTGCGTTACCAATTGTTTTCTTGGTGACTATGGTCCCAGCTGCCTTGAGATCATTGACAAGGTCCTCCTATGTAGTTCTGGGCTGATTACTTACCATTCTCATGATCATTGAAACTCCACGAGGTGAGAGCTTGCATGGAGCCCCAGAGTGAGGGAGACTGACAGTTATTTTGTGTTTCTTCCATTTGTGAATAATCACACCATCTGTTGTCACCTTCTCACCAAGCTGATTGGTGATGGTCTTGTAGCCCATTCCAGCCTTGTGTAGGTCTACAGTCTTGTCCCTGACAACCTTGGACAGCTCTTTGGTCTTGGCCATGGTGGAGAGTTTGGAATCTGATTGATTGCTTCTGTGGAAAGATGTCTTTTATAAAGGTAACAAGCTGAGATTAGAAGCACTCCCTTTAAGATAGTGCTCCTAATCTCAGCTTGTTACCTGTGTAAAAGACACCTGGGAGCCAGAAATCTTGCTGATTGATAGGGGGTCAAATACTTATTTCACTCAGTAAAATGCAAATCAATTTATAACTCTTTTTGAAATGCGTTTTTCAGGATTTTTTGTTGTTATTCTGTCTCTCACTGTTCAAATAAACCTACCATTAAAATTATAGACTGATCATTTCTTTGTCAGGGGGCAAACTTACAAAATCAGCAGGGGATCAAATAATCTTTTAACTCACTGTACAAGTAAACATTGAAAGGGTTAAATCAGCTGCATTATGAAGTATCTCTTGGACTTTTTCCAGTAACAATAATAAACACATCTGACTGTAATTAACTGCACATTTTTTTCATCACATCCTCATTCTCATCCTATAAATTAATAAATACAGTTATAAATATTACTGGTTCAGTATTCTTTTAACTCCATGTTTTTCCCCTCTATATTTTTTCATAAATCTGTAACCACAATTATACATTATTGATTCTATTTTCTTTCATAATTGAAGTACCTAATTAAATTTAAAACTCATTTCCATGCAGTGTAGCACTTGTAGCTCTTGTACAATAAAGTGAGAGGACTTAGTGATGATGTTGTTCAGTATTAAACAGAAGAAGATGAAAATATTTAGTATTATTGCTGTTGTTTTGCCTTAGGGGAAATAGAAAGTATGTATTCATAATAAAGACTTTGTTGTAACTAATATAGAGTAAAATATTATGTATTCCTTTAGTGGATCATTTTGGAGGACCAGGAGAAAATTCTGGGCATGTATGAATTGATCAGTAATGAATTGTGGAGGGACGGGGGGGGGGGGGGTAGGACAAGATAAGGACAGAAGAGAGAAGGTGGAAGCATATGAGGACCAAAGACAAAGAGGAGGTGATAGTGTGGGAGAAAGAGGGAGACAGGAACATGGCATAGGGATCCGAGCATGCGAGAGTGGGCCAAGTATGGGACAGGGAAAGGGGCTGAGCATGGGCAGGAAGGGGAATGTGAGTAGGGGGAAGAGATCAGAGGGCCTTACATTTAAGGAGGAAGGGATGGATTTTAAGCAAATAATGTAGAAGGGGATATTTTAGAAACATCCCTAGGGTTGTTAATATATGTTACAAGGAGAATGGAGGGAGAGAGTCAGAAGAATACAAAGAATTGGGGGACAGAGGAAAGGAATTGAGATGGACAAATCCAGTTTTTTCCCATATTCATTTTTTTGTGGAAAATCCACAATTGCTAGTGCAGTAGGACATGGCTGAGAGAGTCTTTATATGTGGTGCTATGGTTACAATTAGACAAGGCTGATAGTCAGTATCTATGGTTCTGATGGCTACCATTGCAGTGATACAAGGCTGGGGGTCAGTATTTTTTGGTTATATAGCTACTGTGGGACAAGGCTGGTGGTCATTGTTTGTGATTCTGCAAGGGAGAAAGAAGAAGAGAAAGAGGTTAGCGGGGGTGCAGAAAAAACATGAAGAAAGGTCAAATGGGTCAGGTCAGAATGAAGGAAGACAGAGGGACAGTATGGTAGAAAAAAATAACATTTAGGGCAGGAGGCAATGAAGAAAGATGTTAATTAACCCACAAACAAATCATCCCTTAAAATCAGGAACCATTTTATTATTCTTCCACCCCTTGATCATCGCCAGGACCCACTATTCAAAAAATGGCCCTTTGCACACAGTTAAACACCTCAACAAAACTAGAGCATTTGATTCCAAACAACTTGCCATTCTGTCATCAAAACCAAAAAAAAATTTACTACTTGTGGCCTAAGTGGAGAAGTAAAATGGAAGTTGCCAAATGAAATGTTGTCATAGATAATAAAAATTCAACACATTGGGAAGGAAAGATTTGGAGATCTCTCTAACATTCAAATGGTTAAATGCCTCATTTAAATAAAGAACATTTGGGGTAATTATTTTAGTTGTCCCCTAAGATGCAGTTTTTGTCCTCCTCAGTTTTTGTTTTGTACATATGCCTTTATGTGGCGACAAAAAGGAAGGAGGAGCTTCTTTTGCAATAGTTTCATATCTCTTAAAAGTCCCCACACCACCACCACCATTGAAACATTACTCACATAATTCATATCTGGAATTGTACATTTATGCACACCAGCCCAAGAGTTTTGAGAATTAAAGCTGCTTCTTTATAACAGCCTATGTTTTGCAAGTGTGTGTTCTTCCTAATTAACAGATGAGAGTTGGTACCGTGTTAGCCGTAGAAATACTAATTAAAGGTACTAATTTCAACTATTTGACATTTTGAACCATGCAACATCAGAATGACGCTCCATTTCAACCACGCATTATTCATAATGTGCCATTTTCAATGCGCCCTTTTGAAAAATGCAATATTTTGAACCATGCAAGATTCATAATGCGCCATTTTCAATGCTCCCTATTGAACAATGCAATATTTTTAATGCACCTTTTTGTTTGACGGTAAATAGTGCACGACAATTCAAAATGATGTAATTTAAGGACCACAGGACTATTTTTATTTTTGTGATTTGATTCCAGGAGACCCCCAGCATTCCATGACGTGCCAGGACCATCACTGGTCCTTAATTTTCTGCTTGAACATGGAAAACTATATATTTTTTTAGAACAAATGCAGCTTTTTCATGATGCCTCTTGTGAAGTAAATGTTGCTGATATCCTACACTATGTATTTCAAAAACCTTTACTTGTGAAATTTTCAATAAATTTAAAAGCCCTGAATTTGAGTACACCAATAACAACAAATATTTACAGATTTGCCCATATGTATGGCCTGTACAGAGATCTAATTAACAGAAGTGCAACACTACTCCGGCTAATTATTTTTTCTTTAAACCACTCTAGTAAAATAGCTGTAACAACTACAGAAATGAAGACAAGGTACACAAAGCATAGCATTTTGGAAAGGTAGACCACCAACAGCACCAAATACTTTTTTTTATTTTAATCACTTGAAAGACACTAAAATATTTCAGTACCATTGAATTTCATACTGTATTCAGTAAGTAATGACAACTGTCCAAAAATGGTACCCTACTGATATGCCGGTTACGCCTGACACCTTCCATTTTTGGAACTATCTGCCTGCATTAATATGGTTATAAACATTACAGATATGAAAAAAATGCATATGTAGATCAACACTCCAATAAAATGAAAAGTAAATGATTGTGTTGGTCAGAGTAACATACATTACAATATCATCATGTGGGGATATACACCTCTCTCAACTCAGGGTTCAAGCCATACAGGAACGAATAAGCTACTCAGAGTTGATGAATTACGTTTAATAAGACGTATCTACCTTGGTGATGTACTAAATATTTCCTTAAGGGGAATCTATAGGAAAAAAAAAACTTTTTTTAATTTCCTTCACTTTAAACAAGCTAAGATCTTTGAAAACCATGGAATATTCTACTGAACTCTGCACCTTTTACCAGCCTAAGAAAAATGATACCCCATTTGTATGGGGCATACCTTAAGGGGTGCCAGAAGCACTAACCTACACTTGCCACTTTTCTTTTTTGGAAGGCATACAATTTTAGAAAGCAGACATGCACGTACATCAAAAGATGACTTGAGTGGGTCTTCACTTTCTCACACTCTGCCTGGCTATTTGGAGAATGCTGGATTAAGGAGCGAGGTAGGAGAACACTGTGAATGTTTTACTGGTAACAGTAGTGTCTCCTATCATGATTGGATAGATGATCAATAACAGGAGGAGCATTAAGAGGGGTCCTGATTTCCTCCAATGAGATCTAATTTTTTTTTACTGTAATTTATACTGTAGATCCCACACTGTTTAATTTAAACAATCATTTGAGGCATCATGTACATTTTAAGTTTTAAAATCTGTACCTGAAGTATAGAGAGTCCCTCTCTCCATGCAGGGCCAGTGTGATGATCTGACTAGGAGCCCAATGTTGCCTGGTTAGACTCTGTGAAGTGGATTCCCCACAAAGAGGTGATACACTGCTATTTGATATGAATAATTGCACAAAAACAGACAATATAGGTATACTGCAAGGCAGGCCCCAGTGGGCCAGATGCTTCGGATCAAAGACTACACTACGTAGCTAGCTGGTGGTGGCTGCTCTCTGGGTTGCCTTGTTGTGGCCTAGGCCAAAGTAGAGATGCTGTCCATAAGGCCAGATTAGTGCCACACAGGAGGAGCCAGCCTGCACCCCAGATGACAACCCAGAGAACAGCAGCTACCAACTGAGGTAGAAGAAGATACGAAACAAATAACCCATCTGCAGTATAGTCATAGCTGTTGTACAGGAACACACTGAGGCCTGGAGCTTGACTGAGAAGACAGAAAACAAGATCGAAGTCTAACTGGTGGACAAGGTGGTCTATGTTTGACTGATTGTTGAGGTGATCGAAGCCCACCAGGGTCAAGACAAATGAGAAGTCATGCAAGCCAGTTCAGGAATAGGCAGGCAAAGCAGTACAAAGCAACAGATGGAGGAATGGTCAGATCAACGAAGCCAAAGTCGGTAACAGGATATCAGATAAGTAGGGTACCAAATCACAGAATAGGAGGGAAGTCAAAGTCAATACACAAGATAACACTCAGGAACAAGAAAACTAAGGATCAAGACCTGGAGTGCTTTGCTAGTGCCCTGACCAAAAGCACTGAGGCTCTATAAAGGCTTAAAGCAAACATGACTAGGTGGGGAACCAAGATCCAGATAACAAGGAAAAACAAATGAAAAACCAGAAAAGAAATCATAAAAAACAAAGAAAGAGGTGCAGAATGTGACAGTCAGTTTGAAGTGTCTCTCTGTATAGGAACAACCTCAAAAAGTTTACAAGCTTGTCCTCTCAAGCCCACTTTGTCAACCTTGTGAATTTTATGAGGTTTCTCTCTAAAGGGTCAGGACTGATGTGAGGGAGGTATCCAATGTAGTTAACTGAGTTGGATACACATGAATTAATGGAACCTTGTTTATGATATGTTTTCAATAATGTATGCTGGTTTTAATATGTTTATTGGAAGAATATAAAAGGGACCCTCACTAGGGGGGCCTTTCAACCCTTGACAAAAGCTAGCAGAGCAACATGCGATACATGTGGGGTAATTGAACAGAATTGATGGCACAGACACATTGTTGTAAAGCAGTGGTTCTCGACTCCTGTCCTCAGGACCCACTAACAGGCCAGGATTTGATGATTTCCTTGTTAGAGCACAGGTGAGTTAATCAATGTGAATGAGCCTCTGATCACCACACCTGTTCTCTAGCAGAGAAATACCTAAGTCCTGGCCTGTTAGTGGGTCCTGAGGACAGGAGTTGAGAAACACTGTTGTAAAGGCTCTCCTTCCTATTACATCTGCTTTGAGGTCACCTGAGTTCCCCAAGAATGCTGTCAGCTACATTAGTGAACACTGGGAACAAGGACAGAGTAGATTACACATATTATGATTGGCTTCTCAACAGAAAACTTGTCTCAGACTGTGAGTAATTTGTTTATTTGCTCAGTGGAATTAGAGAACACTGGAATTGTTGCACAGCCTAAATCGAAAAACTTTGGGACATAATACAGACAATGCTAAGTAAGTAAGGATATGTAGATACTTCTTTGATGTCTGTGTATGCATCTCTTATTAGTAGGGATACTTGTGAATAAAACAATGCTTTTTGATTCTTCTTTTCTTTGTTTATATTTGTAGAATTGGTTCTGTGTGAAGGAGGTCATATTAAAGAATAGGGATGGGCGAAAATTTCCGCCTCAAACTGAAATCTGTGAAAAATGGCACTTTCCGCTTGTTGAAAAATTTCCAGCGAAAGGTGTTGATTCTCCGCTTTTTTCCAATCTTTTCACCTAGCTCATTCCATAGAAATCAATGGGAACATAGAAGTCACACACAACACATAGCAAATATTATTTTATTTCCCAAAGGCATAGTATAAAAGGGGCATGAGGGTGCCTGTGTTGGTAGGGTGTGGGGAAAGAATCAGTTGAACAGGGGATGATTTTTGGGTGGTTGTTTCCTGGGATTGGGGGACAGTTAATAAAAAAATAAATCCTAAATAAAATAAAATAAAATAAAATAGAAACAATAAGACATGGTATAAAGGGGTCTGAGGAGGGTGTCTGTGTTGGTGAATGTATTAATCATTTGAATTTGTTTTGGAGGGGGTTTATTTACTGCTATTGGGGACACAGTTAATAAAAAAAAAGTTTTCCAGAACCCAATGAACTTTTAGGAGTTATTTGACTACTACTACTGGATGGAGAAACACAGAAGGTAAGTGGAATGCCTTCAAAATAACATTACAAAAATGTACATATAAATGTATACCCTTTGGAAACAAATACAAAAGAAGCAGATTAAAACCAATGTGACTAACCAGTAAAGTAATTCATGAAATAAATAACAAAAAAGTGTCATTTAAACATTATAAAGCTGAGGGATCAGCAGAGGCATTTGCAAAATACAAAGATGCCAACAAATACATTAATGGAAAAAAATTAAAGTCTGAAAATGTTGGCTAGGGATGGGCGAAAATTTCCGCCTCAAACTGAAATCGGTGAAAAATGGCACTTTCTGCTTGACGAAATATTTCCAGCAAAAAGTGCAGATTTTCCGCTTTTTTTCCGCTTTTCGCCTAGCTCATTCCATTGAAATCAATGGGAACATTGAAGTTACACACAACATAAAATAAATATTATTTAATTTCCCAAAGGTATAGTATAAAAGGGACATGAGGGTGCCTGTGTTGGTGGGGTGTGGGGAAAGAATCAGTTGAACAGGGGATGATTTTTCGGGGGTTGTTTACTGGCATTGGAGGCAGTTAATAAAAAAAAAAAAATCCTAAATAAAATAAAATAAAATAAAATAAAAACCATAAGACATGGTATAAAGGGGTCCGAGGACGGTGCCTTTATTGGTGAATGAATGAATCATTTGAACAGGGATTTTGTTTTGTGGTGTTTCTTGACTGTTATTGGGGGGACAGTTAATAAAAAAATAAATCAATAAAATAAAATAAGACATTTGTATGTAAAGTGATAGAGACAGGAACCCCCTGACATAAGCTGCCACTGGGGTGGACTGATACTTGACTTGATAGAGTATTTTGTACAGGATGGTTTGTTTGATTTGTAGAGGCCTTTGTAGGACTTAGACTTATTAGTGGCTCAAGCCCTGAAGAAACATTGATTTGTAGGACTTAGGCTTGTTATAAACAAACCCCCCAAAATTGTTTATTTTTTTATAGTACTATTTTTTTGTTTTTTGTTTTTTGGGGGTTTTTTTTAAAGCACAAGCCCTGAGAAAAAAATAAAAATGTCATACTGGCCTAATGTCAGCAGGTCATGTTGGCCAGTGGCCACTGTCAAATGTCCTCCTGAGTCCTGAGTTGCAACTGCTGTTTGTACTGCTGCTGAGTGGTTTAAGCAGCAGGATGATTAGGCAGCTGAAAGGGAATGGGATCAACAATAGCAGTATCATGGAAGATGGATGATGAAGGTTCCACTTGCCATGACTGGCTCCAGTGATACGCCTGAGGCAGTAGCAGCAGAATAAGTAGTGCCCAGTATATGTGGAGAAAAGAACAAGTTGGACATTAAATCTTCTCCACCTGCCGCTCCTCCAATATCAGCATGGGTGTGTTGTTATTAGAATATATTTTTTCCCTTGAGAGCAGGACCAGCAGGTCTCATCAGCAACTGCAATGTGCACAGTGTGTATGTGTGTGGTAAATAACATCTGGGGCCAAAACTGTATCCAAACACCATGACACCTGAAACCAAGTACTGCCACTGTCACTATACCCCTTGTCCATACCCCGCTAAGGACATGACAACTTGCTGACAGTTTAATAGTATTGATGAACCCTCCCTGCCACCATCTTAGCATATTCTGCAGGATGGAATCTCCTCAGATGCCACTTGATGCACTGATTGCGATTCTCCTCCACCACACTGGCATGTGTGGTCAGTGCACCACTCAGTGTGCAATGGGTAGAGATGAACTGCCACATCCTAACATTAATAGAGTGGCTATGATTTGGCAGGGGAGGTAATGAACGAAGTGGATTGGCAGAAGATGTAATTACCCTAGAAGGTGATGACGAGCTAGTTGTTTCACTCGTCATGGAACATCCAGTCTCTGCCTGGGTTGTTCTATTCCTCCTCCTCTTTGATCTCCGCCTCACCTCTTGTTGCCTTTCTCGAGAGTCAGGGACAGCAAAAGCTGTGCTTGATATCTGTGGTGGGTGTTTGTCATTAACATGTTTGGAGTAAATGTCATGGTGTCATGTGTGATATCACGGCACTTGTGCCAGAGTGTGTTCCCTCCTTTCCTCTTCTCACTGACTTGTCACAAATTGTGCACAGTGCCATTGCTGTTGACTGCACTGTGCCTGCCCCAAGAGAAAAATAGTCCCACATCCATGATGACTTCAGGGAGAAGGGAACAGATGGAGAAGAATGGCCTCTTTCTTCTTGTCCTCCACATGCCCCTTCATTGTCTGTGGCAGCGGATAATATTGCTGTTGTTGCTGCAAGTGGAACCTGTCTTAGTCCCGCATCACTTGTTGACCCCATTCCCACTGTTTCCACAGTGGTCTGGGGCACACTATACTGCTCCTCAGCATCCTGATGCCCTTGCATCTCAGCATCAGAAGGAATTAGAGCAGTTGCAAATTCCTCTAATTCCAAAATATCATTGCTAGTGTTGGTGGTGATGCCCATCCTCATCCCTGTCTCCCATTCCTTCTCTGTTTCTGCTAAAAAGGCCATCAATGTCTCTTCCACCCCAGCTTCTCCAGCACCATTATCACCACCACCACTAGTCCCTACGTGCTGCTGCCATATCCTTTTGACCTGAAGAAGAAGGCAGACTAGCAGCAGTAGCAGCAGACACAGGCAGCTGATCTATGCTCCTGCTGGTGGTGGTGGTATTAATTCTGAGCCTGCTCTCCTCCCCCAACACCAGTCCTGGTCTCTTCAGAATCATGTTCCACTTGGACACTGTAGTGAAGGGAAGGGGAGGACTTCCAGTCCCAGGGTATGAGAAATGGTGTGGGCTCCCTTGTCTGCTAGTCTGGATGCTGTCAAATGTTCCCCATACCACTCCGGATGCTTCACCATTACTGCTACTACTACTATCACCAACCACATCAAGTTCAGCCACAGAGTCTTCCTCGTGAATCTCACAGTCACTAGTAATATGAGGATATTGTTGATTTCCCCCTCCTTCACCCCTAACACTAACAAGCTATTGAACCTTTGTAGCAGTAGTACTAGCACTGGCAGTACTGCTTGGAAATGGCAAGTGTGATTTAGGGTCCCTTGCTGTCACACTTGTCATCATTGTCTCCCCCCCCCGAGTGCTACAAGAAAAACTAGCAGCATGCAAAGAATTGGTGGCAGCAGGTTCAGCATTGGCAGCAGGTTTAGCACTAGCATCAGGTTCAGCACTAGCAGCAGGTTCAGCACTGGCAGCAGGTACAGCACTGGTGGCAGCATGGGCGGCACATCTGGCAGCAGGTACAACACTATTGGCTGCAGGTACAGCAATGGTGGCACTGGAAGCAGGGGCAGCATGTCTGGCAGCAGGTACAACACTAGTGGCTGCAGGTAAAACAATGGTGGCACTGACAGCAGGGGAAAACATCAGGCAGCAGGTACAACACTAGTGGCTACAGGAACAGCAATGGTGGCACTGGCCGCAGGAGCAGCATGTCTTGCAGCAGGCACAGGCAGGTGACCTGTCCTGCTCTCCCTTCCTTCTCATTCACTTTTCTTCCTTCCTTCCCATTCCCTTTTCTTCCTCTATTCCCATTAATTTCCCCAAGGGGGACTGGACAGCATTGGTTCAGTACTGCTTGTCACTTCCTCCTCTTCCTCAGACTCAGTGGACACATAATAAGGGCCCTTCCAGTTGCTGCTCATGGTGATAGCAGTCACTATGTGCCTCTCCTGCCTCAAGTTTTCCAAAATATCACAGCAGAACAGCACAGCACAGCACGTCTACCTCGCTCTTTAGCTGCTTCCATTGTGTCTGCCTTCAGTGAAAACGTCATGTTTTTATAGTGGAAGTGCAAAAACAATGTAAATCAATGGGAACACGGCGACAACTTTCGCCCATCCCTATATAAGAGCTGCGTTTGAAGGAATCTATAAAAGTTGGATGACTGGATGAAATTCTTATTTCATTTTTTATATTTTTTGTACTATATTAACTCTTGTGACTTTTTATAAGAAGACTTCCTGTGTAATTACTTGTGGAATTATATGGTGAGAATTCCTATATATGTGTTCAAACGGGTCATCTTCGTCTGTGTTTTGGTCAAGTGGTTCAGGGATATTTAGGTTATATCTTTCTAAGCTAGCCCTAGCTGAGCTGGTGTGGGTGTATTATCACCTGTGTCAGTCCCCTTAACCTTTTGGTGCACTATACACAAATATTCTTGGTTCAATATAATAGCGTCACAATAAATTACATAATACACTCTTTATAGAAAAAATTAATGAATTATAAGGTAGTAACAGGGATCAAACCCTGATATGAGGCAAAGTAAAATGTATCATATGATCGCGCACATGACAGAAATAGAAAAATAAGATAATATTCTAAGTGTAGTTATTTTAATGATATACAATTAAAAACAAAGTAAATTGCACTCACAATAGCCCTTCTTGGGCTTTATGCACATCAAGCGGGTATCTCTCCTGTATTAGCCAACGAACTGTGTCCTCCGATTATACTGTATTCATGTCCTGATGGTTACTGCTATCTGTTTAGATGTTAATCCATTGTGATGTCCTGGATGTTTGGATTCAAAGGATAATCACTCCACTCAATAATATATACATGGGAGTTATTTATTCTTACACTGGAATGTCACTATACAGTTTACAGTTTTACACACCGCCGGCTTAGAATGGTAACTTCGTGGTGAGGTGCATCCGAAACGCTAGAGGGGCTGGTGTGCGGGCCTGTCAGGGGCGGGGGATACTAGCAGGGGGTGTGGAGGAGACCCGTTAGTCTTAGGCAATAAGCCTTAGTGAGTCCCGAACGTTTTCGCAGACACAGTCTGCTTCTTCAGGGAAAGGAAAAAAGAACTAGAAAGGTGGGATTTTGGGTTTTTTATACCCAATTAGTTCATAGAGTTCAATTCATTGTGCATTACTTAATTAATAAGAACATTGGGAAAAAGAAATTAGAACCAAATAAAATATGTATAAAATACATTCCATTATAAACATATCTTTTTGTTATAATACACCATGATTAAACAAATTAAAATGTTTTGATAAGAACATATATTAAGAAGTGGACCGAATATAACCTGAAATGTACCTCATCTAATACTATCCCAGCTAGAGTTAATTACCCATCAATGACTGTCAAGTTGTTAGAGTTATTAAGAATTAATAAACCGGTGTTTGCGTGATTTAAGCTTGAAAAATATTGAAAGTGTAAGTGATCGTGTTAAAATACATTACCTGTGATAACAGCTGTAAAATGAGAAAGTGTGATTTTTTTATCAGTAACATCAGTGATGGTAAAAGAAAAGAAAAAAAAGAAGAAAGAATAGTGAGTGGTTTAACACGTCGGCTCCCGCGTATTCTTTTGGCAGTCAAAAAACCACGGTGAAAGAAGTGTATTGAAGTGTGATGTAAAAGGAAATTGGAGGAGCTACTTATATGTTGGAGGGAGGTTGGTTATATTGAACAATGATATAATGTGCAAACATATATAGAATTTCATATTTAAAAAACAGAACATTTAAAATACGAAGTATGTGAATTACACATAACAAACATATGTAGTCAAAATATAGTATTTGCTGCTCCCATAACTAAAGTCACACCTATATCTATTTGAACAATACTGATAAGGTAGAGCTCTCCAGGTGTATGTGTATTTTTTATGTATTTGTGGGCTTTTTGGCTCCTCTGTCATCTTCCTGGTTACCAGCTCTCTGTGAGCAGGTAGTTTTGGAGGTAGAAAACTTAAAACAAAATAAATTTATAAAGAAAACATAAAAAACACTCTGCCCTGCAGCAGCAACGTTCACACAATTATTAAAAAAGTGGAAAAAAATAAGGAACCCCCCCCCAAAAAAAAACACGTAATAAAAATAATTCACCCTCCCCGGTAGCAGGTGCTCAAATTCTGCATGATGCACATTTCTTAGGTGTTCTGTTATGTCCTGCATATTATTTATCTCCACAACATTATCATATGCAGTCTTGAGCTACATAAGGTACAATGTGTAGACACAAACTGCCATATTGGTTCCTGCATAGAACTTCTGTCTGGAGAGGGTAATGACATTGATGGAGGAATTTGGGACTGGGTGGGAACCCTTTGGATGGGTGTGGAAGTTGGGAGGGGAGCCACTGGTCGTGGTGTCTGCAAAAGCCCATGAGGGATTGCTGTTGGCTGATGGTGGGTCTTAGTAGTGGAGGTCTTCATGTGTCCACGTTTTTGAAGATGGGTAATAGAAGTACCATCAGGGTCAGAACCAATAGCAGTGGAAGTGTGAGTTTTTTCTGTTTTTCTTTGCATATATATCAGCATGCCTGTGCTATATATGCTTTATTAATGTAGATGTGTCAAGATGGGATCCCTGTTTAGTGTGCATTCACACTGGGCGCATAAAGCAGTAGTTTCCTGCAGTGTTCTTGACCCCAGGGAGAAATATTCACACAACCAGGACTTTAGTGAAGGAAGAAGAGCAGGAAATGATGATGTTCTTGTGTCTGAAACACAGGCTGCAGTCTGACTCAATGCATTATGATCTTTGGGCTCTGCCTGTCTGATTCTCCTCCTCAGCATCTAAAGCTGCTGTCTCCAATCCTACCACCACATGTATTTTTTATGTATTTGTGGGCTTTTTGGCTTCTCTATCATCTTCCTGGTTACCGGCTCTCTGTGCGCAGGTAGTTTTGCAGTTATAAATACTTCCTTTGTTCCCCTCACTAGTGTACTCCTTTCAGCAGAGGTAAGACAGTAACACTGTCTAAACTAAATAAATGTTTACAAACAAATAGTAGGAGTGCTACTATAACCAGTGTGAAACAAATGTAAAAATGCAAATTTCATATAAACCACATTAATATATGTTATAAAATACTCTTTATATAATTGCAATAAAGAAAACGCATATAAGAATGTTCAAAATTGTATAATTCTAATTACCAATCCAGAATAATAAGTCTTGTAGTGCAGTTCAGCTATGCCTCTGAAATGGATTGGTTTCTTCCACTGTATAGTAAACAAAAAAAAAGAGCCAGTGAACAAGTTCTCTAAGTATAGTATTCCTTTGTTCTTATGGCCTTCACCATACACCACCAGTGCTAGCACTGGCAGTACTGCTTGGAAATGGCAAGTGTGATTTAGGGTCCCTTGCTGTCACACTTGTCATCATTGTCTCCCCCCCCCGAGTGCTACAAGAAAAACTAGCAGCATGCAAAGAATTGGTGGCAGCAGGTTCAGCATTGGCAGCAGGTTTAGCACTAGCATCAGGTTCAGCACTAGCAGCAGGTTCAGCACTAGCAGCAGGTTCAGCACTGGCAGCAGGTACAGCACTGGTGGCAGCATGGGCAGAACATCTGGCAGCAGGTACAAAACTATTGGCTGCAGGTACAGCAATGGTGGCACTGGAAGCAGGGGCAGCATGTCTGGCAGCAGGTACAACACTAGTGGCTGCAGGTACAACAATGGTGGCACTGACAGCAGGGGAAAACATCAGGCAGCAGGTACAACACTAGTGGCTACAGGAACAGCAATGGTGGCACTGGCAGCAGGAGCAGCATGTCTTGCAGCCGGCACAGGCAGGTGACCTGTCCTGCTCTCCCTTCCTTCTCATTCACTTTTCTTCCTTTCTTCCCATTCCCTTTTCTTCCTCCATTCCCATTAATTTCCCCAAGGGGGACTGGACAGCATTGGTTCAGTACTGCTTGTCACTTCCTCCTCTTCCTCAGACTCAGTGGACACATAATAAGGGCCCTTCCAGTTGCTGCTCATGGTGATAGCAGTCACTATGTGCCTCTCCTGCCTCAAGTTTTTCAAAATATCACAGCAGAACAGCACAGCACAGCACGTCTATCTCGCTCTTTAGCTGCTTCCATTGTGTCTGCCTTCAGTGAAAACGTCATGTTTTTATAGTGGAAGTGCAAAAACAACGTAAATCAATGGGAACACAGCGAAAACTTTCGCCCATCCCTATATAAGAGCTGCGTTTGGAGGAATCTATAAAGAAGCTAGAGAACCTCAAATAGTGTACCATTGACTAGAACTGATGAAAGACTGGATGAAATCCTTATTTCATTTTTTATATTTTTTGTACTATTTTAACTCTTTTGACTTTTTATAAGAAGACTTCCTGTGTAATTACTTGTGGAATTATATGGTGAGAATTCCTATATATGTGTTCAAACGGGTCATCTTCGTCAGTGTTTTGGTCAAGTGGTTCAGGTATATTTAGGTTATATCTTTCTAAGCTAGCCCTAGCTGAGCTGGTGAGATTGCATCATCACCTGTGTCAGTCCCCTTAACCTTTTGGTGCACTATACACAAATATTCTTGGTTCAATATAATAGCGTCACAATAAATTACATAATACACTCTTTACAGAAAAAATTAATGAATTATAAGGTAGTAACAGGGATCAAACCCTGATATGAGGCAAAGTAAAATGTATCATATGATCGCGCACATGACAGAAATAGAAAAATAAGATAATAATCTAAGTGTAGTGATTTTAATGATATACAATTAAAAACAAAGTAATAAATTGCACTCACAATAGCCCTTCTTGGGCTTTATGCACATCAAGCGGGTATCTCTCCTGTATTAGCCAACGAACTTTGTCCTCCGATTATACTGTATTCATGTCCTGATGGTTACTGCTATTTGTTTAGATGTTAATCCATTGTGATGTCCTGGATGTTTGGATTCAAAGGATAATCACTCCACTCAATAATATATACATGGGAGTTATTTATTCTTACACTGGAATGTCACTATACAGTTTACAGTTTTACACACCGCTGGCTTAGAATGGTAACTTCATGGTGAGGTGCATCCGAAACGCTAGAAGGGCTGGTGTGCGGGCCTGTCAGGGGCGGGGGATACTAGCAGGGGGTGTGGAGGAGACCCGGTAGTCTTAGGCAATAAGCCTTAGTGAGTCCCGAACGTTTTCGCACACACAGTCTGCTTCTTCAGGGAAAGGAAAACAGAACTAGAAAGGTGGGATTTTGGGTTTTTTATACCCAATTAGTTCATAGAGTTCAATTCATTGTGCATTACTTAATTAATGAGAACATTGGGAAAAAGAAACTAGAACCAAATAAAATATGCATAAAATACATTCCATTATAAACATATCTTTTTGTTATAATACACCATGATTAAACAAATTAAAATGTTTTGATAAGAACATATATTAAGAAGTGGACCGAATATAACCTGAAATGTACCTCATCTAATACTATCCCAGCTAGAGTTAATTACCCATCAATGACTGTCAAGTTGTTAGAGTTATTAAGAATTAATAAACCGGTGTTTGCGTGATTTAAGCTTGAAAAATATTGAAAGTGTAAGTGATCGTGTTAAAATACATTACCTGTGATAACAGCTGTAAAATGAGAAAGTGTGATTTTTTTTATCAGTAACATCAGTGATGGTAAAAGAAAAGAAAAAAAAGAAGAAAGAATAGTGAGTGGTTTAACACGTCGGCTCCCGCGTATTCTTTTGGCAGTCAAAAAACCACAGTGAATGAAGTGTATTGAAGTGTGATGTAAAAGGAAATTGGAGGAGCTACTTATATGTTGGAGGGAGGTTGGTTATATTGAACAATGATATAATGTGCAAACATATATAGAATTTCATATTTAAAAACACAGAACATTTAAAATACGAAGTATGTGAATTACACATAACAAATAGTGATGAGCGAGCATGCTCGGCCGAAGCTCGGTTCGGCTCGAGCATCGCTCTGCTCGGCACATGGCGGTACTCGTACGAGTTGGCTGCTGGCATTACACTGATTGGCTGGCCAGAACCCGTGATCGGGTGCTGTATAGCACCCGACGCGCGAGTTCGGCTCATTCTTAGCCAGGGAGAGATGCGCTTAGGCAGGGAAAGTCAGTGTAGGGAGAATAAAATTGTTGAAACTCTTTCAAGACCCAAAAGTCCTTTTTAGGACTGTTGTGTGTGGGGGCAGCATTTATATTTTGTTTGGGGGGGCACAATTTCCTTTTTTTTGTGGGGGGGATATTTGTAAGGTGACATATAATACTAGATGCACAGGAAGTCAGTGTAGGGAGAATAAAATTGTTGAAACTCTTTCAAGACCCAAAAGTCCTTTTTAGGACTGTTGTGTGTGGGGGCAGCATTTAATTTTTTTTGGGGGTGGCAGAATTTCATTTTTTTGTGGGGGGGGACATGTTCTAAGGTGACATTGTACTAGGTGCACAGGGACAAATATTTCACAGTGCAGTGACAAGCTGACATATTCTGTTAGGTGCACAGGGCCAATGATTTTACAACGCAGCGACAAAAAGGGCCATTTTAAACGTGTGCCTAGCCATAGATTATTGTCACATTCTGTTTAGTGTGCAAATTCACAAATTAACGTCACATATTCCGTTCACTGTGCCTTTCCGCAGATTAGCGTCACATTCTGTTTCGTGTGCCTAGCCGCAGATTAGCGTCACATTCTGTTTCGTGTGCCTAGCCGCAGATTAGCATCACATATTGTTTAGTGTGCCTAGCCGCAGATTAACGTCACATATTGTTTAGTGTGCCTAGCCGCAGATTAGCGTCACATATTGTTTAGTGTGCCTAGCCGCAGATTAGCGTCACATTCTGTTTCGAGTGCCTAGCCGCAGATTACCGGCATATATTCCGTTTAATATGAAGAAGGCGGGTAAAAAGGGACGGGGAAGTGGACGTGATCCTGATAGTTCAGGGCGCGGGTCAGGACGCGTAGAAACTGTGCCTGGTGCCAGAGCACAAGAAAGAAAGACATCCACCATACCTAGCTTCATGTCTCAGTTTACAGGGCGTTGCAGGACATCACTCTCGAGGTCAGACCACTGCGAACAGGTGGTCGGTTGGATTTCAGCTGATACTGCTTCCAGTCGGTTAAGCACCACCCTGTCTTCCACCAAGTCCACTCTCACTAGCCAAGAGTCTGGTCAACATAATCCTCACCCTGATCATCCTTCCTCCCACCATAGAGGGTCTGGCCAAAGAAGTGATCCCACACTGGGATATAGTGAGGAGCTCTTCTCATCACCAATCCTTGATTTGAACCTCTCTCCAAGCACGCTTGCAGAGGAACATGAGATCTTGTGCCCTGATTCACAACCTCTAGAGGGTACCCAATCACAAGAAGATGACAGAGGGGAACGGCATTTAAGGTCAAAGGAAGTGGATGATGATGATGAGACACAGTTGCCATCAAATCAACCACAATTACTGTCTCAAGACCTTGATGAGGAGGATGATACACAGTTGTCAATGACTGAGGATGTGGTGGGATCAAGAAATGAGGAGGATGATCAGAGTGAGGAAGTGGAGGAGGACTTGGTGGACGATGAGGTCACTGACCCCACCTGGGAAGGTGGAAAGCCGAGCGATGACAGCAGTCCTGAGGGTGAGCCATCTGCAGCACCGCAACAGGCTGGAAGAGGCAGTGGTGTGGCTAAAGAAAGAAGGCGGACCGCACCAAACCGGCCCGCAAATGTTCCACGGAGCATCCCCTTGCGTAAATCTCCCTTGCCAAGGGCTAGGTGTTCCGCGGTATGGCGTTTTTTTAAGGAAAGTGCGGACGACAAAAGAATTGTAGTTTGCAACCTGTGCCACACCAGAATGAGCCGAGGCATGAACACTAGCAACCTCACCACCACCAGCATGATCCGACACATGGCATCCAAGCACCGTAATAAGTGGGAGGAACGCCCGGATCGCCAATCTGTGTCTGCAGGCCACACCACTGCCTCCTCTTCCCCTGTTTTCGGTGCCGGCCAATCGCCTGTCGAAGGCGCAGGCCCGCATACCTCCCGCCCTGCACCTGTACCAGCTGAAGCACCATCAGCGACCACATCCACTTCCCTGTCCCAGCGCAGCGTCCAAATGTCGTTACCCCAGGCATTTGAGCGCAAGCGAAAATACCCAGCCACCCACCCACAGGCCATATCACTAACCTCACACCTTTCCAAATTACTGGCCATCAAAATGCTGCCATTTAGGCTTGTGGACACTGAGTCCTTCCGCAGCCTGATGGCAGCAGCTGTCCCTCGGTACGCAGTCCCCAGCCACCACTACTTTTCCCGGTGTGCCGTCCCCGCCTTACACCACCATGTGTCCCTTAACATCACCCGTGCCCTGACCAACGCAGTTACTGGGAAGGTCCACTTAACGACTGACACATGGACAAGTGCTTGTGGCCAGGGACGCTACATTTCCCTGACGGCACACTGGGTGAATGTCGTGGAGGCTGGGAGCGACTCGGACCCTGGGATGGCACAGGTGCTACCCACGCCGAGGATTGCGGGCCCTACCTCCATCAGGGTTTCCGCCAGCACCTACGTTATTGGCTCCTCCTCCTCCGTTTCCACCTCCGAATTCTCTGCGCGCAGAGCCACTCACCCATCAGCCGGTAGCTGGAAGCAGTGTAGCACTCCAGTGGGGAAGCGTCAACAGGCCGTGCTGAAGCTGATCTGCCTTGGGGACAAACAGCACACGGCCTCAGAGCTGTTGCAGGGGATTAGTCACCAGACCGAGCGGTGGCTCTCGCCACTCAACCTGCAACCAGGCATGGTTGTGTGTGATAATGGGCGTAACTTGGTGGCGGCTTTGGAGCTCGGCAAGCTCACACACGTACCATGCCTAGCGCATGTATTTAATTTAGTGGTTCAGCGATTTCTAAAAACCTACCCCAATTTGCATGATCTCTTGACGAAGGTGCGCCGCGTGTGTGCACATTTCCGTAAGTCATCTACAGCTTCAGCCGGCCTGTTGACGCTGCAGCAGCGCTTACAATTGCCAGCTCACCGGCTGCTGTGTGACGTGAGCACGCGCTGGAACTCCACCTTCCACATGTTGGCCCGGCTTTGTGAGCAGCAGAGGGCAGTAGTGGAGTACCAGCTGTTACACGGTCGTCGCCTCTCCGTTCAACTTCCTCTAATCAGAAGTGAGGAGTGGGAATGGATGTCAGACCTCTGTGAGATTTTACGCAATTTTGAGGAATCGACACAGATGGTGAGCGGCGATAACGCTATTATCAGTGTAACCATCCCACTTCTGTGTCTACTGAAACGCTCGCTGCTCACAATTAAAACCGACGCTTTGCATGTGGAAGAGGTGGAAATGGGGGAGGAAGAGCTTACACAAGGTGATAGCCAGAGCACCCTCACTTCGTCTTCTCAGCGACAATTGGAGGAGGCGGAGGAGGAGGAAGACACGGTTGCCTCCGCTACAGAGGGTAGCCATGGAACTTTATTTCCATCTCTTCAGCGTGGGTGGGCAGAAGAGGAGGAAGAGGATGAGGAGATTGAGAGTCATCCTCCTGGTGAGGACAGCGAAATCTTGCCTGTTGGTACTCTGGCACACATGGCTGACTTTATGTTAGGCTGCCTTTCCCGTGACCCACGCGTTATACGCATTTTAGACAACACGGATTACTGGGTGTTCACCCTTCTGGACCCCCGCTACAAAGAGAATTTCTCATCTCTCATTCCTCCGGTGGAGAGGACAAGCAAAATGGTGCAATACCAGAAGGTTACCATTTACAAATACATTCAAGGCCAATACAAAGAACTATCCAATGAATTATTTATGCAAAGAGCTGAGCTAAGAACAAGAGGTCATCCATTAAGACTTGAGGAAAGGCGCTTTCGACTAAAACACAGGCAGGGATTCTTTACAGTAAGGGCGGTAAGGCTATGGAATTCTTTGCCTCGGGATGCTGTGCTTGCAGATAATGTAACTGCATTCAAAAAAGCAATGGATGCCTATCTAGCACAGAACAATATTGACAGTTATGACAGATGGCTTCAAAGCAAATAGGATATTGAGCCGGGGAACTATTTGACACACTCACACACACACCTACATTGGAAATTGCTCCAGAGGGCTTTTTTGTTGCCTTCCTCTGGGTCAGCGGGGGTGTTATTGGCGTGGGCTGGACTTGATGGGCGCATGTCTTTTTTCGGCCTTATCTACTATGTTACTATGTTACTATGTAAGGTTCTTGTCGAAAAATTGCTCCAAAATTTTCCATCTGACAACGCAGGCGGCAGAGTACGTGCTACCTTGGCCAACCGAGAAGGGGAGAAAAGGGGAGCACACAGCAGTTCCGACAAAGGCAGGGCAACACTCTCCAAGGCGTGGGACACCTTCATGACACCCCGCCAGCACCCTCACCCTGATGCGCGGCCTAGTGTCACAAGGAGGGAAAAGTTTTGGAAGATGGTGAAGGAGTACGTAGCAGACCGTGTCAGCGTCCTCACTGATCCCTCTGTGCCTTACAACTACTGGGTGTCCAAGCTGGACACGTGGTATGAACTGGCACTCTACGCCTTGAAGGTGCTGGCCTGCCCTGCCGCCAGCGTTCTGTCTGAGCGGGTATTTAGTGCTGCTGGTGGCATCATAACAGATAAGCGTATCCGCCTTTCCACCGAAAATGCTGATAGGTTGACACTTATAAAAATGAACAAGGCCTGGATTTCCCCTGACTTCTCCACTCCACTGGAGGAAAGCCCCGGGTGAACATAAAGTCACTTTAGATATGTTATTTACATTGATGGGAATACTCTGTATTCCCATTCACCCCTTCCACCCAAAAAACGGGTATATGGTTGACTCTTAATCTTCTCATCCTCCTCCTCCTCTTCCATATGCCCTGTGATATAATTTTTATATAGGGCCAGCTCACCAGCGGGTCCTGTGATATAATTTTTATATAGGGCCAGCTCACCAGCGGGCGCTGTTTGACAATTTTTGTATAGGTCAGCTCACCAGCGGGCCTTCTCATATAATGTTTTATTGGGTCAGCTCTCTAGCGGGCCCTCTCATATAATGTTTTATAGCGTCAGCTCACTAGCGGGCCTTCGCATATAATGTTTAGGATGGTCAGCTCCGCAGCAGACCCTACCCATAATGTTTTAGATGGTCGGCTCAGCAGCAGACCCTCATTCCTAATGTTTTAGATGGTCAGCTTAGCGGCATGCCCTCGCCCCTAATGTTTTAGAGGGTCACCAGCAGGCCATTAATCCTAATTTTTCAAGGGTGTGTATGATGCCCTCCTTTATGTGTAATAAAGGGTGTATTGGAGTGACATTTCAGTCTAATTTTTGGCAGCCCTTTCACTTAGTGCATAGGCTTTATGAGTGTTGGACCACTACCTGAACTATTGTACCACAATGTGAATGAGGCCCTCCATTTTGTGATATACAGGTTGTATCGGAGTGCCTCAGGTCCTCCCATTGAATTAAATAGGGCTGGGGTGTTCGACAGAGCAGAAGGTAGTTCTTGGCTTCATCCACTAAGTCACTTCGTCACTTTTACTCAATGGATCAGACCCCACTGTTCCGACTATAAATTTTGGACTTAACAAGGGCAAACGGACATGTTGTAAAACCTGTGGTAGCTGCGGCCTCCGTTCCTGAATGCTGTACCTTACCCGGGCCATAACCACGTTGAACACCTGCTTTACGCTGCGCACGTTTCCCTCTTAATCATGGCCCCAGTTCCGAAAAATCGATGAAATTTTTTTCAGAATTTGCAGATGATATACAAGTAAATATACAGCAAATACTGTTTGGTAACAATTTTTCGCCTAAAATCGTTTTTATCTTCCTTTTTGTGTGTTTTACGGTCAGTCTGTAAAAATGGCGTACTTCGGGCGAAACATCGTTCCCAGCAGCGTCGTTGGAGTCCAAGATGCATCCAGACATCCTCCCTATGCTGTCCCTGAACCATTTCTGTGGTGTTTCCATCATTTTCTGACCTTTTCCTATGAACCAGGCACCCTCCCCTCATCAGAGCAGGGGGTGCCTGGTGTAATGCTCGAGTCCTCCCATTGACTTCAATGGGGCTCGGGTGCTCGGCCGAGCACTCGAGCCTCCGGGGGAGCTCGGCCAGAGCACCCGAACACCCGAGCATCGGGGTGCTCGATCATCACTAATAACAAACATATGTAGTCAAAATATAGTATTTGCTGCTCCCATAACTAAAGTCACACCTATATCTATTTGAATACTGATAAGGTAGAGCTCTCCAGGTGTATGTGTACTTTTTATGTATTTGTGGGCTTTTTGGCTCCTCTGTCATCTTCCTGGTTACCAGATCTCTGTGAGCAGGTAGTTTTGGAGGTAGAAAACTTAAAGCAAAATACATTTATAAAGAAAACATAAAAAACACTCTGCCCTGCAGCAGCAACGTTCACACAATTATTAAAAAAGTGGAAAAAAATAAGGAACCCCCCCCCCAAAAAAAAAAAAACACGTAATAAAAATAATTCACCCTCCCCGGTAGCAGGTGCTCAAATTCTGCATGATGCACATTTCTTAGGTGTTCTGTTATGTCCTGCATATTATTTATCTCCACAACATTATCATATGCAGTCTTGAGTCACATAAGGTACAATGTGTAGACACAAATTGCCATATTGGTTCCTGCACAGAACTGCTGTCTGGAGAGGGTAATGACATTGGTGGAGGAATTTGGGACTGGGTGGGAACCCTTTGGATGGGCGTGGAAGTTGGGTTGCAGTCTGACCCAGTGCATTTTGATCTTTGGGCTCTGCCTGTCTGATTCTCCTCCTCAACCTCTAAAGCTGCTGTCTCCAGTCCTACCACCACATCTTCATTCACTGTCACAGGACCTTAGCTCTCTTCTTACTCACTCACAAGAATCTGCACCTCTTCCTGCCCACTCACAGGAACCTGGCTCTCTTCCTCCTGATCACTGACATAATCCTGCCCCTCTTCTTGCCCACTCACAGCCAGAACCTGACCCCTCACATGATCCTCCACTATATCCTCCTGCTGCACACTCACACCCACCTCCAATTCCACTATCTCTTCTGAATCCAAATTCTCATTTCACCATTCGATTTCCTCTCTGTTCTACTCCATCTTCATCTACTGAAGAAAGCTTTGGAATGCACTGAAAGAGAGGAATTATCACTATCTACTAGTTTGCTTGGTGGCAAGTGTGGTGCATCTGGTGTCACCACCATTGTTGGTGCAGGTGGCACTGTCTGGAACACCACTGGAGTGCTGCTGCTGGTGGTAGCAGTAGCAATGACACTACTAACAATTGGTGCCTCTCCTTCCACCTTCCCTGTCTCCTCCAAGTCTTTCTGGTAGACGTGATTTAGCATGTCTCTCATTATGGAGAAAAAATGTAAAGAAAAATATGTTTTAGAAAAAATTAGTATAAAAAATGAAAGCTAAAAAAAACAAAACAAAACATGTCACTCACAAACAGACCCTAACTACCCTAACATTAACCTAATTTTAATTACCCTCACTGCCCTAACATGAACTTGCACAATTAGAATGTCTCTTATTGCCCTAACACTAAATCTCACTTGCCTGACTCTGACTAACCACTAACTTTTAGTCACACACACGTCACACAGTATAGAAATCTCAAATTACATTTTTTTTATCTCTCTCCTCTCTGAAACACCTCTACACCTCTCTATTAACAAAACCAACACTGAAGGAAATTCTAGGCTTTCATAGTGTATGCTGGTGGGAAGTTAAGTGGTATTTCTCTATGAGGCAAGAAATCCCTGCCTCGTAGAAATCAGTAGTATAGGGTGGCAGAGCATTGTATATTGTGGGAGATTTCAGGCTAAAACAAAACACAGGGAGGAAATTCTCCTTCAAAGGTTTCTTGGGAATTTGCTCATGGGATGAGTGGAAAACTGTGTTTTTTTCAGGAATTTCCCATGGGAAAAAAGGGGGCTTTTCACCCATTCCTACCAGGGTGTTACCGCATACTAGCATAACATGTGTTAGGTGTTTTGCAAATAAAATGCACTTCTTGATCCCAATCATGTCTGTGATTCCTTCAGGTATCTAAGAAGGTCAGTGGTAGAGATGTCTCCAGTGCATTGAAAAGCAATGCATTGAACACAATACTTGCACATTTTACTTGGTGGGAAAGTGTTTGAGCATTGGTAACCAAACAAAGTACATCTGCTACTGTCCAATTACAACACACCTAGCAAAGCAAAAACCTAGAAGCTGTTGTCTGGGCATGATGTAAGTTGAAGTTAAACAGGTGATGGGAAACATGTCACAATCTAAGTCTCATAACAGAAGAATAATTTGGCGCTTATGAGTCTATGCATCTCAGATAATGAGTGACAAATAACAGTTTTATTAAAAAAAAGTATTTACATTTGAAACATTTAAATATTATCAGAATACAGTTAAAAGAATCAATATCCAAAAAATACCTAATGTTATTTAAATAACTGTAAGCACGCTTACCCTTTGTGCTGACCGCCATCTCCTTCTCTCCGCCAGTCCTTCCAGGCACTCAGTCCTCTGCTGCTCCCTCTGGCGGCTCCGGCTGCATCTGCATTCGGGCGTACGTCACAGGGATTCCCTGATGACGGCTCGACCCGATTCTTAAAGGCACAGTGCAGGTTCTGCTCCACCTCTAGGGGTGGAGCAAATTGTTTATCAACTGCCTTGACACCACTTCAGTTGCCTGTTCCTTGTGTTTCAGTGCAGTTGCGCTTCTGTTGCTCTGTGTTTCATCCGGTTTGTCTGACTATCCGTTCTGGTGTTGACCTGTGGCACTGCCTGACTACCCGCTCTGTGTATGACCCTTGGCCTGTCTTTGGCCTGTCTGACATCCAATCTGGTGCAAACCTGTGGCTCTGGCTGACTAACCATTCTGTGTATGACCTTTGGCTTGTCTGACTATCCATTCTGGTGTTGATCTGTGGCTCTGTCTGACTACCCGCTCCGTGTATGACCCTTGGCCTGTCTGACATCCAATCTGGTGCAAACCTGCGGCTCTGGTTGACTAAGCATTATGTATTATCTCCAGCTTGTCTGACCATCACCTTGGCGTGGCCCGGGATTGTTCACTGCACACCCAGCACACCAATGCTCCAGTGGATAACCTAGGGGTTGCCCTTGGTGGCTTGGCGGACTCCCTTTCATCTCGGTACCTCTGTGGCCTCCAGGTGTGGACCTTTGGTGCAGTAGGTCTCTTTGGTACGTTGTCGGTACAGGTGCAAACCTGTAGTATCCTCAGGTGCAGACCTAAGTCAGTTTCCCTCTGTTTGCTCGCTGGAACCCGTCTGTACCTTTACGACAGCTGATCCTTCCTGAAGTCCTCTCCTTGCCTGTATTGTGCTGTTTACGTTGTTCTGTCTTTACTCCTTACTAAAGATTGTGTTACCTTTTAAGTACTGGTCCAATTCTCGTTCTTGACACCGTGACAGTAACATAACAATTTTACTATTTATATGGATGATCACCTCTGTTGCGCTATATAAAATGGCAATGGTTATGCCATCTTTCGGCACTGAGCAGAACGGAGTGCATCAAGGAATGACCCACTTCCGATACTGCTGGGGTCTCTTTGTGAAAATCACAGGTTACTACAGATTCTCGCTCTGTTGGTGGAGGCACGAGACAGGCTCATAAGGGACTTCTTTACTTGAGAGTACAATACATGAATATAAAATATTTAATTAGAAATTCCTTCTACTTTATGGCAAACAGATAAAATGTCCACCAATTTTAGTATACTTACAGTAGAGATTTCATAAACACTGTAGAGGGTGTAAAAGGTTATTTCTCAGTTACAGACACATTAGAACACTGTATTAAGGCAGACTGAATCAAATAAATGCAGCTATATCTAAGTCAATATTTAGATCCCCCCGCCTCCCCCCAAAGACAGGGCTTGTAGTTCTTTTATCAAATATGTCTCTTAAGGACAATAGTCTGTCTCCTCTCCTGCTTCCTTTCTTCATTTGATTGATCAGGTGTACCCTAATGCCCCCCGAATTCTTATTACATTCCTCCTCTTGGTGTTTCAATATATTGTGTGTTTCTAGCCCTATTCTTATATTTTTCAGGTGCTCATTGAACATTATTTCAGCTGCTTCATTCTACATAATTGATGTAAAAATCTACAAGTTATTACACTGACTACAATGTTGGATTGCAGTTAGAGTAGGATTTCGGTTAACCCTTTGAATTCAAGAGGGTTGTCTAATGCATTGCTTCACAAACAAAGGCTTTAAAGAACTGATATTATGTGTTGCACTCAAAAGGTTAATATTCTTATCCAGTATTTGTTGATATTTTTTTTCATCCTTCTGGGATACAACTGCAGCTTTACGGTCTTTTTCCCCATATCTGAATATCCCTCTAAATTTAGAGAGAACATTATTATTATTATTATAATTCATTTTCTTCACTAAATGCTATTAACTTTAATATTTCTATTTTTTGGTCTGTTCCCCACTACAGGTATGGATGGGCGAAAAGTCAGAGAAATTTCCTGCCGGACCTTTAACAAAAAATTATGATTTCCTGCTTTTTTAGTGAAACTTCCCACCCATAGGCAATAATTAAGAATTTTTCTCCTTTCGCCATTGAAAATACATTTCCCGCAAGAACTTTGTCATATTTCCCCAATGTTTTAAAAATTTCCTGCCATAATATTACTTATTCTGAGGTCTGAAGTGGAGAAATAAATAGCTGAAAGTAAAAGTATGGCAACAAATGCCTTGAAAAAATTGCTAGGGAGCTGAGTGCCTTTGTAATTTGTCCACAACACTAACTTTCTTTTTAAGTATCATTGACACAACCATTCTTGAAAAAGAACTATGGCTTGGGATATTCCCGCAGGGTGCAACACATAACATCAGTTCTTTAAAGCCTTTGTTTTCAACAAAAGAAAAAGACAGCCTGTCATCTGCCAACATTTTGTCAAGTTTTCTATTCCGTTGACATACTTTTGGATTGTTTTTGTGTAGGTTTTGACTTCTTTCTTAGAACATAGTGTGGGATGGCAATACATAGAAGAACTGTGTAACTTTATTGCTTTAATGACTTGTGGAATTGGAGCTGTTGAAATGTTAGTGCATTGGCTGCATAGAATAACATAGGAACTGGAGAAGTGATATCAGTGCAGAAGTCATCTCTGTTTTATCACCTCTTTATCATGGCTTAGTGCATTTCCCCCATGACTCTTGTAATCTCAGTCATACACCTCTGCAACAGGAGCAGAACGTCTTGGCACGCTCTCTAACACATCAACAGCACTTCTATTATGTATCCCACACCCCTGAAATATTTAGTAGTACTTCTTCTGCTGCTAGTTGTGGCAGCTCTGACCTGTTATGGTGTATATCCATGTCAGACATGTAGTTGTGCTTCAGGCGGGACCTCATTGATGGAGTTCCTATGTGTGAACCTGCTTTCCCCCTGCTCACATGCTTCTTACACAGACAACAGATAGCAGCATGCTTAGCTTTTCGATCCTGAGGGAAGTATCTCCATACTTTGAATTTCTTAGACTGTGGGGTTCCTGACTGGCTGCTATTATTACTAATACCGGGGCTAGATGTTGCAGAAATTGTACTACTACTAAGTATCACAGGTGCTGTTCTTCAAAGCTAAGGCTGTGGATGCTGATAACTTGTGTTGTTGCTGGTTACTATGACTATTACTGTGTGTGGCTGAGTGGGACTTGACTGACAGGATAACTGTATATTTTTATCGTCTTTGCTTTTCAGGGTCATATATTCCAGTTGTTTTCTCAAACAATTTATAGACAGATACAGTTCTCCTTTTCAGTGGTGGAAGATTGAGCCTAACTTTCTGGTCATTTCATCATCTCTCTCACTCTCAATTTCATCTGTATCTGAAGGAGAAGCAGATGCTGGAGGCATATATTCTAGATCTACATCATCATCAGGGATAACGTCATCCTCAGCATTGCCCACCACTTCTTCCCCACTATTTTTATATTTCTCTAGGCTTTTAGAGTTCTTAAACATTCTCTTTTTACTTTTCCCCTTTGAGGAATATTCACAAGGTTTGCTATTACTTTCAGGACATGTGTTTTTGTGCTTGTTTGTCTCACTGTCAGATGCAGCAGTTGGTTGAGGTGCTACACCTACTTCCACTATGCCATCAACAACATTAGAATCCAACTCGTCATCTTCATTGGTTTTAGATAGTTTATTAATTGTACTGGTACTGGTGGTTGAACTGCCTCCTCTTCAGGAGGAGGAGGATCAACATTAGTTGCAGCAACCATGGCTGCAGTCAGTTTTGGACTACAGCTTTAGTCACGTGTCCCTGCATTGCTCCTAATCCTTTCACCCTACCCCTACCTCTTATTGTTTGTTGGACATTACCCAACTACTATGTGCATTTTTACTGTAATGTGTGTTTTTACTGATTGTGTGTGATATCTTGCCTTAGATCTCTAAAAAATACTCAGATGTGAGTTACTCAGTCATAACTCACATCAGTATCTCTGTCTCTGTCACCGTTTTTTAAAATGTTATTTATTATATTGTCCCCCTATCCTTATCACTGTCAACAGAAAACAAAGAAAAAAAAAGAAAACACTCCCTGTTCAACTGCTTCTTTCCCCAGACTGTCCTAGGACAGAGATAACAGATATAACCTTTGCTCCCCTAGTACAGAGATAACAGCCAGATCAAGAAGAAACATAGACCATCTTATTATCATTATTTTTTATTTATATAGAGCCAACTAATACAATTGAGAATAGACATACAGAGGTATTAAATAGTACAATGAAATGTGGAGAACAGAATGATCAGAGGGCCCTGCTTGTGAGAGCTTTCATCTCTACCTATGTGTTCCCAGTCAGTCACACAGAAATTTGGGGTATATGGGATAACTCTCCTGTGCTCCCTTAGTACAACCCCTGATTCCCCTGACACAGATATAACAGTCAGATCAGGAAGGAATTTGGATAACAGATGCCTGTGCCTGCTCAGTCATTAAAAAATTGGTGCTATGTCGAGAAAATCTCCTTTG
The DNA here is from genome assembly GCA_037306005.1 of Rhinophrynus dorsalis. Taxonomy (NCBI): domain Eukaryota; kingdom Metazoa; phylum Chordata; class Amphibia; order Anura; family Rhinophrynidae; genus Rhinophrynus; species Rhinophrynus dorsalis. The sequence continues at coordinate 518,538,639 of CM074719.1, read as the reverse complement.
CTTCCTTCTCATACCACCAGACTCCTGTAGGACAGTCTGTTTCTTCCCAAACTTCTTTCACACTTTCTGTCTCCCAGAGTCCTTCATACTCCCCTAGAACAGATTTCTTGCCTGCAAGACTCCCTAAAGTAAACACCACTTTATTAGTCTGCCTTCTGTAGCTTAAAAATGTGCTGCTTTGTCTTCTGCTCACAAACACAGAATGGCATGCTGTGAGAACCTGATACCCTTTTATATGCCTGCATGAATAGAAAAGAAACTTGCAATGCGGAGGGGAGAAATTCTGTCTTTACATTGATTTTAACGCAATGAGTTAGGGGAAAAAAATGAGAAAAGTACTTTTCGCAAATTATTTCTCGTTTGGCAAAATGGGCTATTTTTCTCCCGTTTCTCTTTTGAGTTGAAAACTCTCACCCATCCTTAATTACAGTTCCTAGAATTGGATCCTTTACATATTGACTTGGTAATAGCTGCATTTATTGGATGTAGTTAATGTACTAATGGGTCTAGAATCTAGAAATAAGAACTTTTTATAGTGTTTATGATATCACCAGATATTTTATCTAATTGTTTATCATAAATTAGAGGGGATTTCTAACTAAATTCCTACAGATAAATATGCTTTGCTTTGCCTTCTACCAACATATTCATTCTAGAGGGGGTGGTGCTAATTTTATGGTTTAAGTATTGGTATAAAGAAAATGAATTAATACAAAAGAAGTGTGTATATATATAAACAAGTCAAGATAAAACTGAGTTTTAATTGATTTACATAATAAATGTTTTAATTGGAATAAAAGAACACTCCATAGAAGTACAAAGTAATTTGAGTATTATGTAGATTAAGAGAGAAATACATTCAGTGGATTATATTATAAATGCAGGGCTTAAAAGTTCAAGTCCTTTGCTACTAGCCAGACCTGAAAAGTTACTCGCCAGTGCAAGCCAAAACATACCAACCAGGGCTGAATTTTTACTCGCCAGGGCTAAATTTTCACTTGAATTGGCTAGTGGCGAGTGGAAATTTTAAGCCCTGATAAATGAATGGGACCACTAGGATCATGTAACCACTGCCAAAGTGGACAGTGAGAGTTCATAAAACATGTAGGGCTGATAACATTATTTGGTTAGTCCAGGCTTTCTTGGTCTTACCCATTGTGTCTAGTGCCCATGTTCCAGCTTAGTTAGGTTAGCATCCCCATGCTCCACACCAAAAGAGGAGAATGGTGGCCTTGAAGTATACTATGAAACACAAGCACAGAACTATTGCACACAACCACAGATTAAACCAGTCTGTATATAAAAACATCAGGAATCTTTATTAGGCAAAAAATAAAACAGTACCTCTAAGTAACTTGTGGTCTTTTAGACTTGCAGACAAGGAAACCAAAAGGCAATCAGATACAGGCAGATGTCAGATGTAACAAATCATCCCGATCAGATCAACGCATTTCACGTGTAGAAAGATTACTCTTGATCAAAACAAAGTACTGATAAGGTAGAGCTCTCCAGGTGTATGTGTATTTTTTATGTATTTGTGGGCTTTTTGGCTCCTCTATCATCTTCCTGGTTACCAGCTCTCTGTGCGTAGGTAGTTTTGGAGGTAGAAAAATTAAAGCAAAATAAATCTACAAAGAAAACATAAAAATCACTCTGTCCAGCAGCAGCAACATTCACACAATTATTAAAAAAGTGGAAAAAAATAAGGACCCCCTCCCAAAAAAACATAATAAAAATAATTCACCCTCCCCGGTAGCAGGTGCTCATATTCTGCATGATGCACATTTCTTAGGTGTTCTGTTATGTCTTGCATATTATTTATCTCCACAACATTATCATATGCAGTCTTGAGTCACATAAGGTACAATGTGTAGACACAAATTGCCATGTTGGTTCCTGCACAGAACTGCTGTTTGGAGAGGGTAATGACATTGGTGGAGGAATTTGGGACTGGGTGGGAACCCTTTGGATGGGCATGGAAGTTGGGTTGCAGTCTGACCCAGTGCATTTTGATCTTTGGGCTCTGCCTGTCTGATTCTCCTCCTCAACCTCTAAAGCTGCTATCTCCAGTCCTACCACCACATCTTCATTCACTGTCACAGGACCTTAGCTCTCTTCTTATTCACTCACAAGAATCTGCACCTCTTCTTGCCCACTCACAGGAACCTGGCCCTCTTCCCCCTGATCACTGACATGATCCTGCCCCTCTTCTTGCCCACTCACAGCCAGAACCTGACCCCTCACATGATCCTCCACTATATCCTCCTGCTGCACACTCACACCCACCTCCAATTCCACTATCTCTTCTGAATCCAAATTTTCATTTCACCATTCGATTTCCTCTCTGTTCTACTCCATCTTCATCTACTGAAGAAAGCTTTGGAATGCACTGAAAGACTCAGAGGAATTATCACTATCTACTAGTTTGCTTGGTGGCAAGTGTGGTGCATCTGGTGTCACCACCATTGTTGGTGCAGGTGGCACTGGCTGGAACACCACTGGAGTGCTGCTGCTGGTGGTAGCAGTAGCAATGACACTACTAACAATTGGTCCCTCTCCTTCCACCTTCCGTGTCTCCTCCAAGTCTTTCTGGTAGACGTGATTTAGCATGTCTCTCATTATGGAGAAAAAATGTAAAGAAAAATATGTTTTAGAAAAAATTAGTATAAAAAATTAAAGCTAAAAAAAACAAAACAAAACATGTCACTCACAAACAGACCCTAAGTACCCTAACATTAACCTAATTTTAATTATCCTCACTGCCCTAACATGAACTTGCACAATTAGAATGTCTCTTATTGCCCTAACACTAAATCTCACTTGCCTGACTCTGACTAACCACTAACTTTTTAGTCACACACATGTCACACAGTATAGAAATCTCAAATTACATTTTTTTATCTCTCTCCTCTCTGAAACACCTCTACACCTTTCTATTAACAAAACCAACACTGAAGGAAATTCTTGGCTTTCATAGTGTATGCTGGTGGGAAGTTAAGTGGTATTTCTCTATGAGGCAAGAAATCCCTGCCTCGTAGAAATCAATAGTATAGGGTGGCAGAGCATTGTATATTGTGGGAGATTTCAGGCTGAAACAAAACACAGGGAGGAAATTCTCCTTCAAAGGTTTCTTGGGAATTTGCTCATGGGATGAGTGGAAAACTGTGTTTTTTTCAGGAATTTCCCATGTGAAAAAAGGGGGCTTTTCATCCATTCCTACCAGGGTGTTACTGCATACTAGCATAACATGTGTTAGGTGCTTTGCAAATAAAATGCACTTCTTGATCCCAATCATGTTTGTGATTCCTTCAGGTATCTAAGAAGGTCAGTGGTAGAGATGTCTCCAGTGCATTGAAAAGCAATGCATTGAACACAATACTTGCACATTTTACTTGGTGGGAAAGTGTTTGAGCATTGGTAACCAAACAAAGTACATCTGCTACTGTCCAATTACAACACACCTAGCAAAGCAAAAACCTAGAAGCTGTTGTCTGGGCATGATGTAAGTTGAAGTTAAACAGGTGATGGGAAACATGCCACAATCTAAGTCTCATTACAGAAGAATAATTTGGCGCTTATGAGTCTATGCATCTCAGACAATGAGTGACAAATAACAGTTTTATTAAAAAAAAGTATTTACATTTGAAACATTTAAATATTATCAGAATACAGTTAAAAGAATCAATATCCAAAAAATACCTAATGTTATTTAAATAAAAGTAAGCGCGCTTACCCTTTGTCCCGACCGCCATCTCCTTCTCTCCGCCAGTCTTTCCAGGCACTCGGTCCTCTGCTGCTCCCTCTGGCGGCTCCGGCTGCATCTGCATTCGGGCGTGCGTCACAGGGATTCCCTGATGACGGCTCGACCCGATTCTTAAAGGCACAGTGCAGGTTCTGCTCCACCTCTAGGGGTGGAGCAAATTGTTTATCAACTGCCTGGACACCACTTCAGTTGCCCGTTCCTTGTGTTTCAGTGCAGTTGAGCTTCTGTTGCTCTGTGTTTCATCCGGTTTGTCTGACTATCCGTTCTGGTGTTGACCTGAGGCACTGTCTGACTACCCGCTCTGTATATGACCCTTGGCCTGTCTTTGGCCTGTCTGACATCCAATCTGGTGCAAACCTGTGGCTTTGGCTGACTAACCATTCTGTGTATGACCTTTGGCTTGTCTGACTATCCGTTCTGGTGTTGACCTGTGGCTCTGTCTGACTACCCGCTCCGTGTATGACCCTTGGCCTGCCTGACATCCAGTCTGGTGCAAACCTGCAGCTCTGGTTGACTAAGCATTACGTATTATCTCCAGCTTGTCTGACCATCACCTTGGTGTGGCCCGGGATTGTTCACTGCACACCCAGCATACCAATGATCCAGTGGATAACCTAGGGGTTGCCCTTGGTGGCTTGGCGGACTCCTTTTCATCTCGGTACCTCTGTGGCCTCCAGGTGTGGACCTTTGGTGCAGTAGATCTCTTTGGTACGTTGTCGGTACAGGTGCGAACCTGTAGTATCCTCAGGTGCAGACCTGAGTCGATTTCCTCTGTTTGCTCGCTGGAACCCGTCTGTACCTTTACGACAGTTGATCCTTCCTGAAGTCCTCTCCTTGCCTGTATTGTGCTGTTTACGTTGTTCTGTCTTTACTCCTTACTAAAGATTGTGTTACCTTTTAAGTACTGGTCCAATTCTCGTTCTTGGCACGGTGACAGTAACATAACAATTTTACTATTTATATGGATGATCACCTCTGTTGCACTATATAAGATGGCAATGGTTATACCATCTTTCGGCACTGAACAGAATGGAGTGCATCAAGGAATGACCCACTTCTGATACTGCTGGGGTCTCTTTGTGAAAATCACAGGTTACTACAGATTCTCGCTCTGTGGGTAGAGGCACGAGACAGGCTCATAAGGGACTTCTTTACTTGAGAGTACAATACATGAATATAAAATATTTAATCAGAAATTCCTTCTACTTTATGGCAAACAGATAAAATGTCCACCAGTTTTAGTATAATTAGAGTAGAGATTTCATAAACACTGTAGAGGATATAAAAGGTTATTTCTCAGTTACAGACACATTAGAACACTGTATTAAGGCAGACTGAATCAAATAAATGCAGCTATATCTAAGTCAATATTTAGATCCCCCCGCCTCCCCCCAAAGACAGGGCTTGTAGTTCTTTTATCAAATATGTCTCTTAAGGACAATAGTCTGTCTCCTCTCCTGCTTCCTTTCTTCATTTGATTGATCAGGTGTACCCTAATGCCCCCCGAATTCTTATTACATTCCTCCTCTTGGTGTTTCAATTTACTGTGTGTTTCTAGCCCTATTCTTATATTTTTCAGGTGCTCATTGAACCTTATTTTTGTTTTCAGCTGCTTCATTCTACATAATTGATGTAAAAATCTACAAGTTATTACATTGACTACAAATGTTGGATTTCAGTTAGAGTAGGATTTCGGTTAACCCTTTGAATTCAAGAGGGTTGTCTAATGCATTGCTTCACAAACAAAGGCTTTAAAGAACTGATGTTATGTGTTGCACTCAAAAGGTTAATATTCTTATCCAGTATTTGTTGATATTTTGTTTCATCCTTCTGGGATACAACTGCAGCTTTACGGTCTTTTTCCCCATATCTGAATATCCCTCTAAATTTAGAGAGAACATTATTATTATTATTATTATTATAATTCATTTTCTTAACTAAATGCTATTAACTTTAATATTTCAATTTTTTGGTCTGTTCCCCACTACAGGTATGGATGGGCGAAAAGTCTGAGAAATTTCCCGCAGGACCTTTATCAAAAAATTATGATTTCCTGCTTTTTTAGTGAAACTTCCCACCCATAGGCAATAATTAAGAATTTTTCTCCTTTCGTCACCGAAAATACATTTCCCGCAAGAACTTTGTCATATTTCCCCAATGTTTTAAAAATTTCCTGCCACAATATTACTTATTCTGAGGTCTGAAGTGGAGAAATAAATAGCTGAAAGTAAAAGTATGGCAACAAATGCCTTGAAAAAATTGCTAGGGAGCTGAGTGCCTTTGTAATTTGTCCACAACACTAACTTTCTTTTTAGGTATCATTGACACAACCATCCTTGAAAAAGAACTACGGGTGCAAGACACAACATCAGTTCTTTAAAGCCTTTGTTTTCAACAAAAGAAAAGGGCAGCCTGTCATCTGCCAACATTTTGTCAAGTTTTCTATTCCGTTGACGTACTTTTGGATTGTTTTTGTGTAGGTTTTGACTTCTTTCTTAGAACATAGTGTGGGATGGCAATACATAGAAGAACTGTATAACTTTATTGCTTTAATGACTTGTGGAATTGAAGCTGTTGAAATTTTAGTGCATTGGCTGCATAGAATAACATAGGAACTGGAGAAGTGATATCAGTGCAGAAGTCATCTCTGTTTTATCACCTCTTTATCATGGCTTAGTGCATTTCCCCCATGACTCTTGTAATCTCAGAGTCATACACCTCTGCAACAGGAGCAGAACGTCTTGGCACGCTCTCTAACACATCGACAGCACTTCTATTATGTATCCCACAGCCCAGAAATATTTAGTACTACTTCTTCTGCTGCTAGTTGTGGCAGCTCTGACCTGTTAATGGTGTATATCCATGTCAGACATGTAGTTGTGCTTCAGGCGGGAACTCATTGATGGAGTTCCTAGGTGTGAACCTGCTTTCCCCCTGCTCACATGCTTCTTACTATCACGGTGCCCGTGATTTGCTGCAGTTACTTGTCTGTCACCAGTAGGGGGCTTCTATTGGCTGTCTGCAGATAGCCCGCCTCTTATTGACTATTTAAACCTGGATTGGTCACCCTTTGAGTGCCCTTTCGTGTTGTTTCTGACCTTCTTGCTATCACTATGCTAGTGGTAGCTGGGCCTCTGTTCCAGTGTTCCTGAGTTCCTGATCTCATGTGTTCCTGATCTCTACTGTTCCAGTGTTTCCTGCATGCTGAAGTACTTCCAGTCCTGGTTCCGGCCTAGTCTCTGGTGTTGCAGTTCCTGCGGTACTTCTTCTCTGCTGTTTCCTGACCTGACTGATCGTGGCTGGTTCCTGTCATCGCATCGCCTGTCTCCTGTATCCTGGCGACCTCCTGCCTGGTCGCGTCGGCGACTCACTTGTTACACCAGTGTGCGGTCACTGGTTTGCTCCAAAGCCTATCGGCTGTACTATCCTGTGTTGGTCCCAGCTGCGGACGCTGGTTTGCTCCAAAGCCTTGCGGCTATACAAACTCCCTTGTTACACCAGTGTGCGGTCACTGGTTTGCTCCACAGCCTATCGGCTGTACCATCCTGTGTTGGTCCCAGCGTGCGGACGCTGGTTTGCTCCAAAGCCTTGCGGCTATACAAACTCCCTTGTTACACCAGTGTGTGGTCACTGGTTTGCTCCACAGTCTATCGGCTGTACCATCCTGTGTTGGTCCCAGCGTGCAGACGCTGGTTTGCTCCAAAGCCTTGCGGCTATACTACTCGCTTGTTACACCAGTGTGCGGTCACTGGTTTGCTCCAAAGCCTATCGGCTATACAATCCTGTGTTAGTCACAGCGTGCGGGCGCTGGTTTGCTCCAAAGCCTTGCGGCTATACAAACTCACTTGTTACACCAGTGTGCGGTCACTGGTTTGCTCCAGAGCCTATCGGCTGTACTATCCTGTGTTGGTCCCAGCGTGCGGACGCTGGTTTGCTCCAAAGCCTTGCGGCTATACAAACTCGCTTGTTACACCAGTGTGCGGTCACTGGTTTGCTCCTAAGCCTATCAGCTATACAATTCTGTGTTTGTCCCAGCGTGCGGACGCTGGTTTGCTCCAAAGCCTTGCGGCTACACAAACTCACTTGTTACACCAGTATGCGGATGATGGTTTACTCCTAAGCCTTACGACTATACTAACTCGCTTGTTACACCAGTGTGCGGTCACTGGTTTGCTCCTAAGCCTATCGGCTATACAATTCAGTGTTGGTCCCAGCGTGCGGACGCTGGTTTGCTCCAAAGCCTTGCGGCTTTACGATTCTGTCAATTTGCCATTACCATCTGACTGCTGCTACTATCTCAAGGCTGCCCTGCCCGGTATTGGTAAGGCCGGTAGAACCTTTTGCCACATTCCATCTGAGGTTGCCTTACCCGGTATTGGCAGGGCCGGTAGAGCCTACATTATGAATCTATTGAGGCTGCCTTGCCCGGTAAATTGGTAAGGCCGGTAGAACCGTTTTGCGATTCCATCTGCAGGTTGCCTTACCCGGTATTGGCAAGGCCGGTAGAGCCTAACATTCTATTACTTCAGACTGTCCTGTCCTGTATATTGACAGGACCGGTAGAGTCTGCCTTCTGTCTTGTTATATTCTGTATATATCTGGATGTATGTGATTGCCATCCTACGTTATCAATTTATTATTTCAATAAAATTGATTTTTACCTAAAACTTGTGTCTGAGAGTCATAATAAACCGTGACAGTACGAAAGGGCCATGACCTCAGACAGCAAAGGTGAAGGTAATGCACAGAATATCCATTGGAGGATGGATGTGCACGAGCAACGTTTGGATCAGTTGGCAGTTGCAATTCAAACGATCCTTGAACGCACGGTACTTGCTGACAAATCTAGCTCTAGCCCGGTGGTCTCGCCAAGTCAGACACCGGAGAGTGATACCAGACCCCTAGGGGGCACTGTTAAAGGGTTAACGGCTTCTGCACCCTTGCCGCTAAGATACGATGGTGACCCTAGTCTCTGCAGAGGGTTCATCAACCAACTCGAGATTTTTATGGAATTGACGGCACACGCATTTCCCAATGATCGTAGTAAGGTGGGGTTTACAATATCTTTGCTCACTGGTAGAGCTTTGGCTTGGGCTAACCCCTTGTGGGAGAATGCTAAACCTTGTACTAATAACTTTAGAGAATTTGTGCAATCCTTTCGAAGAGTGTTTGAGCCTCCTGGTAGAACCACCTCTGCTGCCAAACGCCTTATGGAGATACATCAGGGCAGGCGTACAGTAGGCGACTACGCCATCGAATTCCGCACATTGGCAGCAGAGGTAGGTTGGAATAACGAGGCATTATTAGCAGCTTTTTCTCAAGGCCTGAATGACCACATTAAGGATGAAATCGCTGCTAAAGATCTACCTATTGATCTAGATGACTACATTGAATATGTTATGATAATTTACTCCAGAATACGTGAGAGATCAATTGCCAGAGATCGTAAGTTACGGTCAAAGAATAATGAGCCTAGTGGCATGTTTTGCCCACCCATCCCTCCCTTGGCATTGAAGTCTAGTGAACCTGTACGGGAGACAAGTGAACCTATGCAAATAGGCTTCACTAGACTAACCAAGGCTGAGAGACTTTATCGCAGAAGACAAGGGTTGTGTTTATACTGCGTTAAAAAAGGGCATTTGCTAAATTCCTGTCCGGTACGTCCGGGAAACGCACACACCTAGGGTACCTTGGGGGACAGGCCCTAGGTGGTGTACAATCGTCCCCAGTGTCGGGCACAATGAAACCCACCATACAGGTGGTATTATCTTGGGCACAACGCTCTGTGGAGGTTTTGGCCTTGGTTGACTCTGGTGCAGCAGGGTATTTTATGGATAATACCTTTGCTGAATTGCACGGAGTTCCACGCATTGAATGAGAAAATCCCTTGACTATTGAAGCGATTGATGGCAGACCCTTAGAACCGCCTCAGGTTATGTTTGAAACTATGCCTCTGTCTATGACTATTGGGGCACTTCACAGAGAAGAGCAGCAGTTTCAACTGATTAATTCTCCGCACCATGCGGTAATATTGGGCTTTCCGTGGTTACAGTTACATAACCCACAATTTGATTGGAAAAAGTGTGAAATTGCTGCTTGGTCCCAGTTTTGTATGGACAAGTGCGTCATCCAGCCTGTTAAAGTCCTGTGCACCTCCTCGGCTATACCGGAGGTGTACCAACAGTTTGGCGATGTTTTTAGCAAAGGAGAGGCCAGTTTGCTACCTCAGCATAGACCTTATGATTGTTGCATCGAATTGCAGCCTGGGGCAGTACCTCCGAAAGGACGCACTTATCCATTATCTTGTGATGAAAATAAGGCTATGGAGGATTACATTTCTGATGCCCTTGCTAGAGGGATCATACGAAAATCTACCTCTCCAGCTGGGGCTGGGTTCTTTTTTGTAAAAAAGAAAAATGGCGAATTAAGACCATGCATTGACTACCGGGGCTTGAATAAACTAATGGCAAAAAACGCATACCCAATACCACTCATCACCGAGCTTTTTGACAGGCTTAAGGGCGCTTTGATTTTTACCAAATTGGACCTACGGGCCGCTTACAATCTGGTGCGCATTCGAGCAGGTGATGAGTGGAAAACTGCCTTTAATACTCGAGCTGGGCACTACGAGTATCTTGTAATGCCATTTGGGCTATGTAATGCCCCCGCAGTTTTCCAGGAACTGATAAACGATGTTCTGAGAGATATGTTACAGACATGTGTTGTGGTTTATCTGGACGATATATTGATTTACTCTCAAGACATGGCACAGCACATCAAAGATGTATCCGCAGTATTGCTACGACTCCGTGAGAACAAATTATTTTGTAAACTGGAAAAATGTGACTTTCATAGAACCAGTGTGCCATTCTTGGGGTTCATAATTGGCAATGATGGCATTGCCATGGACAAGGATAAGTTGTCAGCTGTCTTACAATGGCCAAAACCCAAGGGGCTTAAAGCCATACAGCGTTTCCTGGGTTTCGCTAATTATTATAGGCGGTTTATTAAGAACTTTTCTTCCATTGTTAAACCTTTGTCCGATCTTACGCACAAGGGCGCTAATCCTTCTTGCTGGCCGGTATCTGCTGAGAATGCCTTTGAGAATTTGAAGCTGGCATTTGCTGCGGCTCCTGTGTTATCCCACCCCAATCCTCTACTTCCATTTACGTTAGAGGTGGATGCCTCAGATATTGGGGTTGGGGCAGTACTTTCGCAACAACACGAGAAAGGTGGTACTCTCAGACCTTGTGGGTTTTTCTCTAAGAAGTTGACTGTCACTAAAGGCCACTATGAGATAGGTGACAAAGAATTATTGGCCATTATCCTCGCTCTTAAGGAGTGGCGTCATTTGCTTGAAGGTACCAAGACTCCCGTATTAATCCTAACAGATCATAAAAATCTGACTTATCTCTCTGAGGCCAAGAGATTGTCCTCCCGTCAGGCCAGGTGGGCACTGTTCCTGTCTCGATTTAATTTCATTGTATCATACTTACCGGGGTCAAAGAATATCAGGGCGGATGCACTGTCAAGACAATTTGAGGCCGACAGTGACAGAGTGGAAGCACCAGCACCCATCATCCAACCTGATAGAATACTGGCTACTATACACACGAGTATCACTTCTCCTTTAGGGGAGGAGATCCTGGCCTCTCAGGGGTCCGCTCCCCATGAAACTCCAGTGGGCAAATGTTTTGTCGATGAACCATTTCGTACTAGGCTGCTTGAAACCTACCATTCCTCTAAGGCTGCGGGACATATTGGTAGAGACCAATTGTTATGGTCCCTTTCTCAGTTATTTTGGTGGCCCTCCATGAGAAACGATTGTGCCGAATTTACGAATGCCTGTGCCACCTGTGCCCGCGCTAAGACCCCGAGACATCTCCCTGTGGGCTTGCTTCAACCGGTGCCTAATGGCGAACGCCCCTGGTCTCATGTTTCCATTGATTTTATGGGAGAGTTGCCTATGTCCAAGGGGTACTCCTTTATATTCATGGTGGTGGACAGGTTTTCTAAAATGGCTCATTTCGTGCCCCTCCGTGGTCTTCCTTCAGCGAAGGAATTGGCAATGGTGTTCGCCAGAGAAGTATTCCGGTTGCATGGAGTGCCTAGGGTACTGGTGTCTGACAGGGGGAGCCAGTTTGTGTCTAGATTTTGGAGGGCATTTTGCCAACAGATGGGCATACAGCTGTCCTTCTCCTCTGCCTACCATCCCCAGACCAATGGAGCCGCTGAACGAGCTAATCAGGGCTTGGAACAATTTCTCCGTTGTTTCGTTACTGACCATCATGATAATTGGTCCGACTTGTTGCCTTGGGCAGAGTTCGCCAGGAACTGTGCGGTCAATTCTTCATCTGGGAGCTCTCCGTTTCTGATTAATTATGGGTTCCAGCCCTGTTTGCTTCCAGACTCATTTCAGACGCAACAGATTCCAGCTCTGGATGAGCATATCGAGCAACTCCGTTCCACATGGGCACAAGTTCAGAGGGCACTTGGTCAGTCATTTCAGCATCATCAGCGCCATGCTAATCGCAGAAGGCTTCCAGCGGTTTCCTTTCAGGTTGGGGATAGAGTATGGCTTTCCTCCAGAAATCTCAAGCTGCAGGTTCCGTCTAATAAGTTGGCTCCTCGGTTTATTGGTCCATACAGAGTTATTCGCAAAATTAACCCTGTCTCCTATGCACTAGACCTACCTGCATCCATGCGTATCCATAATGTGTTCCATGTGTCCCTTCTTAAGCCTCTGGTTTGCAATCGCTATACTACCACACCTGTGGTGCCAGGACCTGTTGAGGTCGAGGGCCAGGAGGAGTACGAGGTTCAGAGCATTATTGATTCCCGTAGGCTTAGAGGAAGGGTACAGTACCTGGTACATTGGAAAGGGTATGGTCCTGAGGATCGATCATGGGTGGATAGTACGGACCTTCATGCACCTAGGTTAACTAGGGCCTTTCATGCCAATTACCCGCAGAAACCTAAACTCTATTCTAGGAGAGGGGGTCTTTGAAAGGGGGGTACAATCACGGTGCCCGTGATTTGCTGCAGTTACTTGTCTGTCACCAGTAGGGGGCTTCTATTGGCTGTCTGCAGATAGCCCGCCTCTTATTGACTATTTAAACCTGGATTGGTCACCCTTTGAGTGCCCTTTCGTGTTGTTTCTGACCTTCTTGCTATCACTATGCTAGTGGTAGCTGGGCCTCTGTTCCAGTGTTCCTGAGTTCCTGATCTCATGTGTTCCTGATCTCTACTGTTCCAGTGTTTCCTGCATGCTGAAGTACTTCCAGTCCTGGTTCCGGCCTAGTCTCTGGTGTTGCAGTTCCTGCGGTACTTCTTCTCTGCTGTTTCCTGACCTGACTGATCGTGGCTGGTTCCTGTCATCGCATCGCCTGTCTCCTGTATCCTGGCGACCTCCTGCCTGGTCGCGTCGGCGACTCACTTGTTACACCAGTGTGCGGTCACTGGTTTGCTCCAAAGCCTATCGGCTGTACTATCCTGTGTTGGTCCCAGCTGCGGACGCTGGTTTGCTCCAAAGCCTTGCGGCTATACAAACTCCCTTGTTACACCAGTGTGCGGTCACTGGTTTGCTCCACAGCCTATCTGCTGTACCATCCTGTGTTGGTCCCAGCGTGCGGACGCTGGTTTGCTCCAAAGCCTTGCGGCTATACAAACTCCCTTGTTACACCAGTGTGTGGTCACTGGTTTGCTCCACAGTCTATCGGCTGTACCATCCTGTGTTGGTCCCAGCGTGCAGACGCTGGTTTGCTCCAAAGCCTTGCGGCTATACTACTCGCTTGTTACACCAGTGTGCGGTCACTGGTTTGCTCCAAAGCCTATCGGCTATACAATCCTGTGTTAGTCACAGCGTGCGGGCGCTGGTTTGCTCCAAAGCCTTGCAGCTATACAAACTCACTTGTTACACCAGTGTGCGGTCACTGGTTTGCTCCACAGCCTATCGGCTGTACCATCCTGTGTTGGTCCCAGCGTGCGGACGCTGGTTTGCTCCAAAGCCTTGCGGCTATACAAACTCCCTTGTTACACCAGTGTGCGGTCACTGGTTTGCTCCACAGTCTATCGGCTGTACCATCCTGTGTTGGTCCCAGCGTGCGGACGCTGGTTTGCTCCAAAGCCTTGCGGCTATACTACTCGCTTGTTACACCAGTGTGCGGTCACTGGTTTGCTCCAAAGCCTATCGGCTATACAATCCTGTGTTAGTCACAGCGTGCGGGCGCTGGTTTGCTCCAAAGCCTTGCGGCTATACAAACTCACTTGTTACACCAGTGTGCGGTCACTGGTTTGCTCCAGAGCCTATCGGCTGTACTATCCTGTGTTGGTCCCAGCGTGCGGACGCTGGTTTGCTCCAAAGCCTTGCGGCTATACACACTCGCTTGTTACACCAGTGTGCGGTCACTGGTTTGTTCCTAAGCCTATCAGCTATACAATTCTGTGTTTGTCCCAGCGTGCGGACGCTGGTTTGCTCCAAAGCCTTGCGGCTACACAAACTCACTTGTTACACCAGTATGCGGATGCTGGTTTACTCCTAAGCCTTACGACTATACTAACTCGCTTGTTACACCAGTGTGCGGTCACTGGTTTGCTCCTAAGCCTATCGGCTATACAATTCAGTGTTGGTCCCAGCGTGCGGACGCTGGTTTGCTCCAAAGCCTTGCGGCTTTACGATTCTGTCAATTTGCCATTACCATCTGACTGCTGCTACTATCTCAAGGCTGCCCTGCCCGGTATTGGTAAGGCCGGTAGAACCTTTTGCCACATTCCATCTGAGGTTGCCTTACCCGGTATTGGCAGGGCCGGTAGAGCCTACATTATGAATCTATTGAGGCTGCCTTGCCCGGTAAATTGGTAAGGCCGGTAGAACCGTTTTGCGATTCCATCTGCAGGTTGCCTTACCCGGTATTGGCAAGGCCGGTAGAGCCTAACATTCTATTACTTCAGACTGTCCTGTCCGGTATATTGACAGGACCGGTAGAGTCTGCCTTCTGTCTTGTTATATTCTGTATATATCTGGATGTATGTGATTGCCATCCTACGTTATCAATTTATTATTTCAATAAAATTGATTTTTACCTAAAACTTGTGTCTGAGAGTCATAATAAACCGTGACACTTACACAGACAACAGATAGCAGCATGCTTAGCTTTTCGATCCTGAGGGAAGTATCTCCATACTTTGAATTTCTTAGACTGTGGGGTTCCTGACTGGCTGCTATTATTACTAATACTGGGGCTAGATGTTGCAGAAATTGTACTACTATTAAGTGTCACAGGTGCTGTTCTTCAAAGCTAAGGCTGTGGATGCTGATAACTTGTGTTGTTGCTGGTTACTATGACTATTACTGTGTGTGGCTGAGTGGGACTTGACTGACAGGATAACTGTATATTTTTATCGTCTTTGCTTGTCAGGGTCATATATTCCAGTTGTTTTCTCAAACAATTTATAGACAGATACAGTTCTCCTTTTCAGTGGTGGAAGATTGAGCCTAACTTTCTGGTCATTTCATCTTCTCTCTCACTCTCAATTTCATCTGTATCTGAAGGAGAAGCAGATGCTGGAGGCATATATTCTAGATCTACATCATCATCAGGGATAAGGTCATCCTCAGCATTGCCCACCACTTCTTCCCCACTATTTTTATATTTCTCTAGGCTTTTAGAGTTCTTAAACATTCTCTTTTTACTTTTCCCCTTTGAGGAATATTCACAAGGTTTGCTATTACTTTCAGTACATGTGTTTTTGTGCTTGTTTGTCTCACTGTCAGATGCAGCAGTTGGTTGAGCTGCTACACCTACTTCCACTATGCCATCAACAACATTAGAATCCAACTCGTCATCTTCATTGCTTTTAGATAGTTTATTAATTGTACTGGTACTGGTGGTTGAACTGCCTCCTCTTCAGGAGGAGGAGGATCAACATTAGTTGCAGCAACCATGGCTGCAGTCAGTTTTGGACTACAGCTTTAGTCACGTGTCCCTGCATTGCTCCTAATCCTTTCACCCTACCCCTACCTCTTGTTGTTTGTTGGACATTACCCAACTACTATATGCATTTTTACTGTAATGTGTGTTTTTACTGATTGTGTGTGATATCTTGCCTTAGATCTCTAAAAAATACTCTTTCGTCTAGTATCAGTCTGCCTCAGTCATAACTCACATCAGTATCTCTGTCTCTGTCACCGTTCAATTTTTTAAAAATGTTATTTATTATATTGTCCCCCTATCCTTATCACTGTCAACAGAAAACAAAGAAAAAAAAAGAAAACACTCCCTGTTCAACTGCTTCTTTCCCCAGACTGTCCTAGGACAGAGATAACAGATATAACCTTTGCTCCCCTAGTACAGAGATAACAGCCAGATCAAGAAGAAACATAGACCATCTTCTTATTATTATTATTCTTTATTTATATAGAGCCAACTAATTCCGCAGCGCTGTACAATTGAGAATAGACATACAGAGGTATTAAATAGTACAATGAAATGTGGAGAACAGAATGATCAGAGGGCCCTGCTCGTGAGAGCTTTCATCTCTACCTATGTGTTCCCAGTCAGTCACACAGAAATTTGGGGTATTTGGGATAACTCTTCTGTGCTCCCTTAGTACAACCCCTGATTCCCCTGACACAGATGTACAACAGTCAGATCAGGAAGGAATTTGTATAGCAGATGCCTGTGCCTGCTCAGTCATTAAAAAATTGGTGCTATGTCGAGAAAATCTCCTTTGCTTCCTTCTCACACCACCAGACTCCCGTAGGACAGTCTGTTTCTTCCCCGTCAGTCACACTGAATTTTGGGGTATTTGGGGGTCAAACTTCTTTCACACTTTCTGTCTCCCAGAGTCCTTCATACTCCCCTAGAACAGATTTCCTGCCTACAAGACTCCCTAAAGTAAACACCACTTTATTAGTCTGCCTTCTGTAGCTTAAAAATGTGCTGCTTTGTCTTCTGCTCACAAACACAGAATGGCATGCTGTGAGAACCTGATACCCTTTTATATGCCTGCATGAATAGAAAAGAAACTTGCAATGCGGAGGGGAGAAATTCTGTCTTTACATTGATTTTAACGCAATGAGTTAGGGGAAAAAATGAGAAAAGTACTTTTCGCAAATTATTTCTCGTTTGGCAAAATGGGCTATTTTTCTCCCGTTTCTCTTTTGAGTTGAAAACTCTCACCCATCCTTAATTACAGTTCCTAGAATTGGATCCTTTACATATTGACTTGGTAATAGCTGCATTTATTGGATGTAGTTAATGTACTAATGGGTCTAGAATCTAGAAATAAGAACTTTTTATAGTGTTTATGATATCACCAGATATTTTATCTAATTGTTTATCATAAAGTAGAGGGGATTTCTAACTAAATTCCTACAGATAAATATGTTTTGCTTTGCCTTCTACCAACATATTCATTCTAGAGGGGGTGGTGCTAATTTTATGGTTTAAGTATTGGTATAAAGAAAATGAATTAATACAAAAGAAGTGTGTGTATATATATATATATATATATATATATATATATATAACTGAGTTTTAATTGATTTACATAATAAATGTTTTAATTGGAATAAAAGAACACTCCATAGAAGTACAAAGTAATTTGAGTATTATGTAGATTAAGAGAGAAATACATTTGGTGGATTATATTATAAATGCAGGGTCCTTTGCTACTAGCCAGACCTGAAAAGTTACTCGCCACTGCAAGCCAAAACATACCAACCAGGGCTGAATTTCTACTAGCCAGGGCTAAATTTTCACTTGCCATTGGCTAGTGGTGAGTGGAAATTTTGAGCCTTGATAAATGAATGGGACCACTAGGATCATGTAACCACTGCCAAAGTGGACAGTGAGAGTTCATAAAACATGTAGGGCTGATAACACTATTTGGTTAGTCCAGGCTTTCTTGGTCTTACCCATTGTGTCTAGTGCCCATGTTCCAGCTTAGTTAGGTTAGCATCCCCATGCTCCACACCAAAAGAGGAGAATGGTGGCCTTGAAGTATACTATGAAACACAAGCACAGAACTATTGCACACAACCACAGATTAAACCAGTCTGTATATAAAAACATCAGTTATCTTTATTAGGCAAAAAATAAAACAGCACCTCAAAGTAACTTGTGGTCTTTTAGACTTGCAGACAAGGAAACCAAAAGGCAATCAAATACAGGCAGATGTCAGATGTAACAAATCATCCCGATCAGATCAACGCATTTCACGTGTAGAAAGATTAGTCTTGATGAAAACAAAGTGAGGGCTCTTTTTTATTTAGTTGAGGCAGCGGCAGAAATGGTGGTTGTGGGTTATTACTTTTTTATGTCTATTTTACTTTGTCAGAAGAATTAGGAGGGCCAGATCGTAGAGGACATGACTGGATCTCCAACATGAAGGTAAGTGTGATACTTGTTACATTTGTGTGGAGAGGGCAATGGAGCATAATTTATCATTAGGACTGGGGGGGCTTAACCCTTTGAGTGCCAGAAAGGTATGCAAAGCATTGCTTCGCAATGTGTTGCATACCCCTCTTGCACTTAAAGGATTATTTTTGTGCTGGTAGTGTTTTGGGGAATGGGATGATAGGAGATGTATGTTTATTTGTTTGATGAACTGATATGGGAGCTTTGTCTCCCATATCAATTCAGCTGTGGCTTACTAGTGTAGGGATACTTAGTTGTACATGCATGTGTGTTTACACTGCCTTACTATTGTTCGGCGGTGGTTTTTACCACACTTTAGGGAACTTCCACCTATATATGGTAGACAATGAACTGGCAGAAAATGCATTTCCTGCAAGCTTATTAACAGCCACAACATATAATAGAATCATGAATGGATGTGCTGTCCCATTGATTTCAATGTGCGTTAATCTAGAACCCATTTACCTGGAGGTAGTTTGTCACAGCACAGGTAGACCAATACCAAAATGTGAATTGAAACTATTGCCACCATTGTTCTCTTCATAACATCCTTAATAGAACTGAGCCCCAAGAGAGAGAATCATGTCTGCCTCAGTGAACATAATATCCAGTACTAATTCAAGATTAGGAGAACAAATCCACACAGAAATGATTCACAGTGGCCATTAGGATTTTTTTACACATTTAATGAAAATATGGGTTATTAGTGTTCCTTAAATGTAAAAAAGAGGGTAGCAAAAGGTATGTCTGTAAAATTATGTATTGTCCAGGTCTTACTGTTATTTTAAGGGAACACTATTATGGGCATAGTAATACTTAAGATGTTAAAAAATAATGCTGTAGGGTCTATCCCCCTGAGTAAAACAATAGCACTCCCACTGCTGAAATGTGTTTTATTCAAAAGTTATGACAGCTAAAACTTGAATTTTTTACGTGCAGTATCACAGTGACCTGAAATTGTACAGTGGCGCTGATGCTACTCCATCCTATGGACAGCTCTGATCATTTGACCATAAATCTCTATAGGATCCTGTAGCAACAGCGCCACTGTACAATATCAGGTCACTGTGATAACGAACATAAAATCATTCAAGTTTGAGCTGTAATAACTTTTGAATAAAACTCCTCTCAACAGTGGGAGTATCCTTGTTTTACTAAAGAGGATAAACCCTACAATATATTTTTTTTTTACAATTTAAGTATTACTATTCCTTTCAATAATAATAACCTTGATGATTTTGAAAAAACCTTCAGAATTGCCTGTATGCTGTATTAACCAATATTTATTAAAAAACACTAACCCTACACTATTCCTAACATGACATTTAAATAATACTACCCCTAACACTATCTTAACATCCAGAAATGTAACACTTACCTGTCAGCCTCTGTATCATAGCTTACCTTGTTTCCAGTGCCGCCGTTTCAGCGACGCTCGGCGTCTTTCCACATGTCATCTGCAGGTGCAAGGCTTCAGAGTGAAGCAGGTCTCTGTTTTATGCCATGCTTCCTGTAGTTTCCTCCTACCTACTTCCTTCCTCTGAGCCTGCTCCTCCTACCTACTTCCTGAGGAGGGGTTTAAAGGGCAGTCTGTGTCCTGAATCAGTTGCCCTTGCGTTGTTGTTCAATGCAGTTCTATTACTTTGCGCTCTGTGTATGACCTGGCTTGTCTTTCATCCAACCTGGTGCTGACCTGTGGCTCTGTCTGACTGTTCTTTTGTCTATCCCTATAGTGGACACCCAACCTGGTGCAGACCTGTGGCTCTGGCTGACTACCTGAACTGTGTATTACCTCGCTTGTCTGACTACCCTCTCTGGTGCTGACTTATGGCTCGGTCTGACTATTCTTACGTTTGGCCCTTGTACCTAGCAGACACCCAATCTAGTGCGGACCTGGGGCTCTGGCAGACTAGCTCTGATACTGACTGCAGGCGTAAGTTAGGTATCCATTTCCCTATACTGACTGCAGACTTGAGTCAGAAATCACTCCATACTGACGGCAGGTGTGAATCAGTATTCTCGCTACGTCGGATCAAGATCCTGTGTTCCTGTTCCTGCTCCTGGTTCCTGCAGAGACTATCAGTGGCTGAGGCCTAGTCTCCAGCAGTGTGGTCAAGCTTGGCAGCCTACTATTCCTGATAGCAGTGCTTGCTGGCTTGTAACCCTCTGCTTGTTGCTGTTGTATTACTTGTGTACTACCTTTCTTATATTATAATAAATTGCATTTAACTATACCGTACTGACTCCTGAACATCTTTCTGGAACTGTAACACTCTGTCCATCTTCTTCTTCAGTCTTTTCACTTCTGTCTTGTTTCCCTCTTCTTTTTTCAGTAATATCTGTGTTAAAAAAAATCAAATGAGATTTTCTAAATAAAATAATGCACCCAAGAGATGCCATGGTTAACCCTTTGAGTTCTGGAGGGGTATCCGCCCAGCACTCAAATGGTTAAATGAAGTATGGTTTAGCTCTCTAAAGTAAAATGTCAGTCCATTTCCAAAAACAAAGTGTTTTTTTGTGCTATATAAAAATACTTGCAAAGTATGCAGAAATGTCAGCTTCCACTGGCGGCGGTAGGCATGCATATGGCCATACACCATCACCACCACTATACATGTGCCGGGCCATTGCCAGAGTCCCAATGAGGGAATTTTGAACAGAAAGGGGCTTTTATATTCCAGGGCGGATGACGAAACCTGTTAGAAGCTGATTGGCTGGGAGGTGTGTAAGCAGACATCCCAGCCAACTGGAGGCTGCCAATCATTTTGAACTGAGACTGGAATATAAAAGCCAGTCTCTGTTCAAAATTTCCTCACTGGGACTCGGGCAACAGGCCAGTACGGGGGGGGGGGGGGTATGTGACCAAATGCATGCCTGCTGCTGCCAGTGGAGCCAGCGGTGGTGGCAATGGACATTTCTGCATACTCTGCAATGATTTTATATGGCACAAAAAAGAATTACGTTTTTTTTTTTACACACGGACTGACATTTTACTTTGGAGAACTATGCCACATGGCTTTGTACAATGTGTTACATACCCTACTGGCACTCATAGGATTCATTTTCTTCTGTTCTTAAGCACAAGTGTGTTTTGGAATCCAGTTTCTAACACACACCGGTGGTTTTCCCCTCACGTTAGGGACTCTGTACTCTGTGCCTCCATTTCACGGCACAGGTTTTAGCAATAAAACAGGCATTCCTTAATATGAGTTGAAGCCACCCTATGGAATAGAATACCAAATTAAACTAGTTTTTTTGTGGTGTCCAAAGGGCTCAAAATGTGTGCCCATTGGATATTTTTGAACAGCAGTGGGTTTTGACAGCTCAGTTAATAGAATAGCAAACTGTGCTGTCAAGACACAGTCACCAGTGTTTTAAAATAAGGTGGTTGATAGAATTGAGCCCCTGATCTAATGTAATCTGGGCCTAAGTAAGGTGCAACACTAAATAGCTAAGGGTGTTTGTCAAAAAACTAAGTAATCAATAAGATTACTAACTAATAACTAATGAGCTGTGCTCCCACGGAGGGAATGCAATAAAAATCGTAGCAACAGAAAAAAAGAGAGCATTGATTGTATTAAGATAAAAGAAAACTAAACTATTATTTCAAGTATTTTGAGATGCAGAGCTGCATGGTAAGAAGAGCAGTTACACAAGGGGGAGATTCACTAAAGATCGATGTGGTGAAATGATTTTGTCAATGTGTTCAAAGCACTTCAACTTTTCGATGTAGACACACCGCCATATGCACTAAAATTTCTGGATGCAAGGGAGGGGAGTGGAAGGTTCCCATTAGCATACAGGCTTGACAAAGTGCTGTAAATGTGTAAGGGATACCCTCCCTTGCACATCACCATCAGTATGACAACTCTCCACTTGGCCAGTAGGGGAGTGGAGAGAATAATTTCAGCACCATGGACAGCATAACTCCCTTATCCCTTTGAGTGTCATAGGGATGTCCATTGCTCACCCCTGTGGCACTCAAAAAAGTACACCAAGCACTACACATTTATCTCCTCAGCTCATTATCATTATTGCACTCCCAAGGGAACAAGGTTGGGGGTCAGGCAGCATCTATGAGGATTTGTGGCTGCCAGCTGCCCTCCAGCATTGTCAGACAGTATACATGGAGATCTGTGGATAAGGGAACGAGTGTGGGTCCAAGAATTGTAACTGGGGTTCTGTGGCTACCACTGGACAAGGGAACAAGCCTGGAAGGCAGCTGGTAGCCACAAATACCCATGGATGCTGCTAAGTACAGACATATTCAGATTAAATGCAAAATATATAAAAATATATATACCAGACTTCTGTATGAAGGGCACCTGTCATTTTTTTAAGGAAACCAAGTGGCATTTGCTTCTAAAGGTATATTTCGCCTTTAGTAACTGTTGAATGGGGCTTTTTCCAACAGTGGTATTTACTAATTTTATCTTGCCCCCAGCAATAAAATATATTTTTTATGAATGAAAAATTCAAACCCTTTAACACCCCCTACACCAAAAAAAAACAAAAAAACAAAACCCCTTGGTTCTCAATATAACATTTTAGAGTAAATATAACATTTTACAACTACTAGAAATTATCACTCTGCTACTCTTGACTTTAACCTCGGTGTCAGGTCCACAGTTGTTAACAGATGGGGAAAGTCAAAACATTTAATGTATGTTACTATATTTCATCTGATGTCAGATGTTGTGAACCTGTGATGAAAGACCGCTGAGAAATTTGAAACTTCTTGGACTCTGCATGCATGAGGTCAATCATTAAAAGAAATGTAATATCCGTGCATATGACAAAAGAAACATATATGTAAAATTATAATGAAATTATGTAGCTAAATAAATAATAAATTCAGTTTTAGATTTTAGCAAAGGTATTAAGCTACATGTTTCATTTTCTACACTTTTTCTGTTTAAACCCCACCCACCATTCCCTGTTTTTTAAGTTTAAAGGAGAAGGAACCCATCCTAATATTAACCCCTAACTTACCGCACTAGTAGCAAAAATCCTATTGGTGCCTTTGATCAAAATATAACATCTGCAGTCAGTTCAAGATATCATGGTCATGAAGGTGGTCATAACAGCTGGTAGCAGAACTACAGGACACAATCTCTTCTCACTTTAATCTTAACCACGTAGGACTAGAGGGATATGTTGTGCATTGTTTCTCAGTGCATTATGTACCCTTCTGTGCCTTAAAGGTTTAAGCAGGCTCACTCACTCTGTCTGTTTCATCTGCCAGACACTGTCCATGACCATGACATCCAGGAAACATTAAAGGGGCCATTAGGATTTTATAACCACAGAATAGAAGAAATGCCTCATTTGTGTCCCCCATTGGTTCTTTTTTCATTCCAACACATGAAGCAACTAATATTATCTTTTCAAACAGAGAAAAAAGTGCATTTTGTAATGTCCGTTATGATCTGAGTCCTGATCTTGGCCTGAGGACTTCATATGTGTCTTATTTGCAGAGTCCAGAACCTTTAAACGAGATATGAGGAATTGCTTCCATTACTAAGAAAACCCATATTTATACCGGAACCAATCGACCGCTCTTGGTAATAATGTACAGAGTCTATGCATTTCTATGAACATTCACTTACGAACTGTGCAAAAGAAGTTCACTGGTATGGAAATAAGAGAGATGGATCTGTTAGAGGATTTTGTCAAAATTTGCTGACATAAGTTGCATTTTTACACATATATGTACCCCCCCACACACATACACATGCACACACGCATGTTGAAAGTATATAGATTGCGCTCTGACACAGACATGCTACACATGCTTGTGCTAGCATGGGCTCCAACTGTCTGAAAGGTACAGCTGTGCAGTGAGTCTACAGTAATAAAAATAGGGAGCTTGGATTGCATTGGGGGGCCACAAAAGCCATGAAATACAGTTAAAACTAGAAGGCATTCAGATTCATTTTTAACTCTTCGAGTGCCAGAGGGGTATGCAATGCATTGCTTTGCATTGTGTTGCATATCCCTCTTGCACACTCAAAAGCGTAAAATATAATTTTTAACTTGCTGATAGTTAAAGGGGAACTTTCACCGTCAAGACACTGTATGTTATTTCATTACTCTATTAAAACAGGCTATAGATTGGCGATTAAAACACAAAACAAAACAAAAAAAAGACTTACCTTAGATATTAGACAGTAAACTTCCCTATGATGTATGCAGTTCCACTTTCTGTGGCACAAGATAAGTTCAGCACAGCTCAGCAGAATGTCCCATGTCCTTAAATTCTCCTTTCACCTAGCTCTCCCTGGGATCGCTTTCACATTGAACAACCGTCTCCTATACGGTATTCTATAACGGGGTTAATGCCACAGAATGTGTTCTTATTCTGGATGGATTAAATATTGTTCAGAAATATTTATTTAATAAGACAAACTAATGACTTTGACTTTAGTGCCAAATGTTCAGCAGTGACTGATGTATTAAGCGTTGCAATGTGATGGGGTGACACTAGTAGCGTCACTCTGTCACACTGCAATGCTTAATGAGCAAGGCGAAATACAATTTTTAATCACCAATCTGTAGCCCATTTTAGTAGAGGAATGAATTAAGATACAGTGTCTTGGGGGTGAAAGTTCCCCTTTAATACATAATTCATACTGCATAAATCATAATGTAAGTTTATATGAGGACACTTCCTTTAATCATATATTGCATTATAATAAAATTATTATACATTTAGTTTAATAAAATGTGATTATTAAATCAGCCATACAAGACTCATATTACAATTTTGTTTGGGTAATTATTAATGTAGGACAAGTTATACAGTATTTGACAAACGTCATACACTTAAGGTTATTCCAGACGAAAGTTAAGAAGCCAATGAGGGAAAAGCACTAAGGCATGATAAAGAGGTGATAATGTGGAGAAATCTTCTCCACTGATATCACTTCTACAGTTCCTATGTTATTTTACAGAGCCAATGCACTAAAATGTCTCCAAGTTTGTAGAACTTAGTGTATAGGCTCTATAGTATAACATATGAACTGACGTAGTGATATTAGTGGAGAAGTTATGTCCGCTGTATCACCTCTTTTTCTTGCCTCAGTGCATGACCCCCAATGAATGTATAATTCAGACCTACCTCATCATTTATCCCAAGAATGGCAAGTTGATAAGTTTAGTTTTGTTACATGTTTCTGAATGGGCTTTGTTCTAAATATTTGTAGATGTTGAAAACAGAAATGAGAACTCTTGTATATAAATTTGCAATCACCTTGTATGTTCTGTTACTTTTTGTGATACATTATGTACATTATAACGCTACTATTACAGAAAAAGAATCTAACTGGCTTAAACCATTGGATACTAGAGACATCCCCAGTGCATTGCTTTGTCTGGAATGTCCACCTCAAAATCCTTATATGACCCAATTCAAAACTCATAGACTATAACCAGCATGAAAAACTCTTTATCCTGAGGATTCTCAAGATCTTTCCAATGCATTGCAAGGTGCCCCTCACTATTACACACTATAAGCTGTTGCCTCTCTGTCTAATGGCAATCTGATTGTGTCTGCACCAAATCTGCAGAAAAAAGTTACATCTGTAGTATTCTTTAGTTTGACTTTAGCCAATCAGTTTTTAGTAGGGGTGGCAATCACTCTTGTGTGTAGACACTTCCTGGGTTTTGGCAATTAGAGCAGTACTGTTATTTTATGAAAATGTTATATATTGCATCTCTGCTCATAGAAATAAACCAACACCTGTTAATAATAATAATCAGCATTGTACTTATATTGGATACCAATAGTAAGCAATAACAAATATTACAATATAAAATTTGGCTACATTTTTAAAAATACGGACACCTGGTGAGTTCAATTTTATCAATACTGTATCAGAATATTTACTGCACTGTATCAGTACATACACAAGCCTAGGCAGAGGTGCCGAACAAGGTTTTTCTAGAAAAAGCATAAAAGAAGAAATATTTAAAAACACCATCTTTATTAAACATCTTCCTGTGTATCTCATTCACAGTAATCAAAGTTGTAGGCTGCACATTCTGCCCTCCCTGGTGCCAAATTATGAAGTATTCACTTCCCCTTCTACTCATATCCTGCAGATCATGAATTCCATCCTTCTTTTGTAGTTATGTCAATGATTTCAAAGAGTTCCCTTCTCCAAGTGAATAGAAAATTGGCTTCAGGTCATATGAATGAGTATAGCTCTTACAGTGGATGCTATGAGGGGGTGGGAATACCTAAGCACAGGAATAATGCTCTGTGTACTGAAATTGTTGGTGGAGGTGCATCTGGAATACCAATACAGAAACCAATGAGTAAACCAATGAGAAAACTCTTTGGAGTATTAATGGACACTGTCAGTCTAGAATACTCATTGTTTATACATACTAATGACATTGAAGGGCATCCCCTTCAGTAACACATTCCATGGGTTTGTCTTCAGTTTGGTACCCCAGACTTGCCTCCAGCACAATCTGAGTACAATTCGCTTTATTCCCATGATAAGCCATAGCATCCTCTCTCAGTGCCATATTTGTTCACAAGACACTGAGTGAACATTCTATCTCCCAGTTCCTGTGGGGAGCAGTACCATTTAAAGCAATTGCTACAATTACCAAATCAGGATGGAATACAAGATCTGAAAGAGAAGAGGAAAGGAAATTGAGACTGCATGATCCAGCACTGGAAAAAGTAGACCTTTATGCATGGGTATTTAACATGAGAGCTATGAGCCAAATGGAACTCAACTGAGACTCTAAACAAAAACTATTCCTAATTCACCAGCACACATGAACCTGCATGCCTCTACCGCTATGCGTTAAATAAAGGTATTGTGATAATTTATTGCATTAGGCCTAACTGTGCACCTTTGTACAAATAAA
This sequence comes from Rhinophrynus dorsalis, assembly GCA_037306005.1. Taxonomy (NCBI): domain Eukaryota; kingdom Metazoa; phylum Chordata; class Amphibia; order Anura; family Rhinophrynidae; genus Rhinophrynus; species Rhinophrynus dorsalis. Next base: position 518,511,570 of record CM074719.1, on the reverse strand, counting down.
GTTAATTAACTTTTCTACTGCTTTGTATTATTGCTAAAAATGTATAATTTTAATACCTACCACTGTAAACAATAAACAGTAATGCAGCTTCCACACATAGATTTCTGACCATGTGGTCAATGGGAATCTTACTGGAATATTAGAAGTGCACTTTTGTATATTTGTATTGTATATTTTTATTTATATAGCGCCAACCGGTGCACTTGGCACTTTACAGATTACATGTAATATAGAAGGGGTACAATAAGTGCAGTGATTAAGTGCTTATATAGGCAGTCATAAGGGGAACAACAGGTGAGTATACATAAGGATAAGAGGTCCCTGCCCTGTAAAGCTTACAATCTACAAACTTGTATCTTTCTTGGAGATATTTGATAATTATGGTGCTTTTAAACATTCAGTTGTTTTGCCTTTGCTAGTGAACTATTGATCTTACAGTTCTTCTACTTTTATATGTATAAGCAACTATGCTGATAAGCTTGTGATAAATAAGGTTGAGCTCTTCAGGTGGGTATTTTGTTTCAGCCACCATAGTTAGTACTTCATAGTGGCACATAAGAGTTTATTAAACCAGTAACTGGTTAAAATTCAGGGGACTGCATATACATTATCCACAAGAAAGAAGTAATGTGGATTTGAAATACATAGGGTGGACACAATACAGCATTTACATAACTATTCATTTTTACACAAGCTGCAGTACTATGTAGCCTGGATGATGTCCATTGAAACAAAGAGCTGAGATCTAACTGTCTCAAGGTTCCCAGAATAACACAAGGTAAAAGAGGTGTGTCTCTTCCATGTTAGGGCTGTAACTGGGATATGGTTGTCAGTGAAGCAGAAACAGCATGAGGTAGAGCAAAATCAGAGTTAAACAAAGTCATAAACAATTTTTCTGTAGTATAGGTTACAAAATCTTTCCACTGCCAATTTACATTACAAAACACACCACTTCCTGTGGACATCTTTTTGTTTTTTTTTCTGATGGATATAAAAGAGTGATATCTACTATTTTAACCCCTTAAGGACCCATGATGGTCCTGGACTGTCATGGAATTCCGGGCTCCCCGCGCGGCTGCATGCCATTCGGGGAGTCCGGAATCGAATCGCACAAAAAAAAAATGCTCCGTGGTCCTTAAGGGACCACAAAGTACATGCGTGGCCTGTCCTTAAGGGGTTAATGTTCTCTGACATGGGAATACACTGGATTGGTGGGCACGAAGGGAGACAGTCCAGCTGCTGCCTAACTAAAACTTTTATCATTCCCTTCAAGCAAAATGCTGGTGCAGAATGATGGGAGCTGGCAACAGCTGGAGGGCCTCATGTTGCACCTCCCTGCACTGGATTTATATTTTTTTATTTAGAAACATTTTTACCAGGTAAATACATTGAGATTTCTCTGATTTTCAATGATGTCCTGGATTAAAAGCCTGAGATTGCACTTTATCCATCTTACTTATTATGCAAGTGGATGCTAACCTGTGCAATTTCTAGTCTATGTCTATGACTATTGAGAGCATATACTCTATAAAAATCTTAATACTTGTTTTTTGTTTTATAGGGTGTTTTGGGGCCCCAAACATTTCTACACAAGGGTTTTTATTATGAATTTTATTGCTATTTTTATTTTGAATTTTTCAGATTTTTATTTTTAGCTATTTATTCTCTTTTTGTTTTCTATTTCATGCCTGTTTTTAATAAAACTGATGCATTATGGAAATCTTTACTCATATAGTTGATATTTTTGAGATGAGGTTTATATTTTGGTTTTTAGGTCTGAGTCACGCAGTGCATTTTATTGCTTGTACAAATAAAATAAATTACACCATTAAATTACATCAGACAAATCAATATACACAAGAGAGCACTGAAATTAAAATATTCTACACTCTAGATCTATATATGCAAAGAGACAGAGAATAATATTAATACAAAGGTTGAAAGTTATCAAAATGTACTATATATATATATATATATATATATATATATATATATATATATATATATAATGTAACAATACAGTAAAGTACAACAATATAGCAAAGATAAATTAAAACTCCGGTTGGCACATAATTTAACTAAAGCTTCAATGGTCAGTCGCAATGGTCCATCTTCATGCATGCATCTTGTAACATTTGTAATCCAAAACGATACTCTACCGACCTTGCAATAAAGGAATATCCTGGTCCTGCATGAATACCCCCGTCTACTGTCCTCCGTTAACCCCTAGTGATGGCTCTTCTATGTTCAGTGAAGCTCATGTAGAGTTCTGTATCAAGCGTGTAAATCAAGAGACCGCTCTCAGTCCTCACCCCCATGCAAACAGTGAACAGGCTCGATAACTGCAGAGGAGATTCCTAGAATGCAGTGTACAGCTGGGTGCATTATCTGCAGGAATCCATCTAAGTACATTATATTTATATACTAACATCCATCACTAGGGGTTAACGGAGGACAGTACACTAGGGTAGTCATGCAGGACCAGGATATTCCTTTATTGCAAGGTCGGGAGAGTTTCTTTTTGGATTACTAATGTTACAAGATACATGCATGAAGATGAATCATTGCCATTAACCATTGAAGCTTTAATTAAATTATGTGTCAGCTGGAGTTTTAATTTATCTTTGCTATATTGTTGCACTTTACTGTATTGTTGCATTATTTATATAAAGTACATTTTGATAACTTAAAACCTTTGTATTAATATTATTCTCTGTGTCTATTTGCATAATATAGATCTACGGAAAAGAATATCTTAATTGCAGCGTTCTCCTGTGTATATTTGTTATAGTAGGATGTAGCACACTTGTCCTTGGGATAGTAGCAGGCTTTAAAAGTGGAGGCCAGGAACACGCGGGTGTAGTTATATTTATATATATATATATATATATATATATATATATATATATATATATAGGGTTGCTGAGCACAACTATATACATTAGTTTACATCAGACAAATATCAGGCAAGCATATGTAAGGATCTTACCAAAGTGCCTAATGTAAGCTGCCTGAGAACCTTGAGGAGGGAAAACCCCAAAAGAGGTAGTAAGCTACTAGTTTAATATGTTTAATATATATACCGACAGGAGACAATACAGTAATACTTACTGAGTGGGCCCCAATGAGCCAGAAGCTGGAGTTTGAAGGCTTGAGAGTGCTGCTAGCTGTCGGTGGCTGCTTCCAGGAGGCCTTGCTATGACCGATACCAGGTGGGGTAGCAGGCCGCGAAGCCTGATGATAGGACACCCACCTATAACAAAGACAACTACTCACCGGGTCAGGAATCAATGTTATAAACCTACCAGCAGTATGGAAGTTTCTGTCGTACACTGGGTAAGCAGCACTGTGAGTCGCAAGTTTACCGTACAACTGCGGGTCGTAAGATTTACCATGCAAATGGGGGTCGAAGGTTGAGAAGTCGAACAAGACAAACCTGACGAGGTAGTCGACGTTGTTGGACATGACACAGTGGGCACCGAGGACCTTTCGAGTTCAACAATCCAGGTCAGAAACAGGTGGGCAAAGATGGTACCTAGGATGAGACAAAGGTATAGTCGAACAAGCCAGGGTCGAGCAGCAAGGTACAAAATCAGCAGGCAGAAGAGGAGTCATAAAACAGGCCGAGGTCAAAACCAACACAGGAGTCGAAGCAAAATCAGGAGACAGGAGATGAAGTCGAGGAAACCTGGGTCAATACACTGGATACAGAAGGAACAATACTTAAAGATTCGATATACTGAAAGCTTTGATCTCGAGCTGACACAAGGGTGAACTGGACAAGGCAGAGATACCAGAAATGAAAAGAGAACCAGAATACCTGGTGAGGGAAAGCAGCAAAACCTGGGGAATCATGACAGCATATTAGTGTATAACCTTTCCCTCTAAACACATTAACTATTTATTTTTATCCAGAAGCATTATATATGATGTTTCATGAGTGACTCTACTTATGACTAGGGATGGGCAAAAAGTCCCATTTTTCTCTGAGGGAACTTTTACATAAAACCCTCAATTTGTGGTTTTCCTGTCGAAAATTACCTTGCTTAGAAAGCCATAACATTTCTTTTTGCTAACTGCAAGAAATCTTCTGCAAGAGGATTTTTGGTTTCCACCCATGCCCAGGAATCCCCCCCCCCGGGACAAGGCTGATACTTCATAGGTCAATGTGTGTTGTTTTATGGCTATCAGCAGTGTTGTAACTAGCTATTGGAGGGTTCTGGTATGAACTTCTGTTTTGGGGACCCCCAACATAAAAATATTTTCTCAGAGGCTAGAAACTATTGAGCCCAGGAGCCAATGGGCCCTATAGGATGCCAAGCCCTGGCACAAATGCACCCACTGCACCCCTATGACTAGTATATTAGGATAAGGTTGGGTGGGTTCAGTGTGTGTTTATATACCTACTATTGCAATAGGTCAAGGTTGGGGGCAGCGTGATGTGTAGCTGTATCACTACCAGTGCAATGGAACATGGATGGGGAGTCAGTATGTGTGGTTCCATGGCTACTATGGGACAAACCTGGGGATCAATATGTGTATTTATAATGGCTACCAGTGCAGTGAGATTAGGCTGGGGGACAGTGTATGTTATTCTGTGGCAGTGGTGGGCAAAATGAGGTTCTCTATATACCTTCAAACTGCAGCTCCCTCTCCCATTGCCTGGCTGGAAATGATGGGAGTTGTATTCTAGCAAAAGTTGAAGGGTCTCATCTACGTTAGTGTCTACATATTATGTGATCCTAACCTTAGACAATGACATAGAATAAGTAAATCAAAGGTTCATACACATTATATTAGAAACTAGTTGAAAAGCCTGTTTACACGGGCCACCTCTGCAGTCATGCGTAGTAGAGACTGCCTCGCTGTGCCTGATACAGAATCCAGAGTCTTCTCTGCGCACCTTCCTGGGACCACTTGTTCCCAGGAGGGTGTGCAGAGAAGACTCCGGTCTGAATTCGAAGCGCCCCCCTCAGTATCAACCACAGCGATTGCAGTCTCTACTGCACATGACTGCAGCTCGCGCAATTGTCTCTACTGCGCATGATGGCTTCTGACAAACATCTTTAGTGAATTATTATATAGGATTAGAGGATGTCTTAATATCTTACAAATTGCAAGTAATTTACTTTCATATGCATTTTTGTCAAGTAAAAACCATTCATGAAATTAGTGTCTAATAATTCTAGCTGCTCAATAAAACATCACAAACTCCAGTCTTCATAAATGGGAACACTGTGTCTTTTTATAGATCTTTGAATGATTTGCCAACTGGCTTTATGTCAGCAAAGAAAAAAGAAGCCAAGTTTATGCTATTCCAGTGTGTCCTGAATTTTTCTTTATTTCAATGGAAAAAACAGATTAGAACTACAAGTACCAGAACTCAATGGGATATGGTTTTGCTGGCTCACCTGTTTCCCTTTGTGAATAAAACCCAAATGGCAGTCATATTAAGCAACCTTTTTTAACCCTTTGGAAATGATACAATGCTTTGAACACCTCTTTAGCAACTAATGGGTCACACAAATATTTTCCATTAACAGAATAGACTGGATCAGCTTGAAATAGAATCATATTATTTTTATTTGCACTTACAGCAATCATATCACACTTTATCTGAAATGTAATTATTGAAATAATAAAAGTAACTAAATGTCTATAAATAAGGTTCTTTGGCACTCTCCAATTTTTGTGCTGTCTTTGTTTCTATATGCTTAGGGTGCTTTCACTTTGCCAAAATCTAATATCATATACTTAATGTTCTATGAATGTCTTGGATGCTAGATGCATTGGAAATATCTAACACTGAATGGCTTTATAAAAACACAGAGCCGTTGATGTGTATGAACATGTGGAGATGAGAGGTAGTAACAAAGGAAAAGAGAGAAATCAATAGTGTTGTCATAAAGGCCACAATTTTATTCACAAGCACATGCACATTAGTAAAGAAAAGATTATAATTACTGTACGTACAGGCAGTAAATAAAAATATTTTGGTCCCTTTGGATGGTGGGGGTGAGGCAGCCTGCATGTCTCATTGTAATGATGGGTTGTGTACCCCTCTGGTATTTGGAGGGTTGACCCATACATTCGTTAGAGCTAGCCATCTCTAGTCAATTTCATTGGAGCAGTAAAAGGTAATTAATCTTGTTTTGCATTCTCTAGTCCACATTATAGAGCTTTAAAAGAGCCTAGAGTATAATTTAGGGCCCGCACTGGGAAAAATATATTCTGCTAATGGAATTTGAGCATTTGAGTGCCACAGAGGTATCCAATGCATTTTGTTGCAGTGTGGTGCATGTCTCAGGGGATTAAATGTCAAAATTAAGTGCATGAGTTTTAAAGTCATGTACCTTATTTTACAGTCACTCTTCATTCTTATTATGCCTGAAGAAGAAACCTAGTTGTCTTGAAAGCTTGCATCCAAAGCCACTCAATTAGCCAATAAAAGTATATTTTTTACTTTACTATTCTCCTGCATTTTCTATAGATAACATGGTACCACACGTTACCCATATTATGAAACTTGGCACTGATAAAGTTCTTCTTCACATGCAAGTTCCAAGGACAAACATGGAAACTGGATCATATGTACAGTAATGTATTTATCTTGGTATATTGATGGAGACACATTGTTTACCCGTTATGTCCATTGTCACACCACGTTCTAGATAGAGATTTTATATATTATATTTCTGTGCATCGAGGTGTTGGTTTAATGTTGCTCTTTGGGTGCCAGTGGGCACACTGTTTATTGATGTGCTGGGCACCTACAGAGCTTGGAGGGTTGATTGGAGATTTTATAATTGTCAGATGTCTATCACAACAATGTCTTTTAATAGAGATATATTATCTCCTTAGCATCTGGAGGATTAATTGGTTATTGACCCTTTATTTGTCAAATGCTTTATTATTAAAATGTTCATAAAATAGATATGCATGTTTCCTGCATTTTTGTTGATCTATAGTATTCTGTTATTGATTTCATCACCCATGTGGTAATCCTTTAGATACCGGGGAGTTGAGAGGGGTAATAGTTACCTCCTGCTCACTTCTCTGTTTACTATCCAGGTATTTGGTATATAACTTTAAGTAAATATTAATATTTTAGCATTTTATCTCATGTGTGGCAAATATTTCAGTGTTCACACTCTTTTCTGCAGAACAGCTCTTGTTGATTTGTGGTTTTCATAGCTGGGTAGTGAGTGATCATTAGTGATAGGTCATATTAGGGTTAACACCTTGAGTAGAATGATATAGGAATTATTTTGCCAGTAAGAAGTTTATTGAGGATATGTTAGGATTGACCAATCAATCCTTGTATACGACTGCTGTTCTTTATAAAGTGGCAATGTTTTTATGTTAAATATGTAAGAAGAATTTTTATTCTTTTTGTTTTTTTAATTAAAAAAATTAATACAAATATTGCAACCTAATCTAAAATAACAAATTAAATTGCCACTACAGAATGCAACAAAAGGATAGCATGTATACAGAATGTAGACGACCTAACAGGGAGATCAGCTCTCCTAACAGGACCCCTATAGCCTCTCAGCCATCACTGAATCTCTATTAACCCCTTAAGGACCCATGACATGACAGGACTGTCATGGGTAAACTTACGTTAAGGACTCATGAGTTAAGGGCCCATGAGGGTCCTGGAATGCCATTGAATTCAGGGGTCACCACGTGGCTGCATGCTGCATGAGAACCCCTGAATCCATTTTGCAAGAAATAAAAAAAGCTCCATGGTCCTTAACTGCCAGCTGCATGGTAATTAAGGGGTTAAGGGTCAATGTGCTCCAGAGTTTGTTATGTCTTGGGCGAGAATCATGGAAGAGCGATGTTAATCGTTGCATAAGATCAATATGCTTAATTTTGAGTAGAATCTGGCTCAGGTTGGGGACAGTAGGGGATCCCCAGTGTGAGCTATGAGCTACTAGGCAGCGGACAGCTGTTAGTAAGAAGAGTTTTTAATCTATTTGTTTTACATAAATTAGTTTAAAGTGCCTATATATGTTGGATGAATATCTAGCTGGAGTGAACAGTCTAAGGATAGTATACAAATGCAGATCTACAGAACTGTAAAATCATGTGAATAATACACAATTATACCCAAATATAGATTTACTGATGATTAAAAAACATATGAGTAATACACAAATGTGTGTCACTAAACAACATAACCTATTAAATTATAGTGGACCTTCCTCTCGATCTTTTCCACTAAACTACTGGAATCTAAACGGACGCCACTATCGCCAAGGCACCAGCACATAAAGCAGCAAAGATACTAATAAAATAAATAAATTATTGCTTCCAATCGCTGCTGTGGATGGACTACCACTGCACTGAGGTGTCCTCCCACCACTGAATGTTGAATATTTCATCCTCTTAGTGCTGTGACTACCAGCAGGGATGTGGAGTAAAAAATAAAAATTAGTAAATCAGACCCGATATTTGCCATAGGCAAGGACCGCTGCTGCACTGACAGACAAAACAGCCACCAAACCTATGGGCTGTTAACCCTTTCAGCACCGGCACATTCCCCTACCGCAGAAACACAACACAGTGTCTCTGAAGGACACTTGTACATTTTATAGTGCATGTATACAAAATAATTAAAAAACAGCCTACTATCTTGAAGAGTTTTTGCTGATTTGAAACAATAGTGAAATAGACACTGCTACATAGCTGTCTTCACGTGCTACTATGTAGGACTCAGATGATAGCACTGTGTATATGAAAATACAATGAATGAAACAGAAAAAACTGATTAAATGGAATGATAAATACTATGGAATGTTAATAAACAAATTACATTAAAATGAATATAATTGAATAGAAAATGGACTATAAATACACAAGAGGTCAAATGGAAAAATAAATGTAATATGAGTCTGAATATAAATCCACAGATTTTAATGAAATAAACGGATGAGTTTGATTGGTCCAAAATAAACTTTGATTATTATATATCCATAAGTATAGATGACATGAAGATGTAAATGGAATGAATACACAGATTAAATGAACCAGACAAATGGAGTTGATGAATGACTTGAAGAAATAATTTCAAATAAGAAATCTTGTAAATTACTTCCGATTGGGATCCTCTGATGACATGTACAATAAACGTGACAATCATGTATATACTAGAATTGTTTGGAGGCAGCTCAAATAAAACTCAGTCATGCACATTGTAAAAACAAGGATTTCTCCTAAAGATGTTATAGTAATGAATATTGCTTGTAGCTGTGTGCTTATAAGCGGTACTTACAGTCAACATACTTATTTGTTGCCATATTAGGCTACACTAACAAGCACACGGATTTGCTGCATATAAAAGAGGATAACTTGTAGAAATCTTGCCCTTTTTAAAACCTTTTTCACTTAGGATGGTTAATAGGGTGACTAATGTTCCATTTGACCCGACTCTTCACCTGCTGTATATAACCCCTTAACAACCCTTGACGATCATAGTACGTCATGGGCCGATCTGAGTTAACGACCCATGACGTACTATGACCGTCATGGAATTCCGGGCTCCACCCACGGCTGCACGCCGTTCGGGGAGTCTGGAACCGGAATTTTAAAAAAAATGCTCTGTGGTCCTTAAGTGACCTCAACACTCCAATCAGCCAGTCTTTAAGGGGTTAATATATCTCAGCTCATGACATCCCCAAATATAATAATAGCAACTTCCCTATGTGTTTCAAAGAGCTCCCACTCTGGGGTATACAATCAACATGATAGCCCTTACTTAAATACGTGTGTAATTAACCAATTCATAGACATTTTGAACAAATGAGACTGAGTGATATAATGGTGCATACTAAAACACACCATGAAATCATATTGCTGTTATAATATCACCTTATATGTCACATTGTTATCAACTGTTCCCTTTGATACTAAATATAAGTCAATATAGGGGAAAAAAGGAAAGATATTTAAACACTAAACTCACTCTGTATTCAAAAATCTTTCTTCCATATAAATAACCAAAAGTTCATATTAAATGACAGATACAACATTTACATGCATATGTTTTAAATATTATATATTATAAACTCAATAAGAGATAACTTATACCTAAAATAGAACTAAAGGAAACCAAACAATTCACTGTGACTATTGAGACCAAATGGTATCTGGTTTCCATTCTAGACATCTGGCTGATATAATGCCATCATCTCCAGTTTGGTTTGACTATCTCTACACCATAGAAATTTGCCAAACTATGATAAAGAGTGTTTATCGTATGCTCTTTCTATATTGTACATATATATTTTTTGAGGTTATCTTTGTACCTCCAACATATTTTTTAATCACATGGACATTTTATAATGTAAATAAAATTTTCAGTGTCATATGTGATAAGTGAATTGATTGTTACTGGCGATATTAATCCCCTTTAATATAATGCTGTTATTATATCTACATAAACCTGGGACTAACTTGTTCGACCATATGTATCTTCTATGTTTTCTGTATTTAAATTTGATGGCGGTATATGCTGTCATAAAGATTGTCCATGCCAGTATATATTGTGGTCTCATATTTATGTATTTTTACTTTTTTGTTTTTTATACTTAGTTACCTGGTAACAGGAGTGGAGGGAGGGACTTAGACTATATAGGCCCACAATACACCAGTGACCTTTATCTATGACTAAGGACTAAAACGCATCAGGTGTTCCTTGAAGATTGTGACATGTGTACTCCTCGAGACTAGTTTTTACTCAATCCTTAATAGACTTGATGGTTTTATTTTATCTTTACTTCAAGAAGCCCTGTTGCTGTTTTTCTTGAAGGACTAAAGGATTTCCATCTCACTTGGAGAATACTTTTACTATTAGGAATCAGTAGAAAGTAATGGTCAGCTGGATAATAGACATTCTCAGCATGTCTACTGGATGGGCATTTGTAGGAATTCTTCATATTATGTAAAGCCCAGTGTCCAGAATAAAAACATGAGTTTATGCCAATAACAGCTAATCATTCCTGTTGGTTCAGGCCTAAAGTTTAAATAGTAACATGGTTTTAGTGAACACATGGAATGGAATAAGCTTGGTCAAGGTGGATGGCAATGGGTTGCAGGGAGACAAACATTTCAGAGCACAAGAATGGAATTATTTTGTAGTCACTGAAAGCTGAAGTCAAAACTTGTATGCATATATACAAACCTGGAGTTGAGGCATGAAACTAGAGTGGGATCATAGGCAAGGCCAGGCAAATTGTGATCTAGATATGGGGTAGCTTTCATGAACCAATTTCATAATGTACAGAGCTTTTGAATCCACAGTCTTGACAAGTTGCTCCATTAAAAGGTATCATCAACTACAGCAAATGTTTTCTTTTCATGACTAATACAGTAATGAACAAAAATGTTACTTATTTACTACTAAATGGTAATAATATGGACTGTAGTACATTCTGCCTGAGTATACACCCTGGGTATCAAATCTTTATGGGTCATCTTCCCCATTATGGCACTTAGTCAAGGCATTAAATTTCCCATTTAAATACATGGAAAAATGTACTCTTTTTTTAAATATGCAGCTGGTTTACCCCAGAATTACTCCCATTTGCCTTAATATGTAATCTCCAATGTCTTGTTTCCCTTTTCCTACATTCTGTCTACCACACTCATTACAGGCAAAATAGCTCAATCTCAAAGCAGTTCTGTTCTTCCACACTTAATCCATTTTGGGATTACAGGGAACATATCTCTGTTTGGTCCCACCATCAGAAACAGTCCAGTGCTGAAATGTTAAGCAAATCTCCTCTGCATGAAAGAAACTGCAACCACAGACATATGTTTCATCCTTGCATGGGCCTTGTCATTGAGGTGTTGATGATATTTCTGGATACACAGAGAGAAATGGTCCCACATCAGGATTACTCTTCTATTTAATGACACAAAAGAAGGGGGCAGAAGTTTGAAAGTACTGTCCAAAATACACATACATGCTAATTTGTTCTTTGGGATAGTACCCATTCAGAAACTACTCAAATCTGTTCTCGCCTGGTGCCATTACAAAGGAGAAATTCCATATTCACATCAGTCTTGTCCCACTCATACAAGAAGTCCATCCTCAAAATGTCAACCAACTGTCTTCTGCACTAGAGAAACAATAACCGCAGATGATGTCTCTTCTTTATATCAGCCTTTCAGTGAGTTGGAGCTGATCTCCCACTTGGAACACACAGAACCAAGGAGTCCAAACTTTGATTACCCTTTCAGATATAGTAGAATAAGAGTCCAGTGAAGGCAAGGCAGTGTCTAGACTTGGAGACAGGGAAAACAAGTCTGGACAACTTGGAATTGTAGCACAGTAAATGCAGCATTGCTCCATAATAACTGGATGTACTTGAAAACAGGACATAGGTTTCAAGGTTTCCCTTGAAGGCTTGGTTATAATCAATCTCAGGTGAAGATCATTAATAAATCAGCAGTCTGAAGGCAAGTGTCTACATAGCTAAGCATGCAAACAACCAAGATTTTTGAAAGTGAATTGGGATCACAAAGGCATGAGTCCCAGCAGTTTGCTTTGGACATCTAACCATCAGAGGAAAATGGTAAAGCACCTCCTTATAACATTTCTGATAATGATATTCCCTCGAATTACATTGCTAACAGACAGTACAAAACATTCTGGCAACAGAGTGCACCCCAGGAAAATAAGACACATATATCTTACTGTATAAATTATTGTTTATACATTTTAATGGGCCAACATACTAGATATTCTGAAACCAGAGTCTGGACATTTTTGACCAATAAATGCCATTAAATGTATCATCAATTGCAACTAAATATTTTCTCTTCAGGGCTAATGCTATCATTTACTTGAATTACTTACTACTAAATGGTTGTATATATGGACTACATTTCATTCAGAGAGTATAATCTGGGTATTAAACTTTGGTGGGTAATTTTTCCTGATATGGTACTTACAGTCATTCATGGTATTAAACACCCCATTTAACTAAAAAGGATTGTTCCTTATGATGCAATTGTTTTGTCCTAGAATCGGTCCATTTTGTTTTTATACAAATGTCCCAAAGTTGTGTTTCCCCTTTTTTCCCTTTTCCCAGATATATATCCTACCCCACTCATTACAAGCAACATAGTTTAATCTCATGTCTCACAGCAGTTCTGATCCTCAACATTTCTTCCCTTTTGGCATCACAGGAAACATCTCTGGGAATGAGGACAGTGATGCTTGTAGGGGATCGCACTTGGCACCTTCATCAATTTGTATTTTGTTTCATTAATATCAGACCTATATTATAGAACACATTGACCAAACCTGTTTCTGTTTTTAGTTGTACATAATCTTAATATTACCAACATATATATGGGTATTCCATAAGCTTAATAAAAGACACAGTAACCTGAAATCAATCAGGTTGTTTTCTTTTCCAAACCAGCTAAAATTAGAAATTGTAAATATGCCAAATACTCTAAAACTGTCTCACTATATCTCCAAAGAAGGTACAGCTCTTTGGTTAATATGATGCATGCATGCTAGGCATATTTACTAATGTTTAGAAGCGCTTATAAGACAGTAAATATTGAGGAAGTGGCAATCTGGTCCTAAAATTTAGTTCTTTCTTACAGGTAAAACCTTATTGGGCCTTATTGTGCATCAGCACAGACATTACGTCAGTGTTAACAACACTACCATCACACCAACCCCTACAGCACACTGCTTGGGGGTCACATTGGACTCCGTCCTATCCTTCATTCATCACAATCAGTCAATCTCCAACTCATCCTGCCTCCACCTCCTCAACATCTCTAGACTCTGTCCCTTTCTCACCCAAGACACTACTAAAATTCTACTCCAAACACTCATCATTTCCCATCTTGACTACTGTAAGTCACTACTAATTGGCCTTCCTCTCACCCGACTAACCCCACTACAGTCCGTAATGAACTCTGCTGCAACAAATCTACCTCACTCATCACTTCTCTAACACCACTCCCCTTTGCCAATCCCTACACTGGCTCTCAATTGCATACAGAATTAAATTCAAACTTCTGGTGCTATCTTATAGAGCCCTCACTAACACCACACCCCCTTATATTTCATCGCTCATTTCCAAATACACTCCCACTCACCATCTTAGCTCTGCACATGACCTTCTGCTCTCCCCAGCTCTTATTACATACTCCCACTCCCGCCTGCAGGACTTCTCCAGTGCTGCACCTGAGCTCTGGAAATACCCCCCCTCCCGCCCCATCAGACTCTCCCCCAGCCTTCGGATCTTCAGACGCTCCCTGAAAACTCATCTCTTCAGGGAAGCCTGCCAACCTTCCTTCCTCTGGACTGTAAGCTCTCACGAGCAGGGGCCTCTGATCCTTCTGTTCTCCTCATTTGATTTGTACTATTTAATATCTCTATATGTCCATTCCCTATTGTACAGTCCTAGAATTATTTGGCACTATAAAAATAAAGAATAATAATAATAATTAGTCTAGGAGTGTACATGCACAGAGCCCAATAACTCCCTTCAACTCAATAATCCTGTGGCTGGCACACATTGCGTTGTAGCTACATTAAAACATGCCGCACACCTATTTGGTCTTTAAAGGGGCCAGTTGTTCCAAATGTTTTAAGAAACTTACCAGGAAGTTCTTAAATTTAGCCTCAAGATGCTGGATCCACTTCATACTGATATTTAATGCTGCAACTAAATATATTCTGTTAGGGCAGTGGACATATGTCAACAATTATTTCAGTCTTTCTCTTAACCTTTGTACTGTCATATAGGAAATATTGAGACAATAACAGCTGTTAATCCTACTAAACACCTTTTCCCACTACAGGCAGATATTGAGACAGCAATTATGGAGCATGTCATCTGCAGCATAGTGGACAAAGAAAATTTACTGTTAAAGGGATAGTAATACCTAAATTTTAATATCCCCCATCCTGTAGCCATTAAAAAACTGAATTAAATAAGCCCAGCGGCATCTCTCAAACCTTTATGGTTTGAGTGATATCCGCTTTCAAAGTTTTACTTTTTTCCCTCTCCCCTGACGTCAGCGTTCTAGCTGACAGCAGGGGAACGTGGTCCCTGAGCAAGTGGAGGCTCTTCAGCAGAGCTGAGATCGCGTTATGGAAGAAGAAATCCTTCACTGAAATGGTCTTCTACGTAGAAGACCATTTCAGTGAAGGATTTCTTCTTCCATAACGCGATCTTGGCTCTGCTGAAGAGCCACCGCTGGTCTCAGAACCGGATTCCCCTGCTGTCAGCTAGAACGCTGACGTCAGGGGAGAGGGAAAAAAGCAAAACTTTGAAAGTGGATATCGCTCAAACCATAAAGGTTTGAGAGATGCCCCTGGGATAATTTAATTCAGTTTTTTAAGGACTACAAGGTGGGAGATAGTAAAATTTAAGTCTTACTATCCCTTTAATCTAAAACCCCTTGATTGTTAGAGAAGTCAATGTGTTGATGTCTCTAGCATTCAGCAGGTTAAAAAACCCCATTTAACTCAATGGGAATTTAAAGAATTTTTATTTCTCCCGTATGGCACAGCTGGTTTGCTCCAGTTTGTTCATTAACATCTGCATAATATGTGTTATTTCTTTTGATATCTGTTTTTATTTGTTCATAATAATTACTTAATGCTGCAATTATTCTGACTCCATTAATGTCCTCGCTTTGCTGCACTTAAAAAAACAAAACAAAACAAAACACAAAACTAAATAAAAATCACGTCAAGGGATGGTACTTTTTACATCTGTTGCCCCTGTACATGAAGTGTTTGGGTGCTTGCCAGCTGACTTACAAGTAGCCATATTATTATTAAAACCACATGTTCATTAGTGAAGCTGGCACCAGCTCAATAACCACTGTCCAGAGCTAACGTTATATTCCATTATGTTCCAGACAACGGGACAGTGTAGGACATATTTTGGGCATGAGAACAAACTGTTTCCTTTCACAAAACCCAAATATTAACCTCTCAAGGACCAGTGGCATATGAAACACATTGCTTTGCAATGCATTGCACATCTCACTGGTCCTTAAGTGGTTAACATGTAAGAAACATGAACCATTTTCTATCTATGCATAAATATTAATTCATGCATGGTTTCTCCCAGGTCATTTTTAATAAAAAGACATATTTTATATGTACTCAGAATGATTTAATATGATATACTTTAGCTTATAAATGCAACATATACTTTTTATTAAATAGGTTAATGACTTTATCCCATGAGAACACATTTCATACAATATTAACTAAGGTTTCATATGATTTGGGAACCCACTGAAACATTAGTTATTTTGTTTAAAAAAAAAAGTAAAACAAAAGCAGTCATGATTAAATAATTAACTATTACTATTACACCCGAAGAAAAAGGCACAAAAGAAAATGGTTAGATGAAATAAGACATAGGATGCATTCTTTAAACTGAAACACATACTGTTATATGTACAAATATGTATAATTTAGATTTGATCACACTTGTCTATTCATGGTACACCATCAGATTTGCTAATAAAACTGTGTATATGTACTCGCATTCACTCTTAATATATTTGTACAGGGTAATTTTTTGTGTGATAATCATAAAAGTTGTGTAGTTATTAAAGAGAAAAACTTAAATACTTTTAAGAAGTTTTGTAAAAATTGTTTGGCAAAGAAAAAACATAAAAACCAAGCAAAGTGGCATTGCTTATTCAGACCTAGATTCCAATCAGCTGGCAAAAGAAAATAAAAAAGGCAATATTTTAACCTTTTTACAACTTATGCCATCACATTCAACTCACTCTGTATCCTGGATTTGAAAATTCAAGAAAACGGTCCCAAAAAAAGCAAGGCTTTTCAAACATGAGCGTCTGCAGAAAATTTTCCTGGGGTTGAGGGAAATGTAATCTCTACCCACACTTCTCCCAGTTCTGCTAATGTTGCAAAGGGGTGAGGCATAGACAGAGTAGGGTGGAGCATGGGCTGGTTAGTAAATGGAAGGATACTGAGACGTGGCTAACATGTCCTAACAATACACACACACATACATCCATACATACATACATATACACACATATCCAGACTCTAGAAACCATGTTTGGTATTAGCAATAACAAATAAAATAAATTTAGAATATATTGCCAAACTGTTTAATTTGAAATATATTACCCTAAACCTGATTTGAACTATATTATCTTAAATATCTTAACATAAATATATTAACTTAAATATGCGCAATAAAAAAAATATATGTCATCCAAGTTATAAAAAAATCTGTTTAGCAATTGTGTAACAGGAACCATAAATATCTGTGGTATTTGCCAAATTTATGAATCAATTTTTCAATCTGTTTTCTACAATTTTTACTTGATTGATGGTATATCAAAAAACTATAGCTGGTTAAGTATCTTGAAAGAGGAAGTATATACATCTGTGATCTTGCTCAAATGTATCAATCACTTTGTCAATAATTTGTTGTTTGTTCTCAACAATTGTTGCTCAATGTATGCTCATCATGCAAAGACCAAATAAAGATCATCTGACCTCAACCATGTTTACACCCATCTCATTCCACTGTATAAGTTGTTACTTGTAATGTTAGAACAATGAAAATTGCATGGTGGATTGGTGGCCATAGATCGCTAATCATAATTTGCCATTTTTACTATTTGCACTGAGTGAAGTGAGAGGATACTGAAGTTTTTTTTGTTTTTGTTACCAGACCTGGGGCTCAATTCTATTACCTGTGATAAAACCGACTTTACAAGAAAAACAAGCAATGTGTATTTTGCAAACATGTGTTACGCCGGTATTCTATTGCAGAACCACAGTAAAACAAATTGACGTAGACAGCACATTTCAGAGTACTAACAAAATTGGTGGTCTGCTTCTATTCAACTACCGCCTAAAAAAAAACGCTCAAAATGTAAAAGTCCAAGGAAATAGGTGTATGTCTGATGACAGAAAGATCAAGTTTAGTGTTAGATGTGTTCCCCAAATTATCAAAATCCAGCAGAGCCCCCCTTTGACATATTAACCCCCCTTTAAAATTTGACTTACAGTGCTTCCTTTCACCACTTTAATTGGACAAATATTGTTCACATTCAACATTTTAACCCTTGCCCTTGAAAATTCAACTTACAGTGTTCCCATGACTTTTTTTCTCCATTGAAATTTGACATTGTTCTTCTCCTATTTTTTATGACATGTCCTCATTGTATTTTTATTATATTGACCCAGGTGACTGATTCATTGATGAAAGTGCAACAGTGCTTTTTCTAAGAATGACCAGATGACAGGGTTCATTCATTCAACAAGCGCTTGTACTGCAGCTGCCTATACAGCTGCTCCAGTTCTCAAGAAGGCAGAAAATGCCTTCGGGATTGCCCCATGGATCATCTATCATTTTGAATAGATGATCCATGATAGGGGGGATATCAGGAGGGGTCCTGGTGCTCCCCTCAAGGTCTGAAAGTTATATTTATGCATAAAAAGCACATATAACCTATGAATAAAATAGGTTATATGCACTTTATTACAAAATTCGCAACATGGATCATCTATCCAGAAGGATAGATGATCCATCTTAGGGGGTGTTTCAGGTGGGGTCCTGGCTCCCCCTCAAGGTCTGAAATGTTTATTTTTAGTACAATAAAAGCACATATAACATATGGTACACATAGGCTATATGCTCTTTATTTAAAAATTGGCAATGGTCGCCTGCATGGATAACCCATGTTAATGGATAGGTTATCCATACTAGGGTGTGTCAAGAGGGGTCCTGATGCTTCCTTTGAGGTCTGAACTTTTTAAAACATATAATAAAAAAATACATAACATTTCATACACATATATCTATCAATGTATGCAGCCGCATACCTTGCCTATTAACCCTATGAGTACCAGAGGGGTAGCAAACATATTACAATGCGTTGCTACCTCTCTGGTACTCATAGGGTTAATTATACAATACAAATACAACGAGGGCATGTTTTAAAAAATAAGAGAACAATGTCAAATTTCAATGGAGAAAAAAAGTCAAGGGAGCACTGTAAGTCGAATTTTCAAGGGGAAGGGTTAAAATGTTGAATGTGAATAATATTTGTCGAATTAAAGTTGTGAAAAAAAGCACTGTAAGTAGAATTTCAAAGGGGAGGGTTAATATGTCGAAGGGGGCACTCTATGTTAGATTTCTATGCTGTATACTGTATTCTACACTGTTTTTGTTCGAACAACGATGGTTTTGAAACCTCTGAGGTGCAGGATTCCTGACTTAAAATGTATCAACAAAACATGTGCTAATACTGAGTGTGGGTAATAGAATACTACTTACACGTTGTTATTAGTTGTTTCCTATGGGCTTGTTATTGACTGGCAGTGCGTATAATTACTGCTGATTTTGTTTTCACAAGTCGGGTAATAGGATAATAAAACCTGACTTTTTAGCGCTGGTAATAGAATCGAGCCCCTGGTTTCTAATGAGTCAATGATAGAGTCCAAGTATAGCACATAGATTGATTGATGATAGTATTATTTTACAGTTGAGCCACCAAAATTTGTATGATACACTTGTATACCACATTTTCTGGGAACACAAAGTTTGATATTCAAATGTTCTGCAAGTTCCTCAGCTTTTGAAAGGATTAACTTAATTGCTCTTCTGCATTTGCTCTGTGGTCACGGAACACAGATAAAAGTTCTTGCACATGATCACATACTTTAAGAAAGTTAAACAGCTTGGATAGCTTGGGTTACTGATTCCAAGTTTGTTGAGTAGTTTGTAATTAGGAAGAGGCAAAAAAGAAAGCTTAGAGTGCTTGAGTAAATTTGCACTAATATGCATCTTGTCTTGTTTTAACTGAAGCTATAGTGGCCAGAACGCTTAATTGCCTAGAAATCTATTCTATAAATAATCTATAAAAAAAATTCTATTGCTTTCATATTTTGTTGTCCACTTTGTTACGCTTAGCATTGGCACATTTGGAATAAGAGATCTTCTTTTTTGAACTTTAACGAAAAAATTTTGATGACTTTGACTGTGCCAATATTTTATGTCATAAACAACCAGATTCAGTTTATGTGCAGCAAAGTGAACAAAGACAGCTTTAGGATATTTGCTTTTTATTTTGGCTTGAACACTACCTTCCTTTCCTGCCATTGTAGAACATCCATCATATCCTTGGCCATGCAGTTTTGACAAGTTAAAGCCAAATTTAGCACATGTATCCAAAATCTTATTCGGAATGGAGGTAGCATCTTCTCTGATCACAATTACTGTACCAATTGTGTCTACAAAATATACTCCAAGAGACATTTTTTCTTTTGCCAGTATGTCAGCACTTTTAGTAGTGACCGAAAATCCATGTGACATATTATCTGAAGAAACAATATCCTGTCTTAATGTTTCTTCACACAGAGTGATAAATTCATTTTCAACTTAAACTGAAATAATGTGCATTCAATTGTGCATTTTCTAGATGATTCTTTAATAGCACATCTCCTACATCAATGTAGAACTGATACACACTTTGGACATTTCTGGTTGTGCTTTTTTTCCCCCACCTAAAGCAATTACAATTGTTCTGCAAAATAAAAATGGTGAACAAAATCGGGAATAACTTTTTCCGATTTTCTTCAACTTTACTCTTCACAACACAACAATTATTATTTCCAGATTATTTTTGATCTCAAAAAAAGTCAGTTGCATTCACTTTCTATACTAAGTAGTTAAAACATGTTTTTGTGAACTTTCATGAAACTCTTTATATTTTGTGAAAGGAGAAGTGATGAAAGCTTCTTGTATCCCACAATGAACTGGCTGAGGAAAAACTATGCACTACTTGCAGATTGCATTTTTCAGGTGTTTAGAATAACTAAGTCAGGGACAATATGATGGAAACAGTGTTGTCCACTTGTATCTTTCTTAAAGGGATAGTAATACTTAAAATGTAAAAAATAATATGTTGTAGGGTTTATCCCCCTGAGTAAAACAAGAGTACTCCCACTGCTGAAAGGTGTTCCATTCAAAAGTTATTAATTTTCAAAGTTGAATTTTTTAGGTGCAATATTACAGTGGCCTGAAATTGTACAGTGGCGCTGTTGCTACGCGATCCTATGGACAGCTCTGGTCCCGGGACCATAAATCTACATAGGATGGTGTAGCAACAGTGCCACTGTACAATTTCAGGCCACTGTGATATTGCACCTAAAAAATTCAACTTTGAAAATTAATAACTTTTGAATGAAACACCTTTCAGTAGTGCGAGTACTCTTGTTTTACTCAGGGGGATAAACCCTACAACATATTTTTTTTTACATTTTAAGTATTACTATCCCTTTAAAGTCATAATTTTCTGGAGGCATGCATGTTTTTACTAGTGGATTGTATTTAAAATCATGTGTAAGTTTTGTTGCTGAATTAACACATCCAATATCATTAATAGGACCATCAACAGGGCTACATTCAGATTGTACAGCTGTTGCAGAACTGGAGCTGGTACTTGATTCTGCCTCCTGTCACTCTACATTATTTTTTTCTTTCCTTGTCTGATGCTTCTAGTTCATCCAATTTCATTTAGAAAAAAAATTGTGGATGTCCATTTTTTAAATGAAATGGGGATTGTTAAGTGACTCATGAAATGCTTCTCATAACTAGTGTACTCTGTACTAGAGATAAGCAAACCTTCTATGGCAAACAATTTTGAGTTTCTCAAAAGCTGTTTGAGATTAATCTCAAACAGTAAATTTGATAACAAAAACAAAACAAAACTAAATGCACAGTTCTGTTTGTCCAGCCTCAATGGTGAAGTGATGGTTGTCATCAAGTGATCAATTTATTTTTCATATTGGTTGCAATGGGTTAACACACCATGAGAACATTGTCCTGTGTCACAAATCAAATTTTGATAAGCCTGGGAAGAGAAATTTAAACTTGCAGAGGATAGTTCACTTATCTCCGTACCAAGTTTAAAAAACAAAAAAATCAAAGCAAGTCAGAAAATCCAGCATCAAAAGAGAACATACATTGATTATCCAATGCAGAGAGAACTTTCCTGTACTTATCCAGAGTGAACACACCACATTATGACCAATGCAAAACAGATTATACACTAATTATCCAAATACTGTGTGTTTGTTGGCAAAGTGCAGTAAATCTGAAGTAAAATAATCGAAAACAAAAGGGACTTTTCTTTGATACATAAAATGTGCCTTGCTCCACATTTATAGAATACTTGATTTGGTATTAATGCCACTAACAGACCGGTTTCGTTACTCCCCCGCTAGCTGATTGGCTGGGAGGTGCGTAAGCACTCATCCCAGCCAAAGGAAGGATGTGAACCATTTTGAACAGAGACTGGCCATATGAAAGCTAGTATCTGTTTCCCACGGAGGAGCTCAGGCAACAGCCCAAGAGGTAACAAGGTGGGGATTTTTAGCCTGTCTTCCTACCACTGGAGACAGTGGTAGAGCCAGCATCCTATTTTAACACTTGCAATGCCTCATTAAATTATATTTTTTTCAACTAAAAATTTTTTTTTTAAATTTGGGCTTACATTGCTATTGTCATAAAACGGGATAAATGTAAGCAGCCTGGAAACTTAACTGCACAATAATGAGAGTGCAGTTGGTAGCAGGCTGCTAAATTAGACACTATGATAGAAGAAGTCAGAGAGCCCAGGAAAAAATGCACAGAACAATAACCGAGAAATGCAAGGCCTAAAAACGTGGTACCAAGGGGTGAGACAAAAGAGGAGTTAAGATGAGCAAGAGGTCAGGGCAGGAAGACGAGGATCAAAATCGGTAGGACAAGCCGAGGTCAAAAACACGATACGCAGACAGAAAAATAAAGAAGACCAGCTAGGCTAGACACTAGTGGGAAACCCTAATACTAGAGCACCCGAAGTCTGCCAGATCAGTGCTTATATAGGCCTCGGGTGCGTCTAGAACCATGACGGAGGACGCAAGACGCAACCCTGGAAGTACATAAGAAAAAAAATCCCCACGCACATGCGTAAAACGTCCAGGCAGAGACAATGCCGAACCCGGAAGCGACCTCACTCAGAGACACCTGCCGGAGGTACAGGCAGCCGATACAACAGCTATATGAATTAGGAAACTTTTTTTATGATTTAGAGAAAAAGCAAATTTATTTGCCAAGGAATGCATGCATGAATGTAACCTTTTGAGTGTCAGAAAGATATCAAATGCATTGCGCTGCAGTGCTTTGTGTACCCCTCTGGTGCTCAAAGTGGTAACGACTGCATATCTTCCAATTAAAATTGTTGGGAGCATGTTTAATGTATCCTTTTTCCCCTCTTTTCAGTTACATCTTTGATACATAGAAGATAAAATGACAGATGATAAGAAGACAGAAGATGGAGCGAAAAAAAGAAGACAGAAGATGACAAAAGAAGACTAGCAGTAGCTGACTAGGGTGCTGAAAGTCCCGCTGGACATCATATTACAAGTAAGTGTTTATTTTCTTGTGAGTTGTTCACTTAGTCAGATAAACCCTTTGAGGGCTAGTGGAGTATGAAGGGCTGTGCAATGCGATGCATACCCCACTGACACTCATAGGGTATAACATTTGACACATTTCTGGTGTACTTTGGATGTACAGATATAGGGGTCAGGGCCCCATATCAATACATGCACTGGTCACTTAGGGATTTTTTTTTTCTCCCCTTAAATTCCTACGTCAGCAGGTTTAAACATGTTAGGAAACTCTGTGCCCCATAAAAAGTGGATCCTTTAAAGGTATAGTAATACTTCCTTTAAGGTGGCTATACTTTTGTAGATATTAATAAAATAAACCAATCCATCCTTGTCTTTTTGTTATAACTTTTATATTTTAAGAGTAATCGCTATGTAAAATTTACCCCCCCTGCCCCTTTAAAGGGATAGTAATACTTCGTTTTAACTTTATTTTATTTTGTAGGCATTAAAAAAACATGAAGAATGATATGTCTTATCTCTCAAACCTTTATGGTTCATGAGATATTCACAAGCAAAGTTTCCCCCTCCCGCCCCTTTTACCTAGTGTAAGCCATCTCTTCTCAGATGTGGAATGCAGTCCATAGACTGGACAGATAACAGAAGGGGACACTCTTGTTCCTATGAAAACAATGAAATCCCTGCCCCCCTTGACAAGCTTTTCAGGTTTTTCGCTTATCTTAATTGAAGATTGTCCCTCTCTGCAGTCTACGTGGGCAGCTCCCTTCTGCCCTGGCTGAAAAATGTTACATCAGTAAAAGGGGCAGGAGGGGGAAACTTTGCTTGTGAATATCTCTTAAACCATAAAGGTTGGAGAGATAAGACTTATATCATTCTTCATGTTTTTTTAATGCCTACAAAATAAAATAAAGTTAAAACGAAGTATTACTATCCCTTTAAGCTACGTCAGCACTCTAGGTGACAGACTTGGATTCTGGTCTGCAGACCGGACAGCTCATCTGCAGAGCTGAAATAGCAGTGTAAATCTTCATGACAAAGGTCTACTGAACTAGCTTTGAGGGGTGAGAGGGGTAAACTTTACATAGCGATTACTCTATAACATTTATAACAAAAAGACAAAGATGGATTGGTTTATTTAATTTATCAAGCATCTACTTCCTCGTCATCCTCCTCTTGTTCTTCTTTTTTAGAGATGGGACAGAGGAGTTCAGACAAACAAAGAAAAGGAGAAAACAAAAAAAAAAACAAAAAAAAGAAGTCTAGGTGTAGAAGAGGATGTAGAGGAGGAGGAGGGGGGCAAGAGAAGTCAAAATTGTGAGGAAGGAATAAAAGCACATGTGATAGATAAGGGTATCTATAACTTATCTAGTAGAGCACTAAGTGGTAGTGAAGTTAGTGTGTTAAACAAAGGGCTATATTTTGCCCCAGTACAGGGTCTAATAAATTTGATTTATATATAGATGTTGAAAAATATTTAACATCGTTAACAATTAAAAGGTTCTTCCTAAAGAAACACAAAGGTATTACTGAGAATTATTCTAGGTACAGTGTTGCTGATCAATACAATGTTAGAAGACTGGATATGTTGAAATTAGGGGAAGTTGAAATCATAATAGGCTTGTAGCCATTACTAGTGGAATGTCTAGTAAATCCATATTTTATATGGTCCAAGCCAAAGGAGAGCATGTTAAGATGTTCCAGGAATTGATGGCTAAAATGTACGAAAAAAGGAAGTTTGTGGCCAATAACGTAAGTAAAAAAGAAAAGGAAGCTCTTAAGACACTGAAAGATGAGGAAGGTATAATTATCAGGCAGGCAGATAAGGAGGGGGTATTTGTGTCCAAGATAGACAAGTTTATATTATAGAGGCAGAAAGGCTATTAAAGTGTTAGTAATGTCCAAAAAAAGTTTGTTTTTTTTTGCATTTAGAAGAGCTTAAAAAGCTGAGCTAAATGCAAAAAAACGTATCTCTCAAACCGCTATGGTTTAAGAGATACAGGTGTTTCCTACTTGCTGTCAGCAGGAGATTCATGTTGGTCGACACGGAGGCGCTTGAGAAGTGTATTGTATTGTATATTGTATATTTTTATTTATATAGCGCCAACCAGTGTACTTGGCACTTTACAGATTACATTTAATATAGCAGGGGTACAATAAGTGCAGTGATTAAGTGCTTATATAGGCAGTCATAAGGGGAACGACAGGTGAGTATACATTAGGATAAGAGGTGCCTGCCCCGTAGAGCTTACAATCTAAGTATAGGATGGGTGACATACAGATACAAGCTGGTAGAGGAGGAAGTGCAGTGTTTGGCTTATGATAATAATGATAATGTTTCCATATTATGCTGTTGCTAGAGATAAAAGGTGCTCTTTTAGTTTAGATTTAAAATTGTTGAGGGTTGAGGCTTGACGAATACTGGGTGGTAGGGAGTTCTAGAGATAGGGGGCAGCATGTGCGAAAGCTTTCAATCGTGAAACAGCGATAGTGGTTAAAGGGGCAGTGAGTCGTCCAGCATATGTGCTGCGTAGTGGACGTGCAGGAATATGGCAGGATATCAAAGATGAGATATAAGGCGGGGACAAGAGATGGAGAGCCTTGAAGGTGATGAGGAGGATTTTGAATGTGATACGCTGCTTTATGGGAAGCTATGACAGTGATTTTAGGAGTGGTGGGGTGAGTACTGTTCTGGAGGAGAGGAAGAGTATTCTGGTGGCTGAATTAAGAACTGATTGAAGAGGAGCGATAAGGTTAGTAGGAAGACCAGTAGGAATCCCTTCATTGGAATGGTCTAAAACGTGTGCCTGGAAACAGCGAACTTTAAATGCCTGTATCTCTTAAACCATAGCAGTTTGAGAGATATGTTTTTTTGCATTTAGCTCAGCTTTTTAAGCTCTTCTAAATGCAAAAAACTTTTTTTTTGGACATTACTAACACTTTAAGTAACTCTGCAATGTATCAGAAATTGAAAGGGAATCCTACAGAAATGTTTAATGAAGAATTGAAAATATTGTTGGACACTTTTAAAGAAAAGGGGATAATCACAGTAGAGAAATATAAATTCTTAATCCTGGAATATCCCAAAATATTGATATTTCATCATCTCCCCAAGATACACAAAAGAGTAAAGTGTCCTTCCGGAACACCCATAATATCTGGTATAGAATCCTTAAAATCTAGCCTTTCCGAATATATAGATGTGTTTTTTCAACCATTGGTAAATCTTCAACCTTCGTTTATAAAAGATGCCATACAGGTTATTAAGTTATTATAAACTAGGGAATGCAGACATAATTATATTTGGGTCACGTGATGTGATGTTATTATATACTAATATTCCACATGAACAAGGAATTGAGATAATTGATTATCATTTTAAGAGGGATTATCAGAGACTCAAAGGAAGTTTTTATTGGAAGGTATAAAGTTTGTGCTTTCACCCAATTATTTTTTATTTGGAGATAAGTTTTTTATACAGAAACGAGGACCAGCTATGGGTTGTAACTTCGTCCCCTCATATGCAATTCTGTACATGGGGGGAATGGGAAGATCAGACTATATGGAATAATAATCAATTTAGACAAAATCTCCTCATGTACAGCAGATAATCACCTCATGTACAGAAGATATATTGACAATATTAATTATCTGGCAGGGTGAGGAGGAGCTTCTCGATCAGTTCCTACAATATATTAATGCCAATGAACTGGGTTTACTCATAAAAAGAGTAGAGATCATATAGAATATTTAGATGTGGCTCTCTTCCATAAGGGTGCCAAAATTGCTGTGGAAAAACCACAGAAAACAAGTTGATAGCAATGGATATCTCCATGCGGAAAGCGGGCATAATAAGTGGTGGGTATCGAATATGCCTTATGGACAGCTACAAAGGGTAAGAAGAAATTGTACCACAGATACAGATTTTGAGATGGAAGCTCCGGTTATTATCAAGAAGTTTCAAGATAAAGGTTATGATCAGGCTGGTTTAGATGATGTGCTACAATATAGAGATAAAAAAATGGATAAGAACAAAAATAGTGAATGGCTTCCCATGTATAATAAAGTTGCGGTGAATATCTTACATATTATGAACAAATATTGGTATATAATAAAAAATGATCCACTCTTAGGTCAAATTATGGGAGATAAACCAAAAATATAGTTTAGGAAAAGTATAAATATTAAGCAGATAGTGGCTCCGAATGATATTATAAAAAAGAAAAAACAAGGAGAAAATGGGAATAAGAAAAATAAAGTCCACTTTCTAAATAGGGCCTGTGGTATATAAAAATTTTACGAAAAAACTGGATGACGTGAGTTTTTACCCAAATGAGAAGCTGCTAAAAAATTCTAATCTTACACTACAGGTAAGGAATACAGGGTAAACAGATTCTATAACTGTAATTATTCATTCGTGGTATATATGATAAATTGTGTATGTGGTATACAATATATAGGAATGACCAGCAGAAAACTTAGAAATAGACTAGGAGAACATCTCAGAAATATTTCGAAAGGGTTTGAGAACCATAGTGTATTGCAGCATTTTAAAGGAAAACAGAACTGTAACCCAGAAGGACTAACATACAGATTAATGCTCATGTACCTCTACATAGAAGAGGAGGGAATAGATTTCTGGCTTTGAGGAAGTTAGAAACTAAGTGTATAATGGAGATAGGGAATCTAGGACGAGGGGGTCTCAACACTGATATAGATTTGGTGCACTTTATAGAGGATTAGATTATGGGTAACCCTCGTGGGTTGTCCATGATCTGTCCTCTTTACGTCTATGATGGTCCTCTATATATAGAAAGCTAATATTTAGTTTGTCATGGGGAGGCCCCAGGGAAGTGGAGTATCTTGCTCTCTAATTCAGGTATGGGTAGATTTTATATATGCGTATAGACGAACTTCATTTATTATTTTAGACCCTTATTGTAAAGAGAATTACCATTCACAATGGAAGTGTTTAATGTGGAAGAATATATATTGCACTAAGTGCTATTTCCTCCTGTTTTCCTTAATTTTATTTATATTTAATTTTTATAGATAATACCTATTTTATTAACAAGAAGCATGTTAAGGGTATTCTAGTGTTTATGGGATGTGTTTTCTTTTCATCATTATATATGTCATTAATATTTTTTAATTTAACCCCTTAAGGACCGGCCACACTCGAGGCCGGCATTTAAGGACCATGGACCATTTTTTTTTTTAATCAAGTTCCGGGCTCGCCGAACGCCGTGCAGCCATGTGGGGAGCCCGGAATTCCATTTGTTAATGCAAAACAACCCATGACGTGCCATGAACGTCAAGGGTCCTTAAGGTGTTAAGAATAAAAACAATGTTTTTATAGGTAGTTAGATAGGGAGAAGAATTAGATATAAGTGTATCGTAGGATGTGTTGATGTCATTATCTCTTTGTAATTTTGATAGTTAACAACTAGATATGAAAATACTATAAATACGAGATCAAAAATCTTGTACTTTAACCCCTGAGAAAGCGGTAAGCTAGCTGTGATATGCGTTGGGTGAATTACTGAAACCAGACCTCATTGTGACTTGAGCATCTCCCTGTCACGTCCCCCTGCTAGACGTCTGCACACTCCCGTACAGGAATGCTGTAGAACAGAGAAGGTGCTTGCAACATTATACCCCGATTGAATGATTTATCTCCAGCAGTGAAAAGCAATCCACCTCCCTTGGAGACAGAGTGGAGAACAGAGACTAGAAGAAACACTGAAAGGGATTACATCGAAATACCTGTGATACCGGACTCTCCTGTGCAAGAGGATTGAGGCTATTAGGACTGGGAGATTATATACCTATAGACACTGGTGGTTTAGTGAGTTATTTTGTACTTCTTGCTTTTTAAACTGAGTAAAGATAATACTTTTAGATGTGTCTGTCTTTGAGCTCCTCATTCCAGATGTGATGTTCAAATGAGGGATAAGGTCCTTTAATTTGGAAGCTGCAATAAAAGACATATGGGGAAACCTACAAAACATCTATTGTGACTGTATTGTATATCCATCATCTCATCCATTCATTTCATAAGTATCCATCAATTCATCATCTCATCATTTCATTCATCATATTCATATCGATAGGTACTGATTTCTCATTTGTTTCTTATATGGATTTTGGATATTGAATCTTCATATTGAACTTATAGAGTAGCACACTAGATCCATTTTGTCTATTGATCTACATATGATGTAGATTTTATAGTACATAATTAATACTTAATTTTTAAGTTTTTGGCTTGCTTTTAAAGCTTGAAGTAGTGGGACACAGTGTGCAGGATAGAGGTGTCTGCATGTGGACTGGGACACCCTGGGTGGAACATTCGAGTCCAGACACATATCCATATTTGAAGAAATGTATTTAATTAATACCTACAATATTATAGCCACTTTAAACTATCCCTTTAACGCATGTTTCTGCCTACCCCCTGGAATTGAATGAGAATAGTGGACTTGTTATACTGGGTTCCAATGGACACGGGCAATTGAATGGCTTACTGTGCTTGAAAAAATGGCGGCGGGTGTTTTTTTTGGCAATGGGGCCAATTGAATTGAGGCCTAAGAGCAAGTCAGAAAGCTAAGTAGCCAGAGGTGTAATTCTGGAGCAAATCAGCTTCCTAAAAAGGAAGAAATTAAAATACCAATTGATTTAAATTGTGTTTTTAAGCATTTGAATGCTAGGGAGGTCTCCAACACATTTAAAATGTCTCTCTAGCATTCATGAGGTTAAAAGTCCCAATTATATCAATGAGAAATTGGGGAATCTATATTTGTTCCCTATAGTGTATTGCATCAGAATTTCACATCTTTAGCTTACTGAATTGCATCTTAAGGGTAGGTTAATCCTTTGAGTATCAGAGCTTTGCTGTGTGCACCCCCTAGCACCAAAATAATTAAATTATTATTATGTTTATAGCTTTTAGAGTATATATTTAGGATTGGCACATGGGATGCTTAGAGGTACAAAAAGGAGAGGGAGTGGAGCAGAGAGGGATAATGAATATCCTAAAAGGAGGTGGGGCTTAGACAGTAGGTGACTGGATAAGGATTGGCTGGTAAAAGCAGGATCCCCAAAAACATATAGAAAGCAGCATATTTGGGATTACTATCTGTAAACACTCTTGTACGCCCCTATAAAATAGAGGTGGCTGGGATAATTCTTCACTGAATGGAAGAGGGGTGGCTGAACATTTCCCCTGTGCAGGAGGGAGGTGATTCAGCTAATACTACGTTGAGCTGGTGAAAAGTAGGGTATCAGGTAAAAAGGAGGAGGGCTAACCCTGCACTGAGTGGGAGCCAGGGAAGAATGTTACAGACTTGGCCAAAACTGAAGGGCTAGCGCTGCACTGAATGGGAGCATGGGTGGGTTGAGACTTGGTCAATATTGCTCTGGGTGAGCAATGCATTGTGGCCCATTCAGGGGAGATCCTCTGATATCCCCAACTGGCTCATGACTGCACAGCCCACTGGGTGATAGCTGATAGGACGATCTGCCCTTGGTTTGTTCTGGCAGTCCTCTACATTCATTGCATTCATCTGAAAGCATAAGGCCTGGGACAAGTGCAAGGGCCCTGCTCACTCTCCCTTATTATTTAAATGGGGATTTTAACCTCTTAAATGCTAAAAGGTTCTCCAGCGCATTGTGTAACTAAGTATTCAAGACCTTTTTAGCATTCTAGGGGTTAAACACCTTATTTAAATCTGTGTGCATTTTGGACATTTTTATTTGCTCCCTACGTTTCAGTTGGTTTGCTCCAAAATTGATCCACAATAGCACAGCTCTGACTTTAACCATTTGAGTGTCAGAGGGGAGCAAATAGATTGCTTTGCAATGCCTTGTGCATCCCTCTGGCACGCAAAGGGTTAAGGCTATTTGGTCTGTATTACTGACAACAAGGTCACAAGACCTTGCAAACCAATGTGTTATACAGCGTGCAGCCCTCTGTGTTGTGCAATTATAGAGACAACCATCTGCATTGTGTGAGACAAAGGAATATTTTTGAAATTCACAATAAAATAAATGGGGCATTTTTTTTAAAATAGATTTCTACTGAGATTTTCCTTCCAAACAGCAAATGAACAAGGTACATGGATAATAATAAAAGAAGAAAAGAGGAAACTTCCACAATACCTCTAAGTTTACATATATGGTTTACTTTCACGTTAAAGGGATAGTAATACTTAGTTTTATCTTTATTTTATTTTGTAGGCATTAAAAAAACATGAAGAACGATATAAGTCTTATCTCTTATTCACAAGCAAAGTTTCCCCCTTCCGCCCCTTTTACCTAGTGTAAGCTATCTCTTCTCAGATGTGGAATCCAGTCCATAGACCAGACAGAGAACAGAAGGGGACAATCTTCTTCCTATGAGAACAATGAAAGCCCTGTCCCCCTTGACAAGTTTTTAAGGTTTTTGCCTTATCTTAATTGAAGATTGTCCCTTTCTGCAATCTACCTGGGCACCTCCCTTCTGATCTGGCTGAGCAGTGTTACATCAGTAAAAGGGGCGGGAGGGGGATACTTTGTCATTGAATTACTCTTGAACTATAACTCTGACAGAATTGAAATAAAACTCTCCAAAGTACAAATACTATGAGGATTAATTAGAGCTGCTTTTATTAGGAAACATTACTGTCCCTTTAAGATTGTACAATGTGGTATTAATGGGACTTTTAACCCCTTGAAATCTAGAGAGGTGTTTGTCCTCTATTGAGTGGTTAGTTCCGACACTGATAAAGAGAGCTAAAAAAATTATAAATACATTTAAATAAAAAATAGTTTGGCTGATATGTGACAGAGGCTCTGACATGAGCTGTGACTGAGGCAGAAGGAAACTAGAACACAGTGAGATCTGTTGTGTACTTCACTGTTCAATAATGTCCAGCAAATGTACTAGGAACAGGGGTTGTGCAAAATTAGTAATAACAGTGGAGGGACGTGTTAGTACATTTGTAGTTCAAAAACTGACTGCAGCCATGGTTGCTGCAGTGTGCACAAAATATGATGATGATCCTTCTCTTCCTGACGAGGTGGTTTGGCAAAGTCACATAAAAAGTACCACCACCACTAGCAATATTAATAAACCATGTAGGAACACTGAGACAACAAGGCATTCTAGCGTTAATGACAAATTGGAAGAGGGTGTAGCAGTTAAGCCAACCGCTATGCCTGACAGTGAGAGTAAATACACCAGTCCTCAAATTAGTGGAGAATGTGCTGAAAATGCTTCTATGGGGAAAAGTAAAAATAAATTATTTGACACTTTAAAAAGCCTAGAAGTAGTAGGGAATAAGCAGGGGACGATCCTAAGGATGACCTCAGTACTGATGATCATGTTGATCTAGAATATATCCCTACAGCATCCTCTTCTTCTTTAGATACAAAGGAAGTTGAGAGATGAGGACATGCCAGACAAGTAGCTGAAATGCAAATGCTCAGTCTTCCACCACTGAAAAGGAACACTGTGCCGTTTATAAACTGTTTGAGAAATCAAATGGAAAGTCTGACTCTGGCCAAGTAAAGAAGCCTAAAAATACACAATCATCCTGTCAGTTATTATCAGAAGCATCACTGCTTCCAAGTCCAACCTCTATTCAGACTAGTGTTTAGTACTGACTAGCGACACAGGTTATCACCATCTAATTCAACCCTAGCTAAGATAAGGACTTCTGTTGCCATTGGAAGTGCAGTAGCTTTGACATAAACTACTACAATTGCAACATCTGGCCCCAGTAGTATTAGTGATAGTTCCTCAGGAACCCCTCAGTCTATGAAGTCCACAGTAGGGAGATAATTCACTCACAATCCAAAACCTAAACATGTAGCTATCTGTTATCTGTGTAAGAACCATATGGGCAGGACGAAAGCACATCCTTACTGAGACCTGACCTGTAGCAAAACCACAGGTCTGACTGGGACACACACCGTCAACATGTGAGGGGTTCCACAACTGGCATCAGCATAAGCACTTACGGGACTCTGGGGCACATAATAGAAATGATGTTGATGTGTCAGAGAATGTGCCAAGATTTATTTTCTTTGGAATAATACCCATGGCTCCTGCTGCAGAAGACTATGACTCTTGAGTTTGTTGTAGCAGATGATAAGAGTAATAGAATGCCCACACATGCTGCCACTACACCACCACCTCCTTAGGTCATGTTGTAAACACAATGACAGTTCCACAGCACTTTTGCCATGTACTGCCAACCAACACTTTCTGAGTTTTTGGGAATTAGCATAACATTTCACAAAAATATTCCCAAAGTATGCCCGTAGAATGAAAAAGTGGCCAAAATTCTGGCAGTTGACATGTTGCTGTATTATTTTGTAGAAAACAAAGGTTTTAAAGAACTTATGTCATGTGTTACACCCCAATGGCATATCCCAAGCCACAGATATTTTTTAAGTTCTGCTGTGCCATAATTGTACAAGCAGTTGGTTAGTATAGAGGCCAAGGACTGGGACCCTCATACAGAAATAAAATTCACCTGACAACAGATATGTGAACAAGTGGGGAAAGAACAGACTAAATAACTGTCACTGTACACTGGGTTTCTCTCCCAGCAGTGGGCAATACTAACATGCAGCATCATGTCACAGACAGTAATCTTGCCATGGTTCTGACAGTTTTATTAAAAGGAAGCAAAAGGATAGCACATACCATCTGCACTCCACTTTTGTGAATGTAGAGTTTTCAGAGACAATCATACAGAGATACAGATGTGTTAAATAAACTAGATCAGGAACCTAGTTGGTTGATAATGGCTTAAATGTAATATCTGCCTTGAGAATAGGTATTATGGTGTATGTAGTTTTGACTAGATTCCTCACAGAATCCAAAACCCTCAGAGAGATGCCGAAAATTGCCCGCACAATCTGTGCCCATTTTAGCCACTCAGTGCTCATAATGCATTATATTCCATACAAGAGTATGTAATATCAACAGTAGAAAATGGAGGGCCCTGCCAGGTGGAATTACACACTATACATGCTAGAGCATTTGTATGAGCAAAATAAGACCAGTAGAGGGAATACAATGCAAAACTGGAAGGCTTTAGAGGGAGCATTTTTGTCACCTGGGCAATGTCAACTAATATGTGACCTATGTAGGGACAGGAATTAGAGAAATTCTTCCACTGATATATTTATTGCAAGAGGAGCATGGCTGAAAAATCTTACCATAATGACAACAGAGAAATAAATCAGCTAGTGAATGACATGTTAGCATGCTTTGAGCAGGATCCTTTCATAGTGTCCATTAAAGGCAACGAGAATTGAGGAATACGTTCTTGCTACTTTGCTGGATCCCAGATTTAAACATAAAATGTCTGAATTTCTGCCAAGGCATGGTCAACAGAATCTCTCTGAGGAGTCAGATTCTGTGGAAGAATATAAATATATGTTGATAGACAGAGGGGAGAGTTGACAGCAGTGCCTTCACAGAAGATACAAAAAAAGGGGAAAAACAAACTGATAAAATTAATTCACCCTCCCCACTAACAGGTGCTCATATTCTGCATGATGGATGGTTCATAGGTGTTCTGCATCCTGTTAGTCTCCACCACATTGCTGTGTGTGGTTATTGCTCAACACAGAGTGCAATATATGAACACATATTGCCATATTTGTGGCTTAGCAGAATTGCTTACTGGAGGAGGTAATGGCATTGGTAGAGGCATTGACTGATTGGGATCATGTTTTGGACTTGTGTGGTAGTTGGAAG
This sequence comes from Rhinophrynus dorsalis, assembly GCA_037306005.1. Taxonomy (NCBI): domain Eukaryota; kingdom Metazoa; phylum Chordata; class Amphibia; order Anura; family Rhinophrynidae; genus Rhinophrynus; species Rhinophrynus dorsalis. The sequence goes on along the minus strand of CM074719.1, from coordinate 518,476,369 downwards.
GGGAGCTACTGGTGATGGTGGATGCAAAGGCTGATGGGGATGGCTGATGGCTGAATGTGGGGATTCTGCAGCCAATTTGGTCTTCTTAGTGGAGATTTTCTTGTGTCAGCATTTTTGATGAGGGATAGAACTAGCAGGGTCAGCAACAGCAGCAGTGACATGGATGAGAGACCTTTTTTTTCACATAGACTTCAGATGCATATGATGCAGATGTGCCAAGGTGGGATCCCTGCTTTCCCCTCTTTACTGTTCAATCACACAGAATAAAGCATTTGCAGTTTCCTGGCCTTTTTTAGACCCCAGTGAGAAATAGCACCACTCTTGGACAGCCAACAGCTGTGCTAAACAGCCCGAAATGTCAATTTCAATAAACTACTCTCCTTGACTTCATAAAAAGAACATGTGAGTACCGTCTATATCCTACTGATTCAAGTATGTACGTTTTGCACACAGGCATGAGGATACCTTTACAGTGATTGATACTGTCTAGAACTTCGTTTATATATATATATATATATATATATATATATATATAAATATAGTGGGTGGTAGATACAATGTTAAACAAAAATTTTACACACCAGTCAAGCCATAAGACTTGCTTTCATTCACTTTTTCCCCCCACCATAACCTTTTCAGCTTGTGCTCCATATATAAATATATATATATATATATATATATATATACTAGTTGAAGATCCCGTTACATGGGCCACAGTGCCACTGGCAGCCGGTCGCGGGGCAGTCATGTGCAGTAGAGACTGCCAGCGCCGCGGCTGATACAGAGCTGGGCGCTCCTTCGGAGCACCTCGCTCTGTATCAGCCGCAGCAGTGGCAGTCTCTACTGCGCATGACTACAGCATGCGCAGCAGTCTCTACTGCGCATGACTGTGGCGTTACGCACATTTTAGAGAATTATTATATAGGATATCTGTGTGTGTGTGTGTGTGTTTGCGCGCGCACACACATAGGATGGTAAAAACAATGCTGCAATGTGAAAATGCTAGTGGAATATACTGCATACATCTAAACAAAACATCATGTCTGAAGTTACATTTAACTTACGTAATGGTAAAACAATATGGGTGCAGATATACTCCTGTGTGCAAAACCTAATATCAATTATGTACAATAAACAAGAGTAAATATACAAAATAGTGCTAATGTCCAAAAAGAAAAAAAACTGGCTATATGTATAGCTATAATCCTAATTGTAGATGAAAATATTTAAAACATAAATACCGATTGCATTTTTTTACAGCTCAGTGAATAAAGCATCTTAGGTTGTCTACAGTTGGTGTCAACTTAAAGCCTATGTTTTCAACAGCCTACCAATATAAAGATAGATCACAAACCTGTAGTATTAAAATTGAAACGTCTTTATTATTTGGTCTGTATACTAATCTATATATTTGCAGTATATTTAGTCTCATCTAAGAAACAGTGAGGATGAAGGGATCTTGCTTTCCCTATCTGTAGCAAGAGCAATAACCTGTAGTACTGAAGTACTCTGGACTACTTGCTCAAGTTTTTAACACTTATCTTTGAGAAAGGCTCAAGTGGATATAAATTCGACCACTCACTACAGCAGCCATAGGGAGATACAAGTCCATTCACGCAGAGATTGGCAACACCTTTTGACCACCCACAGAAGGTGAAAGTAAGAGAGAAAGCAGCCCACAGGATTGGATATATCTCTAGCACACAAGAAATTCATAATGATAGTGAATGAATCAAGTCCTTTGTTAGAAAAATTGTTTTTAATACAAAGTTTGGTATTTAAGAGACTGACGCATGCTGGAAAAGAAAGTTAATGTGCTCTGAAAAGGATTTGTAAATGTAACATTGTCTGATTAGTGTTAAATCCTTTGAATTATATAGGTCCAGTAATGGGTACTAAGCTTCATCTTGTGCGGTAAACACAGCTAAAAACAAACTTGACATCTGTAGTATAGTTGTGGGAGGATTGTATAAGAGCTTACACTGCATTTTGCTACTTTGTGTATCATACAGTATCTGCAATATAAAATGTGCATCTGTCTAAATTTTGCTTAAGTCAGTTTTGCAAAGAACTGGGATATAAATCAGAAATCCACTCCTAAATTCTTTCCAGAAAAGGATAATATGAAATGTGCTACTTGGAAAACTATAAGTAAAACTAGCTTGGCATAATTTTATCTGTTACAACTGCAGAACATAATATAGATCAAAATGTACACTCCTGTAAATGTTAAATTAAAACTGGTATAATGCTCAACAATTGTGTAAAATATTGTTTTTAGAGCGGCTCTAAGAATATTTGGATAGAGTATTATGTTATGCACAATGCAAAAATAAACATGTCTCAGTATGTGCCCGCTGAACAAAAAAGACTTCCTTTGGTTTAATAAAGGTACATACACTCTGCAAACTGCTGCACCATAACCAGAGACATTGTTATAATAAAACATAGAATCTTTATTAATTCAATATAAAAAGCATGGTAGTACTTATCTACTCATGAGACTTGTGTCGGCAGTATCCCTAATGCCCGGAGGCATGGAGCATCAACGTGTTTTGCGTAATAACCGCTTAATCATGATGACTAGATCCGGAAAGCTTAACGGCTATCATTTGTCTCCGAGTTTGTATAGAGCCAGTAGAATTCAGGGCAATAGATCCTGGCTTTCAACAGTTGGAATGTATAAATGTGGTGGTATGAGATGCAAAGAATTATAATAAAGATTCTATGTTTTATTATAACAATGTCTCTGGTTATGGTGCAGCAGTTTGCAAAGTGTATATAATGCTCAACAATCTCAGTCCATTCATTTGCACAATAGTAAACAGAGGCCTAGAGTCCATTCCAGATATAAATGTTGTACCAATGGTCAGTTTGCTGGATTGGTAGATATTGTTGTCTGTCTATTACAGAGATTAAACAAAAGGAAAGTCTGCATATCAGGGTTTAGTTCACAGTAGCGGTAAGGCTTTTAATTGCATTATACTAACTAGATGTTCACAGATTTTAGACAGATAAGGACTTGACTTGATATTCATTACACTGATTTGCTGTTTAATTCTTTGAGTGATAAGGCACTATTGGCACCCCTTTGTTTGTTTTTTTGTTTTATGGATTTAGTATATGCTCTTGTTATTGGCTATTCATACAATCTGGCTTGTGCTTGTAGATAATAACATAAAACAGTTGATTTGTATTTGTGCATACAAGGAAGGCTGGTAGAGGGAGGACCAAGGTACACATAAAACACTAGTCCATGACAGCAGCTCAGGGTTTTTACCTCCACAGGCATGTCTTTCCCAAAATGAACACAAATGCTGCAGCCTCATAAAAAATACACCCTCAGGTTTAATATTCATCCTCCATTGTCTTGAAGCGATTAGGTGAGACCTCTGTAATGGGCTTAATAAAGTGAAAGTGGGGAAAAGTGTGTATGGGAGTGCAGGCACTTGCTTGGTTCTTAGGCAACAGAAAACCTAAATATGGCAGAATTGTGTACTATTGTGTTTGTACATAAGGACAGGATCTTAATTAGAGAAAGCACAGTATAATGTATTATACTGTATTCTAGCTTCCACATGAATGAGTACCAGAGAGCTGTGTTGTATGTAGACTAAAATAATACACTGTATGTTCAATTGAATTTACAGTTTATTCTATTACAGTGAGAGCTGGAGTAGGAGTAGGAGTCACAATCAGAAGTGAAGCTTAGGAGTAGGTATAAGCGAAAATTTCTTCCTCAAACTGAAATCGGTAAAAAATGGCACTTTCCGCTTGGTGAAAATCTTCCCGCTAAAAGTGCTGATTTTCTGCTTTTTTCCCCCTTTTCTCGCCTAACTCATTCCATTGAAATCAATGGGAACATTGAAGTTACACACAACACATAGCAAATATTATTTTATTTCCCAAAGGCATAGTATAAAAGCAAGCCGCTTGGTGGGGTGTGCCTGTGTTGGTGGGGTGTGGTGAAAGAGTCAGTTGAACAGGGGATGATTTTTTGGGGGGGTTGTTTACTGGGATTGGGGGGCACTTAATAAAAAAATAAGTCCTAAATAAAATTAAAAAAAAATAGAAACCATAAGACATGGTATAAAGGGGTCTGATAAAGGTGCCTGTGTTGGTGAATGAATCATTTTAACAGGGAATTTGTTTTGGGGGGTTCTTGACTGCTATTTGGGGGACAGTTAACAAAAAAATAAATCAATAAAATAAAATAAGACATTTGTATAGACAGAGACAGGAAACCCCTGACATAAGATGCCACTGGGGTGAACTGATACTTGACTTGATAGAGTATTTTGTAGAGGATGATTTGTTTGATTTGTTGTTAGAGGCCTATGTTGGAAAAAAAATAAAAATGACTTACTGGCCTAATGCCAGCAGGTCATGTTGGCCAGTGGCCACTGTCAAATAGCCTCCTGAGTCCTTAGTTGCAACTGTTGTTCATACTGCTGCTGAGTTGTTTAAGCAGCAGGATGATTAGGCAGCTGAAAGGGAATGGGATCAACAATAGCAGTAACATGGAAGATGGATGATGAAGTTTCCACTTGCCACGACTGGCTCCAGTGATGTGCCTGAGGCAGTAGCAGCAGAATAAGTAGCCCCCAGTCTATGTGGAGAAAAGAACAAGTTGGCCATTAAATCTTCTCTACCTGCCCCTCTTCAAAAATCATGGGTGTGTTATTAGAATATAAATTTTTCCCTTGAGAGCAGGAACAGCGGGTCTCATCAGCAACTGCAATGTGCACAGTGTGTGTGGTAAATAACATATGGAGGCACAACTGTATCCAAACACCATGACACCTGAAACCAAGTACTGCTGCTGCCACTGTATTCCTTTTCCAGACCCGCTAAGGACACATGACAACTTGATGACAGTTTAATAGTAATGATGAACCCTCCCTGCCACCATCTTAGCATATTCTGTAGGATGGAATCTCCTCAGATGATGCTTGATGCACTGATTGCGATTCTCCACCACACTGGCATGTGTAGTCAATGCACCACACAGTGTGCAATGGGTAGAGACAAACTGCCACATCCTAACATCAACAGAGTGGCTATCATTTGGCGGGGGAGGTAATGAACGAGGTGGATTGGCAGAAGATGTAGTTACCCTAGAATGTGATGGAGAGCTAGCTGTTTCACTCATCCTGGAACTTCCAGTCTCTGCCTGTGTTGTTCTATTTCTCCTCCTCTTTGATCTCCGCCTTGCCTCTTGTTGCCTTTCTGGAGAGTCATAGACCACAAAAGCGGTGCTGTCATGGTTCCCGGGAATAAACCAGGAATCAGAACGGTAAAGTAAAGCAGACAGAGCCCCCTAGTCAGCACCAGAGTGGGTAGTCAGACAAGCCAGGTCATACACAGAGCAGGTAGTCAACCAGAGCCACAGCTTTGCACCAGAAAGGATGTCTAAGCCAAATCAGAATGTACAAGGAGAATGGTCAGACAGAGCCACAGGTCAACACCAGAATGGATGGACAAACAGGCCAGGTCATCCACAGTTCAGGTAGTCAGCCAGAGACACAGGTCCGCACCAGATTGGGTATCCACTACACAATGGGAGCAGGCAAAAGAGTAGTCAGAGCCACAGGTCAGCACCAGAATGGAGGATTAAACTAGCCAGGTCATACACAGAGCCCAAGTGTTACAATTAGAAGTCTGGAATTTCAGAATAAAAATAAGGACAAACACACTGCAGTGAAAACTATAAAACTACAGTTTATTAAAACATGCAATAATTAAATAGGTTATGCAATAAACATCCTGCCAGAGTTCACAAGCATATGAGAGACATACCTCTAACAGGTGATAAAAAGTACAAGAACTATTGCCAGATCTTAAACCAACTCTACAATACGCAAGATAGGACAGATAAGAAGGTAAGAAATAACAAAGGGTACTTATCAAAGAGAGAGCCTCATAATAAGACACAGGTGCACGGACAGAGGTGAAAATCAAGTCGCCCTCATTCATCCCAACAACGGCTCTCTGAATCTATTCTGTTGATTACAGGTTACAAATACAGATGTCTAATACTACGCATGCGTATGTGCTTTGTTACAGAAGGCTGAATAGTGGAGACATCACTGCCTGTCTCTCATAAACACTACATAAGTTAGCATCTCCCGCCCTTCTGCTGTTGCCAGCCAAACTGCAGATAATTAACCCCCAACTAACCATGAGGAGATCACCAAAAAAAAAACATCGCTTACACTCCACCCTTGATCTCTTCACGTCAGATAGGTAAGTGGTGCACCTCTGCAGCAGTGGTAGAACACGAGAAAGCAGGCACCCAATACATTTCCACACTATATACACAATAAGAACTATGATAAACACATGCAACACGATCTGAAGGATGCCTGCAAACCAACCCCCCCACACACACAACTTTCAACCAGTCGGCAGGATTCAGTGTGGTGCTCAGCTACAAAACGTTCCTTCAACTGTTCCACCTGTTGAATGTGAGCCTCAATTGCACTGGATACATATTAACATAATGGCAATAGAATGGGCCTACAATAGTACACATGGCCCCCTGACTAGCAGTAAGATAAGCTAGTACAAAAGTCATTTGAGCTATCTGTCTCTGTACCATTCTCAAATCTTCTGCGATTAAGCAAAAAACATCATCATGTAGTTCAGTGATATCCTTGATTAACTGAACTAGATCTTGGATGTATATGCAGTTCATAGTCCCGTGGCATCCATAATATTCAGTCCCACCAAAATGGAAAACCACAAGTTTCATACACCAAAGCAGTAGACACTGTGGCAAGCAAAGCATAATGTTTTTATTATATCAGATGTCCCTTGTCCTTTGTTTGTGATGCAGGTTTCCCACATGTATTCCCAGTCATGGTAGTAGGGATAACCTATGGGATAAACATACATGAGTTTTAGTTACAAAACTTCCACTTAGCTCTCAATCTGCCACTTGCATTATCTCATTCCAAGTACACACCTCCTCCTCATCTCTTCCACTCACATTATCCCATTTCACGTACATATCTCCCTGATTGTGGGGTGGGATATGAAACACAAACAGAAAAAACTCACAATGCCACACTACACCCCTTCCTCAATTGTTTTTCTGAACCATAATCACCCTACTCTGTTCTTATGGGTCATGACCCAACATTCGCTCCAAGGGAGTAACATCCTGAACAAGACACCCTTCCCCACAGCGTGTGTGGGAATCATCTTGCGTATTTGTTCCTTCAGCAAGCCATGCATTCTTTCAAACATACCCGTTTCCTGCGGGTTAAAAGGGATATGGTACACCCAATTCACATCCCGTGTTGGAGCACACATCTTCCGCAACATGTCAATATTGCCATTTTGTAGAGTTCCATAGAACTTGGTGCTCAGAGATACTAGTTTCAGCTTTTGATCTTCCTATGGTAGGGGCCCGAGGAAACTGATTTGCCCAACCTCACCACCTGTAATGCCTTGATCTCTTTGTTCAGAGGTGGCCTTTGGTTTTTTCTTCTGTAAAGCCTGACCAATGAGACACTTGATCACAATCTCTTTCACTTGATCCATAGTCAGAGAGATTCCCTTCAAATCAGTCCACTGGTAGAATGTTAATGCTTCTCTGTGTCCACCCTTGGCTTGAGCCCAGTCCCCCAGCTTCAACAGTCCATTCATAGTCTGGAAGGGGATCTGTGCCACACTGTCAGCCATCTCATTTTCCAAGAGACCAGTATGTCCATCAGCAATGGGCCACTTGTTGCTTTGTGCCCACAAGATCTGCCATAATCCAGTACCACCCCATGGGGAGTTTTCTTTGATTGTCCATTGGTCTTGCTGCTCGGTTGCCAGCCTGACAGTCACTTCTTCATTTGGCTGTGCTGGAACTTCTGTCTCATGGTATGTCCCATCACATGTGGTTTTATGATTCACAAAACCCGCCAAGCGTTTCCTGATAGCAACAGTGTCTTGTTCGATTGGGTTGCCTCTCTCTACCAGACACCACTTCCATGTCTGTAGGGTCTGATTCTGCGCAACTGCTGTGCAAGCCGCAAGGCCGTCTTGATGCACCCAGTTACGTATAGATATATCAGATTTTATTAGTGGGATGCGGTCCAAATTGTTGTTGACACGTACAGCCTCTTTGACTGACGTCAGTGCTTCATCCCAATAATACACAGTCTTTTTCCAGGCTACATCACAGATGGGATGCAGTAACAATCCTAGGTAGGGCACGAGGCACCTCCAGAAAACAGAACAGCCCAGCAGGACTTGTGCTGCATCCATGTCTTTGACCACTTGCTTCTCCATATCATCAGCAGAGTCCCGGTATACTTGACACTGGAGGTATCCCATAGCCTGTAAATCTCTGGCAGCATGCCATTGCGCAGTAGTCAGTGCAGTCATTTTCACCAATATCAGGTCTGAGGCAGCGGCTGCTAGTGGGGATGTCACTTTGTTCAGTTCTTTATAGTCCATAGTTATATGCCCACTCCCATCTGGCATCTCCACAGACCAGACCTGACCCTTGTAGGAGCTGGCAGCAGGCCTCAATACACCAAGGCCTTGAATAGTCTCTATCATTTCTGTATGTTCTCCAGGACTGTGGTACTGCTAGTACTTGCTCAGTTCTCCTGGCAGTGGGATGTACACTGGGGTCCATTCAGTATGTCCCCAAACTATTGGCTGAAGCGCTAAAAGAGACAAAGTACGGACTACAGCGCCGAAAGTGTAACTCCCTGTCTCAGTGTATAGGATCTGTCCCAGCACAATACCCATTCCCAGAATAATCTCTGCTGGGAATATGGGACCATTCCCTATCTGTATGCGGCACTGCACCCGGTACGCAAGTATTTTCTGTTTTCCCACTCTCTCACCCATAGCACAACCTTTAGTGTACTTTGTCTGATTCACATTGCTGTGACAGAGTGACACTTCTGCCCCAGTATCCAGCAAGGCTGTCATATCTTGCAGTCGCCTACAGTGTCCCCAATCACAAACATATGGTCAGTGGTCCCCTGATTTCAGTACTGCTATATAGAAAACAGTAGTGTTTGGGGACGGGGACCGGCCTACATGTCATACATTTTCAGGAAATATCCACGTCTGTGTGTGTTCATGTAATGCATCAAATGCTTCCGTGTATGGAGTAGTCATTGGTGGGGGTGGAGCTGTGGGTGTCACAAAGAGTATGTCAGTTGGTTCTACGTCACCCTCCCCCCCTATTCCTACATCTCTAGTCGCCACCCTTTGGAGTCTGGCTGTTTGTAATTTCCCTTCCTGCTTCAGTCTCTTCCAGCGTTTCAACCAGGTCAGAGTAACACATTCACCACCAGCATCCCAGGCACACAAAACCCATGCCAACAGATTGTCATGCATTGCAATAGCAACCTCAGCCCCTTCAGCCACTGGTGCCTGAGGGGTTTGCGTGCAATTAATCACATAGTTCTGCTGCCGCTCAGCAACAATAGGTTGTGCCTCATATATTGGGGCATCTGTGTGACAGTCTGATTCACTTTCCTCATCAGACAGCCCATCCCATTGATAAATTGCATCCCAATCATCCTCTGCTACCAATGTTCGTATGTGGACAGTGCTTTGGGGAGACATCACCCTTTTTTTACCTCTTAGTCTCCTTCTCTCCTTTCCAGCACTTACCACACACAAAGCAACACTTTGATCTAGTCTCTTTTGTTGCTCCCGCAATGTACTTTGCATCATCCCTGTACGGGTTAATTTCTTCAGTCTGCTAAACATTAGTGATGAGCGAGCATGCTCGGCCGAAGCTCGGTTCGGCTCGAGCATCGCTCTGCTCGGCACATGGCGGTACTTGTACGAGTACCGCATGTGCTCGCCCTCCATGTTCGGGTCTCCTCCCCGCACGTTTCGCAGCTGCTGCGCAGCCAATAAACGTGCGGGGAGGCTCTGACATCAGTGTAATGCCAGCAGCCATGTTGGCTGCTGGCATTACACTGATTGGCTGGCCAGAACCCGTGATCGGGTGCTGTATAGCACCCGACGCGCAAGTTCGGCTCATTCTTAGCCAGGGAGAGATGCGCTTAGGCAGGGAAAGTCAGTGTAGGGAGAATAAAATTGTTGAAACTCTTTCAAGACCCAAAAGTCCTTTTTAGGACTGTTGTGTGTGGGGGCAGCATTTATATTTTGTTTGGGGGGGCACAATTTCCTTTTTTTTGTGGGGGGGATATTTTTAAGGTGACATATAATACTAGATGCACAGGAAGTCAGTGTAGGGAGAATAAAATTGTTGAAACTCTTTCAAGACCCAAAAGTCCTTTTTAGGACTGTTGTGTGTGGGGGCAGCATTTAATTTTTTTGGGGGGTGGCAGAATTTCATTTTTTTGTGGGGGGGGACATGTTCTAAGGTGACATTGTACTAGGTGCACAGGGACAAATATTTCACAGTGCAGTGACAAGCTGACATTCTGTTAGGTGCACAGGGCCAATGATTTTACAACGCAGCGACAAAAAGGGCCATTTTAAACGTGTGCCTAGCCATAGATTATTGTCACATTCTGTTTAGTGTGCAAATTCACAAATTAACGTCACATATTCCGTTCACTGTGCCTAGCCGCAGATTAGCGTCACATTCTGTTTCGTGTGCCTAGCCGCAGATTAGCGTCACATTCTGTTTCGTGTGCCTAGCTGCAGATTAGCGTCACATTCTGTTTCGTGTGCCTAGCCGCAGATTAGCGTAACATATTGTTTAGTGTGCCTAGCCGCAGATTAGCGTCACATATTGTTTAGTGTGCCTAGCCGCAGATTAACGTCACATATTGTTTAGTGTGCCTAGCCGCAGATTAGCGTCACATATTGTTTAGTGTGCCTAGCCGCAGATTAGCGTCACATTCTGTTTCGTGTGCCTAGCCGCAGATTACCGGCATATATTCCGTTTAATATGAAGAAGGCGGGTAAAAAGGGATGGGGAAGTGGACGTGATCCTGATAGTTCAAGTAAATATACAGCAAATACTGTTTGGTAACAATTTTTCGCCTAAAATCGTTTTTATCTTCCTTTTTGTGTGTTTTACGGTCAGTCTGTAAAAATGGCGTACTACGGGCGAAACATCGTTCCCAGCAGCGACGTTGGAGTCCAAGATGCATCCAGACATCCTCCCTATGCTGTCCCTGAACCATTTCTGTGGTGTTTCCATCATTTTCTGACCTTTTCCTATGAACCAGACACCCTCCCCTCATCAGAGCAGGGGGTGCCTGGTGTAATGCTTGAGTCCTCCCATTGACTTCAATGGGGCTCGGGTGCTCGGCCGAGCACTCGAGCCTCCGGGGGCGCTCGGCCAGAGCACCCGAACACCCGAGCATCGGGGTGCTCGATCATCACTACTAAACATCCCTTCACTGCACACAATACATTTATCCTGCTCGCACCCACTCCCTGTACGGGTTAATTTCTTCAGTTTGCTAAACATTCCTCAGTGCACACTCCTTATCTATAATGAAATTCCAATCCCACTTCTGACACCTCTGACACCACGTGTTACAATTAGAAGTCTGGAATTTCAGAATAAAAATAAGGACAAACACACTGCAGTGAAAACTATAAAACTACAGTTTATTAAAACATGCAATAATTAAATAGGTTACGAAATAAACATCCTGCCAGAGTTCACAAGCATATGAGAGACATACCTCTACCAGGTGATAAAAAGTACAAGAACTATTGCCAGAGCTTAAACCAACTCTACAATACGCAAGATAGGACAGATAAGAAGATAAGAAATAACAAAGGGTACTTATCAATGAGAGATCCTCATAATAAGACACAGGTGCACGGACAGAGGTGAAAATCAAGTCGCCCTCATTCGTCCCAACAACGACTCTCTGAATCTATTGTGTTGATTACAGGTTAAAATACAGATGTCTAATACTATGCATGCGTATGTGCTTTGTTACAGAAGACTGAATAGTGGAGACATCACTGCCTGTCTCTCATAAACACTACATAAGTTAGCATCACCCGCCCTTCTGCTGTTGCCAACCAAACTGCAGATAATTAACCCCCAACTAACCATGAGGAGATCACCAAAAAAAAACGCATCCCTTACACCAAGGGAAACTGTATTGTACAACAATGCAAGTGCAACTGAGTCAGGACTCAGTCTGCCCTTTAAACACCTCCTCAGGAAGTATGTAGGAGGAGCAGCTCAGAGGGAGGAAGTAGGTAGGGGGAGACTACAGGAAGCAAACACATAAAACAGTGGCCTGCTGCATGCTTGAAGACTTGCCTCTGCAGATGACGCTTTTATGCGTCCAACCATGCATCATTCCAGTGACATCTGTGCAGCATGGATGACCGCTGACGTCAAAGTGTCATTTTGAACGTCTCCTGAAGCTGTGGCACTGGAACCAAGGTAATCTGTAACAGGTGCTTGATTTCTGTGGTGGGTGTTTGTTTTTAACATGTTTGACATAAATGTCATGGTGTCTGTGTTCCATGTGTGATATCACGGCACTTGTGCCAAGGTGTGTTCCCTCCTTTCCTCTTTTCACTGACTTGTCACAAATTGTACACAGTGCCTTTGCTGATGACTGCACTGTGCCTACCCCAAGAGAAGAATAGTCCCACACCCATGATGACTTCAGGGGGAAGGGAACAGATGGAGAAGAATGGCCTCTTTCTTCTTGTCCTCCACATTCCCCTTCATTGTATGTGGCAGCGGATAATGTTGCTGCTGTTGCTGCTACTGCCTCAGATTCAGCACTGCAACTAGGATCAGGAGTATTGCTACTGCTAGCAAGTGGAACCTGTCCTAGTCCTGCATCACTTGTTGAGCCCATTCCCACAGTGTCCACGGTGGTCTGTTGCACACTAGCCTGCTTCTCAGCATCTTGCTTCCCTTGCATCTCAGCATCAGAAGGAATTAGAGCAGTTGCAAATTCCTCTAATTTCAAAATGTCATAGCTAGTGGTGGTGATGCCCATCCTCATCCCTGTCTCCCATTCCTTCTCAATTTCTGCTAAAAAGGACATCAATGTCTCCTCCATCCCAGCTTCTCCAGCATTATCATCACAGGCAGCTGATCTGTGCTCCTGCTGGTGGTGGTGATATTAATTCTGAGCCTGCACTCCTCCCCCAACCCCAGTTCTGGCCTCTTCAGGATCATGTTTCACCTGGACACTGTAGTGAAGGGAAGGAGAGGACTCCCAGTCCTAGGATCAGAGGAATGGGGTGGGATCCCTTGACCGCTCGTCTGGATGCTGTCAAATGTTTCCCCTACCACTCCAGCTGCTTCACTATTACTGCTACTACTTTTAACGCCAACCACATCATGTTCAGCCGCATAGTCTTCCTCCTCAGTCTTACAGTCACTAGTAATATGAGGATATTGTTGATTACCCCCTCCATCATTCCTAACGCTAACAAGCTCCTGGACCTTCATAGCAGTAGTACTAGCACTGGCTGGACTGCTTGGGAATGACAAGTGTGATTTAGGGTCCCTTGCTGTCATACTTGGCCAAATTTTCTCCTCTCTCCCATGAGTACTACAAGAAAAACTAGCAGCAGGCAAAGTATTGGTGGCAGCAGGTTCAGCACTAGCAGCAGGTTCAGCACTGGCAGCAGGTACAGCACTGGTAGCAGCATGGGCAGAACATCTTGCAGCAGGTACAACACTAGTGGCAGCACATCTAGCAGTCGGTACAACACTAGTGGCTGCAAGTACATCAATGGTGGCACTGGCGGCAGGGGCAGCACGTCTGGCAGCAGGTACAACACTAGTGGCTTCAGGTACAGCAATGGTGGCACTGGCAGCAGGAGCAGCATGTCTGGAAGCAGGTACAACACTAGTGGCTGCAGGAACATCGATGGTGGCACAGGCAGCAGGGGCGGCATGTCTTGCAGCAGGCACAAGCAGCTGACCTGTCCTGCTCTCACTAGTACTACCCTTTTCTCCCTCCCTTCCCATTCCCTTTTCTCCCTTCCTTCCCATTCTCTTTCCTCCCTCCCTTCCCATTAAATTTTCCAAGATCTCTTTGGGTGATTTAGGGGGATTGGACAGCATTGGTTCAGTATTGTTAGTCACTTCCTCCTCCTCCTCAGACTCAGTGGACACATAATAAGGGTCCTTCCAGTTCCTCTTTTTTTGCTGCTCATAGTGATAGCAGTCACTATGAGCCTCTCCTACCTCAATTTCTGAAAAATATCACAGCAGAAAAGCACAGCACGTCTATCCCGCTCTGTAGCTGCTTCTATTGTGTCTACTTTCCGTGAAAACGTCAATGTGAAAACAATGTAAATCAATGGGCAGAAACTTTCTAGCCATTGAAAAAATGGCGAAAGATTTTGGCCAGTGGGCAAAAGATGCGAATTTTAAGAGCTAGTTTTAAGGCGGATTTTCCCACGAAAAAGCAAATAACAATGTGGTTTTCTCAAAATTTCTTGCGGGAACACAGCGACAACTTTTGTCCATCCCTACTTAGGAGTAGTCAAATGTAGCACATCTCTAACTATCAGTAAGAGTAAAACAGTAGTCTGGATCAAGTCAGGTTCAGAAGACAGTCACAAGCACAAGGCAGGGAATGGTAGATCAATGGAGAAAGGCTCAGCAATATGTCAAGCAGAAATTGCACAGGACTGAATATCAGGTTGAAGACAGAAGCTTCTGTCAAGTCTTAACTTTGACAGTCAAACAAACCATAAAGGAATGAAATGTCAGTCTTCTCCATGCCTTATTTGATGTTATTGCACATATTAAAACGTTCAAAGCTAAACCCTTGCATACTAGTGATGGTTCCACTGTACTGCAAAGGTTGTGGATTCATATTTTTCATATATATTGTAGATCTCTATTGAGAACAATGCAAAGAGATGTGATTTAAAAACATAACTCACTGCTTTGAAAAACCTACAGTCTAATCTGTTCCTATGGTCCAAGTGATGATATTACTTGCCTAAAGGTACAGGAGGAGTTTGATTTTATTAATTTAAGTTGTAAGTTGAGTATCCTTCTGTCTACAGTGGTATAAACGAGTCCTTGGTGTTCCTTCTACACATACTGTAAGCAGCAGGTTTCTAAATGATCAATGTGTGTATGTCACGTAAAGTTAATCCTGATAACTTCATGGAAGAGTTTGCTGAATGTGTACTTATGTGAACTTTAGATAAGTATATTCTAATTTATGAACTCCAAAATTGGGAGCTCTTTTCCATGTCATTTCATGTCTACACTAAAGTCTTCTGCCAAAATCTGTTTTACTTAAGACCCTTTATAACAAACAGAAAGAGATGCTTTGTTTCATTGTGTTAGCTTAATCAAATAAAAAGCATCAAGTAACTGACCAAGCATGCTACATATATACTTGTTATTAACCATGTTTGAGATATGTTTTTCTATTTGTTATTTTTATTTTTCATCTTACATTATACAACCCATGGATCTCTAGCATTGAAGGTGAAAGTACACATCATAAGCATTGTGGAAAAATCTACCTTTCCGGAAAGAGCACTGAAAGGGAACCCATCACATTTCACTCTCTCCATTATTGAACAAAGCTTTTAGGGGGCATACCCTCTGGTTGATCTTGGACTGTTACCTGTCCTGTAAATATATAGGCCTTACACTTGATGGCATATTAAACATGTTGCTTTTACGTTTGGTTATTCAGAATTCTGTTAAAAAAATTGTTTCCAAATGAAATTCTTTCAACACTATTTTCAGTTTTGGAAGTCACCTACTGCCTTCTCTAGACTTACCAATTCAAATCCTATTGACTGAGGCAGTAAATGTGGTTGTGTCTAACAACTGCAATGCCCCCCAAAATAACATAGACTTTGATCTGTGAGAGAAGTAAGGAAGGAAACAGTAGTATATTTGACTCTGTTACAGGCACAATATTGGAATTCCAGAGGTGAAAGAGGAAACGAGAGTTAACATTACAGTACCACCACCACAAGCACCATCATTAGACCAGTCTGGACAGACACATACAGCAGCAGCATGGTATAAGGGCTACAAAAATTTTTTGTCTAATGAAGTACAGTTAGCTCTGTCTAACAGTAAAAGCACTGTGGTTTCTGAGACTGAGGAAGGAAGCAGCAGCAAATCTGACTGTTAAAAGCACAATATTGGGCTTTAGGAGGGATTAGAAGAGATTAGCCTGACCATAAAATGCCACCATCAGTATCACCTGTGACTGTTATAAGCAGAGTAAAGGCTTCAGTAGGTGATAGAAGAGTCAAGTGTTGAAGTATCATCAGCAACAGCACCAGTATTAGAACAATTTGGATGGACACATACTGTAGCATGGCCTACAAAAGTCTATGTATCAAGGAAGTACTAATGATGACTGGCTAACAACAAAAATCCCCTATCCTCAAACATACATGTACTGATCTTAGAGAGAATATGGAAGCATCAGCATCTCTGACTGTATTACAATCATGGTATGGGCTTCAGGTGGTGATGGAGGAGGCAATAAATGGTACTGCATGACCACCAGCATCATCTGTGACTGTGTTACAATTGTGTGTGTTCTTTTCTAGGTGATGGAGGACGTGAGCCTTAACATAACCATATCACCTTCAGCAGCATCTGTGAATGTGTTACAGACACAGTACGGGCACCAGGAGGTGACTTTTGGCATTTCTCTACTTTCCACCAGCAGCACCAGCATTAGACAAATTTGAATCTACAAATACAACAAAATAGCTTACAGAAGTCTATATAAAGAGGGAGTACTGGTGGTGGCTCTCTAACAACAAAAAGTCCTCCAAACAAACATGCACTGATATTGGAGAGAGTATAAAAGCAGCAAAAAAATGCAATGTATGAGCTTCAGGAGGTGATAGAGGAGGTGAGTGTTGGCATCGCAGCACCACAAGCAGCAACAACAGCATTAGACCAATCTAATTGACACATACAGCAGCATGGACTATAGAAGTCTATGTACTGAGTAAATACTGGTGGTGGCTATTTAACAACAAACACTGCTCCCCCAAAAAACATACACTGATTTTGAAGACAGTATGAAAGCAGCAGCAACAAGCATGATATGATGGAGGAAGAGAGCCTGGGAATAGCAGTAGCACTATCAGCACAAAATCTGTGACACAGTTACAAGCATAATATGGGCTTCAGGGGGTGAGAGAGGAGGGAAGTGTAGGCTTTGTAGTACCACCACTGGCAGCACCAGTATTAGACCAGTCTGGATATACACATACAGCAGAATGGTCTACAAAAGTGTATGTGCTAAGGAAGTACTGGTGAAAGCTGTCTAACAAGAAAAAGTCCCCTCACAAAAACATCTACTGTTCTTTGAGAGAATATGGAAGTAGCAGCAGCATCTCTGACAAGCATGGTATGGGCTACTTGAGGTGCTGGAGGAAAGATCTGGCATTGCAGTACCCACCTCATCAGCAGCAGCAGAAGCATTTGACTGATATGGACAGACACTCATACAATAGCAAAATGGTATATGGCATAGAAAAGCCTGTGACATTAATATAGAGGTTTGGTATCCAAGCTTGGGCAAATTTACCTTTAAGGTGCAGGGATGGTATTGAGCACTGAGGGTTGAGGATGCTGCCCATCATTGGGAAAACCATTTTGCCTTACAAGTTGTTGGTTGAGCAAGAAAGCAGTTCCTGAGCCACCAAGGATAGGGATGGCCAAATAATAACTTTATGGTCCCAGCAACTTAGGAGGGTCAGTAGTAGAAGGCAGTGGGATTTTATAGTGGTAGGATTTAACAATCTCACTTTGTGACACTTTAGTTGTACCGACAAAAGAATCAAGGGCCTCAGTCTAATATTCCCACTTCTGCTACGGTGCATTGGTGTGAGGGCTGGGGAGTAAGACTGCTGAGTGGTGCTACTGCAATTATGGCAGTGAGTTTCCATGTCCAGCTCTTGCACCTCTCCTTCCCTGAGCAGGCCTCTGTTACACTGCATCCCACACCGTGTGGACAACTTGCCCCACAAGTTCCCATGTTGCTGTTTTTGTGAGCTATCTTTCCCTTTAACCCTTAGGTTACAGAGGGTGGCCAGAATGTGCTCTGGGGTCTCCATGATGTTACTCAAGTGATCTTTCATCTCCTCAATCAGCCTTCAGACAAATGTAGCAACCTATGTATATAATAATATGTTGCCGGGTAAAGCATCAATGTTCCAGGAAGCCCTTCATTTTCTTGATCAGGTGGGTGAATAAGGGGATGACCTGGCCCAGGCTGGCAGTAACTGGCTTAACTTTTCAGTGATGTCTCTGAGTAGCTTAAGGACCACCACTACCTGCCCCATTAATGCCCATTCTGCTCTGCCCAATGGACATGACACTTCAATGTTCTGCTCAGAGGACTTGGAGTGAAGAGCTCACTGCTACTCCAGGATCCTCTCCATCATCTAAAAATGTGACAACCAGGTGACAACATCTTGGTATAGCCTGTTTTGGGGTAGATCTACCTTCCCCTGCTTCTCCCTCAGCTCCTGGCTTGACTTGATACTGTGGTGGAAGTTAACATAAATATTATGACAGTGATAAATTAGGTTCAAGACCCTGCAAAGCCCTTCAACTAGAAGAGTTGCCCTCCCCTTACCACAAGATGTAGTATATTTGCTGCACAGCTCAAACCCACAAAAAAAACAGTCTTTGCCTGCTTTCACCATGTGTGCAGCTCCATCAGTCTCCAGTAATTCCATCTCCACAGGTGTGCCCACCCACCGTCCAGTCCTCTGTGCCAGCATTTTCCTAAGCAATGCCAATATATGAGCTCATGTGAGTAGTTTATTCATAACCTTAGCATGCAAGAGAAAACACTGATACCCAAGTTACCCTTCTGAACCAGTTACACCCATCCTGTTTCACAGCTCTTACTTTAGTTCCAGCACCGTCTAGCTAGGCACTGCTGAGGGACTAGTTCCAGGAGTGGCGCTCGGGCATCACTTCCCACATCTCTCCTTGCTTGCGGCCTGGTCACATCAGGTACCTCCTGCGGCCGACCGTGTCCTTTCTCTATATGATGCAGTGGGTCAGAATGTCTCAGAATACGACACATCTTCGAGTCCGCTGCATCACTTTCAGGCGTGCATCTGTGGGAATGATGCAAGAGTCCTTTATACCTGTGGCAACGTGAGACTCCTCCCTGCTATTTCCTGTAGGGAGTTAAAAGGGCGATGGACTATCAGTCCAGTTGCCCTTACATTGGTGTCCAGTGCAGTTCGTTAGTGTTGTCTCTTGATCTCCAGTGTATGACCTAGTCTTGTCTGACCATCCAATCTGGTGCAGACCTGTGGCTCTGGCTGACTATCCACACCGTGTGGTCTCCTTACTAGTGGACATCCATCTGGTGCAGACATGTGGCTCTGGCTGACTACCATCTATACCGACTGCAGGCGAGAGTCACGTATCCTCCTCATTGCCTTCCTTTGGGGAGATCAGCTCCACTCATACTCACTGCAGGTGAGAGTCAGTGGTATCTCCCTTATTCGTTCCTGGTAGGAGTTCTCCAGTTCCTGTTCCAGTTTCCAGGTTGCAACTGAGATTACCATTGGCCTAAGCCTAGTCTCTAGTAGTGAGGTCTCTTCTGGGCAGCCTACTATTGCTGATAGTTGTTGCTGGCTTATCTTGTGACCCTCTGCACCTTCTTGTTTACTCTGCCGTATATATATATATATATATATATATATATATATATATATATTCTTATTTTGAATAAAGGTGAATTTACTATATACCGTACTGACTCCTGAATTATTCCTGGGTAACGTAACATCCTGTCACACAATGTGTCTACAACAGTAGCGCAGTTCTCCAAGACTTTGAGTTGTCAGCAGTGTGCCATCAGTGAAAAGAAAGGCATGCTGTGTACTAGGGCACTCCATATGTCCAGCCTTGGACAGCTCATCCTTCAACAATAACACACATGAATGGTAAAGGGAGGACATTTAATTTCTACTGAAGTGGTGTGTGACATGAGGTAGCAGTGGGAGGTGAGAGCTTCTAATATCTGCCTAAAGGGCTTCACTTAAATCATGGAGAAGTATCTCCTCCCCCTGCGATCAGCTGCCTAAGCAGCCTTGTCAACTTATTTGACCGCGGCTTAGACATACCCCTTGAATGGAAAATCCCAAAGGGTTAAAGGGTGGGTTGGTGCTGCGATCCCTGCCCCACCTATCTCAGGGAACTGGTCTGAGTGTTAGAAGAAACTGAGGCTTCTGCATACCCTCAGTCCTGGCTGCTGCTTCTGGAGGTGGCAGTTGGAGTGCCATTGCAGCCAGTATATGCGTGAAGCAAATGCTGCCAGTTTATGATTGAAGCACAGATGTTGGTTCATAACAGAAATAATGAGCTGTCTCTACGCTTTCCCCAGCTCACGTCCTTACAACACAATCTGCACTTTGAAGTACACTGATCTTCCACATTCTCAAAATGATACCACACTTTACTATGATGCTCTGTGCCACCCACAGCCCCGAGTAAAATTCTGAGGTACTGTTAGTGTTTTTTTTTAATGGCAGACAATGTTAAAGGAGTAGATGCCAAGTTATGTGTCTCCTTTCCCTCAATCTCCTCTAGCTCATAATCCAGTTCCTAGCCATCAGTAGGTATGTGATTCACTTGGTCAGAGGCTCACTTTTGCTGCCATATCAGACAATAGCAAACTTCCTATTCCTCAATTGCTTCTGGACCAAAAGTAGTCCCCTCCGCTAGCATCAGCCTGCTCATCTTTGCTTTGCAGATTTTCAAAGATCACAGGGCTGGCATTGCTTCTGGTAGTGGTAGCACTGCCAGCTTTAGTGGTGGCACTGATAGTCACAGTGATGGCACTGGTGCTAGCATTGGTAGAGTTTTTGGTCTTCTGTGGTTGACACTGACTCTGGAATAGTTTCTATGCACAAGTAATCTTTGTCTTCTTCTTTGATCCAACCAAAACACTGGTACATGACCCCTTATATATTTTTTTTAATTAACACTCAGAATCAGGCATATTTGCTGGATACAGCAGTGGTGTCTGGAACACTGTACATACACAATAATAACAGGGATAGTTGCTGGAATCAGTGGTGGAGTCTCAATGGAACACTTTGTGTGCACAGTGCCTACTTGTGTGCAGGTATGCAGTTACATTTGAACAGCAAATCTAATTTATTTCCTTATTTTAAAATTAAAAACTAACATGCACTCCGGATTCAGGAATAACAGGAGTAGTTGCTGGTGACAGCAATGCAGGCTGGATGGAATAAAGCATGTTCACAGTACCTATTTCTGTGCAGTTGTGCACTGAAATTTGAACAGTAAATCTACGTGTACGTAACACACACTCAAGAATAACAGGCACAGTTGTTGGAGATAGTATCTATTTGTGTGTGAGTGTACACTGAAGTTGGAACAGTAAAGGTAGTTTCCTCATTTTAAAAATACATTTACACGCACTCAAGAATAACAAATAGAGTTGCTGAAGACATCAGTGGAGTCTGGATGGATGCACAGTACCTATTTGTGTTCACTTCTACTCTGAAGTTTGAACAGTAAATATAATATTACTTTTTTAAATTAAATTAACGCATAGACATACACTCAGGATTAATGGGCACAGTTGCTGCAGTCAGCAGTGGAGTCATGATGGAACATTGTGCATGCCTGTTTGTGTGCATGTGTTCACTTAAGCTTGAACAGTAAATGTAATTTTCCTAATTTTAAAATTAAATTAACACACACCCAGGAATAACAGGTGTGTGTTGTTGGAGGCAGTCGTGAATCTTCACTGTGCCTATTTGTGTGTAGGTGTGCACTAAAATATGAATAATAAATATACATTTACATAAAAAATGACACATACCTACTCAGGAATACAGTCAAAGTTGTTGGAGATAGCAGTGGTGCCTGGATAGGACACTGTGTGCACATTGCTTATTGGTGTTCAGTTATGTACTTAAGTTTGAACAGTAAATTCAATTTTCCTTGTTTTAAAATTAAACATTTGAGTGCCAAAAAAGGTTAAATAAACACACTAAAGAATAATATTAAACAAAGTTGCTGGAGACAGCAGTGCAGTCTGGATGAAACACTGCCCATGCACAGTGCCTATTTGTGTGAAAGAGGGTGGTGAAACTTGTATAGTAAATATACTTTCACTTTTTACAAAATTAAATGAACACACACACTCAGGAATAACATATATAATTACTGGAGACAGCAGAAAAGTCTGGATGAAACACTTCATGTGCACAGTGCCTATTTGTGTGCAGGTATACACTAAAATTTGAACAGGAAATATAATTTTACTTTTTTTTTAATTAGCAACACACCAGTAACTGCTGCAGACAGCAGTGGAGTCTAGATTGAACTCTGCCTGTGCACATTGACTATTTGTGTGCAAATGTACACTGAAATTTAAACAGTGAATATAATTTTGTGTTTTTTAAATTAAATTACACTCAGTAATAAAATGAGTAGTTGCTGGAGACAGCAGTGGAGTCTGGAAGGAACACTGAGTGTGCACGGTGCCTATTTGTGTTTATGTGCGACATGTTTTAAAAGCAAATGTAAATGTCTTATTTTAAAATTGACCATACACTCAGGAATGACAGGTGTAGTTTCTGGAGACAACAGTGGAGTCTGGATGGAACACTGTGTGTGTACAGTGCCTGCCTATGTGTGTGTGCAGGTGTGCACTTAACTTTGAACAGTAAATGTAGTTTTCGTACTGGAATTATTATTTAGCTAGCCTACCTACGTACATATTATATTTACTAGCTAACCTAGATATTAATTCTATGCTAACCTAATTAATTCATTATTATTTCTAACTTACCTAACACTAGCTGCTGCTAAAGTAAGTATTAGTACTACAATACAGGGAGATGATGATCATGAGGCTGTGTCATGCTGCTTTTCTTCTGGCTGCTATTGAAAATAAGGAAAATCTGCTGTATTATATAACTTTGAGGGCCATCCACTTGTAAATCAAGACTGGCCACAATCTAAATGAAATCATATCTAAACTAGACATTCACAGGCTGTTGCAATAATCAGTCACAGCCATAACAAGGTGACTGCCACCCATTTCCTGTGAGAATTGTATTGGCTATTCTGTGTATCAAACACTCCTTCTTTCTAATCTCATATACACAGTCCCTTCCCACTTTCCCCACTAAAGGGGAGTGAGCAAATTAATTAATGAATTGATGTAAATGAAAACACTGAAATTGTAGTTCATTATTCTGGCACTTCGTGCACCCTAGGCTTCGTATGCATTTTTTTTCTGAATCTTATGAAGCACTTGCTTTTTGTTTAGATTCTAATCCATTATGAAATAAATGCACATCTATGGCATATTATTATTATTATTATTAGACTTTAAGTTAAATTTCACTGGACTACTGTGATTTGCATGTACATTGCACCTATACTCCTTAGAATATTAGAATATACGTCGTGAACTACACAGAGTGTTAGAATACCAGCTGTTGTCAGAAAGAAGTCATTTCTTTGGTGAAATAAAAATGTATAAATCTGTATTGTTTATAGATGGGTATCAGGGCAAACATTTTAATCTTATTTTTAATATTCATCATTTTTTGGACTTAGAATATATTTTTATTTCTACATCTGCTTCCTATTTATCATTATTAAACATTTCACAAGACATTTTTCTATTGGACCTGCCAAAGGGATAAACTGTGAAGTTTGGGAATTTGTTTTCACTGTTTCCTTGCCTTCTTTTGCAGTTTGCCCGGTTCCTTTAAATCCCCCACTTCCTTACTGTCTGGCATGCGTTCATAGTTGTTACCTGAATTCAAGCTTGCCCAGTTTCAACTGCTCCTGCCTTGCATCAATATTATATATATATATATATATATATATATATATATATATATATATATATATACACACACACACACACACACACACACACACACCCTGGGCTGGCACATAAGAGCACATATGCAGATCTCCTATAGAGTTCCATAGCCCAACATACACACCCCAGGGCACAGCTAGGAGGACATTAGCATATCTTAAACACACAATGTGTCAGTACAACATACAGACACTCATTTAAATGTTCACATCCTTCACTATTCCTACAGTGAAACCAAAAAATGGCTTACAGAGGTAAGCACAGGATAGCCTAGGCCTCAAAGGAAGACTGTGATACGCCCGTCCTTCAAATGAAGGAAACCTTGCCACACATTCTGATGCATCAACTTCATCACTTTTATGTGCCTCAGACTCCTGGGAACTTTTAGGAGTGCTTCTGCTGCTGCTATGTGGCTTGTTGTAGTCTTCAGTGTTCTTTCATGGTTTATTATCATTGCTAGGGCTGGTGGAAGTTCTCATGAAGGGCAGTATCATCATTTTGTATTGCGCACTCTGCAGTCAGTTTTTGGGCTACCACTTTAATAACATGTGCCAGGACTGCTGCTACTCCTTTTGCCCTACTGTACTTTTGCTGTATATTATTAAAAAGTGAAGTACACAAGAAACATGACTGTGTGTGATGTCTCACCCTTTACAAAATACTCTTATAGTATCTGTCTGCCTCAATCACAGCTCAACTATTTTTAATATATATATATATATATATATATATATATATATATATATATGTATGTAAATATAATATACTCTCCCTAACAGCAATGAAAAAAACACAAATGTTGGGGTATTTGTGGTAAATCTCCTTTTCTCACTTCACATACCCCACGATATCCCTAACGCAGAGATAACAAGTTCAGGAAAGAAACTGGATCACAGCTGCCTGTCCCAATCAAGCACGATTTGGGGGTATTTGGGTAGATCTTCTTTCTCCCTTCACACACCCCTAAGGTCCCCCAGACTCCCCTTACACAGAGAAAACAGTGCCTGTCCAAACTACACTCCAACTTGCCTGTATTTGTCTATCCAAACTAATTATAAAATTGTGCTGCTTTCAATACCAATCACAGAATGACATTCTCTTTGAATCTGACACCCCTTTTATACTGTCCCTATGGGAAAAGAATGGAAACTTGCCACATGGTGGGGAAATGTATTCTTACGATTGACTTCAATGCAATGAACTAGGTAGGAATAAGCGGAATATCTGTACTTTTCATGAAAAATTTCCCTGCCAGTGTGCAGTATCAGTTTTCACTTGTTTCAGTTTAAGGAGAAAAACATCACCTCTCACTACCTACAGATAAGTCTTTATATGACGGGTCTATTTTAAGTATAGACATTTCTGTGCTGGTTGGCAATAACATATTTGCTGTCAGTTGTTAGCCCTCCTCTCTTAAAATGCAACTTGACTTTTGGCTTAGGCTGCAGCTAATATTTCTAGTGCTGCACTCAAGCTACTAGAGTATGGTGTTGGATGGAGTCACAGACTATTCTTCCTTAGCTGTGCTTCCTGGTTACCATGACAGAACATTAGGGAGACAGATCTCCTTTGAACATCTGAACAACTAGTTGCAATGTAATTTTTTTCATTTACAATAAATGTTTGAATTGTCTCAGTCTCAATAATAATTAGTGCTTTTTAGCATCTCTACCCCAAGTTTATATAAATTAGTATCCACACTGCATCTTCAGTCACCAGTCCCTTTATAATGGGGCAAATCCAGATTTTCCAAAATGTTTCCTAAATATAAAACAAATATATAATAAGAATACTGAATCATACTGCATCAGCAACATACAACACTCTTCCAGGCGCTGTTGGCTACAGGTCCCATGATTATAGAGGTTATACAGCAGCAACAGCAGAGTTATAGTCCAACAACAGATTTAGATTTTCTACCCATTGCACAGCCATAAGCACAACAGCATCATATCACACATTTCTCATTATTTTAGTGCTAATGCATGTTTGTTTCTGGCCTGCTATAAAAAAGGAATGCAAGTGGATGGGGTTTCCTGTCAATTTGAAACACTCTTTCAGTTTGTCCATGCTATAAACAAAGTTTAAATATAATTAAGGTATGTGTTTAATACATTTTTCAATTAAGAATGTTTAAGTAATTTATGGTAATGCTTGCAAATGTAAAGTATTTATATAACATAACAGATGTTAAAACTGCAGACCTTTAACAAAAATACATAATTTAAAGTAAATGAGATGTAATATTTTAACCCTGCCACAATATCAAACTCTGTTTAAAGGGATAGTAATGTTTCACAAAAGCAGAAGCTCCAATTAATCATAGTATTTGGGCAATGGAGAGGATTATTTCAATACTGTCAGAGCTGCAGTTCAAGAGTAAATGAATGCTAAAGTATCCCCCTCTCTCGCTTTTTACCTAGTGTAAGCCACCTCCCCTCAAATATGGAATCTGGTCTCTTGACCAGACAGGATGCAGCAAGGGACAATCTTCTTACTGTGAGCATGAGGAAAACCCTGCCGACCCCTTGACAGGTTTTTCAGGTTTTTCCTTATGCTCCCTGAAGATTGTCCCTATCTGCAATCCATCCGCCTTGCTGCTCTGAGGTGAGCATTGTTACATCAGTAAAAGGGGCGGGAGGAGGATACTTTATCATTCAATTACTCTTGAACTACAACTCTGACAGTATTGAAATAACACTCTCCATGGCCCAAATACCATGAAGATTAATTGGAGATGCTGTTTTTGTGAAACATTACTATCCCTTTAAACATATTTTGAGATGATGTAACTATGAAGATTAATTGGAGCTGCTTTTGCTATGAAACATTACTATCCCTTTAATCCAATGTGGCACTGTATATTATTCGAATATGTCTAATTTATAAGAAGCATAGAAATGTATGGAACATATTAACAGAAAAAAATAGATTTTGAACTTTCATTTCTTGGATGCTATGCCATGCTTTGCAGACCTCTTCAGCCCAGCAGCTAATGGATTAAAAACTGAAAGCTGGTAACAAAACTATCGAAACGTGATTTTCTGCTTTGTTATCTTGTGGTTCAGTGACTTGCTATCTGTATTTCATAAAGATTTTATTTTATCTCTGACACTTGATGGTAAATGATGATAGCAAGTTGGCATGTTTGTTTAGGGTGTGCACATGCTACATGGCAGCCAAATTGGAAAGACCAGTGGGTTCAGACTTTTTATAAAATGTTATTCTGGAATTCACTCCCACATGACCTGACCTATGGGTCATCAATAAAAGATGGCATGGACTAGAAAATTAGCTTATACCTTTATGATTTATGTGTTACAATATAGGTAAAGTTTTTAAAACGTAATACAAATCATGGTATGTTTAACATAGAGATTGTAATAGATTGCAAAGCTTTGATAAAGTGCTCACTCATGCTTTTAGAATGACAATAGGCTGTATTCAGTAAGCTAAGGAGATGCAGTCTTGGAGCAAACAACAGCAAGATAAAGGACAAATGAAATTCTGGAGCAAACCAGCTGTACCTGAGAAGAGAAATTAAACGTCCATGTGATTTAAATGGGTCTTTTAATCCCCTGATTGCTAGATACCTCTGTAACACACTGCTAAGCAATCCATTGGAAACCACTCTAGCATTCAGAGGCTACATGTAGGGATGGGCAAAAATGTTCACCTCAAAACAAAATCCTGCTTGGTGAAAATTTTCCTGTGAAAAGTGCCATTTTTCTGATTTTGTTTTCACCTAGCTCATTGCACTAAAATCAATTGGAAGAAAATGTTTTCCCCACCAAATGAAAGTTTTCTCTACTTTTCTACAGGCATATAAAAGGGTGTCAGGCCTCACAGCATGTCATTCTGTGTTTGTGAGAGGAGAACACAGCATGTTTTTGAGTTAGAGAAGATAGACAAATAAAGGGGAATTGAAGCTTAGTTTAGGGAATATTTTAGGTAGGACACTTGTTAGGGAAGTCTGGGGCACTCTGGGGGAGAAGCAGGGAGGAAGAAGGTTGACTCCAAATACCCCAAATTTTTCTCACTTTCCGCCCACCCCTACTCTTGGACAATAGCGAGGATTTCTACAAAATGAAAGCCCTAATTAAATATATGGACATTTTGGGAATGTTAATATGTTCTGTAAGGTGCAGTTAATTTGCCTCATAAATGCTCCTCTTTTTGCTTTCTATGCATGACCCAAAGTTCAGGTTTTTTGAAAACATATAAGGTTTCTCCATATTTCATATATAAGCTTTGAAGATACAAACCATTATCCTGAAATGTTAGTAAGCAAATAGAATTTTGTACGTGAACTGTAAGTACATGCAGATAAGCAGGGTTAAGCACCATTGGCAAAGTTATGCTAGAGGAGGCCAAAAGAGTTAATGAGGTCATCCAGTGAAAGGGTATATATCACCGTTAAAGCCTGGCCAAGGATTATCAATATTGGATGGATGCCTTTGGCCAAAGCCCAAAATTAAATGAGCATGGTCATTTCAGTTCATCTAGTGCTTAACCCTTTGAGTGCCAGAGGGGTATGCAACGCATTGCTCCGCAATGCTTTGTGCATCCCTCTGGCACTCAAAGGATTGAAAGCACAGTGGGCCTTATGTATAATAAGTGGAGAAATTATGGGGAAAACCAACTGCACCACAGGGATAAATACAACTTCCCATTGATTTATATGGATCTTTTAACCTCTTTAATTCTGGGGATGTCTCCAATGCATTGCTAAGTAGTGTGTTTTCAACCTCTCAGAGGGCTAAAGAAACACTAACACCTAAAAATTAAAATTGGATTATACACACTTAAATACCCTGCTAGAGTGTGTAACACTTCTCTGATTTCTGTAGCCTAAAATCAATTCTTTCATAAGATTTAAGGGAACAGCCATTCCTGTTTTTACAGTGCTCCAAGTACCACTGCAATAGTGTTATGATGTCCAGGATTGTCTGCAAATGGGCTGAGATACTCAGTCTTTGCAGTGGACACTATTCTTTATGCATTGACTGGCTTTAGATGGCATCTCTCATTACAAATAATATTAAATAAATGCTCTTTGAATAGGACAGTTTGCATGTGTTAAAAAGCAAGTTTTGGATAATTATTATTATTATATTTTATGGACATAACATGAATGGTTAATTATTACATATGCTAGCTGTAAGTATGTGATATTTAAATCTAGTTCAGCTCATTTCAGTTGTAGATATTAGTGTTTCTTTAAAAGCTCCATTTGGATAAATGAGAATTTGAATTTGTCCCCCATGGCCAGTGAGTGTGCATATTAGTCTTCCCTCTCGGAAAAGAAAATCTATTTTGCTATAATGAACATAGTGCAGGAAATAAACAAATCTGTCAGCTGTGGTTAGCCTCCAACTCCAGTAGCTGCAAGTCATGGTATGCACTAAAGCTCCACCTATACAATTTTAATAGCAGCAAACCCCAATAGCATGCACTTGGAATTGTTGTAAACGTACATTTAATATGTGCTTTTTTTGAACATCATGTAAAACAAAGAGCAGAGAAACAAATGCTTGAAACTTACATGTACTTCCCCATCACCCTTCCCTTGGGTCAAACGGCACTAAATGGAGAAGTTTCGGCATAAGTTGTTTAGTAATTTGTTGTAGGCAGGAGTGGAAAGAAAAAATGGATTCCAGTACCCAGTTTAGAGCAGTATTATTTTAGTACATCCCCCTGAAAAGTCTTCAGTAGAAGTTCCTTGGCCAGTACTAAAAATGCCCAGATGTTATCAATACTCACGATTTTGGTTTGGAGCACATAATACACACAGAGAGAAAAGACCCAAGACATTATTCATGAAATCTGGATGGCTTCAGATGACTTAACCCATTGACTGCTATGGAGGTATTCGACACATTGCAACTCAATGCCTCCCTTGCACTCAAACCTTATATATAGATTGAAAGCCAGGAGAAGGCAGTATCACAGATGGGATGGAGTATGAAAAGAGAGGGATTCACACTCTCAAAATATGTTAAGTGATGAAATATTACGATGAAAATAGATCTATAAATATATTTTTTTTGTAAATGCAACCCGGGTGCTTTAGGAGACCTCAGTATGAACTGTCTTGGTGTTTTCTTCAGTGGAAAAGTGGGTCCTCCAATAGATTTCTGGGTAGTAGAATATGATCGCAAAGGAATATGATAAGATACAAAATATCTGTCAATGGCAATTTAAATGAAACCATTCTGTTGAATCTAGCATACCAATTAAACTTTAAAGAACTGCACCTTTTTGTTCCAGAAAAAAATGCAAACTACAGATACAGTGCAATAGATAGATTAAAAAAGAGGGATGAGAAAAATTCCTAATTTCACATAAACCAGATATTACTGTGAGTAAGACAATTCATGCACTGGCTATACTGGCTGCAGGTAAACTGACAATTACTTATTGTACTGTACCTTTATATTGTTTAATCTTCATTTATATTGGTTATGGTAATACAATCCTAGTATAATATTATTTTCCATAACATTATGATCTTGTTATCTAGTTATTCACTATCAGATCTATCTTGTTTGATGAGTTAATCTTGGATGCCACAATTAATTTTCCTTTCTGTCTCAGACTGAAAAAAATACATACTTATTGTGAAGAATGCCATCCAAATGCATAAATTACACAAACAATTGGCTTCACAGCTAACTGCCTTTCATTGCCAAAAAGTTAGTCACCCTATCAAAGTGGTTCACTGAATCAGCACACTGTGTACCTAGTATGAGAGACTTTTCAAAGATAAAATAAGTACATTTTAATTATTCTTAGTGCACATAAAAAGTAACAGACATGCACTCCTCTTGTTCTACAAACCAAATATAAAAAAGGAGCATGTAGTAAATCTAAAAAACTATGATTATTAACACCTTGAGTGGAGAGGAGAATGGAAAGCTAATTGTGGCAATAGTCTAAGAGTGAAGAAAGAGAGTGCTGATTCAGATAAAAGAGAATACATATAAATGATATGATGAAAGGTAAAAACCTGAAGTAGTAGATACTATGCAATCTGCCAGGCAGAAACAGTCAGACTAGGCAGTCAACAGCCTGGAAAGGGATCTATAAGTAAAGCTGGGGCCTATGAGTAGACAGCAGACTGATCAGTGGTCCTGAGCTGGCAAAGTTCTTTGTCAAATGGAAGACTGAATGGTGATCTTTGATCAAGGCCATGATCTTTCGGACAGGCAGCAGACTTATCAGTGCTCATTGAGAAAGACTGAGAATTTTGGGCAGTGATCACTGAGTAAGGCAGCCAACATACTGAAGATAGTTAGGACAAAAATCAGACAACTTAAACAGTCACTAGACTTGACAGATACTGAAAACACTATCGACACACACAGAAATGCTACTGCAGTGGAACATAGGATCAAATAAAATCACAGTGACAAAAATACATTTTAAAAATAATTTGACACCCAGACCCAAATCACTTTTAATCCTCCATGACCTGAGGCACTAAAAGTAGCTCCTGAAAGGAAGATTCGAAAGCAGGATAACAGTGTTAGATAGAGTATACTGGAGAACCAGTAAAGCACTTAACATAGAAATGTAAGGGGGAGTAGAGTTTTACAGGATTTTCTTGACTAGTTATATAATTTTATATGTAGAGAACAAATAACCTATTATTTGCACCCCAATGTGTAACCGTTTGTGAATAAATAAAAAGCTAAAAATAGGCTGTTACATCGAAAAAAATCCCTCCACTACAAGAGACAAGAATAAATGCATATACATAATAATCAAAGAGTCAATAGATATGTAACACCAATATGAGTGAATCTTTTTATTAAAAATGAGAACTTGCATTAGTAAAGGCTATATTGGCAACTTGTGTGGGACATCCATAACAATACTAGACTTATCAGCACAGAATATTTATACCCTAAATGTCCAAGGGACCACCAAGTCTGTATGGATTAAAAAAAGGGCGAAAGGACACTAGTGTGGAATCTGGGTGCCTGAACATCAGGCAGTGGGAGACCCATCAATGTATTCCTGCCAGGCTAACATATAAAAGGGGTATCAGTTTACAGCATGTCATCAGTCTGTGCTTGGAAGAGGAAGAGATAGCATCTGAGATTGTGATGCTAAATAGTGTCAGCAGATAGGAGAGGTAGGAGAGGGAGCTGGAATTACTTGATAGGAGTATTGTGGTAGCAACTACCAGTCCTTATCTGGGTTTGGGAGTGACATGAAAATGGATAGTAAAAAAAATAAAAAAAAAGTAAATAAAACCTTATTGTCTGATTATTGACAGTCAGACAGGCAGGTGACCCTTCCTACTTGAACTGGCTGGCTGAATCTGAGACTCTACTCATACTGCATAGACATAAATAAGTACTAGACTTGTACATTTGTTTTGTAACAAATGTGAAATTAACGGAAAATAATGTGTTTTTGGAGATTTGGATTAAAATGACATATAAATAGACAGGTACACTAAGCTACCGAATAGCGAACTGCACATTCTGTTTTTTCGTTAAAATGCTTTGTTCATTCATTCATTCACACTTTTTCATCTGGGAAACTGGAAAGGGACTGTGTATAGGAGGGTAGAGAGAAAAAGCGACTGATACACAGAATAGCCTGATTTCTAAGGGATTGGCCCATCAAATTTATATAACCTGGATGCAGCACAGGAAAAAATCAGTGTCACATCCAGTGTGATTTTGTCATCTCCTTTCATTTTTAGTAAGTCTATTACTATAGTCACTCAGAGTAAAAATAATCACTTACAAAAAAAGATACAACTACAAATAGCAATTCAGTGCCTCTTAAATGAAGTTCCCTTCCTTAGAATGACTGAATTTATGTGGATCTTGGGGGAATTCTAAGGGCCCTATGTGTTCAAAAAGTCATCATAATGAAACAATTGTTGGATCATGAGTAAATTTGTCACATTTTAAAATATGTCATATGTCATGTGCTTGATGAAATTGCCCTTAATAGTTGAGTTAATAACACCATACTACTGCTTATCTCTCATATCTACTAGTTCTTTATTATAGAATACCAAATAATTCAAATTCAGCATTTAGACCATAAGGCTGTAACATGTTGACATTAAAAATGTATTTAGATTCTTTTTGTGAAAATTTTTTAATAAAATTCCCTCTACTCCACATTTGTTTAGGGCCTTAACCCCCTAAGGACCTGTAGTCCTGGGATGTTTCCATCCCAAAAGGACCTCTTTGATCCTTGCCGACGCGCCGGTACACGTGACCTGTTGTGTGTATCGGCGTGCAGCTTTGGGGCCTGGAAGAGATCACTCCAGTCTTGGAGCGGTCAATTTTAGGCCCCATTTTTACTTATAGTGTTCCTGGTGGAGTGTTGTAAGTAAAGATTACTATGACCGTCATTGATCCGTAAGTATTTAAGGACTATGACGGTCATAGTAAGTCATGTAGTCCTTAAGGGGCTAATGTACTTCCAAAAAGTTTTTTTACTTAGCGTGTATTGATCCTTTATATGTTATACACATGCTCTTTGATGTTATCTTTTAATGGTCTCTTTGTTCTATATATTGTTATCACGGTGCCCCTGCTCCCTTGTTATTGTTTTCCTGTCAGTCTACACTGTGTGTGCTCCCATTGGCTGTCCTGTTTTGGTCCCACCCAGTATGGCCTTTATATACTGGGCTCCAGCACCCACACGGTGGTGTTCCTGTACCAGTGCTAGTTTTCTGCTCAGTGTTTCCCAGTGTACCGACTTGGCCTGCCTGACTACTCTGCATCTGTTCTCCTGCTCCTGTGTACCGACCCGGATTGCCTGACTATTCTTCATTCAAGGTCAATACTAGTGTTGAGCGAGCGTGCTCGGCCGATGCTCGGATCGGCTCGAGCATCGCTCTGCTCGGCACATGGCGGTACTCGTCGAGTACCGCCATGTGCTCGCCCGCCGTGTTCGGGTGGCGGGGATCTGTGCCGGAGGAGGCACAGATCTGAAGACGCTCCGCTGGACCACCAGGGACTGGAGGTACGGGGGCATTGAGGAGATGAAGGGGGCATTGCGGAGATGAAGGGGGACAGTGTGGAGATGAAGGGGGACATTGTGGAAGAGGGGCATAGCGGAGATGAAGGGGGACATTGTGGAAGAGGGGCATAGAGTCTATGCCCCTCTTCCACAATGTCCCCCTTCATCTCCGCTATGCCCCTCTTCCACAATGTCCCCCTTCATCTCCTCTATGCCCCTCTTCCACAATGTCCCCCTTCATCTCCGCTATGCCCCTCTTCCACAATGTCCCCCTTCATCTCCTCTATGCCATAGAGGAGATGAAGGGGGACATTGTGGAAGAGGGGCATAGCGGAGATGAAGGGGGACATTGTGGAAGAGGGGCATAGAGGAGATGAAGGGGGACATTGCGGAGATGAAGGGGGACATTGCGGAGATGAAGGGGGGCATTGACCAGGCACCCTCCCCTCATCAGAGCAGGGGGTGCCTGGTGTAATGCTCGTGTCGCCCCATTC
This sequence comes from Rhinophrynus dorsalis, assembly GCA_037306005.1. Classification (NCBI taxonomy): domain Eukaryota; kingdom Metazoa; phylum Chordata; class Amphibia; order Anura; family Rhinophrynidae; genus Rhinophrynus; species Rhinophrynus dorsalis. The sequence continues at coordinate 518,442,069 of CM074719.1, read as the reverse complement.
AATTGAATGGGGCTCGGGTGCTCGGCCGAGCACTCGAGCCTCCGGCGGTGCTCGGTCAGAGCACCCGAGCACCCGAGCATCGGGGTGCTCGCTCATCTCTAGTCAATACAAAGAACTATCCAATTAATTATTTATGCAAAGAGCTGAGCTAAGAAAAAGAGGTCATCCATTAAGACTTGAGGAAAGGCGCTTTCGACTAAAACACAGGCAGGGATTCTTTACAGTAATGGCGGTAAGGCTATGGAATTCTTTGCCTCGGGATGTTGTGCTTGCAGATAATGTAACTGCATTCAAAAAAGCATTGGATGCCTATCTAGCACAGAACAATATTGACAGTTATGACAGATGGCTTCAAAGCAAATAGGATATTGAGCCAGGGAACTATCTGACACACACACACACACACACACACACCTACACTGGAAATTGCTCCAGAGGGCTTTTTGTTGCCTTCCTCTGGATCAACAGGGGTGTTATTGGCATGGGCTGGACTTGATGGACGCATGTCTTTTTTCAGCCTTATCTACTATGTTACTATGTTACTATGTTCAGTGCCTGCTCCTGTGTACCGACCCGGCCTGGCTGACGTTCCTGCTCCTGTGTACCAACCCGGCTTGGCTGACGTCATGGGAGTCCGGAGGGGGGGGCAAGGGGGGCACTTGCCCCCCCCTACAATTACCCTCCTCCATATAAATAAAGGGGCTAGATGGGCTGGCCTGGGGGTCATATTATGGCTTTGCCCCCCCCTGGAAAAATGTCTACGGACACCACTGGCTGACGTTCCTGCTCCGTGATTCGACCCGGCTTGGCTGACGTTCCTGCTCCGTGATTCGACCCGGCTTGGTTGGCGTTCCTGTTCTGACAGCCTATTGTCACCTTGGCAACATTCTTATTCTCCAGGCTATCCAGTTCCCGTTTTGCTCAGCAGAGTGTGAGAGTCAGTTTCTGTTACTGCTCCGGCAGTGTGCCATTGGCTTGTCCTCCGTTACTGCTCTGGCAGAGTGCAAGTGTCCGCCTCCGTTACTGCCCCGGCAGTGTTCCATTGGCCTAGTCCTCCGTTACTGCTCCTGCAGAGTGCAAGTGTTTGCCTCCGTTACTGCTACTGCAGTGTCCTCCGTTACTGCTCCTGGAGAGTGCAAGTGATTGCCTCCATTACTGCTACGGCAGTGAGTCATTGGTCTAGTCTCCATTACTGCTCCGGCAGTGTGCAAGTGTCAGTCTCCGTTACTGCTACTGTCCTACTATACACTATTCCTGTTGTACTCTGGCAGTTCACGTTTGTTCTGCTAGCGTTAAGCATCCAGAAGCTCTCTATATGGGAAGAGCTCTATCACAGAACTCTCAACACATGGGACTGTTTACACTCCTTGAATACCTTTAACCCATGCAGTACCTTAGTCCTGGGAAACCAACATATTCTGCCTGACCTGTGTCAGTATAGACTGCTATGTACCTTATGGTTGTACTGGACCTGTGTGGGCATATATATTGTTAACCTGTCGTGTGTCTGTATTATACTGCCTGTATGCTACAGGACCTGTGACGGTTCTTATTTTATTGTGATTTCAATAAAACTGTGTTTTTATCCTAAACCACTGTGTGTGAGTGTCGAATAAACCGTTACAATTGTTTAGAGCAGGAGTAGTATATGACATAAATTACACCTTTTGTCTCACTGGTTACATGATCTGAAATTTCAAATTTTTTCCCTGTAGCTGCTAGAAGAAGTTTTTTCCCCGTTTCCCCCACAACGCCTACATCCTATGCTCTATTACAATTAAAAAAATCCCTTCACATTATGATTCAACCATGTCTGAATGGACCTTTCTTTCTTCCTAGGGGCAACTGCTAAGTCTAAATTGTTAAATTTATGTATACTACCCAAAAGTATATTCCATTGTTTACCAATGATACATTTTTTATATATATATTACCTGAGGAAGTTTCCTGGTGAGGTGACGCGAAACATGTTGGCAAAGTACTGTGTCTAAATAGAGTTCTGCACTAATTTTGCACAGAAACATTGAATTATAGCTCCAAAGAAAGCTACATTACTTCTGCCCACTTCATATCGCTTTGAACAACAGCCACTCACAGTCCTCACTTCACCCCGTGCAAGGCTAGATAGAACCTTTGATCAAGCTCAGAGAAAGGTATTATGGATCACCGCCAATTTCATAGCTCATAGCAGTGAGTCTCTTTGACGACTGAGGACATGGCTGTTTGGAATACCAGCTCTGCCTGCATTTCTATCTCCATTTGTGACATCGTCCAATGAAAGTTTGGAGAAAGAATCACTAATCACTGGCATAAATACCAACTATTGCCGTGAGTTATTATATTTTACCATCCTTGTGAGGACAAGAAGGATGGGACAACTTGGATGACAATGTAATTGTTAATATAGTCAGGAGAGACTAAGTTTTGGGAGTATATTTCAATATAGCAACTACTCAGATTTGAGAGTGCATGTTTACATGGACTATGGTTCTACTGGGCCTCTGTTCTAAATAAATAATTTATATGTATACATGATTTTATGTTTATATATGTTTTATTATTAAATATTTATTATTATGATTTATATTGTGAATCTTTGCCACGGGTTTATTTTTATTTTCCTTTCATTTTATTTTATTTTATATTCACATTTGTAGCAAAATGTGCCATACTACCAGTAGGTTTTATCAAGCACTCTCCCATTGATAGATGAACATTTTTTATAGTTTACACAGAATGGAATATTAATTGTAAATTTCCCAATCTTTCTCTTTTTTTCCTCTTTATTCTTTTCAACGGAACACTCCATCTTTGCCGTCCACTTCCCTAGCTCTTGCCTCCACTAATTCCCTTCTCTACTGCTTTGCTTCAAACCTATGGGTTAGATACTTAGCCTTAAAAACTTCTAATTCTGTACAACTCTTCTTAAATTAATGAATTCTGTTTTTGGTATATTTAGTAGCCACTTATCAAAGCAGAAACTGATATAACTGTTAGTGTCTACCATTAAAAAAATAAATTGTTTCATTTTTATTTTACCTTTTTTCTGTGTATATAGTAAGATCCAAGAAATGAGCAGTGGAAAAATCCCAAGTTGGTGTGAATTTTAAACTATAATTGTTAACATTTACATAAGAAAAAAGGATTCTAAATCCCTAGTGTTCCCTTTCCAAATAAAAAAAATGTCATCCATATATCTGATCCAAAGCACGGGATCTGCACTGAAGGGGTTGTTGTTCCAAATAAAATTTTCTTTCCGTTCCCCATATGCAAATTTCCATAATTCGGCACAAATCCGGTGCCCATTTCTTAACCCTTAAACCGTAAAAAAAATTCTCCTTTAAATCAAAAATAATTGTGATATAAAATCAATTTTATTATATCTCCTAAATAATCTACTTGTCCTCATTCCTTCAAAAAATTTGGAGGCCTACATCTAACATACCCAATATACAATCATCATTGAAGTCCTAAAATATTGATAATATGCGTACTATCATTTAAATAAGAAGGTAATGTTTTGGCTGCATTTTGTAAAAAGAAATCAATATACCTGGACAAATTTGCAGGCACTATAGGAAAACCAGGAAGGTTGTCCAATCCTTTATGGATTTTTGGAAGAAGGTAAAATACTGGGATTGTGGGTTGGCTTCCCAGATTAAATTTTCTTCTTTGTCGGTGTGATGTACATTCTCTATTCCTTCCTTTAAGGGCATTTTTAACTGATTAGAAAATGTCTTTGTGGGATCCGAAGATGATTTGCTTTATACACTGCTGTCATTCAAGATGTGGATTTAGTGGGGATTACCAAGACCTGGTACAATGAAAAAAATGACTCTGATGTAGTAATACCAGAGTACTTTCTATTTAGAAAAGATAGAAAGGCATAAGAGGAGGAGGGGTTGCCATTTATATCAAAAATAGCTTAAAGGTTAATCTTATATAGGGTATGGAGGAGAACACAGAGATTGTTTGAATACATTTTGGGTATGAGAATGAGATGGTCTCTCATATAGGTGTGATATATAGACTCCCCTGGAGAAGCGGAGGAGTTAGATCAACTGCTGGTCAAGAAAATAACTAAGATGACAGTGAAAGGTGAGGTTATTATTATGGAGGAATTTAATCTTTCTGAAGTGGACTGCAAAATCCAAGCAACAGGTTCAGGCAGTAGAAGAGGTAACAAAAAAAACATAGATCTGGTGCTTCTCGTTACAATGCAATCAAAGACAGCTTCAATACGAGTAGAATAAAGGACTCACCGGCATCTCACGGGTGCTCACCAAGTAGACATCACTCCAAACACTGCGTGAAACTTCAAACAAATTCCAGTGGTTGCGGAAGCACTCCTTGTGTTGTTGGAAAAATATGTTAGTGAGTTTGAAAAGTGACTAAAGGATCACTAAAATCTCTAAATTTATTGGAAAGATTAAAAGTAACAATCTTGCATGGCCCAACTTGGGAAGCAAATAAAGACCCCTACGTGCACTAGGAGAAGGTGTTAACACTGATCATAATCTGACATGTTTCGCGATCCATGGCGCTTAATCATAGATTATTACTTTTAATCTTTGCAATAAATTTTGAGATTTTATATCAGTTGGATACAAGTGGTCCTTTAGTCCCTTTTCAAACTCACTAACATATTTTTCACAAGGAGTGCTTCCGCAACCATTGGAATTTGTTTGAAGTTTCACGCAGTAGAAGAGATATCCTAAATTCTTTTCAGGGATTATCTCTTAGTCATTTAGTAGAAGAGCCAACTAGGAAGGAAGCCATGCTAGATTTACTGTTTAAAAATGGAGACTTGGCATCAGATGTAGTTGTATGGGAGTGTTTGAGCTCCAATAATCATCAACCTGTCTAATGATTTAATATAAAGACAAAGATTTGCACCACACTAAAACAAAAGTTCTAGATTTTAGAAATACAGATTTTTTTATAAAATGGAAACATATTTTTGTCAGTATTTAACAGTTTGTAGATCTTTAGATGGTGTCCAGGAGAAATGGAATTATCTGAAATGTGTTTTATTAACCCCTTAAGGACCAGCCTCATCACTTAAGGACCACAGAGCTTTTTTTTTTCTTGCATTCAATTTCGGACTCCCCGAACGGCGTACAGCTGCAAATTCCATGACACTCCTGGCACATCATGGGTCCTTACCTCAAATCCACCCATGACATGCCAGGACCATCAAGGGTTCTTAAGGGGGTTAAAGGCAACAGGGCATTGCTTTGGACTTGTCACTAAGGGTAAAAGAAAAAGAAAACCACTGTGGTACACTGCAGGAGTGACCAATATAGTAAAGAAGATAAATGTAGAATTTAGGAAATATAGGCAGGCGCAGAAAGAGGAAGATAAGTATCTATACAAGGCTAGGCTGAAGGAGGCTAAATGCATTATTAGATGTGCCAAAGCACATACACAGAGTAAAAAATTACACAGTCAATAGAAAAGGGGGATAAAACATCTTTTAGATATATAAGTGAAAGGAGGAAAATGAAACAAGGAATAGTTAGACTGAAGACAAAAGATGGAAGTTATATAAATGAGAATAAAGTTCTAGCAGGGAAGAGCAGCTACAGCTACAGAGCAGTAAGTCTTACATCAGTAGTTTGAAAATTAATGGAAACCATGTTAAAGGAAATAAATGTTAAATATCTGAATTTAAATGGCTTGCAAGATCTCTTCCCAAACAGCATGAGTTTACAGCAGGGAGAATATTGTCAAACTAACCTCATCAATTTTTTTGACTGGGTAACTAAAATAATGGACCATTACAGCATTTGACACTATCCCTGATAGAAGACGTATTAATACATTGCAGTGTTTGAGTCTGCATATAAAAATAGTTGAATGGGTAAGGCAATGGCTGAGTGACAGAAGACAGAAGGTTGTCAATGAAGAATATTCAGATGAAGGTTATGTTACTAGTGGCATACCTTACGGATCTGTACTGGAGCCCATTCTTTTTAATATTTTTATTAGTGATATTGCAAATGGCCAAGGTAAGTTATGTCTTTTTGAAGATGATACCAAGATCTGCAACAGGGTAGACAAATTACAAATGATTTAGGTAAATTAGAAGAGTGGACAAGAGTGTGGCAGCTGCAGTTTAATGTTGATAAATGTAAAATAATCTACTTGGATTTAAAAATCCAAAGGAATAATATAGTATTAAGGGTACTGTGCTGTCAGTGACAACAGAGGAAGGAGATCTGGGAGTAATAATTTCTGATGACTTAAAGGTAGGCAATGTAACAAAGCAGCTGGGAACGCATGGTGCTGGGTTGTATAGCTAGGGGCATCAGTAGCAGAAAAAGGGAATTTGTCATACTTCTCTACAGATCTCTAGTTAGACCTCACCTAGAGTACTGGGTACAGTACTGGAAACCTTCATCTCTAGAAGGATATAGATGCTCTAGAGTGAATTCAGAGAAGGGCTACTAAAATGGTCAATGGCTTATAGTATAAGAAATATCAAGACAGAATAAATGATCTGAACATGTATAGCTTGAAGGAGAGAAAAATGGAGGGGATATGATAGAAACATTGCAATACATGAAGAGATTCAACAAAGTGCAGGAGGGTAGTGCATCTGAAAGGAGTAAAAATGTTAGGACTAGAAGCCATAGTTATAACTAGAGGGACACAGGTTTAGTAATGTAAGAAAGTTTTACTTCACTAGGAACATGGTACATAAGTGTAACAGCCTACCAGGAGGTGTGGTAGAGGTTAATACAGTTAGGGAATTTAAGCATGCATGGAATAGGCATAAGGCTATCTCAAACATAAGAAAAGACCAAATGAGGTTTGAGGCTTTTACAGCAGGAATAATGGGCAGATTATATGGGCCGACTGTTCTGTATCGAACACCACTACCCCCACCTATCTGCAGATCTAATAGTAATCAACTCATTATTGTGTAGTTATCTCATTACTCTCACTTCTTCCGTGGAAAGATCATACTTTCTGTAACAATGTTCTGTCAATTTCCTAATATCTTTCTCTGCCAAATTTTGAAGAATTTTAGAGATGTTTTGTGGACACAATTTAAACAAACTGGCTCCATTTATGATCAGACTACTAACAGATGATTACGGAAGACCTACACAAAGAAACAAAACTGGCCAAAGCTCAATATTTTACTGACAACTTAAACAGTAACATATCAAAAACGGACAACTTTTGGAAGGTTATTAAAAATATCTACAACCTCCTTAACTGTTCTTATTCTTTGTTGTAGAGATGGAACAACTCAGTTTTTGTTGAAGAGATTTTCATTAATTCAGCATGATGTTTACAGGAAGTGTGATGGTTTCAATGATGTTAATGATGTTACAGCAATGTTACAAGTTGTCTTGAACATAAATCTTACAGTGCCTGTGGTTGGCTTATAAACTGTTGAACCAGTTCTAAATATGGCAATTGCACTTGTATTCAATTGTAATTGTATGGCAAGTAACTTACATAGACTTGTACAAAGTGGAGCCACATCATGTCATGAATATGTAATAGCTAGTGAGCACGTATTATGCTATATGGATATCTAAGTATAGCTGGAATGGAATTTTGGCATGAGGCCCTGTTGGAGGAGACCCACCTCTATTATTGTGCTAATAGTGACAGCTGGAGGTTAAAATTACAGATTAGTAAAAGAACATATTTAAATGGAGACAGTTACTTAAAGAGACAGATCTAAAATCACCCCTCAGCTATAAAAATAAGCAATAAAATAATACAATCCCCATAGCAATAGCTAATGCATTCAATAACCACTTTGTTGGATGTGCCACATCCATCATTACGCAAAAGTAATGCTGAAGTAGAAACATACATTGCAAAGTCTCTGTCACCTTCCCTCTGGTCCAACAGCACTAATGAATTAAATTTGATGCCAATATCCGATAGCAAATTATATATCCACTTCCTCAACCCAAACATGAAATCACAATCTCGGCCTGACCAGCTACCAGAAATGTTATGAAAGCTCAGTGCCTTGGTCACTGTCTGTCACCTTGCATCATTAAGTAATGCCCCTTGTCTATATGCCTAAAGATCGTAAAGGAGCTATAGTTCAGCCTATCCAAAAAAGTTGGGAAAAAAACATAGTATCAAATTAAAGACCAATATCTCTACTACATACATTATCGAAAGTCATCGAAAAATGTGTCCACGTGAATCTTTAAAAGCATTTGCTGTACAGATTTTGCACCCTACTTCAATCAGGCTTTCAACCAAACCAATCAACAATCATAATAGTATGCATTGATATCCAGACTGGCATGGAAAACAGTGAACTTACCGGAGATATTTTCCTTGATTTTGTAAGGGCCTTTGATAAAGTAGACAATAATAATCCTATAAATAAGCTCAAAAGTCTAGGATTGGGTAATCATTGTCTAGACTAGTTCTGACCCTATTTATTAGAAAGAACACAATATGTGTCTATTACTGACAATGATTCCCTTACACTCAAAGTAACAGATGGGCTTCCCCAAGGTACCCCTCTCCTATATTCCCTATTTATAAATTATCTGACCACAACTGGCAAAGCATCTTCTTTTCACATGTATGCAGATGACAATATCATCACTAAAAATCCAAACATATCACAACTTGAGGCATTTTTACAGGATGACATATATGAAGTTGAAAGATGGATAGTTAAAATCCAACTGTTCTTAAATACTGACAAAATGGCCATAATGGTATTTGGTAGAAAGCACAAACTGCTTTAACTCTGTAATCCAAAACCAGATCAAATCTGCGCTCCTCCATATAAACTATCCAAGTGTGAACCCTGTGTAAAGCATATTGTACACCACTTTAATAAATTTGGGGTCTCTGTTGCATAGTTTGGCCAAAGTATGTTTAAGCCCGCCTGCCACGTCAAGGCTCCCCAATATAAGGTGAGTACCTAACTTCACACAGTCATCCTATCTAGATTAAAAACACCCCTGACGAAGCATTTCTTATAAGCTGAGACTTCTTGTACATAATGCATTGGGCATATTTTAAAAACATTTACCACATTTAAAAACAACTTCATGTTAGGACTCACCTTCAGTGACCCGTAGAGAGAGCAGCAGCAGGCCAAGGAGACTGGAACTCCATCAGTCCACTTTGTAACTTTACACAGAATTCACACTTGGATGGTTTATATGGAGGAGAGCAGATTTGGTCTGGTTTTGGGTTTCTGTTTAGGCTTCGACCTAATCTTGGGGAGCCTGGAGAACTCCCTCATTTCTTGCTGCTATCTGTATTTATTCACTTGGGTTCTCAACCTATATCTGTAGATTAAATGTATCAGTTAATGTGAATTAGCTCTGTGAATTTTGTTTCTTCTGTCTTTTAACTCTGTAATACCCATTTAATTATCGTAACAAAGTCTAAATGTAACTTGGCCTCGGTCGATTCCTACAAATATCTTGGTTTATGGATTGACCCCAACCTCATTTTGGTCTTTGCATTGATAAATTAAGATCCAAACATTATCCTAAAATAGTCACTCTGTTTAGAAACAAACCCTATTTAAGTCCCCTGATAAGAAAAAGAAGTTAATGCCCTAACATCACCTTCACCTCTCTTGCCTACCAGACTACCTGAGCAGTAGCTTCCTCCAGATCTCTAACTATAACTTCCACTCCAAGGCTAACAACTCACTGAGTATTCCACACTACAAGAAAAAAAGGCTATTAATCTGCCTTCTCCTTCAGGGAAATGGAAAACTACTCAGGGAATTCTCATTAGAGAATGAATTAAGAGTACTTATAGATAATAGACTTCACAGCCTTGTGCAGTATCACTCAGATGCTGCAAGAGCAAATAGGGTACTATACTGCATAAAAAGGGGTATAGATGCACAGGATAGAAATATAATTCCACCTCTATATAACTCCTTAGTAAGACTTCAGTTAGAATATGAAGTACAGTTTCCTGTATTTCTATATGGTGCTTCATAATAACTGAGTAGTGGTTAAAACAGACCTGGTACAACAGTCCCCTAGTTACATCAGAAATAGTGGAGAAATTAAACGACCCTGATTGGATATCATAGTAACATAGTAACATAGTAAATTAAGTTGAATAAAGACACAAGTCCATCAAGTTCAACCTTTGCCTCATACCCCATTGACTGAGAATTTTATAGCTTGCCTGCTACCAAATAAGTTAGTCTTTATCAGACTTTTCTGATCTGCATACTGATACTCTCTTCGCCGTACCCTCTCTAGTCCTAGTATACCCTTTTTCAGAACTGGTGCCCAAAACTGCACTGCATAATCTGGGGGCTAGATTCTGTTGCAGGTGCTAAAAGTTACCACCCGATTTATCAAACATTTTCCCATTGAAGTCTATGGGGAAAACTGGAGATAAAAGCAGATATAAAATTAACACTTGTAACAATCCCGAGGTGAGGTCTTACCAATGATTTGTACAATGACAAAATAATGTTATACATTCTTGCTTCAATACCTCTTTTTATGCAAGACAGGATTTTGTTTACCTTTGCTACTGCTATTTGACATTGGTCACTATTTCCAAGTTTGTAGTTGACAAGGATACCCAGGTCTTTCTCTAGAAATGAGTGCCCTAAAATGATTCCATTAAGTTTATAAGTAGCCTTGGGATTATTTCCTCCCAAATGCATGACTTTACACTTCCCCACATTAGACTTCATATTCCATTTGTTTGCCCAATCTGACATTGTATGTAAGTCCCTCTGTAGAGAGAAAACATCCTGTTCTAAATCAATTACCCTGCATAATTTAGTGTCATCTGCAAATATTGATATTTTGCTTTCTATATCTATTTCCAGGTCATTTATAAACATGTTAAAAAGCAGCAGACCTAATACTGAACCCTGAGGTACTCCACTCTCTACTTTAACTGTACTGGAGAATTTTCCATTTACAAACACACACACTGTTCCCTATCCTTCAAACAGTTTTGTATCCAATTGCAAAGGTTATCTCCTAGCCCCAATTTCCTTATTTTATACCCCAGCCTTCTGCGTGTCACTGTATCAAATGCCTTTGCAAAGCCTAGATATACTACATCTACTGCCTTGCCATTATCAAGGTTTCTGCTTACTTCCTCATAGAAGCTGAAAAGGTTAGTTTGGTATGATCTATTCTTCATAAAACCATGTTGATTCTTGTTACTGATCTTATTTTTTGTATTGTAATCCTGAATATAGTCCATTATTATCCCTTCTAGCAGTTTTCCCACTACATAGGTCAAACTCACAGGTCTATAATTTCCAGGTTCTGTTTTAGTTCCCTTCTTAAATAGAGGCACTACTTTGGCTCTTCGCCAATCTTGTGGCACTGAGCCTGTGGTGAGAGAATCTTTAAAGAGTAAATATAGGTGTTTTGCTAACACTGCACTGAGTTCCTGAACAACCCTTGGATGTATACCATCAGGACCTGGTGCTTTGTCAGTCTTCATTTTGTTAATTCTTCCAATGACATCTTCTTGAGTTAACCCAATATCTGATAACTGTATTGTTTTATTAGCTACTTCTTGAGGCCCTTCTACCATTCCTGGCTCCCTTGTATATACTGATGCAAAGAAAGTGTTTAAAACATCAGCCTTTTCCTTATCCTCACTAATCAACTCACCCATCTCATTTTTGAAAGGTCCAATACACTCCCTCTTAAGTTTTTTGCTATTAATATATTTGAAAAACCTTTATGAATTGGTCTTGCTTTCCTTTGCAATTCAGGTTTCATTATCTATTCTTGCTACCCTAATTGCCTTCTTGCAATCTTTGTTGCACCCCCTGTATTTTCAGAAAGAACGTTCAGTTCCTTCAGGCTTAAATAGTTTAAAATGCTCTTTTTTCCTTGCCATTTCCTCCTTTACATGTGCACTTAACCACATTGGCTATGACTTACTTCTTTTGCACTTGTTTCCCATTGGTATATACTGTTGGGTACATTTCTGCTACCTAAATTTGAATTCTGACAACTTTTTCTCATTATTTTTGCCTTTAAATAATGTATCCCAGTCTATGTGTTTCACTGAAGCCCTTAACAATTTGAAGTTAGCTTTTTTAAAATTAAGAGTTTTGGTCGAAACTATACAGTTTTGCTTTGCCAGACTGATCTCAAATGTAACCATGTTGTGATCACTGTTTCCCAAATGTTCACTTACCTTAATATTGGATACCATTTCTGTGTTATTCATTATCACTAGGTCCAAAACATTGTTATTTTTGTCGGCACTTCCACCATTTGTGACATGTACAGTAGCTTTCCCGAAGCATGCTCAGAAACCTGCTTCCCTTAGCACTCTGACAGGTCTTATTTTTCCAGTTGACATCTGGATAGTTACAATTTCCCATAATTATAGTATGCCCCAGCTGGGCAGCTTTACTCATTTGCAATAGCAGTTTGGCCTCAACATTGTCATCAATATTTGGTGGTTTGTAGCATATACCCACCAAAACCTTTTTTTTTTCTATCTTTTATACCACATTTATGGCGCGATGCAAGAAACATTCGCATCAGATTGCACATATTCTAATCCAGGAAGCTAAATACCGAACGCTTCTTGAATTGTGCATGAAAAATTCAATTTTACGACAACAGTACACAGACATATAAATTAATTCGCAATAGCAGTTCTTGCATTAGGCGCATTTGCTATTCCACTGACACAGATTCGTTAATCTTTGCCACACCCGCAAAAAAATTAAATATACGCAGCCGTTCGCTAATCTTGAATTTTCATGCGCAATTCAACAAAATCATGCGCAAACCTATTCCCTAGTGGTTTTCACACAGGAAATAGCGATTGTGCACGTTTCCTGCATCACGCCAATAGTCTCAATTTCTACCTACAAGGACTCCATATTTTGGTCAGTTTCCTCACTAATATCACCCCTCAAAATTGGATTTAGCTCTGGTTTCAAATATAAGCACACACCTCCCACTTTTTTATTAATTCTGTCTCTCCCAAATAGGGAATAGCCCTCTATATTTACAGCCCAGTCATGTGAATCCTTCCACCATGTTTCTGTTATGCCAGTTAGGTCCAATTGTTCATTAACCGCCAGCAATTCTAGTTCTCCTATTTTATCTACCATACTTGCATTTGCTAGCATACAATTAATTTTGAAGTCTTTAAATATATTATTCCCTACATGCCTTTTTTCTACATCTTCATTTACTATGAGTTCCTCCCTATTGACTACATTTATCCCCACCCTTTCTCCACCCCCCTGATCATTTACTTGGGCCCGGTTCCTATCTGCTCTATCTACCCAATTTTTGCTATCTATACCCTCCCTCCCCCCTTTTCCTAGTTTAAAAGCTCCTCCAAGCTTCTTAGCATTCTCTCCCCTAGCACGGAGGCTCCTCTACCATTTAGGTGCAATCCATCACTTCCATATAGATTGTACCCAAGAGCAAAGTCAACCCAGTGCTCTAAAAACACAAAACCCTCCTTCCTGCACCAATGCTTGAGCCATGCATTAAGCTCCCTGAGCTCCCTCTGCTTACCTGCACTGGCGCATGGCCCAGGTAGTACTTCAGAAAACACTACCTTAGCGGTCTTGCGCCCTATGTCCCTGAAATCATTCTTTAGGAACCTCCATCTTCCTCCTACTTTGTCATTGATACCAATATGTACCAAGACAGCTGGATCACTTCCAGCCCCTCCCAATAATCTGTCAGCCCTGTCCGCAATATGCCAAACCTGAGCACCCGGGAGACAGCATACTGTTCGGCATTCACTTTCCTGGCGGCAGATTACCCTATCTACCCTCCTAATAATAGAGTCCCCTATTACCACCACCTGCCTTGGTTTCTGCCTACTCTGCATCCCATCTAGCCTGGAAGGAGGACTGTTCCCCTGGCTGCTAGGGGAATTAGCCCTCTCCAGTGTTGCCAATTCTTAACTATCCTCATCTACATCTTCACACAATCTTGCAAATCTGAGTCAACTCAGAACTGGCCTTCCTCTTCCTCTGTCCACTACCTCCCCTCCTTACTGTTATCCAGCTGCCTACCTGTTGTTCCTCATCTACAACTTCACCCTCTTCACCACTAACCCCACATAGTACCTGCTGTTTGAGTTCTAAACGCCTTTCCAGGATTCAAATGTCCCGCAATGTTGCAATATTTCTTTCCAAATCCAATATCTTAGACTCTAAAAAGAAAATATGCTCACACTTGGCACAGCGGTATGACCCCTGGAATGATTGCTCCAAGTGTTCAAGCATGTGACAAGATGTGCACTGCATGAGATTGTCTAGCCTGCTATCACTCATGCTTGATTTTACAATTCAAATAGATTTATAATGTCCTCCAATGCTCACTCTAAGGTAAGTAACCAACTTTAAATGTGAATGCAGTAAATCCCTAGAAATGATAGTCACCTCAGGGCTCTGCTGATTTCCAACTCCTGCTTCTATTCTAACTCCAGATTCTTTCTAACTCACCACTTGTATGCAGTCCACTTAGATGCAGCCACAAAGAGCAAGCTCAGATGAGCTATGGAACTGTATTTATTGTAACACCACAGCCAGGTGACTTCCCTTAGCAATCACGCAGGCCACAGAAAAACCCAGTAAACAGTTTATTTAATCCTTGCAATACCTACACAAAATGAATATATATATATTTTTTACTCGCATGTACTACTTAACCAGATTCTTTCTAACTCGCCACTTGTATGCAGTCCACTTTGATGCAGCTTCAAAGAGCCTATCATAGAACTATTTTGAACAATTTATTATAATGGTATTAGAAAAGGGTATCCAGCAGCATATTCCTTCAGGGACCATAGACTAGTTGGATGCCTGAATGAACCCTTATGTTATTGTCTAACATGTTTTGTCACACATGCTAATGGCTTCCGCAGCTCAGGGGTATTGAACATATTATATTAGTAAATGTTAAGTTTTAACCACTGCTCAATTATTGTGACGTACCCCGTACACACCGTTCCTTCCTCCTCCTATTGCTCTGAACGGATTTATTAGCTGTTGCCACTGAGAACATCACACATACTGAAAAGACCCATTTGACATTACCAAAGCTGTTCTCTTTTGATTTATTTATAATACATATGTATTAATTTGCAGCAAACCTTATCAAGGTAAGTGTTTATATTAAAAACACAAGCAAAAAATAAATTTATATAGGGTAAATATGCCCCATATTAAATCATTACAAAATAAAACCTAAAAAAATGAGACCCTACAAGTGAAATCAATATGGCCCCATATTGAATCATACACTGGCCAAGGTACATTATTGCTAGTGATTTCTGCAGCACTTTATATATTATGAATTATCACTGCTCCCCTACTTTAAACCAGGAAATGTCTTATGGTCTTTAGGGACACATTTAGAACATATCATTTCTTAGTAATACTTTTCATTTTACATGGCTTAATTAACCACAGTGCAAGTTCTGAAAACTATTTTAAGTAGGATCTACAACTGACTAATATATGATTTAGTATCTGGCAAAAATTTTAAAGACTCCTGCATATAATCCTATCTATTTAGAATAACCAAATAGCCTCCTTTATCAACTTGGTTTATATGTATCTCTGTTTTTTTCTGTAATCATGTTAATGTTTCCAGCTCATTCCCATTTAAATTACTTCAATATTTAGATCTACGGTTATTTTCAATAGATAAACCCTTTTAATACTATATCCTATATAATAATTTGCTAAATCGTGTGTAACACCGCGACATGTGCAGTACACACTGCTGCACGTGCTGCAGTCATGTGCAGTAGAGATTGCCCGTGCCGCGGCTGATACAGAGCTGGGCGCTCGGAAGGAGCGTCCAGCTCTGTATCAGCCGTGGCGCGGGCAGTCTCTACTGCGCATGACTGCCCCGCGACCGGGTGGCTGTGACACTGTGACCTGTGTAACGGGCTGTTCAACTAGTTTTAAAATATATCTTTGTATGACCCTTAATGTTGTGAAAGGTAAACTGATGATTTAGAGTGAAAAGAGAAGCTTTGAAATTAAATTATACTGCTATTTTAATTATACCAGATATATGATACTTACAACAATAACAGGTGGCACTGAATCTGTAGTATTAATTTCATAATCCAAACTGCATGTTTTAGAATATCCTTTATTATGAAATATATTTAAAGTAAGACTACAAGTACATCTATTAAGATCCAAAAAAAGTTGAATCTACCTGGGGTAATAGTGGGAGAACATTTAAGTACCTTTAGGCACTGAAATATACTTTCCACTTAATTCAGATATAGAGAAATTATAAATTCCCATAGATATTAATCGGTGAGGAATTATTGCATTTTTTTTATATCTGATTGCTGCTCTTTTTCCTCTTCTTTGAGATGTTATTTTTGAATTTCTGGAGATGAATATCTGTCCCTTTTTGATGGGAGATACATCTTTGATGTCATTTGTGTCTTGCATGGATGCAACTTTATTAGAAGATACTCTCCTTGTAGTTAGAGTATGTTGTATAGATCAGTGGTTCTCAACTCCTGTCCTCAGGACTCACTAACAGGCTGTTAGCACCCACAATATGCGTGGAGTCAGGCTTCTTAGGAACTACAGTAATGAAGCTGGCGTGCGAAGAATGGAGTTCGCGGCTCGAGATCAGAGGAGCCCTATTGGGGTACCCTTGCTGCAGCCGCAGCTGAATTAAAGTTGCTGGCCGCGAAGCCAGACATCTGACCCCAGCTGAGCCGGGGCCGGGACCTGGATAGGCACCCCTCAGACTTGTAATCTACTGCAGTTCCCAAGGAAAGGGGCAAACCGGACCCAATATGCAGGCCCAAGAACAAAGAGGAAGTAGCCAATGGCTACACTGGAGCTGAAGGTTGAAACTTCACCAGGCCCAATCCGAGAGAACCAGGACCAAAAATGGAGTCAGAGACCCCTAAGAAGAGAGGGTCTTTCCTGTGAGCCCCAGAAAAAGGTTGACCCTGAGAGCAACCACAAGTCACAACCCAGAACCCTACCCCCACCTATGTCAATGGCTGAACGGGGTAGCAGGGAAGGGAATAGCAGCCTGACCAGCTGCAAAGGAATAACAAGGGAAACCAGGCCCAAGCCCTTGCGTCTCTACCCCCGCCTATGACAGTGGCTGACGGGGCAGGAAAAGGGAAGAGAGAAGCCTACCAGGGAGAACCCACCTGGTACCACTGGACCTGGCCCCGAAGCTAAGGAGCAGAGCACCAAGCAGTGGACAGGCAAAAGATTGGCCTAACGCTACCAGGCCCAGACAGGCAGTCAACTGGGCAGGCCAGGATCAAAGGCCCCCGGAAGACGCGAGCACCCTGAGACACCAGGCACACCCGGGATGAAACGAGGCCTGAAACGCAAGCCCAAGATGGCTGATGGCAGCGGCTCAACGAAGGAGAGACTGCCCAGAGGCTCGTGAGCGTGGCGCCGACACTGCGAGACCCTAAAGTACAACTGCCAAAGAGAAACGGCTGGGCTCCGGTGGGGGCCAGCACAGGAAAAAACCCAAGACGTCTAGGCAGTCCGGGTCGGTGGCTTAAGGGCAACTGGCAGGGAACCCTGGATGATCCGGAAACAAGGTCAGACAAGCCCAAGACAGGAACAACAAGCGAGATGCAGCGAGCTCAGGAACCAAAACAACAAAAGACAATAATCAGGCAACCGGAAACAGGAAAGCAGCTACTAAAAAAGGCTACCATGGCCAATCCGGAACTGGCTGGTTCAAGGGTCAAGAGCAGGCACAGAGGTAACACAGGCCAGGATTTGATGATTTCCTTGTTAGAGCACAGGTGAGTTAATCAATGTGAATGAGCCTCTGATCACCACACCTGTGCACTAGCAGAGAAATCCCTAAGTGCTGGCCTGTTAGTGGGTCCTGAGGGCAGGAGTTGAGAACCACTGGTATAGATACCATATAATTCTACTCATATTTATCAATCATTGGTAAGCCCTCACCTAGAGTATGAATTATATTTTTGGTTTTCAGTTCTTAAAAAGGCTTTTTTGAACTGGAAAAAGTGCAGAGGCATGCAACAAACCTAATAAAAGTAATGGAGGATCTGGAAGATTTGCCAAACTGGAGTAATTAAGCTATAAGTATATATAGCTGTTTTCAAAAAAGTAATGGATACTTTTCTCACTCAAAACAATATTGAGAATATGGTAGTTTCAGAGCAAATAGGATGTTGATCCAGGATTTTTTTAACCATTTGGGTCTTATTTGGAACTGGGATTGTCTGTCTGAAAATAACGTAAGATTCTTAACTCTTACTGTCTGTCAACAAAGAAATCACATGCACACTCCTTCAAACACAACCAACTACAGCTTCTCCTTTTTGCCTGTCTGTCTGTACAATTTTAGCAGCAGCTTTCTCTTTCTTTTCCAACTTGTCTGCAGTGTTGTTTTACTGCACAGTACAACATATGGCTGGACCTGTTAGATTCAGAATCAGCAGTTTGCACGGCATACAGATTCACCACACCTCAGTATATACTTGTACTTCTATTTTTTACAGATGTGGGAGTGTTAGTGTGTGTAAGTAAACATACTATATTGTTTGTCTTGATTTATAATATATTTATGTCTGTCTATGCAGTATCTGCCATTCATTCAGTCAGTCTCCATAGATTCTCAGACTCAGGCAGCTCAGCAGTGGCGTAACAATAGGGGTCGCCCCCTTGCCATGCACCCGCAGCACAGCTGATCTCCCAGCGGCTGGAACTCTAGTAATGCAGAGCGCTGGGAGATGACATAATCTCCCATACTCTCTGCATTACTAAGAACCACGAGGGAGCTTGACTCACAGCTAGACCACCAGGGACTCGAGGTAGGAGGAGGGGGGCGGTCAGTAGGGGCATTGTGGAGAATGAGGGGCACTGTGGAAGGGGCATTGTGGAGAAGGAGGGGCATTGTGATGGGGGCATTGTGGAGAATAAGGGGCATTGTGGAAGGGGCATTGTGGAGAAGGAGGGGCATTGTGGAAGGGGCATTATGGAGACTGAGGGGCAATATGGAGATGGGGGCATTGTGGAAGGGGCAATATGGAGAAAGAGGGGCAATGTGGAAGGGGCATTGTGGAGAATGAGGGGCATTGTGATGGGGGCATTGTTGAAGGGGCAATGAGGAAGGGGCAATATGGAGAAAGAGGGGCATTGTGGAGATGAAGGGGCACTGTGGAGAATGAGGGGCATTGTGGAAGGGGCAATGTGGAGGTGGCCAACGTAGTTGAGGGGGGCCAATGTGGTCGGGGGGCCCATGGCAATTCTTGCACCAGGGCCCGGTGGCTTCTTGTTACGCCTCTGCAGCTCAGGTTGGAACTTGGGCCACCTTCCTGTCTGTCACTTATTAGTCAAAAATGGTTTGTTGTTTTATTAATTATTTTTTTTAACTGTCACTTCAGTCTTCACACCACACCCAGAGAACGATTTGCTACCACCTATCAAGTAACTCCAGCTTCATCTCTTTGCCTGTCCCCCTACCCTGGTATCTAGCTTTAAAAATGTGGCTTCTTTCTCTCTCACCCAAGCACTGACAACATGCATGAAACTCACACCCTTTTTATAGTTATCATGGCAAGAATACATGGTTGAAATACCATGTGGAATGATACCTGATTATCATTAATTTCAATGCAATGGAAAAAAGTGTATGTTCCACTTCTGAGGCAAATGTTTTGCCCATTCCTACGTGCAATGTCTGCTAAGACCAAAGGTAATCACTCCTATTGAACTGAACATATTTAGTTTGACTTGATTGATCACAACCATTTCTGCATACCTTGCACCATATAAACAAATAAATAATCCAATAAACCACTGTTGTTTAATAAAATATCCTGAAAAACTCTGCAGGAAGAACAGATACACTGTAAGTACCCCCAAACTGCTGGCAGGGGATGATGCAAGTTGTAGTCTAATAGCAGCTGGAGGGCCTCACATTGTCCACCCCTGAGATAGCAGCAGTAAAAATACTAAGTTTTAGATTTTGATTTTACCTTGTCCCTGCTTTTAATTTGGTAGAAGTTAATATTTGAGGCCTATAACCCCCTAAAATATTGTGACAAGTTGGATAAGGAAGTATTTGTTTAACTGTGTATTTAATTATTCTTTTAGACTAATAATGTACAATTCATTGAAACAGTTAAAAGCTGGAAAGTTTAGTGCTCTGTTAGCTAATGTAGATGGTTCCAGGCTTTATTTGTCATGGGGGAGCAGCTATGAGTTTCTTCCCTGTCTTGAACCAGGATAATTCATCTCAAGTGGGAGTCATCTGCCTATTTATATAGAGGCATTTTTTTCAGCTTGGTTTGTGGTTTATACTGAAATAAGTTGCTGATTAATCAAGTTTTTCCCTAATGCTTATGGTGGCAAGCAAATGTCTTTGGGATCTCTCTTTAACCCCTCAGATGTCTTCTACAAATTGCTTCACAATGCTCTGGACGTACCTCGGACATTCAAGGGAACACACTTTTACTCTTTTAAGCGCATTAATACATGTCATATGGTGGGCAATGGAAAGGAAAATGAATTTAATGTTTACTGTACCTTTGGCGTTGTTCACCTATGCAGATTCAAGGCAAGTACTTGTATTAGTAATATGAGGGAGTCACTGATTTATGAGATAATGTGTTGCAGCTGTAATTCTTTTATCTATAACTGAAAAGCAGTTTTGCTTCCCTAAGCAGAAATTACCTGAACTGTGTTCTCCTCCTGATCATACAGCAAAGCAGCAGAGAAAGATTTGCATGATTAATTGTAAGAAAAATGACTGATGACTGTTTGTGGCACATGCCAAAATACTTTGTTAGTGAATGTTGTAACACTAAATAATTGTTTGAACATCACAGAAAAGGACCTGCTTCAAAGTGTAAAAAATTGTAACTAACATGATTAAATATTTTTGTCAAGACCCTAAGTAACTCCAAAATGTGTGCTAGGGGTGAGTTGAGCAAAAAAAGATTAAGATCCACTGGACTATTGAATGCAATCAATAGACAGGCTAATATGATACCTTACATTTGTTAAATAAACTTAAAGGGATAGTTATGTTTCATAATAAAAGCAGCTCTAATTAATCATCATCATAGTATTTGGACTTTGGAGAGTGTTATTTCAATTCTGTCAGAGTTGTAGTTCAAGAGTAATTCAATGACAAAGTATCCCCCTCCCGCCCCTTTTACTGATGTAACACTGCTCAGACAGAGCAGAAGGGAGGTGCCCAGGTAGACTGCAGAGAGGGACAATCTTTAATTAAGATAAGGGAAAAACCTGAAGAACTTGTCAAGGGGGACAGGGCTTTCATTGTTCTCACAGGAAGAAGATTGTCCCCTGCTGTTATGTGTCTGGTCTATGGACTGCATTCCACATCTGAGAAGAGATGGATTACACTAGGTAAAAGGGGCGGGGAGGGGAAACTTTGATTGTGAATATCTCTCAAACCATAAGGGTTTGAGAGATAAGACTTGTATCGTTCTTCATATTTTTTTAATGCCTACAAAATAAAATAAAGATAAAACGAAGTATTACTATCCCTTTAAATACCCTACAATAAACATTTACCTCATTGAAAAAAACTCAGTTAAGGTTTTTGTGTTTTAAAGAAATTTAGTTTATTTTTACTTTATAGAGTTAGCATGACGGGCTATATTGGCCACATCTGAGGGCCTCAAATGTTATATAGATCAGTGATACATTAGAAAATATAGATGTGTCTACAGCTGGTGTAGGTAATGTTAACTACCTAACTGTTGTTGGTCTATAGTGTCCATATTGCTCAGTTAACCATTGGATGTCCTAGAATGATAGGACTTGGAGTCCAGCTTCACAGCTTGCCCACCCTTGACAGAGACACCTTTATTGTTGTGGCTTATACAAAAGATGGCCAAGAAATATGAAGACTATATGAGAAAGAGAAGCATTAAAAGGTAAAGAGCAAGCCTAATGGTTTGAGGGAGAGTACTGGAAGGCTGTAGTTGAGATATGCATGCATAAAACATGTTGGTGCTATTTGGGATAGCATCTCAAATAAATTATTTTTGATTTAATGGTAACTTAACATAGTAACATAGTTGATGAAAAAAAGACATGCATCTGTCATGTCCAGTCCATGACTAATCACTCCTGTTGATCCAGGGGAGGTTTAAAAAAAAAAAAAATTGAAGCCATTTCCAATTAAGGCCCAAGTGGGTAAAAAAATACCTTTCTGACTCCAAATGGCAGTCAGATAGTTCCCTGGATCAACTACCTATCTACATTGCAGCCAACTGTCAAAATTCTCAATATTGTTCTGTGCTAGATAGGTATCCGTTACTTTTTTTAAAGAAATCTGCAAGGAAAGCATCCTGAGGCAAAGAATTCCATAGCTTTACTGCCTTTACTGTACCAAATCCCTGCCTTTGTTTTAGTCAAAAGTGCTATTCCCTTAATGGATGACCTCTCGTTCTTAGTTCAGCTCTTTGAGTAAATAACTAAGTGTAGAGTACTGTGTATTGACACTGAATATATTTGTAAATGGTAATCATATCACCCCTTGCATGTTTCTTCTCTAATGTAAAAAACCCAATTTGGCTAGTTCTTTTTATAACTCAAATCCTCCAATCCCTGTATCAGTTTTATTGCACGTTTCTGCACTTTTTCCAGTTCATTGCTGAAAATTGTACTCCATATTCTAGATAAGGCCTTACAAAGGATTTATAGAGTAGAATTATATTTGTATCCTGTGCATCAATACCTCTTTTTATGCAGGACAACACCCTATTTGCTATTGCAGCAGCTGAGTGACTCTGCACACTGCATTGTAAGTCTATTGTCTATCAGTACTCCTACATCTTTCTCTAATGAGGAATCCCCAAGTTGTTTCCCATTTAGTGTATATGTAGCATGCTTTTTTCTACAGCCCAAATGCATAACATTAAACTTATCTACATTAAATGTCATCTGCAGCTTTTCTGCCCATTCACTCAGTTTATGTAAATCGTTCTGCAAAGAAAAAACATCCAGCTCTGTATGTATTTCATTACACAGCTTAATGTCATTAGCAATGACTGAGGCACTGCTTTCAATTCCCACATCTAGATCATTAATAAACAAATTAAAAAGCATTGGGCCCAGGACTGAACCCTGTGGAAACCAACTTACAACTTTAGACCAACTTTAAAAAGGTTCAATTTACAATCGCTCTGCAATCTATCATTTAACCATTTCTAAATCCATGTACAGATACCACCTCCCAAACTAATGCCTTTTCATTCATGCATCAACCTGTTGTGAGGCACTGTATCAAAGGTGTATGCAAGATCCAAGTATACTACAGCTACAGCAATTCCCTTGTCCAAATTGCTACTTGCCATTTTGTAAAATGCAAGTCATTTAATCTGACATGATCTATTCTTCATAATACCATCCTGTCTCATACTAATAATATTGTTTGTCTTCACATAGTTCTGAATACTGTTGGTTAGTAACCTTTCTAATATCTTAGCCACTATGGAAGTCAAGCTTATGGGTCTATAATTTCCTGATTTGGATCTTGCCCCCTTTTTGAACATTTTTACTTCATCATCTTTTCTCCAATCACAGGGTACTACGCCTGAGGAAAGTAAATCAATAAATATGAAATATAATGATTGCGCTATTACTGAGTTAAGTTCCTTAATTACTCTTGGGCGTATACCATCAGGTTCAGTTGCTTTATTCACCATAATATTTTCCAGTCTCTTTTGGACGTTGTCTTCTGTAAGCCATGTGTATGAAGAGGACATTCTGTGGTTTTGTCTGTTTGACCATAGCCTGTCATTGTTGCTTCCTTTATATATCCTTTGGTGTGAGGAAGACTTCTATATAGATTGCAATAATCTGAGAACAGCATCATAAATATCTAAGAGAGAGGGTTGTCCGAATGGAGGAGATGCAAACTATGTTACATTACATGCTGTATAGCATATGTCAAATAACAATGTATCTAAATATATACATATATATCCCACATTACTGTAACTTTTTTCTTGCTAAGCAGATACTGTATGTGTTAAAGCTCATGATTTTCCATTATCAAATTTTATGTAATGTAATTTTTCCATTGCAAGCTGTTGGTTGATGTTTGTGCATATGTTTTTAGTTTAATGCAAGCAAGCCCCTTATGCTTGCAGCATTGCACGATCAGGAAAATGTTCCATTATTTCCTCCGTGTCTTGTTTAATACAGGTTCCAAAGGAGAGAAATGCCACAAAACACCAATCACTTAGTTTTATCAATGAGCATATCCCGTTATATCATAACCTCCAGACACACTGGAGTCAAAATTTTTATTTTCTCGCCCAAAGGTAGAATTGTTTCAGCTGCTATTATATTAAAATTTAGTTATCTTGTTTCAGCAATGATGAAGTTTCTAGCCACACTAGAGTTAAATGTTTCCTTTTACAGATAGTTCTAATAGGGGAACAAATAGCAATCAACAAATAATAAATCAGTATTTATACAATATGCTTTATAGGTGTCTTCTCGTATTCCCTTTCAGCTCATCATAGTTCTCAGGGGTTCTCCCTCAGATAAGCATCTTTATAATAACCTGCAAAATATATAGATAAACATTTCTTTTTTGTTTACAACTTTTCTGTTGAAATAGAGTTTCTCAAGATAAATGTATTTTATTCTTGGCATATAGAAGCACTGTACTTTATAAGATATATTATAGTAGCATAGTTCATGAAGCTGAAAAACGATGCATCTATCAAATTCAGCCCATGCCATATCAAACTTTTTGATAAAGAGGAAGGCCAAAAAATGCTGTTAACTCCATTTCAAGTTAAGCCCCAAATGGGTAAAATAATTTCTTCCTGACTCTAAAAGGTAGTCAGATATTTCCATGGATTAACATCCTATCTGCTTTGAAACTCAATGTCATAATTCTCAATATTGCTCTGAGCTACAAAGGTATCCATTACTTTTTTTAAAGCATCTGCTGTAACTTAAAACACAGCATGTGATGTAACATTGAACTACTTAATTGGTTTACTCCTTGGTCATCATTATTGTCACCTACCATAGTTTCAAAAGGGAGTCTATCCCTCCCCCAAATTGATATCTATAAAAAGGTGTCTTTTATTGCTCTGGGTTCCCTTGACAATCTCAATATCTACAGTTAGGGAAAAAATTATTTGATCCCCTTCTGATTTTGTACGTTTGCCCACTGACAAAGAAATGATCAGTCTATAATTTTAATGGTAGGTTTATTTGAACAGTGAGAGACAGAATAACAACAAATAAATCCTGAAAAACACATTTCAAAAAAGTTATACATTGATTTGCATTTTACTGTGTGAAATAAGTATTTGACCCCTTTGGAAAACATGACTTAGTACTTGGTGGCAAAACCCTTGTTGGCAATCACAGAGGTCAGACATTTCTTGAAGTTGGCCACCAGGTTTGCACACATCTCAGGAGGGATTTTGTCCCACTCCTCTTTGCAGATCCTCTCCAAGTCATTAAGGTTTTGAGGCTGACGTTTGGCAACTCAAAATTTAACCTCCCTCCACAAATTTTCTATGAGAGTAAGGTCTGGAGACTGGCTAGGCCACTCCAGGACCTTAATGTGTTTCTTTTTGAACCACTCTTTTGTTGCCTTGGCAGTGTGTTTTGGGTCATTGTCATGGTGGAATACCCATCCACGACCCATTTTCAATGCCCTGGCTGAGGAAAGGAGATTCTCACCCAAGATTCGATGGTACATGGCCCTGTCCATCGTCCCTTTGATAGGGTGAAGTTGTCCTGTCCCCTTAGCAGAAAAACACCCCCAAAGCATAATGTTTCTACCTCCATGTTTGACGGTAGGGATGGTGTTCTTGGGGTCCTAGGCATAATTCCTTCTCCTCCAAACACGGCGTGTTGAGTTGATGCCAAAGAGTTTGATTTTGGTCTCATCTGACCACAACGCTTTCACCTAGTTCTCCTCTGAATCATTCAGATGTTCATTGGCAAACTTCAAATATATTATCCCTGTTCTGTATCCTGGTCTTGAGAAGGCCTAGGTAGCCTATATTCTGCTATTCACAGTACTGCCTGTAGAGGGCAATCTTGTTATTGTTTTTTTTCTAATAAAACTGTGTTTTATTTTAATCCTCTGTCTGAGTGTCTGAAAAACCGTTACACATATCATCCAAAAATAAAGTGTTTTGTGCCTTTACTACACAAATGTTTCATATATGTTTTTTGTTTTAAATTAGCATGTAAACCTTTTTTATGAGAAAATAAACATTTATTGTAGGGCTTTCCGCAACAAGGGTATTCCCAAAGCTGATGTGCATATTTTCAGAGTTATTAGAGTGTAAACTCTTATTTTAATATTAACAGTGCCTTCTAGTGGTCAGAATCAAATCAGTTATTTTGTTACATTCAATGGGAGAGGTGAGTCACTGACAAACAATTTTTCATATAATGTGATAGAAATTGCTGAGTCATGCTACCAGTTTGAAACCTCAGGAAGTAATCATGCTGTCAGCCCATCACTCATTTCTTTGAACTGCTCTATCATTTGAATAAGTAAGTGACAGTGATGTTTTACACAGCAGGAAAATCCCTACAACATAAAAAAGTTTACTGTTCATTTAAAGGTTAATAATACAGAGCAAATAGCAAAAGTGATAATGGGGGTCCTGATGTGTACCTTTTCTTTTGATACAAAGATAACTCCATTCTAGCCAAAGCTCAAGTAATTTATTAAAGAGAATCACATACTCTCAGGAAGTCTCTGTTAATCCCAAAAGTTAGATTTAAACAATTAAATTATTTTTCAGATAAAAAAAACCATAATGGATGGATTTTTCTGTATATAATCTGCTTCTGTTAAGTCAGTTAGACATCTAACTTCATGCTGCCAGACTGCATGGCAGCTAGTCTGCCTAATATGACTCTGTTAACCCTTTGAGTGCCATAGAGGAACGCAATGCATTTCAAAGCAATAGGTTGCATACCCTGCTGGCAGTCAAAGGGTTAAACTTGTTAAACCATTTAGTTATATTACTATTATGTTAGCAAGTAGCCTAATATATTAAAAAAATGATTGAATGATAATCTCACTGTCTGTAGTGTCTCTTCCTGGTCTGGATTCAACTGAACTATCAAACACAATAATGTTTAGTATTAACCCTTTGTTTTTCAATGAATTGCAAAACAATGATTTGCACTCAAACAGTTAATGGTTGGTAGCAATAATATAGCATATTGAAATAGCTATAAAAGATGAATTCCTAGCTCTTTCTTTAAGTTTTTATAGTAACATCCAGAGACCTCATCTGGTTCTAACATATTTTTGCTTTAAATCTGCAATGACAAAATTAATCTCCTCTGCAGAAGCAGGTGCATTCATTATTTGAAAAGTTGCAGAACTCAGAAATGGAAAATTATTGTGTGACAGTTATGCTTCTAATCCTATAAGACAGAGTACAGCACAGTACATACATGCTATAATTTTTACAATATCCCTCTACATAATAACATAGTCTCATGATTTACTTTTAGTCAGACAAGGATATAAAGCATCTTTACAATTGCAGCTCCATGTGAAAGACTCAGTGATAAAATACATACCTGTATTACTACATATATATTTTATTGGACACAAAGACTGAATTGCCTACCCAAAATATGGCCTTGATTCCATAGCAGATTATAACATTATCAAATGAAAAGATCAGTGAGACTTATCCACTGCAATGTAAACATTTTATTTATCAATATATGGGTGGTTCCTCATTCAGTCTGATAAAGGTTATATTGGGGATCGGAACAGTGAGTGCATGAACCACCTATGTAATTGGTATTGTTAAATATAGTATTCTCAAGCAATTTCTTCCTAGCAGGGACATGCACAGACATTTTGGGGGGCAGGGGCTCAAATGAAAAAAAGGGCACTTCTCATAATTATTTATTCAAATACATATATTTAAATAAAGGGCACAAGGGCCCTTTGGACAAAAAGGGCAGGTGCTCAAGCCCCCCTTGGTGTCTATGTGTGCACGTGCCTGCTTCCTAGTGCTCAATTCATTTTTACATATTCTATCTATCTATCTATCTATCTATCTATCTATCTAGTGTATGTGTGAAAATAATTAGATGGGCACTCAGTGGACTGAAGTAATCATATATAATGTGAAAGGATGTAATGAAATATAACAGGCCAACACTTCTAGCATAAAGTGCTTGTAGTCAGGGAACTCATTGCTCCCCAGGCAACTTCCATCTAATTGTTGGTCATATGAAAGGGGGGCAAGAATCTTCTGTTGTAAATGTTTGGAAATAAAAAATAAAAATTTGGGAACCAAAACTTTACCAAAAGCAATTAATATTTAATATTTAAGACCTCAAATTGTTTCACAATTTTTAAGGAAATATAATTACAAATTTTCACCATAAGCCCACTGTTTTCCTTCTTTTCCTACGTGGATAGTATAATAAGGATGTCAGGTTCCCACAGCATGTCATTTCTGTATTTGTGAGCGATGGAGAAAGCGGCACAATTTTGACCTAGTAGGATAATAATGTAAAGTTGGAGTGCAGTTTAAGGTGTTCTGCGAGCAGGAAATTTGAGTGGCATCTAGTGGACTGTGGGGAAGTGTGAAGGGAGAAAGGAAATGTACCTGTTATCCAAAAATCTTGGTTGACTGAGACTGGAATCTGTTATTCAAATTCTTCATGATCTGGCTGTTATCGCTGTGTTAGGGAAGTCTGGGGTGTGTGAGACGGGTATTCCGTTTTTCCCATGGGGAATTTCACCCATACAGAAAACCATAGTTTTTCTGCAAACACAGAACATTTTGCAGGAATAGTTCCATTTATCTCCTATGTTATTCAATGGGGAAAAACATCCCAGCCATATACCTTATATACTACCAGCAATGTGGGACGGCACTGCCCGTCAGGATATATAGGGAATTAATGCCCACACACGGATGCAAGACAAACACACACAGAGACACACACGCAAATGCACATGCATGCACAGAGATGTATAAAGAGTGACACAGTCATCCACACATACATGCAATACACAACATGCAGACACAGAGTGTGATACAGTCATGCAACACACACAGTGAGGAACACACAGGCACACACAGAGGTACACACACACACACACACACACAGACATGAGTCATAAGGGGGTGACTTATGTGTCATTGTAATGAGTTTGTGTTTGTAGTTATGCCTCCACTGTGGCATTCATTCATATAGTTGAAATGCATGTGGTAATTGCACATACTATGGTGGAAGGTGGATCGTGCTGGCTCCCGGGGTGTGAGTGAGTGTGTGTGAGTGTGTGTGAGTGGCATTCATTCATGTAGTTGAAATGCATGTGGTAATTGCACATACTATGGTAGAAGGTGGATCGTGCTGGCTCCTGGGGAGTAAGTGCGCGTGAGTGCGAGAGTGAGTGATTGCGTGTGAGTGATTGCATGTGAGTGATTGCGTGAGTGTGTTATTGAGTGTGTGTGATTGAGTGAGAGTGTGTGAGAGGGTATATGAGAGTGAGAGAGTGTGAGTGTGTGATTGAGTGAGTGTGTGTGAGTGTTAGTGAGAGTGTGTGTGAGTGAGAGTGTGAATGAGAGAGTGTGAGTGTGTGTGATTGAGTGTGTGAGTGAGAATGTGTGAGTGAGTGTATGAATTATTGTGAGTGTGTATGATTGTGTGTGAGAGTGTGATTGAGTGTGTGTGATTGAGTGTGTGTTTTTTGTCTGATGTGTTTGTGTCTGTGGTGTAGGCGCGAGTGGCAGCCATTTTGTTTTTTCAGTTACTTGGATAGTGGTGGGTGGTCTGGATAGTGGGGGCAGGCCAACTCCCTGCATGATTTAAATCACTCCCCCATTGAACCACCCAATGGGAGCAGTAACTCTTCCTTACTTAACCCTTTGAGTGCCATAGGGGTACGCAACGCATTGCTATGCATTGCGTACCCCTCTGGCACTCAAAGGGTTAAGTTGAGGTAACATAGCAATATAACACACAGTGACTCTTCAGTTGAGGCAGCGTAGCAATATGCTGAGGGAACAAATAGAAAGTGGTGTTTGAGGCTTGCCCTCTGTAACATACAGCAAAGCATATCTCTCCCTTTAAGGAGAAAGGGCGGGAAGCAGGAAGTGGAGAAGTGACAGTTAGTGAGGTGACTGAAGAGATGAAAAGAGTTAAATAAAAGAGTTGTTATTAAGTTTATCCCTGAGTTTGTATTTTATGGAAACATTATACCTTCCTACTGAAACAGAGTGTATGGAGGGTTACAGTTATCTGTGGGAGGTGACAGAGTGTATGGAGGGTTACAGTTATCTGTGGGAGGTGACAGAGTGTGTATGGAGGGTTGCAGTTATCTGTGGGAGGTGACACAGAGTGTATGGAGGGTTACAGTTATCTGTGGGAGGTGACAGAGTGTATGGAGGGTTACAGTTATCTGTGGGAGGTGACAGAGTGTATGGAGGGTTACAGTTATCTGTGGGAGGTGACACAGAGTGTATGGAGGGTTACAGTTATCTGTGGGAGGTGACACAGTGTGTATGGAGGGTTACAATTATCTGTGGGAGGTGAAACACAGTGCATGGAGGGTTACAGTTATCTGTGGGAGGTGACACAGAGTGTATGGAGGGTTACAGTTATCTGTGGGAGGTGACACAGAGTGTATGGAGGGTTACAATTATCTGTGGGAGGTGACACAGTGTGTGTGGAGGGTTACAGTTATCTGTTGGAGGTAAAACAGTGTGTTTGTGGGGTCATGATCCTGAGTGAGAGTGTGTGTGGACCAGGAGAAGTTATTGATATCCCCTACTTCAGGAGAGAGTGGCAGCTAGGTTTTTTTTGTGTCAGTTGGATAGTGGTGGACAGGCTGGAGGGGGCGGGCCAACTCCCTGTATGATAAACATGCCCCCATTGAATCACCCAATGGGAGCAGTAAAGTCCCCATTGAATCACCCAATAGGAGTTGTGTCTCCTAATAAGACATAAATTATGTAATGAGGCATTCTGTTCAATGTGTGTTTGTTTTCTGAGGAGACATACATTATGTTCTGTGTGTGAGGTACCATTAATTATGCAACGAGGCTTATTCTTTTATATATATAGAAAATTTCCTACACTGTAGTGAGGAATATTTTAGGTTGTTGTGGAGAAGAAGAAGAAGACCATTCTTCTCCACCTCTCATTTAAATCAGGGGTGTGGGAACATTTTTCCCTTGGGGCTCATCAGTGGCTGCACTGTGGTAGTGAAAAAGGGAAAGGGGGTGACATACCTTGGCACAACAGCCCTCATAAAGAGCATTCAACATAAACACCCTGACATTTATGTCAAGCATGTGAACGCTAAAGCCTCTGTCCCTCCTCAAGGGCACAAAGGACCTGGACGAAAATCCCAGATGAAGACTGGAGAAACCCAGACTGAGCATGGAAGTTTGAAGGACAGCATAACACCGGTATCATCATCATCTTCTTGCGGTGGGGTCTGGGTGCAGAAAGATGTGCCAACTAAACTCACACCAGCACCCTCCGGGTCCTCTCCCTCCTCCTCTGGTGTACCACCATTGCCAGCGTTAGTTCCTGTCCACCCAGTGCACATTGTATGGTGCACTGAACAGAAATTGCAATGCGGTGGAGCGTAATCAGATGCATGGTATCAGGGAGCATCTGTAGACATGCCATCCCGCTGAATATGCAAAGCTGATGTCAGGGAGGATTCATTAATTTTATTAAGTTTTCTCATCATGGCAAGTAGAAGCATCATTGTCATACTGCCTGCTACTGATCCCAGTCCCAAGGAGCAACCTAATCCTCCTGCTATTTAGATGACTCAGCAGCAGTATCAGTAACAGCAGTAGCAAATGACAGAATATCACAATGGCATTTGTGAAGAATACCATCATGCACAGCTGGCACTAGGCCAGTAGGTTATTTTTTTTTTTTCTAAGGACTTGTATTTTGTAAGCCTGAATCCTGCAAAAATATTTTCTCAAGGCTTTGTTTGACTAGCCTTAGTCCTGCACTCACAAATATTTCTCAGGCTTTTCTCTCTGCAAGCCTCCTGCTATGCTGGCTAATCATTATTTTAAAAGATATTTAAAAAGGTTACCACCTACAATAAATGTGATAGATGTGTGTAGTGGTGGTGGACTGTTGTGATAATATATGCCAAATGAATGAGTATTGCGGTATATAAGCTTTTGAGAGTGATGCTCTCATTTTCAAGTCTAAAACATACTGGTTTTAAAAACTGCAATGTGTATATAAAAGCCATTCTGAAGGAAAACTTAAACCTGATAAGTAATAAATCACATAACAGAGGAGAGTGGGGAGGGGGAGTGAGAGAGAGAGAACCATAGTACATAGATATGAATAGAAAAATAATATGAGAGAGACGGGTAAACATGTACCAGAAAAAAAATAAATAGAAGGAAATATTATGTAAAATTTTGGTAGTGTACAAGTCCTTATTTAGTCCAGTGTGCTTGATGTTGAAAAACCAAACATCTTAATTTCAAATGTCTTTCTCTCCTATGTATTTTTGAAGTTCCCTCTGAGTATTTAGTATTAAGATTGTGGATGCAGTGGATTCTGTGTGTAAAATGATGACTGACTGGGGTATGGTTCTTTGTTTTATGGTAATTCTCAATAAATTGTCTGTGTGTGTATTCATCCTTAGATTTAGTGATAGGCCTTAGACCACTAAGGTAGGCCTGCTTCATCAGTGTAACATTAAGAGTTACATTCTGTGCATTGTATCATATATCCATACAACATTTGCTGATTTACATGAATATAATGCTTTAATGTTGTATATTTTGTTGTTGTTATTCAGCATTGTTTTCACAAATGTGTTGATATAATTTGCATTGATATTTGTTGCAAGGTTTGGTCCGTTAATCAGTGTTTGTCCTTTCATTGGTCAGTTTTCTATTGATCAATTTTTGTTTCAGATTCGGTGGTTGCCTGAATGCCAGAATAGGAGGTTGTGGTAATATGTATTTTAATATTATGTCATCTGTTAGCAGAGGCTGTAACTCTTTGATGATGTTGAGTATTTCTTCTAGTGTAGGGCTGTATGCAACCACTAGTTTTATATATGTAGAGATGTCCTTCTCTTTGTATTGTAATGTGTTCATGTGGTATTCTCAATGCACATATTATTTTCTTTGTGATTGTCCTTGTTTTATAGCCCATCTGTTTGAATGATTCAGACAATGTTTTTAGATGATTGTTACAGTCATTGACATCAGAGCATATGCAATGGTATCTGATAGCTTGACTGTGAATAATACCTTGTTTAGTGTGAGCTGGGTGAAAGCTGGAGTTGTGAAGATAGCTGCACCTGTCTGTGGGTTTTTCTGTATACAGGTGAGCAATACATTTTAAGTTTAATGGATGGATGAAATGCGTTGAAGGATTTGTGAAAATCTTTCACAACTTCTTCAACTTCTGTTCATATGATGAATATATCATCAATATAGTGGAAAAATCTATAAGGATTGTAGTGGTATGTATCAAGAAAATATTTGCATATTGTGGTGTCATCTTTGTGCCCATGGCACATCCCATGATCTGTAGGTAGAAATCCTGGTTAAAAGTGAAATAATTGTGTGTGTGACGATAAATTGTATTCATTTAGTTATAATTTGTGGGCTACATGTTTGGCTTTGGGCCTGCAATGACAGGAATTAATGGCAGGAATTAATTCCATCCTGATGTGGAATGTTTCTATAGAGTGATTCCACATCTGTGGTAGCTAGAATTGTTTCAGTTGGTACATTTTTGATTTGGTTGAGTTTATTAAGAAAGTCTGTGGTGTCTTGTATAAAGCTTTTGGTGTTAATGACAAGGAGCTGTAATCTGTTTGCCACTATTCCAGAGATCTGTTCAGTCAGAGTGCCCAGACGTGTTACTGTTGACCTGTCTGGTTTTCCTAGTTTGTGAATTTTTGGAAGCATGTAGAAAGTCCCCATAGCAGGGTTAGTTGGTATACACTTTTTCAGTTCTGGGAGTTCTTTGGGAATGTTTTCATGAAATTCTGGAGTTGCCTTGTATATATATTGGTGGTGTCTTGACTGTGTTTTATTTAATAATTGATGTCAGATAATTGTGTGTTTCCCTCTTTTATATAGTCCTGAGTGTTCATGATCACCACTGCTCCTCCTTTATATACCAGTTTAATAGGGGATTTTGTGGTTGGTGCTTAGATCACTTATTACACACCTCTTTAGTGGTTATGGGTTATATGTGTTGTTTTTCTGTTGTGATGTTATGAAGGATGCAGTTCTAAGGCAGAAACTGTCTATGTATTTATCCAATTTGGGGTTACGTCCTGTTGGTGGAGTGAAGTGTTTGTTCTTTTTTGAGGGGCTGTAATCCAAAGTCATTGGGTGTTGTCCTTATTGTGGAAATATTCCTTTAGTCCTAGTTTCCTGGAAAATTCCTCCAGTCTGCATAGAGTTGTATATGATCCAGTTTTGTTCCTGGACAGAGTAATAATCCCTTGGATAGAACCGATATCTCTGGTAGAGGAAGCTCATGGATTGAGAAATTAACAATTCCAGAGTTGTTTGTTATTTTTCATGTTGGTATTTAGTATTTGATTTAAGAGCTGGCTTGTCGTAAGTGTCATTGTTTGTTTTGACCCTTTAAGGGGTTAAATGTGTTTAAAAATGTATATTAACAAAATAACTATCTGTTTCTTTCCCGATACTGTAGGGGAGAGCGGCGCCATGTTCATTACGTTCCTAATGATTGGCAGCGCTATCCCTCACAAGCAGCTGCCAATCTCAGTCCCAAAGCTTTCCCCTTTACTTGGAGGCAGACAAATGTCCATAGTAATGAAGGACTCTGGGAAGGGCAGTCGGTGGAGAGTTAGTGCACAGAGGCCAGATTCATAGAGTGGTGTGGTACAGCCTGTACTGCACTGAGCCTCATCACATAAGTTTTTTTATAAAGAAAAAAAAAACTACTGTGAGATAAAAAAAAATATCACGCAATCTGGAGTTACTTTATGTAGATCAACTTACTGCTCTCAATTCTATTGGGGGTGAAAGTTCCTCTTTAACCCTTTGTGTGCCAGAAGGGTACGCATCTCATTGCACTGCAATGTTTTGTGTACCCCTCTGGCACTCAAAGGATTAAAACGCCCATGTAAAGCAAAACGATTCCTGTGGTGCAGTTGGTTTGTCACAGATTTACAGTATTCCTCTCTTCATAAAGTCCTAAGGGTTATATGAACAAAAGAAAAGAGGAGTAATTATGGGGCGAGTAAACTGTACCACACTAGACAAAAATTCCCATTGATTCAAATGCTGATTTTAACCCCGTAAATGCTAGAGTGATCTCCAGCAGTTTCACACTTTTAAATCTCATTTCAATCTTTCAAACCAAGTGAAAAAACAAATATGATTCAGCTTTACCACAGGCACTGGAATCGATTTTTCTGGTAACACCAGTTTAATAAGCTCCTTATGCTAGTTTAATACAATGAATTGAACACTGCAGAAAGGAAATGGTGGGATTGTATATAATTTCCCTGCACCTGCTATGAGGCAGGCATAAGAGACTTGCTGGCATTTAGGTCCAAAGATGGCAGAGTGTGTATACTAGTAGCATCATAGTGATCGTTCTCTGAACTGCACTTCCTGGAGAGCAGTCAATAAGATGGAGGCAAATGCCAGAAGAACTGCATTTGTGAATTCATGCATTCAACTCTGAAGGTGTAGGAGCAATTCATGGAGTAAATGTAAATAAAAATGTCCAAAATTCCTGTTTATTTACATAGGGAAATGTAACTCTTGAATGCAATGGAGACTTGCTAGCATTCAAGAGGTTAAAAGGTTAAAACATGTAACTCAATGGGAATTTGTACCTCTCCCCTTCAATGCAGTTGATCTGCTCAATGAAATTATATTATTCATCTTAGAACATCAGCCTGAATCTCTATATCTGCTGCATCATATTTTTTCACTTGCTTTTAAAATTTGCTAGTGAATATCTCCTACATCTAAAATCTTCTATCGTTGCTGTCTTTTTGTAAATTTACATATGTTTTCCATAGGGAACAGATGACAAAACAGAGATACATTGATAATACAGAGATCCCATGACAATGCTGTTCAGAATTCCTACAGAGCATCATGAGCGTGGGAACATTTGCATCTGTGCCCTAAGTCTCTGTTCATAGTGCTCATTGGGGATTTACACAGGAACTTGTGTCCAAATGTATAAAGGGTTTAAACTTCTCAGAATCAAGAGGTGACATTAAAAAAATGAAGGTTGTCTGGTGGTCGGCAAAGCACACCATGCAGTCTCTAAACAAGTAAATATTATAATAACCTTGTGACTTGAGAAACTCAGTTGCTGAATGAGTCAGGAACTACAAAATATCAAAGTCTAGATTTTGAGTGTTTAGATCACATTGTAAATTTGAAATGGGTGAACAAACTATCTCTTATTAAAAATAAATTGACCTCAGAAAATTAAAAAATAAATACATTAATATATATATATATATATATATATATATATATATATATATATAAAGAGAGAGAGAGAGAACTATTTTTTAAGGTTCATGACAGTGTGCTCTATAGATCTGATGGAAACAAAGGAAAAACTGACAACATTATCACATCATATTATGCACATATAATTATATTCAAAAAGATTAACCCAACTGAATAAATTATAGAGCGCAGCAAGAATTCTTGGG
This sequence comes from Rhinophrynus dorsalis, assembly GCA_037306005.1. Lineage (NCBI taxonomy): Eukaryota > Metazoa > Chordata > Amphibia > Anura > Rhinophrynidae > Rhinophrynus > Rhinophrynus dorsalis. Next base: position 518,405,377 of record CM074719.1, on the reverse strand, counting down.
ATTATCCAGTGTCCCCAAACTAGGAATAAACCTGAAGTAAAAAACAAAAATAATAATGCCCTGCTCCATATAAATTGCTGAAGTGTCAGCCCTGTGTAGAGCACATATTAAACCAATTTGTTTATTTATTTATTTCAAACAAATAAGGGTTTTGTTTCATAGTTTGGCCAAAGTATGTTTAAAGGGATTGTAACACTTAATATGTAAAAAAATAGATATGGTAATGTTTATCCCCCCTGAGTAAAACAAGGGTACTCAAACTGCTGAAAGGTGTTTTAATCAAAAGTTATTATAGCTCAAACCTGAGTTTTTTTGGTGCAGTATCACAGTGGCCTGAAATTGTACAGTGGCGCTGTTGCTACACCCTCCTATGGAGATTTAAGGTCAACTGGACAGAGCTGTTCATAGGCTGTTGTAGTGACAGCGCCACTGTACTATTTCAGGCCACTGTGATACTGCACCTAAAGAAATCAAGTTTGAGCTGTAATAACTATTGAATAAAAGTTTAAGTATTTCTATCCCTTCAAGCTCACTTACCTCAACCCCTGCAAAATGGATGTAAGAGGGCAGGAGTGGGAGGAACCGGGTGGGATGGAGCACAAGTGGGCAGAGTTTCTATTTAAACTCTTCCCACCCGGTGATTCACACACTGCCCCGGAGACCCAGTAATTCAGTTTGAAATCCAGAGTCTCCAGGGCAAAACCGGAGAGTTCCCAGGTATGAGTATTAGAGTGCTATAGTGGGGAGATATGATCATTTACATTAAGGGGGACATTAACATACCTTCCAAGTGTCCCTTTTTAGGAGGGACAGCCCCTCTTTTAGACCCAAATCCCTCTGTCCCTCTTTCCCACCCTGATGTCCCTCTTTTTCAGGAGATCAGAGTGTCTGGTGTGTATATAAGTGTATTACATTGCTTCAGAGTAATAATACTCACAATATTGTTTATTTAAAGGTCAGTATATGTGTTTATAAACTAGTCTGTGTAAATAAAATTATTTGGTCTTGTTATAAGTCAATTATTAGGTTACACAAGAAGGTCTCAATAGGTCATGAAATAGCCCAAACATTCTAGGTAATGCTCCGCCCACCAGTCCCACCCCCAGCAATACCACCTAAAACACAAGTGTCCCTCTTTGTCAATTTGAACTGTTGGGAGGTATGCATTAACCTTCTGATTTGCAGAGAGCTATCCAATGCATTGCTTAGCATTGCACTGGATCCCTCTCTGGCACTCCAGGGGTTAAAAGAGCTTTCTGCAGCATTCAAGGGTATAAAAGCTCCATCAATGGGGATTTGGGGGATTTTCTTTCCTATTGTGCACTTGGCTTGTACCAGAATTGCTTAAGTTTTTCTTAGTACATCAGTCAGTGTGTGTACACACTATACAAATTCAATACTGAAAATTCAAAAATTCCAAATTCAAAAATGTTTCACTAACCCATCCAGAAACATTACACATAACTTCAAACCATTTATTTTAAGTACATTAATTGGAGGCAATGAAGATGGAGATAGGTGATTTATTTTAACAGAACCTTGAGGGGTTATTCAAGGAGGCAACATCTGTTGAGAGAACTGCCGATCTGAAGTTAATGTATGATCATGTAAATGATGACATGTAGATAAAATCAATGACAGATTTTCTGGCAAACATGAAAACAAAACTAATTTAAGTGATAAATTGGTCTCCTATTTCCACATTAACAAAATGTTCTGCTTATGTAATGGATTATCCTGAGGGCAGTTCCAGCCATCCATTGTAAGAGAATTGGTGTAGGATATACATCAGAGTTGGGTAACCTGAGGCCCTCTGTCTGTTGTGGACTACAACTTCCATCATTCCTAGCCAGCCAATTGCTGGCTTGGAGATGACAGGAGTTGTAGATCATGACAATAAGGATGCCTAAGGTTGCCCAGCTCTGATTAACATGTTCTAAAAGAGGTTGATAGTTTTATAATTTATTTAATGAGAGGACCCTCAATGGAAATCTGATCTGATAGCTAGTGACTGACAGGGGAATAGCTAGAACTTATTGGGCCCCGGGGCGAAATCTGAAAATAACAACCCACTCTTGTCCATGGATTTTAACCCCTTCGCGTCCTGTGACATACCCAGACCATCACGCTGGTCCGGCACTTAAGGACCAGGAGCGCAGTGAGTAATAACGGGGACTGAAATTGATCGATCCAAGACCGGAGCAATCTCTTTCAGTCCTTCATTCGACGTGCCGCCCCACGTGATCAGTCACGTGGGACGGCACGTTGAACTCGCCTATCTGGTCCTTAAAGGACCAGACACCCAGGGACCGCTGGTCCTTAAGGGGTTAATCATATGGATCCCGAATCCCTTTTTTTATGTATAACTTATTGTAACTGATTAACCTAGTTGTCCTTTTTTTATTTAAGAGTATCAGTGTGGTGGCAGCAGCGTTATACTTCTGATGGAAGGATCGGTAGAGAGATTTGTAAAATGTAGAGATTGTGTAATGTTTTATGTATTTCTGTCTTGTAAATTACAAACATGGAAACAGTGACAGGTGTCAGATAGCAGTAGCAAAAGCAAACAAAGTCCTGTCTTGCATAAAAAGGGGTATTGAAGCAAGAGTGGATAACATCACTTTGCCACTGGACAAATGGTTGGTAAGACCTCAACTTGAGTATGCAGTGCAGTTTTGATATTCTAGAACTGTAGAGAGTACAGCAAATTAAAGGAGTGGAGGACATGATGTATGAGCAACAACCTGGCAGACTTGGTTTATGTACTCTAGAGAAAAGATGACTAAGAGGAAATCTTATCACAATGTACATGTATATGAGAGGTTAATACAATGATCTCTCTGGAGAGCTATTCATTCCAAGGCCTGATCAAATAACCAATGACCGCACCTTGAGATTAGAGGAAAGAAAGTTTTGACTTCAGCAGAGGAAAGGGTTTTTTTAGTTAAAGGGATAGTAATACTTCATTTTAACTTTATTTTATTTTGTAGGTATTGAAAAAACATGAAGAACGATATAAGTCTTATCTCTTAAACCTTTATGGTTTAAGAGATATTCACAAGCAAAGTGTCCCCTCCTGCCCCTTTAACCTAGTGTAAGACATCTCTCCTCAGATGAGGATCTGGTTGTAAGACCAGACAGATAACAGAAGGGGACAATCTTCTTTATATGAAAACAATGAAAGCCCTGCCACCCTTGACAAGCTTTTCATGTTTTTCCCTTATCTTAATTGAAGATTGTCCCTCTCTGCAATCTACCTGGCACCTCCCTTCTGCTCTGGCTGAGCAGTGTTACATCAGTAAAAGGGGTGGGAGGGGGACACTTTTTCATTGAATTACTCTTGAACTACAAATCTGGCAGAATTGAAATAACACTCTCCAAAGTCCAAATACTATGATGATTAATTAGAGCTGCTTTTATTATGAAGCATTACTATCCCATTAAATTATGGAATTCCTTGCCCAAGGATGTGGTTATGGCAGATACAATAGATACATATAAGCGATGATTAGATATTTTTCTTTCAAAAGGGAAGATAGAGAGTTATACTTTGTATTAGTAGGCAAAACAGGAAGTTCTGATAAATGACTAATTTATTTGGCAGCAGGAAAGCTATATCATTCTCATGTCTCTGGGTTATGAGGCAAAGGTTTAACTTGAAGGACTTTTGTCTTTTTCAGCCTAATTTACTATGTTACTATGTATGTATTATATTGTACAGTTTTCTATACAGTGTGTCTGTGGTCTGTGTGTCTGCTGTACCATCTGGGAGAGAGGAACCTAGGAGAGATACTCATTACAGTCTGCGTGGTTGCAGACTCTAGATTCAATCATGTATGTAGTTGACTACTGACTCTTATAAGCATTGTCTGGCTACATTCTGTGTGACTATGTGTGCTGATACAATGCTGTTTATTTCTTTTACAGTAGTACTAAGGGCACTATAAGCACCTTCTATTGTTGATCCTGTCTTCAAGGACACTTACGATTCCTCATTAAAAGGAGGAAGCAGGTTGACCTGCCTGCTCCTACAGAGCTCCACAAATCTGCAATAACCTACCTCCCAAAAAACAAATCTTGTAGTTTAAATTCTCTTAATATAACTGTTTATTTGTATTCAAAAATAATATGCAGCTATAAATTAATTATTATTGTCTTTTTTTCTTTGTTACTATTTGTGTATAAGGCCACATAAGTGACATCAATGTAGTGATGTTGTGTTGGATCTGTCTAGAATTGTACCATTCTAGACTATAGGAAATAGTGCAAACCAAATTAGCAAGCGCATCAACACCATTCACATATCGATCATACGAGATACTCACAATATGTCACACCAGTGTTTGTTGATCATGGGTGTATCAGCACTCACAGGGTACTATTATTTCCAGCATGTCCTTGCTCAAGCAATGTTGTTTCCAATGTCAACAATATGTATAAAATGAAATATATATATCAGGATGGCTATATTAACCCCTTAACGACCTTTGACGGTCATAGTACGTCATGGGTAGATCTGACTTAATGACCCATGACATACTATGACCGTCATGGAATGCCGCACTCCCCCTGCGGCTGCATGTTGTTCGCGAAGTCCGGAAACGGAAACAAAAAAAAAGAATGCTCCGTGGTCCTTAATGAATGAAAGTATCTTTTGAGTGCTGAAACACTGGTGATCAACAAACACTGGTGTGACTTATCTTGTGAGTATCTCACATGACCGATATGTGAATGGTGTTGATGCACCTGTTGTTTTGTATTACCACTTGTACTTCTTTTCTATTACTTTATGAGCACCCAATAGTGGTCACTTGTGTTGATCCAGAAAGGAAGTTTGGCAAGCAATCAACCAGTACAGAGATTACCTGTTCCTTAGTATGAGATGGTTCAAAAATTCCCTACCTATGGACCATGTCTGTCATTCACATGTGTTTTACAGACCACCTTATATTTTGAGTACCCAGCTAAAGGGTACTTTTTCCCACCCTGCCCTCTTTTTCAGAGATCAGAATGTGTAGTATTTATATAAATATATATACCTATATATAAGTATATCACATTGGTCCACAGCAATAAAACTCACATTAATGTTTGTTTAATCTTCAGCATTAGTGTTTATAAATTAATATGTGTAACGAAAATAATTTGGTCTTGTTCTAAACCCTTTAATCAGTTACACAAAGGAGAGTCAATAGGTCCTGAAATAACTAAAAATTCTGCCCACCAGCCAGCAATACCCCTTAAAACAAAAGTGTCCCTCTTTGGCCATTTCAAATGTTGGGAGGTATGCGTTAGAGACCCCAGTGGAACTGCAGTGTTAACATTTTACAATCTCCCTACTATACCTGTGAATGAACTCAGCATTTAAATAGCTCCTTTATATTCCTTTTTTGTACTATGCAACACGCACCACATCTGGCAAACCATTACCATATACATGAAAAATAAAAAACTTGATTCTTTTTCCATATTGTGGCTGATGTACTAATTAGTTATAGAGTAATTCTGAAATACACACACCATAAGGCAGTGGTTCTTAGCTCCGGTCCTCGGGACCCACCAACAGGCCAGGACTTAGGGATTTCTCTGCTAGAGCACAGGTGTGGTGATCAGAGGTTCATTCACATTGATTAACTCACCTGTGCTCTAACAAGGAAATCATCAAATCCTGACCTGTTAGCGGGTCCCAAGGACCGGAGTTGAGAACCACTGCCATAAGGAAACATTGTATAACTCCTAGGGGGGATTCACTAATCAGTGATAAAGGGGAGATGACCTCTGCAGTTCTTATGTTATTCTATGGAGCCAATTCACTAAGATCTCCAAAGCTGAAGCAATCTTAGTGCGTAAGCGTCATGGAATAACATAGGAATTGGAGAAGTGATAAACTGGAAAAGTCATTTCCACCTTATCACTGGTGAGAGAATGTCCCCCTTGAATGCTTTTGCAATACTTTGCAGACCACTCCCACATGCAAGGATTTAAATGCCCCATTGAAATCATTGGGACTTTTATTACTCTCCTTTGATGCAGATTGTTGACCCTGGATTGACTTTGGTGGGGAGGGGTTGCATTAAGATTTGATAAATAGGAGATTTTCCAGCATGAAACTCTCCAGTTTCTAAGTTATTCTATGGTGCCTATGCAGCTATCGAGATAGAAAAAATCACAGTGCATAGAATCCATATAATAACATAGGAACTGGTCAGTTTATCACACTGGAGGAGTCATATATTAAAGGGATAGTAATGTTTTCACAAAAAAGCAGCTTCAATTAATGTTCATATTATCTGGGACTTGGAGAGTGTTATTTCAATACTGTCAGAGTTGTAGTTCAAGAGTAATTGAATGATAAAGTATACCCCTCCCACTCCTTTTACTGATGTAACACTGCTCACTTGAGTGCAGCAAGACTGTCTGGATGGATCGTAGAGAGGGACAATCTTCAGGGATCATAAGGAAAAACCTGAAAAATGTATCAAGAGGGGCAGGGTTTTCCTTATGCTCACAGTAAGAAGATTCCACATCTGAGGGGAGGTGGCTTACACTCTTGAACTCTCTTACAGTATTGAAATAACACTCTTCATGGCCCAAATGCTATGAAGATTAATTGGAGCTGCTGTTTGTGTGAAACATTAATATCCCTTTAATCACACCTTAGTGTACACCGCTTCCCCCCACCTCCAGATCTTCTTAGTACATCAGCCTCATTACATTTCTGTACTAAGGTTGCCACATATCCCTTTAACCCTCTGAGTGCCAGAGAGGTGCGCAAACCATTGCTTTGCATTGCCTACCCCTCTGTCACTCAAAGGGTTAATCCAGGAAGCTTGTAAAAAAACACACAGCCAGGTTATGCCGAATCCTGTGCAATCTTACAGAATGACGTTGTCAGAACTGTCCCTGATTTTAAGGAATATGTAGTCGCTTACAGATTTAATTCAGATTTTATTTAGATAAAAGCAGCAAAGTTTCAGGACTCCTTATTGTTTACAAAAAGGCTAGACAAATACCCTTTGACCAACAGTGCATGTAAATGTTTATATTTGTTATTTTAAAGGATAACAAACTGGATACACTGGATAATTGTATTTGCTAACAAACGTTGTTTACTGTCTGAACGCATGGATAAATATCACTAAACAAACCTAAATTAGCAGCAGTTACGAAGGAGTTAGACATAAGACATACACATATATTATATTTACACAACTTGTCAAGTGGATAAAAAAACACAGGATTTTCCTGATATGCGCTGACAGAGGCAGACCTGAATTCATATCAAGAGACCTAAAATATAAACACATTTTGTTAACCCTTTGATTGACAATGCACTGCAATGCATTGGATACTTTTCTGGTACTTTTTGCTTAAGGAAGTCCTTAAAGGGATAGTAATACTTTGTTTTAACTTTATTTTATTTTGTAGGCATTAAAAAAACATGAAGAATGATATGTCTTATCTCTCAAACCTTTATGGTTTGAGAGATATTCACAAGCAAAGTTTCCCCTCCCACCCCTTTTACCTAGGGTAAGCCATCTCTTCTCAGATGTGGAATCCAGTCCATAGACCAGACAGATAACAGCAGGGGACAATCTTCTTCCTATGAGAACAATGACAGCCCTGCCCCCCTTGACAAACTTTTCAGGTTTTTCCCTTATCTTAATTGAACATTGTCCCTCTTTGCAGTCTACCTGGGCACCTCCCTTCTGATCTGGCTGAGCAGTGTTACATCAGTAAAAGGGGCGGGAGGGGGACACTTTGTCATTGAATTACTCTGGAACTACAACTCTGACAGAATTGAAATAGCACTCTCCAAAGTCCAAATACTATAATGATTCATTGCTTTTATTATGAAACATTACTATCCCTTTAAAACCTGACCTGATGGTGTTTGCAGAGGACTGGAACTGAGAATCACTGGTATAGAGTTTGCATTGTTATTCCATACAGTGGTGCTGATTTTCAACTGTCTGCGAGTCTTGAATGCAAAAATAGCAATTTGAGTGTGAAACCCAGTAGAAAAAATGAATCTTGTGGTAATGTGATGGTGATCAAAGAGCATTTTCTTAGAACTCACTGTCCATTGCTTTAGAGTCTGTGGAGTTTCTAGTCATGCTCCAGAATTTTTAGTCATGCTCCAGGTTGGTTAATTAGACAAGCCAGAGTGTGATAGCAGCACTGACAAAAAAAATGACCAGAGTTTCATGTTCCTCCAGGTTTTGCTGGTTTCTTTTGCCAGGTATTCTGGCTTTCCCTGGTTCTTGTTTCCTCACCTTGTTGTAATGCTCTGTTTGAGCCTTTAACAAGCGCCGGTACTTTTTTTGTCGGTGTGAGATCAAAGCTGATAAAGGGATTGGAGGATCTGAGTTACAAAGAGAGACTAGCCAAACTGGGTTTGTTTACATTAGAAAAGAGACGTCTAAGGGGTGATATGATTACCATTTACAAATACATTCAAGGTCAATACAAAGAACTATCCAATGAATTATTTATACAAAGAGCTGAGCTAAGAACAAGAGGTCATCCAAGACTAGAGGAAAGGCGCTTTCAACTAAAACAAAGGCAGGGATTCTTTACAGTAAGGGCAGTAAGGCTATGGAATTCTTTGCCTCGGGATGTTGTGCTTGCAGATAATGCAACTGCATTCAAAAAAGCAATGGATGTCTATCTAGCACAGAAAAATATTGACAATTATGACAGATGGCTTCAATGCAGATAGTATATTGATCTGGGGAACTTTTTGACTGCCAATTGGAGTCAGGAAGGAATAACCCCCCCCCCCCCCACACACACACACACACACACACACACTTGGGACTAAATTGGAAATTGCTCCAGGGGGATTTTTTGCCTTCTTCTGGATCAACAGGGGTGTTTTGGGCATGGGCTGGACTTGATGGACGCATGTCTTTTTTCAGCCTTTTCTACTATGTTACTATGTTAAAGCGTTCCTGTTGGTATCGAGTATCTTGTGTTCCTGATAGTTCCAGTGTTTCCAGTGTTTGACCCAGCTTTCCTCGACTTCGTCCTTGTCTCCTGATTCTGCTTTGACTTCCTGTGTTGGTTCTGACCTTGGACTTTTTATTCAACTTCTCTTCTGCCTGCTGATTGTGTACCACTTTGCTTTACTGGTGTTGAACCTGGCTTGCTTGGCTACTCTACCTTCAACTTAGAGGGGTCCCCTGTGCCCAGTGTGTCGTGTTCAATGCTGTTAACCCCCTAGTCAAGTCTGACGTTTTCCTTTTGACCCTCCTTTGAGTGTTAACCTTGCACCACCTGGTTCTATGACTGCTGCTCCAGTTTCCTACCTACGACAGGGACAAATATACCACCAATAGGCATACCTGAGAACTCTCCGGATTTGCCCAGGAGACTCCGGTTCTGACAGATCTTTACCGGATCTCCGGGGCAGAGGCTGATTCTTACGGATGTGCGGAGTTTCTATTGAAAATCTGCCACATCTGCTTTTTCTTCCGCTGTTCCTCTGTCCCCAACCTTCTGTGTGACACCTTTAAGCCCTGCCCCCCCAACTCATGTCAAGCCCCACCCCTTTTTGACACGTTTAGCGTCATTTTTGTCACCCCATGCTGAACAGAGGACTCTCTTCCAGGTAGCACTCAACTGGAAGTTCCCAGGTATGCCAATAGGTTACTTAATCTGATTCCTGACTCAGTGAGTAGTTGTCTGTGTCCTAGTGATCTTACTTTTTAAATTAAAAGGGCAGGGATAACAATGCAATCATCTTTCACAAAAGAGTAAATCAATGAAATTAATTCAAAGAACAAAAACCTGTATAATTCATTTGTAACAGTTTATATCCGTATCAAGAGTTTGTATTATAAATATTATGTACATTTTAAAGTGCAATTATTAACATACTTAAGATTTGGAAAAATCCATAACATTATTTTACTTATATCCCATTCTGAATTTATCCCGTGTGGTTTCCTTGTAATTAATTTATGAATCCAAAAATCCTCTTTTTTTGTAAAAAATTAAATGATACCCAATCTAATGGGTTTATTAACTATTTCAGTGCCTACAAATCTAATTTGATACATCACAATAATGATAATCTGTTAAAGATTTATCTATAGCTCAATCAGAATGAAATGATTGTATGCAATTTAAATGTTCCTGTATTCTTGGTTTGAAGGGACGTGTTACTTTACCTACATATAGAAAACACATGTTGCCAAATTAAAAAGGGAGTGTTACAATTAACCCTCTATTTCTAATAGTTTTGTAACATTGAACATGTAACACAGTGATTTGCTTTGTTTCTTTAAGTTTAAGCGATTACCATTCTTTTGAGAATCCTTCTACATAATTTATATAAAGCAATATAATATACTCTAATTAAATTGGTGGATAAATAACTCTTGTCAATATAAACAGTAAATATAGAAAGACTAATACAGGTTTATTGATAAAAAAAATATATATATAAATATATATATATATTATTTTTTTATCAATAAACCTGTATTAGTCTTTCTATATTTACTGTTTATTCTGACAAGAATTATTTATCCACCAATATAATTAGAGTATATTATATTGAGTATTTACTCACCTGCACTCATAATATATTTTTTGATGTGATCACTCTCACTACTACACTTAAAAGGTCATTTTTGCTCTTTCCCCTTCCTTTCTTGTGTTACATATTTTTCGCCATTCGGATCGGTGGCAATTTGAGGATACAGCTGCATCAACAGACCTGATGAGACTATAGTGGGGTGACCGGGCCATTTGTTGCATCTTGATGTATTTCATTTATTTTTCTTTATCTTGAGTATTCTCCTCCATTCACTCCGTCTCTTGTCTAGGATAGTTACCTCAGCTCTGGTACATATTTTTGTAGTTTATATAAGGATTCTCAAAAGAGAATTATTATTATTTATTTTGCAGACCCTGTTATTTAAAAAACACAACTGGTTCATAGATAACCCTGCCATCACTAAAACAATCGGCTCAGAATAACCCAAAAAATGTTTTTATTAATTGAAAGTCTAATACACTGGAACTCCAAATAAGCTAAAATAGTTCAAAAACCCTCATAAGTACTGCCCAGGGAAAAGGAAGACCCTTTCCTTTCCAATTAAATTAACTCATGTTCAAAAGAAGGTGGGACCATGGAAGGCTAAGATCGGGATCCTGATTATACTCCTCACAGATTGTTGGTTATCTTATACTAGTTGAAGAGCCCGTTACACAGGCCACAGTGCCACTGCCAGCCGGTAGCGGGGCAGTCATGCACAGTAGAGACTGCCCACGCCGCGGCGCCCAGCTCTGTATCAGCCTTGTCACTGACAGTCTCTACTGCGCATGACTGCGTTGTTACACACATTTTAGCGAATTATTATATAGGATTTGCATCCCCTATTAGAACTCCTCAGTTACATGTTAAGGCATCATAACCCCTCCATTACCTGTAAAAGAGCACCCCTAGGAAGATCATTGGCAAAGTGTTTTTCGTCTGCTACCAGGATCTCACTTCTTACCGCCTTTGTGTTTGTTATCTATTCAGTTGCTATAGTCTCAGTACTTCAAAAGATGCTATTTAGCTTGAACTCTCCTCCTGATTGTCCAAACTGTATCCACATCTCCTCCTTCTCATTCCCATTATACCTGCTTGGTCTTTACTCAATTCTCCAGATTGTAACCCCTTCTCCCACTGCAAGCCCTGCTCCAGAACATCAGTATAAATCCCCCTACTATATTTTTACCATTTTTATTATCCTGCTGCTTGCCTTTGGGGATATTGCCCTCAACCCTGGCCCAAACCCCATACCCACCATATCCTCTCTCAGCTCCTTGAAGGGTTCTAGACCTTCCAAGCTCATGAACATTCCCCTTCTTCCTCCCTCTTCTCTCTGAGTCTCCTGTTCTGTTTTTGTGCTCCCTAGATAACAAATCAACACACATTCAAGATCTAGTCTGTGAGTAAAAAGGTGTTTGCCCTCATAGAAATTTGGTTGTCTGTATGCAACACAACTGTGGAGGCTGCATTCTGTTATGATGGTTTCTGCTTCTCACTCACCCCTGTCTCTACTGGATTGGTTGGGGTTGTTGCTATCCTTCTCGCCTTCTACTGCTGCTCCCAGCCCCTCTCAATCACATCCTCTATTAAATTCACCTCTTTTGAGGTGCAAGAAGTCCAGCTCTATCACTTTTTGTCATATTATCATGATATCTGCTGTCTACCTGCCCCTCCACCCACCTGTACTCATTGACTCTTTCATCCTTTATCTACCTGTCTTCTGGACAGGTACATTGCACGTTCATCGAGCAAGCTTCCTTAGCATTCAGAGAGTTCCTAGTGTGATCCAGACTTTGACTTTGTTTCAATAATCTTTGGTGTTATCTACTGGTACTGCATTCCTGATTGTGGCCTACTTGATCTTTAACTTTGGCTAGCTTTGATCTTCCACTTGTCCCTCACCTTGATTGGATTTCATGGCATCCAACACATCTGACCTATGTTTTGATCCTGTCTACCTAGCTCCTATACTGGCTGGTCTTCAGACATAGGCTATTGGTTCATCCCACTTGTCAATCTCACTCCGCAGCTCCCTCTTCAGTCCTGGCTGCTCTGTTTCTGAGGGAGCACATGTATAGAATCTTGCTGACTAGTGTAGCAGTGCTGATATTCCTGTTTCCTTTGTATGACCTTGGCTTTGAATTCTAACCATGCATGTGGCAAACATGGTGACAAGCCAGTCCTGACCACTGCTTTGCTCCAGACCTGATTCTGTTTGCTGATTTGCACCCTAGTTTCACTCTCTCTAGCACCTCCCAGCAGCAGCAGTCCTGAAAGTTAGTTTGGTCTTCCTACCCGTGGTAACCCAACATCCAGCTTTTATCTGCTTCTAAACTCTCAGTAAATGTTACTAGCTCTTGTTTCTGCATCTGTTCTGCTTAGTAACCCCTTCTGCACAGTTGGTCTGACTCCTGTCCTATTAGCCAGCATTACAGTGTCTTGTCTCTGCAGAAAATAAAAAGTGAGGCAAACAGTCATAGAACTCTTTTGATTCTTTCAATATAGAGTTGAGTCATAAACTGATTATACAGGCTGCAAGCAGAGGGTATTATCATCAGTTACAGTGCACAAAGGTAGTGCACAAAATTAAAGAAAAGGAGGCTGCCAAGTAAAATATATACCACTACAACAATAAACATGAAATAAAACTCTTCCTTTTAAATGCACTGAAATTGTCTCTATCATCTACTGAGATAAGAAAGGCAATCTCTTCCATTGTTCCTCTAACTAACTCAGTATACTATTATAATGTCACTAACTGGAATAGCAGTATGCATGGCATATGTCCCATAGGTATCACCTTATATTGATTTCTTCTACATGTGTTTTTAGTTTAGATCGTGCCAGCTCCATTAACATGTCTCACTCTTCTGGCAGTGTCATTGTACTGACTGTCATAAATATATTTACATAAAACCTGATTGAAATTGTGCCCCCTTCAAATGGCTAAAACAAGCATGAAGTCATCCCCAAGATGTGCACCTCCTTAGCAAACAACTTTGCCTTCCTTTTCTAAAATTTTGAAACAGCTGGAAAAACATTTATTGTTGCTTCAGCCATGTTTGAGGTTTGCTACACAGATACGCCAAAGTTACATGTGCCAGTATTTTGCATAGATCAAAAGAGACTATAGCACAGCATTCACAATTTTTCAAGGTATCAAGGGCTGTACTCTAAAGTATGAGGATTTACTGAAGAGTTCACAGCACACACACATGGGTCTCAACACTATGGACAGTATGTTCAAAAGAAAAGTGGAGGAATTCTGGATCAAACCATTTGCCCTATAATGGAAAACTAGAAATTCTCCAAACACCCATTGATTTAAATGGGGATTTTAACCCCCCTGACAGTGCGTTGTAGAGCTCTCTAGCATTCAAGGGGTTACATTTCCTATTTAAATCAATGGAAATTTTTAGTTCTTCCCTACAGTCAAAATAGTTTGACTCAGAATTCCTCCACCCCTCTTTTGAACATACAACCTTATGTCCAATTCAGGTCCAAAAAAACAAAAACAGATAGGGGGCGCCAGAAGACAACGTATACAACAATGTATCAGTTTCACTTACATTTGTACATAGCTGTATAGATACATATATATAAACACAGCAACTTAAGGCATACAGGGGTATCTTACAACCCCTGTTCGGTGTAGATTCAGTCAGATCTTCCAAATTCTCCTCGTATGTACTTCCAGAATTTGTGAGAGTAAAAGATATCACCATAAAAATAAACAAGAAAAAATATCCGCTTCAAACTAGTATCCTATATCAAAATAGTTATTTATTAAAACTATAATAAAACAAAACAAAACTAGAAACCATATGAAAGTCTCACCATAATAAAAGTCCCACTAAAAAACATGTTTCGCAGTGCTCCACGTAGATAGTACCTATATTACTGAAGAAGCAGTGTGGAGTGCTGCGAAAAGGGGTTAATGCAGCTAAGCAGGGACATGCACAGACATTTTTGGGGGCAGGGGCTCAAATGAAAAAAAGGGCACTTGCATGCAGCTAAGGTAATTTCTGTAACTTCTATATTAAATATATTCAGATGAAGTGATTTGTCTTTCATAATTGTAGTTATCCACCTTAAAGTCAAACTGCACGTGTAAAATAAGTGGCACTTAACTCCTTGAGTGCCAGAGTGGTGTGCAATGCCCCACTGGTGCTCCAAGGACTTAAGTGTCAATTATTTTACAGTTGTAGTTCTCCTTTAATAGAAGGTGTTGCACACCATCTGGCACTCAGAAGGTTAATTTGTTTACAGAAGGAAACCATCCAAAAAAAGTGAATATCAGATACTGGTATTAACTGTTGAGTTGTCCTCCCACGTGTTAGCAGGAATCTGAAAGCAAACTAGGTCATGATACATGAAAACAGCATTGAGGAGAATGTGTGAATTTGCTATTGTAGTTCAACTGTCATTAACGCACTCACTGATAGACTAAGGGATACACACTGCAGAGCACGATCATACTGATTGCTGTAGTGCATACCAGTAAAAAATGTCCACCATTGTTAGATTGAGACTTTAATGCCAGCAAGCACTGTAATCCTGCCTCATAGCACGCTCAGGGAAATGGAGTAAAATCACACCATTTCCATTATGTCTTGTAATAGTAGTAATACTAGTACAAGTTGTATTACTTTCTTAGCATAAGTAGCTTAGTAAATTAACATTAGGCAGGAGTAGTGAATAAAAATCTATTCCAGAGACTGATTGAGTGTGAAATCACCCAAATACATTCACCCCATAATCTTTATGTGGTAAAGTTATACAGTGTATAAATATACACAATGAAGAGATTGTAGAGTTAAAAAAATATTGATATTACTCTGTTTTTAATCTGACCTTTAACCCTTTGAGTGATGAGATGTATCCAACGTATAGCAGAAATAAAAAAAAACAAAAAAACAAACTGGTTTCTGTAAATGGAGGATGCATTCCCTTAAACTAAGAAATACATAGTTCTAATCCTATTTAACTCCTTAAGGACCCTTGACTGTCCTGGCACGTCATGGGTCGGCGAGCCATAAGGACCCATGACATGCCAGGACTGTCATGGAATTCAGGGCTCATTGCATGGCTGTACATGGCTGCTATGGTCAGTGGTCCTTAACCCCTTCCTGACTACTGACATACCAGGAACGTCATGTCGGTACGGCACTTAAGGACCACTGACGGTCCTGACACATCATGGAGTTCAGGGCTCCCGGCGCTGCTGCACATCGCTCCGGAAACCCTGAACCGGAAGTGAAAATTTAAAAAAAAAAAGCCCTGTGGTCCTCAAGTGCCAGCCGTGTGTGCACGCGTTGGTCCTTAAGGGGTTAAGTACTGGCCACATGTGCTATCGGCCGGTTCTTCAGGGATTAAGGTATTCTACAAATTGTTGCTATTTACACTTACATGTTAACCCTTTGCGTGGATGCAATGTATTGCATATGCCTCTGGCACTCAAAGGGTTAACATTTACCAAACATACACTGAGATACATCAGGGGAGATTCACTAAGCGGTGATAAATAGGTATTAAAGTGGAGATGACTTCTCCAGTGATATCACTACTCCAGTTCCTATGTTATATAATGGATCCTATGATTTCTTCAACCTCTTTGAGCCTAACATTTCTTCAACTTTGGTAATATCAGTGT
Organism: Rhinophrynus dorsalis; assembly: GCA_037306005.1. Classification (NCBI taxonomy): domain Eukaryota; kingdom Metazoa; phylum Chordata; class Amphibia; order Anura; family Rhinophrynidae; genus Rhinophrynus; species Rhinophrynus dorsalis. The sequence goes on along the minus strand of CM074719.1, from coordinate 518,389,175 downwards.
ATAGACTCAGTAGAATAACATAGGAATTGGTGAAGTGATAAACTGGAGAAGTCACCTCCACTTTATCACCTCTTTAGTGAATCTCCCCCATCATGTGTTTGTTACTGAGTCTATTGTGTATTGTAATAGAATGCTAGATTAAAATCAGTGTAAGTCTAGAAAGACTTTTATTCATAGTTTGCCTCAGAAAACAGATGTCATATTTTTAAGAGATATTTATAAATACAGTTGCCCAAATATTTTAATAAAAGCTTTGATATGATCCAATGTGATAGGTAGTAAAGAGTTTCAGTTTTCATACAAAGTGCCATTTTAAGAAAATCATATAATTACTAATGAAGCGTGTTAGAATGATGTCATCTTAAAAGGCTCGAAATTATGTTACACTTGTTAATGCGTGTGGTCCACAATCACCTAATTATATATTCTACCTAACTTTAATGGATTTCAATAAATTCAAAAGGATGAAGTTTTTGTCTTATTAAACCAGTAAAATACTGCTTAAAAGGAAAAATTTCAGACACATCTAGACAGGATTGTAGGGAATATTTGCAATTGAGTGCTATACAGAATTAAATTAAATAAATAAATAAAAACAGCCTCAGTCCTTCCTCCTCTAGCTGTCAACCAGCACTGGGTACTGGGCTGGCAACAGAATTCCACTCTCAATAACAGAAATATCAGTACAAAATAGCCACGCTCCAAAGAAGTAAAATGGTCTTCTTGTAAATAAAATCAAAAATGTAATAACTGTATTAAGAAGAGCATTCACTCACTGCTACAGAGAACACTGAACCTGATTCTTAAACCTGCTTTTGGGCACTCAGCCAGTCATGATGTGCAATAGTAACAAGTGTAGGAACAAGGATTTAATGTAAATCTGTGTAAATTCCAGCCATAACAATCAGATAAAAAGCTCACAAAAATAATGTACCAAAGACATTTCAAGACAGCTTGGAATGGTTATAAACATTCTCTGGAATACAAAACTACAGTAGTCTACAGTTTACACTTTCCATTAAAGAATTTTCTGATCAAAAGGATAGGAATTGTATATCTTAATTTAAAGAAGCAAATATCCCTACAACTGATTTACTCACAGAATAAACAAACCAATTACTGCTCATTAAATGATTGTTAAAAGGATAGTAACATTTAAGATGTAAAAATATAGTAAAGTTTACCCTCCTGAGAAAAACAATGGTGCTCCCTTATGCTGGAAGGTGCTTTATTCAAAAGTTACCTGAGCTCAAAACTGAGTTTTTTAGGTTAACATTGACCATAAACCTCCATAGTACGTTGTAGCAACATCACCACTGTAAAAGTTTAGGCCAATGAGATACTGAACCTACGGAATTCAAGTCTGAGCTGCAATAACGTTTCAATAAAACACCTCTCAGCAGTTTTAATCGGGAAGATACACTCTACAATATATATATATTTTTTTAAATTTTAAAGGGATAGTAATACTTCGTTTTAACTTTATTTTGTAGGCATTAAAAAAACATGAAGAATGATATAAGTCTTATCTCTCAAACCTTTATGGTTTATGAGATATTCACAAGCAAAGTTCCCCTCCCCGCCCCTTTTACCTAGTGTAAGCCATCTCTTCTCAGATGTGAGTCTGGTTGTATGACAGTACAGATAACAGAAGGGGACAATTTTCTTTGTATGAAAACAATGAAAGCCCTTCCCCCCTTGACAAGTTTTTCAGCTTTTTCCCTTATCTTAATTGAAGAATGTCCCTCTCTGCAGTCTACCTGGGCATCTCCCTTCTGATCTGGTTGAACAGGGGGGGATACTTTGTTTGTGAATATTTCTTAAACCATAAAGGTTTCAGAGATAAGACTTATATCATTCTTCATGTTTTTTTAATGCCTACAAAATAAAATAAAGTTAAAATGAAGTATTACTATCCCTTTAAGTATTACTATCCCTTTAAGTGGGAAAATAATGACTTAACAGATTTAGGGGCATTTTTTGTGCTTTGTGGGAAATCCTCCTGCTACAGAGTACATCTTATGTCTATCAGACTAAACATAATGTTAGCCCACTCCCTTATTGGACATGTATAGCGAAGAAGTGGAACAGTTGTAGACAACTAACTCCGCCATAGGGAACTGTCACAGTAGCGACCTTTTTTGGTCTCCTCCTCTTCCGGGGGGCTGGTCTTTATAACCCACTGGACACTACTCTCAGTTGCCCTTTCGTGGTGTCCAGTGAGGTTGGGAGGTTGTAGTGCTGACTATCCGTTCTGGTTATGACCATTGGCTTGTTCTGACTATCAGCTCTGTGTATGATCCTGGCTTGTCTGATAACCATTCTGGTGCATAATCTATGGCTCTGGTAGACTACCCTCTCTGTGAATGACCCGGGCCTGGCTGACTATCTGTTCTGGTGCTGACGTTTGGCTTTACCTGATTTCCCGTTCTGTTCGTTACGCTGGTTGGTCCTGTTGCCTCCTGGATCTGACCTACTGCTCAGTGTTTCCTATCTCCCTTGCATTCCTGTATATCACTATCTACCTTGGTTTGCCTACGGTTGTCAACTGCGCAACCAGCATACAAAAGCTCCAGGGGATAGCTGATGGGAACCTTGGTAGCTCTAATGGCCTCTCGATCCTGGTTTCTGGTAGTACAGGTGCGGACCTGTCGTGCGATTCCAACCTTTGTTAGTACAGGTGCGGACCTGTCGGGCGATTCCTACCTTTGTTAGTACAGGTGTGGACCTGTCGGGCATTCCTACGTTTGTTAGTACAGGTGCGGACCTGTCGGGCGTTCCTACCTTGGTTAGTACAGGTGCAGACCTGTCAGGCGTTTCCTACCTTTGTCGGTGCAGGTGCGGACCTGTAGTGGAGCTCCGGTGCGGACCTGAGTCGAGTCCTTCCTGACTATCCTTTGGGCTCAGTTCTTTGTACTACAGAAGAGCCGTATTGCTGCGACCCGTGTTGCATTGTACTTTACTGTACCGTTGCCTGTATGTGTGTTTCCTAATAAAGCTTTGGTGAAGTAGTACTGACTCCAGTATCGTTATTTCTGCCGTGACAGGAACATATACTCATCCCCAATCATTTAAATGATGCTTTTAAAGGGATAGTATTACTTCAAAATTACTATCCCTCATATTGTAGCCCTTAATAAACTGAGTTAAATGACACCAGCGGCATCTCTCAAACCTTTATGGTTTAAGAGATAGCCGCTTTCAACGTTTCCTCTCCCCTGCTGTCAGCGTTCTGCTACCAGCTGGAGAATCCGGTCCCGGGACAGGCAGAGGCTCTTAAACAGAGCCGATATCTCATTATGGAAGAAAAAATGATTCACTGAAACAGTCTTCTACGTGCGCTTGGTTACCAAGCACACGTAGAAGACTGTTTCAATTAATAATTTTTCCTTCCATAACGAGATATGGGCTCTGCTGAAGAGCCTCCGCTTGATTCAGAGACCAGATTCTCCTGCTAGCAGCAGAACGCTGACAGCAGGGGAGAGGAAACTTTGAAAGCAGCTATCTCTTAAACCATAAAGGTTTGAGAGATGCCGCTGGTGTCATTTAACTCAGTTTATTAACGGCTACAATATGAGGGATAGTAATTTTGAAGTAATACTATCCCTTTAGACCCTTGAATACTAGAAGATTACAATACATTAAGAAGAAACGTTCTGGATTTCTGTAGCGCTCAGCTGGTTAAAGCCCCAGTTGAATGAATTGGATTTTTATTTGTTATCTATGTTGCCATTGGATTGCCCTAGAACTGGTCCATGGACATTTGTTCCATTGTGTCTTGAGATCTGGGGATATGGTCTATACAGTAAATGATGCACCATAACTGAGTCTGTAAATTTGAAACCACCATAATTTTAATGCTTTTAATGTTTATGAAAATGTCCCTTTAATATGTAACAGATTTGTATCATCTTTAAGGTCCCCTTAACTCCTTAATGACTGGCCGATTCGGGGGTGGGCGACCCTAGTTAACCACAGTACTTTTTTCCCCCCAATGAATTCTGTGATGGCAGAGTGGCATGCAGCCCACTACTGTTCCATAATTCCATGACATGCTAGGACCATCACAAATCCTTAACGCACATCCACCGATTGTCCTCGTACGTCATCAGTCCTTAAGGGGTTAAATAAGTATGCTTCTATGGGAAGTGACTTGTCATTTAGTCATGGACTGCTTTGTAAAGTCTATCAGTGCCTTCTAACAGCCATTTCTATGGTCAGAAAACTGATCCTATCTATGAGTGTTTTGGTGGATCCAGCAAAGCAAATAAGCAAAATGTTTCTAGGTTTTACTTACAGAGGACTAATCACATAATGTTCCAGCAGATTATAAATAAAGTTTGCCCACAATTCAAAAATGTCAGATTTACATTCCGTGTAGTAAGTTTGAGTGCTGACTTTGCCTTTAATTCTGCTGACCTATTTGCAGAGAAACAAATATATACAAAGAAAAATAAGGTAGATATATGCTCTGAATAAAACAATGTATATCTTTAATACACAGACAAAGCTAAATGTATCTAAAAAGTACCATCACTCAGTAAATAAAAATAAACATAAAATTTTATTGAAATCAAAACACCTCCATCCTCATCACATCAAACCATAAAAAAACAAATAAGTGCTCTTATACAAACTAAGAATGGCAGTATAAAAATATAAACCAATAATACAATATCAATGATGAAAAAATTCACTTACATTGTACTGTAAGTAAAATGAATATAAAAAAAAAAAAAAAAAAAAAGAAAGCTCCATGTGGTGCTTGAAAACTTACAGCTATTTAAACATAGAGCTTTCTTTGCTTTTTAAGCTTTATAAAGCACTTAATTGTGCGAAACACATTGCATTGGTGAAGACAGTTCACTTTTCCTGTCCAGGATACCATATTCGGTGTTTGATATTCATTTTACTTATAATGTAAGTAAATTTTTTTATTATTGTTTTTTTCATCATTGATATTGTATTATTGGTTTATATTTCTATAGTGCCATTCTTAGTTTGTATAAGGACACTTATTTGTTTTTTTATGATTTGATGTCATGAGGATGGAGGTGTTTTGATTTCAATAAAATTTTATGTTTATTTTTATTTATTGAGTGATGGTACTTTTTAGATTTGTTTAGCTTTGCCTGTGTATTAAAGATATACATTGTTTGATTCAGAGCATATATCTGCCTGATTTGACTTTGTATATATTTGTTTCTCTGCACATAGGTTGGTAGAATTAAAGGCAAAGTCAGCGCACAAACTTACTATGTGGTTTATTTCTACGGTGTGGAGGAGGAGAATTAGCAGAAATAAAAGTTGGATCCGCGTTGTTTGTAGCTGCAGGACTAAGCTGTGTATTTTGTCTGCCTGGTTCAACATCTAAGAGATTCCTCTCGGATTCATTACAGTTTGATACATTACAGACTAGAAGTGCCTTCGTGTGCCTCTTTCTTTCCAGATTTTCATTCCGATAAGAATGTGCTCACAAGGTAATTGGACATCACTAATAAATGTACCACCACACGTGTGTTATGGATAATAAGTTGCATGTCTGTGTAGGTCCTAGGCTTACAATCTTAAAACTCACTGTTTCATTCATGCTCCTCAAACTACCCCATGTGCTTACAAATACAGTGATAAGTGCTTCAACGCTGGCAGGACTATTGGATAAACAGAATGTTGTGTAAATATTCAAAGTAAAAAAACTCACCACATCAGCAGGTGCTCAGCCACAATAGGGTACTCCAGTCCCCAGTAGTGCACAGTAGATACAAACAGAAAGATTCAGGCGGCACTTCCATCAAACGGCATAGATAAAAACTATATCTTTATTCAAAAAGGCATAAAAATGACATGAAGATATCCAGACAGTGAATAATGAGACAACTAGACCGATGTTGCACTGTCTAACATGTTTCGCGCCATAGTTAGCGCTTACTCATAGACCACAAAGTGCTGTGTGAAAACAGACAATTATATAAACTTAAAATTCAAAAACCAAACACCTGTCAAAGTTAACTCATTATTGGTCTTAGTGTTGGAAGGACTTCCAGATTAACCCCTATATGCCTGGAATGGACAGATCTAAGAGAAGCAAACAGAACGCAATGAATTAAACCCCAAGATCCTCGTGGAACATGTCAATCTCAAACTGAACCAAACAAGCCAAAAACAGGAGTAACTCTGGATACATAAAATATCTCTCTCAATTGGACAATCAAACAATATTATATTATATTATATGGCTGATATCCCACTCATGATACCCCATGTGCTTGTTTTCTAACACATGAAATAGCTGTTATAAATCGCATCTGGGCTGCACAGTGTAGGCTGCGGCTCATAATGATGTTTTTCTCCATAAGAGAAGAATCAGCTTTGAATAAGGACCTTCCTCTGCATTCCTTCATATTGATTTTGAGATACTTCTAGCACCCAAAGATATGAAGGTAGAAACATGTCTAACCATATTATGAAATAAAAACACAGTGAGGCTGATGGTCTCAGAAAAAGTAGTACAATTCTTGAGTAAACCAGCTGCACTGTAGGAAACATATACACATTTTTCTTTGACTTAAACGGGGCTTTCAAAACCCGCCATTTAAAACTATGGGTATTTGAGACATTTTTATTTGGTTTCACATGGTGCAGTTGAATTGCACCACTTGGTATGTCAGCCTCAAAGGAAGTATTAGTGTTTTTAAACAATACCATGTCCTATACTGATTCAGGTTTAGTATAATTATTTTTTACTTTATTCTTTCATTTTAAATATCATTCACATTATTATGGCAAGTAAGCAAGTCACACTTTGCCAATCGGTAGGGCAGCCACAATGGAAACTTAAAAAAGAGTTTGATGCTTAATCCAGTGTGTTGAAGACACATGTGGCTTAATTTAGGCCTGTTACCGATACAGCTTTTAGTTTTTATTGAATATATCTAATTAAAGTTCCCAGAACGTGTGTTTTTTTTGTTTCGCAAGCTGGTTAATAGTTTAGAGATTATTTATTTAGTATCTGTGGAATATAATCTCAGATTTGGTGATAGATCCAATTCCCACCAGTAAAAAAATAAAACTTACCATTAGTAGCTTCAAGTCACAATCAGTTATGCGATCACCTGTGCTGTGACACACTACCGAACGGAAAATATGCACTATGGGTGCTAAATTTGCACCATATGAAGCAATGACAAAGTAGTTGAATTTTCGATTTAGTTACATGTGGTAGCTAGTAACACGTGTTAAGGAACTTTGCAAATTTGTGATCTAGTTACATGTGGTGGGTAACACGTGTTAAGGAACTCAAATTTATAGGCAAAAATTAATAGCAAAAAAATCTGGTGAAGAGTCCCCAGACACGTGTGTTAATCATAGGCCTATGATTAAGTGTATTTGTTAAGCAAGAAACGCTTTAGGAGGACATGTTTCTTACTCTGTATTTCCCTTCATGTGGCATGTCTTTTCAGGTTTGATGATTTTAAACATTTAAAATAAAAACCTGAGGTGTTATACAAAAATCTGAATTGGTTACACTTTGCTGTGGTGGTACCGTGAGCACTCCCCTCCAGTTATACTCTAACCACCGACATGTAAGTGAAGTGTCAAAAAACTGCTAAAGTAAGGATCCCTACACTAGTGACCTTGGCCCTAAGCCATCCACAGTATCCCAAAAATATGCGTGTGTAAAGGAAATATAATTAGCCCATTGAGTGCCAGCAGAGCATGCAAAGCAATGAACAGCAATGCATAACCCACTGACACTCAAAGGTTTAATCACCATACAATTAAAATGAACACTTACTGTTGTCCAGTGGAGTCTTCTGAACTCTGGTCTTCTTCAATTCTTCTTCTGTAGGCTTATATCTTCTTCTTTCTTCCTCTTCATCTGCCATCCTCTTCTTTCTTCATTTCTTCATCTGTGCTTTTCTTTAGTCAACTTCTTTAAACTTAGTGTTTGACCTGTAAAGTAAAAATATGTTTAATAAAATCAAGTGACAGACAGGTGACTGGGACCCTGATGTGAGCTGTGTGACTGAGATAGACTTGATAGACAGCAGACAAGATGAGAAGTTTGTTGAGGGCCAAGGCAAGAAATCTCACTCCATCAGTTCTGTTGTGTACTTTAGAGTAAAAACATACACAGTAGTTGAGTAATGTCCAGCAAATACACAAGGGGCAGAGGAAGGGGGAAAGAAGAAGCAGTGTAGGGATGTGTGAGAAAAGTGATAGTTCAAAAACTGACAGCAGCTGTGGTTGCTGCAGAGTGTGCAATAAATGATGATGATCTATCTCCTCCCGGGGAGAATGCAGTTTGTCGAGGTCCAACCACATGTTCCACCACCACTATTGCCAGTACTATAAAAAAAAACATGCAAGAAGATCACTGAAGAGGACAACAAGACACATTCTAGTGTTGATGAAGGTATAATGGAGGAAGGTGTAGTATCACGGCGCCCGTGATTCTAGCAACATTGTGACAGGCTTATTTCCTGGTGCCTTTTCATTGGCTGCCCTGTACAGCTCCTCCAGTGACAGCCTTTATATACTCTGGGCTGTCACTTATGGGTTGTCCTTTCGTGGTGTACCTGATGTCTAGCGCTTGTTCCGTTTACTTGATACCAGTGTATGACCCAGACTGCCTGACTACGCTATTAGTTACTGCTCCTGCTTCTGTGTACCGATTCAGATTGGCTGACGTCCCTGCTTCCTGTTCTGACCCGGCCTGGCTGACGTTCCTGCTCCGTGCATCGACCCGGCGAGACCGACGACCCTGCTACGTGTACCGACCCGGCGAGGCAGACGTTCCTGCTCCGTGTACCAAATCTGTTTGGCTGAAGTTCCTGCTCCTTCCATGCCCGGCTGGGTGAAGATCCTGTCAGTGCCTGTTGCTGTCATCGCTCTGTGCTCATTACTCACGTTATAGTGCACCACAGAGCTACGGTAGTCCGTTACCATTTATAGTCCAGTCCGTGGGTTCGAGTCTCATTGTGCCATTAATCCTCCACACCGTTCACTTGATCGCTTGGTCTTCCGCTCTTGGGTTCAGTTGGGCGCATCCGGTTGCCTTCCGTATTCTGACCATAGCGTTCATTAACCCCTCCGGGGGTGGTGCCTTGTGCCGCTACTTGTTTTACCACTGTCATCCTCATCACCGGTATACTCGATCACTTGGTCTTTCGCTCTTGATTCAGTTGGGCGCTTCCAGTTGCCTTCCACATTAAGACCATAGCTTTCATTAACCCCTTCGGGGGTGGCACGGGCTCACGGTGGTGGATAGTCTCAGTTGGGTATACGTTCCTGGCACAAGCACTGACTCACGCTGTTGTAGTCTCCGGTGGGCATCCACTGTTGCAACCTCCCGTTCAGGTTATCTTGCCTGCTCTCTGCTGCCATCTTGTCACTGTCGCTATCTCTGTCTATAGGCGACATTGGGCCTCCACTTATCTGGGCAACTGAGTCAGTGGCTTCACTGGTATTTCTGGACTCTCTTATACTGTTTCAATCATATTTACCTGACCTGTGTCAGTATTGTATTCTGTTGTACATACTGGACCCGTGTGGGTTAAACTTACTAATGTAACCTGTCCTGTGTCAGTTATTCTTGTGCTAAATGCTGGACCCATGAGGGTTAAGTTATTCCTTATGTGCTTTAAATAAAATTGTGTTTTTACCAACATCTACCGTTTCTGAGTGTACTGAACCATAACATGTAGCAGCTGAACCAACTGCTTCATCTGGGAGGATGCAGTTTGTCAGGGTCCCACCAAAAGTTCTACTACCACCACTACCACTAGCGCCAGTACTATAAAAAAATATAAGAACACTGAAGGTGACATTGAGTTGCATTCTAGTGTTGATGGTGACAATGGCTGAACCAATGGTAACTTGCCAAAATGTTGGGGGTTGACATGCTGCCCTTTTCATTTGTTGAAAACAGTAACATAGTAACATAGTAGATAAGGCTGAAAAAAGACATGCGTCCATCAAGTCCAGCCCATGCCAATAACACCCCTGTTGATCCAGAGGAAGGCAACAAAAAAGCCCTCTGGAGCAATTTCTAGTGTAGGTGTGTGTGTCAAATAGTTCCCCGGCTCAATATCCTTTAAATACTTTAAATAATTGATGTCAAGTGTTGCACCCTGCTGAAATATCCCAAACCGCAATTATTTTTCAAGGATGTTTGTGCCAATGTTACATAAGCAGGAAGTTAGTGTTGCGGGCAAAGGACAATGGCACTCAGCCTGCTAACAATCTGTTCAAGGCATATATTGATGTAGGACTCACAACTTTGACTATCAGCTATTTATTTCTCCAACTTAAAGTGATAGTAATGTTAAGATTTGTGAAAACATAAACTTGTAGTATAAATGCTATTTGAGTGTGTGCTGCAAGCTATTTATGTTATAACCCTTTAGATTTCCAGAAAAATATGTATTTATGTACCGTTTTTCAGTCCTTCGGCAGCCATCTTTGTTTCTCCCCTGATCAGGCTCGTTCTCGCGCTGGTCACCAAAATGTGCGCGTTCCACACTAAAGGGAGGAGAGAAGGTCCACTTTCGTAGTCTGTGACGTACAATATTAAAATAGGCTTCCTCTTCATAGCCCTGCTATTGGCTGTCATTTAGTATCAATGCGCCTAGTGTAGTTGGCTGAGTAAGAAAAAGTCCCAGTTTGCTGCAAGCGCTTGGCTACACAGCTTACAGGAAAGGAGCCCGTAGGTAAGAAAAAAAAAAAGTGTATTCCGGGGAGTTGTATTGTAGTGTGTCTTGTAGCCCATAATGTAAGTACTATACCATGTCAGCGCTATATAGATTTGCAGAAAAAAAATACACAACTATGTATGTCAGTCAGCTGTACTGTAGGCTGTGTGTTGCCCATACTGTCAGCGATCTACGATGTTTATGTATATCTATATGTATTGCGGTCAGCTGTACTGCAGCCTGTCTTGTTGCCCATACTGTCAGCGCTCTACGATGTGTATATGTATATGTATGTATTCCGGTCAGCTGTATGAGAGCCTGTCTTGTAGCCCATGTCTTGTAGCCCTATGTACCATTTCAGCGCTCTATCGATCACCACATGAAACATTGCGCAATGAAACCCCAAATGGCGACATTCATGTGCTACCTCCATCCACTGGCCACATTGATTTATCCTATGTCACCCAATTCCGGACAGAGTCTGTAGCACATCATCCCTAGATAGGTGTTCTGTAACAAATGTTCGTGGTCCAAGAATCGTGGGGGGCAAAACTGTTAGCCGTGCGGCACTGGACAGGACATTGTCCTGTGACGCTTATGTGAATCAGTTGTTGCGTGTCATTCCCGCTTGCCCATAGTTGACCAAAAAGTATCTTCCAACATGAAATGCATTGCGATGTCACGGAGACATGTATACAACTTGTCGGTTCCATTGTAGTATGAGCCATGCTTGCCAAACTCACTGTACGCATCCACGATCGGGATTAACCCTTTCACTACCCAACAGGCTTCCAAGGCTTACAAGCACTTGTCCTGTATGTTGCATTGCAACCCATATACTGCCACTCTCTTCCGCTGTGCTGACGTTTCACGTGTTTCCAATGCTGTCTTACTGGGAATACAGTATTACTAATTGTAGCTTATGCTTCTGTTGACACCCCGGTAAAGCAACACTGTTGCAGCATACTGCAACCATGGAGTTTTCATCACAATTATGTTTGCGCTGCAGCATGCCTCATTCACAACGTGTACACAGTCACACTGGATGTTGCGATGTCATGCGCAACCTCCAATGACTAGTCTACTCACGGACATCGGCTATAATGTATGCAGGAGGTCCTGTGGCGCTTATGTGAATCAGTTGTTGCATGTCATTCCCACGTACCCATAGTTGACCCAAAAGTATCTTTCCACTTTAAATGCATTGCAATGTCACGGAGACAAGTAGACAACTTGTCCGTTCCATTGTAGTATGAGCCATGCTTGCCAAACTCACAGTACGCATCCACGATCGGGATTAACCCTTTCACTACCCAACAGGCTTCCAAGGCTTACAAGCACTTGTCGTGTATGTTGCCTTGCAACCCATATACTGCCACTCTCTTCCGCTGTGCTGACGTTTCACGTGTTTCTAATGCTGTCTCACTCGGAATACAGTACTACAAATTGTTGCTTATGCCTCTGTTGACACCCCAGTAAAGCAACACTGTTGCAGGGTACTGCAACCATGGAGTTTCCATCACAATTATCTTTGCTCTGCAGCATGCCTCATTCACAATGTGTACACAGTCACACTGGATGTTGCGATGTCATGGGCAACCTCCAAATACTAGTCTACTCACGGACATCGTCTATAATGTAAAGACTAACTAGTATAAAGATCATAGGGTTACCCAGCTGATTGACATCCCAGACAAGCAATACGGCAAATGTATAATTGGGTAACTGGAGGAGGGTTACACAAGGAGACAAAGCAGTTACTCTGACAAAGGAGTACTGAATAAGTGTCCATATTTCGCTGCCGAGTCAAAGGGAGGAAGGCAAGGCATCAGAGAGGTTGGTGCCATATCAGGTTGAAGGGGTATCGTATCTCCATCCTCTCTTACATAATATCCCTTCCACTTGACACCTCACCACCTTCTCTGATGCCTTGTCATCATCCATTTGCCTTATCAGTTACATCTCTTGGCATTTTCATTACTCATTTCTGTGACATGTTTTTTTGTTTGTCTCCTGTAAGCCTTCTCCTGTTGTCCCTTTGTACATACGCCTTATAACTTGCCATATGTTCACAATCAAAATACAGTTATGTCATCCTCTCTCTGCCACCTATCCATTCCAGCTCACATCCCTCCACCCTTTCTCATGCATTGCCTTCCTACTTGAATCTTCATCACATCCATCCATGTGTGTCTGTGTGTGCTTATCTGTATGTGCGTCACTGTGTTAGTATGTGTGTCTGTGTGTGCTTATCTGTATGTGCGTCTGTGTGTTAGTAGGTGTCTTTGTATGTGCAGTACCCCATTTGCAAAAACACATTTACCCATTTCTCATTCAGTTACCCCACTCTTATAGTCACAGTTATCTTTCTTGCAGTTAGGAGGATGTGAATATTAGTCCTCAACAGCTGTAGGTGTTTGTGCTTGGCTAGTAAAGATGCTTGAAATACAGTGAGTTGTACTAATCCCGTCACAAAGTCTCTGCTGTTACATAATCCCTTTTACATTCAACAAGTGCTGTTGCATTCGTAGCATTTCTATCACCTCTCCACTCCAACTTTAGCCTTTGCAGTAAGGTGTCAGAGGCTCAAGGCATGAAAGTGCATTGTTTCTTCAGACGTTTGGTCAGTGATACAAAGGATACATCATCTGAACTGTACCATTGTACTTGTAAAACTAATTAAATGTAAGAACAAAAAAAATTACTAGTTCTGCTCTCCTACAGCGTCTAAAAGAGCCGCAGACTACCAAACTATAACACCTTCACAATGAACTTTGCTTTGATTCAGTAGCTGTCAAACTGATTTACAAGTCAAATAGAAAGATTACTTGAAACTATTGTCACTCCCAGTACAGCAAATGCAATCATTGTCTACTGATTACATAAAGTTATGCCACTGATTTAATCCTCTGCACAGAAACACTGACAGTAGCACATAATCTTATACATATACATTGCTATACATAATTTATGTGACAAGTACATACCCTTGTTTGGCACATGGACAACACAGTCATTTTACCCATCTGCCAGTCAAAGAATTTATCGAATGTAAAACATATTTTTTTGCTTCAGGTATCATAACATCATAAGTATAAAACACATGTAATCCTCCGCTGCATGTCTCTATTACACACACACAGAAACATTGACAACACCACATAATCTTGTAAATATACATTGCTATACATAAATAATGTGACAGGTATAAACCCTTGACTGCCAAATGGGAACTCCACTCATTGTACCCCTCTGGCATTCAAACATTTTATTGAATGTAATACATTTCTCATAAAAGTCCCGAAGTTTTAAAATCCAGGTTACTTACACTGTAGTAGCTGCTGGAGGTCATCCCTGTGCTGTATTTGTTGAGTTTGCAAGGGAAAAAAATTCTGAACTATTTATGTAACTGTAGAGAAGCCATTGTAATGGCGACGTCAACTCTATACATGTATTCCAATATATGTCTTTGCATAGTTATTGAGATATAATATGTGTACACTACTGATGATTGCTATTTTATGAATTGCAGATATTATTGTAATGAACATGACAACCAGAAAACGCACCAGGAGGTCTGTACATGCTGATGATCTCCAACCTGAAGATCAGCAGCGTAGAGCTGAACGGGTAAGTTACATATGTAAATAAGGGAACTGTGATGTTTTATTACAGTAGCATTCACACATAACAGTTTATTTTCTGTTTTTTAATAATTTTTTTTTTTTTTTTTTTTTTTTTTTTTAGCGCGCAAGGCTTGATGCTGAACTCGCGGCTGCCACTTCATCATGTCTTCAGGAACCATGCTTCCCATACAATCCACACCATGATGTTATCATTAGTGATGAGCGAGCACCCCAATGCTCGGGTGTTCGGGTGCTCTGACCGAGCGCCCCCGGAGACTCGAGTGCTCGGCCGAGCACCCGAGCCCCATTGAAGTCAATGGGAGGACTCGAGCATTACACCAGGCACCCCCTGCTCTGATGAGGGGAGGGTGCCTGGTCCATAGAAAAAGGGCAGAAAAGGATGGAAACACCACAGAAATGGTTCAGGGACAGCATAGGGAGGATGTCTGGATGCATCTTGGACTCCAACATCGCTGCTGGGAACGATCTTTCGCCCGTAGTACGCCATTTTTACAGACTGACCGTAAAACACACAAAAAGGAAGATAAAAACGACTTTAGGCGAAAAATTGTTACCAAACAGTATTTGCTGTATATTTACTTGTATATCATCTGCAAATTCTGCAAAAAATTTCATCGATTTTTCTGAACTGAGGCCATGATTAAGAGGGAAACGTGCGCAGAGGCAAATTCTCCCAAAAATGTCCTTGATTTTTCTGAACTGAGGCCATGATTAAGAGGGAAACGTGCGCAGAGGCAAATTCTCCCAAAAATTTCCTTGATTTTTCTGAACTGAGGCCATGATTAAGAGGGAAACGTGTGCAAAGGCAAATTCTCCCAAAAATTTCCTTGATTTTTCTGAACTGGGGCCATGATTAAGAGGGAAACGTGCGCTGAGCCGACCATCTAAAACATTATGGGTGAGGGTCTGCTGCGGAGCTGACCATCCTAAACATTATATGCGAAGTCCCGCTAGTGAGCTGACGCTATAAATCATTATATGAGAGGGCCCGCTAGAGAGCTGACCCAATCAAACATTATATGAGAAGGCCCGCTGGTGAGCTGACCTATACAAAAATTGTCAAACTGCGCCCGCTGGTGAGCTGGCCCTATATAAAAATTATATCACAGGGCCCGCTGGTGAGCTGGCCCTATATAAAAATTATATCCCAGGATATATGGAAGAGAGTCAACCATATACCCGTTTTTTGGGTGGAAGGGGTGAATGGGAATACAGAGTATTCCCATCATTGTAAATAACATATATAAAGTCACTTTATGTTCCCCCGGGGCTTTCCTCCAGTGGAGTGGAGAAGTCAGGGGAAATCCAGGCCTTGTTCATTTTTATAAGTGTCAACCTATCAGCATTTTCGGTGGAAAGGCGGATACGCTTATCTGTTATGATGCCACCAGCAGCACTAAATACCCGCTCAGACAGAACGCTGGCGGCAGGGCAGGCCAGCACCTCCAAGGCGTAAAGTGCCAGTTCATACCACGTGTCCAGCTTGGACACCCAGTAGTTGTAAGGCACAGAGGGATCATTGAGGACGCTGACACGGTCTGCTACGTACTCCTTCACCATCTTCCAAAACTTTTCCCTCCTTGTGACACTAGGCTGCGCATCAGGGTGAGGGTGCTGGCGGGGTGTCATGAAGGTGTCCCACGCCTTGGAGAGTGTTGCCCTGCCTTTGTCGGAACTGCTGTGTGCTCCCCTTTTCTCCCCTTCTCGGTTGGCCAAGGTAGCACGTACTCTGCCGCCAGTGTTGTCAGATGGAAAATTTTGGAGCAATTTTTCGACAAGAACCTTCTGGTATTGCACCATTTTGCTTGTCCTCTCCACCGGAGGAATGAGAGATGAGAAATTCTCTTTGTAGCGGGGGTCCAGAAGGGTGAACACCCAGTAATCCGTGTTGTCTAAAATGCGTATAACGTGTGGGTCACGGGAAAGGCAGCCTAACATAAAGTCAGCCATGTGTGCCAGAGTACCAACAGGCAAGATTTTGCTGTCCTCACCAGGAGGATGACTCTCAATCTCCTCATCCTCTTCCTCCTCTTCTGCCCACCCACGCTGAAGAGATGGAACTAAAGTTCCATGGCTACCCTCTGTAGCGGAGGCAACCGTGTCTTCCTCCTCCTCCTCCTCCTCCTCCTCCTCCTCCTCCAATTGTCGCTGAGAAGACGAAGTGAGGGTGCTCTGGCTATCACCTTGTGTAAGCTCTTCCTCCCGCATTTCCACCTCTTCCACATGCAAAGCGTCAGTTTTAATTGTGAGCAGCGAGCGTTTCAGTAGACACAGAAGTGGGATGGTTACACTGATAATAGCGTTATCGCCGCTCACCATCTGTGTCGATTCCTCAAAATTGCGTAAAACCTCACAGAGGTCTGACATCCATTCCCACTCCTCACTTCTGATTACAGGAAGTTGAACGGAGAGGCGACGACCGTGTAACAGCTGGTACTCCACTACTGCCCTCTGCTGCTCACAAAGCCGGGCCAACATGTGGAAGGTGGAGTTCCAGCGCATGCTCACGTCACACAGCAGCCGGTGAGCTGGCAATTGTAAGCGCTGCTGCAGCTTCAACAGGCCGGCTGAAGCTGTAGATGACTTACGGAAATGTGCACACACGCGGCGCACCTTCGTCAAGAGATCATGCAAATTGGGGTAGGTTTTTAGAAATCGCTGAACCACTAAATTAAATACATGCGCTAGGCATGGTACGTGTGTGAGCTTGCCGAGCTCCAAAGCCGCCACCAAGTTACGCCCATTATCACACACAACCATGCCTGGTTGCAGGTTGAGTGGCGAGAGCCATTGCTCGGTCTGGTGACTAATCCCCTGCAACAGCTCTGAGGCCGTGTGCTGTTTGTCCCCAAGGCAGATCAGCTTCAGCACGGCCTGTTGACGCTTCCCCACTGCAGTGCTACACTGCTTCCAGCTACCGGCTGATGGGTGAGTGGCGCTGCGCGCAGAGAATTCGGAGGTGGAAACGGAGGAGGAGGAGCCAATAACGTAGGTGCTGGCGGAAACCCTGATGGAGGTAGGGCCCGCAATCCTCGGCGTGGGTAGCACCTGTGCCATCCCAGGGTCCGAGTCGCTCCCAGCCTCCACGACATTCACCCAGTGTGCCGTCAGGGAAATGTAGCGTCCCTGGCCACAAGCACTTGTCCATGTGTCAGTCGTTAAGTGGACCTTCCCAGTAACTGCGTTGGTCAGGGCACGGGTGATGTTACGGGACACATGGTGGTGTAAGGCGGGGACGGCACACCGGGAAAAGTAGTGGCGGCTGGGGACTGCGTACCGAGGGACAGCTGCTGCCATCAGGCTGCGGAAGGACTCAGTCTCCACAAGCCTAAATGGCAGCATTTCGATGGCCAGTAATTTGGAAAGGTGTGAGGTTAGTGCTATGGCCTGTGGGTGGGTGGCTGGGTATTTTCGCTTGCGCTCAAATGCCTGGGGTAACGACATTTGGACGCTGTGCTGGGACAGGGAAGTGGATGTGGTCGCTGATGGTGCTTCAGATGGTACAGGTGCAGGGCGGGAGGTATGCGGGCCTGCGCCTTCGACAGACGATTGGCCGGCACCGAAAACAGGGGAAGAGGAGGCAGTGGTGTGGCCTGCAGACACAGATTGGCGATCCGGGCGTTCCTCCCACTTATTACGGTGCTTGGATGCCATGTGTCGGATCATGCTGGTGGTGGTGAGGTTTCTAGTGTTCATGCCTCGGCTCATTCTGGTGTTGCACAGGTTGCAAACTACAATTCTTTTGTCGTCCGCACTTTCCTTAAAAAAACGCCATACCGCGGAACACCTACCCCTTGGCAAGGGAGATTTACGCAAGGGGGTGCTCCGTGGAACATTTGCGGGCCGGTTTGGTGCGGTCCGCCTTCTTTCTGTAGCCACACCACTGCCTCTTCCAGCCTGTTGCGGTGCTGCAGATGGCTCACCCTCAGGACTGCTGTCATCGCTCGGCTCTCCACCTTCCCAGGTGGGGTCAGTCACCTCATCGTCCACCAAGTCCTCCTCCACTTCCTCACTCTGATCATCCTCCTCATGTCTTGATCCCACCACATACTCAGTCATTGACAACTGTATATCATCCTCCTCATCAAGGTCTTGAGACAGTAATAGTGGTTGATTTAATGGCAACTGTGTCTCATCATCATCATCATCCACTTCCTTTGACCTTAAATGCCGTTCACCTCTGTCATCTTCTTGTGATTGGGTACCCTCTAGAGGTTGTGAATCAGGGCACAAGATGTCATGTTCCTCTGCAAGCGTGCTTGGAGAGAGGTTCAAATTAAGGATTGGTGATGAGACGAGCTCCTCACTATATCCCAGTGTGGGATCACTTCTTTGACCAGATCCTCTATGGTGGGAGGAAGGATGATCAGGGTGAGGATTATGTTGACCAGACTCTTGGCTACTGAGAGTGGACTTGGTGGAAGACAGGGTGGTGCTTAACCGACTGGAAGCAGTATCAGCTGACATCCAACCGACCACCTGTTCGCAGTGGTCGGACCTCGAGAGTGATGTCCTGCGACGCCCTGTAAACTGAGACATGAAGCTAGGTATGGTGGATGTCTTTCTGTCTTGTGCTCTGGCACCAGGCACAGTTTCTACGCGTCCTGACCCGCGCCCTGAACTATCAGGATCACGTCCACTTCCCCGTCCCTTTTTACCCGCCTTCTTCATATTACGCGGAATATGTGCTGCAAATCTGCAACTTTGCACAGTAAACAGAATGTTCTTCTTAACTGCGGCTACGCACAGTGAATGGAATATGTGACTTTGATATTTTACACTTTGAACACTTAACAGAATGTTCTCCTAATATGCAACTTTGCACAGTAAACAGAATGTTCTTCTTAACTGCGGCTACGCACAGTGAATGGAATATGTGACTTTGATATTTTACAGTTTGAACACTTAACAGAATGTTCTCCTAATATGCAACTTTGCACAGTAAACAGAATGTTCTTCTTAACTGCGGCTACGCACAGTGAATGGAATATGTGACTTTGATATTTTACAGTTTGAACACTTAACAGAATGTTCTCCTAATATGCAACTTTGCACAGTAAACAGAATGTTCTTCTTAACTGCGGCTACGCACAGTGAATGGAATATGTGACTTTGATATTTTACAGTTTGAACACTTAACAGAATGTTCTCCTAATATGCAACTTTGCACAGTAAACAGAATGTTCTTCTTAACTGCGGCTACGCACAGTGAATGGAATATGTGACTTTGATATTTTACAGTTTGAACACTTAACAGAATGTTCTCCTAATATGCAACTTTGCACAGTAAACAGAATGTTCTTCTTAACTGCGGCTACGCACAGTGAATGGAATATGTGACTTTGATATTTTACAGTTTGAACACTTAACAGAATGTTCTCCTAATATGCAACTTTGCACAGTAAACAGAATGTTCTTCTTAACTGCGGCTACGCACAGTGAATGGAATATGTGACTTTGATATTTTACAGTTTGAACACTTAACAGAATGTTCTCCTAATATGCAACTTTGCACAGTAAACAGAATGTTATTCTTAACTGCGGCTACGCACAGTGAATGGAATATGTGACTTTGATATTTTACAGTTTGAACACTTAACAAAATGTTCTCCTAATATGCAACTTTGCACAGTAAACAGAATGTTCTTCTTAACTGCGGCTACGCACAGTGAATGGAATATGTGACTTTGATATTTTACAGTTTGAACACTTAACAGAATGTTCTCCTAATCTGAAACTTTGCACACTAAAAAGAATGTGCTGCTAATCTGCAACTTTGCACACTGAACAGAATGTGCTCTAATCTGCAACTTTGCACACTAAACAGAATGTGCTGCTAATCTGCGGCTAGGCACAGTGAACAGAATATGTGAAGTTTTTTTTTTTATATCTCTGCCCCCCCAAACAAAATTAACTGCTGCCCCCACACACAGTAGTCCTAAAAAGGACTTTTGGGTCTTTTTTTTTTTTTAAATCGCTTTTCTTCTCCCTACACTGACTTTCCTTTCCTATCCTCATCTCTCCCTGGCTAAGACTGAGCCGAACTCGCTGGTCAGGTGCTATACAGCACCCGATCACGGGTTCTGGCCAGCCAATCAGTGTAATGCCAGCAGCCAACATGGCTGCTGGCATTACACTGATGTCAGAGCCTCCCTGCACGTTTATTGGCTGCGCAGCAGCCGCGAAACGTGCGGGGAGGAGACCCGAACATGGCGGGCGAGCACATGCGGTACTCGTACGAGTACCGCCATGTGCCGAGCAGAGCGATGCTCGAGCCGAACCGAGCTTCGGCCGAGCATGCTCGCTCATCACTAGTTATCATACAACATTCTGCACCACTTAAGAATTCAAGAATTGGCAACACAAACTGGTGCACGTGTCACAACTGCATCAGCATGCCAACTGACATAGAGTCTGTGTGTTGCCATGAAATAGTGAATGCTCAGCAACATATTCCAGATGTTTCTCATTGTATAACTGACAACAAAGAATTTCATTCGCTCTGCCTTGATGTCCACAGCATAGACTTTCTGTACAGATTCATGGGTGCAACAAAGAACCGTCACAAAGATGCTGAATACAACAGGTACCTGTGCGAGAATTTTGTCAATATAAATATTATGTACAAGTGCACAAAGTCAATATAGGATTTGAATTAACAAAAAAAACACAATTCCTAATCTACGTGTTTCACACGTGCAAAGTGGTATTTGACTACTGTCACAATGCTTATGGTGAAGATTGTCCCTCTCTGTCACCGATTCATATAGTGTAGCTGTTGTGTGTGTTGTGAAGAATGTAAGTCTATTATTCATTTGTCTAATGATTGCTTTTGTTTTCAAAATAGGAATCTACGGAAAATTGCATATCGAGTGTTCACTACATGGGTGCATGATGTTCTCGGCGCCGGCAGGAGAAGACCTGTTCCATCATGTGCCGTGAGGTCTGTAAGGGAAGCTTTCCCTGATCCTGAGGGCATCTACTGTGGATTCAAACAGAACTCTGACTACAACGCTGCAGATATGGCAGTACATGTCACATATAACGTATAACCTTGTCCCAAAATAATTTGTAATACATTTGTAGATGGTATAAAGTATCACACGGAGACAAAACAGAACTCTGAAACCTTTATGCTTTGAGACACATTCGGATTCAAACTTCTCCCTTACCTCCCATTCTCCTGACGTCTCCCAGTCCAGGGATTGTAAAGGTGTACAAAGTGTGCCTCATTTGCAAGCATACTTTGCCCAACGTTCTTCTGTCTACATTACATTATAGATCAATAGAAGGGGAGGGAAGGGGGAACTTTCACTGGTAATATCTATCAAACCACAGGTGTTGCACTGATTGGGTTTGTGTACATGGAAATACTTTAGTATCCTCTACAAATCTATGACAGTATTTATGTGTTATGTTAGTAATGCAAAATTACAGTTATTTTATTTGTATCATTACTGCTGTCAGCAAAATACAGGTATTTTTTTTTACAACTTTGCCTCTCTCTTCTTTTGTACTGGAATGTATGTGTATGTATATGGAAACACAATCACGACACAATCATGTTAACATAATTTCGGTTTATTTATGTAATTTAACAATGGCAATACAATGTACATATTGCCCTTTATTTAACAACATTTGCATAGAAGGTTTTCCACAACCAAAATACAACACACAAAAATAAACACTGTGTACATGAAATCTGTGCTCTCTTATTTTTATTCCACATGACATGCCGCATTTCACGAATCAGGTGTAGTAGCTCTGCTCGTATGCGATCCTCCAAAACTGCAGGGAAAAAAAGAATATTTTTCAACTTTTGTGTGATTCCTAACATGCGCTTTGATGTATGTGTATGTAGGTGTGTACACATACATATATACCAATATCCAATGTAATAAAAAGGCTGAAAATTAGTCACGATGCAGTCATGGCCATGGTAATTGTAGATGCAAAATCCATCAAAGACAGTGCACAAGATGGTCCTTACAAAACAATTTATCCGTCTATTGGTAATATTACATACATTACATGTTTACTACAAGCAGGTTACAGGACCTATTTTATTTGTAAGACGACATTGTGCACTTGATGTTTAGTTTTCACCTCTACAGTTCAACCGGGCAACTACTTTTACATGTCACGTATAGTTATGGACTGCAGCTAGATACACACACCAAAAGGTTAATACACAGTGGAGACAATCATACAAACAGGAACACATGCATGCACACACAGATGTATATATTCTTATGCATTGATGCATAATCTACAAAGAAAAATAAACAATGTGTACAATTATAATAACAGTAAAAGACAGCAAACATGTTGCAAAGTATTCATATATGAACTATGTAATTAAAATTTTACACTCATCCATTACCTTCCATTTCCAAAACGAGAAGTATGTTGTTCTATGGCTTCACTTTTATTGGGTTTGTCAGTTGTGGCTATGTTTCTTGGTAGGGTTTCATTTTTTGAAGTCCAAGATGTTGTCAGTTCTTTAGTGCATATTCGCCAACCATCTCTGACAATATCCATTAGGTGATCATTGACCGTAGGGTCATAAATTTTGCGTATGCTCCACTGCTTCATGGCTTTTGTGAAAACAAGGTTGTATCTTTTGGATCCCAGAGGAAGATTAGATTTTCTTGGGAACCTAATTGTCGCTTGTTTTCTACCTACATTTCTATTATGGGACAGTACAGCCAATGTTGTTCTGGCCTCCATGGCATCCATTGTGAAATGATTCCTTTTTGGTCTAAATTGAAGTATCTTACTATGGAACACCTCTAAGTTCCCTGTGTGGCAAAATTTTTGAAGATGTACAATGTCTTTCAGTAGTTGTTTATCTGTTACCACACTTTTTAAACTCTCAAAAGGGGGATGACCATGATGAAGCCAGGTGCACAAACGTTCATCTTCATTTTGTATATCACCATGTGAACAGCCATGATAGAGGACTCCATCCTCCCAATAATGTTCATCACACACATGCTTCAAGAGTGACAACCATTTTTCTACTAGAAGTTCACTATTACCCTCACATGTTTTTGCACACCACCATAGGTGGTTAATAACTGGTTGTACCCATGGGGTTAGCGGTTTACAATCTTTTTTCTTACTGGCAGCCACTAATTTTCTTTTTAAACTTTTTGCAAAGTGCCATATGTCAAACTGATGTGAGATATCTGTATATTCGTCTCTCAATAGTTTTTTTATACTTGCATGTCGATCAGTGGCCAGTATTTGAACATCTAGGTTGTCCATTAGGAGTCCATCCAGACACATCTGAAATGCCTCTTTCTCTTGTCCCACTGAAGATTTTTTGTTTTGTAGTTGAAGTACTTTGAAATTCAAAATTTTATTACTTTTCATCTCCATCATGGAGTAAGTACAAAATTTTGCACTATGTCCAGGACTATCAAATTGGCCATCCCCAGACACACAGATTGCTGTATCTTTGAACTGTTCCTTTAATTGCTTATATTCATCCTGCCAGTGTACTTGTATTGATGGAAACAAAAATCTCCTTTGATATCTGTAGTAGTTATTTTTGGCTATTTGCTGTATTCCTATAATTTTAAATAAATCATACACCTTATTAAAATTAGAACCACTGCACAAAATTCCTGCAGAGACTAAATAATTTCCCATAGGCACTATTTTTACGTGGTTGACTCTCCCACAAGAGAAATGAATGACCACTGACACAGTGTCCAGTTACACTTAGGAAGGTTCCTAGACATTTTTTCTCAATTAATTCAATAGGCGATGAACATTGTACTTTGGCTTGGCATGGAACCTTGTACAGCAAACTGTCAATACAGCTATCAAAAACTATATATTTCTTTTCTTTGAAATGATCAATTGAAATGCCTTCAATTGTTTCGTCAGCCTCGCGTATCTCTGAAACACTAGGTCTGTATTCCTCATCAAAGTAATTTTGCTCTGTGTGTGTAGTTGTCTCCATTGCTGATGATTCCTCTTGGTTGTTGTCAAAACACATTACTGGAGACAAAGCTGATAGAGATGGTGTTCTTTGAATGTCCCTTGATTTGTGTAGTGATGAAGTAGAAGGAATGTGTTTCTGAGGTGTTGACATAACAATAGGCCTAAAATCAGGTATAGATGTGTACACTGGAGTAAAAGTAGCTCTTTGGATGATAGTAACAGGGTCAGTTTGAATACCAACGTTAACCCCGAAAACTGTTTTTTTTGTTTGTGAACCGCAAGACTGCATTCCACGTCTAGGATTGGACTGCACACTAATATGTCTTACAGAGTTGTCAGTTTGTGATCCAATATGTAATGGAATAGGTACAGAAGGAGTTCCGGTGGAAAATGCAGTGGTGGAAGGATAATCATCAGTTGTACTGGTAGGTCTGAATCTTTTCCTAGGAAGACCTATTTCACTTTTGTCAAGCAAAGAAGAATCTGATGAAGAAAAAATGTTAGGAATTGCATCGTTTTTCAGAAGAACCTTCGAACCTTTTATCTCATAACAGTGTGACATAAAATGCTTTGAACACATTCTATATAATCCAGTTTTCCTGCGCTGTAGAACTGTTTTAGCAAAGTCATCTATGTTACCAAAATCCTGTTTTGTTTGCAACAACCACATCCGTATGAGTTGAATATCATTAGGAAAATTATGTAGCGAAACATGGCCTTCTCTGACTTTTGCTCCAGTCCAGCTTGAGCAAGACTTGACTATACATTTAGGCATCTTGATGACATCTATCGGACAAAAAGAGAAACATTAACAGGAAACCCATTGAAAAAAATTATTAATGAAATCAAAAATAACAATGTATTGCAAAATATAAATGTTCTCAAATAATTGGAGACATACATAATTTGTCCCATAACACGACTGTCCAAGGTATTTGACATTTGCACGACACTATGTGGCAGAGAAAGGGTTACAAAGGCTTGAGAATTGCAACTGAATATGCCCATAACAATATGTAAACTGTCACAGAAGAAGATGTAAAATCATGTATAAAAGTATTGGTCTGTGTGACATGAGGACACAGCTTGCTACATTGTACATTAAATTGGGGGATTCCTTCAATCAGCAGTAAGAGCAGATACAAATGGTTACAACAGCTAAAAGTGTTACATACGCAGCACAGGGATGACCTCCAGCAGCTACTACAGTGTAAGTAACCTGGATTTTAAAACTTCGGGACTTTTATGAGAAATGTATTACATTCAATAAAATGTTTGAATGCCAGAGGGGTACAATGAGTGGAGTTCCCATTTGGCAGTCAAGGGTTTATACCTGTCACATTATTTATGTATAGCAATGTATATTTACAAGATTATGTGGTGTTGTCAATGTTTCTGTGTGTGTGTAATAGAGACATGCAGCGGAGGATTACATGTGTTTTATACTTGTGATGTTATGATACCTGAAGCAAAAAAATATGTTTTACATTCGATAAATTCTTTGACTGGCAGATGGGTAAAATGACTGTGTTGTCCATGTGCCAAACAAGGGTATGTACTTGTCACATAAATTATGTATAGCAATGTATATGTATAAGATTATATGCTATTGTCAGTGTTTCTGTGCAGAGGATTAAATCAGTGGCATAACTTTATGTAATCAGTAGACATGATTGCATTTGCTATACTGGGAGTGACAATAGTTTCAAGTAATCTTTCTATTTGACTTGTAAATCAGTTTGACAGCTACTGAATCAAAGCAAAGTTCATTGTGAAGGTGTTATAGTTTGGTAGTCTGCGGCTCTTTTAGACGCTGTAGGAGAGCAGAACTAGTAATTTTTTTTGTTCTTACATTTAATTAGTTTTACAAGTACAATGGTACAGTTCAGATGATGTATCCTTTGTATCACTGACCAAACGTCTGAAGAAACAATGCACTTTCATGCCTTGAGCCTCTGACACCTTACTGCAAAGGCTAAAGTTGGAGTGGAGAGGTGATAGAAATGCTACGAATGCAACAGCACTTGTTGAATGTAAAAGGGATTATGTAACAGCAGAGACTTTGTGACGGGATTAGTACAACTCACTGTATTTCAAGCATCTTTACTAGCCAAGCACAAACACCTACAGCTGTTGAGGACTAATATTCACATCCTCCTAACTGCAAGAAAGATAACTGTGACTATAAGAGTGGGGTAACTGAATGAGAAATGGGTAAATGTGTTTTTGCAAATGGGGTACTGCACATACAAAGACACCTACTAACACACTGACGCACATACAGATAAGCACACACAGACACACATACTAACACAGTGACGCACATACAGATAAGCACACACAGACACACATGGATGGATGTGATGAAGATTCAAGTAGGAAGGCAATGCATGAGAAAGGGTGGAGGGATGTGAGCTGGAATGGATAGGTGGCAGAGAGAGGATGACATAACTGTATTTTGATTGTGAACATATGGCAAGTTATAAGGCGTATGTACAAAGGGACAACAGGAGAAGGCTTACAGGAGACAAACAAAAAAACATGTCACAGAAATGAGTAATGAAAATGCCAAGAGATGTAACTGATAAGGCAAATGGATGATGACAAGGCATCAGAGAAGGTGGTGAGGTGTCAAGTGGAAGGGATATCATGTAAGAGAGGATGGAGATACGATACCCCTTCAACCTGATATGGCACCAACCTCTCTGATGCCTTGCCTTCCTCCCTTTGACTCGGCAGCGAAATATGGACACTTATTCAGTACTCCTTTGTCAGAGTAACTGCTTTGTCTCCTTGTGTAACCCTCCTCCAGTTACCCAATTATACATTTGCAGTATTGCTTGTCTGGGATGTCAATCAGCTGGGTAACCCTATGATCTTTATACTAGTTAGTCTTTACATTATAGACGATGTCCGTGAGTAGACTAGTATTTGGAGGTTGCCCATGACATCGCAACATCCAGTGTGACTGTGTACACATTGTGAATGAGGCATGCTGCAGAGCAAAGATAATTGTGATGGAAACTCCATGGTTGCAGTACCCTGCAACAGTGTTGCTTTACTGGGGTGTCAACAGAGGCATAAGCAACAATTTGTAGTACTGTATTCCGAGTGAGACAGCATTAGAAACACGTGAAACGTCAGCACAGCGGAAGAGAGTGGCAGTATATGGGTTGCAAGGCAACATACACGACAAGTGCTTGTAAGCCTTGGAAGCCTGTTGGGTAGTGAAAGGGTTAATCCCGATCGTGGATGCGTACAGTGAGTTTGGCAAGCATGGCTCATACTACAATGGAACGGACAAGTTGTCTACTTGTCTCCGTGACATTGCAATGCATTTAAAGTGGAAAGATACTTTTGGGTCAACTATGGGTACGTGGGAATGACATGCAACAACTGATTCACATAAGCGCCACAGGACCTCCTGCATACATTATAGCCGATGTCCGTGAGTAGACTAGTCATTGGAGGTTGCGCATGACATCGCAACATCCAGTGTGACTGTGTACACGTTGTGAATGAGGCATGCTGCAGCGCAAACATAATTGTGATGAAAACTCCATGGTTGCAGTATGCTGCAACAGTGTTGCTTTACCGGGGTGTCAACAGAAGCATAAGCAACAATTAGTAATACTGTATTCCCAGTAAGACAGCATTGGAAACACGTGAAACGTCAGCACAGCGGAAGAGAGTGGCAGTATATGGGTTGCAATGCAACATACAGGACAAGTGCTTGTAAGCCTTGGAAGCCTGTTGGGTAGTGAAAGGGTTAATCCCGATCGTGGATGCGTACAGTGAGTTTGGCAAGCATGGCTCATACTACAATGGAACCGACAAGTTGTATACATGTCTCCGTGACATCGCAATGCATTTCATGTTGGAAGATACTTTTTGGTCAACTATGGGTAAGCGGGAATGACATGCAACAACTGATTCACATAAGCGCCACAGGACAATGTCCTGTCCAGTGCCGCACGGCTAACAGTTTTGCCCCCCACGATTGTTGGACCACGAACATTTGTTACAGAACACCTATCTAGGGATGATGTGCTACAGACTCTGTCCGGAATTGGGTGACATAGGAAAAATCAATGTGGCCAGTGGATGGAGGTAGCACATGAATGTCGCCATTTGGGGTTTCATTGCGCAATGTTTCATGTGGCGATCGATAGAGCGCTGAAACGGTACATAGGGCTACAAGACATGGGCTACAAGACAGGCTCTCATACAGCTGACCGGAATACATACATATACATATACACATCGTAGAGCGCTGACAGTATGGGCAACAAGACAGGCTGCAGTACAGCTGACCGCAATACATATAGATATACATAAACATCGTAGATCGCTGACAGTATGGGCAACACACAGCCTACAGTACAGCTGACTGACATACATAGTTGTGTATTTTTTTTCTGCAAATCTATATAGCGCTGACATGGTATAGTACTTACATTATGGGCTACAAGACACACTACAATACAACTCCCCGGAATACACTGTTTGTTATATTTTTATATTTTTTCTGGTCTGGGCATCTGTGTAGCGCTTACATTATGGGCTACAATACAGCTCACAATAATACTTAGATAATTTCCTTCTTGTGGATCGCCCTTATGGTTTGTTGGGCGACATTCTGAAGTTGTGTTATGCATAAGTGAGGTATAAATGGTGAAAAATCAAATGTCACATGCATAATGAATGGATTACTTACAACACTTTAGTTCCCTCGCTGATTTGAATCTGCTTGCCCACAACTCCCTTGATCCTCTTCTGATCGCAATGAATGAGGCAGTGGCTTCTGGGATGCCTGCATATAGTCCCGGCTGCCGATGGGAGTGGATAGCCACTTTGTACAACCTACAAGTGGGCATGGTTTCAAGTTGCGAGACACAGCTATTTTGGCCATGAAGAGAATTCGTACAGTCCATGGACCGTAATCCAGATCTGTAACTTGGAGCTGTGACGTAAGTAAAAGGGGCTGGAGGGGGAAACTTTGCAACGCTATTCCTCCGAAACTATAGAAGGTACAGAACAAATACGTTGGGGCTTTACTTTATTACATTACAACACACAATATCAGATGTTACAAAAATGAAGTATTACTATCCCTTTAAGCCCTCAGAAAAAGTAATATTGTGGTGGAAATGTTGCAGTCATAGGAAACAGGCAAAAAAATGACTAGCAATGGCAAAAAAGGAGAAAACTTTTGTGAAAAAAAGCAAAAAATTTTTTTTTCGCTAAAAGTCATGCAGGAAATTCTTCTAACTTTTTGCCATCCCTATTAACACACCAGTGTGTATAAACATTTACCTACTTTTGTTTCTCTCCATTCCAGTAAAGGTCTGGATAACATCATAGCTGATAACGTTATCAAGAGTCTTAGCTCCGAATTTCTCCATAGAATTCAATGGGAAGCTGTTAGATAAAAGCACTAATAACACTTATGAAGTGCAGTGTAATTTAGACTAAATTTCTATACAATTTTCTGTTGTATACATGTGTTTATGTTGTTAATGTAGCTAACATCAGTCTTGTTCATTTGCAGGAACATAGTTTATATAGTTGGTAAAAGGCATTGTTGTTACCCTTGTTTCTATTGATTCCGGTTCCAATTATCTCCCAAGTGGGTAACAGAATTATTTCCTGATTCCAAAGGGCAACTGGATATGTACAATATGTATATCTGTATAACTATTGATATGATGTCATACATTGTATGCAATGCCTAAAAAGGAGTGCAGTAAATAAAATAAATGTCACAACAAATACAATAATTGGTGTTAAATTAAGTGTCACAGAACTAAAACAATAAGAAATGTATCCCTGCCCAAAGAGCTTACAGTCTAATGTGTAATAGGGGATCAAAAGAAAGGTATGAATGTGTTAATTTTGTACATGATGCTAGAACTCCAAAAGACAGGTTGAACTGAAGATTTAAAGATGGATGGGCCAGTTCTAGACATACAGGGAACGATATGAAATGCCAGAGGTAAGGAGTGGAAAGTGAAAAAAGGTTTGAGATGGAGGAGAATAATTGGAATAATTGATATTTCAAGAAGGTAGTTGTTGTGCTGAGTGGAGTAGTTCACCAGAAATCTAAGTAAAGCTGAAGGAAGAAATTAAGGGCAGACAGTTGAGTAGAGGGCTTTAAAGTTAAGAAAGGTGACTTTGCAGGTGATTCAGTGCTTACTAGAAAGTCATCTGAGAGAACTAAGGAAAACACGAACTTGTTTAGTTATTGGACATATAAAAAAACAGCAAGTAAGGGAAGTACAGAAGGAATAATTTCCTGAAGAGGGAAAGGGGTATGTATAGATGTGGGGCAAAAATTGCACTACATGCTTGCATTACCCCTACAAGAATAAAGAGTCCAAGAGGGGATCTGAGTCTTCCGTCACAGGGAAAATATATGAAGTGCGCCAGTTCCTCAACTGTAACTCTAGCTTTGTAGTGTATCTCCTCATGTGCCAATATGGCAAGCAGTATGTGGGGAGAACAACGCAAATGCTTAGAGTTAGGGTTGGGGAACATTTAAGAAATATAAAAAATAAAATGGATACCCATAGTGTCCCTAGACATTTTTTAGAAAATGTTGGAAATTTTTGGTGTGTATGGCTATTGAACAGGTGAAATTAGACAGAAGAGGTGGAGACAGGACCTTAATTTTAAGACAAAGAGAGACATATTGGATACACCAGTTAAAGACTTTGGCCCCTAAGGGTTTGAACATAGATTTGGATATAGTGGCTTTTATTTAACACAAGAGGATAGAATTAGGGTGCATAGTGTATTTGATAATGAAGGGGGTGGAGTAACAGTCTAAGTGGTGTAGTGTATTTTATAGATAGGATGTATGTGTATTCATACACACACATATTAGTTATAGTAGATTTTCATTTAAGTTGAAGTTTTTATTTTTATAATTTTTTTATATTTTACATTTTAGATACATATTAAGGAAGGGTCTTATGTACACGATTATGTAAAGAGTATGTAGTAAGAAGGGGGAGGCTCCGTTCCACTTGAGCTGGATGCCACCTGATAGGTGATGGGTATTTCAGTCCGGTGGAACAGTTGCCTCTGTATGCCCTGAGGAAGCAGACAGTGACGTCTGTGATATGTGTCGGCAGCTTGGAAGATTGAGTGTAACAGCACGCTAGGATATCTATACTCTAGTACAGGACTGGAGCAGAGGGAAAGAGAAGGGGTCAACGATTCAGCACTTATTCTTTATACTACACCCATTGGATAGCACAGGAGTGTGGAGGGGATAGATCCCAACTCCTATAGAGGTGATCACAGAGGCAACTGCTCCAAGCAGGTGGAAGTTACCATATACCGGTACCTGGAGGAGTCAGATAAGCGTTTGATATTATTTTATCCTGTAAGTGCATATATGTGTGGTGCACATGTTTTAAGTCATAATAAACTCTGCTTTTAGATGTCCTTGTTTTTGCGCTTCTATTGTAGATTTAGTTATTGGACAGTGTGGTGATTCATGCAGGTGAATTTAGGATAGATTACATATGGCAGAGGTAGAAAGCAAAGAGGTTGGTTAGTGGTAGGTTTCAGTAGAAGAGTTTTAGTAGTTGTCTGGACGAGGAGTTAGCTGATTTTTACAATATTAAGAAGGAAATGGTTCTAGCCAAGGAGTTAATGAAAGCAGAGAAGGGAAGGGAAGAATGAAACATGGCCCTTAGGCAGCATGCTGAGTCAGCTGGATGAATGTAATTTCCATTAACTGTGATGGCCAGATTTGGGAGGTGGAATGATAAGTTCAGTTTTTCACTTATTTGTCTTAAGACAGTGGAAAGTCATACAGCCAAGAGGCTGAAATCAGCAACTGAAAAGATGTAGAGATGGACACATCATCAGCATATAGATGATACTTGAAGCCAACTTGATTAATATGATCACACAATGAAAAAGCATACAGGGAGAAAAGTTGAAGACTCAGAATAGAACCATGAGGCAGCCCATAAAGAAAAGATGGAATGGCACTCGTTTGCAGACTTAAAGTATTAGATAAAAGCAATTTATTCGAACTACATATGGCAAACAGACACAACGAATTCACCTTATCTCACATCTAACGCATTTCGCACAACATGGTGCTTACTCATAGATGAGAAGTCCAGTGTGAATTGGCACCGAGTGAGGACTGTGGAGAAATCGGTGAGATGCATAACAATTATTATTTTTACTATTTCTGATCTATAGATTAGTGCCGCTAAATTTGTAATTACCATGAGGCAGCCCTACAGACAAAGGGACTGCTGAGGAGGCAATATTTCCTGAAAAAAAGATAAAAGAAATGTTGTGAGAGAAGTAAGGAAGTAGCTTATTTGATGAAACCAGTATTGTGGAGAAAAGAAGAGACTAGTCAGCAGTACCAAAAACAGAGTGTAAGTCAAGTAGGATGGGAATAGAGAAATGTCCTTTGGATTAAGCAACCTGGAGATTGTTTACCAATTTACAGAGGACTGTCTCATTTGAGTTTTCTTACTGAAATCCAGGACCCTATCAGAAAATGATGGCAGATGATGTTGTTGTTGTTATTCTGGTGTTGTCATTCTGGGCTGGTGTTGGGTTGCCCGAACAGTCATTTTGGTGTGGGATTTTGAGGAGCATTGTTCTCATCATTGTTTGGAATGGACGAAGGGACTAATTTAATGTTGTCAATACACCCCTCATGTTAAAACAATGAAATGTAGGGTTTGATCTTTTAATTCCCTCCTGTATTTTGTTGATTCCTTTTATGTTTTTGAATGTTTTTATCATATTCCCGCTCTCTCTTATCTTCACCAAGCTACGAATGTTCAGATCCTTTAGTCTGTAAATCATTTAAATTTTATTAGCCCATCTCTGAACTTTCTGCAGAATATCTATATCCTTGTGAAGATGGGGTCACCAGTACTGTACACAATACTGTAAGGGCTTGGTCCAGTTCAAGCTGGTAAAAGCAACCATAGGGCTTTTTGTGTGTCTGTACACACAGAGTTATATCGATGGAATTCAATTACACTACCAACATGAAGTACAATGAACGTTGGCAGCCAGAACATGACTTTTGGCTCAATATTTGTTGAAGCTGTTTGCTCTTACAACACATTCTAAATAGAGTGAATAATGGGAGAATCAAAGGAGACAAGCTTACATCGATGTTTGACACAGTGTCAAACATCAAGAGTGAGCTAACAAGAGTGACCCTCCCCCCCACCTCCCAAGTACTAACCCTGGCCCTACACTACACCTAACATTAATAATAAAACTTAAAAATACTAGGCCTAACAATATCTTGTGACCCATACCCCAAAGCTGTAACACTTACCTGGAAATCTTCTACACCTCTAATTTGTTTTCTGTATGCTTCTTTCTTCTTTTTTCCTCTTCTTCTTTAAAGTGCCTTGTGCCCCTATAAAATAAGAATAACCAGTGATTTCAATGCCCCCTTTAAAGTCCTGCCACTGTTAGCAGAACAAAAAAAGAAAATCCCCATTTCTTTTTATATGGCCAGTCTCTGTTCAAAATTGTTCCCACGCTTCCATTGGCTGGGATGTAGGGTTACTCAGGGCACAGGTGATAGATATCTATAGATAGATAGATTTACTACACAAAACATATATTTCCCCACTATATGAAAGTCTATGGGTCTGATTTCCTACATAGGTTTGTGCCAGCATAGCATTAAAGCATCAGAATATTATATCTGTAAAATCAGGCTGCAATAAATCTAGTGATGGCCATTTGGCCAGTGCATATAATCTATCATACTAATTTTCGCTGGAATGGATTTATTGTGGAAAACAATATAAACATAGAAGGTTGTAAGTTGTGTCAAGTCAGTGGTGTTTGGAAGCAGCTTTAGTAGAATTCACTATTGGCATTTGACCAATTACGTGAGGTTTATTTGTTTTCTAGATACATTATCAGATGTATCATGTGAGCTATTGTGAATATCTAGCTTGTAATTTACAATTCATTTTTGTGTTTCTCCACAAAGTGTATGGTTAGAGTTAGAACCATTTGCTGACATAATCCTATGTACCCAGAACTAATTTTTTGAATACACTAAATTTTTTTATACTACAGCATGTTTGTCTGTGTGTTCAGACTAATCTCCTGGCACAAGAACATGTGCAAGGAGGTAGGGATGGTTAGGAAAACATGTGAATATTTAGATACATAGTGGGGTGAAGTTGGTGATCTATCAGAGAATTAGTAGGGGGGGGATTTCTATCTTGTCAAGTGTCCATTTGTTTGCCACTCTCTTGCACTTCCTGAGGCTTCAGCGCTTCCTTCCTCATCATTGGCTATCTTAACCAATTTAAGCTTCCTATTTCCTGTGCCTGTTGCCTATTCTATGAGCTACCTTCTGAGTAAATGTTTTCCTGAGATATTCCTGCTTTTGTTGGCAAAATTTTAACTTGTATGACTTCTCTGGTAGCCTCTCCAGTGGTGTACCTTTGCCTCCGCTGACTGCCTCCTGGCTTCAATCTTAGCTTGTACAACCTCTAGACTCTCTTCTCTGACTGTGTACTTCACTTCTAGTGACTGACTTTCCAGCTTTGACATCAGCTTGCTCACCTCTCCATCTCCACTGACTGACTTCCTAACTTAGACCCCTGCTTGTCTTACTCTTGAGTCTTCTGCCTTTTGTGGCTTTCCCAGCAAAGTTCTTCATCCTCTGCAGTCCCAGTGAATGAATGACAATCTGTGGCTTTCCCAGCAAGGTCAAACCATCCACTGCAGTCCCTACAAAGGCAAACAACATCTGTGGCTTTCCCAGCAAAAGTCCAATATCCTCTGCAGTCCTGGTAAGGCCTTCATCTTTGGCATTCCCAGTGAGGTCCTTCATCTTCTGCAGTCCTGGCAAGGTTTCCACTTTCCACTCCTGTGAATCTGGCTTCCTCACCTCTCAGTCTAATCTGCATTAGGGTCCTGCTGCCGATCCTCTCATGGTTCCTTGAGTACTTATCCTCACCTGAACCCCAGCTTAACAAGGGTGAACATTTTAATCTCTCAGCTATGGCTACAGCAAGGGTGATCAAGGTCTGTCTACAATCTCTAGCTTTGTTCCCCAGCTTTGTACTCTAGCCATCAGGAAGGGCACAAGGCATCTCCACTGTCTGCAGACATCAGAAACTTGTCATGTACTGACCTTTTTTAGACACCAGAAAGAATGAGGTATGGATGTGGAAAGGGGATCTACTGATTTGCTCCCTCTTGGAAACTTAATATATATATATATATATATATATATATATATATATATATATATATACTAGCAATATGTGACGGCGTTGCCCGTCATTGTAGTAGGGTATGTGTTACGTAGCATTTTTTGTTTGAAATGTTGTAGGTGGCATGTTGAAGGTATTTTGTAAGAATTTTTTGTGTTTGTTTGTATTGTACATTTCATTTAGCTGTACTGACTGATGTTTTTTGTGTACTGTGTGAAGCAGAAAGAATCATATTGCACACATACATAGACACACACAGATACAGTGACATATACAGACAATGATCATACATACACACGTACATACATGTGTATACACACACACACACACATACAGATATTATTACGGTCCTGTAAGTGCCAGAGGGGTAGGCAAGACATTGCTCATTGTGTTGCTTAATCCTCTGGCACTGAAAGGGTTAACCAGCTGTCCCAGTATGTAGCGACAGTCATGGAGTCCACAGTCCCTGAAGTGGACTCTGTACATGCACACTCAGAGGCTGCCAGACAACCGCCGGCCCGGCTCCCTGGTCAGGAAGACACCTCCTGCCCCAGGCCTCGGCCAAGAGCGTTACTAGGGACGCAGCCCGGGCACCGAGAGCGGGAACTGAGGAGGGATGGAGTGTGTGGTTGGAGCAGGGATGGTGTGTGTTGTTGGAGCAGCAATAGTGCGGCATGTATATTTTTTGTGCCAGGGTACTTACACAATGCAGGCGTGTGACAGCGGGCAGAGAGAGGCGGTGAAGAAGCTTGTGTGTAAGAGTGTGTACTACAGAGTGGCCCCAGCATGGTCTGTCTCCAGCACCTCAGCCACAGGTAATAGTTTCATCCAGCTGCTGCTTGTAGAGAGCTCCTTGAAGAGCCGCATGACCGGGCTGTTGCGGGGTGGAGTGTTGTGCTTCATGAAGGGGGAACATGAAGGATTTGGTACTGGGCCTGCCTGCCTCCGAGCTACATGAAGCAGCTGGACTTCCTGCAGCAGAAGCACATTGTGCTTCTGAAAGCATTGTTGTGTTGCGGATATGTGTGCGGCTTGTGTGTGAGTCTGTGGTGTAGGAGCGAGTGGCAGCCATTTTTTTTTTCAGTCACTTGGATAGTGGTGGGCGGGCTGGACAGTGGGGGCAGGCCAACTCCCTGCATGATTTAAGGGGATAGTAATGTTTCATAATAAAAGCAGCTGTAATTAACCATCATAGTATTTGGACTTTGGAGAGTGTTATTTCAATTCTGTCAGAGTTGTAGTTCTAGAGTAATTCAATGCCAAAGTGTCCCCCTCCCGCCCCTTTTACTGATGTCACACTGCTCAGCCAGATCAGAAGGGAGGTGCCCAGTTAGACTGCAGAGAGGGACAATCTTCAGTTAAGATAAGGGAAAAACCTGAAAAACTTGTCTAGGGAGGCAGCGCTTTCATTGTTCTCACTGTAAGAAGAGTGTCCCCTTCTGTTATCTGTCTGGTATATGGACTGCATTCCACATCTGAGAAGAGACGGCTTACACTAGGTAAAAGGGGAGGGAGGGAGAAACTTTGCTTGTGAATATCTCTTAAACCATAAATGTTTGAGAGATAAGACTTATATCATTCTTCATTTTTTTAATGCCTACAAAATAAAATAAAGTTAAAATGAAGTATTACTATCCCTTTAAATCACTCCTCCATTGAATCACCCAATGGGAACAGTAACTCCTTACTTAAGCTGAGGTAACATAACAATATAACACACAGTGGCTCTTCAGTTGAGGCAACGTAGCAATATGCTGAGAGATCAAATAGAAAGTGGTGTTTGAGGCTTGCCCTCTGTAACATACAGCAAAGCATCTCTCTCCCTTTAAGAAGAAAGGGCGGGAATCAGGAAGCAGAAGTGGAGGAGTGACAGTTGAAAACAGACAGTTAAGTGAGGTGACTGAAGAGATGAAAAGAGTTAACCCTTTGAGTGCCAGAGGAGTACACAAAGCATTGCAAAGCAATGTGTTGCATACCCCTCTGGCACTGAAAGGGTTAAATAAGAGTTGCTATTAAGTTTATCCCTGAGCTTGTATTTTATGGAAACATTACACCCTCGTACTGAAACAGAGTGTATGGAGAGGTACAATTATCTGTGGGAGGTGACACACGGTGTATGGAGGGTTACAGTTATCTGTGGGAGGTGACACAGAGTGTATGGAGGGTTACAGTTATCTGTGGGAGGTGACACAGTGTGTATGGAGGGTTACAGTTATCTGTGGGAGGTGAAACAGTGTGTTTGTGGGGTCATGATCCAGAGTGACAGTGTGAGTAGACCAGGAGAAGTTATTGATATCCCCTACTTCAGGATCAAGTGGCAGCTATATTT
This sequence comes from Rhinophrynus dorsalis, assembly GCA_037306005.1. Lineage (NCBI taxonomy): Eukaryota > Metazoa > Chordata > Amphibia > Anura > Rhinophrynidae > Rhinophrynus > Rhinophrynus dorsalis. The sequence goes on along the minus strand of CM074719.1, from coordinate 518,351,299 downwards.
TTTTGTCAGTTGGATAGTGGTGGGCGGGCTGGAGGGGGCGGGCCAACTCCCTGTATGATAAACACACCCCCACTGAATCACCCAATGGGAGCAGTAATGTCCCCATTGAATCACCCAATGGGAGTTGTGTCTCCTAATGAGACATAAATTATGTAATGAGACATTCTGTTCAATGCGAGTTTCTTTTCTGAGGAGACATAAATTATGTTCTGTGTGTGGGGTACCATAAATTATGCAATGAGGCTTATTCTTTTATATATATAGATATATATATATATAATTTTGATTTACCATTCCTGCTATGCTAATAAGGAGAAAAGCAGAGTTATCCTTAGATCTACTACATTTGCAATGTGACACCCTATGTTGCCAATGAAGTTGTGTGTATATGTGGCCCTGCAGGCATCATACTAGAGTAGCATGTGTATCTTGCACATCATATTCAGCACTGGTTGTTTTCTATCATAGTACTATACTAGGCAGGAATATATGGATATTCTTGCTTCGCTATAAGCATTTAATCTAATACCTAGGCTAACCTAAAACCTAACTGGTTTTCCAATGCTGATATGGATAAAGATGTTGATTAATAATATAAATTTCATTTATGAGTGTCTTGAATTATCATATAATACATAACAGCTGCGATTTCCAAATACTGTGATCATATGCCAACTATATAGTAATATAAGTTCTGTGTTTATAACATTCTGTCCTCAAAGATGCAAATTGCTGTCTATTATTCGTAGCTGAGCACCTGTGATCCTAGTTTCTAGTTAACAAACTGTACTCAATCAGAAATCCATGGCCTTTATATCTGAGAACTATGATAATGAAATCTATAGATTTATACCTCAGTTATCTTCAGACAATTATCTCACTTCCCTGAAAAATAGAAAACACATCATATCCATAATTATGTTCTGTGATTTAAATAGTAAAACATTTGTGACTGGAAGAGTTGTTGAGAAGATTAATATTAGCATTTCTAGAAAAGGTTCAGTACACTGCTGGAAATAAGTCAGGGGTTATAACATTCAGTTCTCATGGATCTATCAATGCTGAGATGTATTCCAACCTCTGAACATGTGAGATAGAGGAATATTTGTGTCTTTTTAACCACCTTTCATCCAAAATCCTATTAGAGCACCTGAACTACACGTCTCCAAGTGAATTAAATGTTATAAAATTATTCATTTGTTATGTTCTCACTCAAACAAATAAAACAGGGCAATTAACTGTTCTATTAACAATAACTATGTGCCTACCTTGTGGTTTGTTGATGACATCACAACTGATACATAGTTTATAAGACAATAACATTACTTGCCTTTGTAGTTATCACCTGGGCACACACCAGTGTCCTATTTGTACTCACTACCTCTTTCAAGTATCCAGTAATAGCCATTTGTTCACCGGCTTGTAAGTAGAGACAGTAACCTCTGTCCCAGGGGTTAACCGGCAATTCTTTCCCTCTGTGCTCGGTCCGAATATATGAACCAGCGGTGGCAGAAATTGATCATGGCCTAGAACCTCTGAGATACGTGAATGTTACACGATCCTCAGGGACATAGAATAGGCACCTTCCATCCTGGCTCATTGGTCATACTCTATGCTCTTCCCATATTACATTGGTTAGTCCTAGAGTACTTCAGATAGTCAGGGTGGTGACAAATACAATGTTGCAAGGGCTAATTAGAAGTTAGTGACAGCTCTTGGCAGCACGCCATACTTACATGTGCTTGCTGTGAGAACTCAAAGGCTTCTACAGCCTAGGACTCACGAGTGATTGGCAGTGCATGGGTGGCTCATACAGAGCCACTAAGGAAGTTAGTCCTCTATCCATAAACTAAGAGCCCACTAGATATGGGTTTACTTTTAAATGAACACACGTGATAGAGCGTGCAATCAAATTACAGAAATGAGAATCTCGCAGTGCATGGGAATAAATGTTCTTCTTTTTAAATATATTAATAAAAGTTTTGGAAGCCCTTTTCCCTTATACTTAAGAATGAGTACTGAACTGGTTACTTTGATGACAGGTACTATATCCCTATATGGTGATATTTAGATGAGTTGATTGATAAATGGGGATATTTAAGACGTCATATTTTTCTTCTTTGTGAGTGTATATATTACATATAACCTGCAGTGCAAACACATTGTCTTGAATATCCCTATTTCTTTAGGATTTAATAGAACATACAGGCAGTTTTGTAATTATATTCAAAATAAATTACAATTTTAAAGCAACTGGGTACTGTACTTACCAATTAAGACAACTTAATTAATAATGAAATCCTTAAATCCTTGGATGCTAGAAAGGACTCCAACAGACTGTGACCCAATGAGGTTGAATAGGTTAAAATCTAGACAAAGAATAGCTCACAGCTTAACTCACCATAATGTATACATATAATTAATGAAATTTTAAATAAGATAAATAAAGTAGTGTATAGATAGCAGCAAGGAATGAGAGGGTTCTCCAGTCCCCCAAGTAATAGGCCAAAACCTACAGTGCAAGCACAAGACAAAAAGACAAACCTGCGCTCTGCCATACAAAGTGCAAATGTGTGCCCTGCATTGGACATATTTAAAGGGGATGTATCCTCTTATGACATTTTTTTACCATAGCTTTTGTTAATAATGTAGTAATAGGAAAGCTGTTTTTTTTTAATATAAGTACTTTAAAAGATATTGCTTGTTGAAGCTTTGATGATCAGCATAATGTACCATGCTGATTCTTCAGCAAAGCTCTTCTTGACTGCCTAATCTCCTCCCACCTCCCTCCCAGCTGCCCCAGGGAGTGCGTTCATGCTTTCCTTTGGTGTGCAGTGTGCGTTATATCAAGCTCTGGTTAGCATTATTCTGAGGCAGCTGGGTGGAAGGTAGAAGGAGAAGGGCTGTGCTGTGCACGTTATGCGGAAGTGCAAAGCACAGAACATATAATATCTTTGAAAGTACTTACATTAAAAAAACAACTCTCCTATTACTAAGTTATTAACAAAAGCCTAAGTAAAAAAAAGTTATAAGGTGATACATCCCCTTTAATACCACTGTCTTAGTAAATATGAGGATTTAGTTTCATAATTTGGCCAAACCATATTTAAGCTTACCAACCCTGTCAAAGTACCTCAGTATTTGATATGTACAAATCTAATGTACGTGAAAAACTCCATCTAAGTTTAAAAATAAGTCCTGAAGAAATGTTGCAATGATAGTATACGTGTAGGTTAAAATCTAGCCTGTTTTGTGTTCTTGATAACTGGACTTATTTTCTCGTGTTATAGATGTGTATTACCTTTGCCAAAAGGGGGATCATGAAACCTCCCTACTTGTGGATGTAGCGGTCCAGATGGGTGACTATCTACAATACTCTGGTATTGCTAACCTCCAGGGCATGGGCCACATAATACATGTGTATAGCAGCATAATAACATTAATTTGGGCACCAGTGGTTTTCATTGCATCAAAAATAACTTCCTAATCCATAACCCCATGAAACCCTTAAATGGACCCTGGCTTTGTAACAAGGCTATAAGGTATAAAATGAAAGTAACATTTTTATGACATGGGTAACTTTCAAAAGAGCTTTCAAAATCGCCTATATTTATATTATCCATTCCTTATGTAAAATTATACTTCACAAGATATTTTGCTTTATGTATTTGTCAGCATTTGCATATTAGTCATTGCTTCCTGGTTAGGAGAGTCAGTTGGAAGGGAAAGCAGAATGTTAGTATCTGAGACACCAGGCTGTTTCAGTCAGTGCTGCCGAATCTGCATAGACTGTAAGCTCTCACAAGCAGGGCCCCCTGATCCTTCTGTTCTCCACATCTGATTGTACTATTTAAAGGGGCCCTACCACCCCACAAAAACTTTATCTGAATCCAGTCCCCGTCTGGCAACTAGCTGCTTAGTAGCGCTAGTCGCCAGAATTATTACCTGGTTTAACAGATTTTAAACTTGTTCGGAGGCTGACAGTAGCAGGAAGCACGGACATCTTGCCATAGTGACGTCCGTGCGCCTGCGCTGTCAGTCCCTTTTGGAGCCAGCGTGAGTGAGGCGACGCAAGACTGCATCGCATGAAGCTGTGAGATAGCGTCCGGTTAATGCAATGCGTTGCGTACCCCTCTGACTCTCAAAGGGTTAACATTACCCGGACCTTTGCCCGTGTACACAGGCTTATACACTAGCAATAATAATAAAATGACAATTATATAAGGTTAAACATCTTGTAAATGATAATTTTACACAAAGAATTGCTAATATTTTGAAAATACTTTCAGTATCACCCGAATCATTATAAAATGTTAGTTATACTTTGAAGAACAAACAAAAACATGTCCCAAGACAACACCATTACACATTACATTTTAATTAAATTAACAAAGATTAAACATGATTTTATTTTGTCGTGTGAAAGCTTTAACCCTTTTGCAATGCTGTTTACACCCCTCTGGTACATAAGGTGTTCATGAATTATATTCAAACTTTCATTCTAAAACGAATACCCAAGGAAAGGCTAATTTGCTTCACATCACAATCTCCATAAAGGACACAGAAATACAGACTGTTCCTTTACCACAAACTCACAAACTGACCTACATACCTCTGGTATGACAGATACCAACCCACAGATATAAAACACTCTATTGTTTAAAGCAAACATACAGAATATAAGTACATTTACCCAGGTATAACAGACAGAGATCATCAATTTAAAATGTTCAGAAGGGACTTAAATGATAAATCAAAGTTACCAGCTAAGAGTGACAGAAAAAGGGTAACCAAAATACTTGTGTTAAACAAACAGGTATACTTTGTGTTGTTGTCATCTAAGTCCTCAAGCTGTAAATGGTGAATTAAAAATCTACAATCAGCCATGTATAATCATGATGGACTACAAGGAACCATATGCACAAACCAACTGCACTGTACAAACACTCATAATTGCCATTGATTTAAATGGGACTTTTAACCCATTCATTGTTCAAAGCCTCAGTTAAATCAATGGGGATTTTACTTGTCCCCTAGTGTTTGGCCCAGCTATTACTCTAGTTGTTGTTGGTACATGAGCCTCAATATAATCTTTTGAACTGCAATGCAATAGATTCCTCTTTGGAACTCAAAGGGTAAAGCATTAGCCTCTAGAGAGGTCCTGATTCTGACACTGAAGTGTGTAACAACACTTCCTAATAGAGGAGATTGGGATCACAACTGACACCACCTGTGACACCAGTGAAGACAGTATATATTACATGTTCCCCGCATAGCTTAGTTGGAGCTGTGCTTCTATAAGGTCATGTGCACAGTGAGAGAAAGGGGCAATTCTGGGGCAAACCAAATGTTCCCATTTGGGAGAAATAACAACTCTTATTCATTTAAATGTAAAGACCTATTTAATTAAAGGAAATTTGGGGACTTTTATTTTACCTCTATGGTGCTGTTAGTTTGCCACAGAATTTTTCATCTTCTCCTTTGTATATGTTTATTATTTACATCCTCTTTGCACTAGTTTGGTTAGAGCAGGAATCTTAACCCTTTAGTGACACATGACATGCCATGACTATCTCTCCGGTTCCAGCACTTAAAGGGATAGTAATATTTCACAAAAACAGCAGCTTCAATTAATGTTCATAGTATTTGGGCCATGGAGAGTATTATTTCAATACTGTCAGAGTTGTAGTTCTAGAGTGATAAAATATTCTCCTCCCGCCCCTTGTACCTATTGTAAACATCACCCCTCAGAAGTGGAATCTAGTCCTGGGACCAGACAGATATCAGCAAGGGGAAATCTTCTTACTGAGGGCATAAGGAAAACCCTGCCCCTCTTGACAGGTTTTTCAGGCTTTTCCTTATGCTCACTGAAGATTGTCCCTGTCTGCTATCCATCCATCCAGACAGCCTTGCTGCTCTGAGGTGAGCAGTGTTACATAAGTAAAAGGGGTGGGAGGGGATACTTTATTATTCAATTACTATTTAACTACAACTCCTAATCACTATTGAAATAACCAAAGCATAATGTTTCCACCTCCATGTTCGATGGTGGGGATGGTGTTCTTGGGGTCATAGGCAGCATTCCTCCTCCTCCAAACACGACGAGTTCAGTTGATGCCAAAGAGCTCGATTTTGATCTCTTCTGACCACAACACTTTCACCCAGTTCTCCTCTGAATCATTCAGATGTTCATTGGCAAACTTCAGTCTGGCCTGTACATGTGCTTTCTTGAGCAGAGGGACCATGCGGGTGCTGCAGGATTTCAGTCCTTCACGGCGTAGTGTGTTACCAATTGTTTTCTTGGTGACTATGGTCCCAGATGCCTTGAGATCATTGACAAGATCCTCCCATGTAGTTCTGGGCTGATTCCTTACCATTCTCATGATCACTGAAACTCCACAAGGTGAGTTCTTGCATGGAGCCCCAGACCGAGGGAGATTGACAGTTATTTTGTGTTTCTTCCATTCGCGAAAAATTGCACCAACTGTTGTCACCGTCTCACCAAGCTGCTTGGCAATGGTCTTGTAGCCCATTCCAGCCTTGTGTAGGCCTACAATCTTGTCCCTGACATCCTTGGACAGCTCTTTGGTCTTGGCCATGGTGGAGAGTTTGGAATCTGATTGATTGATTGCGTCTGTGGACAGGTGTCTTTTATACAGGTAACAAGCTGAGATTAGAAGCACTCCCTTTAAGAGAGTGATCCTAATCTCAGCTTGTTACCTGTATAAAAGACACATGGGAACCTGAAATCTTGCTCATTGATAGGAGGTAAAATACTTATTTCACCCAGTAAAATGCAAATCAATTTATAACTTTTTTGAAATGCATTTTTCTGGATTTTTTTGTTGTTATTCTGTCTCTCATTGTTCAAATAAACCTACCATTAAAATTATAGACTGATCATTTCTTTGTCAGTGGGCAAACGTACAAAATCAGCAGGGGATCAAATAATTTTTTTCCCTAACTGTACTATGAAGATTAACTGGAGCTGCTTTTATTGTGAAACATTACTATCCCTTTAAGGACCAGTGCCTGTCATGGCACGTCATGAAATTCTGGGATAGCAGCGTGGCAGCACACCACGCTACCATCCTAATGCATTGAAAAAAAGAAAAAAAAAAGCTCTGTGGTCCTTAACAGCCAGATTGGGCAGTTGTTTCCTAAAGGGCCAGGCCAGTGCAGCTTTTAGGGGTCATCTCAGTTTTTACGCTGATGTGACATTTTAGTGCCTCCATAAGTATTTGGACAATGACTCAAGTTGTGTTGTTTTGGCTCTGTACTGCAGCACATTGGATTTGAAATGAAAGTGACTAAAAGCATAACACGCAGACTGTCAATTTTAATTTGAGGATATTTACATCAATAAACCATGTAGGAATTACAACACATTTCAGTTTACCAAAGGTAATTGGACAAATAACATAAGCTGAAACAAAATCATCATATTTAGTACTTTGTTGCAAATCTTTTGCAATCGATGACCCATAGATATCCCCAGACGTTGGACCCTGGTGATGCTCTGCCAAGCATGTTCTGTAGCAATCTTCAATACCTGTATGTTTTGGGACATTTTTCCCATCAGTCTTATCTTCAGTAAGTGAAAAGCATGCTCAGTTGAATTCAGATCAGGTGACTTGCTTGGCAGGTCAAGAACATTCCACGTTTGACATTTGAAAACTACTCTGTTGCTTTAGCAGTTTGGGATTTTTGTCCTGTTGCAAGGTGAAGTCCCTTCCAATGAGATTTGAGACATTTGGTTGGATCTAAGTAGATAAGATGTGTATACCTGCTTCATAATGCATCCTGCTGCTGTCAACAGTTACATATCAATAAAAACAAATGAGTAAGTATCAATGGCAGTCATAAATGCCCAAGCCATAACATTACCTCAATTATGTTTAACAGATAAGGTTATATACTTTGATTCAAGGGCAGCTCCTTTCTTTCCCCAAACTTTCCTCTTTCCATCACTATAGTACAGGTTAATCTTTCTCATCTGCCCATAACTCTAGGTACAGTAGGTTTTATTTAACTGTAACATAGCCTCTCTGTTCTTGGGACTTACCAGTCATTTGCATGTTCATACTGCAGATTGTTCTTGAGATGTTTGCCAGTTCAATAAGATTTTTTCTTCGCAAATCCATGCATTCCTCGGTCATCTACTACAGTGGTTTTCCTACAAGGTCTTCTACTATTGCAAAGCTTACCTGTGCATTCTTACTTCTTAACAGTTTAAACCAAGTTGATATTGACACACCTAATGTTTTGGCTATGCCTCTAATCGATGGCCTGCTTTATTGGCATTAACATTTCTTTGATTCTCATGTTGAGAAACAAAAGCAATAGATTCCAAATGCAAATGTCACGCAAAAAACCATGCTGGACCTTTGTTACTTCTCTTGTGCATGAACTAATGAGGCAATGACACACAATGGCCAAGAAAAGCTGAGTAGCCAATTGTCAAATAACTTTTAGTCCCCTAACATGGAGGGACTATGTATAAAAAGAGCTGTAAAGAGCTTCACAGATTATGGAAGAAATAACCTAAAATTAAAGGTGACAGTGTGCACTTTATTGTCTTAGTCAGGGCTGTCCGAGTTGAGTCCTTAGGGGCCACCAACAGTACAGAAATTAAGGATTTCCCTGATTAAGCACAGGTGAGTCATTTGAAATCAGTGAGCCACTGATTAATTCACCTGTGCCTAAATCAGGGAAATCCTAACATCCTGGCCTGTTGGTGGCCCTCAAGGACAGAACTTGGATTGCCCTGGTCTCAGTCATTGCTTCTCTTCAAATAGAACATGTTGGAGCTCAGATCCAAAACAACACAACTTGTGTCACTGTCCAAATATTATGGATTGCACTGTAAAATGGAGTAATTCTGGGCAAACCAAATATACCACAGAAAACACTTAGAAATTCCCTTTGGTTGAAATGGGTATTTTAATGCATTGTATGCTAGAGATGCTACATAAGTAACATAATAACATAGTAAATTAGGTTGAAAAAAAGACACAAGTCCATCAAGTTCAACCTTCGCTTCATACCTCAGTAACTAAGAATTTTATAGCTTTCCTGCTACCAATTAAATTAGTCTTTATCAGACCTTCCTGATCTGCCTACTGATAAACAGTATAACTCTGTATGTTCCCTTTTGAAAGAAATGTATCTAATCTTCTCTTAAATGTGTCCATTGTATCTGCCATAACTACCTCCCTGGGCAATGAATTCCACAATTTGACAGACCTTACCGTAAAAAAACCCTTCCTCTGCTGAAGTTTAAACCTCCTTTCCTCTAATCTCAAGAGGTGTCCCCTGGTCACCTGAGCAGGCCTTGGAATAAATAGCTCACCGCAGAGATCCTTGTATTGACCTCTCATATACTTGTACAATGTGATAAGGTCTCCTCTTAGTCGTCTTTTCTCTAGAGTAAATAAACCAAGTTTGTTTAGTCGTTCCTCATATGTCAAGTCCTCCATACCCTTAATTAATTTTGTTGCTCTCCGCTGTACCCTCTCTAGTTCTAGTATATCCTTTTTCAGAACCGGTGCCCAAAATTGCACTGCATACTCAAGGTGAGGTCTTACCAATGATTTGTATAATGGCAAAATAATGTTATCCACTCTTGCTTCAATACCTCTTTTTATGCAAGACAGGACTTTGTTTGCCTTTGCTACTGCTGTTTGACACTGGTCACTGTTTCTAAGTCTCCTTTTTTGCAGTCTAGCAATAACCAGACCTTTCTAGAACTAAAGGGATTGACAACTAAATTTAAATTAGTGGGAATTTGGGGAATTTTCAATTCTCATTTCTTGTTCAGAGGATTAGTAACTCAGAGAGTAAGTAACTTTCTTAATGGTGTTCAGGGTTTATAAACTTGCTTTTTTTATCTTTTGAACATCTCTTGATTTGTTTTTCCTAAAATCTGATTCAAAATAAAAATGTTTTGGGTCTTGGGGAAATTGGCAGTTTTAGTCAAATGCTAATACAGAATTGTTATTCTCATGCCTACTAAACATACAATAAAAACAGGGAATTCATATAAGTTAGAAGATCTTGTACTGATTAGGATCATTCTTCACAGATGAATTAAAAGAAGGCTTTTATGACAGAGGTTATCATTATAGGATTTGTGAATGTACATTCAGAATACAGGAGGAAAATATAGTCGGTGATACCTTTATTTGCTAACTAAACAGATTTAGAATGCAAGCTTTCAAGACATCTCAGGTCTCTTCCTCAGGCATGTTATATAGATAAATATGAAAACATCTCTCTTATATACAAGTACACATTGCATTGTTTAGAATGGAAATCAGATAAGGAAGTTTAGTTTAGACTCTGGTTTTTATCATTCAATGGTAGACCAGAGTGCTGTAAATTGCAGTCTTTCTTTGAGTGGTCCAAGGTATTTACAATCCCAGGGGGCGGTCATAAATAGAAGGTTTGGCCTGCATTTGTGGGAGGTGCTGCAGGCCTTACATACCGTCTGCAGTCTCTCCCACGGGGCACACTGTCTATGTGCCCTACGTCGTTCCGGAACTCCTATTGCTATCAGCTGTGTTCGTCACTTCCGGCTGCTGCATTAGCAAGGTAGGAATTTTCCCCTGCACTAAGGCAGGCTAGCCCCCTTCTCTCCCCACATATCCAGGTTCCCATAGCATATCACCGGCTCCACTATACAGTGCGATTAACTTACGCCTCCTGTCCCCTGTGTACCCAAGCAGCTAACAGAAACACCTAAACTGTCCCATCTTGACTCCTCTCACAGCACAGCAGCTTCCCCTAGCCACACAGGATTTCCGCTGTCTCACGAGGCTTCCCCGCTATGTCCAGGCCAAAGGGTTTCTGCCTAGTAACTAATGACGTAAGCAGCCTCTCATAGGAGCTCTCATCCCGTTCGGCCATATTTGTTATGGGCAAACACGTGTCAGTGACCACCAGTGGCACCCTGTTTCCCTTATGTTTTTCTTTGTAGCTTAACAGATCTTTTCTTCGTATGTGGGTAGCCTTCTATATCTGACTGTCAATAATCCTTGCACTGTAACCCTGGTTTATAAAGTCTCCTCTGAGGTTCAGGAGGTGCTTGTCATGGTCTGACATGTCAGAGCAGATGCGATTGTATCTGATGGCCTGGCTGTATATGATGGAGTTCTTTTTTGTATTTTGGGTGGAAGCTATTGTTTTTTTAGGTGGGTTGGTCTGGTCGTTGGTTTGCAGTACAGGGATGTCTAGATGGAGTTATTCTTAATTAGGATGTGTGTCTAGGAAGTTGATGTTTGTTCATGAGTGACTGAGTGTTAGGATGATACTGGGGTGAAATGTATTGTAATTTTCACGGAATTTGAGAAGTTCCTCTTCACTGGTTGTCCAGATGATAAGAATATCATCTATGTAGCGGTAAAAGACCAGGGGTTTTATCTGCCATGTACACAGGAAGTCCTCTTCTAATTTTGCCATAAACAGGATTGCATATTGTGGTGCCATTCGGGTAGCAATTGCAGTCCCCATTTTCTGTAGGCAGGGAGATGTGCCATTTGTATTATTATTCAGGGCACTCCTTACCATCAATTGTTTTAAATCGGGAGGTTGTCTGAAGGAGAGTGCTTTAAAAAGGCCTGTCATTCTGTCCCACTAAACCTGTGGACAAGGCAACACTCTACAGTGACATGGAGACATTTTTCAGAAAACTCAGACTCAAGGAATTCTTCCATGACAAAATAGATAATAATGATGCAGACACCACAGAGCAACATCACAATGTCAATGCACACACCAAATAATCCACTTGGACTCCAAATTAACCATAAACTGTACAGATACATAGATAACTTCAGAAACAGAGTCACTACAGAAATACTGGAGAAACAATGTGAATCAACACCCAACCTAAACCACAAGGAACAGAAAGCTATACAGTCACTAAAGAATAACCAGGATATTATTATTAAGCCTGCAGACAAGGGGGGTGCTGTTGTTATTATGAACACTGAGGACTACATTCAAGAAGCAAACAGGCAACTCTCTGATGAAAGATAACTATGTGAAATTACAAGATGATCCCACAAAAAATATACAATACAACTTAACAGGATGCTACCAAAAATACACAAAGAAGGAAACACGGGAAGACTCATCATTTCAGGAATTGGCACACTCACAGGGAATATCTCTGGCTGGGTAGAAAAGACCCTGAAACCCATAGTAAAACAAACACCCACCTTACTTCAGGACACTACGGATCTCTTAAACAAACTAACTGACTTTGACACTATTCCAGAGAGCACCATCCTGGCCACTATGGATGTAGAATCCCTTTACACCAACATTCCACACACAGATGGCATAGCAGGGTGCCAAGAATATCTTCTCTTATAACATAAAGCGGTAGAGTGCGTCGCTCACTGTGAGCCATAACCGCACATACGCAGTAGAGAGACTCTACTGTGCATGTGTGGTTTCGCACACAGGGAGCTTCTCTGTGAGCCATCTGGAGCTCCCTGCTAAGGATCAGTGCATTCAGCGAGTCTCTACTGCGCATTACTGCAGTCATGCACAGTAGAGACTCTCCGAACGAGCTGCCCCGCTCCTGACGGCTCATGTCATGTCTCTGCTCCCGGCTCCGGGGTAGCAGTACAGGCTTCCATACTAGTGTGGAATAAAATAACACACCCATGGAACAGGTAACAAAACTCATAGAGTTTATAATCACCCACAATTACTTCAAGTTTGGACAGGACCTCTACTTTCAGAAAATGGGAACTGCAATTGCTACCCGAATGTCACCACAATATGCCAACCTGTTTATGGTAAAATTAGAAGAGGACTTCCTGTCCACATGCCAGATAAAACCCCTGGTATATCTCTGCTACATAGATGATATTCTTATCATCTGGACCTCCAGTGTCGAAGTTATCCAAGAAATGAAAGGGTTAATAGGAGAACCAATTAGGATGGATATCTTCACATAATTAGATAAAATAAAATTTGAGAACATTACACTATATTAGGTAGTGACACGCTACTTCATAGCAACAAATTGATTAAAATAATCAATCTCACATATTTGTGCAAAAATATATATAATTTATTTAAGTAAATACTATATATATATATATATATATATATATATAAAGTGTAAGCAACAATGACATAATTGAGTGAATACCAATTTCAATGGATACACAGTAACTCAAACCACAATTATCACCGTTAGGATTACCAGCAATCAAAGGGCTAACCACCCCTAGGTATATTCAATAACAGTTATTGAACTCAGCAACATAGAAAAAGATAATTGATCCTTACAATTAATTAAAATACAGTTGGCAGCAGCATATATGAATACCTCTGCCCCAGAAACTGTATAAACTACGCTAATTGAGGTTTAAGTTATGTTGTCAGGTGAGTCAGCTTTAATATTAAGCCAGGTCCTCTGACAATTTCTTTATACCATATATAATAACCAAATTTACAGACTGACTGGAATAAAACCCCAGATTGAAACCACTATAATTTAATTATCTACCGATTTCAAATTTTGCATACCTTCTGAATAAAACATATAAATTGCATTTATATAGTCAATAATAGATTATATCAAGAATATACTCAGAATCAATCTAATAATATACTGTATGTATAGACAGTATACCAAACTTCATGCAACATATCTCATAAACTTGAACATAGCAATCCTGTGTAAAACCTATAGGGTACTCCAAGGGTTCATCCACTTATTAAGATAGGAGGCCACACCCAAGATTGCAACTTCTTTTGTCTAATGTGAGATTTAAATAAACTTCTCACTGTACAAAAGTTTAGACCCAAAACACACAAAAAGAAATCCAAAGAAACACCTCAAAATAAATAGACAAATAGCAGTTGAAGGGTTAATAAACTAATTCAAAGAATTCCCCCAGATCAAATATTAGCTATAACAACCTTTCTAGGAACACAATATATTCTAGAAATATCAACAATTATATTAACTAATTTATAAACAAGGAGAAATAGATTCCACTGCTATCACTATTTTATTATCTATCTGGAAAAATATAACAATTTACTAATTAATTAATGAAGTCTGCTTAAAGGGATAGTAATACTTCGTTTTATCTTTATTTTATTTTTTAGGCATTAAAAAAACATGAAGAACGATATGTCTTATCTCTCAAACCTTTATGGTTTAAGAGATATTCACAAGAAAAGTATCCCCCCCCCCCGTTGTAACGGTTTTTAGGACACTCAGACCAGTATGTGAAATAAAACACAATTTATTCAGAGTAACAATAATGCAAATGTTTGCCCTCTAGTGGCGGTTAAAATAAACACACAGTGAAGACTGATAGGTTACAAGTGTAAATGCACAATAAGATGACATGTACAAATACAATGAATAGAATGGAATATCACCCCAAAGGGTTAAGAACTTGATAAACAGTCAGTCTCAGATGTGGAGGTTTGGCACGTCCTGGGTGTTATAAGGATGCGCTGGTAGACAAAGTTCACCATGTACTGGAGACGTGACTGCCTAGCCAAGGTGTTCGAGTAATAAGCAGAACGGGGATCCAACTAGCCCCCTCGGGTGTACCTACTGGATCTGCTTCTGCGAGTGCAAGTGAGAATAGCCCCCACGGGCGTAACGGAAACCGGCCTGCAATGCAAGAGCTACTAAGCCTCCTCAGACTTAACCGGATACCGGTATTTGAAGTGCTAGAGCCAATAGCCCCCACGGGAGTATATACCGGATCTGCTAGCGCTGAAGCCTACTCTCTGCCGCCACTCTGCTTAACAGATATCGCCCAGTAACCGACAATAGGGGAGAGCCCTTGGCGCCCAACCGGCCCACAATACGTGACTACTCTGCAACGGAATGGATAGAGTCGCCGACGGTGAGCGGCCAACTCAGCAGACGTAGCACTGAGAAAGAGGCTCTGTTCTGGGAATAGAGAGAGTGAGAGCAAGAAAGCACTGCTAGGGTTAATAAGCACGTTTACTCGAGGCTTCAGCAAAACAACGAGGCTCTGCAGGATGAGGGAGGCACACTGAGGCACACACAGCTCTGCAAGGGTAGCGGTACACTGCACAGATAATAGGCAACACCAGGCAAGGCGGTCACACGGTGACTGGCAACAGCAGATGAGAATGTCGCAACGGCGACAACTGGAACGCAGGTCACTGGAACAGGCTGGAAGTCGATCTTCGGAGCAGGAAGTCAGCCGGGCCGGGTCGGAGCACGCAGGAGGTAGTCATACAAGCCGGGTCATACACAAACAGGAACGTCAGCCAAGCCGGGTCAGGATCCAAAGGTGGTACGTAGTCAGGCCGGGTCATACACAAACAGGAACACTGGAGAATAGTCAGGACAAGCCGATTCGGTACACAGAAATCCGGAACACAGGAACACAGCAACAGCACTACTGGCTCAGAAACACCACGAAAGGGCATCTGACAGGTGTCTGGGCCAGGCATAAGAAGGTCACCAGGGGCGCGCCAAACTGGCTCAGCAAATCAGAGCGATCCACAAGAAAGAGTGACAAGAATCACAGGCACTGTGATACCCGTTCAGCCAGATCAGAAGGGAGGTGCCCAGGTAGACTGCAGAGAGGGACAATCTTCAATTAAGATAAGGGAAAAAGCTGAAAAACTTGTCAAGGGGGGAAGGGTTTTCATTGTTTTCATACAAAGAAGATTGTCCCCTTCTGTTATCTGTCTGGTCTTACAACCAGATTCACATCTGAGAAGAGATGGCTTACACTAGGAAAAAGGGGCAGAAGGGGGAAACTTTGCTTGTGAATATCTCTTAAACCATAAAGGTTTGAGAGATAAGACTTATATCGTTCTTCATGTTTTTTTAATGCCTACAAAATAAAATAAAGATAAAACGAAGTATTACTATCCCTTTAATTCAGAATTAATACAGCCAATATAGCTTTTTATAACTGGTCACAATTGGGTGGCCAGTCCGATTAAGACAAATTATAAGAAAAATTATGTTTCTTCAAATGTAGAAGAAATATATATTTGATTTTGAATTTTGCAGAATTAAAGTAAGGAAAGATATAGTTACCAGTCCAATAAGTGTTTCTTAATATCTCTTTAACAGCCAACAAGGTACATTTCAGGGAAACAAAGCAGTAATTGAAGAGCCAGGAAACCAAGAGGAAAGAGCCCCTTTTCTCTCAAAACTAACATATTTATAATGTAAAATTACCCTTATCAGAATCTCCTCTGATTGGATAGAGATCTATCTCATTATGCAGTGACATCATCAGTATTTTCTGATTGGATACTCCTAACCCCTAATTTCACTCAATCATCACTCATATTATTATGGAAAAAATTCCAAAGCACTAGTAATAACGCTATGCACTCATGATGGCGCTCTTATTCCACATTAAAATTTTACATATGATACCTGTATCTTTCATATTTCAACAGATCAGAATGGCCATGAGGTCATTGGACTTGACATAAATATGTCACCCTATTCTCCCAAATGAGAGAATCCCTTATCAGGACTGCTGTCTCCAGGATAGTCATATTTAATCGAAAAATTCACTTAACTATTTTTACTCCCGTCTAGGTAAAGAGAGGCCCCTTTTGTCTCTAAAATGGAGTCATTGTTATAACATGAGATCATTACACAAATCTTAAAAAACACTTTCAGAGAATTTGGTTTAAAAGATAAATTAACCAGAAAAACAATAGCTTCCACTAAAAACACACAAAGAACTCCATCATATAAAGCCAGGCTATCGCATCTGCTCTGACATGTTAGACCGTGACAAGCACCTCCTGAACCTCAGAGGAGACTTTATAAAACAGGGTTACAGTGCAAGGATAATTGATAGTCAGATACAAAAGGTTACCAACATACGAAGAAAAGATCTGTTAAGCTACAAAGAAAAACATAAGGGAAACAGGGTGCCAGTCTGCTAACATTTTTTTACAAGGCTTACCTTGCTATAGACGTCAACCTGATCATTTTCTAAGGCTTATATTACTACGGGACTCAGCCTGCTAACAACTTTTTCAAGGCTTACCTTTCTGTAGGCCTTTGCCTGCTAACAATGTATTACATTCCTTGCAAAAACATAACTACCTCTCGTATCACAGCATAAAATGGAGGTCCCTATCAGCCTGCTAAAATGTTTTCCAGAACTTACTGTGTAGTATGCCTCAGCCTTATGTTGATGTAGGACTCGGCATGCTAACAGCTTTTACTTTCAACTGTAGATTTTTCCACTTCTGTACCTTTAGAACATGTGCTATCTTTTTAAAGTAAATAGTAATTTTAAGGGGGATATTGGGTAGACCAAATGGAAATACTCAATATTGTGTATACATCTAGGTGCTACCTCAACATGACAATTCAAATGAATAAGAAGAGAAAAGAAAGGGAAAGTGTTGTAATTGGTGTGTAAACTTTGAAATTAAATATATGTATATAACACTCTCAATCAAGGAACATAACATTTCTAAGATACATTGTGGGCTTTTATTAAGCATAATTCCAGTCTGATACATATAATCCATGATTCTACATACCTTATAATGCAGAATATTTATTAGTGCACACAGGGCACTCTTGATAAGGGAAGCGAGCATCAATATTCCTGGTTAGATTTCCCAGTCTGCACATGTATAGAATACTGTGGACATAATATTCCTGATTTACCATACAAATTGTATCCTATGCAGACCTGTTAAACTTCTTCTCTTTTGAGCATAATAGGAATGGGGCCTTAGGTAAGGATTCCCAGCTTTGTGCTTTTGTCATATTTGTAAGCTGTATAGGGTCATATATTATATGTATCACAAGTAATTATCTTAATAAAAGCCCAACAAAAATCTGAGAAATAATAAGTTCCTTGATTGAGAATGTGTTATATACAAAGTTTATTTAGTTTCAAATAAATGAAAGTTATGTTTTAGTCTGCACCATTCACAGCTTTATCACCTAGCAATACTAATATTGCAGGGTAATTCTCAACGCTGGAGAAAAGCATAGGTAGAAATTGCCAGTTTGTCTCAGGAACTTCATTAGATTCAATTTTAATGGATTTCTATCCATGTGAATTGCCACAAAAAAAGTATCTCCTGGGTATTCATTTAATCTATCTCGGAAGGGTTGACCTTGCTGGAACTAGAACATGTGACCTTGAGGTTTGAATAGATTCTGCAGCTGGTGTATTAATCAACTGAGCTATCTCACTGACTTTGTCAAACCTGCTTTGGAGTTGTCATGGAAAGTGTGTCTTAGTGGATGACCAAATTAAAAGCAACATTCTGTGAATATAAAGTTTTGGATCCTGATGAGGCAAATATATGTCTCAGTAAAGTGTGAGTAATACTCTAGGTGTGGTGAAGGCTACTTCTCTTATATAAAAAGCTTGATATACTGTACTTAGAAGTCTGCATCTCTATTGCTTTTGTATTTTTTAACAATTTTAACAAATAATTAACTCTCTTGGGAACTATTTACTCACTGAGTTGAGCATATAACCATCCACTAAGACTAGATGAAAGGTGCTTTTGACTAAAAAACAAGTTTTCTTTTACAATAAGGGCAATACGGTTGTGGAATTCTTCTTTTTTTCTGGAGGCTGAGATCACCGTTACTTCAGATGCTTTCAAAAAGTAATGGATACTTTTCTATCCCAGAACAATATTAAGAATTAAGATGGTTGGTTTCAATATATATAGGATGTTGATCCAGGAATATTTGAGAATATCTTTTAGAGTATTTTACCAACTTTGGCCTTTTTAAAAAAAAAAAAAATGGCTTCAGTATGTTTGTTTGTTTTTTTTGCCTTTCTCTGGATCAACAAAGGTCATAAGGTATAGGCTGAATTTGATGGGCATGTCTTTTTTTTCAGCCTTATCAGCTATCTACCCCTGTAATTATGGTAGCGTCCCTTTAATACAATATAGAATTTAGAGGCAAAACTGAAATCCAGTGCTGTCTTAAACCTATATGATCTATCTCTTTCTCTCCCTCTATTTCTCTAGTGTGAATGTGCAAATAAAATTTCATGATAAATTTGGAGACTGGATACAGTAAAAGTGGTACCTTTATTGGCTAACTAACTGGGCAGCTGTAGAATACAAGCTTTCAAATCAACTTAGGTCTCTTATTCAGGCATGTTTAGAATGAAGGTTGAACACAAAATAAATGTCAAAATAAATGTCAAGTTATACATTCATGCACATTCTTTTTAACCCCTTAACGACATGTGCCGTACTATGTCCGTCACGGTCCTTGAAATACTCAAGGACCGATGACGGTCATAGTACATCATGTACTTTTTACTTACAGCGCTCTACCGGGAGCGCTGTAAGTAAAAATAGGGCCTGAAATTGACCGCTCCAACATCGGAGCGATCTCTGTCAGGCCCCATAGTGACGCGCCGATACACGCGACAGGTCACATGTACCGGCGTGTCCACATGGTTCTATGCGGTCCTTATGGGACGGAAACGTCCCAGGACCGCCGGACATTAAGAGGTTAAAAGATGGAAAGATGGAAGTATACATTGGATGACCAAGTTTAACACTGTGAACTGTGTGGCCTGAACCATGGTAATGAATTTGTCACATTATAAACATATTTTGGGCTCTTTGGATGCCAAAGGGTTAATCTATACACTCCATATACTTAATCACCTTTGGCTGCAGTCAAAACTCTCTACACACTAAATACACTGGAGCTATTCACACATCAAAAAGGAAATAAATCTTGTACCACTTGACCAGCTACAAAGAGATGCCTCTACCAGTCTAAGGAATAATTTACACAGACAATGGAGATAAGAGTTTCACCTACAGTGGAATTTAAATTTAAAAAGAATTTGCATAAATGCATATTCTGTCATGTTGCATTAAGAGCTTCCTAGCATTAAAGTCTTAATAATAGATAAATGCATGACTTTTTGCACTAAACCGATCATACTCCCTCTGGTACATACCCCAAAGCACAGATGCATGATTTTTATGAAAATATATATGTGCAGAAAATGAGCTGAGATACTGTATTAGTACCTCCCTCATCTGTCTCTCTGTTGCCCTCTCTTAAACTCCCAGTGGAGCTCATGTACATAGAGAAACTGTAACAATTTTAACCCTTTGAGTGCCTGAGGGGTACGGAATGCTTTGCTTTGCAATGCGTTCCGTACCCCTCTGGCACTCAAAGGGTTAAGGCAAAACAACTGTATCATAACAAATAAATAAAAACTCCCATTGATTTCAATTGGGCTTTTAATCCTTTGAATTCTAGTGACCTTTCTAGCATTCAGTTGGTTAGAAGACCCGGTTATATCAATTGGAAATTGGTGAATTTGTATCTGTCCTATATGGTGAAGTTGGACTGTCTAGAATAACATTGTTTTTAATTAGTACATAGTACATCAGCCTTTCTGTCTTTTCAGCCTCAGAATGTATTGAGATCATTACAACTGCAGCTTTAGTCAAGCAACAACAGCTTAGTAGTAAAACCAAATAAAATAAGAAATGTCTCAACGTGATTATACAAACACTGGGATATAAATATATATATATATATATATATATATATATATATATATATATATATATATATATATATATATGCAAAGTGATGCAATTCTGGTGTAAACCAATTGCACCATAGGGACACATGAAAATTCGCCAGATTGAAGTTGATTTTAATGGGGGAGTATAACCCCCTGAATGCAAGAGAGGTCCTCAACACATTGTGAAGCAATAATTTGAACCTTTCTCGTATTCATTGGGTTCAAAGTTCCATTTAAATCAATTAGATTTTTTTATTTCTACCTCATGGTAAAATTGGCATGCCCAAGAGTTGTACTGCTCCACTTTTAAACATACGGGCCATTGACTCTTATTCACAAAAGAAAAGAGGGGCAATTCTCAAGCAATCTTACTGCTATTTAAGGGGTAAAGTAACTTCTCATTGGTGAGAATGGGCATTTTAACCAATTGAAAGCCCCATTTTAATCAATGGTAATATGGATAATTTGTATTGCTGCTGTATGGTACAACTGGGTTTTTTTTCCAAAATTGTACCACTTTCTTTGTAAAACAGACTGCCTTACCCAGGGTGTAACTATAGGGGGCACAGAGGGTATAGCTGCACTGGGGCCCGGCATCCAAGGCAGCCCTATCTACCCAGGATCCAATATGCTCTAGTTATGCCTCTGTAAAAAAATTGTGTTAGGTGACCCAAAAGAATTTTTGTAACAGGGGCCTCAATCCAATTACTATTTATGCTGCTGTGTCTTACTATCTCTCATTTCATTACATCAGTAGCTCCAGTATAGTATTAACAACTTCATAATAAAACCAAACAAAACATGAAACTTCACAAGCTGATTACAGAGACATTGCTTCAAAAAAGAAAAAAAAGCATTTTTATTATATCCTGTAGTCTGATTATTTTACACAGTATACCATTTTATTACTCAACAGATTAAATAAACATTTATATATAAATAAACACCAATTGCCATCTAGACTGACAGTCCATTTGTCAGACCTGAGCCACAAGTAAGATATTAAATCCACAATTCTGGGATTCTAATTATAACATTGGCACAATATTTCCTACATCAGCCCCAAAACAACACATAAAAATGGGCTCAGATTGCATCATTATATTGGTAATATCCATGTATGCCAATAACCATTTACCAGTAAGCCTGGTGTATACTATTTGCTCCTTGAAAAAGGAAATAGGTCTGATTAATATTCACAGGAATACTAAAGAAACGTTTAGACATGTGCAAGAAATATCTTTTGCACATGTTATTGGAAGCTATGGCATGGAAAATAATGTGCCATTTGTTAATTTTTATTCATTGGCACTGAGTTTTGCTCTGAGAAGGGCCTGGCAAATCATTGACTTAGACATCTGCTATGTATAGACAATATTAAGCTAAAAGACTTGTGACCCCATATTACTCATGCACACAATCAGAGGCAAATCCACTTATTGTTTACACCTGTTTGGTATTACGTTATATCAGTGTTGGCACATATTGTCTTCTTTTGCAAAGGACATTTTTTAAACATTAATTTTTCTTGGCCTAGATTAACCCAGCTCTAACCAAACCTTGCTTGTATCATTTACGTGCTGACAGTTACAAATTTATGTAACGGCCATAGATAATTTAATTAAAACTTCAGCCCATTTCATGTTTTTATTCTTTTTTAAAGGAGATTTTGCATAATTTTCTTTTTACTCCAAACAACACTTCATCAACAAAAGCTAAAAAAGACATAATTCATAAAAGTTTCAAGCACATTATCATAGACAGAAGACAATCCTGCGCTACTTCCTACGCATTAAATGTGAACCCTGAGTAGATCATATATTATACCAATATATTAATTCACTTGTTAGGGTTTTATCACATAGTTTGGCCAAAATACGCTTCAGCTCATTTACCTCTCCAACATACTCAATTTTCAATGAGTCCTATAATAAGTAGTGTCATCACTATGGCTTAACCCCTGACCTCCCTAAAGGACCAGTGACGGTCCTGGCATGTCATGGATTTCAGGGCTCCCACGCGGCTGCACGCCATTCAGGGAGCCCTGAATCTGATTGAGTAAAAAAAAATAATGCTCCGTCCGGTCCTTAAGGGGTTAAGAAAATGCTTTGTAATAAAAGCTGAATCTACCTAATACCCTTCTGGCTGAAATGATGACCTGCTTTCAAACAGGGATCACTTGCAGTGAGTGGGCTGAGACCTCAAGAAATGTAACATTTCCACCAGTTCATTTATATAGAAGTCTGAGCAACCATAAACCTTTCCAATAGTGTAAGCAGTGAGATACTATATTTATAATATATATATATATATATATATATATATATATACACACTATATAATAGTTCACTAATGTATGTTTGTCAGTAGCTGTTATGCGCAGTACAGACAGCTGTGTGCGCTGCAGTCATGCGCAGTACAGACTGCCCGTGCCGCGGCTGATAACAGAGTTCAGACCGTAGTCCCCGTGGCGCAGGTAGTCTGTACTGTGCATGACTGCACTGTGGCTGTTGCTGCCTGCCACTGTGGCCTGTGTACACAGGCTGTTCAACTAGTATATATATATATATATATATATATATATATATATATATATATATACATATATATATGTTTTTTAGCAAATATTTTTCCATTTTCTTCCCCTACAAAATTCTATGTTAATGCTACTAAGAAAAAAGTGGTATAATGTTCAGTCTAACCAAATGCCCTATAGGGAAGTATCTGACTGCCATTTGGAGTCAGGAAGGAATTTTTTTACCTGATTGGGGCTTAATTGGAAATTACTTCAGTGGGTTTTTTTTTACTTCCTCTGGATCAACAGCGGTATTTTGGCATGGGCTGGACTTGATGGACACATCTTTTTTCATCCTAGTCAATGTTACTATGTTAGGGAACAAATACAAAAAGCTGATTATTTTAAAAGTGATTTTAACACCTTGAATAGAGAGGGCTGCAACACATTGCTTTGCTGAATGGTCAGAATTGCACCATTTATTTCTTTTTGTACATGACCCTAAGTGTCTTATCTAGTTTGTCTAATCTCAGTCTAACACAATCCAAATGTAGTAGTAGTCTCCTGCTGAACAGAGGTCAATACCATTGTCAAAGGTAATATCCAAGAAAGGGTTAAACAAGAGAACCTATTAGGTTGGATACCTTCACATAAATAGATAAATAATAATATAATTTTGAGAACTTTACACAATACTAGGTATTGACACACTACTTCACAGTAAAGAATTGATTAAACAATCAATTACGCATATTTGTGCAAAAATATATACAATTTATTTAAAGGGATAGTAATACTTTGATTTATCTTTATTTTATTTTGTAGGCATTAAAAAAACATGAAGAACGATATAAGTCTTATCTCTCAAACCTTTATGGTTTAAGAGATATTCACAAGCAAAGTTTCCCCCTCCCGCCCCTTTTTCCTAGTGTAAGCCATCTCTTCTCAGATGTGAATCTGTTTGTAAGACCAGACAGATAACAGCAGGGGACAATCTTCTTTGTATGAAAACAATGAAAACCCTTCCCCCCTTGACAAGTTTTTCAGCTTTTTCCCTTATCTTAATTGAAGATTGTCCCTCTCTGCAGTCTACCTGGGCCCCTCCCTTCTGATCTGGCTGAACGGGGGGGCATACTTTGCTTGTGAATATCTCTTAAACCATAAAGGTTTGAGAGATAAGATTTATATCGTTCTTCATGTTTTTTTTAATGCCTACAAAATAAAATAAAGATAAAACGAAGTATTACTATCTCTTTAAGTAAATACTATATATATATATATATATATATATATATATATATATATATAAAAAGTGTAAGCAACAATTACATAAATTAATGAATACCAATTCTAATAGATACACAATAACGCAAACCACAATCATCACCATTAGAATTACCAGCAATTAAAGGGTTAAACACACATAGATATGTTCAGCGGTATTAAATTACAATAATTGAACCCAGCAGTATAGAAAAGGATAATTGATCCTTATAATTAATTAAAATACAGTTGGCAGCAGCATACATGAATACCTCTGCCCCAGAAACTGTATAAACTATGCTAATTGAGGTTTAAGGTATGTTGTCAGGTGAGTCAGCTCTAATATTAAGCCGGGTTCTCTGACAATTTCCTTATACCATATATAATAACCAAATTTAGAGAAACTAACTGGAATAAAATTCCAGATTTAGATCACTATAATTTAATTATCTACTGATTTCAAATATTGCATACCTTCTGAATAAAACATATAAATTGCATATAATATAGTCAATAATAGATTATACCAAGAATATACTCAGAATCAATCTAATAATATATGTCTAGACAGTATACCAAACTTCATGCAACAAATATCATAAACATGACCATAGCAATCCTATGTAAAACCTATAGAGTACTCTAAGGGTTAATCAACTTAGTAATATATGATGCCACACCCAAGATGGTGACTTCTTTTGTCTAGTGTTAGGTTTAAATAAACTTCTCACTGTACAAAAGTTTAGACCCAAAACACACACAAAGAAATCCAAAGAAACACATCAACATAAATAGACAAATAGCAGTTGAAGGGTTAATAAACAAACTCAAAGCATTCCCCCGGAGCAAATGTTAGCTATAATAACCATTCTAGAAACACAATATATTCTAGAAATATCAACAATTATATTAACTAATTTATAAACAAGGATAAATAGATCTCACTGCTATCAACTATTTTATTATCTATCTGGCAAAATATAACAATTTACCAATTAATTAATTAATTAATCAATTAATTCTGTTTAATTCAGAATTACTACAGCCAATATAGCTTATTTTAATTGTTCACAATTGGGTGGCCAGTCCGATTAAGACAAATTATAAGAAAAATTATGTTTCTTCAAATATAGAAGAAATATATATTTGATTCTGAATTTTTCAGAATTAAAATAAGGAAAGATTAGTTACCAGTCCAATAAGTGTTTATTAGTATCTCTTTAACAGACAGCCAGGTACAGAACAGGAAATCAAGAGCTATGAAACCAAGAGGAAAAAGTCCCTTCTCTCTCAAAACTTAGATATTTATAATGTAAAATTACCCTTATCAGAATCTCCTCTGATTGGATAAAGATCCATTTCATTATGCAGTGACATCATCAGTATTATCTGATTGGATACTCTTAATTCCTAATTTCCCTATGACATCACATATATATTATGAAAAAAATTCCAAGCACTAATAATAACGCCATGTACTCTCAAGATGGCGCTCTTATTCCACATTAAAATTTTACATATGACACATGGATCTGTCTCATATCATCAGATAAGAATGGCCACGAGGTCATTGGACATGCCATAAATATGTCACCCTACTAGACTTTCCCACATGGGAGAATCCCTTATCTAAAATGGAGTCATTGTTATAACATGAGATCATTACACACATCTTAAAAACAGCCTTTCAGATAATTTGGTTCAAAAGAAAAATTAACCATTTCCTCCCCATCATGGCAATGTCTCTGACATCATGGGTCTGCATGGAAAGAAAAGAGATCTGGTTGGATGGCTGGAAACACAAAGAACTTTATGCTGTGTATGCTTCATGGTGTTTCAGAGTGTCCCAGAAAAATATATCCACCCTGAGATAATAGAGAAGCCTAAGTCACACAAAATATTACACACAGTCCCCTCCTTTACACCTGATTTTCCTGGAACTCCTGGGTGACTAGTAGCCTGCGTTCCCCCCATATATCTGCCAGAGGCTGTAACACCCTGGAAAATCTGAACTAGACAATCTGAGAGTTGCCGGCAAGGAGCTGGAGTTGAAATACATTCAGATACCTTCTGATAGCCCCATGTTTCACAAAGGGCTGATTAGATTTCATTCTCTTCCTGATTTCTCCAGGTAATCCCATTCATCTAATGCTCCCCCTACACCAAGGAGGAATGCATTCTTCTGATGGATTCTGTACATGCTTGGATATGAATAAAGAAAGGACAGTTAAATAAATAAATGCATTTTCAAGACAAGACAAGTAAGTAATATTGTGTGGACTTACACTGTAACATACTTGAATTACTACATCAACAAAAAACAAGAGGGACAAGCATACAGGCCTCAATTCAATTTCCCCGTCACCAAAAAAAACACCAGCATTTTTCAAGCATGGGAAACAATTCAATTACCTGTGCAATGAAGAAATAGTGGCTAAAAGAAACACGTCGGGCGCTAAAGTCATTGCCCATTTGAACCCATTAAAATGCATTCCAATTTTCTGTCTTCTTCTCTTCTGTCTTCTGTCTTCTTCTGTTATTAAAAAAGATTAAGGTCCGCAGAAGAATGCAATACGTACCCCTCCGGCACTCAAAGGGTTACACTGCCGGTATAACATTTCCAATAAACAATATGAGGCAAATCCATGTGTAGTAATAATAATATATCACACTATATGAATATTGCAGAAAATCCTGTAAAAGTATTAAATAGTTAATGTGAAAGATACTGCCACCATTGCCGCTGTTGGCTCTGTTGTCGCCGGTGGTGGCAGGAGTGCCTGCGTGTGTGACGGGGGGGGGGGGGGGTGACAAAACCTGCTAGAAGCTGATTGGCTAAGCTGATTCGCTGGGATGTGCATAAACACTCATCCTAACCAGTGTAGGCTGGAATCCATTTTGAACAGAGACTGGTCATATAAAAGCCAGTATCTGTTCAAATTTCCCACACACTTACTTGGGCATTATCCTGACATGTACCAAGGGGGTGCAGCAGCAGTGGTGGCAGCATCTTTCACATTTAATATATAATAATAATAATATTTAATACTTGGACAGGATCCTCTGCAATATTCATTAGGGGTGATATATTATTACACATGGATTTGCCACCTCTTCTTCTGCATCGGCCCTCATATTGTTTTTTGGAATTGTAATGTCTGCACAGTGTAACCCTTTGAGTTCCAGAGAGGTACACAACACATTACTCTGCAATGCGTTTACCCCTCTGGCACTCCATGGGTTAACAAATACATTACTGAATTATGTGGACGTTTTACAAGTAAATCTTTAACAACAGAAGAGAAGAAGACAGAAGAAGACAGCAGATGAAGAGGAAGAAGAATAAGGAAGATAGAAGCTGACAGCAGAAGACATACAGTGGATGAAGGGTAAGTGCAACAGTTGTGGGTGTTAGGCTAGTGTTATGGCTAGTATTGTTGCACTTCCCTGTTAGTGGTAGTGCAGGATTATTGTCTGGGAGGGTGACTGTGTGTTTAACATTCATTAGCCATTTTCATTTGATGTTCCCATTACGCTCACTATTAAGTTTGTGTTTTGGGAACTGAAAACACACAACAGATGTTAGGCCACAAGTCCATTTCTGTGGTCCAACGTCCTTTGTGGTTTCAGTTGGTAGAGCAATTGAATAGCTCCATTAGCACTTTTTGCTAACATGTTTTTAGTCAGTTATGCCCTACCAGCTGTTTTACTGGCCACAATTGAATCAAGGCCATAATGAGGTGTGGTGGTGCTACTCTCCTGCACCAGCTGCTATGCACCACACTTTACCCTTTTTTGCTGCAGATACTGAAGCCAATAGACTGATCCTCATCCTGTACAATACTGTAAAAATGAATACTGCAGTGAGCTTGGGAGAGAAAGCAAACGTTGCTGCTGAAATATTGACACTAGCTTCATCTACAGAAGTGTGTGGTTGCAGGGAGTGTGGGTGTGTCAGTAATCCTTCTAATATCCACTAAAAAGTCAGACTCACATGTCTCTAATTTTGTGTGTTAGATCATGCCCCATTTTTAAATGATGGTATTGCTTGCCTAATTTTAAATTCAATTAAAATAATACTGGCACATCATTGGTCCTTAAGGGGTTAATAAATAAATAAACATCTGCCACAATATTAGTTATCCACAAAACACATGAGTGAATAACACACTATCCTTTTCCCAATCAAAATTATTGTCAGAGTTCAATTATTTTACGATTAAAAATGGTTCTTTTCTTACTTATAATACAGATGGAAGAATTGAAACATGAAGAATTACCAAACCTGGTTAATTTACTCTTCAAAACACAGGAGCCAAAGCACAATATGCAGAAAGCAAATCAGAAACAATTTTATAGCAAACCAACAGCATGATAGGAGTCACATGAAGATTCTCCAAATCTCCATTGATTAAAATGGGGTTTTAAACACCCGGATTCCTAGAGATGTCTCTATTGTATTTTAGAGCAATGTGTTGGAGATCTGTCTAGCTTTCAAGATGCTTAAAGCGCCATTTCATTTATGTGAATGTGTGATAGTCACCTATGGTGAAACTTGTTTTCTCTAAAATTGTTCTTCTTTGTCTTTCACTTACAGCCCTAAGGGGAATGTGTTTACATTGTACAAGTATATCCATGGTAAATGCAGTACAAATATATCTCACAGTACCTTTCATGTTAGGGAGGCTGTAGCAATCCAGTAGGAACCCAGTGGCTGTGGACAAGTATATGTGACTGATCTCCAGTGAGTTTCTGAAAGAATGGTACAGCTGAGTTCAGTTAGCAGGAAACTAAGAGAGAACAGGCAAAGAGGTAAAACATGGGGGCCAACTGAAGTGAGGCTAGAGCAGATGATGTTTTAACAATGTTGCACAAGAATGACATATCAGATCGAACCAGGAGCAATGGGGTAAACCGGAGAGAGTTCAATGGGTTGTAAACTGATAAACCACAGACAAATAGACAAAGCCTAGTCAAGTAGCCATACAGGGTTATCAGATGAAGCCTGGTCAACTAGCAAAGGAATAAGATAAGAATAAATTCAGAAATAATGAGTGAGATCAAAACTGGAGTACTGTGTAATAGGGCAAGATTAGGATTATCAACACGACAACAAGCAAACTTTGCTAATTTGGTAGGGAATGCTGGGAATATGGAAGTATTCACTGAGTCACCTGGTTCTGTATTGGTAGCAGAGTTAAGTTTCAGTATACATTTACCCCCCACTAATGTGATGATCCAGTGAAGTGTTGGATATAAAGAAGTTTCATGGGATCTGCTGATTGCAAAAAGGTTTAAAATTTTCATTATATGAACAAAGCACAGTATTTACTCCAATGGAAGCATCCAAAGATGGGTTGTTATGATAAAAACAAACTCCAGATTTATACAAAGACAACATTAGTAAATATAAATTGCTATAAAGCCAGTATGAGCTAGACAAAAATAATCACAAACAAAGGTGCTGCTACAGCATTTTGGGGCCCGGTATTGCCCACTTGTCAAGTGAAGAATGAAAACATTTCAAGATTGACTGAAGATGTTATTTCTTAAAGAAAGGTGCAAAGGGGACATTTATAGGGATCATATGGATTTTCTGTCCATGGTTAGATAAGTGAGTGTGGCTGGTAATTATTAGATGTTAGTTTTATTTTCATTTACATTGTTGCCATTCAAAATATAAGTTGAGAATATCAATACACATACAATATATCACTGTAAAGGACATGAGCACCTTAAATAAAATGAGGTTATATACTCCTTAAACCATATTTGCTTTCTAATCCATCTATAGAGAGCTGGGACTCTATAGAACAAGAACACAGTTTCTTTGCTATTGCTTGTGCAGCTAGTTCTGAATGACATGATCTCATTGCCTTTCTGTTCAGACAGATTGTGTCCTATTACAGTTTACAAACAATACCATGCTATGATTTGTGAAATTAATGGGGAAATGGAGTCCTGCACAAGACATTAGTTCATACTTCAACAACATAGTTTTGAGACTAGATTTGAAGCCACAAATGCCAATAGAGATTATTACAGAAGCTAGCTTGTAGGGACAGTATATTTCAGTTCAAACTGATTCGACATCATTTCCTCGCTTATCTGTAACTTTTTCTGTTAAGTAACTAAAGATCTCCAGTTAAGTTAATGGAAGCTATTAATCAGATCAAGCTATCTTAACTCAGGAAGACAGACTTTAAGGACAGCTACATCTGTATAACACGATTACAGTTTTAAATGTCGGTGTTCCTTTTGACCCTTTGGGTGCCAGAGAGGTACCTGCCTGGTACTCAGAGGGTTAATTGTTTATCCTGTGATATTTATTACATAATTATCTGTTTTAGTTCTTGACATGGGCACCTATCTGACACTCAAATGTTTATGCATTCAGAATCATTCTTAAATGTAATAAATCATTTTGATTAAAGGGATAGTAATACTTCATTTTAACTTTATTTTATTTTGTAGGCATTAAAAAAACATGAAGAATGATATAAGTCTTATCTCTCAAACCTTTATGGTTTAAGAGATATTCACAAACAAAGTATCCCCCCCCCTGTTCAGCCAAAGCAGAAGGGAGGTGCCCAGGTAGATTGCAGAGAGGGACATTCTTCAATTAAGATAAGGGAAAAAGCTGAAAAACTTGTCAAGGTGGGAAGGGCTTTCATTGTTTTCATACAAAGAAAATTGTCCCCTTCTGTTATCTGTCCTGTCATACAACCAGATTCACATCTGAGAAGAGATGGCTTACACTAGGTAAAAGGGGCGGGAGGGGAACTTTGCTTGTGAATATCTCATAAACCATAAAGGTTTGAGAGATAAGACTTATATCATTCTTCATGTTTTTTTAATGCCTACAAAATAAAATAAAGTTAAAACGAAGTATTACTATCCCTTTAATATTGTAATTATGTATTTATTACATCATTTGGATTGTATTATATTGTATGCTACAGAATGGTAACTTTCATTTCATTTGGTTCAAATATATTTTCTATTTCAAGGGCACAGAAGATTGAATTACTATCCATTACTAAGTATGGGGTGGACCGGGAAGCTAACTGTACAGTAAGTAAAATTTAAGTGAATCTGGCCATCTCCCCAAAGAGTACAAGCAGAAAAATGATACTGCTTTCTGTCGTTTATTCAGCTGGGGCTTTCGATATATGAAGCCTTTTTTATATGTATAAATCTGTAAACCAGTGAAATGAACTGCTTCCAAATGTTAACATGAAGCTGCTTTATTTTGTTTTTCTATTCTGTCATCTTGGCACTTTTTTTGCCAATCCTAACCTCCTGTTGGATACTTTACCACTGTGGATGCCAGCTACAATAAGGAAATAAGACAGGAGTCCAACTGATTTTTCTAGTGAAGAGACTTGCTTTCAGTGAATGTAATTCTTAAGGGAATTCTGCCTAACCTATATGGAAGAAGATTCAGTGGAAACCTCTTATGTACTGTAGTGTTATTAGACAGCTTTAAGTTCAGAACAATGTATATGAACTATATTTGGAGAATTGCCTGTCCAGATGGTCTGGTTAAGTGTCTGGCTCAGACTATTCTTTTCTCACCAAGCTCTTTGGGTCTGTTTGAAGCTCATTAAGAATTAGCTTGATGTACATTGCACTGAAAGAAGGAAGATATAAATGCAAAAGAGTTAACACATTATCAAGAGATGCCAATTCGTTTAACAGAAATAGCAAAGCAAAGCACTACATGGACGAAGATGATACTATCTAAGAAGTTTGAACCTCATGGATAATGTATTAGTTCCTCTTGTCACTTACATAATAGTCATACCAATTTCCTTGGAAGTTTAGTCATGTGTACCACATTTTACAGTGCTTGGAACATTACACGACTTTTTCATTCAAACCTTTTATAATCTCAGGGAAATGTTTATGTAATTACAGCTTCTTTCCAGATTTATACAGTTAGATATGCTATTACACAGCTGTATGGGCTTTAATACTTAACCTGAATTTTGTCATGTTAGTTGATTCCTTGTCACTCTGCTAATTTACATTCTGAAATGAAGGATAGCCAAGGTAATGACTTGAAATGAAATGAAATCATGATTCTTATTACATTAACCATTTGAGAGAGAGGGGTATGTAACACATTGCTTCAAGTACCTCTCTGGCA
Source organism: Rhinophrynus dorsalis (assembly GCA_037306005.1). Lineage (NCBI taxonomy): Eukaryota > Metazoa > Chordata > Amphibia > Anura > Rhinophrynidae > Rhinophrynus > Rhinophrynus dorsalis. The sequence continues at coordinate 518,318,814 of CM074719.1, read as the reverse complement.
TTCAAAGGATTAACAAATAGATTATGAACCCATTCAATACCATGAATGATACAATCAAATTAAAGTCAGGATGGTTACATTCAGTGGCAATTATCAATAACAGTCTTATCTGAAATGTAAAAATTAGCTGTATTTGCTTTTTCATATTAATCATATTGAAATCTCCACTTCATACATTTTTCCTTAAATATTAAAAATTTGCTTTACATTTTTACAATTACAACAATTCCTTTCATATTTATGAGATTCTAAAAAATGATTCAAATATCATCTTGCTATATTAGTAGCTTCCTTCAGACATGTGGAGTAACAGAATGTTAATCAATTCTATATCCTGTCATTATGTCATAGTTTAGCATACAAAAACTTTAGCAGAAAAGATGCAGTTTGCAAGTCTGTGTGTCATAGGGAAATAAGTGTGTGTGTGTGTGTGTGTGTGTGTGTGTGTGTGTGTGTGTGTGTGTGTGTCAAGCACAGTGGTTTTAAGATGGTTGGCCATATCAAGCTAATCTTCCTTTTGTGAATATCATAAATTAACATTACAAGTGTACCTCAAGGGTCAGTCCCAGGCCTATTTGTTTCCACCTTTAAGAGTGGTGTGAAATACATTGTTTGCATACCCCCTGGTGCTAAAAAGGGTAAATAATTATAAGGCAGTGGGTATTAAAAGCAGCATCTCAAGTTTTGCTCATGATTACATTTTATGCATAGTAATAAACCCAAATATGGAGTGTGAGAATTAGGTTAACCCTCTGAGTACCAGAGGGGTAGGCAATGCATTCCAAAGCAATGCATTGCATATACTTCTGGCACTCAAAGGGTTAAAGGGAACCTATTACCTATACATAGTTTAGTCTCGTTAAATATATCTATTTAAACTGTCTATACCTTGAGCTTTTTTGTTTTTTCAGTTTGGTAGTTTTAGAGATTTTTGGTTTAATTGATAGGTAATCTAATCTAAGCAGAACTTTTCTATGTAGCTGCCTGATAACCCTACATAATGAGTTACTTACATATCCAGGCAATTACCCCCCTCTACTTTCTTAATGTTTCCATCAGAGGTGTTTCATGAATTAATGGTAATGGTAAATGTTTCCCACTGATGCAGTGCTGTATTTTGGCCTAGGCCAACTAGGCCTAGGCCTTAGGCAGCAATTCACAGGGGGCGGCATAAAAAGCCACCCCCATCTGCCGGCTTGGACGCCCCTCCCGCCCAAACTATAATTTTCTTGGGTAGTGCTGCGCATCTCAACATGACTAATAATAACTCATACTACTCCTCTGACTGAGATTACTACTGCAGACAAGTACTAGGGGTCCTCTTAGTAGTGCACATGTCTAACAGAGACTAAAATTAAAGCATCTACCTCTGTCCACACCCATAGAGACCTGTAATGTGTGTAGAGCACCACATTTAGTGAGGCGTTTTGGTTTCATTGAAAGAAGCAGGAACTGGTATAAAAGAGGTGAGAAGAGGAGCAGCTGGCCAGATCATCAATGGTGGAGAGCAGTACTGGGGAGGAGGGTAATCTGGCACAAAATCCACTGGAGAAAAGTCACAAAGTGAGACAGATATGGAGAGACACATGTTTGCCTTGCTTTGTCCCCTTACTGAAGCCTCATGGTACGCTTTTACACCCCAACTCATTGGATATATTTTACAAAAGAATGGGACATGAATTAATTGTAACACCATTCATTAGTATGCATAGTTGTATTGCTATTGTTCCTAGAAAGCAGCATTACAACTATAAAATGACTTGTGTAGTCATCTGTGGTTGGACTACAGTTCACATCATCTTCACTCAGCCTTTATCCAGCCGAGTATTATGTAACTCCATTTCAGTTATAATCTCTGTGGTACCAATAGTGTAGCAAATTTTCAATGGTAAGCTCTGTGGTATTATAATAGAAACCAAGCTACACAAGTGATAGCACAGAGCTTATGTTAAATGGATATACATTGGTATCGTAGGCAGCTCCAGTTCAATTGTAAACTCTGTGATATCACCAGGGTAATTCTGTTGTATGCTCTGTGGTATTATTTGCCTTTCTTCAAATCATTAATGCTAATTATAAAATTAGCGAAAGAGGGTTGAAAAGGTGGGTTGGAGCTATAAATGGTGATAAGAGATTTCCCCACAGAACATGGGTAATGTCAGTCCACCCCTCGTGTATCTCAGAATATGTGTCAGAATGCGTTTGAGTGTATCTCAGTGTTTTTGTACGTCTCAGAATATATATGTTTGTGTTTGTGTATGCATTTTCACTCTACTGAATCTAATTTTCGAATGTTCTCATTAATAATAATAATAATACAAAAATCAATAAAAAACATAATATACTCCTCTATGACTACTACTGACCAACGATAACATATGCCACTCAAATACAGAAGTTAACCCTTTGAGTGCCAAGTGAGTGAGCAGTGCAATACGCTGCTCAAGCCTCTGCTACTGTCTGACACTACTCAGAGAGGTAAACAGGATATGCACAAGCGGATTCCATATTGCCAGGCAGTACCAGAGTAGTTATTACAAATTGTTAATGTTTGTTCCATTGTGGAAGGGGTGTGGTATGCAGAGGAAGGGGTGGATCCTAAACAGGAAGAGGTGTGACCTGGACAGGAAGGGATGGGGCAAATGAAGATTAGGGGAGTGCGTGAATTTAGTAAGGCCTAGGGCAGCACAAAACATAAATACACCACTGCATTTATGGGAATATTTCTAAAAAGGCCCTCGTTGTGGAATCAACAATTAAATGGTAAATAAGGTTTAACAGAGAAACATAAGCTTATATGGTTTGGCAGGACAAAATAAGCTTTAGATATACATTAAAAAAAATCTGTGTTGGAGAAGGATTTATGAGTTTTTGTAGTGCACAATGCCTCTTAGCCACTGAAAAAGATTGAAAAGCATGTTATTAACCCTTTGAGTGCTCTGCAATATGTTGCACACCCCTCTGGCACTCAGAGGGTTAAAATTCATGTACAAATGTACAGAAAGATAATTTTATTGCTTTGTAACTCCATAGTAAGAACTTATATGAATCACAAGCAAACAGTTTGGAGTCCAAGTTCATAGACATACGTTATGAAGCTTGAAGCAACAATATTAATAAAAGCAATGGGATATGAATAAAAGGAATGGGAAATTTTAACTATGTATGATTACTGGCCAGTTGGATATGTTGATATTGGAAAGAGGTAAATATGAGTTATGGGATATGATTATATTATAAAAATATATTAAAGGAGAAGCAATGTCTCCTAATAATTACCTTCCATTAACTTTACTATAGCCAGAAAAACCCTAATGACCTTCATGATTTTACCCGTGTGCCTTTGTTCACAAGATTATATCTTTAATCAGTCCAGCATGTCATGCCCATGTTGGTGGACATGACAGCTGATACTCATTATTTCATGCTAAAGCAAGCATAATGTGTCAGCCTACTTAACCCTTTAAGCACCAGAGGCATGAGTAACACATTGCATAGAAATGTACTGCAGTTCCTGATTTTTTTTTTTTTTTTTTAATTCCAGTCTTTCAAGCTCTGAAGGAGAAGGTAGATTGACTGCCTTCTTTCTTGTAGTGTGGAATACTCAGTGAGTTGTTAGAAGTAGAGTGGAGGTTATAGTTATTGTTGAGAGCTGGAGTGAGCATATTGACCTGGTAGTTCGGTAACTTTCCAGAGAAGTGGTTGTATACTAAGCAAGAAAGGTGAAGGGCACATCTAGATTCGAATGTTAGACAATTTTTTTTTTTTTTTTTATTAAGGGCTTATCTTTCTGCAAGCCCGAGTGTAACGGGAGCTGAAGAGGAGGCACCCAGGATCATCCTCTCAATCAACGGGTGCTTCAAGGACACTGGGTCTCCCTCAGCCATCGTTCCGGGTCTCTCTCTCTCTTGATGCCGGATGGGTGCCATTGGATGCACCGGTCAGAGGATGGCCGGACCAGTTGTTGACTCGGAAGTAGTCAAAGAATGCTGGGGTCAACTCCACGTCGAATAAGGCGAGCCAAGGAAGGTCGACGAGTCCCCATATGCAGCGTCGACTTGTGGACTGGACTCACGGGACATAGAAAGTGAATGGCTCTACTCCCTTTTGAAGACGTTGAGCTGAGTCCATGTCTCCGAGTCTGACAGCTTACAAATCTCAAAGTCCTGACTTGGATTCAGATCCGCAGATAGCTGGTAGCATATACAGGATACTTTGCATGGATGGGCATCAGAAAGGACACCCAAGAATAAAGACACCAGGACTCCTTCTTAGTTTAGAACAACTAACTCAACTTTATTTGAAACCACAGCTTATTTATACAGTTAACTTGGAGCAGTGCAGGAGACATAATTCAATTACAGTACATGGTGAAGACATAACACAATGGGCGAATTCACATGAATAATGCAATCACAACACATAATACAAAGGACCAACAACAGACGGCTCAGAGATACACAATAGGGCAGACATGATTACATTAATACACAAAAGATTTGGACTAGGGTAGACAATAGACAGCAAGGCTGGAGGGGCTGGAATACACATCTTGATACAATGGCCAGGTGTTGAAGGAATTCCTCGACTGGTTTGAATATTCTGCTTCAACCCTGGCCAATTAGATGCTACAGTGGGTCCACTGGTCGACCAATCCCTGAACCGTCTACTTTTTTCTATGTTAAGTCTATGAAAGTCCTTATAATGTCCTGCTCAGGGATTTGACCAATCATGCGGCTGCCCACTGTCCCCGCTACCGATTGGTCAACACGGTGTCGACAATCCAAACACTGAGGCGGGAATCTCTGAATAGTTGTCAGCGAGATATGTAAACCTTAGTGTATTCCCCAGCCAGGCAGCCCTGTACGTTTATTCTCTGTGGCAGTGGCCACTCCGAGCGTTGCCAAGGCTCTTAAACCAGGCAAAATGCCTCAAAGTTCTCACCCATCCGTAATAAGGGTTTAAAAGTTCGTACGCCTAGATAAAGGGTTTTAGTAATGTACTAGGATCCGTTACACAGAGGCCTACGAACATTTTTCTCAGAGTCTGTTTTTTTTTTTTTTTGACAAGTTGGAGGCCCACAAATATTTTTTTCTCAGGGGTTGTATTTGGAAAGCCTGAGACCTACAAACAAATTTTACCTTGGCTTTGTTCTTGGCAAGCCTGAGGCCTGAAAACAAATTGTTCTCATGGTTTGGTTTTTTGTTAGCCTGCAAACACATTTTTCTCAGAGTTTGTATTTGGCAAGCCTAAAGCTTGCAATTTTTTTTTTTAGGTCTTACCTAGATTGAAGCAGTTTTTCTCAAGCCTAGCTTTGATGTAATATTTTTGAATGTTTAACTTCCTGTAAGTCCGTAAGCAGTGCTTGCTAACCATTATTTTTAAAGAGATTACAAAAAAAAAATAATAAGGTTATAACTTCTACTGAATGTGGCAGATGTGTACAGTGGTATATACATATATCATCATTATTCATGTGGCGAAAAGCTAAAACAATCATTTGCATTATCATGCTACCTGATACTCGCACAGTACTAGATGTTCATTTTTACAAATGTAAGTCTACCAAAACTGCTGCCGTGTCCTAAATATTCTTTAACAGAATCTGATTCCTCAGAGAGAATATGCTGATCATCACTTCTTGTTACAAAATGAATCACTCTTTGGCAGAAATTTAGAAATTATAGTTTTAAATTGTGGGTCCAACAAAGAATGTATTCCTCGTTGCTTTTAATAGACATTCTGAGAGGATCCTGCTCAAAGCATGCTAAAATGTCTTTCACCAGTTGATGTATGTCTGTGTTGTAATTACTCTAAGATTCATCAGCGATGATCCTCAGTAAATATATCATTAGGAGAATCTCGCTAATGCCTGCCCTTACATGACTAACCAGTTGGCCTCCTCAAAGGGTTTCAACAGCTCACATAGGTCTTATATGAGTTACCATTGCCCAGGTGATAAAGATGCTTCCTCCAAATCCTTCCAGTTTTGTATTGTATACTTGCTAATGGCCTTATTCTGCATGTACAAGTGCTCTAGCATGTACAGTATAGAATTCCACCTGGTAGGGTACTCCATTTTCCTATAGATCCTATTGTTACGGTTTTCTGACACTCAGACCAGGGTATGAAGTAAAAAACACAGTTTATTGTATCAAGAATGTAACACAATGCCCCTAGGGGCCAGCACAGGAGTAACAGTAATGGCAAACACAGACAAAGTGAATGCAATACAGTAATAGGATAATGTGCAATGTATAGATGGGGAATAACCCCAAAGGGTTAACAAGTGCAAGAGGAGAAACTCAGTCTTAGGTTGGCCAACGCCCAGGATATATAGCAGTCTCTGGAACACAGTCCTTGAATAGCAAAGCTGGAGTAAAGTGTCTGCACTGAATTCACTCTCAAGTTGGACTAGGAATGCACACAAGTGCCCAGAGCTGAGCCAATACCACCTCCGTGGGCTATAGAGAAATGCTACTGCCAAAGCTGAAGTACAAGAACCAAAATCGCCCTTAACTGAAAGTAGTAGTAACCCTGCGTGTGCCCAATGGATAGTGCCCTGACACCCCTTGGATGTCAATACTGATAGCGACTGCACAAGCTACTAAGAGCCGAAGCACTGGATAGTGCAATGGATAGCGTACCCTCTGAGTGTATGTAGGCCGGAGCCAGGACACCCCTCCGGTGCCGTACGTAACTTTCCCAGCAAGAGCGAACGGACTACCAGCGCCAACAGGCGCGGTCACGGTGCACACCGAACACAGGACAGACAATGCTCTGCGGAAGGTAGTGTGGAGTATCAGAGGTACTAGAGTAGCGGCTCTAACGGGTAACCGTATGCTTGGCAAGATAACGGAGGCACGAGACAGGAGACTACATGGCACTGCAAGGGTTAAAAGGTTCTGTACAGGAGAGACAGCTAGCAAACAGCGGATGGCAAGCAACCTCAAGCTCAGCTAGAGTAGTGAGAGGAACAGTGAGTCACTAACAGATCAGAATGTCACCGGAGCGACCTGAGCAATGCAGGAACACCGGAACAGCAGGCAGGATCGGAGCGATAACCGGAACCGGATCACAGCAGGAACAATAGCCAAAGAACAGGATCAATCACGGAGCAGGGTCGTCAGCCAGAACCGGGTCAATCACGGAGCAGGGTCGTCAGCCAGAGCCGGGTCAATCACGGAGCAGGATCGTCAGCCAGAACTGGGTCAATCACGGAGCAGGATCGTCAGCCAGAACCGGGTCAATCACGGAGCAGGATCAGGAGAAGAGTCAGACAAGCCGGGTCGGTACACAGGAGATACTGGAACTCAGCAACAAGGCGCAGATACTGGAACACCATGAAAGGGCAACTGACAAGTACCCAAGCTCCAGTATATAAAGGCACATCCTGGGCGGGCCAGTCAGCATCCTCCAATGCACAGGTAATTCAGCCTAGATTGACAGAACAGCACGGGAACCATGATACCTATAGACAGAATTGTTTTGGCCACAATAGGGATCTTTGGTAAATATAGTCTCCTTGGGTTAATATTATTTTATATTATATACTTTTACTCTTGTAGCATTTTCTGTACCACACAATAGGATATTTTCCTTCACTGAGTGGTGAAGGCATAATATGCAATATTATCAGACTGACCCACTTAACATTTTTGTTTTGAAGAGTCAGAGGTGAATATATTTTTTATGATTTATTATATTTTTATGGGTATAGATATTGTGGTATTTGCTTTTAATAAAATAATTTGTTGGGAATTGGAGATTATTGATGATTTTTTCTTTCTGAGTGCTAAGCTTTTTTTGAATGTTTCTATATTTGGACAATCTGGGGAGAGGATTCTTACCTGGGCAGCTGGAGAGAAGAACCTTTATAGTACTTTTCTAATCTTAGGGGCCCCCTTTCTGTATTTCACTCTTAGACATTGCCCTCATAAGCCATGTGCATGACGGAGGCAATTCTATAATTCTGTAATTCTTTCTGTTTCCCTGTAGCCTTCTATTGTTGCTTCCTTTGCATATAGAGCAGAACAAAATGTTTTTCAGGAGTAAGCCATAGCTGTATCCTCACCAATCACCTCACCTGTGTCTGTTTTAAGAGGACCAATATCAACCTTTATATTTTTGTCACTTATTTACTTGTTGAATTGTTTAGGATTTTTCTTGCACTTTTTCAGTACTTTTCTCATTTTCAGTTACATAGCCTATTTGCTTGTTTGAAGAGTCTATTACATTCTTTATATTTATTAAATAATAAATGCTACTCTTTGCTACTCTTGTATTTATTCCCAAACAAATGCCATCTTTATTGTGTATTTTTACCTTTGATAATTTCATCCCATTTAATGTCCTTTAATGCTGCTTTTAGAATTGTAAAATTAGCCTTTTAAACCCTTGATAATGGGTTTATCATAACAAATTTCAAAGGATACCATATTGTTGTACCATATTGTTGTCACTGCTGGATAAATGTTCTCTTACCTGTGTATTGTTTATCATTTTAGAATTGTTTGAGCCAACTAGTTCCAGGAAGGCCTCTTTTCTAGTTAGCTACTCTACTAGTTGTGACATGAAATTATCATTTTATTATTTCCCTTTATTGTGGTGAAAGTCATATTTCTCCTGTTAATTTCAGGGCAGTTGAAGTATTCCCTTATGATTGTATTTCTGAGTACACGTGGACTTCTTCAAACTCCTCATTATTAGGTGGCTTGTAGCAAATTCCTATTATCATCTAACCAGGTATCAGTCATACCAGTTTGATCCTTCTGCACATTCAATGCAACCAATTTACTTTCACCCCCAGCCAGACTACAAGCATTTACTTGCATGCATACATTTTATGTTACTCCTATTTCCAAAATTGCAATCACTGAAATATTTACCTTTCTCAGGGTGTAACATAGGCACCTCCCTATTAGATGAACTAGGCCATCCCCTCTCTCCACCCCATGGCCTTCTATAATCCCATTTCCTCATTTACACTGCTTTCCTCTCACATTGTCTTTCTGGTGTAGTATGTGGCACAGGAAGTATTTTAGAAAATACTTCCTTAGAGGTCCTTTGCTTAAGCTTATGACCTAAATCCCTGAAATCCTTCTTAACAGACCTTAATATCCTACTGACTTTCATTGGTATCAACATGTACCATGAAAATAAGGTCATGTCCAGCCCCAAACAGCAATCTATCAACGTAATCAGCTGGATGTCAAACCCGAGTACCATGGAGACAGCAAACTGTTTGACTGTAGCGATCCTGGTGACAGAAAACCCTATCTGTCTTCTAATTATGGAATCCCCTACAACCTCCATTTGTCTAGGTCTATCTGAGTTTCCTGAGTATATCAGTGGAACTATTTTTCTAGCTGTTAGAGAGAACTGTCATCTTCAGCAAAGGCATTCCTGTGCCAGCACCCTCACTCAATGTAGCAAATATGTTAGGATGAGTAAACACTGGCCCTCCTTTCCACTTCTAACTTTAACCCATCTAGCTACATGCTCCTCCTTTGTACAATCTCCACCCTCAGTACTTCCTATGCCAGCTTCCTTATGCTCAACGAGGAACAAACTCCTGTCAAGATTGGCCATTTCTCGCAATGTTACAACTTGCCTCTCAAGATCTCTAACCTGAGCTTCCAAAGAGGCTATATTATGGATTTTATTATTCAAACCATACTGAGATTATCTCAAGCCCGGAGGAAAGCTCCTCCTCCAACAATCAAAACGAGACACACCCTCCACATGCATAGACTGTAATGACTGGTAAACCTGCAATAGAAGAGGAAACACTGTTTCTTAATATTCATTACCACACTGACAGAACAGAGGTGACAGAAAACACTTATTGCATATGGTTCAGAGATTTCCTACAGCTTAGCATGTACCAGCTCACAACTTATATAGTAGAAAGCCACCATTTAAATACCAGCAAACAAAAAGAAACATGTCCACCTCAGACACAGACTGTGTTCACTGATACACTGGCAAGAAGGAAAAGCCTATGTTTCTTAACCCCACCCCACCCCATTACAACATCAACAGAAAACAGGTAACACAGAAAACACTTATTCTAAATAGTTCAGAGATTGCCCACAGCCACAGCTTAATTTGTTTCAGCTCACAGCATACAGTTTAAAGACTTCACTCTCTCTCTGTCCTATATAGCAGAAAGCCACCAATCACACTCAACAACAATCAAAAAGTAACACACACACCACAGGCAAAAAGTGAAATCACTTGCACACCTGAAGGGGGGGGGAGGAAAAACTTTTGTTTCTTAACCCCTCCCTTACCACACACAGAAAAACACATCCTATATAATAATTCACTAATGTATGTTTGTCAGAAGCTGTCATGCACAGTACAGACAGATGCACACGCTGCAATCATGAGCAGAGAGGACTAAGGTTTAAATTTGGAGCGCCCCGCTCCTTTATCAGCCACAGCATGGGCAGTCTTTACTGTGCATGACTGCACCATGGCCATTGCTGCCTGGCACTGTGGCCCACGTACACCGGCTGTTCAACTAGTATTCCAAATAATTGAATAAATCCCATAGTTTAGCATCATACAAATGTTGTACCAGCTCTAAAAAGGGCTTTTGGTAACCTGATTGCAATCAGATTCAAATTATGAGAACAAAAATCTGTAGGATGCTTTGTCCATAACAATGTACGGAAACAACAGTGTTTAACACAATGCACAATTATATGATACATTATAAATCCATTACAACCAGATATGACCATATCTATTGGAAGTCTTATTTAAAGATATTGAGTTATCTAATATAAGCTGATGGTCATTGATGGGACAGATTAGGTATAATGGCAATGATGCTTCTATTCATTGTGCAACAAATAAAACACAGGATATGTTGTAACCCATAAAATCGGGAATCCTAAGCCCTACACAAATTTTCCTTTACAAATAGATTGTAGATATGGGACACAATTTTCATATTTTTATTGTATTAATTAAATAACAGATACACAGATGTTTCACTGTAAATCTGATCGGGCTCCTTCTCACGCTGAGGGTATTTAAGATGGGAATTCTGTCACTGTTTGTCATCTCAAGGAAGGCTATGTAATATAGTTGAAACGTTGAAAATTAAATTTTAATTGTTTGCGCCTATCTAAGTCCTGAGAGTGTTCTTTCTACACTTACATTGTTTGGAATATTGCTTTTTGGTCTTGAATGCAGCACCCAGGCCACTGGACATTATTAAGCGTGAGTGCTTCCCACTATATATATATATATATATATATATATATATATATATATATATATATATATATAAAATCAAGGCATCCTCAGAGAGCCTCCAACAACTTTCATCCCGTGCCACTGTGTACCAACAAATTTTATTACATCTACCCATCTTGTCTTTGGTCTTCTTCTTCTTGGGCATTTTCTATCAAATGGAATGCATTCCAAAATTTATTTGGTCTGTCTCCCATCAGATCTTCTTGCTATATGGCCTGACCATTTCCATTTCAGGCACTTTACTTTTTCAGTCATGTCATAGACCTTTGTTTGCTGTTGAATCGATGCACGCATTTTTTGTTCTTGTTATGTTTAGAATTTGGCACTACATACTTCTCTGTGTAACCTTACATTTTGTATGGTTTTAGCATTGTGTCCATGTTTCACAGCCATACATAAGAAATGGGACTCTCGGAGGACACATTGGTTAAAAACCTTTAGCTTGAGTCATAGTGGTAAAGTTGTCTTAAAGACCATACTACTAAGTTTTAAAAAATGGTTGTCACCCCAGTTTTATTCGTCGTTCAATTTCCATAATGGTGTTTCCACCTGTTGACAATTCCTGTCCAAGCTAAACATACTTGTCCAATTCTTCTAGTTCTTGTCCATCTACTGTAATTTTCCTTGGTTTGGTGAATAAGGCAGCATGATAGAACCGGAAATTATTAGCACCCTCAGCCTTTGAACTGGTGTTCCTGCTGCTGTAGGAAGTAGCTTGCAGGCCTTCGGGGAATGTGAAAGCAAACTAGTCTTGGGGTACAAACACAAACAAACTGTCTCAAAAAGATTGCATTTTGTTTACATTTGAAAAATATCTATCATTTCATGGTTATATTTTTTTTCCTATTTATTTTTTCCCAGAAAGATAAGTACAACCATGAATTTTGATGCTTTGGAAGTTTAAGACTACTAAACATTGGGATATATGCATTCCATAGTGAAATGTAGACAAAGACTGCTTCCACGCAGTTGTTATTCACTCTGCTAGAATTTCAGTACAAAAGCTTTTTTGGCATTCAGGGAACATTTTCTCTGTGGTAGTAATAAAGGGTATCCACAAAACAGAGGTAATGTAGGACACTACAGGATCTGCTGTAAAATAAAAACTATATATGATATGTGTGAGTTACTCACAAGAAACCAACTGAAATTTACACTGGCCTGTGAAAACCAATAACAATGTGAAAACATTTTCAGCCCTGGGGGGTTTCATAAAATAGCAGTAAAGGGGCTTAATTATGTTACTATTATTAGATAGAAAATAAAGTATATAGAGGATATCTAATACAATTTTAGTAGCAATATATTATTGATCATGCTTATAGTTTAACTGTGTCTGAAGGTGTACAACACATTATGTGGATGTACTAAGACAATAGTGAGCTATAATAGGTAGAGGAACCAATTTTTGCGCCAATTTTACTCAACAATTTATAATGAAACATTTCCTTTTTCTGCTGCTTGTGTTAACAGTCGGGCAGTGGGGGAAGTGTATTGATTTTCAGGGTGTTACATTCTCTGTGCCTTGTTTCTTAACTTTATCCTAACAAGCCACAGAGAATAACAGAGGAAAATTCTCCCTTTTTCCTGTACCCAGTATATGGATGGCGTTCGGATCTTGCTCACATTAAAGTGCTAGGGCCAGTTTATGCTAAAGCAATCATGCATTCTCAGAAGCACGGGCATATAGTTTTAACCTTTTGAGTGAAAAAGAGGTACAAAGTAACACAAAAAGAAACTTTCTAGCGGCTCCAAGGTGCTTTGAACCTCCCTTTAAGCAACAACTGCAATGTCATATAAAGGGAACTGACTTCGGTGTGTGCTAGATAGACTCAGACCCTTCTTGATCCGTATAAAGTGCAAGTGATTCACAAGTTCATTCTGCACTAACACCTTAAGCAGATCACAGTTAAAATCAACCTCATGTTTATTCTATATATATAAAACACACTGTATACTTATCCATGTCAATGGCTCACAACAGATCAACAACAGATATTAAGAGGCATATGAAAAAATCAACGCGATTCGCGTATATATCGCTGTTGCTCAGAGGGTTTGAAGCTAAATTAAGAGCTCAAAAAATGGGTTAACTGATGGATTAATACATTGCCACCATTACTTCACACACTTCTCTAAAATGTAAAGATTAAAGGGATAGTAATGTTTCACAAAAACAGCAGCTCCAATTAATCTTCATAGTATATGAGCCATAGAGAGTGTTATTTCAACACTGTCAGAGTTGTGGTTCAAGAGTAATTGAATGATAAAGTTTCCCCCTCCCGCCCCTTTTACCTAGTGTAAGCCATCTCTTCTCAGATGTGGAATCTGGTTGCTAGACCAGACAGATAACAGCAGGGGACAATCTTCTATCTATGAGAACAATGAAAGCCCTGCCCCCCTTGACAAGTTTTTCAGGGTTTTTTTCCCTTATCTTAATTAAAGATTGTCCCTCTCTGCAATCTACCTGGGCACCTCCCTTCCGCTTTAGCTGAGCAGTGTTACATCAGTAAAAGGGGCGGGAGGGGGATACTTTATCATTCAATTACTCTTGAACTTCAACTCTGACAGAATTGAAATAACACTCTCCAAGGTCCAAATACTATGATGATTCATTAGAGCTGCTTTTATTATGAAACATTACTATCCCTTTAATGAATAACCCACAAATGTTACTATTCATTCACACTTCTAGATGCATTGCACAAATCCTACATTGTTCTGATGCCGCTTTGTAGTTAGACTGTATTTCAAATAGCTCTTTTTTGTCAGATAAGGATGAGTTGTACTAAAAAATTATGTTCTACTCAATTCTGTTTACTCATTTCTATAAATATACACATTTTTGTGTACTGATCATCTGTAAACATTAGTTGAACCCTTATTATATTATGTCATCTATCTTCATAAAATTAATGAGTGATTTCTTGATCTTGATGACATGAATTCTTTGTTTCAATGTAGTTTATTAAAACAGGGATGGCAATTATTTAATACAGTACAGTAACAATCTCTGTGAGATTAAGCTGTGCCATCCAAGAAGAAGTCAAAAACACTTTTTATGACTGAGTCACTATTAAACATTTTGACATTTGAGGTTAGTCTTGTCTACAAAATGCTTACCAATAATGTAATGCAGTCTCTCAATGGATGAAACTAGCTAAATAAGATATATGATAATTAAGTGTTTTATGTTCCAGAAATACAAAGCATTTGTTATTTAATTAAACTATGTAAATATTTTTTACAGGGTAACATCATAAATCGTACTTATTTCTAAACAGCTGTCAAGGTTCAGACACTGAATTCTGGCTATTATTCAATGCAACATGAAATGGTTACATTGTTAACTACTTTTTAATTCTAAATAGTCTTTAGAACCTTAACAAGATTCACAAATGCTTTCTCACACTACATCAGTGATGCAAGTGGATGAGATAGTGATTAAAGACATGGGCCTTTTCTGTAATCTTGCTCCTAGTGCAGAATACCTAGTTGGTGTCCTGGTAATCTGGGGACGGCACTGAGGATAAAATGCACAAAGAGCCCTTTCTGACTACTGCTGTTTCTAAGTACTAAGCTGTTCTTGCACCTATTTAACTTTTATGTACAAATGGCCTTAAAGGGATAGTAATACTTCATTTTATCTTTATTTTATTTTGTAGGCATTAAAAAACATGAAGAACAATATAAGTCTTAGCTCTCAAACCTTTATGGTTTGAGATATATTCACAAGCAAAGTTTCCCCTCCCGCCCCTTTTACCTAGTTTAAGCCATCTCTTCTCAGATGTGGAATGCAATCCATAGACCAGACAGATAACAGCATGGGACAATCTTCTTCCTATCAGAACAATTAAGGCCCTGTCCCCCTTGACAAGTTTTTCAGGTTTTTCCCTTATCTTAATTGAAGATTGTCCCTCTCTGCAGTCTACCTGGGCACCTCCCTTCTGCTCTGGCTGAGCAGTGTTACATCAGTAAAAGGGGCAGGAGGGGGATATTTTGTCATTGAATTACTCTTGAACTCTGACAGTATTGAAATAACACTCTCCAAAGTCCAAATACTATGATGGTTAATTAGAGCTGCTTTTATTATGAAACATTACTACCCCTTTAAGGATAAAATCAAACTGGAGCAATCCTGGGGCAAACCATTTGTTCCACAGGGGAGAAATAAACATTCCCTAAGTTTCCATTGATTTAAATGGTGCTTCTAAACATTTAAATGCTAAGGATGTCTCTCTCCAATGCATTATGAAACAATGTGTTGGAGAACTCCCTAGCACTAGCATTCAAGGGGTGAAGAACACCATTTTGGGGTGGGGTTCATGTCTACCCACCATACTAAGAGGAAGCAAGATCTTGAGCTCTGTTTCCCGTGGACTTAAATTTGTTTGTAACTTTGCCATCAGCCCGTATTTTTGTATTCTACTACAAAATATTGAATTAAGTTTCCCAATGGAATTTAAATTTTACTTTTTTGGATGCTTACAACCTTTGGCCTCATCAGCCTTCAGGCTTAGCATTGTGCGCAGCTGTGGCCTAAATTATCTTGTATCTGCTCCTGTATTACACACTCAACCAACACACTACAAGAACCCAGTGAAAATAGTGTACCTGAAACAGCTAAACAGCTCATTGGTGGTAATATCTGCCCATATCAACTCTGGGGCCTGAAAACTGTTATTTTACTTCTTCTTTTAAAGGGATAGTAATACTTTGTTTTATCTTTATTTTATTTTGTAGGCATTAAAAAAACATGAAGAACGATATAAGTCTTATCTCTCAAACCTTTATGGTTTAAGAGATATTCACAAGCAAAGTTTCCTCCTCCCGCCCCTTTTTCCTAGTGTAAGCCATCTCTTCTCAGATGTGAATCTGTTTGTAAGACCAGACAGATAACAGCAGGGGACAATCTTCTTTGTATGAAAACAATGAAAGCCCTTCCCCCCTTGACAAGTTTTTCAGCTTTTTCCCTTATCTTAATTGAAGATTGTCCCTCTCTGCAGTCTACCTGGGCACCTCCCTTCTGATCTGGCTGAACAGGGGGGATACTTTGCTTGTGAATATCTCTTAAACCATAAAGGTTTGAGAGATAAGACTTATATAGTTCTTCATGTTTTTTAATGCCTACAAAATAAAATAAAGATAAAACGAAGTATTACTATCCCTTTAAGCTAAGCACTGCTAAGCACTGCTATGGTCCCATGCCATGGATACAGCACCAGTAACTCTCTGTGAGTAACAAAGTCAGTAGTGTGCAATCTGTATCACCCCCACCACCCTCAGGAATCTTTGGAGGGGAAATTACTCTTTTTCTGTGCACCCAAGATATCTTTGATATCAGTCTCTGTGGCCCTCCAGCACCACTTAGTTGGGATTGTTGATTGGGGAGACCCTTCATCTTTTGTTGCACTTTACAAATACCACACAGTACCCACACACCATACAGTATTGTGATAACTATAGCTATGGGGCTTTGTGGCCCTCCAAGATGTGCATTGGTGACAGTCTTCTTTGCTCCCAGTGGCAATAAGAAATAGGATGGGCCTCACACACTGAACACCCTGCATATCACAAAATACTACTTAAGCTATTCCATGTCTTTTTTAGTCCTGGATGTTTATAGCTTGACTTGCCATTTAGGAATCATCGCTTGGCTTTTACTCAGAATGTCAGCCCTGACCAATCCTGCTGTCATTGACTTCTGCACCACTCTCATTTACCATGTACTAGAAATGGCACAGCAGAAAAAGAGTTTATCAAAAGTCTTTTCACCACTGCCAATAAATTTCTAGTGAGTACTTTGCCATTTTTGGCCCATGCTTTGTATGACTGCAAGAATTACAGCCACAATATTACTTCTGCAGATGCTTGAAGTGGGGAAATAAATAGCTGAAAGCAGAAGTTATGAGTCCTACAGCAACATATGCCTTGAAAAAACAGTTAGCAGGCTGAGTGCCTTTGTCCTTTGCCCGCAAGAATAACTTCCTGCTGAAGTAACACTGGCACATGCAGAACAAAAATTGAATAGCACTCTTGAAACACAGAGTAGATAGTAATTAAAATAACTGCTTTATTAGAATCAGCACCTTGCGGGATTTGAAAGATGAACTTGGTGAGTCACGCATGATGTTTATTTCATGAACTCTCTTATGTGCCACCTTGCTTTTTTGATCTATTGTAACACTGGCACAGCCATCCTTGAAAAATTACTGCGGCTTGGGATATTATTGTAGGTTTTGACTTCTTTCTAAGAATTTACTGAGTATGGAATGACAGTACATAGTGTAAGAAAAAATGTGACTCGTCATCTCCAGTGTTTTTAGATGGTATGTATGTATGTATGTATATCTTTATTTATATGGTGCTACACAGTGTACGCAGCGCCTTACAATAGACATATGTTACAATAAATAAGAGGGGTTGAAATAAGTGCGACATTCATAGAAACAATGGGAGAGAGGTCCCTGCCCCAAGGAGCTTACAGTCTGGTTTATTAATAGGACTAGTGTTGGTGGTGGTGAACTTTTGGTGGGACTTTGACAAACTGCATCCTCCTCAGGAGCAGGGGGATCATCATCATTTATTGCACATGCTGCAGCAACCATGGCTGCAGTCAGTTTTTGGACTACCACTTTACTCACTCATTCCTGCACTGTTTCTAATCCTTTCACTCTACCCCTTGGGCATTTGTTGGACATTACTCAACTACTGTATGTGCTTTTACTGTAAAGGACACAAGATAACTGATGTGTGTGTGATGTCTTGGACTGGCCCTCTACAAAACACTTTAACTCATCTAGTATCAGTTTCTATCATCTACTAATTTTATGTATTTATTTATTTATTTTAAATTAACTGCCCCCCTTTTTCCTATTACATTTAACAACAACAAAAAAACACACCCCATGTTCAACTGCTTCTTTCTCTAGAGTCCCCTAGCACAGAGATAACAGCAAGATCAGGCGGAAACTTGGATCACCTCCTCCTGTGCATTCCCAGTCAGTCAAACAGAATATGTGGAATTTTGATAATCCTCATTTGCTCCCTTCTCACATGCCCAGACTGCCCTGGCACAGAGATAACAGCCAGAAGGAAGAAACTTGGATCAAAGCTGCCTGGGCCTACTTGGTCAAACAACATTTTGGGGTAAACCTCTTTTGCTCCCTTCTTCTCTCCCCCAGACTCCTCTAGGTCAGAGCTAACAGCCAGATCAGGAAGAAACTATCACCTCTGCCCATGTGTTCCCAGTCACACAAAATTTTGGGATAATTCTCCTTTGCTCCGTTCTCACACCCCCAGACTACCCTAGCACAGAGATAACAGCCAGATCAGGAAGGAACTTGGATGACAGCTGCCTGTGTCTACTCTGCCACATAAAATTTGGGGGATTTGGGGTAAATCTCCTTTGCTCTCCTCTCACACTCCCAGACTCCCCCAGGACAGAGATAACAGAAAAGGAAGAAACTTGGACCTCATGTGTGTTCCCAGTCAGTCACAACCCAAGACTCCAGCCACACAGAGATAACAGCCAGATCAGGAAGGAGCTTGGATCATGGCTGGCTGTGGTTTCCCAGTGATTCACCCAGGATTTTGGGGTATTTTGGGTAATTCTCTTTTGCCCTATTCTCACACACCTAGACTCCTCTGACACAGAGATAACAGCCAGATCAGGAAGAAACTTGGATCACAGCTGCCTGTGTCTACCCAATCACACAAAATTTGTGGTACACCTCCTTTGCTCCATTCTCACACCCCCAGACTCCCCTAATACAGAGATAATAGCCAGGTCAGGAAGGAACTTGGATCACAGCTGTCTGTGTCTACCCGGCCACACAAAATTTGGGGGTATTTGAGATAAATCTCCTTTGTTCTCTTCTCACACTCCAAGACTCCCCCAGGACAAAGATAACAGAAAAGGAAGAAACTTGGACCCCATGTGTGTTCCCCAGCCTCCCTTGAAACAGAGATAACAGCCAGATCAGGGAGGAACTTAGATCACAACTTCCTTTCTCCTTTCCTGTCCCCCAGACTCCCCTATTACAGAGAACAGATTTCCTGCCCTTAGCTTCAACTCCACTTTATTAGTCTGTCTTCTATAGCTGAAAAATGGTCTGCTTTTCTTCCTCTCACAAACACAGAATGCAATGTTTCAGAACTTTACACCTCTTGTATACTATGCCTACAGGAAAACAAAGGAAACTTGTCGCGTCGTGGGAAGAAATTCAGTCTTCCCATTGATTTCAATATAATGAGCATAGTGGAAACAATAATATGCATTTTTCAAGAAAAAATTTACCACTCAGCGAATATTTTCACTTTTTTTTTTTTTTGCAAAAACATTCACCCATCAGGACTAAAGAGTATTATAATTACACATTATGCCAGGAAAAAATATGTTAGAGTATGGGATGAACAATCCAATCAAGAGAAAACAGGTCCTCTCATCTCTCACGGTTGGACAGACATATTGAATTGTTACAAGAAACACATCTCCTTACGACAAACATTGTACATTAAAACAGCAATGGGCCATTCTCCTCTAAACATAGGAGAGTAGTCATTCTCATTCATCAGGGGTGTCCAAGTTTTTTCTGTTATGGGCCACATGATCAGAAGTATGAGGGCCGCATAATTTTTTTTATTAAAAACTATGTTGAATTATAGCCTGTAAGCTATTCAAAATATTTATTTATTGATCAAATCAGAGGCAATATATGTATTTCATAGACGTCTATTCTTGAACTGTACGGTACTGGCAAACATGGTATTAGGGCGCACTGTCCTTACTAGGTTGTATGTGCTAGTTAATTAGGTATAAAAATGTTTTTGTTTTTTTAATCTCAGGTGTGCTGCACTCTGGAGTCAGGCACCGCATTTTGTCAACAGGCCGTACATTGGTTACCCTTGTCATACATACAAAACCAATTACATCCTAATAAAACAGTTTCAAGATCAGGAGGGACAATTTCTAATGGTAGATTGTATAATAAACGGTCAAAGACTTACAACAAATAATGTATATTCCCCTAACGATCCTACTGCCCATTTCTTCTCCACAGTGTTTCAGAAATTGTTAATGTTCCCAGAGGCTTCACGCATTGTGGGAAGTGATTTCAATTCCATTGAGAATCAGGTACTGGACAAGAACAACACAAACAACCTACAACTGGCAGATAAATTTTTATTATTATTATTATTATTTATTTATATAGCTCCAACTAATTCTGCAGTGCTGTACAATTGGGAATAGACATATAGAGGTATTAAATACTACAATCAAATGTGGAGAACAGAAGGACCAGAGGGCCCTGCTCATGAGAGCTTACAGTCTAGTGGTATATGTAATCCATTCACATTTTTAAATCTGGTAGATTTATGGAGACAGACACATCCTACTGAACTTGACTGATTTTTATTCTCATACTTGAATTAAGTTTGCAAGAATCAACTTGTATAAAAAATGTCAATAAATAACTTAAGTAACTGCCAAATAAACAGTATAGTATTTTCAGACCGTGCCCCCCTCATTCTAATGCTAACACTGTCCACTCCTATTCATTCTTCAACATATATAAATCGTTTAGTCACATACTTACTAATAACTCTCTTCCAAATTATTTTGACGTTTCAATAATCATTGTTCTTCCCAAACCAGAAACCTTCATTCGGTATCTTCTTACTACCCAACTTTCTTAATTCAATCTTGTCCTTCCCACACTGATTTCAGCAGAACAGGCCGGATTCATAAAGAGGAAACAATCAACTGCAAATGGCAATAAAGCAATAGAGGCAATAATTAAGGCTAGGGACTCCCCCAACAGCTCTGCTATGCTTCTCAGTCTTGATTCTGAAAAAGCTTTGACTCCATATCATGGAACCATCTATTCTGATTGTTACACCATCAACACCAGTTTATAAATGATATACAATTGATCTATAAAGCTCCTTAGGCACTAATCTCAGCTAACAATATTAACTTCCAATTATTTTCACTACATAGGGGTACTCATCAGGGTTGTCTGCATTCCCCAAGTATATTTAACGTGGCCTTAAACATTGTAATCAAATGAGAATGTTCATAGGTTTAGAAGTGGGTAAAAAGGAGATTAAAGTATCTGTTGCTATTCATTGAGAATCCTGTGGAAGAGATCACTGCAATACTACAGTTTTTCTGCTTTCTACATCTTACGGATTTATCTTGAAAAGAGAGACTGATACCATACATGTAATATTACCAGTCTCATGAGAGTAGCTAAGGACTGGCTAGAGCAAACTAATTATTACACTGACTGAAACACAGATCAGTAATTTTCACCTCAGTGTTTGCTATTTGCTATATGAAAATTCCTGCTCATTCTTTAATTATTTGATTTGTAATATAATAAAGGAATGGCAATTTATAAGATGAACCCTTTACCACTTTTACAATGTATTCATTTCCTTCTTTGCAGGAGAACTATAACCTGACACCAAATCAGTTCTTCTCATATCTTCAGGTATAAAACTTATGTAACTCAATCAGTTAGGTACATTTCCCCAACCAAATACATTTTTGTTTAAAACTGAAATTTTTATTGGCATTTCTAATAAAATCATGGCATTATGAATGAGAATATTCACATTTTGTACATAGAATTGAAGTAATACAATCAGAACAGAGATTGCACTAGAATAATTTCCAAAGGTACGCTTAATTCTCATCATGGCCAATGACAGTATCTTCAGTGATAGTTAAGCATGGCTGAAGTTTACAAAAGTCAACCATTTGGAAAAATAAACAAGAGTAAATAAAGTAGAGGAAAAAAAAACTAGTCAAGCGACAAACACTTATATTCATGATATACTAAGTATCACATTAAAAAGGAAGCTAGTCATGTTAGCTGGCAATTAAGTTATCATTAGTAATGAATGGTAAAATGACAGAAAACTATGTATGATCAACATCCATCTACATAGCTTACCATGGTTAGCAAACCGATGTGAAGGTGGTAGCCCTCATATCCAAAAAATGTCAATCTCTCTAGCATCATCATCTCACATTTAAAGGTGCAGTAAACTTTTTTTTATGAAAAAAATATATATTACAGGGATTTCCCTATTGAGTAAAATAACGGTACTCCCACTGCAGAGAGATTTATATTTCCAGAGTTATTACAATTTAAACCCATGTTTTTTTACATTAGCAGTGCCCTCTAGTGGTCAAATTCTAATTAGATTTCCTGTTAGATTCTAATGGAAAGGAAAGTCAGAAAAGTCAGAGACATACAGTTCTCCACAGAATGTGATAGAAACTGCCTGTCACTTCCTGTCAGAACTTCCAGGAAGTAAACACTGTAAATTCACTTCCTGATTATTTAAACTGCCAGCGATGGAAGTGACCTTGTTTTATTCAGCAGGAAATGCTCTGTAAAATGTGTGTTTTCATAAAAAAAATGTTTCCTGCTCCTTTAAGAATAGTGTGTGTGTGGGGGGGGGGGGAAGCACTCTTCTAGTAAATCACTATGCATAGTTTCGCTGTTGAACAAGAGACCCTGTTTTAAAATTTCTCAGAATGGATTTGTGAGCATGGATCTCTTGTGACAACACTTTTCAACTATACTAGGATATAGCTTATGTAAATGATCAGGGGTTCTATACCATATCCATAAGATTCTGTAATTTGCTTCTATAGTAAGTATATTTCTTGAAGCATTAAGAGTGACTGACTTCAGTGGGGCTGTTAGGATTTTCTGGCCATAGAAAAGAAAATGGGAGGTTATTATTATATGCTAGCCATTTATTTTTATCACAGTAAATGATTTGATTAGTTACAGATTTTAAATAGATTAAAAAAATACTTTGATTGTTATGACCCGAGAATTGTCAGGATATTATAACAAAAATACAACATTTTTATAAACATTTTATAAACAGATCCTAAGTGAAACAATCGCCAACTTTGTCTCGAGTGAAAATAAATAATTTATTTCTAAATATAGCATCAGATTTATCCATAAAGAAACGTCCATTCCCTTTTTGGTAAAGACAACATTTCAACCCATAATTACAACAGTAATGAATACCTTATATACACTCGTTGGACATATTAGGTACAAAGTAGCAGAGTAGGTGCATAAATTAAAAGCAAACATCCCTCCTTCCCTGGACATAATATATAAATAAATGTAAGCTATTGTATGTTCAGTGGGAAAAAGCTTTTGTTATTTAAAGGAGCAGTAAACTTTTTTTTATGATAAAATATATATTGTAGGGATTTTCCTGTTGAGTAAAATAAGGGTACTCCCACTGCGGAGAGATTTATATTTCCAAAGTTATTATATTTTAAACCTATGTTTTTTTTTACAATAGCAGTGGCCTATAGTGGTCAAATTCTAATTAGATTTCCTGTTAGAGTCTAAAGGAGAGGAAAGTCGGAAAAGTCAGAGACACACAGTTCTCCATAGAATGTGATAGAAACTGCCTGTCACTTCCTGTCAGTTACAACTATCAGGAAGTAAACACAGTAAATTCACTTCTGTAAAATATGTGTTTTCATAAAAAAAAGTTTACTGTTCCTTTAACGCTGACAGGAAAGTTGTCACTCAAACAAACAAAAAGCTTGGAAATTCAGGGTTAAGGTCACACACACACACACATACACACACACATACACACAAACATATACACACACAGCTTGACAACGCCACCACATTGTAAAGCATTGCAATTGGTTTAACCCTTTGAGTGCCAGAAGGGTGTCCAACACATTGCTCTCAATGTGTTGCTCACTCCTCTGGCACTCAAAGGGTATGTGTGTATGTATGTGTATGTGTGGGGATTGTGCATCTGTGCATGTGTGTGTTTTGAGAGAGGTTGATGAAAGTTCCTGTCCATGTCACTACTTGTCTGAGCAAGGCAGGACTGCTGGAGCTTGGGCATATGCAGAGCATAATGAAGGATTGAGGAGGCTCCACCTATCCAAAGACTAACAGGTAGCAAGCCCAAATAAAATTGATACTGTTATGTTGCAGATGCCTCAGATAATTTGGCCCCATATCAGATTTTAGACACGCTGCCCTACTTATTTGTACAACTCCTGGCAGCAGTTCATTAGGATTGTCATCCAGTTACTTAATGGAATTTTCAATCACCACTCACTACAATTTCTGCTCACAGACTGGAAACCAATCACAGCCCACAAATTGGCTGCTAGTCACACTCATAGTCAAGCTCTGTTATTGGCTGCCAAGCACTCACAACATCCCAGCTGGCCAGTGGTTAGACAGCAGGAGACTGACAGGACCTGTGGTGATTAGCTGCTCTGAATCAAAGATTTATTTAGTTTGCAAGAGTCTTTCCTTGACGAGCCAGACTAGGACAGTGATTCTGAAAGTTTTATTGCATTCTCATACTGCCTGTCCACCCCAGCTAGCTTCTGACCCCACACCTACCTCCATGATGTGAGGATCCACGATGGCTACTCTTTGCTTCTGCCTCTGTTAAAAGGTTTGTGCAATTTATTAATGCTCTGTTAGTCTCATGACTTGTGTGTTATATCAATTTGCATAAGACTAAGTTTGAATTTGATGGTCTTATATAACTGTGTATTCTCTACCCGTTCTCATTTAATGGTTTTTTGCCCTGCTGGTCTCATGGACTACTCTGCTGTTCTTATGTAATCTCAGATTTCTCTGCTAGTTCCATCTTATGCTCTACTAACCACATATAGTTGACCTGCTTGTCTAATATATCTTCTATATTACCATAGAGTGCTAGTATATATCTGGTATCTAATTTGCTGAACCAACTTCCCGCACCTCTATTTCTTGTGCCTGTGTCTTTTATTGTCTCACTGTCTCTGTACCATATTTTGTTCTTGTGCATTATATGCTAGTTTACATTGTACACACTAATTTGAATGATGCACCATGGAAGGGGCACACTGACTGCTAAGAATGACACCAACCTAGACATGGCAAATAGATTTGTATCCCGGATTGTAACAAACTACTACATTCCTCTTCCCCGCTACAAGATAATGCAGGTAATCAGTGACCCCTAAGGGAGAGGTCACTAAATGAATTGGTGTTTGTGGTACTGCTGATCTCTACGGAGATTCAAATCTCTAATCACCACAAATGACAGTGCTGTTGACTGGCATCTATGTAATACAGTAATTGCATACTGGTGTGTGTGTGTTTACATGTCAGTTTGTTTGCATTAAACATCTCAGTATGCATGTGATGTATTTACATGACTGTGTATTTTTTTTAACAATTTAATTAAATTATAATTATTTGCAAGCCAAAAGAAAATTTTCCAGTGAATTCAAATAAATGCACAACTGTTGAAATATGCATATTTGCTGTGCCTTTCCCTCCCGCTCCTTCTTTTGTCTCGTGTAATTGTATAACTTTCTGCTTGATCTCGTTTCCCTTCATTTTCTGCTGATCTGAATTAACAGTGTACTGCTCTGCTAGTCTCATATAATGTGCTTGTTATATGTGTTTTAAATGAATGAACGAATTAATATGTTTATATAGCACCACAAGTGTACGCAGTGCTTTACAATTTAAGGGTTTAGACAATGCAGGGTTAGAAGTGCATTTCAAAGTAAAATACTAGAAGTGAGGTCCCTGCCTAAAAGCTTACAATCTAAAGTGGTAATGGGAGACATACAGAGTACATAAGGGTCAAGTGCTGAATACAGTGCTAGAGTTCTGGTTAGGATAGGACACATGCATAAAGTAGATAATTTATAAAGAGATTGTACAAAGTCAGTGCCTTCTAGCATGTTCACGTTTTGTTAAGGAGGTGACCTTTTAAGCGAGACATGAAGCTCATAATAGAGGTGCAATGGCATATGGTGGGAGGTAGAGCATTCCATAGTTAAGGAGCAATGAGAGAAAAAGGTTTTATACATGTGAGGGCTATAGACACAAAATGAGCTGAGAGAAGACTGTTATTGGCTGATCGTAAGTGGCGGGATGAGGTATAGCAGGAGACCAGAGTGGAAATGTAGGAAGGGGTAGAGGGCTAAGGGAGAGAACTCATGAATGAAAGAAGCAACATTTTGTAAGATATCAGGAGTTTGATAAGCAACTATTGGAGATATTTGAGGGGAGGGGGCAGGGCAAACATAGATGACATTAGGGTAATGCAGCAACAATCTGTATGGATTGAAGTGGATGGAGATGGGAGGCAGGAAGGCCAGAGAGAAGAAAATTACAGTAGTCTATGTGGGAAAGGATGAGTGCTTTTGCAAGAATTTTAGCCGTGGAAGAAAGGAGGAAGGGATGGATTTTTGCTATGTTACGCAAGTGAAAGGGGCAAGATTTGGTAAAGGAGTTATTATGAGGAGAGAATGAGAAAACAGTGTCAATTACTACCCCTAGGAACTGTGCTTCTGATACTGGATTTATGGTAATGCCATTTACAGTCACCTGGAAGGGGACTACTGAGCCAGGCCAAGGTGGGATGAGGATTAGCTCCGTTTTAGACAGAGCTTGAGGTCCCTATGAGTTATCCTTATCCTTATCCTTAGTATTTTAATGACCAGAGGGGTGTGCAATGAATTGCTTTGCAAATTGTTGTGCACCCCTCTATTTCTTAAAGGGTTTAGTAGGCTTGGTGCCTTCTGCCGTATCAGTCTGCCTACATCGCTGACTGTCTTGTCAGTAATATGACATCCAGGACTGAATGAAGATGTTATCTCTTGAACAAAGGCAAAAAGGTATAATTCATAAGGCACAACAGGATTTTCTGGCCAGAGTAAAGTAAGTGGGGGTATTATCAGGCGGTTTCAGTCTGAAAGCAGTTTTTTTTTTTTTTTTTTTTAAATAAACATTTCTGTTCCTTTAAGCCTAATGGAGTGATTAATTGTACCCAGTTATGTACCTTCCTACCTCTCTATACTGTAATTTCCATAAAAATTTAATACTGGATTTCCTATACTTCTCAGTCCTTTCTGTACTTAAACAGTTAAAGAAATGAAAGCTAGAAAGGTCTTCATTGAATTGCTTTGAAATTCATTGTAGACCTCTCTAGCAGTCAATATGTTAAAAGCCCTGATTAAATCAATAGGAATCTGGGTACATTTAATTTGTCCCCTGTGGTGCACTTACATTGCCCTTGTGTGTGTTTAGCCAAGTCACAATCATTAAAATGCACCCAAGGGCCAGAAACGTGGCCCTAAAGTCCACCAGGCGGGTGCACGTTGCACAATGCTTTTTGCCCACCACTGTTTTAATCCCTTGAGTGCAGAAGATAGGTCAAACTCCCAAGGAGTTAACATAAGCCGTTTCTAACATTTCAGTGATGCAAATTAAAAAAAAAATGGCAAATTTAGCCATCTGAGTGCCAGAGGGTTATTTATGCAA
This sequence comes from Rhinophrynus dorsalis, assembly GCA_037306005.1. Taxonomy (NCBI): domain Eukaryota; kingdom Metazoa; phylum Chordata; class Amphibia; order Anura; family Rhinophrynidae; genus Rhinophrynus; species Rhinophrynus dorsalis. The sequence continues at coordinate 518,291,182 of CM074719.1, read as the reverse complement.
TTGGTGCAAAGGAATCTATCCTATATAATAATTTGCTAGGATGTTTGTCAGAAGCCGTCATGCGCAGTAGAGACTGCCCGAACACAAAGAATGCTGGGAGCATTCTGTGCTTTTGGGCAGCCTGTACAGTGCATGACTGCGTTGGCGGCAGGACGCAGAGCAGGACTGGCCTCTTAAACCTTTAAGTGCCAGTGGGCTACACAACGCATTGCAAAGCAATGCATTGCATACCCCTCTGGCACTCAAAAGGTTAACATCAACCAGACCTTGGCCCGTGTACATGGGCTTTTACACTAGTATGTATATATATATATATATATATATATATATATATATATATATATATATAAATAAAAGAAGACTTTGTGCCTGGCAAAACACACCCAGGGGCGGCACTGAGGAGGAGTTACTACTCCCATTGGGTGATTCAATGGGGGGGGGTGATTTTCACAGGCGTTACAGGGGCTGAAGGGAGTTGGCCCTCCCCCACTATCCAGCCTGTCCACCACTATCCAACTGAGGAAAAAAACAAAATGGCTGCCACTTGCTCATACACACGCTACTACACATATGCCCCACTCACACAGCACTAAACACATACACACAGCACCAAACATACACACACTCACACAGCACCAAACACACACACACACCACAGCACCAAACACACATACACTCAAACAGCACCAAACACACACACACACCACAGCACCAAACACACACACACACACTCATACAGCTCCAAGCACACACACCCTCACACAGCACCAAACACAAACACACAGCACCAAACACACACACAGCACCAAACACACACACAGCACCAAACACACACATCCTCATTGTCATATAGTGTCTCCATCTATTGTATTTACGCATTGAGTAGCACTTGGGTATATACCATCTTGAAAAGCAGGTGATTTTGCAGGTCCAAGAAGTTCCGCTCCCTCTCTCGATTAAGCCCCACCCCCTTTTTGCCACAAATCGTGTCATAGAATTTCCCCAGTGACACCAAAGGAGTCCCCCTCCGGGAGAGCTAAATGAAAATTTTCCAGGTATGCCTACACTTTCTTAAAAAAAGTACACTTTAAACAAAGGTTGCAGTTCTCTTTACCATTCATAGACCAAGTTACTCACTTTTTACTTCTTAACCCTTTCACTGCCAAAAGGGCTATCCAACACATTACTTCACCATGGGTTCATATCTCTCTGCTAATCAAAGGGCTAGCCATTATCTGTCAAGGTCACTGTTATTTTCAATATAGATATTAAAAATAATCTACATGTATGTGTGCGTTCCTACACATAATAATATGTACATGTGTATGTAAGTGTGTGCATATGTATGTTTCAATGTGTCTCTATCTCTGTGTCTCTATGTATGTGTCATAATAAATGTATGTGTGTCTGTGTATGTAAGTATGTATAATAATATGTGTATGTGTGTGTATCTATGTATGTGTGAACTCTGTAGTACAACTAACAAGCCCTTCACAACACACTTGTATTTACACAATTCCACCAAACATAACTGAATACAAGGATAGCCCCCAGAAAACTGAGTGGCAACGCCGTCCCAAACTGCTAGTATAGTTTAAGCCAAATACTGCCCATTGGAAAAGTTTAGTTGTTCTAGTTTTATGTTTTTTTACAAGCCATATTTATACAATGGTGCTTTCAAATGAATAAGATTCACATTAATTTTCAAGATCAAGCTTTCAACATCTGTCAGATGTGTTCAACATTAGTTTTCCTATTACTAATAAGTAAAAGAAAAAAGTAATCATTAATTAATTACTAAATATATTAAAAAACAAATATCATTGCACTTTCTATAAGCAAAAGGGCATTACAACATTGGAGGTACATTTCAGAATGTCATAATGCAATGAAAATGTAAAAGGAAATGGTAAGTGCCAAGAAAATCATTGTAAATCAGGAAGAATGTATTAGGCATTTCTGCTACCCTACAGCATGCCTGTAAGTGACAAAAACTATGATCTAATGTGCTATATTAAGTAATTTTACATATCAGAGGTTACATTTTATGAAAGTGAATGTTGTCTCAATATGTCAATAGAAATTGCTTGCAATTCAGGGAGTAATTGTTTTGAAGCAATCCCAAATGAATTCACCTTTCCAGATTAGAACATGATGTCACTATTAGGATGAAGTCATCGGTAATGTCTTAAACTAATCAGATGCTGAAGAGCAAAGTAATTGCTACTAAAATTAACTTTTTAATGTGCACAGAACCCTGCAGAAATGGTATTTCTTTACAGATTAATTCAGTATTGGGATCATAGTTTATAGTAAGTACCAGTTTGAAAACAATGTGCAGGGTTCCATTGCATATTCACATGGTACAAATGCATCTGTCCTGCTGCAGTTTATAGAAAACTAGGAACTGTGTATAGCTGCGTTTCTTTGCTTAATTTGATTTCTTATTAGTATGCATTGGGTTAGTTTTTCTCTTCTATCCACTTTCAGTAATATGAGTGCTCTCTAGTCATATGTGACTATCTGCAAAGGATAATAACACTTTCTGTTAAAGGGATAGTAATACTTAATGTTATCTTTATTTTATTTTGTAAGCATTAAAAAAACATGAAGAACGATATAAGACTTATCTCTCAAACCTTTATGGTTTAAGAGATATTCACAAGCAAAGTTTCCCCCTCCCGCCCCTTTTACCTAGTGTAAGCCATCTCTTCTCAGATGTGGAATGCAGTCCATAGACCAGACAGATAACAGAAGGGGACATTCTTATTTCTATGAAAACAATGAAATCCCTGCCCCCCTTGACAAGTTTTTCAGGTTTTTCCCTTATCTTAATTGAAGATTGTTCCTCTCCACAATCTACCTGGGCACCTCCCTTCTGCTCTGGCTGAGCAGTGTTACATCAGTAAAAGGGGCAGGATGGGGATACTTTGTCATTGAATTACTCTAGAACTACAAGTCTGACAGATCTGAAATAACACTCTCCAAAGTCCAAATACTATGATGATTAATTAGAGCTGCTTTTATTATGAAACATTACTATCCCTTTAAGCTGAACAGCTGGTACAAGAAAAGAGAGTGACAGTGCACCACTCCTGAGCATTATTAAAACATAATAAAATGTCAGACATACAAAATAGTTAAAATAAAATATAAAGGTAAGGTGAAATATAAGTAAGTGTGCAAAATAGACCCCTCTATAAAGGATAATATATATTCATAGTGAAGACAGTAGCTGTTAGATATAGGGTATGTTAGAATATAAAGGAATCTGACAAAGAGGTGGAAAGTAAGCTGGTAGACCCAGACTCGAGGTATCAAATCATGAGGCCAATGTCAATATATGACACTAGTATAGAGGTTGAAATGTGAGCTTGTCCTGGGATAAATAATAGTGAAAGTAAAAAACGACAGAATATAGTTTGGACATATGTATAAATTTATTTTTTTATTTTTTACAAAATTTATTAATACTGCAATTCTCATTGTTCCATGAGCTGCTTTATCCTGTTCCGCCGAAACCCAGAATTAGTCACCAAAAAATATCTACAATCCTTACAAAGGACCAGCAGTGGTCTTAAACATGTAGAAGTAAAATATATAATGTTTCTTAATCATTGCCATTGATAAGAGATGGACCAGAGGAATATTAGCTGTGAGAAAAGGAGGACTGGAGGAGCAGTATTCTATTCTTGTGGTTGAGGAGCAACTCATCAAGAAATCATCTAGTAATTGTAACAGGACAGGAGGACCGGTGTAGAGGGAGGGCACATGACCATTCTATCGTCTATACTTTATTTATTGTCACTATTGTCACTAGAAATTATCTCTCAGGGGAGCTTACATTTCATCCTATATACTAATGTTGCTGGCATTGCCCTTGATTTGATACCTTGAGCCTGTTCTGCCAGCTTACTTTCCAACCCTCGTTCAGATCACTTTATCTCCCATTATACCATATATATCTTACGTTACCATCTCTGCACTACGAATGCATATTATACTTTGTAGCCAGGTCTTTTATCGTGAGGTTTTTACAGTTGAAAAATGGGCAGACTAGATGGTCCGAATGGTTCTTATCTGCCGTCAGATTCTATGTTCCTATATTTCTAGTTCACCTTGCCTTTATATTTTAATTTTAACTATTTTGTATTTCTTACATTTTATTACTTTTTTCATTATTAAATGGATAACTCTTAGGAGCAGTGTTATTTTGTAATTATTTTGGGTTATGGTTGGATACATTCATCTGACAAAGTCCAATTAGAGCATCAATGATACTGATACAACAGTGTACGATAAAGGCATAATAGGGCTAAAATACACCAATTTTCAGAGGTTATAAGAAATATATAAGCTCCTGTTGTGACTAACAGCAATGACCCTGTATGGTAAATAGTAAGGCTATTAAGGAACTTAAGATACTCATAAACCAGCATAAAATAAAGGCATACTGGGGTTAAAATGTACACATTTTTACAGGTTATAAGACTTATATAGCTTCCTGTTACTATACTCAGCAATTACCCTATATGGTAAATTTTAAAGGGATAGTAATACTTCATTTTATCTTTTAAAGAATGATATAAGTCTTATCTCTCAAACCTTTATGGTTTAAGAGATATTCACAAGCAAAGTACCCCCCCATGTTCAGCCAGATCAGAAAGGAGGTGCCCAGGTAGACTGCAGAGAGGGACAATCTTCAATTAAGGTAAGGGGAAAAAGCTGAAAAACTTGTCAAGGGGAGAAGGGCTTTCATTGTTTTCATACAAAGAAGATTGTCCCCTTCTGTTATCTGTCTGGTCTTACGACCAGATTCACATCTGAGAAGAGATGGCTTACACTAGGAAAAAGGGGCGGGAGGGGGAAACTTTGCTTGCGAATATCTCTTAAACCATAAAGGTTTGAGAGATAAGACATATCATTCTTCATATTTTTTTAATGTCTACAAAATAAAATAAAGCTAAAACGAAGTATTACTATTAGTGATGAGCGAGCATGCTCGGCCGATGCTCGGTTCGGCTCGAGCATCGCTCTGCTCGGCACATGGTGGTACTCGTACGAGTACCGCATGTGCTCGACCGCCATGTTGGGGTCTCCTCCCCGCACGTTTCGCGGCTGCTGCGCAGCCAATAAACGTGCAGGGAGGCTCTGACATCAGTGTAATGCCAGCAGCCATGTTGGCTGCTGGCATTACACTGATTGGCTGGCCAGAACCCGTGATCGGGTGCTGTATAGCACCTGACCAGCGAGTTCGGCTTAGTCTTAGCCAGGGAGAGATGAGGATAGGAAGGGAAAGTCAGTGTAGGGAGAAGAAAAGCGAATTTGTAAAAAAAAAGACCCAAAAGTCCTTTTTAGGACTACTGTGTGTGGGGGCAGCAGTTTATTTTGTTTGGGGGGGCAGAGATATAAAAAAAAAAACTTCACATATTCTGTTCACTGTGCCTAGCCGCAGATTAGCAGCACATTCTGTTTAGTGTGCAAAGTTGCAGATTAGAGCACATTCTGTTCAGTGTGCAAAGTTGCAGATTAGCAGCACATTCTTTTTAGTGTGCAAAGTTTCAGATTAGCAGCACATTCTGTTTAGTGTGCAAAGTTTCAGATTAGCAGAACATTCTGTTTAGTGTGCAAAGTGTAAAATATCAAAGTCACATATTCCATTCACTGTGCGTAGCCGCAGATAAGAAGCACATTCTGTTTAGTGTGCAAAGTTGCATATTAGGAGAACATTCTGTTAACTGTGCAAACTGTAAAATATCAAAGTCTCATATTCCATTCACTGTGCGTAGCCGCAGATAAGAAGCACATTCTGTTTAGTGTGCAAACTTGCATATTAGGAGAACATTCTGTTAACTGTGCAAACTGTAAAATATCAAAGTCACATATTCCATTCACTGTGCGTAGCTGCAGTTAAGAAGCACATTCTGTTTAGTGTGCAAAGTTGCATATTAGGAGAACATTTTGTTAACTGTGCAAAGTGTAAAATATCAAAGTCACATATTCCATTCACTGTGCCTAGCCGCAGATAAAAAGCACATTCTGTTTAGTGTGCAAAGTTGCATATTAGGAGAACATTCTGTTAACTGTGCAAACTGTAAAATATCAAAGTCACATATTCCATTCACTGTGCCGAGCCGCAGTTAATAAGCACATTCTGTTTAGTGTGCAAAGTTGCATATTAGGAGAACATTCTGTTAACTGTGCAAACTGTAAAATATCAAAGTCACATATTCCATTCACTGTGCGTAGCCGCAGTTAATAAGCACATTCTGTTTAGTGTGCAAAGTTGCATATTAGGAGAACATTCTGTTAACTGTGCAAACTGTAAAATATCAAAGTCACATATTCCATTCACTGTGCGTAGCCGCAGTTAATAAGCACATTCTGTTTAGTGTGCAAAGTTGCATATTAGGAGAACATTCTGTTAACTGTGCAAACTGTAAAATATCAAAGTCACATATTCCATTCACTGTGCCTAGCCGCAGATAAAAAGCACATTCTGTTTAGTGTGCAAAGTTGCATATTAGGAGAACATTCTGTTAACTGTGCAAACTGTAAAATATCAAAGTCACATATTCCATTCACTGTGCCGAGCCGCAGTTAATAAGCACATTCTGTTTAGTGTGCAAAGTTGCATATTAGGAGAACATTCTGTTAACTGTGCAAACTGTAAAATATCAAAGTCACATATTCCATTCACTGTGCGTAGCCGCAGTTAATAAGCACATTCTGTTTAGTGTGCAAAGTTGCATATTAGGAGAACATTCTGTTAACTGTGCAAACTGTAAAATATCAATGTCACATATTCCATTCACTGTGCCTAGCCGCAGATAAAAAGCACATTCTGTTTAGTGTGCAAAGTTGCATATTAGGAGAACATTCTGTTAACTGTGCAAACTGTAAAATATCAAAGTCACATATTCCATTCACTGTGCCGAGCCGCAGTTAATAAGCACATTCTGTTTAGTGTGCAAAGTTGCATATTAGGAGAACATTCTGTTAACTGTGCAAACTGTAAAATATCAAAGTCACATATTCCATTCACTGTGCGTAGCCGCAGTTAATAAGCACATTCTGGTTAGTGTGAAAAGTTGCATATTAGGAGAACATTCTGTTAACTGTGCAAACTGTAAAATATCAAAGTCACATATTCCATTCACTGTGCGTAGCCGCAGTTAATAAGCACATTCTGGTTAGTGTGCAAAGTTGCATATTAGGAGAACATTCTGTTAACTGTGCAAACTGTAAAATATCAAAGTCACATATTCCATTCACTGTGCCTAGCCGCAGATAAAAAGCACATTCTGTTTAGTGTGCAAAGTTGCATATTAGGAGAACATTCTGTTAACTGTGCAAACTGTAAAATATCAAAGTCACATATTCCATTCACTGTGCCGAGCCGCAGTTAATAAGCACATTCTGTTTAGTGTGCAAAGTTGCATATTAGGAGAACATTCTGTTTACTGTGCAAAGTTGCAGATTTGCAGCACATATTCCGTGTAATATGAAGAAGGCGGGTAAAAAGGGACGGGGAAGTGGACGTGATCCTGATAGATCAGGGCGCGGGTCAGGACGCGGAGAAACTGTGCCTGGTGCCAGAGCGCAAGACAGAAAGACATCCACCATACCTAGCTTCATGTCTCAGTTTACAGGGCGTCGCAGGACATCACTCTCGAGGTCCAACCACTGCGAACAGGTGGTCGGTTGGATGTCAGCTGATACTGCTTCCAGTCGGTTAAGCACCACCCTGTCTTCCACCAAGTCCACTCTCAGTAGCCAAGAGTCTGGTGAACATAATCCTCACCCTGATCATCCTTCCTCCCACCATAGAGGATCTGGTCAAAGAAGTGATCCCACACTGGGATATAGTGAGGAGCTCGTCTCATCACCAATCCTTAATTTGAACCTCTCTCCAAGCACGCTTGCAGAGGAACATGACATCTTGTGCCCTGATTCACAACCTCTAGAGGGTACCCAATCACAAGAAGATGACAGAGGTGAACGGCATTTAAGGTCAAAGGAAGTGGATGATGATGATGATGAGACACAGTTGCCATTAAATCAACCACTATTACTGTCTCAAGACCTTGATGAGGAGGATGATATACAGTTGTCAATGACTGAGTATGTGGTGGGATCAAGACATGAGGAGGATGATCAGAGTGAGGAAGTGGAGGAGGACTTGGTGGACGATGAGGTGACTGACCCCACCTGGGAAGGTGTAGAGCCGAGCGATGACAGCAGTCCTGAGGGTCAGCCATCTGCAGCACCGCAACAGGCTGGAAGAGGCAGTGGTGTGGCTACAGAAAGAAGGCGGACCGCACCAAACCGGCCCGCAAATGTTCCACGGAGCACCCCCTTGCGTAAATCTCCCTTGCCAAGGGGTAGGTGTTCCACGGTATGGCGTTTTTTTAAGGAAAGTGCGGACGACAAAAGAATTGTAGTTTGCAACCTGTGCCACACCAGAATGAGCCGAGGCATGAACACTAGAAACCTCACCACCACCAGCATGATCCGACACATGGCATCCTAGCACCGTAATAAGTGGGAGGAACGCCTGGATTGCCAATCTGTGTCTGCAGGCCACACCACTGTCTCCTCTTCCCCTGTTTTCGGTGCCGGCCAATCGCCTGTCGAAGGCGCAGGCCCGCATACCTCCCGCCCTGCACCTGTACCATCTGAAGCACCATCAGCGACCACATCCACTTCCCTGTCCCAGCACAGCGTCCAAATGTCGTTACCCCAGGCATTTGAGCGCAAGCGAAAATACCAAGCCACCCACCCACAGGCCATAGCACTAACCTCACACCTTTCCAAATTACTGGCCATCGAAATGCTGCCATTTAGGCTTGTGGAGACTGAGTCCTTCCACAGCCTGATGGCAGCAGCTGTCCCTCGGTACGCAGTCCCCAGCCGCCACTACTTTTCCCGGTGTGCCGTCCCCGCCTTACACCACCATGTGTCCCGTAACATCACCCGTGCCCTGACCAACGCAGTTACTGGGAAGGTCCACTTAACGACTGACACATGGACAAGTGCTTGTGGCCAGGGACGCTACATTTCCCTGACAGCACACTGGGTGAATGTCGTGGACGCTGGGAGCGACTCGGACCCTGGGATGGCACAGGTGCTACCCACGCCGAGGATTGCGGGCCCTACCTCCATCAGGGTTTCCGCCAGCACCTACGTTATTGGCTCCTCCTCCTCCGTTTCCACCTCCGAATTCTCTGCGCGCAGCGCCACTCACCCATCAGCCGGTAGCTGGAAGCAGTGTAGCACTGCAGTGGGGAAGCGTCAACAGGCCGTGCTGAAGCTGATCTGCCTTGGGGACAAACAGCACACGGCCTCAGAGCTGTTGCAGGGGATTAGTCACCAGACCGAGCAGTGGCTCTCGCCACTCAACCTGCAACCAGGCATGGTTGTGTGTGATAATGGGCGTAACTTGGTGGCGGCTTTGGAGCTCGGCAAGCTCACACACGTACCATGCCTAGCGCATGTATTTAATTTAGTGGTTCAGCGATTTCTAAAAACCTACCCCAATTTGCATGATCTCTTGACCAAGGTGCGCCGCATGTGTGCACATTTCCGTAAGTCATCTACAGCTTCAGCCGGCCTGTTGAAGCTGCAGCAGTGCTTACAATTCCCAGCTCACCGGCTGCTGTGTGACGTGAGCACGCGCTGGAACTCCAAATTCCACATGTTGGCCCGGCTTTGTGAGCAGCAGAGGGCAGTAGTGGAGTACCAGCTGTTACACGGTCGTCGCCTCTCCGTTCAACTTCCTGTAATCAGAAGTGAGGAGTGGGAATGGATGTCAGACTTCTGCGAGGTTTTACGCAATTTTGAGGAATCGACACAGATGGTGAGCGGCGATAACGCTATTATCAGTGTAACCATCCCACTTCTGTGTCTACTGAAACGCTCGCTGCTCACAATTAAAACCGACGCTTTGCATGTGGAAGAGGTGGAAATGCGGGAGGAAGAGCTTACACAAGGTGATAGCCAGAGCACCCTCACTTTGTCTTCTCAGCGACAATTGGAGGAGGCGGAGGAGGAGGAAGACACGGTTGCCTCCGCTACAGAGGGTAGCCATGGAACTTTAGTTCCATCTCTTCAGCGTGGGTGGGCAGAAGAGGAGGAAGAGGATGAGGAGATTGAGACTCATCCTCCTGGTGAGGACAGCGAAATCTTGCCTGTTGGTACTCTGGCACACATGGCTGACTTTATGTTAGGCTGCCTTTCCCGTGACCCACGCGTTATACGCATTTTAGACAACACGGATTACTGGGTGTTCACCCTTCTGGACCCCCGCTACAAAGAGAATTTCTCATCTCTCATTCCTCCGGTGGAGAGGACAAGCAAAATGGTGCAATACCAGAAGGTTCTTGTTGAAAAATTGCTCCAAAATTTTCCATCTGACAACGCTGGCGGCAGAGTACGTGCTACCTTGGCCAACCGAGAAGGGGAGAAAAGGGGAGCACACAGCAGTTCCGACAAAGGCAGGGCAACACTCTCCAAGGCGTGGGACACCTTCATGACACCCCGCCAGCACCCTCACCCTGATGCGCAGCCTAGTGTCACAAGGAGGGAAAAGTTTTGGAAGATGGTGAAGGAGTACGTAGCAGACCGTGTCAGCGTCCTCAATGATCCCTCTGTGCCTTACAACTACTGGGTGTCCAAGCTGGACACGTGGTATGAACTGGCACTCTACGCCTTGGAGGTGCTGGCCTGCCCTGCCGCCAGCGTTCTGTCTGAGCGGGTATTTAGTGCTGCTGGTGGCATCATAACAGATAAGCGTATCCGCCTTTCCACCGAAAATGCTGATAGGTTGACACTTATAAAAATGAACAAGGCCTGGATTTCCCCTGACTTCTCCACTCCACTGGAGGAAAGCCCCGGGGGAACATAAAGTCACTTTATATATGTTATTTACAATGATGGGAATACTCTGTATTCCCATTCACCCCTTCCACCCAAAAAACGGGTATATGGTTGACTCTCTTCCATATGCCCAGTGATATAATTTTTATATAGGGCCAGCTCACCAGCGGGCCCAGTGATATAATTTTTATATAGGGCCAGCTCACCAGCGGGCCCTGTTTGACAATTTTTGTATAGGTCAGCTCACCAGCGGGCCTTCTCATATAATGTTTTATTGGGTCAGCTCTCTAGCGGGCCCTCTCATATAATGTTTTATAGCGTCAGCTCACTAGCGGGCCTTTGCATATAATGTTTAGGATGGTCAGCTCCGCAGCAGACCCTCACCCATAATGTTTTAGATGGTCGGCTCAGCGCACGTTTCCCTCTTAATCATGGCCCCAGTTCAGAAAAATCGAGGACATTTTTGGGAGAATTTGCCTTTGCGCACGTTTCCCTCTTAATCATGGCCTCAATTCAGAAAAATCAAGGAAATTTTTGGGAGAATTTGCCTCTGCGCACGTTTCCCTCTTAATCATGGCCTCAGTTCAGAAAAATCAAGGAAATTTTTGGGAGAATTTGCCTCTGCGCACGTTTCCCTCTTAATCATGGCCTCAGTTCAGAAAAATCGAGGAAATTTTTGGGAGAATTTGCCTTTGCGCACGTTTCCCTCTTAATCATGGCCTCAGTTCAGAAAAATCAAGGAAATTTTTGGGAGAATTTGCCTCTGCGCACGTTTCCCTCTTAATCATGGCCTCAGTTCAGAAAAATCGAGGAAATTTTTGGGAGAATTTGCCTCTGCGCACGTTTCCCTCTTAATCATGGCCTCACTTCAGAAAAATCGATGAAATTTTTTGCAGAATTTGCAGATGATATACAAGTAAATATACAGCAAATACTGTTTGGTAACAATTTTTCGCCTAAAGTCGTTTTTATCTTCCTTTTTGTGTGTTTTACGGTCAGTCTGTAAAAATGGCGTACTACGGGCGAAAGATCGTTCCCAGCAGCGACGTTGGAGTCCAAGATGCATCCAGACATCCTCCCTATGCTGTCCCTGAACCATTTCTGTGGTGTTTCCATCATTTTCTGCCCTTTTCCTATGGACCAGGCACCCTCCCCTCATCAGAGCAGGGGGTGCCTGGTGTAATGCTCGAGTCCTCCCATTGACTTCAATGGGGCTCGGGTGCTCGGCCGAGCACTCGAGCCTCCGGGGGCGCTCGGTCAGAGCACCCGAACACCCGAGCATTGGGGTGCTCGATCATCACTAATTACTATCCCTTTAAGGCACCAATATGTAATGTATTTCTTTTGAGATTTCTGTGACTTGCACAATACTAATTATAATAATAATAATAATACCCTAACATTATGAAGCATAATTAGAAACATCTGTGTAGTATGAAAGCCAAATATACTGAATGAATATGAACCAAAATTCCAACAGAGATATATGATTTTGGCATCTATTAACTGTCTTCATTTACCTTAATTTAAAAGATGTCCTGTTATGGCCTTGCACATACATAGTACGTTTTATTGCAGTATACCTGAAATATTGGCTTTTTATATAAACAACAAAAGTAATGGACAATAAACAAAGAAAGAAAAGGATATTCAGTGTTTTAGTTCTGAAAATGTTAAATCCATGTCCATCCTAAGCTTTGCTTTCATTATATCAATTCTACATTAATCATGGAGCTGACAGTTTCTTTTTGGGATGATCCTGTCCTCACCAAAGAACCTGTACAAAGGCAGGTTAATCCGCCTAAGGCCATAATCTGCTTGAATTTCAGACAACTGGTCAAATACTAAATATGAGTATAGCTATTGATTTCAAATACTATAAGAAGAAATCTGTCTATAGATCAGAAAGTACTCAGTCTCATTCATTTGTTTTGCCTGCTAGAGGCCTTTATGCTCATGTCAATGGAAAAAAAAGCCTTTATGGGGAAAAGCAATGACACAATCATTGATGTTATGGATTCTAAAAGCAGTTCAATACAAGGCATATTACTTGGCTAAAAATTCTGGTATGCCAATGCACTACAATGTTGGCAGATTTTCAAAAAAACTTTCTTCCTTTTCCATAATTTGTATTCTTTAGGACTTTATTTACTAAGCATTCCTAGTTTGTGGCATTCCAAAAATGTTTGCTCATTTTTACCTTTAAAGGTGTGTTTGTACTGTTAAATTATTACAACAGTTTGCAGGTATTTACTTCTAAATGTTTGTTTGCACAGTTATTATTAGTATTAAGTATTGTTTAGCCAAACATGTTGCACATGTTTACCTTTAAAGGGGCTTGCTTTTTAAAAGTATAGTGCTGTTTAACAAAACATTTTACACATTTTTACCTACAAATGTTTGTTTGCACTTATAGCATTAAGTACTGTTTAGGAATATATGCTGCACATTTTTCCTCTAAATTGTGTTTGCACTGTTACAGAATTAATGTTTATCAAAACGCATTCTACCTCTAAATCTTTGTTTGTACTGTTTTTTAAAAACAGTTTAAGATTTTTTTTGTGTTTTAAAGCATTTTGTTTCTTGTTATTTATGTAAATAAAGTTTTGAGCATGGTTATATAGTGGTCTTCTTCCTTAGAACATTTCATAGCTTTATTCAGACTCTACTGGTCCACTCCTGAATGACCCCAAGTAGATTATACTTTAATTAATTTGCTACTGTAATATCATGAACCTGTGCTTTCGTTTTCATACTGGTTTTGGCCAATGTGTTTTTTAAATATGTTTTAAAGTGCATTGTATGCATCTGTTTTGGGAGAAAATATAGGGTTTACAACTTCCACAAAACATTTGCCATACACACGATGGAGAGATGAAATGTGGAGCTGGTATACTTTTTTCCAGAGCTGCGTGTTATTCCAAATCCAGCCCTGCAGCCACCACTCTCCTCACAGCAGCTTTGTTTGTGTCTATAGCTCTCTCTCATATCAAACCCCTTTCCCTCCTTGCTGCTTATCTGTGGAAAGCTTTACCTCCCAGCCTGTGCCAGGGCACTTCTTTCACCATCTACAAATCTCACTTACAATCACATTTCCTCAATGACGCTTCCACAGATTTTATGGTACTTTTACTCTTCATGCATTCAAGGCACGTATAACTTTAAACCTAATCTGACTAGAAGTCCCACATTGTATTCTGCATTTAACCCTTTCATATTCTGTATGTCTACCTTATTAACTTTAGACTCTAAAACAGGGATCTCATTCCCACTGTTTCACTCTGTAAACCCTGTATTGTCTATACCTGTAAACTGTATAGTGCCATGTTCACTTGTGGTGCTATAGAAATAAATATATTAATTATTGTGTGTGTGAGTGAGTGCGTGCATGCATGTGTACATTTGTTTGTATTTGCCTATACATTTTTATAATAAGAGTTTTCTATGCATTTAACCCTTTAAGGACCAGATGAGAGTGCAATGCAATGTGAATCAATGTATTGAACCTTCCCCTGTTGCTTAAAGGGTTAAAGCAACTAAATTTCCTTTTTCAGTTTGCCACTTTAGCAAGCATTAAAAAGTTTTCAAAAATGTTAAAAGTTCTTATTGTTTGCTGTACGATCTTTAGTGCCCTATGATATTACCTTAATATCAAAATATACACAAGCTTTCATGTGTGTCATTAACCCATTATCCCATTAAAGACCCTTATCATGAATATACAAAAGATAAGGAAGTTGGCTTTAATGACCTCCACTGAATAATTTTTTACAAAAATTTAAATTTTATTTACATCTAGGCAAACGTTATACAGATGCATACGTTGCCTATTAAGCCTTTGTCAGAGGATTACGCAAACACATTGCAAAGCAATGCATTGCACACCCCTATGTGTGGGGAGCAGTATGTCGGATTTTAGCTGGGGGGTATATGTCGGAGGGGGGCAGTATACGTCGTAGGTTCTATGGATACCAGTGGGCAACAAGGCTGGGGGGAAGTGGTAGCCACACATCCCCATAGATGCTGTCTGACCTCCAGTCTTGTTCCCTTGGGAGTGCACAACATCTATATGATACAGAGCTAAGGGGATAATTGTGTAGTGCTTGGTCTACTTTTTTAACCCTTTGAGTGCCACAGGGGTGAACAATGCACATCCCTATGACACCCAAAGGGATAAGAGAGTGACGCTGTCCATGGTACTGAAAATATCCTCTCCAATCCCCTTCTGGCCAAGTGGGGAAGCAGAGAAAATGCTCTTCAACTTCAGAATTGTGTAGTGTTGGTGATGCATGAAGGGAGAACAACCCTTTTACACTGTCAGCACTTTGACAATCCTGTATGCTAATAGGGACCTTCTCCACCCCTCCCAGTACAGCCGTAAATTTTAGTGAATATGCCGATGTGTGTATACATCGAAATGTTGAAGTGTTTCGAACACATCGACAAAATCATATCACCACAGCATTGACCTTTAGTGAATCTAGACCTATGCCTTGCATGCCTTTTCTTCAGAACTGTAGTTGTTGCAATAATTTGAGTGCAAGCATGACATATTTGACAAATGTAAGATTAGGGCAAAAGGGGCAGGATCCTGTGGCTGGGCAGGAAGAGACCAGGTTCCTGTAACAGGGCCTTTCAGATGTGGTGGAGGGATACAGAGGTTGAGGAGGAAAATCAGAGAGGCAGAGCCTAAAGATCATCATGTGCTTGGTCAGGCTCTGCAGCACATGTGTCAGGCACAAGAACATCTTTTCCTCCTCCTCCTGCACTGAAGTCTTGGGTGTGGGATTTTTTCTGGGGTCTGGAACAGTGCAGGACACTGCAAATGCTGTATGCACTTTGTATGAACCTAGAGTAAAGAATGTAAAGGAAGAATCCCACCTTGGCATATCTATATTAATAAAGCATATGGAGCATAGACATGCTGACGTGTATGTCAAAAAATTACAAAGTGCCACTCCCATACCACTGTTACTGGTGCTGACCCTCCTGGTACTTAAACAACTTTCTTCAAAAATGTGCACACAAGAAAACCTCCATTATTAAGAAGACCAAACTGGCTGTAGAGAGTGAGATCCGCCATCATTCAGCAGCAATCCCCCATCAGCGTTTGCAGCCACCACCACCAGTGGCTTCCCACCTAACTTCCACACCCATACAGAGTGTTCCCACTCAGTCCCAAATACCTCCGCCAATGCCATTACCCCCTCTAGACTGAAAATCTGTGCAGGCACGAATATGGCAATTTGTGTCCACACATTACACTCTATGTTGCACAAGGACTGCACATGGTAATGTTGTGGAGGCAAACAATATATAGAGCATAACAGATATCACCTAAGAATCATGTATCCTACAGAATGAGTGCCTACTAGTGTGGAGGGTGAATTATTTTTATTAAGATTTTTTTTTGTTCCTTTTTTTCTCTTTTTTTATAATTTTGTGAATGTGGCTGCTGCCTAGCTGAGTTTTTTTGTTTTCTTTAAACATTTATTTTGTATTAAGTTTCCTACTCCAAATAATGTTTCTTGGCTCATTGTGTAGGCTATTATATAAACAAAACATATTTTTAGTCCTAATTTTTGTAGAGCAATTTTCTGGCTACTGTGAGTCAAGCAAGAAAACAATAAAGTTTATAAATCACAGTTACAACTATCATATGTATGAAACAACAAAACACTTCTCTTTTTTGCACCGTTCTGTTCCTATCAACAAAAGAAATATAATGAAACAGGTACATATCAATATGTTTGAATCAAATTATAAATGGCATGATATAATATAAGCAATTCATTTGTTAAATTTAAAAAATATACCATTCATTAATTTAAAAAAAAACATTTATGAAGAGACAAATAAAAACATTGTTTACAAATGGCACATATATCCATATTCCATATTACCCCCTGTTGGGTCAGAGGAAGGAAAAAAAAACTTTAGAACCATTTCCAATTAAGCCCCAAGTGGGACCAGATATCCCTACCCCGACCCCAAATGGTGGTTGGATATTTCCATATTTATTCTTCCATTATTACCATAGTATTCATAAACATTAATCAGTGTTCTTTTAACAGTGGCTCAACAGTGGTATATGGTAGCAACCCTCCTGCTCCTCGTTGCTGATACTTTGAAGTATGGTGTTTTTACTCTCACTGTCAAATCAGTCGTTGATTGAACTGCTACATATGATAGATGTGACTGTGATACATAAACTTTTTATGGGACTTTGACAAACTTCACCCTCAAGAAGAGAAGGATCATCATCCTTTATTGCATATGCTGCGATATTATTTGTTGGATTACCACCATACCTGGGATCTTTTGAAACAGGGCTACCCGGAGGGTAACCCTGTCAGTGCCCAGGGGGAGGAAAATGACGCGAATCGCATCATAAAATGGGCGGGGCTTAGTCGCGGGGCGGGACAAAAAAAAAACACAAAACCCCCCTGCAAAATGGATTTAAGAGGGCGGGGAGTGGGAGGAGCCGGGCAGGATGCAGCACAAGTGGGCAGAGTTTCTACTTAAACTCTGCCCACCCGGTGATTCACACATTGCCCCGGAGACCCGGTAATTCACTTTGAAATCTGGAGTCTCCGGGGCAAAACCGGAGAGTTCCCAGGTATGATTACCACTTTATTAAAACATCCCTGCACTCCTGCTACTCCTTTTATCCTCCCCCTGCCACTAGTATATTTGCTGGACATAATTTAACAGTGACATACACAACAGAACTGGTTTGTGTGTGTGTGATGTCTTTCTCTTTACATGTTTTTTATTAACTGTCCCTATCCCTATGTCAACAAAAAACAATAGCCACACTCTCTGTTTAACTGCTTTTCTACCAACACAGAGATAACAGCCAGATCAGGATGAAACTTGGATCACAGCTGCCTGTTCCTGCCTACAAGACTCCGTAAACTCCACTCCATCTTTTCTTTGTTTGCCTGGCCTAACTAGCTCAAAAATATGGTATTTTCTCTATTTTCTCATAAACACAGAATGACATGCTAAGAGAATGACACCCCTTTTATACTATGCCTGCTGGAACAGAAGGGAAACTTTCCATGTATTAGGGTAAATTCCATCTTCCATTGATTTCAATGGAATGGGCTAGGCCGGGTGTGTCCAAGTTCGATCCTCAAGGGCCACCAACAGGCCAGGATTTAAGGATATTTGTGATCGGTGCTCAAACAGGGAAATTCTTAAAATCTGGACTATTGGTAGCTCTTGAGAACTGAACTTGGACACCCCTGAGCTAGGTGAAAAAAGCAGAAAATTGGCACTTTTCTCAAAAAATTGCCAGCTGGGTGGTAAGTGCCATTTTTCTCCTGTTTCACTTTTGAGGTGAAAAAGTTTTGTCCATCTCTACTCACCAGTTTCAAAATGATATGCCTGGTAAATAGGACCCTGTAACTCCAAAAATACATTGCAAATCCATACGTATATGGTATTTCCAAAATGGAAGAGATAGGAGAAAAAAATCTGAGGTAGCTTTCTGTACTAGCTGTTCTGAAGGAATCATAATAAAATGTCTTTTTCCCCACATCTTTTGATGTTTTGCAAAACGATTATGGAATACATATATTTGTAAATGTTGCCGAATGAAAGCTTACGCAATCCAGAAAAAAGCAATCTATATTTTACATAAGTGCACTAAACAATAAAAGGTTAACATGGTTAAACAAGTATATATCAGAAATATGAACATTTCCTTGGTTCCTTGGTCTCAAATGTGTAAGATGCCTCTAATACGATACCTCTAATGCTTAAGGGTATAAGGAAAGACTTACATGAAATCCCCCTCGTAATCTGTCAACAAGTTGTCTGTTATGAATTGGTTTTGCATTTTACCTTCAATACATTATACAGTGCAGATGTTTCAACACAAAAATATCACATAAGGAAATGCTTTCAAAGAATATAAATCAACATGGGGGGAGCTTCTGTAACTTTAATGATTGTTACAGTATAACTGTAAGTAGTAATGAATCCATGACCACTTTAACCCCAGCTTCTCAGTTTACTTCCCCTATGTCTCGAGTGTCTGTCAAAGCTTATGAGCACTAACAGAGCATCCATTGTAATTTTTTGTGGCATTGAATTTATCATATCACATTTTTTTAATTTGAAATGTAAAAAAAGTGTATATTTTAAACTGATTTAACTCTTTGGCTGCTAAAGACATTTCCAGTGTGCTGTACACCATGTGTTAGAGATAACTCTATTGACATTTTCTATTAATTTTCCTCGCAATTACTCAGAACTAGAAGTTCATATCACTAGAAAAAATAAATGATATAAGGATTCCCTCTGCTGGGAGGTTTTTCATTCAAAAGTAATTGCATCTCAAATGATTTTTTTTGTAGCTACACTACCAACTCATGTCCAAAAACACAAATTGTGTTTTTATAATGCATTCTATAGAAGAGAGAATCAGACTGTAGACTTCCATGGTGATTAAAGGAGATAGTCTGTAGTACCACTCTATGAAGTGTATAGGGGAAATAGTTTAGTGGGTAGTGTCATAGGTGCTCAGGCAAACAGTATATATTGCACAAGCAAAGAAAAAGAAATACATGGGGGGGTTCACTAAGGTGTGATAAGAAAGTGGAGGTAACTTCTCCAGTGATAACCCATCTCCAATTCCTATGTTATTCTATGGAGCCTATGCACTAAGATCTCTCAAATTGGCGAAATCTTAGTACAATGCACCATAGTATTAAATAGGATTTGAAGAAGTGATATCAGTAGAGAAGTTATCTCCACATTATCACCTCTTTATAATATCTTAGTTATCTCCCTACTGTTTAATACGCCAAATAACGCATAAGGTTAAGAGATAAGCCAATTGTTTACTAGAGAGCAAACTATAAAATAAAACAACATTTGCTGTGTACAGAAATAAAATTATGCTCAAAACAGCAATCGATAGTGATCTAAATATGTCTTAGGTGATATTCTACATAGAACTGAGTGAAACGTCTTGGGGGTCCCCCCCCCACACAGGAATTTCCATAGAGAATTTTCCCACTAATATAAAATGCACAACATGTCCAACTTTTCGCTAACACTAAGGATTTTCCTTCAAGAACTTTGCGGTTTTCTTGCTTATGATTTATATAGCCACAAGAATTCCCCCACCATAATATAAAAACTCAGAATATCCCATCATGCTTTGTGGTTGTAGATCAACCCTTTGAGTGCCATAGGGGGACACAACGCAGGTGACACTGTCCCTAACAATGAAAACTATGTGGGCCAAAATTCCTCACAAATCCCTGAATAGTGCATCCCCACCACACACACACACACACACACCAGTCTGGTATATCAACAAGAATGACAATAGCTCCTTTATCATTATCTTGTGCTATGACCCATGATACCAACTTCCTCAGGGTCCTCCTTGGCACTGCCACTGTTGCCAGTAGTACCTCCAGCAGATGTGAAGATCTGATTTGTTTCATACATTACATATTTTGGGGTTCACATGGTAATGCTGTAGAGATATAGAATGCAGGGTCTAAGGCTGCATTTGCAATCTTTCCATCCTGCAGAATTTGCCAAGCTCATAGCAGTTATTTTTATTGAGTATTATGACCCAAGAGAAATGTCAGTCACCCACAGCCACCACCCAGTGACTTGTATTATGTGGAATGGAGAAAGGTCACCATGACTGAGAGTACCTCATTTCTTGGGGGATGTTTTAACGTTGTCAACAAACATGTCAAGGTGGTGGTTGCTAGTTGTGTTTAATGAGTTCCCCTCATTCACAACATTTTCATATACTGTGCACATTACAGTTGTTAACTGCACACAATCCCCCTTCCCCCTGCTACTCCTAAGGAAAATTATTCCAACACAGACAATTTTAGAGGAGGTGGAGGAGGAGTGGCAGTATGGTGACTATACAACTTCTACCAAGATGCACCTGAAGTGGTGGTGTCTTGATGCTGTGGTGCTGCTGCTGACTTAGCACTAGGGCTAGTAGTAATCACCACCTACTTCATGTCCCTGATGCTCCTGGCTCCACCACAATAGTCTGTGAGGATGATGATTCCAGTCCCACTCGCACCACCATTACCACTACCCTTGGGCTTGATGGATACAGCAGCCTAATCCTGGGACAGTTACTGCTCAGATGACTCTGCCGCATGAACTACATTAGAAAACACTATATTGTCATTGATGGATGTAATATTTCTGGAGGTCACTTATCACCACCTGGTACTGCTGGCTTTAGTCCCATATGTCGGTAATGCTAGCAATTTTTCAAGGCTTGTCTTGCTGAGAGTCTGCAAATGTTTTTATCAAGCTTGCCTTGCTGTAAGCCAGCTAACAATGTTTTCCAAAGCTTGTCCAAACTTTCAAACTGCTAACATTTTTTGCTAAAATAATAATTAAAAAATAAAATGTTGAATCTAATGTGGTATATGGTGATGGTGACTAATATACCATGTCAATGATTATGAATAAAAAGGAATGAAGGACAAATTGTATGCAGTATCATATATGATTACAATAGATTTGTTGATCATTCATCAGTTTTCAGAGCACTGATAGTAACTGTTGTAGATGGTGGCAAGTGTGCAAATCCCTCCTCCTTAGTGCTGCTGTTAATTCTACATGTGCCGTATGCCTCTCTGTCTTGCATGATTATTTTTGTCTACTTCTGCTACTTGATACTCAGATGGTATTAGTGCTGATCCTTTTTAAAAAAATGTAAGTGTAAATTTAAATGTAAGTGTAAATGCTGGGTTGAGGCCAGAAGGAGACTGCTGATACTTTATTTGGATCTGTCTCAAGACCAGAGTCTGAGACGACGTATCCCTGGAAGGAAAGCCTGTTCTTCTTAAACTCACAGTTTTTGAGTTAGGCGAAGAGACTGTTTTCTCTGAGTCGCTGAAGGATAGCTCGTGCATGGGTCCTGTCAGAGAGTGGGGGAGAATACCAGAATATCATCTAAATAGACAATGACATGCAACATCAACATATCGCGCAATACATCATTGACACACACATGAAACACAGCAGGGGCGTCACATAGAGTATAATAAAGAGTCATATTTTATTTTTCTTTGCCTGAAGCTATTTATTTGTCTTTGCCTCAAGCTATCTATCAATGGTAGGTCTATGTATTCTCTTAAGCAGGGGAAGGTCTGGTGCTGATACAGGGGTATTTACTTTTTTCCTTTTTTGTACATTATTCTATGTATTTATACACTAGCACATTCTCCTTATTTCAGAATGCAATACCCTTTATACTATCTCATTTAAATTCCCATTTCTATTTATAATAAGGGGTAATACATTTTAAAAAGAGGGGGCTGTTAGATCTTTCTCTTTTAAAGAACACAAATGAATCAATATATCCTTATAGGAGATGCCCCTCAAAAACATGTAATTATTTGGAATAACTTAACAAAAGCAAAAGAGGTATCCCTATAATATTGGAGACTCATGTGTGAATATCCTCATCTAATTCCCCAGAGGTCCAGTTCTCCATTCAGTCCCTGGGGACTAAGGGTCTGTAGCCTAAATATCCAGTAAGCTTCCTGTCTTACCAACTTACTGATCTGGTCTCCACCCCTCATTTGAGAGGGGGGGGACCCTGTCAATCACATAATTTCAGTCCCTCTGTCTCCTTATTTTGATGTTGCAGGAAATGTCTAACCACAGTACATTTACAGTTCCCTTTCAAAATATTGTTCCTGTATTCCAGAAGGAGCTGCTTAATAGGGTGTATCGTTCTTTCCACATATTGCAAATTGCATGAACAGTGTAATGCATATATGACTCAGTCAGGCACTGCAATTATAGAAGTCATGAATATCAATGAGTTCCCCCATGCTTTCACTCTTAAGGGAATGGGCTCTATGTTGAATATATCTGCATATCTGCATGTAGTACAAGGTTTTCACCCACATTTAAAGTTGCCCTGAATTATGATTGTTTTCACGTTACTTAGGCCTACAGTCTAAGTCCAACAAAACAGTTTCTTCTTAGGGCTTATGTTGTGTTTAACAAGTCTGAATCCTACAAATCAATTTTTTCTGAAGGTGGGTGTTTAACAAGTCTAAGTCCTCAAAACAATTGTTTGTCAGTGCTTGCTTTTAACCTTTTAGGTGCTCGGGTTTGACATGTGACAGATTGGGTTGATAGATTGTTGGGAGGGGCTGGGCAAGACCCGGCTGTCATGGTATATGTTGGTACCAATAACAAAGACAGTGGAAAATGGAGGTCCGCTAAGAAGAATTTCAGGGATTTAGGATATGATCTTGAGCAGAGGACCTATAAGGTAGTATTTTCTGAAACGCTGCTTGTGCCATGCTCTATATCTAAAAGACAACGGGAGATTAGGGAATTAAATACATGGCTAAAGACTTGGGGTAAGCAGGAGGGGTTCCTGTTCCCAGAGCACTGAGTGTTTTTTTTCCCTTGGTGGCAATCTTTATAGTGAAGACGGATTGCCCATTAACAGAAGGGGGCCACGGTGCTAGGAGTTAGGGTGGTTAGAGAGTTGGAGGAGACTTTAAACTAGAAAAAGTGGGTGGTGATGCAACACAGGATGGGGAAGGTAGTATAACTGAAGAAGTGAGATTAGAGAAGGGAGGGTGGAAAGGGGGAATGAGTTAGTTCATCTAATAGGGAGGTGCTAATTTTGAAGCCTAATAAAAGGAAAATACAGTTTACAATGAATGTAATTTTTCAGAATGGCAAAAAGATAAAATGTATGCATGTAAATGCTCATAGTATAGCTGGTAAGATGGGGGAACTAGAAATTATTGCAGTTTATGAGCAGTATGTTCTAATTGGTGTGTCTGAATCCTGGTTAGATGACACATATGGCTTGTCTGTCAATCTAGAGGGTTATTCACTTTTTAGGAGAGACGGGTTAATAAAAGGGGACAGGGTTATACCTATATGTTAAGCATGTCTTAAAACCTAGTATAAGGGAAGATATAAATGAAGGGTCCAGTGAAAATGTAAAGGTCCTGTGGGTTGAAATACACACTCAGGGCACACATAATAAAATATGTTAATAGGGGTTTGCTATAAGCCACTTAATATTGGGGAGTTTGAAGAAGCCCAACTTCTACTGCAAATGGAAAAGGCTTCTAGGTCAGGAAATGTAATCATAATGGGAGATCTCAACTACCCTGAAACTGACTGCAGCAATATAACTTCCAGCACAACAGAGGGAAATTATTTTTTAAGCGATTAATGACAATTTTTTGTCCCAACTAGTTGAGGAGCCACCTAGAAAAGAGGCCTAGCATGACCTACTGCTCTCAAACAATTCTGACATGACAAATAGTATACAGGTAATGGATCATTTAGGCAGGAGTGACCAAAATATGGGATCCTTTGAAATTTGTTCTGAAAAACCAAATAGCAAGGGTTTAACCAAAACATTCAATTCTGAAAAGGCTAATTCTGCAAAGCTAAAAGTAGTATTAAAGGATATTTGTGGGATGTAATCTTCAAAGATAAGTGGCGTTCGACAAATGGAGCTTCAAGGAATAGTATTAGCTTCAGGTTAAGTCATAGAGTTTCGGCTACCAATACCCTCGACAAGTCGGAAAGCTTTGAGGTGGTGGTCATACGGCTTCAACCATCAACGCCCTCGACAAGTCGGTCAGGTAAGAGGTTTGGAGTCATAGACATTCGAATATCCTCACCCTTGACTAGTCAGAACAACTGGAGGCGGTGATTGGAACAACCGACAATGACGCCCTACTTAATCAGTAGGCCTGAGGTAGAAAGTCAAGCAACATCAAAGAGAAAGTCCCAGAGGAAAGAAGAGACTCTAGTAGGCGACAGCTGGAGGGATACTCGTTTTGAGCAAGGAGTCTGTAGGTTAGGGAAGGGAGTATCAAGATGGAGAATAGTCAGAGGAGAGTCAAGATCAGAGCGAGACAGGAGCCGGAGGTACCTGAGGACTAGACGGGATCGAACTCAAGAGGAAAGTCAGGTCATAAGCCTGTTGATGCTGGAATCGACAGCCAGGAAGCGAGGTCAAAAAACAAATCAAAAGTTCAGCGCACAGGATATCATGGTCAGGAACATTGAATCCGTAGTAGCAAAGACTCTAAGGAACTTGGCCTGAAACTCGAGCAAGGTAAGGAGGATGACAAGTTCATCAGCATGATACACCATAAATATTTTTTTATTTATTTTATTATTTAGAAAATATTTTACCAGGAAGAATACATTGAGATTCCTCTCGTTTTCAAGTTTATCCTCACAACTATACAATTACATTTGGGTAATACAGTCTATATTGACAGATTTAGTCATTGTAGTCATCAAACTCATCAAACTTTGTCAACAATGTTTTGACACAAACACAACTAATGCATGGTTTTTCAGATAGAAACCCTGATTCTCCATCCACCAGAGGGCTCTTATACACTTTTTCTGTTATTTTGACACTCTTGTTAACATAATGTTATACACTCGGTGCTTGGGATAAGGTATGAATACTTAGTGTTTAAGTGTTTATTCGTGTATGTCTTAAAAAAAGTCCTTACCAGACCGAGACATTGATTATTTAACCCCTTAAGGACTGGCCACGAGCACATGCGGCTGGCACTTAAGGACCACTGACCATTTTTTTAATACAGTCTGGTTCAGGGCACCCTGAAAGCGTGCACGCGCAGGGATCCCTGAAATCTATGACAGTCCTGACACAACATGGGTCCTTATCACATGTTGGACCCATGACATGTGAGGACCATCATGGGTCCTTAAGGGGTTATTAAATGTAATATTTACTTAATCCCATGAGTGCTTGCTTACGATGCCAATATGTGAGAATTATTTTGCTTGAGTTTTAGTTTGAGTGTCAGCCTGCTACAGTGATTCTGTGCATTTTTTGATATTTTGTCCACCAAGAATAAGGTGACCAAGGGTTTTAATGCACTAGGGTAGGATAAAGAGGGGATACAGTAGAGACGACTTCTCCAGTGTTATAAACTCTCCAAGTCATATGTTATTCTATGGAGCCTATACACTAGATTATAGTTTTTTCAAAATTAACAAATATTATTGTGTTGGCTCCATACAATAACATATGATTTGGAGAGTTTAAACATAGGAACTGGAGAGTGTATCACATTGCAGAAAAGTCATGTTTACTTTATCATCTCTTTATCCCCTTGGTGGCTTTATTTTTAGAAAATCCCACTCTGTCTGCAAGTGTGTAAAATACAAAATGAGAATGCCTTTTATTGCTATTATTTTTTCCTTTCACCTACTTATTTATACTTGGCATTGAGATCCTTGTATCTGTTTTCAGCAATATTTCTGTCAAGCACTGGGAAAGTATGTTTATACACTTCAGAAATGATACAACAACAAAAACAAATGCACATAGAGCACCCAGTGCTGCAGATATAGAGTTACATTGTTTCACTATCCATCTTTGATATTTACTGACCAGAAAACTCTTTGAGAACAGAGATACAGGGACAGTGTAAATAAAAAAGTGAAGATTACAATTAAAGGGATAGCAGTACATAAAATGTAAAAAAGTATATATTGTAGGGCTTATCCTCTTAACTAAAATAATGGCACTCACACTGCTGACAGGTCTTTTATACAAAAGTTTTTACAGCTCAAACTTGAAGTTTTAGTGGCCTGAAATTGTACAGTGGTGTTGTTGCTACATCATCCTGTGATACTGCTGAGGACAAAAGGAGGAAAGCGCACACAGTTCCACCAAAGCGATATCAGCCAATGATTATGTTATGTGAATGCCATCAAGAAAAGCGTTAGGTGATAAGTCCTGCGCACCTTGTATTCGTTCATTCATGTATGCTTTTATTAGACTTAAATAAAGTATTGAACTTTTAATACTGGGTTGGCTAATATTGCTTTCGGGGACCTGCGTGTGCCTTCCTCCTATTTTCCTCTTGTCTGTGGAATTGTGGCTACGATTGTGGGGAGCTGTGCCGGATTTACATCTTAAGAGCCTATAGGCACAGAAATCTGAAGCCCCCCCCCCCATTTGGCCATCTCTACTGGACACCTCCACAATGCTCCTAATCATCTCCATATTGCTCTCACATTGCCCCCCATCAGTTCCATATTGCCCCCATCATCTCCATATTGCCCTCACATTGCCAGCCATCAGCTCCATATTGCCCCCATCAGCTCCAGCTTGCCCCCCATCAGTTCCATATTGCCCTCACATTGCCTCCAATATCTCCACATTGCCGCCATCAGCTCCATATTGCCTCATCAGCTCCAGCTTGCCCCCATCAGCTCCATATTGCCCTCACATTGCCCCATCATCTCCATACTGCCTCCATTACCTCCATATAGCACTCACATTGCCCCCATCAGCTCCATATTGCTCTCACACTGCCCCCATCATCTCCACTTTTTCCTCACACTGCCCCCCATCAGCTCCATATTGCCCTCACATTGCCTCCATCATCTCCACATTGCCCCCATCATCTCCATATTGCCCTCTCGTTGCCAGTCATCAGCACCATATTGCCCCCATCAGCTACAACTTGCCCCCCATCAGCTCCATATTGCCCTCACATTGCCCCCATCATCTCCATACTGCCTCCATTACCTCCATATTGCCCTCACGCTGCCCCCATCATCTCCACTTTGCCCTCACACTGCCCCTATCATCTCCACTTTGCCCTCACTCTGCCCCCCATCAGCTCCAACTTGCCCCCATCAGCTCCACATTGCCCTAACATTGCCTCCATCATCTCCACATTACCCCCATCATCTCCATATTGCCCTCGTATTGCCAGCCATCAGCTCCATATTGCCCCCATCAGCTACAACTTGCCCCCCATCAGTTCCATATTGCCCTCACATTGCCACCATCATCTCCATACTGCCTCCATTACCTCCATATTGCCCACACACTGCCCCCCATCAGCTCCAACTTGCCCCCCCATCAGCTCCATATTGCCCTCACATTGCGCCCACCCCTGTTTCCTACCTCCTCCCTGATGGTCCAGCGGCAGGACAGGTCTGTGCCTCCTTCTGCACAGTCCTGTAGCTGCTGGAGCTCCCATGCAGTCTTCTCTTCAGTAATGTAGAGCGCTGGGAGATGATGTCATCTCCCAGCGCTCTGCATTACTAAAGAGCTCACAAGGGAGCTCAGAAGCTACAGGTCTGTGCTGACGGAGGCGCAGACAGTAGACCTGACCGGGTGGGGGTTTAGTGCCTGCACTGCCCACGGCAAGGATAATTTAAAAAAAATAAATTAATAAATTAAAAAAAAAAAAAAAAAACGGGTCCCAATGACAGGTGCCCCTCTGTGGGGTGCACCTGTTGGTAGATGCCTACTCTGCCTTATGAGAAATCCGTCCCTGTGCGTCGGGTCCTCCGACCCTAATGAGGCATGGTGAGTGCATTTATATACCGAGAGTGTATATTATTGGTAGCGACTGTATCAAAGAGAAATTCTAGCACTGTGATACTGCATCAATAAAATTCAAGTTTGAGCTGCAATAACTTTTGAATAAAACCCTTTTCAGCAGTGTGAGTACCCTTGTTTTACTCAAGGGAATAAACACTATAATATATATTTTTATATATATTAAAGGGGAACTATCACCCCATATAAAGTCCCCCACCCAATAATTAGCAATATAGCGCTAAACTTACCAATGGTCATTTTATCCAGCATAATTACTGCATTAGTCAGAAAACCCACTTCTGCTGAGACTGACGGCCAGGGAACAGTGCAGACATCTTTGCTTATAGACATCTGCGCACCTGCTCTGTCAGTCCCGGTCTCCTCTAGGAGGCGTTGCATGGTACCTTAAGGTAACAGAAGGGACTGAGGGCGCAGACACGCAGATGCCTCTAAAGGAAGAAGCCTGGCTGTCAGTCTTGTCAGAAGTAGGATTTCTGACTCTCGCAGTAATTATCCTGGATAATATGAGTATTGGTAAGCTTATCACTATATGGCTAATTATTGGGGGGGGGCTTTATTTGTGCTGATAGTCCCACTTTAAGTATTATTATCCCTTTAAAACAGATTTGACATCTTTTAACCCCTTAAGGGCCAGACCTTTCTGGTGCTTAAGGGGTTAATATATTATGCACTTGAAGAATATGTAAAGTCCAAATAAATGTCTACTATCCATATAAGAAAGGGAAAACATTATTTATATCTCAAATTCTATACGCAGCTATATCCCATTGCTCACATGGCAGTGTCCGTAAACTATATTTGGTATTTTGAAATCCACAGGTCCAGTTTATATACTATGGATCAAAAAAGTGTTTCATGTCAGTGGATTTGATACAGACATTTTTCTGTGATCCTTCATGCAAAAATGTAATTAACCCATAGCAATGTGTAGACACCTGAGTAAGCAGGCGACTCATTCACGTCTGTCTTGCAGCTACAGCGAAGACATTAACTCATAGCCATGAGGTCTTCATTTCATTTTTTTAACCCTTTGAGTTCCAGAGTTGTGTGCGCCACATTGCTTTCCAATGTGTTGTGCACCTCATGACTCTCAAAGGGTTAATTTGATGTCGACACAAAGGGAAGCATACACATTCAACTTTAAACTTTACTTAACATTGCATGAATGCAGAAAACCTTGAAGGGAAATCTCTCCAAATAGTTGTGGTAAGTGAGTCATTGTGCTGGGAGACCAAGGGCCTCATTCAGAAGACATTTTCACACAGGAAAAAGTGAGAGCCACATGGACACAAACATTTTCAATTACACCACATATCACTTAGGCTTTATATTCAAAAGAAACAGGGAGTATTTCTGAGGCAAACCAGTTGTACCTAGGGGATAAATAAAATTCCCATAATTCCCAGTTATGTAACAAGAGCATTTCAACCCCATGAGAGCCATAGAGGTCTCCAAAGTATTCCAAAGAAATGTGCTGGGGACCTCTGTAGCTTTCTGATGGTTAATATTTCCCATTTAACCCTTTCAGTGATTGAGGGATACAAAATGCATTGTTTTTCAATGCACTGCGCACCCCTCTGGAACTCAAAGGGTTAAATCAATGGGAATTTTTATTTTTCCCCTATGGTGTATTTGATTTGCTTCAGAATTACTCCAGTTTTCTTTTGAAAATACAGCCATAAACCCTTTCCATGGCAGAAGGGAATTCAACGCATTGCAAAGCACTCTGGCACTCAAAAGCTTAATCTCATTGAGGATGATGTACTCTGGGGCACGCCAGGGGACAAATCAAAATGCCATTTGATTTAAATGGGGCTTTTAATCCTGTGAATGCTGGAGAGGTTGACAAAATATTGAGAAGCAATGCACTGAAGACCTCTCCAGCATTGAAGGAGTTAAATAAGGTATTTAAATCAATGGGTGATTTGGAGAACCTTTATTTGTCACCTATTGTGCAACTAGTTTGCTCAAGAATTACTCAAATCAGGCTTTGTACATCAGCCACAGCACACTATCCACTGAGAAATTTGACATCTGGAATCTACTTACTGAAGCCTATTCGCTACTGATCTGCCTTAGAGATTATTTTATTGTAGGCTGTTGGGACCCAGAAGAAATACATGAACAGCAAAAGTGCAAACCACCAACAGATTTATCCTAGGACTGTCTGGTATCAGAATAAAACCAATAGTATACAAGTACTCACAATTCCTGGGTAGAGTAGCTGGTAATAGATATGACCAGCTAAAACAAACAGGGAAATATGAACTGCCCCATTACAATTGCTCACGTCAATCGAAAAATGATGGATCCTTGTAACTTCATAGAAAATAGAAAATTTGTTAAATAATTCTCCAACCTAAATACACATATAAGGGGAATAATGACCCCCTATTTAAGTGACACCAGAAACTTGATGATGGAAAGGACTGGAAATATCACTATGCAGTTGCCAGTCAATGCTGTGTTATGTGCGGGAGTTCAGACGATACATCATGAAGCAGACAACAAGTGGTTGCATGGCAACAAGATGATGTGTATAGGGTATGGAGGAAAAAGTGTACCCCATTAAAAAGGCAGCAGTTGAGGTAAAGAGTGTAAACATAAATGACTGTGAGCATTGCAATATATATATATATATATATATATATATATATATATATATATATAAAATAAATATTCAATTATAATTTCATATTTCTATAAATTACAACATTCCATTGCTATAAAATGTAAGAGAACATAACATATGTCAGATGTTGCTTTGGAGGATATATATACATTCACATTTGAAGAAAAAATAAAATCGTCTGGGAACACCAGGATATTTGACTGGAATGTGAACTCTGTGATGGTCTTTTTAGACTGGTTTTGAGTGAATTTTATTTAAATGAGGGGTGAGAGGGTGGCTGGTGAGTAGGGGTGTAGTTATAATTCAAAACAATTACCCTACTCAAGGTTGGGCATTTACAGTATTTATTCTTGTATTGTGTGTGCTTAATATACTCTGTACCCATACATTGAGCATACAAGAACTCTTATTTGAATGTACCCCTTATCAGTCACACACCAGTCAGTCTTTTCTTTTCTCCTTTCTGGGGTCTCTGCTTTATGAAGTCCAATCTCAGTCTTCCCGGTAGATGTCCTCCTTAGATGTTTGTTCTTTTTTCTTCTTTATTTTTCCTTTTTTGTTTAAGTGTTGGAACAACACATTTTGGGGTTTTAAACACCACTTTGTCAGGATGAAACTGAAGCGCAGAAAGAAGATGCCAAAATGGTGGGACCTCTATTTAAAGATTGTTTTCCAATCAAACTGAGATAGTCTAAGACCCTGAATACACATTAAACATCGTATATACTATGGGCTCGATTCAATAACCTCTGACGGCTAAAAAAACAGCCAACTGCATTTTTTCAAGCACGGTAAGAGATTCAATTACCTTTGCTATGAAAAAATGCCTGCAAAAAAAACCCTGCCAACTGCTAAAGTAAGATGCATTTTAGCCCATTAAAAATAAAAAAATCCACAAGTTGCAATTCAGTTGACTGCGCCAATGCCCATTTCACAATGAGTGAATTTGAACAGAGACTGCCTTTATGTATGAGCAGTCTCTGTTCAAATTCCCTCACAGCCATTGGCTGGGATGTGTGCTTGTGCATATCCCAGCCAATCGGCCTTGAGAGCTGTTTTAGCCTGTTTTAGGTCAGATTATTGAATCAAGCCCTATATGTCTTATGCTTATCATAATAATCATGTGCTGTATTATGTGTTGTGTGCAAAGTGATTAAGGATAAAGGTAATTTAGAATAAAATCATCTGGTTATCAAAATTGTGGGTTGTTAGTGATCTAATTTACAATAAAAGAGATCTAGAATAAAATCATCTGGGCATTAAAACTGCAGCTCGAGATGTGCCAGATGCAATCAGATTAGTGGTAGCAAATTAGAGCAATAGTTGCCACTGTCCAAATGTACAGTAGGATTAACCCTTATTAAACAATGAACTCTGTGCAGTTGACATACCATTTAATGGTTGAAGTATATGAGTTATTTTTTCTCAAGTGATACATTGAATGTGTCTGCATTTCAAATTGGCCACTATTGTTAATCCATTTACAACTTGTATTCACTCTGTTTTTGTTCTTTTACTCCTAATTATTGAAGATTCAAGTGTCCTCTTTAAATCCAATGGTTTTCTGAAAAAGAATTCTGTGACACTGCCTCAGTGTCTTGTCACCTTCCATTATTCAGCAGCGTTTATGAATTATCTGTTGTACTTGGCCTTATGTAGAGGTGAGTCTGATAATGAATGGAATGCTTGGAGCCTTATTTGCCTTTTTATTTTACTGATTTATCCAGTTTGTTTTCTTTCTTATCTAAAAATAAAGAAAATAAATAGAAGCTCCACTTGAGCACTCAGTAGTGCTAAAATGAACAATAAAGCACATTAAAAAGTATACAAAAATATCAAATTAATCATTAAGTACCAAAATATTTATATTCTTTTATTGAATAACTGTGCCATTCATCAGATCACTCTATTGCTGTGAACACTTTTTCCTGTGGACTGTGGAATACTTATAATTTTGCAGTCCACAATGAAATAGCTCATGTAATAAATACCAAGATGATTGTTATACATATATGATTGGTTAAACCCATTATCAGTGCAAACTCTATTATTTCTTTATTCTAAGTAAAGAAAAGGGGTAAAAACACTTTGCATGATAGAATTTAAAACCTGCCTAATAGCTCTTTCTGGGGAGATTCCTGAAGGAAATTGCCCAGATAGTCCCTTTCAAAAATGTTCCTTCGTCTCATTTAGTCTCACTTTACCTTTCTCAGAATCTGTGATAATCCTATAAACTCTTTGGAACTGAGATATGAGCAAATACTGTAGCTGTCATTATGTTACTCTGCATTACTGAAGAGGACCACGCGGGAGCTGCAAGGAGGTAGAAAATGGGGGCATTGTGGAAATTGAGGGACATTATGGCGATTGGGGGGCAATATGGAGGGGGCCAATGTGGTCGGGGGGGCCCATGGCACTTCTTGCACCAGGGCCCGGAGGCTTCTAGTTACGCCTCTGGGCAGCATGATCAGAAAGTTGAAGAAGAGAAGACACAGGCTTGAAAGATGTTATGATGATGGAGGAGGATTCTCACTATGGAAGATAAAACCAAAATTGTTAGCCACATACAAAAATACCAGCATGTTATTACTTTAAAGAGGTGAGGGATCTTGTAAAATAAAAATCAGGAGAGCAAGCAATAGACCATTTCAGCTCTTAAACCTAGTAGGAAGGCTTTGCACATCTATATGTCTGCAATCTATTACAGCCCTCTCCCAGACCATATTTAAATAATTTACTGATAAAATGTCCTCTGTTCATGAGAGAATCCCAAAAGAGGGACCTAGGGCTAACCTACTAGGCAACCTGCTACAATGTTGAGGTGGGTGATATTGTGAGACTAGTACAAGAGTTTCACCACACTACATGCAAATTAGACCAAGGCCTAGCCTGCCTGCTCTTTGGATATATAGATCTACTTGGCTCAGTCTTCACTAAAATAGCTCAATGATTTGTGCAGACAGGTATTTTTTACAAATGAAGCAGTCATGAGATCCAAACTAGAAAGTCTTCCTTGGAAACAGACTTTCTTTTTCCTCAGTAAACTGATGTATATGATGGAGTAAAGTTAAGTAACTTTCCTGGCATTGTTCCTTCATTTGTACATACAGTGCAATCAGAAGAAAGGAATGTATTTAAAATGTCAGCCATTGCCTTATCCTCATTAATTAATTCACATGTATCTGTTTTAAGGGGGGCAATGTAAGCCTTAGTCTCTTTGCTATGTATATACTTGTAGACTTTTTTAGAATTTTTCTTGCAATACTTTTTCTGGTTTTTAATTTTAACTAACTCAGTGGCTTGTTTGCAGATTCTAATGCATTATTTATATTTTTAAATGATGCATCTGGCCCTTCTGATTTAAATATTATAAAAGCCTACTATTTATTCCTCATTTCTCTGTGACCCTCTTTGTTAAGCCACATTGGACTTTATTTGTTCCTTTTATATTGATTTCCAATTATTATTCCCAGTGTTATATTTCTGACAAGTATATATATATCCAGGAGCATTTGTACAGATTTCTTCCTTCTTGTTTTATCACTATTATTACATTTGTTACAGTTCAGTACACTCAGACATGGTAGGTGTTGGTAAAACACAATTTTATTAAAGCACACAAAGAATGAGGTAACCCTCACGGGTCCAGTAACAACAGCAGTAACTGACACAGGACAGGTTACAAGCAAGTTAACCCACACAGGTCCAGTATGGATAACACACACAATACTGACACAGGTCAGTTTAACTAGATTGATACAGTGTATGAAAGGCCAATGTGGCCAGTGGAGCCACTGGCAAAGTGAGAGTATAGCGAAGGCCCAATGTCGCCTATAGGCAGCGGGTGGCGACAGTGACAGGACTGCAAACAACAGGCAAGGATCACCTGTATGGAGGATTCTAAGGTGGACGCCCACCGACGACTACACAAGACTGGTCAGAGATCGTGCCAGAATGGAGGCCCTACCGAGACTATCCACCACCGTGTGCACGTACTACCCTCAAGGGTTAATGTGCGATAGTATAAAATGGATGGCAACCAGAAGCGCACAGCGGAACCTTATGGAGACTCTATCGCTCAGAGTAACAGAGGCCAACAGTACCAGGGTAGTAGTAACGGAACAAGGCACCTCCCCC
This sequence comes from Rhinophrynus dorsalis, assembly GCA_037306005.1. Taxonomy (NCBI): domain Eukaryota; kingdom Metazoa; phylum Chordata; class Amphibia; order Anura; family Rhinophrynidae; genus Rhinophrynus; species Rhinophrynus dorsalis. The sequence continues at coordinate 518,256,119 of CM074719.1, read as the reverse complement.
GAAGGGGTTAATAGCGCTATGGTCTGGATAACGGCAACCACCGGAGGCGCCCAACTGAACCACATATAGACCAAGCGATTGCAGCACGGTGTGGAGCTCACTGAGACTCTGACCTGGCCAGACAGGCAGCAGCAGGAACAGTCCTGTAAAAGCCCAGCCGGGCACAGAGAAAGCAGGAACCACCGCCAAGTCGATTCGGTACACAGCACTGGAACGTCTGCCAAGCTGGGTCGGTACACAGAGCAGGAACCTCAGACTCGCCGGGTCGGTACATGGAGCAGGATCGTCGGTCTCGCCAGGTCGGTACACGGAGCAGGAACGTCAGCCGGGCCGGGTCAGAACAGTAAGCAGGAACGTCAGCCAATCCGAATCAGTACACAGAGTCAAGAACGAGACAATGGCGTGGTCAGGCAGTCCGGGGTCATACACTGGTATCAAGACAGCAAAACTAGCTCTAGGCATCAGGTACACCATGAAAGGGCCACTGCAGAGTGACAGCCCAAGGTATAAAAAGGCTGTCACTGGGAGGAGCAGTACATTCAGCCAATAGGAAAGCAGCAATAGCAAGATGGTCAGAATGTCACCTAGATCACGGGCGCCGTGATAACGTTCCACTGAATATAATCTAATACCGCTTTCAGCAATATAAAATTAACTTTTTCAAAAGGTGAATTTTTAAGATGAACCCTTTTAAAGGCTTTCTCAAAACAAATGTAAAAGTATATTATTTTATGGTCATTGCTACCCAAATGCTGGATATTCTATACCATTTCAGAATTGTTTGGTGGTTCCTCTACTAGCTGGTATATGAGTTTGTCATTATTATAAAATGATTTCCCTTTGTTGCTCTGGAAGCCTAATTTCCCCAGTCAATATCAGGTAGTCAAAATAGTTACGTAATTACATAGTTAATAAGTCTGAAAAAAGATACATGTCCATCAAGTTCAACCTTTGCCACAGTATAACCAAGAAAATAAGAATTATATATCCTTCCTTCCTAAATGGGTATTACTATGTTTAATATCCAGTATAACTAGTATAAATCCTTTGCACACCCTATTCCAGACTGTCTTAAATATACACACGTAGAGAAGACCTATTCTATAAGGTGCTTACAGGGTTAATGTAAAGTATTAAAGAAAAAAACAACAGATATCCCTGCTGTTATAGCACTCACAACAAAATAAGTACAAAATACTTAATTATGAAGCTAAGGTTGGGTGGGAAAAAATGTACGAAACTGAAGGCAGAACTATCAACCCAAATAAAGATCCCCCTCCCCCAATAATTAGTCATATAGTGATAAGCTTAGAAATAGTACTATTATCCAGAACAAGTACAGTGTTATTAAGAAATCCTACTTCTGAGACTGACAGCTAGGCATCACTGCAGACATATTGGCTTAGAGACATCTGCATTCCTGCGCTGTCCGTCCTGGTCTCTTGTAGGAGGTGTTGCATTGTACCTTAAGGTAACAGGAAGGGACTGATGGAGCAGGTGCACAGATGTTTTTAAAGCAAGAAGTCTGGCCGTCAGTTTCAGAAGAAGTAGGATTTCTTAATAATGCTGTACTTATGCTGGATATTAATACTATTTCTAAGCTTATTGTAGCTATGTGACTAATTATTGGGGAATGAGACTTTATTTGGGGTGATAGTTCCGCTTTAACCTTTATTTAAAAAACCAAGGGCATGAATTATAAGCTAACTCTAAAATATACGTACCCTATCTCAGTGTTGCTGGGGCATATTCTTGTTTGACACTTCCTGAAATATATACTGACTATCCTATTGTCATGTTCTTCGCCTGTTTTTCCAGGCTTTTTGGAATATCTTGCCTTGTCTTTTGTTTTGCTTCTGATTTGTATCCCCTACCTTGTTGTGTGACGCTCTTGTTGAGATTAAAGCGTTCCTGTCGTGACCTTAGTTCAAGCCTTATTCTAGTGATTTCTGTGTATTGACCCGGCTTTCCTTTAACACACCTTCCGTTTTATCTGATTTGGCTCTGTGTTAATTATTACCAGTATTTGATCCTGGCTCAGTGTCTTCTACTCTCCTTCTGCCCACTCCTTGTGTACTGTGTTTGCCTGTGTCACGCTCCTCCAGGTCATTGGTTAGCTCTGCTTTATCTAGCGTGTCCACCCTGCTATCTTTGCTTGATTATTTTCCCAGAGACCCTGTTGGACCTGTTGCTGATTTTTGTCTGTTTGTTCCTGACTTCTCCTACCTGCTCCTTGGTGGTTCCTGCTGACCTGAGACTTCCATTCTTGTGGTGTCTTTGCCAGGTAGCGGTTTGCTCCATTTTATTTTTTGTAGTTTTCTCTCCTGCTGTCAGTGGCCCAGCCACTTGGTGCAATCCTTTGACCCTGCCAACGCTGTGTTTTCTAAGTGCCCTCACTGCTCATCTCCCCAGAGACCCTGCCTCTTGTTTTCTCAGCGACCTCACCGTTTTTTGCTTCCAGCAGCCAGCCCCTGTCACTCTGTGCTCCCTGCAGCCTCACCGCTCATCATTTCAACTGCCCAGCCACTTGTTTGTTGTGGCCCTGCCTCCCAGTACTCCCCTGCAGCCTCTGTGCTCATTTCAGCGGCCCAGCCAGTTGTTTAATGCCTCTCTGTACTTCCCAGCAGCCTCACTGCTCATTTACCCAGTGGCTCAACTGCATATTCGCTTTGCTGCCTCAGTTATTGTCTCCTGTGGCCCTGCCACTTCTGTGTTTTGCGCCTGTGGCTCTGCCTCTCTGTTCACTCCTGCAGCCTAGCTGCTTCAGCATTTTCCCTGGCCTATCTATATTGTTTGCTTTTGTTTTATTTTTGTGTTGCTGTCCTTAACTTATGCAGCTCACTGGTGGTCTCTCCAATCCTGTTCTCTGGGGTGGTCCTACTCGGCCTTCATGGCACTGCATAGCTGTATGTATGTTAAATAGCGTCATACCTATACACAGCGCTTAACAGAAGTTGAAATAATACAATACAAAAATACAGAACTGGGTTAAGAGCATTAAGCTAAAGTGCAATCATTGCATTATTTGTGGGAGAAAGTGCAGCAAGGGAATCATACACTGGTAAAGGGACCCTGCCCCAAGGAGCTCACAATCTAATTAGAATTCATGATGACATACAGACAGTAGGAGGAAGATTTTAAGTGCAAGTACAAGGCGTGATGAAGGAAGTACAGAAGGATTCTGTGCAAAAAGCGGATATTGTTACTGAGATGCCTTCTTGAGCAGGTGGGTTTTGAGGAGATGCTTGAAGGTGGTGAATGTGGATGATTGGCAAATGGTTATAGGGAGGGCATTGCAAGGTCGAGCGGCAGCTAGTGAAATAGCTTGTAGTTGAGAGATAGCGCGAGTTGTGTAGGGACAAATGTACTAACCTAAGGATTCGAGTTAGACATATTCAGCTCTGGCCTCTCCAGCTATCAGGGCCCATGATTCTCGTCATACCCATCTAGACAAAGGCTAGTTGGGAAGTCTAAGAGTAGTACATATTCCACCCACTTTTCTCCATACATACATTGTAACACCCTCCCTTTAATGCAAATATTAATTTAACCCCTTAAGAACTGTCAGGGACTTAAGGACCACGGACCATTTTTTTTTTTTTTTTTTTGCGATTTGGTTCAGTGCTCCCTGAACGGTGTGCAGCTACGTGGGGAGCCCTGAAATCCATGAATGTCCTGGCACATCATGGGTCCTTATGGCTCACCAACCCATGACGTGCCGTCATGGGTCTTTAAGGGGTTAAGGAATATACCTACTCTTCACTGACAGCTGCTTGTTAACATGACTCAATAAATACCCCTGTTCATCTCATTTCATTTAATTCACTAGCTGTATAGCAAGGGTAGCAACCTGAGGTCATCTATGCTCCAGCTGCTGTGGACTACAACTCCCATAATCTCCAGCCAGTGGCTGGACAGGGATGGTGAGAATAGCTTGAGAGCCTCAGTTTGCCCTGCTATACAGGCTAATTAATGAGATTAGATAGTTACAAAATGATATTGAGTCACATGGGGCCAATTGTGGGTGACAGTGTAGTGTAGTTAGGTAATTCTGGAAACTGTAACGCATAAAGACAACATAAAAGTAGCAGGCAGGAGAGTGAGGCAATTGCCAATGACCCCCAGATCCCTGCACCAGTCCAGAGTAAATTGTGCAGCTGATCTAGCTTCCACTGTGAGAGTATTAACCCCTTGAAGGCCAGGATAATTGCAACACATAAGATTAATTTAGACATCAAAATTGATGCAAATGTTCCTACAAAAAGGCTAAAACTTTCATTGTCTCAAGAAACCTGGCCTGTGACAACACGTACAAATTAAGATATATCCATAAACCCAATCTCTCTAATCATCCATTTTGCTTGTTTTGTTTAAAAGAAATGAAGGTATTTAACAAAGTGCACTGGAATTTCATAAAGATGCCATTATACCATTTGAGATTTCCAACCACTTTCATAAAATACATATGACACTCTACACATTTCTTTCAGGAAGAATTAATCTAATGATTGCACACACTGCATCCCTTCCAACATGTCAAAAATCAGCAAACATGGATACCCCCATGCCTTGGAACTCCTCTTATGGAGCAGCCCGAAGATGGCTCATGGGCTGCAACCAGTCTTCTGTTAATGACACAATTTGCATCATAAAGTGGTTGGCACTTTATCTGGCTGGCATAGTTTAACCAGTAATGGGATTGGGGAGAATATGGTGGAGGAAACTCACCAAAGCTGGAGAATCAGCTTCTGTCCCTGGGGACCAAAAACTGAATCTTCAGGGCAGATCTGAAGAGTTCTGAGGAATGGAACACCCCTTCTCCTTAACAGAAAAACACATAAGCAAGTGGGAACACACACACTGACCACTTGGACTCCTAAACTACTGAAACAGAGGACTCACAAGTTATATATATGTCTCAAAACAATTTAATAACTTCCTATATAACTAAGTGATTAAGGAACTTGATGAGAACTTTATGTCTACTCGGCAGTCTTGATTTCAGTTAGGCTGGTTCACTCTGCCATTGGAACAAGGGTAGAAAACCTGAAAAATATAGAACAGGAGTATTTCTTTATCAAGCCATTATGCCAAGAAACAAACAGATCTATTTCCAAAATGACAAAGATAAGAGACCTGGGGCTGGATTCAAATGCAGGTGCTAATTTTATCTCTGTTTTTTTATCTCCAGGTATCCCCATAGACCTCAATAGGAACATTTTTGAGAAAACAGGAGGTAACATTTATCTCTTGCATTTAAATCCAGCCCCTGGAGAATTGGGGAAGCTGTAGGAAGAAATAATGGCTAAGCCTATGCGATCAGAGAATAAAACAATGAAGTAGTACAGATTTTGCATGATTTATTGGCTATTATCGTACAACAACGCAGGTAAATAGGTGTACACCTAAACTGCAAGCAGGATGCTAGCTATACATAAAGTGACAAGATCTCTATTTTAATGCAGGACAATTATAAAAATTATATTCTACAGGACTGCACAGGAATAAGTGCAACCCTTTATTGTGTGTTTTTCATAAGCAATAATTTCCAAAACTTGTCACTGTGAACAAATATGTTCTATATATGTATTTGTGGCTTAATGAAAGTTATATCCATTTACACGGCTTAAGCCCTAGAGTTATGTACACATGATAATTTTTGTAATACAAATTGATACTCTACTCTCTTTCTTATGTATATGTGAAAAAGGAACAGTACAATGGCCTGATTAATGTACCATGCACATGTAGCTTGTATTTACATATGATCCATACCGTATAGTGTGGGATAATGACATCCAACTGGAGATACAACTGATTTCAAACCAGTGGTTTAGAGGCCAACAAAATGTGACTTCCCAGCTGTTTTTTGGCTACAATTTCCCACCACCATCTATCAGATCATCACTGACTGAAGATGTTGAAGGTCTTGACCAGCAACATCTGGAGGTTATTCACTGAGTGATAAAAATGTGATCATGTTGAGATGACTTCTCCAGTGATATCACTTTTCCAATGTGTATGTTCTTCTATGGAGCCAATGCACTAAAATCTCTAAAGTTGGAGAAATTTTAGTTCATTGAATCCATAGAATAACATGTGACTTGGATAGTTTAGAACACAGAAGAAGTCATCTCCACTTTATCACCTGTTTATCACCTCTTTATCACTCCTTAGTTCATCTCGCCACTGAAGTGCCACAGGTTGTCCTCCTTTACTAGATAAGTCCCTATTTGGACTTGGAAACATTGGATGTCAATTGATTGCACTGCTATAGTTTTATTATTGGTACTTCACACACTATAAAAGACAAGGGGCTCGATACTGTTAGCCCCTCTAAAAAAAAACAGGCATTTATCCTATTACCTAAGTTGTGAAAACAAAACCAGCAGTAATTATACACACCGCCAGTCAAAAAAAAGGCCATAGGAAACAACGTGCAAGTAGCATACTATTAACTATGGTCAGTATTACTGTGTGTTTTGTGGTTACATTTTCTGCCGGGAATCCTGCACCTCAGAGTTGAGGAGTAGAAGCCACAATGACGGTTTAAACCATCATTGTTTCAACAAAAGCAGCGAAGAATACCTTCCTGCATGCTCTCTAAGGACAAAACAAATTGAGAAGTGTCAAGTTAACCCCTGAAAACACCCAAACCAATGGAGAAGTGTCAAGTTAAGCGTTAGATGCCCTAGATTCACTAACGGCCAATGCTGTAGACTTGTGCACGACAAAAAACTTTGGTAAAATTCAATAAAATTCAATTTCGGACTAATTTTTTTTTTTTCATTCGGCGACTCCGCATTTCGGATCAGACCTGTTCGACTCGGACAAAATTCAACGACAGTCCGAATTACTCATCAAATTTAAAATACTTTACAAAATACAAAAAAAAATGAAAATTAAATAAATGGAACCATTTCCAGGGTCTAAATGAAAATGGTGGAACTGGGTAAGATGGAGCTTTAGCCTTATGGTACTATGGATGAAGTAGATGAAGTATGGATGTAGCTAAATTCAAAGGAAGAAGGAATACTAAGGCTGACTGGTGCAGGGCAGACTCAGGATGACTGGAACATTGTAGATGTAGCCAGCAGCAAACTGCAGAACACTGGAGCAGGCAGGGCTCAGTAGAGATAGAGCAACTGAGGATGACTGGTGCGAGGCAGACTCAGGATGACAGCAACACTGGGGATGTAGCCAGCAACAAACTGCAGAACACCGGAGCAGCCAGGACTCAGAAGATAGATACCGCAGACTATTTTACAAGAGATGAAAAACAATAGAGCCAGACTGAACAACCTGTATAGTGGGACAACAATGTAGACTTTAAATTCCTCCCTGTGTACCACCAAGTCATGGGTGTATCCTCTGCCCAACCTGCCATGGTTCTAGAGCTGGGTAAGCTGGACTGCTCAGCATATTATGGTACTATGGTACGTTATTTTCTTCTAATCTACATCGAGAGGGTAACCCAGCTTTGGCAGGTTGACTTTTAAAAAAGTAATTTGCTGGGGGGCCAATTGAGAGTGCTGGGGGCTGTTACGGAAAATACCCGCTCACTCTGGACAATGGTTGGGGGGCAAGAAAGCAACTCCTGGGCAATCAGGGACAAAGTAGACCACACAGCCCTATTGTTATGCCAGAAACTCAAGGGATCTGTACTTGGGGGCAAAGAAGGTTCCGCAAGGTAAGCCTAAACCTCAAACAGCACTTTTTCTATTGATGCGGAGCTGTTTCTTTTGTCTGAAGCATAATCTGTTCATTGCCTCAGCATAAAAAGCAGAAGCTGCTCCACTGTAACAAGATGAAGTGCTACTGGTGCTGCTACTGTTGGGTCCCAGTAGACCAGCACACTCCTCCAGCTCATCTGCGGAATCTTCTCCCGCCTCCTGTGACTGCATCCTGTTTTTTCTTTGCCTCTCACGCACCCTCGCTATCAATTGTTCCCTCCAGGCAGTGAGGGAATTGGAACTAAGTGCCATCTTGCTTTTGATTCGAAGATCGCAAATTGTGGCAAGCATTAACTCGGGACAATTGTCCATGCACTCATCCATGCGCCAAGTCAGTTCCTTTTTCAGCCTTGTTAGAAGGGCAGCAACATCGGGAAGTATGTTACCCTCAGCACCAGGCAAGTGTTCCCTATGGGCAAAGAAATTGTCCGATTTTAAGGAGAGGTGTGTGAAGAGGGGAATGACTTCGGTCAGGCTATCGTTCTCTTTGCTTAAAATTTCCATCAAAGCACAGAAAGGTGTGAGGACTGTCACTACCTGTTCCATCAGGGACCAGTCAGCTCTGCCCAGTGTTCTGTTACTGCCAATGAAATGGTGACATGACATTGCGTGAATTGCCTTTTTCTGTTCCAGGATACGCTCTAGCATGTCTAAGGTGGAGTTCCACCTGTTCCCAACATCTTGTTTTAGTCGGTGCTCTGGGAGGTCTGCCTTTTTCTGTTCCTGCCTGAGGAGCTAGCTATCTTTGATACTACGATGGACGTGGCCAGCAATTTGTTGGCATGACTCCAGAAGTGCTGGAAACCTTCCAGTGTTACTGCCATCCTCGAGAGCAGCCTTAACTACCAGATGCAGGACATGGACTGAGCAGTGCACACCCACAAATCTGCCATCCCGGGGAGCCTTTATCATGTTAGCTGCACCATCAGTAACCACAAGCCCCATCTGTGCCTGTGTGCCTGCCTGCTCCCCTAGCCACTGCACCACCATGTTCTGCAGTGCTTTGCAAATGTTATCTGAGGTGTGCTGCTGATCCATTACCTCAGCATGGAGGAGGAAAGAGCGTTGTCCCTGCTTGCCTACTGCACCTGAACTTTTTGTCGGTAATGATGTTTCTTGCAACACATTGGGCTGCCACCAATGCAAAGTCAATGACAGGAAGCCATGCTGGCCACTTGAAGCACTCCATAAGTCAGTGGTAAAGTGCACAGACTGGCCACCAGCCTTTCCTAGCAGGTGCTTCAAAAGCCCAAGGCATGACCGGTACAGTGAGGGCACTATTGTTCTACTAAATGTGGTGCGGGATAGAATTTTATATCATGGTGTTACAGCCTCCATAAGTTGCTGGAAGGGCTCCCCATCCACCATATTAAAAGTAGCACCCCCAACAACTATGAGCTGTGCAATGAGGCATGTAATTTTCCTGGACTGCTGTCTGCACATCCCCTTGGAATGAAACCCATCAAAATCTTCCATTGTGGCCTGAATTGATTTTAGGATGGGCTGTGACTGTCTGCTGCTCTTACTAGGACCAGGTGTGACATGATCTCCCTGCCCTTTCTCCTGATGCCTCCTGGTGGCGAGTGTGACACTGGTATAAGCAGTACTAGTAGTACCACTTTCTGCACTTATGAACGCTGACTTGTGGTAATTGTTCAGATGCTGGTTCATCCTGGAGTTGGTTAGATGATCCAATACCCGCCAAGTGCCACAAAATGGTCCCACGCTTTGGAGCAACGGATGACTCTGAAAGTTGGTGTAGAACAAGAAACTGAGGTGACACTTTCTTCATCTTCACATGCTGGAGCAACCTCACTCTGCATTTTCTTTCTACGTACCATTGCAGGGGTACCAGAAGACCTAAAGATGGCAGCAGGGATGTTGGGACTGGGATTGGAGGAGGATAGTGGAGTAACAGTGGTACTGGTGGCAGAGACACTAGCAGCTACTACCTGGCTGAGAGACTCAAATGAAACTGGAGAGGCAGGTGTTGAGTTGTCAATAGAAAACAAAAGTTTAACTGGAGAAACAGTAGAAGTACTATGGGAAGCAGTGGAAAAATTAAGCTCAGGGGAATAATCAAGGTCAGTGGAAAAATTAAGCTCAGGGGACAAATCAAGCTTAGGAGGCCTTGATCCCTCAGATTCTTCTTCTTCTACCTCTTGTACATTTTGGGGAGTCCTGCTCAATCCCCTCTTCTACCTGGTTGCTACCGGGAAATTGGAAACTATCTCTCAGTGGCATTGACAGTGGTGGCAGTAAAAATGTTATCCAAATACTGCAATAATTTCCATTCGGTCTGCTTACACGGACGTTCGCTGTAAAAATCCCACATTGATACTGCCCGCAGTATCCAATCAGTAGTGTTACACACACTAAGTGTCCTCAGGTTTATAGAAGTGGCTATAGCGGAGGTGGTGACTAAACTGGTAGTGGCACTAGTCATTGTGCAGGTGGTTCTGGGGGGATCATCACAAACCAGCTGACAAGACACAGGTGACAGCTGCATCGTGGTCTCAGAGGAGGACCTGGACCTCTCTACCCTGCTAGCAGAGGTAGAACGACCTACAGTTCACTTCTTATTTTTATTTTTTTGTTTGGAGTGCTGCTGCTGAGTCTGACTAGTACTACTGAAACTACTCTTCTTTGCCTAACTGCTGTTGCTAGCTCTGCTTGAAAGCAACATCACTGTGGTGGTGTTGGTGGTTTCTGGGTCACTGCAGTTGGTACCAGGATGAGGAGCATCAGGTTGTTCACTAGGACAGATCCATGACAGATAGGTAGGCAGTGAAGTATAATAGTTTTAAAGTTTAAAAACCTGGCCACCTGACAACTGTGAGACTGGCTGTGTCACTCTGAAAACTATTAAAACAAATTCCTAATATTATTTTTAATATTTTACATAGGAACAATGATGACTCTCCCTTGCTGTGGCAATAAGGTACTAGGCCTGCCTGCCTGCTTACACAACTGTGAGATTGGCTGTGTCACTCTGAAAACTATTTAAACAAATTCCTAATATTTTCAATATTTTAAACAGGAACAAAAGTGACTCTCCCTTGCGGTGGCAATAAGGTAGTACTAGGCCTGCCTTCACAACTGTGAGATTGACTTTGTCACTCTGAAAACTATTCAAATTCCTAATATTATTTTTAATATTTAACACAGGAACAAAGGTGACTCTCCTTTGCAGTGGCAATAAGGTACTACTAGGCCTGCCTACACAACTGTGAGATTGGCTGTGTCACTCTGAAAACTATTCAAACAAATTCCTAATAATTTTAATATTTACACAGGAACAATGATGACTCTCCCTTGAGGTGGCAATAAGGTACTAGGCCTTCCTGCCTGCCTGCCTGCCTACACAACACAAACAAATTCCTAATATTAATTTTAATGTTTAACACAGAAACAAAGGTGACTCTCCCTTGCGAGAAGGTACTAGGCCTCCCTACACAACTGTGAGATTGGCTGTGTCACTCTGAAAATTATTCAAACAAATTTCTAATATTTTTAATATTTTACACAGGAACAAATGACTCTCCTTTGCAGTGGCAATAAGGCACCCTGCCGGCCTACACAACTGTGAGACTGGCTGATGTGTCACTGAAAATTATTCAAACAATTCCCTAATATTTGTAATATTTTGCACAGAAACAAAGATGACTCTACCTTGCAGTGGCAATACGATACTAATGCTGGCTGCCTAACTATACCAATGCTACCTGCCTGCCTACGTAACAACTGGACACTTTGTAATATCTCCTTCTTCTCTCTCTGAGCTCCAACAAAGCACTAACAGGAAATGCAGGCTGTCTGAGTCTGTGTAATTAGTCCAACCCCCATCATGAAACGATGAAGCTAATTGGAATAGAGACAAGGCAGAAAAGTAGAGCATGAAACGAAGAAGCTAATTGGACTAGAGAGGGAGGAAAAAGATGGAGGGAAAGTATCACGCATGCGGGTAGTAGCCGAATTTCCAAATTTTCGACGACATTCTGAACCAGGGCTGTTCAGATTCTGATCTTTTCTTAAGAACAACCCTTGCCTGTTGGGCGGTCCAAATGACGCCGAATGACCCCATACTCGTCGAATTACGAATGTTGACAAATCGAATTGCACAAGCCTAGTGGCAATATGATTTTGTTGATATATTCGAAATACTTCTACATTTCATATACAAGGAGGTTAGTATGTAGAATCAAATTGGAGAAAGAGGAATGTCGAATAGGAGCTCTAAATGTCGAAATACAAATGGAGAAAGTTAGTATGTCGAATGGTAACCACAGATCTCCATGTACACTGTCTGACCCGCTCCAGCCTTTTCCACTTGCCCACTGCTAGTCACAAATCCCTATTACCACTGCCTGGGCAAGGGAAGACGGCTGGAGGTGTCAGGCAGTGTGTATGGGGCTAACACACAGAGGTGTTGTTCCCCATGATGCACAACACGTTAGAAATGGAACATACAGTGCCCCCCTTCCACAAAATAACCCCCCTTAGTAATTCGACATATAGTGCTCCCATTTGACATTCTTCTTTCTACAATTTTATTCAACATACACTGCCCTCCTTGTATATGAAATGTCGAAGTGTTTCGAATACATCGACAAAATCATATTGCCACAGCATCGACCTTTAGTGAATCTAGGCCATCTAACGCCTAACTTGACCTTTCTGTCGTACGGCGACGTGCAGTCTACAACTATGATATTAATTATGAAAATAACATACCCATTTTGCTACATTAGCAGACAACTTTAGATATTTCACATTACATACCTTGTCTCATCAATTATATTAGGTTTTCCCAAAAATTAATGACTTAATTGTCTTTCTTTTGGTTAATGGTTAAGCCTTCCAGTGCCGGTGCAGTAAGAGAGATACAAGTAGCAACGGAGGAAATAACGGATTGTGTGTGGGATTTAGAAAGGTGTCAGGTCAGGTAGGGGACCAGGAGAGCTATTGGCCCAAATGCTACCCTGCCTGATTCATCCACAGGAAAGCAGTTGATTTCTGGCCCCTTCCCTTGGGCTTCTTGATCCTCACTTTGGGATCATTTTGGATTTTTTCTCAACACTCCAAAAGGATTCCAAAGGGGAATTTAAAAAAATGAGAGGTTGCTTACCTTTCTACTCCTAGGCGGTGTGCACTGAATGTTTCCAGAAGTTGGCTCTATAAGAAAAAAAAAATATATATATATTTATATATAAATATATATATTACATTTTTGCCACTGTAAAGGCACTAGGTTGTTTGAATGGAATTTCCTAATGCATTCAGAACTATTACAAGTATAAGTAAAATGGTACCACATTAAAAAGTTGGTTGACATACCATAGCTATTCCTATAGCTATTATTTTTTAAAGCTGCCTATCTGCACTAAAGCTAGACACCTGTGTATATATTTATAACCAGGGCTTAAAATTTCCACTCGCCACTAGCCAATGGCGAGTGAAAATTTAGCCCTGGTGAGTAGAAATTCAGCCCTGGTGGGTATGTTTTGGCTTGCAGTGGCGAGTAACTTTTCAGGTCTAACTAGTTCAAAGGACTTTATAAGCCCTGTTTATAACAGTTGATCACGTGATCACCTGATATTAAGCCATTCATGTTTACACTTGCTGTAAAGGGGAAACTCCTAGAGTGGGTGTCTGATGTAGTGGAACTGGGATTGTGATAACTACTCCCTCAATTCAGCACAGTAAGTGTGGCAAGAAAGTCTGAGGTTCTCATCACAAATTGTGGCAAAACTGGCCATTACAAGAATCTAAAATTACCCCGGTGTAGCACCTTAGGATGTCTTCTTTCCAAAAATATATTTTAATGGGGGGAATTTCGTGTTTTTGGACTTTAAATCATAGCAACCTTGGTCTTGAAAGCAAAAATTCCACTGTGGAAGCTGTGACATGCATCGTAAAGAAAATAATATATGTCTTCAAAGACCCTACTTTAAACATTAGAGGAGTACATCCCCAGAAGCTCCCTGCATCCCTCTGTGATTTGTGCAGGGCTGGAATGACAATGTCTCCAGCATCTGACTGATCACAGACTGTTGCTTTAACCCTTTGAGTGCTGAAGCCCAGTGATTATCATCAACATCCCAGTTCCTGTTCTTTAGAAAAAAACAAGCAGACACCTAAAAGTCAAAATGATCATGTTGATCTTACCTTTCCATAACTGGTCTTTGCCTTCCAATGCAGATGGCATTTTTCAGGTATCCTCTGCTACACGGCGCCTTTTGGAATGTTGTTTCTCTTTGTTGCCTTCTTCAGATGAATTGCGCCTTTTCTTCTTTCTTTTGCCTTTATCGCTATAATTCTCAGGCTCCCTTACTTTGGTGAACGTGCCACAACACGTGCTCTGATGGTGTGCCCACCAACTGTCCTGGCAGGATGGTGGACGGTTAAGAGCACGTTTAATGTACCCATAATTGGGCTCCATCTTCTGGCACGGTCCATTACACAGCCACCAGTGCTGGCGGATCTCATCATTGGACGCCTTACATGCAAGAGGTACCTAATCAAATTGAAAAAAACACAGATCCACATTCAGTATGAAGTGAACTCACTAGTATTAGAGAATACACACAATGCAGGGGATTGTATTCACAATTCATTGGCCCTTATGCTGAAAGTAAAATATAATGAATTCTGGAGCAAACCAACAGCACCACAGGGGTAAATAAAATGAACAGTGATTTAGTGGGGCTTATGCGGAAGAGGTCTCCAACACATTGTGAAGCAGTGCATCTGAGACCTTTCTAGTACTCAATGGATTAAAAGCACCATCTAAATCAATGGAAATTTTGGGAGAATTTAATTGTCCACCCTGGTGCAGTTGACATTCTGCAGAACTGCTCATCTTTTGCTTTCTTCATGAAGAACTTCATACGTTATGAATATTATTTTATTTCCAAAGTCATGAATAATAGTTTTCTTGAAAATTCTCTTTATAGAATGAATGGGGTGGTTTGTACACCAATTTACAAATCAACCTATGTAGCAAACATTATTTCCCCGTTTGATGTCATTAGGTATAGAAATTTGCATTGGAGACCTCTCTAGTAATCAGTTGGTTTGCTCCAGAATTAAACCTGGGGTTATGCACTAAGGTGTGATAAAAAGGTGATAAAGCTGAGATGACTTAGCTGGTGATATTACTTCTGTAGTTCCTATGTCATTCTATGCAGCCAGTTCACTAAGATCATTCCATTTTTCAAAATCTTAGTGCATAGGCTCTATAGAATAACTGAAGAAGTCCTATAACATAAAAGGTCAGATATATGTTTGTCCGATGCAGTCATGCACAGTAGAGACTGCAGGAACGCCAACAAACCACAAACTCACTCTAGAGTAGGGTAAGTTTAAAGTGTGTCTCTGCCCGAACGCAGGCCAATGCAGTCATGCACAGCAGAGACTGCCTGAATGCCAGCAGATCACAAACTCACTATAGAGTAGGGTAAGTTTAACCCTTTGAGTGCCAGAGAGGTACAGAACGCATTGCTTTGCAATGCGTACCCCTCTGGCACTCAAAGGGTTAAAGTGTGTCTCTGCCCGAACGCAGGCTGATGCAGTAATGCGCAGTAGAGACTGCCCGCACTTTGGCCAGTGTACACAGGCTTTTACACTAGTATAAAATAACTGGAGAAGTGATATCAAATACATGACTGTCTGCCTAGCAGCTCTAACTGTTTGATCTGTTGTGAGGTTGGACAGTGAACTGGTAATCACATTTTTGTGTATTACTACAAGTAAAAGTACTTACTTGAATGCCACCACCAGTGAGTGTGCTAATCCGCTCTATGTGTCTGCAGAACTTGGTCCCGTGCTCGGCGTCATCTTCCTCATCGTTGATAAAGAGCATGGCATGGATCATCTCATGCAAGAGGACCTGTATAACACACACAAACAGTTTTCTTATTATATTGTTAATATGTAAATTCATTTTTATCTTAATTTGAAGAATAAAGACATTTCAGAGAATATAGGGTTATATGCAATAAGCTAAAGAGGTATAATAATTCTGGAGCAAACCAACAGCCTCATATTTGACTAATAAACAAACCAACAATACCCATTGATTTACAGAGATAGTAATGTCATGATATAAAGTTGAGACTGATTATTCATTATACTGTCTTATAATGAATGGTACCTTTGTAAATGTCCATACCATTGTAGTCTTCTTGTAATTTTATTTTAAAGTTTCCCCTCCTGTTCCTTTTCCTTATGTCACGCAGAGTCTCCTCAGATCTTAACGCCGCTCCAGACTGATCGTAATGAGGGACAATATTGTTTCATTATAAGGAAACCTCTGCTCTCCTTGGACAAGTGGGACAGGGTTTTCCTTATACTGACAGACACAATATTGTCACTGGTTGGGATCTGTCCGGTGAAGCAACCAGCTTTCAGTTCTGAGGAGACTCTGTGTGACATAGGGAAAAAGGGACTGGAGGGGGAAACTTTAAAATGAAATTACAAGAAGACTACAAAAATATAGACATTTAAAGGTAAAAAAGTATATAATCGATCTTAACTTTAAATCCTGACATATTATCTCTTTAAATGAGGAGTTTAACCCTTAGTGCTAGGAAGGTATCTAGTACATTGCATACCTCTCAAGTGTCTCTCTTTAGGAGGGACAGTCCCTCTTTCAGACCCAAATCCCCCTGTCCCTCTTTTCTACCCTGTTGTCCCTCTTTTTAGGACATCAGAGTGAGTGGTGTGTATATTAGTCTATCACATTGCTCCACAGCAATGAAATTCATATAAATGTTTAGTTAATCTTCAGTATATGTGTTTGTAATTGAATCTGTGTAAATAAATACTTTGGTCTTGCTCTAAATCATTTATTCAGTTACACAAAGAGGTGTCAATAGGTGACAAAGTAACCTAAAAATTCCCCTCCCACCAGCCACGCCCCTAAAAACACCACCTAAAACACAAGTGTCCCTCTTTGGCCCTTTAACATGTTGGGAGGTATGCATTGTTTCAGAATGTGTTGTGAGACCCTTCCAGCATTCAAGGAGGTACAGGGAAATTAACACCATAAAACAACACAGACCGGTTTACTTTTACTTTCACATTACACTACCGAAGCATGTCAGTTTTTTCCTAAGAATTAAGTAACATGGACATATTCAGATTGCTATCACACAATCCTGCTGCGGGATTACCTAACTGTGAAGGTAGCCATTTTTTCTTATTTACATTTTTAACACTTTGATTGTCAGAGGGCTACTTTGCAATGCATCACGTACCCCTCTGGCACTCAATGGGTTAACACGTGACAACAAAAAGACTCAACTGTTTTTCAACAAGTTAAATGTCCATTGTGCAAGTAATGGCTTGTACATTAGACTGCCAGACATTATTTCATTATTATGGACTGGACTGCATATGGAGTGTGGTTTAATCCTTCGGGTGCCAGATGGGTACTCTGGCACTCAAAGGGTTAAGATCAGGAGCTCCTCCATTTCACAAAGATAGCTGCTTCCGTCATTTGCACATGTGTTCTGATTTAGGATACCCTGTTCAATTAAAATTAATGTTTATGGAGGCTAGTACCATTTGTTTTAGATTCTAAATGAACATACATATCATATAGGTCTTAAATGTCCTTTAACCCTTTGAGTGCCAAAGGGGTACACAACATTGCTTACCCATCTGGCACTCACAAGGTTAAAATCCCCATTTAAAGGATCAGTATAGGTTTATAATGAAACAATCATATACTGCAGGACTTTATTCTGCTGAGTCAATCAAGGGTAACCTCACTAGTAGGAAATGACTTTATACAAAAGTTATAACTGTTCAAACTGTGTCAAAGTAATGCAACTGTTGCTGTGATATTATATGAAGAACTCTAGTCAAAGGCTTACCTCTCCCATTGAAAGCAATAGAATAACTGTCTGGACACCAGGGAGAGATGCACTAAGGATCATTGTAATGGAGAAGTGTGTGTCTAGCGATGTGTAGTGATCTCTACGCCATGGAGAATATGACACACTTCACAATAAACACTAAGAATTATGTATGCAAGGGGGAGGGGAGACACTTCAATCATTAGCATATAGGGCTAGCATAATGCTGACAATGAGGTAGGGAGGGCAAGTGGGGGAGCGTTAAGAATGCTCTCAGACATAAGCACCAAGGACATTACCTGCATTCCCTTAACCCTTTGAGTTACATAGGGATATACACTGTACACCCCCCATGGCACTGAAACACATATAACATTCATAATCCATTGACATGTTTCACAGATGATATAGAAACTTAGAGAACCATCAAAAGCAGCTGTTACATATATCAGCTTCTATGCTGGTTCTGTTCTTACATGAAACAGCTCATCTGCTTTTTCTATCCCTCAGCGGACATCCCTATGGAGGAGTGTAGCTGCTGTCTCTGCTTTCCTGTAGAGACTGCAAACTTCCCTTTGACGCCATAGAAAGCTATGGAAAAATCCCATCTTCACCAGCCTCAAGTTGCTGAAGTTGGGACTGGAAATCCAGCGGCATAGGCAGCTATCGGGACTTAATACATGTGACAAAGTACCACATTAACACATAAATGCACCCACAGGAATACGACAATGGCTCATTCAGCTGAATTTTAGTATGCAAATGTAGTCAATGAAAAATCTAAAACCTAGAGAAAGCATGTGATGTTGGCGTATTTACAGCATATGCATAGGGATATGATAGGGAAGACATCTTAGTGCACGTGTTGAGATGCGATCAAAGCAAATTAGCCCCCACATCACTAACCTGGCCTCTTATTGGACTTTAGTGCATTTCCCCCAGAAGTCTATCTCAAGCAAACCAATTGCACTATAGGGTACTAATAAAAATTAGCCAAATCATCATTAATTTAACCCCTTGAGCACCAGAGGGGTAAGATCAAAGGATTAAATGGAGCTTTTAACCCATTGAATGCCAGAGAGGTCTCCAAGGCATTGCAAAGCATCATGTTGGAGTTCTATGTAGCAGTCAAGGTATTACAAGCTCTATATAAATCAATAGGAATTTTTAGTTGTCCTCTATAGTGCAGCTGGTTTGCCCCAGAATTACTCCAGACTCACAAACAGCTGCAGTTTTTGTAACAACAATAAAGGCCCTTAGACCTGTATAAAGGAGACTCTCAGTAACACTTACCCCTACCAGATCACTGCGTGGTCTCTTACGAAGAAAGGACTCATTGAGGCGGATGTAGCAAAACCGAAAATCCTTTATAAAGCGGCAATACCCTCCAATGCTAGACACAAAATAACATGAATTAGGTCAGATGCTTTAATACTATTTTCACATTTTATGTGCTTTTTACAAAAATGTACCAGCTATAATTTATCTGATGTTAACATATTTAAAAATACCATGCACATTTCAATTTTTAAAGAAATAAGAATAAATGGGAACATTTGCTGGTGCTGCAAGTGACATGTATGACTCCATCTCCCTATCAGTGAAAGCCGCTCAGTTCTCAAGGAAATAAAGGGATCTGCGGTTTCACCAGGATAACAGATCAGTCCACAACTGTAAGTCTGCTGCACAGTGCAGCTCAGTAATATACAGAAAAGGAGTAAAGTTAACACGGACGTAAAGCAGAACTAACATGTTATAATATCTTGGGTGATTCTGAAGGATCTTTCCACATCATCAATATTTATGTTAGCCATAGTTTATTTAAAATAATAATGTATTGGATATTTAGCTTTATTTGTCAGTTGATGCAAATTAGCCAGTACTAATTGTCAGAGAGGCAGTTGGGAATGGAAGGTGCCAGCCAGCACTACATCACTTGTGTAACCTGACAAAGAATGGCTAAGATAAAAATATATATATATATATATATATATATAGATATAGATATAGATAGATAGATATAGATATATAATGTGTTAGCTGCACTTTCAATTTTGAATTCTACAGACACAGACATTACCTACACCAGAATACTACATGAAGTCATATACATAAACCAGTATTATTCGGGGTAGTACCGAACATATTAACTTCCTAAAGGAGCAGATGGACGTGCAACACATTGTGAATTAATGCATTGCACACTCCACTGGACCTCAAGGGGTTAACCTTTTAATGATATGAACATAATATATATGGCCAGATTTTAATTGTTAAACCTGAGCCCAAAACAGTGATATCAATCCAGGGTCAGGGATTTAAAACCAGGGACTATACCTGAAAATTCAGTGACAGTTGGCAGATATGCTTTTCAGTATGCTGAGCACCTAGCTGGTGCTCAGTGGATTCTAGACCATTTCCCATAGATAGATAGATAGACAGATAGATAAGAGAAAGAAACAGACCTTCAGCCTGGCAAATAATAAGCTTGCCTTGAGTCCACACATAAACCCACAGTAACTTACATCTTCAGTCTAGGGCTCCAGGCCACATGAACATCATCCAGAAACCCCCAAAAGAACTTCTGGTTCAAGTGATCGAAGAGAAGCAGCAGGTCCATTTGTGGGTCTGGGTCCAGCTGTTCCAGTAATGGGTCTACCATGGACAGCTCTGAGATATTCCTTTCTGTCATATCTTCATCATCAGATGAATTATCACAGGGAGGCTGCACATATGACACTGCCTCCTGCTCCATAACAAGTTGACTTTCAGGAATCTCCAACTCAATAGTCGCTGGGATCCGTTATACTAATACCAATACAAGCACTTCGAAATAAAGAATGGCTAATATTTGTTGAAACACAAGATAACACATTCAGAGAGTTCCGTGTGCAGAGTAACATCATAGAACTTCATACAGTTAGTGACATCATAATAGAAGGTTGTTGTGCCACTCTCACCACTGGGTGTGATTGTTGTAGGCTCTTTTTGTAGATTAACACAGTAAATATTATAATGAACCCAGTGCTCAGTAGGAAACAAGTAATTTTGCAACACAAATGACAAAAAAGTCCTCAAATTCTGACATTTTAATCAGACTTTTAACTCCCTGAATGCAAGAAGTCTCCAGATACCTCTCTATCATGCAAATGCTTATAACACCCATTAAAATCAATGCGGATTTTATTTGTCCACTGTGGTACAGTGAGTTTCCACCAGAAATATTTCAGTTTTCTTCTAAACACAGGGCCTAGCTGCCTAGCTGTAAATATAAAATTACATAGCACCAGTGTGTTGTTAGTGTCACAAAAACCAGCATCCTTAACCCTTTGAGTGCCAGAGAGGTATCCAATGTGATACCTCTCTGGCACTCAAAGGGTTAATGTCAAAGACGAGCAGGGGGCAGGAAGCAATGTGGTCCCATCTGACTATGAGTGAAGGACAAGCAGTGGGCTAAAATCAAGTTACAACCCAATTTAAAGCAATGATCATTTGTATTTGATGCCTGTGGTGCAGTTCCTTTGTTCCAGAATTGCAGCACTTTTGGTTAGTATATAAACCACTCTACATAGGAGTGTTCAGTGTATTGATTTTGCAGTGAAGGGGTTGATCAAGAAACAACGGATGTATGTGCAATGATTATCTATGGCAGTGAACAGGTTAATATGTTTATTATCACTAATGTGGTCTATGCATCCATGTGGCATGGCAGTGAAAGAGTTGATAAATAGTGATGAGCGAGCACCCCAATGCTCGGGTGTTCGGGTGCTCTGACCGAGCACCCCCTGAGGCTCGAGTGCTCGGCCGAACACCCGAGCCCCATTGAAGTCAATGGGAGGACTCGAGCATTACACCAGGCACCCCCTGCTCTGATGAGGGGAGGGTGCCTGGTCCATAGGAAAAGGGCAGAAAAGGATGGAAACACCACAGAAATGGTTCAGGGACAGCATAGGGAGGATGTCTGGATGCATCTTGGACTCCAACATCGCTGCTGGGAACGATCTTTCGCCCGTAGTACGCCATTTTTACAGACTGACCATAAAACACACAAAAAGGAAAATAAAAACGACTTTAGGCGAAAAATCGTTACCAAACAGTATTTGCTGTATATTTACTTGTATATCATCTGCAAATTCTCCCAAAAATTTCCTTGATTTTCTGAACTGAGGCCATGATTAAGAGGGAAACGTGCGCAGAGGCAAATTCTCCCAAAAATTTCCTTGATTTTCAGAATTGAGGCCATGATTAAGAGGGAAACGTGCGCAGAGGCAAATTCTCCCAAAAATTTCCTTGATTTTCAGAACTGAGGCCATGATTAAGAGGGAAACGTGCGCAGAGGCAAATTCTCCCAAAAATTTCCTTGATTTTCAGAACTGAGGCCATGATTAAGAGGGAAACGTGCGCAGAGGCAAATTCTCCCAAAAATTTCCTTGATTTTCAGAATTGAGGCCATGATTAAGAGGGAAACGTGCGCAGA
Source organism: Rhinophrynus dorsalis (assembly GCA_037306005.1). Lineage (NCBI taxonomy): Eukaryota > Metazoa > Chordata > Amphibia > Anura > Rhinophrynidae > Rhinophrynus > Rhinophrynus dorsalis. The sequence goes on along the minus strand of CM074719.1, from coordinate 518,234,046 downwards.
GGCAAATTCTCCCAAAAATTTCCTTGATTTTCAGAACTGAGGCCATGATTAAGAGGGAAACGTGCGCAGAGGCAAATTCTCCCAAAAATTTCCTTGATTTTCAGAACTGAGGCCATGATTAAGAGGGAAACGTGCGCAGAGGCAAATTCTCCCAAAAATTTCCTTGATTTTATTGAACTGAGGCCATGATTAAGAGGGAAACGTGCGCTGAGCTGACCATCTAAAACATTATGGGTGAGGGTCTGCTGCAGAGCTGACCATCCTAAACATTATATGCGAAGGCCCGCTAGTGAGCTGACGCTATAAAACATTATATGAGAGGGCCCGCTAGAGAGCTGACCCAATAAAACATTATATGAGAAGGCCCGCTGGTGAGCTGACCTATATAAAAATTGTCAAACAGGGCCCGCTGGTGAGCTGGCCCTATATAAAAATTATATCCCAGGACATATGGAAGAGGAGGAGGAGGATGAGAAGATTAAGAGTCAACCATATACCCGTTTTTTGGGTGGAAGGGGTGAATGGGAATACAGAGTATTCCCATCATTGTAAATAACATATATAAAGTGAGTTTATGTTCCCCCGGGGCTTTCCTCCAGTGGAGTGGAGAAGTCAGGGGAAATCCAGGCCTTGTTCATTTTTATAAGTGTCAACCTATCAGCATTGTCGGTGGAAAGGCGGATACGCTTATCTGTTATGATGCCACCAGCAGCACTAAATACCCGCTCAGACAGAACGCTGGCGGCAGGGCAGGCCAGCACCTCCAAGGCGTAGAGTGCCAGTTCATACCACGTGTCCAGCTTGGACACCCAGTAGTTGTAAGGCACAGAGGGATCATTGAGGACGCTGACACGGTCTGCTACGTACTCCTTCACCATCTTCCAAAACTTTTCCCTCCTTGTGACACTAGGCTGCGCATCAGGGTGAGGGTGCTGGCGGGGTGTCATGAAGGTGTCCCACGCCTTGGAGAGTGTTGCCCTGCCTTTCTCGGAACTGCTGTGTGCTCCCCTTTTCTCCCCTTCTCGGTTGGCCAAGGTAGCACGTACTCTGCCGCCAGCGTTGTCAGATGGAAAATTTTGGAGCAATTTTTCGACAAGAACCTTCTGGTATTGCACCATTTTGCTTGTCCTCTCCACCGGAGGAATGAGAGATGAGAAATTCTCTTTGTAGCGGGGGTCCAGAAGGGTGAACACCCAGTAATCCGTGTTGTTTAAAATGCGTATAACGCGTGGGTCACGGGAAAGGCAGCCTAACATAAAGTCAGCCATCTGTGCTAGAGTACCAACAGTCAAGATTTCGCTGTCCTCACCAGGAGGATGACTCTCAATATCCTCATCCTCTTCCTCCTCTTCTGCCCACCCACGCTGAAGAGATGGAACTAAAGTTCCATGGCTACCCTCTGTAGCGGAGGCAACCGTGTCTTCCTCCTCCTCCTCCTCCTCCTCCGCCTCCTCCAATTGTCGCTGAGAAGACGAAGTGAGGGTGCTCTGGCTATCACCTTGTGTAAGCTCTTCCTCCCCCATTTCCACCTCTTCCACATGCAACGCGTCGGTTTTAATTGTGAGCAGCGAGCGTTTCAGTAGACACAGAAGTGGGATGGTTACACTGATAATAGCGTTATCGCCGCTCACCATCTGTGTCGATTCCTCAAAATTGCGTAAAACCTCGCAGAGGTCTGACATCCATTCCCACTCCTCACTTCTGATTACAGGAAGTTGAACGGAGAGGCGACGACCGTGTAACAGCTGGTACTCCACTACTGCCCTCTGCTGCTCACAAAGCCGGGCCAACATGTGGAAGGTGGAGTTCCAGCGCGTGCTCACGTCACACAGCAGCCGGTGAGCTGGCAATTGTAAGCGCTGCTGCAGCTTCAACAGGCCGGCCGAAGCTGTAGATGACTTACGGAAATGTGCACACACGCGGCGCACCTTGGTCAAGAGATCATGCACATTGGGGTAGGTTTTTAGAAATCGCTGCATCACTAAATTAAATACATGCGCTAGGCATGGTACGTGTGTGAGCTTGCCGAGCTCCAAAGCCGCCACCAAGTTACGCCCATTATCACACACAACCATGCCTGGTTCCAGGTTGAGTGGCGAGAGCCACTGCTCGGTCTGGTGACTAATCCCCTGCAACAGCTCTGAGGCCGTGTGCTGTTTGTCCCCAAGGCAGATCAGCTTCAGCACGGCCTGTTGACGCTTCCCCACTGCAGTGCTACACTGCTTCCAGCTACTGGCTGATGGGGGAGTGGCGCTGCGTGTAGAGAATTCGGAGGTGGAAACGGAGGAGGAGGAGCCAATAACGTAGGTGCTGGCGGAAACCCTGATGGAGGTAGGGCCCGCAATCCTCGGCGTGGGTAGCACCCGTGCCATCCCAGGGTCCGAGTCGCTCCCAGCCTCCACGACATTCACCCAGTGTGCCGTCAGGGAAATGTAGCGTCCCTGGCCACAAGCACTTGTCCATGTGTCAGTCGTTAAGTGGACCTTCCCAGTAACTGCGTTGGTCAGGGCACAGGTGATGTTACGGGACACATGGTGGTGTAATGCGGGGATGGCACACCGGGAAAAGTAGTGGCGGCTGGGGACCGTGTACCGAGGGACAGCTGCTGCCATCAGGCTGCGGAAGGACTCAGTGTCCACAAGCCTAAATGGCAGCATTTCGATGGCCAGTAATTTGGAAAGGTGTGAGGTTAGTGCTATGGCCTGTGGGTGGGTGGCTGGGTATTTTCGCTTGCGCTCAAATGCCTGGGGTAACGACATTTGGACGCTGCGCTGGGACAGGGAAGTGGATGTGGTCGCTGATGGTGCTTCAGATGGTACAGGTGCAGGGCGGGAGGTATGCGGGCCTGCGCCTTCGACAGGCGATTGGCCGGCACCGAAAACAGGGGAAGAGGAGGCAGTGGTGTGGCCTGCAGACACAGATGGGCGATCCAGGCGTTCCTCCCACTTACTACGGTGCTTGGATGCCATGTGTCGGATCATGCTGGTGGTGGTGAGGTTTCTAGTGTTCATGCCTCGGCTCATTCTGGTGTGGCACAGGTTGCAAACTACAATTCTTTTGTCGTCCGCACTTTCCTTAAAAAAACGCCATACCGCGGAACACCTACCCTTTGGCAAGCTAGATTTACGCAAGGGGGTGCTCCGTGGAACATTTGCGGGCCGGTTTGGTGCGGTCCGCCTTCTTTCTGTAGCCACACCACTGCCTCTTCCAGCCTGTTGCGGTGCTGCAGATGGCTCACCCTCAGGACTGCTGTCATCGCTCGGCTCTACACCTTCCCAGGTGGGGTCAGTCACCTCATCGTCCACCAAGTCCTCCTCCACTTCCTCACTCTGATCATCCTCCTCAAGTCTTGATCCCACCACATACTCAGTCATTGACAACTGTATAACATCCTCCTCAACAAGGTCTTGAGACGGAAATAGTGGTTGATTTAATGGCAACTGTGTCTCATCATCATCATCATCATCCACTACTTCCTTTGACCTTAAATGCCGTTCACATCTGTCATCTTCTTGTGATTGGGTAGCCTCTAGAGGTTGTGAATCAGGGCACAAGATGTCATGTTCCTCTGCAAGCGTGCTTGGAGAGAGGGTCAAATGAAGGATTGGTGATGAGACGAGCTCCTCACTATATCCCAGTGTGGGATCACTTCTTTGACCAGACCGTGTATGGTGGGAGGAAGGATGATCAGAGTGAGGATTATGTTGACCAGACTCTTGGCTACTGAGAGTGGACTTGGTGGAAGACAGGGTGGTGCTTAACCGACTGGAAGCAGTATCAGCTGTCATCCAACCGACCACCTGTTCGCAGTGGTCGGACCTCGAGAGTGATGTCCTGTGACGCCCTGTAAAATTAGACATGAAGCTAGGTATGGTGGATGTCTTTCTTTCTTGTGCTCTGGCACCAGGCACAGTTTCTCCGCGTCCTGACCCGCGCCCTGAACTATCAGGATCACGTCCACTTCCCCGTCCCTTTTTACCCGCCTTCTTCATCTTACACGGAATATGTGACTTTAATATTTGAGTTTGAAAACTTAACAGTATTTCTTCCTATTCTGCAACTGTGCAGAGTACACAGAATAGGCTGCTAAACTGCGGTGACACACACTGAATGGAAAATGTGACTTTAATATTTGAGTTTGAAAACTTAACAGTATTTCTTCCTATTCTGCAACTGTGCAGAGTACACAGAATAGGCTGCTAAACGGCGGTGACACACACTGAATGGAATATGTGACTTTAATATTTGAGTTTGAAAACTTAACAGTATTTCTTCCTAGTCTGCAACTGTGCAGAGTACACAGAATAGGCTGCTAAACGGCGGTGACACACACTGAATGGAATATGTGACTTTAATATTTGAGTTTGAAAACTTAACAGTATTTCTTCCTAGTCTGCAACTGTGCAGAGTACACAGAATAGGCTGCTAAACGGCGGTGACACACACTGAATGGAATATGTGACTTTAATATTTGAGTTTGAAAACTTAACAGTATTTCTTCCTAGTCTGCAACTGTGCAGAGTACACAGAATAGGCTGCTAAACGGCGGTGACACACACTGAATGGAATATGTGACTTTAATATTTGAGTTTGAAAACTTAACAGTATTTCTTCCTATTCTGCAACTGTGCAGAGTACACAGAATAGGCTGCTAAACTGCGGTGACGAACACAGAATGGAATATGTGACTTTAATATTTGAGTTTGAAAACTTAACAGTATTTCTTCCTATTCTGCAACTGTGCAGAGTACACAGAATAGGCTGCTAAACGGCGGTGACACACACTGAATGGAATATGTGACTTTAATATTTGAGTTTGAAAACTTAACAGTATTTCTTCCTAGTCTGCAACTGTGCAGAGTACACAGAATAGGCTGCTAAACGGCGGTGACACACACTGAATGGAAAATGTGACTTTAATATTTGAGTTTGAAAACTTAACAGTATTTCTTCCTATTCTGCAACTGTGCAGAGTACACAGAATAGGCTGCTAAACTGCGGTGACGAACACAGAATGGAATATGTGACTTTAATATTTGAGTTTGAAAACTTAACAGTATTTCTTCCTAGTCTGCAACTGTGCAGAGTACACAGAATAGGCTGCTAAACTGCGGTGACGAACACAGAATGGAATATGTGACTTTAATATTTGAGTTTGAAAACTTAACAGTATTTCTTCCTAGTCTGCAACTGTGCAGAGTACACAGAATAGGCTGCTAAACGGCGGTGACACACACTGAATGGAATATGTGACTTTAATATTTGAGTTTGAAAACTTAACAGTATTTCTTCCTAGTCTGCAACTGTGCAGAGTATACAGAATAGGCTGCTAAACTGCGGTGACGAACACAGAATGGAATATGTGACTTTAATATTTGAGTTTGAAAACTTAACAGTATTTCTTCCTAGTCTGCAACTGTGCAGAGTACACAGAATAGGCTGCTAAACGGCGGTGACACACACTGAATGGAATATGTGACTTTAATATTTGAGTTTGAAAACTTAACAGTATTTCTTCCTAGTCTGCAACTGTGCAGAGTACACAGAATAGGCTGCTAAACGGCGGTGACACACACTGAATGGAATATGTGACTTTAATATTTGAGTTTGAAAACTTAACAGTATTTCTTCCTAGTCTGCAACTGTGCAGAGTACACAGAATAGGCTGCTAAACGGCGGTGACACACACTGATTGGAATATGTGACTTTAATATTTGAGTTTGAAAACTTAACAGTATTTCTTCCTAGTCTGCAACTGTGCAGAGTACACAGAATAGGCTGCTAAACGGCGGTGACACACACTGAATGGAATATGTGACTTTAATATTTGAGTTTGAAAACTTAACAGTATTTCTTCCTATTCTGCAACTCTGCACAGTACACAGAATGTGCTGCTAAACTGCGGCGAAGCACACTGAATGGAATATGTGACTTTGATATTTTAGTTTGAAGACTTAACAGTATTTCTTCCTATTCTGCAACTCTGCACAGTACACAGAATGTGCTGCTAAACTGCGGCGACGCACACTGAATGGAATATGTGACTTTGATATTTTAGTTTGAAGACTTAACAGTATTTCTTCCTATTCTGCAACTCTGCACAGTACACAGAATGTGCTGCTAAACTGCGGCGAAGCACACTGAATGGAATATGTGACTTTGATATTTTAGTTTGAAGACTTAACAGTATTTCTTCCTATTCTGCAACTCTGCACAGTACACAAAATGTGCTGCTAAACTGCGGCGACGCACACTGAATGGAATATGTGACTTTGATATTTTAGTTTGAAGACTTAACAGAATGTGCTCTAATCTGCAACTTTGCACACTAAACAGAATGTACTCTAATCTGCAACTTTGCACACTAAACAGAATGTGCTCTAATCTGCAACTTTGCACACTAAACAGAATGTGCTCTAATCTGCAACTGTGCACACTAAACAGAATGTGCTCTAATCTGCAACTTTGCACACTAAACAGAATATATATTTTTTTTTTTTTTTTTTTTTTTTCCCCCACACAAAATAACCTGCTGCCCCCACACACAGTAGTCCTAAAAAGGACTTTTGGTTCTTTTTTTTCACAATTTTGATTGTTTTCCTCCCTACACTGCCTTTCCCTTCCTATCCTCAGCTCTCCCTGGCTAAGACTGAGCCGAACTCGATGGTCAGGTGCTATACAGCACCCGACCACGGGTTCTGGCCAGCCAATCAGTGTAATGCCAGCAGCCAACATGGCTGCTGGCATTACACCGATGTCAGAGCCTCCCTGCACGTTTATTGGCTGCGCAGCAGCCGCAAAACGTGCGGGGAGGAGACCCGAACATGGCGGGCGAGCACATGCGGTACTCGTACGAGTACCGCCATGTGCCGAGCAGAGCGATGCTCGAGCCGATCCGAGCATCGGCCGAGCATGCTCGCTCAACACTATTGATAAACAAAAACACCGTGGGTCTAGGTACATCTTTTTCCCTGGTTCTACTTTTGCTTTTCTTGGCGGCTTTTTTCTTCTTGCCTATCTCTGCATTTTGGGGTCTACTGTCTGGTTCTCTTCCAATATATAGGTTTCTCATCCTGGTCAGGGCCCGGGCTCAACTAAGGTCGGACATCCGGCTTCACGGCCAGCACCTTTATATAGCTTAGGCCGCAGAATGGGAAATCCTGTAACTGACAACGACACCGAGCCACGATCCCTAGCGTTGATCTCAAGCTACTGGACCAGACAATATATACAGGTACATGAAATTATTTATTTCTCATTACCAGGTCCTGACAGCCTGACTGGATTCTGACCCCTCTTTGTTCGACTATTCATCATCTTTCTCCTGGTTCTGCGTTGTCCTTCTGTTGCTGACTTGGCCTTTTGACCACCCATGTTCTTCGACCCTTGTGTGTCTTCTTTCTGCGTCCTCTAGTCAAGCATCAACCTTCTCGACATCTAGTTGAGCATCGACCTCCCTCGACACCTCGTCAAGCATCTATTCCGTAGACTCTTTGTCGAGCATCTTGTCGAGTATCTTCCCCCTCAATGTATAATTGAACCTCGACCCGACTGTTTCCTAGTCAACTTCTGACTTCTAGTTATACCTGATCTCTTGTTCTTGTTCCAGTCTGTCAGCAGTGACAACTATACTGCTGGTAGGTTTCTGTTTTCCTTGTTTCCTGTCTCAGTGAGAAGCTACTGTTTCTTGGGTTGTCGACTCCCCCGGTCGGCACTAATCTGGCCTTTCGGTCAGCAACTTTTATCCTGCCTAGGCTGCAGCAAGGCTTCCCAAGAGCATCCACAGCCAGCCAGCAACACTCCCCAGCCAGTGTACTCTAGCATTTCGCTCACTGAGGCCTACATAGTACTATACTCAGTATTGTTTTCCGATGTCTCTGTTTATTCATATTAATACCAGTCTATACTCTCTTTGCGGAGATTCCACTCTGCAAAGTATAACCCAGGCAGCTTTGATTGAGCACTTCCTAGTCTGAACATCACATCTATTGCTATTAGATCTTAGATTTAAAGCATTGTTTCATATAGGTACTTATGTTAATATGTGAATCTATTGTGCATTATTCAGGAACATAACAGTCCCTATCAACAGAGTTAAAATCAGATTTGAATATCACAGCAAAGTAGGGGGAAAAATAATATTTCCCATAATTATGCAATGTTTGAAAATATAGCCACTCATTCACAAAATCATTTGATTTATTAGATGTAGTGGCATACAGAGGGTCAATTACCTCTGCATCAAAAACTATTCTACAGCATCACTCTCAAGACTTATTCTGAAATGTTCAAGCAATTGGAGTAGAGTTTTTTAATTAAATCTATTGCTCATTAAGGGTTAAATTCAAAAGGCTGAATTTGTGTTTGTCTTAGCTATCATAGCATTGAAGAGGTTAAATTGATCCATTAGTTTGCGTTTGAAAAGCCCTTCACAGCTTTACTATCGCCTGTCCAGTATAAAACTGTCCATTCATTGATATCGCCCTGATTTGGAGGATTACAGGCATGTATGTTGCAATTATGGTAACAATATCAAGATTTAATTACCTTAAAGCGTTCAATATATAAGGCTTAAATAATTATACTCATCTGATATCATACTCCACATTCAGGATTGATTTGTCTGGATTAATACATACTGTTATGTAGAGAGATGGATACTTCTCCTCAACACAACTTAGGGTATGAATGAGGAGATGAAGCTATTAGTACAGTTGTAATTTTTTTGTGCATTCTTCAGTTTCTGTTTAATTCTCTGTTTCCTTTTTATTTAATTATTTAATTCTGGTATTAACAAGGTGGATCTATCAAAAGAAACCTGAGTCTTTGATTTCATATCTTTGCTACCTTTTAAGGTGGTGTGATCCAATATTCATTATTGAGGATTCATATAATTAATGGAATATATTTGGAATTGCTAGTTACAATTTCTTACATAATATATTTAAAGGGATAGTAATACTTTATTATTACTATCCCCCATATTGTACATACTTGTAAAATAATTTAATAGCCCCCAGGTTCATCTCTCAACCTTTATGGTTTGAGAGATAACCGAAGGAAAAGTTCCCACCTCCCTCCCCCTTCCCTGCAGTCAGCGTTTGTGCAGTCAGCATTGTGCTGACTGCAGGGATATCCGGACTGACATTCATCATGCAGCTCTGCAGCAGAGCTGCAATCGCATTAGTGACAAATAATTATTTCACTGAAACGGTCTTCTACATGTGCTTGCAAACCAAACACAAACCAAGCACATGTAGAAGACTGTTTCAGTGAAATAATTATTTTTCACTAGCGGGATCTCGGCTCAGCTGCAGAGCCACAAGCCTGTCGTACCACAGACTTCCCCTGCAGTCACTACAACTCTGACTTCAGGGAAGGGGCGCGGAGGGGGGAACTTTTCCTTCGGTTATCTCTCAAACCATAGAGGTTTGAGAGATGAACCTGCAGCTATTAAATTATTTTACAAATATGTACAATATGGGGGATAGTAATAATAAAGTATTACTATCCCTTTAAGTTTATTTTATTTTATTACCCATAAAATATTTTCAGTAGCTTAAGTTTAATATGGTTACTAATGGCAATTGCTTTATCATCAGCATTAAGCAATAAGAAATACATTTACTAAAATATATATATATATATATAAACTATTCATTATAAATCAAAATGTTATATATTATTTTGCAAAAATGCATAAATACAAAATTTTATTTTAACCCTTTAAAGAACAATAGATTTGATTAAAATACTCTACTCATGATTGCATGAATGCTTCAGAATGAGTCTTGAGTATGAACACTTTAGAATAAGCTTTGATACGAAGACAATTGACCCACTGTATGTAGCTTAATCTAATAAAATGAATGATTTTGTGAATAGGAGGCTGTGTGCCCATCAAGCGATTACATATTTTCAAACATTGCATAGTTATGGGAAGAATTATTTTCCCCCTTACTTTGCCGTGATATTCTAATCTGATTTTGTTGAATATTTGATCAAAGGGACTCTTATGATCCTGAATAATGCACAATAGATTCACATATTAATATAAGTACCTATATTAAACAATTCTTTAAATCTAAGATCTAATAGACATAGGTGTGATGTTCAGACTAGGAAGTGTCCAATCTAAGCTGCCTGAGTTATACTTTGCAGAGTGGAATCTCCACAAAGGGAGCACAGACTGCTATTGTTGAATATTCTATCAAAGGGACTATTATAGTCCTAAATAATGGACAATAGGTTCACATATTACTATAAGTACCTTATAATCTAAAATAATCTAAGATCTGATAGATATAGGATAGTCAACATCTGTTTCAGGAGGTGGCAAGCTGGAATGTGCCCTGCAACACTTAGATAGGGTACAGCTATTTTTGAATTAGCTTATAATGCTCCCCCTTTTTTAAAATTTTGTTTTATATAAAGGTTAAGTTTTATAACTTTATGATACGTAAAGAGTCAGAGATGCTCAGCTAGGAACTAGCCTGCAATACAAATTTGCAGGCTCTATAGGAATGGTGTCCTAACCAGGGTGCAGTGTCTTTTAGCCCACTAGTGCCTTTCGCAGAGAGAAAATATCCTAAAGCATATGATATTGGTCCTGCCGTAACAGCACCACAAAATGCCAGGTAATTCCTCTCTGAATAAGAGAAGCAGTCAACCCCAGATTGTATTGATTAACCCCGAGATGCTGTGAAGATTTTAGCTGTGCAATCCCGTGCTTCTCCCGATCCCAGTCGTGCTCTGTGTCCAACCCCAGATGTACATTTTGGGCTTGTTGGGCCTCATCAGTGAGGTGCAGCTGATCTCTCTAAGTACTGTGAGCAAGGAGTCCAGTGCTGGATTCCCCATTACCCTTGAGGTAACTAATCCCAAGGATAATTTGCATATGTAAATAAAGAGTCAGAGACGCTCAACTAAGACCGAGCCTGCAATACAAATTTGCAGGCTCTATAGAAATGGTGTCCTACCCAGGTAGCAGTCTCTTTTAGCCCACTAGTGCCTTTCACAGAGAGAAAATATCCTAAAGCATATAATACTGGTCTTGCCATAACAGCAGTATAGCCACAAATGCCAGGCAGTTCCTCTCTGAACAAGAGAAGCAGCCAGCTCCAGATGTATGTTTCGGCCTTGTTGGGCCTCGTCAATGAGGTGCAGCTGATCTCTTTAAGCACTGTAAGCAAGGGGTCCAATGCTGGATTCCCATATTACTCTTGGAGTGACTAATCCCAAGGACAATTTGCATATGTAAATAAAGAGTTAGAGACGCTCAACTTGGAACGAGCCTGCAATATACATTTGCAGGTTCTATAAGAATGGTGTCCTAACCAGGGTACAGTCTCTTTTAGCCCACTATTGCTAGAAAATATCCTAAAGCATATTATACTGCTCCTGCCATAACATAAATATGGTATTTTGTACTTATTTCAGTATGAGTGCTGGAACAGCGGGATATCTGTTGTTCTTTCTTTGATAAAACAGTATAACCCTGTATGTTATCTTGTGCTAGAAATGCATCTAATATTTTTTTAAATGTATCCACTGTATCTGCCTTTACCACCTGATTGGGCAAGAAATTCCACAATTTACCAGACCTTACTGTAAAAAGCAATTTTCCTCTTCTGAAGCTGAAACCTCCTTTCCTCTAAACATAAGGGGTAGCCCCTAGTTATTTGAGCAGGCCTTGGAATAAAAAGTTCACCAGAGAGATCCTTGTATTGGTGTTACGGTTCAGTACACTCAGACACGTTAGGTTAAGGTAAGAACACAATTTTATTGAAGCACACAAGGAATAATGTAACCCTCACGGGTCCAGTAATTAGCATCAAACTGACACAGGATAGGTTACAAGCAGGTTTACCCACACGGGTCCAGTATGGTACACAAACACAATACTGACACAGGTCAGGTAATATCTTGATACAGTGTAAGAGTCCGATTTATACAGTGGAGCCACTGGCAGAGTGGCTAGCAATAGCTGAGGCACAATGTCACCTAAGGCAGCAGGAGGCGACAATGAAAGGATTGTAACAGCAGCCAGACGATAACTTGCATGGTTCTACAACGGTGGATGTCCACCGTGGACAACAATAGGCTGGTCAGAGCTTGTGCCAAAACAGAGGCCCAACGGAGCTGTCAACACCAATGCTCTTGATATCCACAAAGGGTTAATGTGCTTCACATATAATGGGTGGCAACCGGAAGCGCCCAACGGACCTATGGAATCGGTACACACAGAGTACTGGAAGCAAACCACACTGGTATAGCAAGTCGGTAACAAGGCACCACCCCCGAAGGGGTTAATAATCTCAATGGTCTGGATAACGGCAACCACAGGAAGTGCCCAACTGAACCCAAGTAAAGACCAAGCGATGCAGCACGGTGTGAGAGGATACTGGCACACTGAGACTCTGAGCCACCAGACAGGATAGAGCAAGGTACCGGAGTACCGGAGCAGTGAGATACTGATATGAGGGAACCATGCAACAGTAAGCAGCCGGAACTGCTGGGATTTGCCCAGCGGGGCAAGCAGGGAGCAGGAACCACCGCCAAGCCGATTTAGTACACAGCACAGGAGCATCAGCCAAGCTGGGTCGGTACACGGAGCAGGAGCGTCAGTCTCGCCGGGTCGGTACACGGATCAGGAACGTCAGCCAGGCCGAGTCAGAACAGGAAGCAGGAATGTCAGCCAATCCGAATCGGTACACAGAATCAGGAACAGAGACTAATGGCATGGTCAGGCAGTCTAGGGTCATACACTGGTATCAGGATAGCAAAAGTAGCGCTAGGCATCAGGTACACCATGAAAGGGCAACAGCACAGTGACAGCCCAGGGTATAAGAAGGCTGTCACTTGGAGGATCAGCGCAGCCAATAGGACAGCAGCAACACAAGATAGACAGAATGTCGCCTGATCACGGGCGCAGTGATAATTGGTCTCATATATACTTATACAGTGAAACAAGTTTTCCACTTAGTCATCTTAACTCTTCAAAGTCCTTTATTTCCTTAACCCCTTAATGACCCTTGACGGTCAAAGTACGTCATGGGTAGATCTGACTGAATGACCCATGACGTACTATGACCATCATGGAATTCCGGGCTCCCTCCGTGGCTGCATGCCATTCGGGGGGTTCGGAACCAGAAACAAACAAAAAAAAAAAAATGCTCCGTGGACCTTAAGTGACCTCCGCGTGCGTGCGCGGCCGGTCCTTAAGGGGTTTTGCTCTTTGCTGTACTCTCTCTAGTTCTGGAGCATCCTTTTTCAGAAATGGTGCCCAAAACTGCACAGCATTTTGAGGTGAGAAGACTTTTTCCATTTGCAGTAGCAATTGGGCTTCTTCAAACTCATCAGTATTAGGTGGATTGTAGCAAATACCCATCAACATGTTTTTTATTTTGTTTTCTCCAGTCGTTAATTGTTACTACACCCTTCATTTATAGCTTCACTTATGTATGCATGTATGTATGTGTTTATTTATATGGTGCCACACAGTGTACACAGCAACTTACAACAGTAGTATGTTACAATAAATAAATGGGGATAAAATAAATGCAGCAATCATAGAAATAATAGTAAAGAGGTTGCTACCCCAAAGAGTTTACAGTTTAAATGAGCTTACAGTCTTATAATAGGTTGTATGGTTTACTTTACATACAGGAATACTCTTGCACCTATTTTATTTATTGACTGTCCAGTCATCCAACCAGATTTCAGTAATATCTAGAAGATCACTTTGCTCATTAATTGCAATTAATTTCAGTCCATCCATCTTACCAGCCAGGTTACTAGCATTTCTAAGCATACATTTTATGTTCCTGCCATTCTGAACATGTAAAGTATTTGAAATATTATTTATTTGGTTATTATCAAGCTGTAACATAGGTACCTTCCTTAGCTTAACTATCCTTTCTCCTCTCTACCCCGCATGCCCATTCTCTAATCTTTCTATACCCTGATGGGAGGATATTTCTTTGCTGCTCTGATCATGTAACAGTGTCTGTGTTACCACTTGAATAAAATGTCATAATTTTCTACAGGTGGATGAGTGCCTTCTTTTACTTTTGTTTTGAAGAATGTGAAAGTAGCGGGGGAAAGGAGAATTAGGATGCTGCTGCTGATGCTGATGACCTAATTAAGGATGATATTTATTTAGAATATGTACCTCTATGCTCTTTCCCTTCTTGTGATACAAACCAATCATTGGCAAAAAAGTAGCTGTATCTGAAAGGAAAAGGCTGTATGCCTGTTTATAAACTCTAAGACAAGCAGCAGAAGCAACACTCCTACAAATGCAAAGGGCAGAGGGGGACTAATGGTAGCATTGTAGATGTCTCAAGGGGTGGGATAATATTTTTCTCATTAGTAACAATAACAACTATGCCTCCTACTGCTAATGGAAACCAAGGAGGAAGATAATTGAGTTAGTTGGAGGTGACAAGAGTCATGGAGTGCCACACCCACCACCTCCACCACCGCCACTTCCTTCAATGCCAGTCATGTTGTTAATCCAAGTTACACAGTTCATCTATGTGCTGATAACACATACTAACTGAATTCTTATGAATAAGTAAAGAAATGTGCAAACTATTTCAGTAGTATGTCTATGGAATAGAAAACTTTCCAAAATGTTGGCGGGTGACATACTGCCTTATTTTTTTTTATAGGAAAGAGGTTTCAACGAACAGAGGTCTTGGTATATTCTAAGTTGTAGTTATGTTGTACTTATGTTTCAAGAATGGCTGTTGTAGGTTGTTACTGTTGTGGGCAAAGGGTTGAAATATCACACAGTAAAAAATTCACTTGACTGCAGATTTGTGAACAAGTGGCCAGAGTACAGACTATATTACTGTTAATTCTCACTGGTTATATTTTCCATAAGTTGGCAGCAGCATGCAGAAGCAGCAGGTCTACACCAACAGCAGGGTAGCTCATACCTTTGGCATGCCACTTCACGCATGCAGAGCTTTAAAGGGATAGTAATACTTCGTTTTAACTTTATTTTATTTTGTAGGCATTAAAAAAACATGAAGAATGATATAAGTCTTATCTCTCAAACCTTTATGGTTTATGAGATATTCACAAGCAAAGTTCCCCTCCCCGCCCCTTTTACCTAGTGTAAGCCATCTCTTCTCAGATGTGAGTCTGGTTGTATGACAGTACAGATAACAGAAGGGGACAATTTTCTTTGTATGAAAACAATGAAAGCCCTTCCCCCCTTGACAAGTTTTTCAGCTTTTTCCATTATCTTAATTGAAGATTGTCCCTCTCTGCAGTCTACCTGGGCATCTCCCTTCTGATCTGGTTGAACAGGGGGGGGATACTTTGTTTGTGAATATCTCTTAAACCATAAAGGTTTCAGAGATAAGACTTGTATCATTCTTCATGTTTTTTTAATGCCTACAAAATAAAATAAAGTTAAAATGGAGTATTACTATCCCTTTAAGAGACAATCCCACAAAGTAGTAGATGTGTTAAATAGACTGCAGCATGTCATAGATGTAACAAATGAAATATGCAGTTGCTACTTAATACTCCAAGTGAATACAATATCAATAGTGAATAATCACATATATAAAAGCTGGAGCCAAACTCACCTGTTACTGTAGGATCGGCGGACCTGGAGCAGCCCCCATCAATCTCAGTGAAGATTTCTACAGACGGGAAGACACAGGAAGGAGGCGCTCTACAGGAAACGCCACACACATCAGACCCAGCCAAACATCCACATAAAAATCAGTTATGGAAGGTGGTATTAAATATGTGCCTAGGAAGGCGCCTACATTAGGTAGTAAGTTGTCCACAAGTCTTTTTCATTCTAATCGCAAAACAATACCCACTTGGCTGAGTACTAGGGGTATGTTTAAGTGTGGGGCGAGAAGGTGTGTCTCATGTATGTATGTGAAGATTGGTAGTGAATGTATTAGTTCAGTTACTAAAAAGATCTTCAAAATTAGACAATATATTGTCGTACCACCAATGTGGTTTATCTTGTGACATGTGCAGAGTGTGGTTCTCAGTACGTGGGTAGGACTACCCGAACTTTGAAGGAACGGATGCGAGAACACACTCTGCACATAAATAATAAGGACATGAATAAACCGGTGGCACGACATTTCTTCACTTGTAATGGTGGATATTTGATGAAGTTCTCTTTTCAGGGAACTGAAAGAGTGGTAGTCCCAGAACGAGGAGGAGATATTAGGGCCCTACTTGACAGATGTGAAGTCAAGTGGATCCTATATCTTAAGACACGCTCACCAGGAGGAATGAATTCAGACCATGATGTAACTTTATTTATACATCATCGTTAGTTTATATCTTTGAGTGATTCTGTATTAATATCATTAGCTTGCATTATATTTGCATTACATTTGGTCTATGTACTTATTCCTTGCTTTTGTGAGTTTTTTTATTATTATGACATTATTCGTAATTTACTGTTTATATATGTATATGTTCTTTTTTATATATGCACATTGTGGTATATGTATTGATGTGTTTTGTGTCTGTTTTTCATACCATTTATATGATCGCTCAGTTATATATTTTCTTACCTCTGGTGTTGTGTCTGGCCGGATCCATAGATTAAGCACTCTGGTACCGATAGTTTAGGTCTTGAGTGTTTTGGATCGGAGAGAGGGGCCGAATTTGACACATTTGATTGGTTGATTTGAATTATGATGAGGTATTTAACAGCGAAGTTTGAAATGGTATGTTATGCCTATAATTAAGTGCGCTTCTGCGTACGAAATGCGTTAGGTGTTGTCCTTGTTCTGTCTAATGTCCTGTGTTATTTCATCCATGATTTTACTGATTTTCTAATAAAAAGAATTTTTATGTGGATGTTTGGCTGAGTCTGATGTGTGTGGCGGTTCCCGTAGAGCGTCTCCTTCCTGTGTCTTCCCGTGCAGCATGTCATAGAAAAATGGTTTCTACCAAGCTCCTTGAAATCTGACTTTGTGTCTGCTAGCTACCTTTAGAACAGCAGAGAAGGTGCAAGTACCATACTAAATTTAATTGGTACTTAATTAATCTCTGAATCCCAAACCCTCAAAGAAATGCTAAATATTGCCCACAAAACCCATGTTCTTTTTAGCCAGTCCTGTAGTGAGCAAAATGCAGTACATTCCCTGAAAGGGCATAATCGAATGCCCCTTCGCCAGCTTAAGTGAAGAGCAATACAGAAAGGTGGAATTCCACATTGTACATACTGTGACATTTGAATGAGCAGGCCAAGGCCATTAGAGAGTAAGCAATGCTTAACTAGAAGGCTTTTGAGGAGGCTTCTTTGTCACCTGCTCAATGACAGCTAATGTTTAACTTATGTGATGTCTTAAAGTCTTTTGAGGAGTCTACCTTGCTGGTTAGTTGTGCTGGTGCAGGAATCAGTGAGATATGTTCACTAGTATATTTACTATAGAAAAATATTGGAGAGTATTGCTCATGATTCGTACAATAACAACACTATAGACTTGTACCAGCTGGTGAATAACATTACCATGATTTGAACAGGATCCTCACATAGTCACCATTAAAAGCAATGAGAAATACATTCTTGTTTCATTGCCAGACCAGTTTCTGAAATTGTGCCAAGGCATAAGAAAAAGCACTCTGAAGATTCTGTGAAAGTATATAAAGAAATCCTTATAGATCGAGTTAAAGATTGTATTGTGGAGGATGGGACAAAGAAATATAGGGGAAAAACTACTAGAAAGCATAATGAAAAGGAAGTAAGCAAAGGTATTAAACCCTCAGCATCAGCAATAACAGCAGCACAACATCACATAAAGCAAATGTTTCTCTTGGTTTGCAGTCTTACATTTGTGAAGGTGGTGGTGGTGGTGCTGGCAAATCTGTATTGGAGTTGGTAAGTGATGCACATGAACACAATCTGTCTCCAGTGAGTACCCCACTGCATATGCAATGGTTACAGCTTACTTGCAGGATCATTTTTTTAAAAAAAAAACAGTGTTTGTGACCATCACTCATGACTACTGTTAGAGAAGCCATTTATTGCTCAAAAGCAAAGGTGCAATCAGAGCAGGGTTTCAGTGTGCTAGTTATATATTTAATCAGGACACGGCTATCCAGCAGCTATCCAGTGGAAGTGGAAATCCCCACAAGACAGAGAAGCATACGGAATAAGCCACATGTAGTAACTGGTAACAGCACTGAGAAGGAGGAGGAGAGATTTGTACAGATGAGGCTGGTTCTATGGTCATTGATGAATGATTTACAAATAATGCAATGTTAACCAGTCATCATACGCCTTCTCTTCATCCACCTCCCCTGAAATCATGGGTGTGGGAATATTTTTCCTTGTGGGCAGGGAATGTGCATTTATCAGTAACTGCAATATGCATTTTGTGTAAAGGTTAAAAGAGAAGAAAAGAGGGATCACATCTTGGCACATCCAACACAATGACCATGATGTTTTTGTAAACAATTTTTTCAAGGCTTAACTTGCCATAGACATCAGTCTGCTAACATTGTTATCACAGCTCAAATTGCCGTAGACTTGTGCTTTTACTTTCAACTGTGGATTTATCCACTTCAGCACAGCAGCAGTAGTATTGTGACAGGAATACTTATCTTTTCTGCACTCTATCCTGATCAGAACTCTAGCACTGCATTCTACACTTAACACTTATGTACTCTGTATATCTTCATTAGTTGATTCAGATTGTAAGCTTTTGAGCAGGAACCCCAGTCCCAGTATTTCATTTCACAAAGTACTTGCTGTATTGTTTAAATGGTTAAATTGCAAAGAACTACATACAGTTGTGGCACTATAAAAAATAAACATATGCTTTCATTCATTCATTCATTTAGGAATTCCCAAAGCCATACAACTTAGAAAGCATATATGGAAATGTCATTGGTGGTAGCTAAAAGTTGGAAATGTTAATGGATTTAATGGATTTTCTATCAATGGGGATTTCCATGAAAAAAAATTTATGGTTTTCCTAGGAAAGTTCTCGCAAAAAGAAAATGGGAATATTCACCCATCACTCCTCTTTAACCTGAGTTCTTTGACTTGTGGCATAGCCTGCACAAGGAATGATTTACCTTTCCTGAAATTGCTTCCCTCCTCTTCAGCTCATCAGCTTCCAACAAAAGGGATGAAATAACATTTCTCTGATTAGTCATCTACATTAATTTATCAAAATGAATGCCCACATGGAGGTGAGAATTTGGTCAGGTGACAGTTCCTCTGTAATATAGGTTAACTCTAACCTATATGGATATATAAAAAACAAAGAGCAAATTAAAACCATACAAAAATTAAGGTAAAATCCACAATAAATACAATTGTAATCTTCCCAGAATATGCATGCCTCTGAATTTTGCAGATATGAAACAGCCTTGGGTTTTGCACGCAAAGATTTGGTTATTCAAACAAAAAGCCAAAGTATGATTTGCCAACTCATGTAACATACACACAAGACCTTCCAATCTGGGAGCCACATGCAAGTTGACAACACAGAAAGGGAAATAAGAGAGGCAGCAGTCAACAACAAGAGTGAGAGAGAAGATTAGACACTGAAGTTAATTGTATAAGAAAATGAGCAATTCTGAAGCACCATAGTGGACAGCTGCACCATAGAGGACAAATAAAAATGACCATTGGTTTAAAAATGGCTTTTAACCCCTTGAATGATACAGATCTCTAACACTTTTCTTTGCAGTATTTTGGAGACAGGTAGCATTCAAGGGGTTAAAAGCCTCATTTAAATCAATTTGAATTTTAGGAATGTTTATTAGACTCTTGGGGAGCAGTTGGATTCATAACTGAATTTCTACATTTCCTGTTATTAACCCCTGAAGAACCAGATGGATGTCCAATGCATTACTTTGCAATGTGGCATGCACCTCTCTGATATTTAAGGGTTAAATCATTCTCTTAGATATTAATTCAAACAGATCTAAAATATAGGCTTAAGGTTTGATTTGCCACTGAAATCTGGACCAGATATGGGCTGTTCCTTTTCATTTCTACAGATTTGAATTAGCTGTATTTCCTTTGATTTAGGTCCACTGTACCTGTCGGCTCTAAACATGCTGGTGCAGCTTCTTAAGCAACAATAAGATGTCAGTGCTATACCACAGAGCAGTAAATTCCAACAGGTGTATAGCTATACCAGGTGTCCAATCCTGCCTTCAAAAGCCACCAAAACGTCAGGATTAAAGATATTTCTTTTTGCTCACAGATATATCAGATGTATCAATGAATGAGATAATGATTGCCGTATGTGATTAAAGGATCAGCATTTTTATTCAAAAGTTACAACAGTTAAAGCTGTCACTAATTGATAGAGTTGGTACTGTCACATTCTCTGGATAACTGTAGTCAGTGCCTAACCTCTCCTACAGAATTCAATAAAATAAATGTCTGGACACCAGGTAAACAGTGGGATGAATGGTCTGGATACCAAGTGGCACTACTAAGACAACCAACAGTTTAAGCTGTAATTCGATTGGGACAACTCACAGCAGGTGGAGATACACTTGTTTAACTCAGCATTAAAAGCCCTACAAAAAGACCGCTGTAACTCCAAGCCTTGTCCCACGGTAGCCATAGAAGCATACATACCGACCCTCAACTTGGAACCACACATACATACCCCCTAGTCTTTTTATCATGGGAAAACAATTGAATTTCTCATAAATCTCTAATCGTATATCACACAAGTCCATCGATAAATTGATTTGAGCACCTGCACACCGAGATAATCTCTTGTGCATACCTGGATATGTCTACATGTGTCATGCAACTTATCACCAGGGGAGGGCTGGCCTGGGGGGCAGGGGGGTAATTGCCCCCTGGGCTGGCCATGTGTCTGGGCTGGTGGGCCAGTGCCTCACTCAATCTCCCACTTGCTGCTGTAAATGGAGCTACACTAGTGATACCATAGAGCTTGTGAAATGAATCTACAGAGATACAGTCCATACATAGCTGCACTAGTAGCAAAATCCATTTCCCTTGCAATCTCTGTGGCATCACTATTGTATCTTTACTTAACCCTTTAAGTGCCAGAGGATTACGCAACACATTGAAAAAGCAATGTGGTGTGTACCCCTCTGGTGCTCACAGGGTTAAATTGTAATCACTGTAATATCACTAATGTAGCCCCATTCCAACAGTAAGCTCTATGGTATCACTTGCTTTAATTCACAGCATTAAGGACAATTTTAAAATTAAGGAAGCAGGGGTGGGCTGGGACAATGGACTTGGACGATCGTAGATATGGTCCACTTAATTGTATTTGCCCCCTGGGCCATGGTATCACTTGCTTTAATTCACAGCATTAAGGACAATTTTAAAATTAAGGAAGCAGGGGTGGGCTGGGACAATGGACTTGGACGATCGTAGATATGGTCCACTTAATTGTATTTGCCCCCTGGGCCATATGTTGCCAGCCCTTCCCTGCTTATCACTGGTAAATTATGTTAGTCAAGACCCTTTAAGAACTTCTGAGGCCCCTGGCAAACTTTTGTAAAGAGTAGGGATGGGTAAAAATGTTTTCCTCAAATGAAACAGGTGAAAAATGACACTTTCCACCAAGCTTAAAATTTCCGGGGAAAAAATGCAGATTTAATGCTTTTTTCTGCCTTTCTCGTTACATTGAAATTGATGGTAAGGATGAATTTTCAGCAACATGGAAAGTTTCCGTTCTTTTCCCACAGGCATAGTATAAAAGGGCTATCAGGTTCTCACAGCATGTTATTCTGTGTTTGTCAGAGACAAAGCAGCATATTGCTGGAGCTTGTAAAGACAAATAAAGTGGAGTGGAGTTTGGGGAGTTTTCTGTGATAAGGGAGTTTGGGGGACTCAGGAAGAGTGTGAAGGGAGAAAGTAGATTTGCCCAAAATACTCCAAAATATTGTTTGACTGAGAAGATGACTGAGAGGAGGCAGGTATTCAGAGATCCTTCCTGAGCTGGCTGAGCCTCTGTGACTGACAGATATACTTTATAGACTGACAACCAACAGACAAATACAACTGACACCAACTTCTACAGTAGCCAGAAGGATAGAGGCCAGCATATTAGTGACTAAGGTCTATCAACATTATGTACTGTAAAAAATAAGACAGTGGTGACATTGGGAGGGAGAGAAAGCAGCTGCTTAAATCTTCTTGGCATGAACTACAGGTAAAGAGGGGAAAAAAGCAGTTAGAGTTGACTGGTAGGTTACAGAGACAGGGACCCAGATGTGATTTGTGACTGAGGCTGTCCATGACAGATAATAGAGACAGACGCGTATATGGCACAGTATTTTGTAAAGGGCAAAACATGAAGTACAAACAAATGACTTATTGGTAGGAACTAGTGTTGAGCGAGCATGCTCGGCCGATGCTCGGATCGGCTCGAGCATCGCTCTGCTCGGCACATGGCGGTACTCGTCGAGTACCGCCATGTGCTCGCCCGCCATGTTCGGGTGGCGGGGATCTGTGCCGAAGGAGGCACAGATCTGAAGACGCTCCGCTGGACCACCAGGGACTGGAGGTACGGGGGCATTGCGGAGATGAAGGGGGCATTGCGGAGATGAAGGGGGACAGTGTGGAGATGAAGGGGGACATTGTGGAAGGGGGACATTGCGGAGATGAAGGGGGCATTGCGGAGATGAAGGGGGACAGTGTGGAGATGAAGGGGGACATTGTGGAAGGGGGACATTGCGGAGATGAAGGGGGCATTGCGGAGATGAAGGGGGCATTGCGGAGATGAAGGGGGACAGTGTGGAGATGAAGGGGGACATTGTGGAAGGGGGACATTGCGGAGATGAAGGGGGCATTGCGGAGATGAAGGGGGACAGTGTGGAGATGAAGGGGGACATTGTGGAAGGGGGACATTGCGGAGATGAAGGGGGCATTGCGGAGATGAAGGGGGACATTGCGGAGATGAAGGGGGACATTGTGGAGATGAAGGGGGCATTGACCAGGCACCCTCCCCTCATCAGAGCAGGGGGTGCCTGGTGTAATGCTCGTGTCTCCCCATTCATTTCAATGGGGCTCGGGTGCTCGGCCGAGCACTCGAGCCTCCGGCGGTGCTCGGTCAGAGCACCCGAGCACCCGAGCATCGGGGTGCTCTCTCAACACTAGTAGGAACACCACCAACATGTCAGAAGTGCCATGAGTAACAGCAGCAGTAGAAGCACTCCTGGGGCTCTGGGGCACATAACAGTGCTCTAGATGTGTCACAGAATGTACCAGAGAGTGTGCTAATTTTTCATTAATTTATAATTACACCCATGGCTCCTGCTATGATTCTGCAAATTCAAAACATGGAATAGTATGACTCTGAGTTTATTGGAGGCGATTACAGGAGACATACAGTGCACACCTGCTGCAGCCACCACTTCCACCTACACTACCACAGTTTATGTAGTTAAAGCAATAATTAACGTTTCCTTTTTTCTGTGCATGCTAGTAGGGTGGCATTCTAGGGCTCGTGTCCATTAAAGTCTTAAAGGTATCCTATCACCTAAAAACAACTTTTGTCATTTTGCAAGAATTTTCAGAATCACCCATAAGTTGTATTAGCCATTTTTATTTAGATAACTAGTTTTTGAGTTATTTAGATCTGTAGGTAATGCAAATTAAGGCATGCCATACTTCACATGCCACACCATGTTTGTGACACCCTGGTGCTCTAGTCCAGATACCCAGTTGCCTAGTGGAAGAGATCACGGCTGGTGCATGCAGGACCCTTTTTTCTCATCAGTGAATGACTAGGAGTTGAGATTGCTTTAGTGTCATCAGCAAAGATTGAGATGCTACTTTCAACTCCCACTTCTAGATCATTAATAAACAAATTAAAAAACATTGGGCCCAGGACTGAACCCTGTGGCACCTCACTAATAAGTTTAGACCAACTTGAAAAGGTTCCATTTACAACAACTCTCTGCCATCTATCATTTACCCAGTTATCAATCCATGTACAGATAACACCGCCCAAACCGAAGCTTTTTAAATTATGCAATAACCTGTTGTGAGGCACTGTGTCAAAGGCTTTTGCAAAATCCAAGTATACTACATCAACAGCAATCCCCCTGTCCAAATTACTACTTACTCTTTCATAAAATGCCAGTAAATTAGTCTGTTATGATCTATTCTTCATGAAACCATGCTAATTTCACCTAATAATATTGTTTGACTTCACATACTTCTGAATAGTGTCAGACAGTAACCCTTCTAGTTTCTTACCCACTATGGAAGTTAAACTCCTGGTTTGGATCTCTCTCCCTTTTTAAACAATGGAACTACATCAGCTTTCCTCCAATCACAGGGCACTATGCCTGATGAAAGTGAATCAATAAATATTAAGTATAATGATCTTGCCATTACTGAACTAAGTTCCTTAAGTACCCTTGGGTGTATATTGTCAGGTCCTGGTGCTTTATTCGCCATAACCCTCT
Organism: Rhinophrynus dorsalis; assembly: GCA_037306005.1. Taxonomy (NCBI): domain Eukaryota; kingdom Metazoa; phylum Chordata; class Amphibia; order Anura; family Rhinophrynidae; genus Rhinophrynus; species Rhinophrynus dorsalis. Next base: position 518,209,617 of record CM074719.1, on the reverse strand, counting down.
CCAGTCTCTTTTGAATGGTGTTCTCAGTAAGCCATGCAAATAATGGAGGAAATTCCGTTGTTGTGTCTGTTTGCCCATAGCCAGTCATTGCTGTTTCCTTTGTATATACTGAAGCAAAGAATGTATTTAGGATGTCAGCCATAGCCTTATCTTCACTAATCAATTCACCTGTTTCAGTCCTAAGAGGACCAATATCAACCTTAACTTTTTTGTTATTAATATACTTGTAGAATTGTTTAGGGTTTTTCTTGTTCTATATTCCTCTCATTTTCAATTTTAGCTAGCTTAATTGCTTGTTTGCAGATTTTATTACATTCTTTGTATTTTTTAAATGATGCATCTGACCTGTTTGACTTAAACACTTTAAAAGCCTGTTTTTTATTTCTCATTTCCCTGCAAACCTCATTATTAAGCCACATTGGTTTCCCTTTACTCCTCTTGTGCTTATTCCCCAATGGTATATATTGACGTGTATATTTATCTAAGACCATTTTAACTATATTCCATGATTCTTGCGCATTTTTATCTTTGAAAATTACACCCTACTGAATATCCTTTAATACTTCTTTTAACTTTGTAAAATTAACCTTTTTAAAATTGAATGTTTTAGTTAAACCCTTACAATAGGGTTTCTCATAAGAAATTTAAAAGGATACCATATTGTGGTCACTGCTACCCAAATGCTCCCTTACTTGTACATTGTTTATCATGTCGGAATTGTTTTTGAGCACTAGGTAAAGCAAGGCCTCTTTTCTAGTTAGCTACATTTGGTGCCTTGAAAAAAGAAGGGGCTTAAAGAGTTGTAATTCTTAAACCTTTCCTCCAATTTGCATGTGAATATCCTCAAATTAAAGCTGAGCGACTGCACTTTAAGACCATATTCATTATTTAACTGTACTGTAACTTGAATTTATTTTGTTAATCAGCCTAAATAACAAAACTTGTGTCAGTGTCCAAATATTTCCAGACATAACCACATATATATAGATAGATAGATAGATAGATAGATAGATAGATATCATCATTATTTTCAGCCATTGTCGATCCACTGCAGGATGAAGGGCTCCTCAGCAAGCCTCCAACGACTCATGTGCCTTTTGTTGCCACTGTGTACCGACAAATCTGGTAATTTCATCTACCCATCTTGTCTTTGGTTCTTTTTTTGGGGCATTTATTGTTGAGTGGAATCCCTTCCAAAATTCAACTGGTCAATCTACCATCAGGTCTCCTTGTTATGTGGCCTGCCCATTTCCATTTCAGGAGCTTTACACTTTCAATTATGCCATAGACCTTTGATTTTCTTGCTCCATACTTCTCTGTGTAACCTTAAGTTTTTGTATGGCTTTTGCATTCAGTGTCCATGTTTCACAGCCATACATAAGGACTGGGAGGACACACTGGCCAAAAACCTTTCCCTTGAGACAGAGTGGTAAATTTGTCTTAAAGGGATAGTAATACCTCGTTTTATCTTTATTTTATTTTGTAGGCATTAAAAAAACATGAAGAACCATATAAGTCTTATCTCTCAAACCTTTATGGTTTGAGAGATATTCACAAGCAAAGTTTCCCCTCCTGCCCCTTTTACCTAGTGTAAGCCATCTCTTCTCAGATGTGGAATACAGTCCATAGACCAGACAGATAACAGCAGTGGACAATCTTCTTCCTATGAGAACAATGAAAGCCCTGCCCCTTTGACAAGTTTTTCAGGTTTTTCCCTTATCTTAATTGAAGATTGTCCCTCTCTGCAGTCTACCTGGGCACCTCCCTTCTGCTCTGGCTGAGCAGTTTTACATCAGTAAAAGGGGCAGGAGGGGGATACTTTGTCATTGAATTACTCTTGAACTACAAGTCTGACAGTATTGACATAACACTCTCCAAAGGCCAAATACTATGCTGATTAATTAGAGCCACTTTTATTATGAAACATTACTATCCCTTTAAATACATTACTACTGGGTTTTCCAAATGCTTGCCTTCTCAATTTTGACACACAAGTTCCATCATGGTGTTTTTCATCTGTTTATATTTATTTTCAAGGTAAACATACTTGTCCACTTCTTAATATTGCAGAAAGCAATATGTACAACCCAAACTTTATACTTCATAGCAATCCAGGGTTGGGAATGTGTATATTGCAAGGTGCATGGTTGTAACAACAGTATTGAGATGTACTAAGGTGTGATACAGTTGTGATGAAGAGGAGACAGTTTCTCCAGTAATATCACTTCTCCAAGTGTCCTGTGTTATTCTGGGAAGCTTATGCTGGAAAATGTCTAAAGTTGTCATCTCCTTTTTATCACCCCTATATTACACCTTAAGATTCTCTTAGGGGACCAGCAACTAGGGCTGGAGTGAGTCTTTCCAATGAGGTAAAATATGTACGCGTGTGTGTTTGTGTGTGTGTGTGTGTGCGTCTATTCCTGAGGATTCCACCCAAGGGAGGGATAGAGTACACAAGACCTTACCCATAGAAGTATGATGAAGGCTCAAAGAAGTTTAGCCTCTCCAAACATATCTCATGCAGTATGTCTTCAGATGTGAATAAATTATGCCCTAATATCTGCATTTGTGTGTGTGCACATATCCACCCAGTAACCATGAGAATTAAGCAGAGTACAGACTTGAGCAGGATTAATTTGCCAGCAAGCACTGTTTAGTAAGCGTCTCTGGATCTAATGTGACTGAGTTGTGCGAGGACAGGCAAACCATGAAACAGAGCAACCAATAAATATCAGCAATAGATGTAGTCTTCCTTATTTACTGTTAAAGGGATTAGTATCTATTTATAAATAAAGCAAGTAGCTAGGAATTGTAATAACTGTTAGCTGATTGTTTCTCTACAGGTACATACAGAGCCATTTAAATGTAAATATAACAGTTTGTATCTATTATTTTTATGTATTTTTCAGCTCCATGCCTGTTAATCTGTCAGCACAATCTCACATACTATCAAATACATAAGAAATGGCCAGCACATATATGAATGGACACAACATCAGGTGATTTCAAAGGAGTATATGAAGAGCCATATTGATGGTGCATATTGGGTGTTGTTGGTGGAGGGTTGGGTATTTCCTCTAGACTCCAATGCTTTAATGGCACACCTGTCAGGATTGTAATTCACAGACTATGTTGATGATTGATTACCTGCCTTTCTAACCAGGTCCTACTCTGTGACTGTGGTATATTGTGTACATATATATATATATATATATATATATATATATATATATATATATATGTATATTGAAGATATTATGCACCTGTTTGGGGAAGTGATGGGATATGTTAATGTACATTGTTTTGGTTGTAGAACACTGTGATTCAGTTACTATGGTTTTTAAGTATGTAATGGGATGATTTGAATTATCACTTGCTCATAATCCCTAATATAATTAGTACATTCATCATAAATTGAACAAAATATTATAAATGACATTTTCTTTACAAGAATGTATCTATAAAGCAGACACAGACAAGATGTTATTTATCAGTCTTTTAGTCATTATTTTGTTTTCTGTCAACTCCTGTATGCTAGGTATTCCAGTCCTGCCTAGTCCAGTATTTCTGACCACTATTTTGCACATGCTAGAGCGAGAGACAATGAAATCTCTGACAAATTGCAAAGCAATGTTTGAATCTGTTGCAAGCATACAAGGGGTTAAACTCACTTTATTTTATTTATTAGATACCCACAAATGTTTTGACACATGGCACAGCTTCACTACTCAAAATGTATGTGTTTTATACAAGCCTTTCTTGTTGAAATAGTAATATGACTGCCCTATTACAAACTTTGGAAAGTATAAAAGGTCCTGAGAAAGCCTCCATAAAAATTAAATCTACCCTCCTCCTATGGCCTTTCCATCAAAATACATCTTTCAGTTATTCTCTGGGGAAAGCAGTATATTTCTGAAGAGGGAATTAAAACATGTTGTTTTATGAAATGGTTGACTTTTTTAATTTTCACTATTTCTTAATCATTGTCCCTGAGTGCCATCAACAGGGTTGTGCTGGAACCAATGTCCACTCCTCTCGTTAATCAGGAGAAACTGTATATATTCAAGCTTGAGCATTTCCATTTGGGGTGTGTTGTCAGTCTGACTTTATGTTGTAGCTGAGTGGAGCGCTGATGGGCCTAAACACTGCTGCAATCCACAAGTGGGAGTATAGGCTTGTTTATGAATATATGCTCACCACTTTACATAAAGGTACAGTGGACTATAAAAATCATAGCTTAGTATAACAAATAGTAATTGATATCCAATTTCATATAATGTCCACAGATCCTATATGCAGACTAAATGTCACAGTTTTGTAAAGAACACTCAGACAGTCAGGTAAGGTTAAAAAGCTTTATTGAGAAATAATAAGCAAGTACCCCACTCAGGTCCAGATGAGGTCCGAACCAAGTACCTTCCACATCTGATACAGGTCAGGGTGAGAAAAACACACAGAGAATAATAAGTCAGCACTGTAATAGCTTGGACTAGCAGGCAGAAACAATAGAAGCAGGAACCAGGAACTTCTCAACAGCCCCACTCCGAAATAGGTGGCAACAGCGAAGGGCAGCTGCAGAACAAACCCCTAGTGGTCTAGGGGGTATAGGCAACAAAGACTCTGGCAGAGAACTGACCCAGATAGGGATAACGGAGGCAACACGGCAGGATTCTGCCACGAGAGGACCCCAGCACGCTAGGGTTAATGAGGCAACACTGGGATGGCTAGGCAGCGGACTACCCTAGAATGCTAGGGTTAATGAGGCAACACCGAGATGGCTGGGCAGCAGACTACCCTTGAACGCTAGGGTTAATGAGGCAACACCGAGATGGCTAGGCAGCGGACTACCCTAGAACGCTGGGGTTAAGGAGGCAACACAGAGGCAACTCTGGCAGTGGCTTGGCCCTAGAAGGCTAGGGTTAACGGAGGCAGCAGAGATCGAGAGCTGGCAGCGACTAGGCCCTAGCACGCTAGGGTTAACTGAGGCAACGGAAACCAGACACTGGCCGTTACTAGGGTAGGTATCGGCAACTCGGGCATAAGTCTGGCTTAGACTGGACCTTATAGCACAGGGTTACTGAAGGCAACACAGACACTGGTGAGTGATTGGCCCAAGCAAGCTCCAGATGGCTAAAGGAGCTATAGAACGACTGGCGCTATGGTAAGCACGCAAGTAACGTAGGCAGACAGTAATTGGTAGCCCTAATGGACCAATGGGACTAACGGCAAGTCCCGGTAGAGGTAAGTACAGCAACTCAACCAGGTCGGCACACATGGAGGATACAACCAGTCTAAATGGACGGCCAGAACTAGCCCAGCCAGGTCGGAATAGACAGAGTAGTCAGCCAGTCCCAGTAGGTAATGGAATCAGATACTCAGCCACACCAGTTCGGTACACAAGGAGTTAGTCAGCCAGTCCTAGGTCAGCAACGGAATCGGATACTCAGCCAAGCCAGTTCGGTACACACAGGGATAGTCAGCCATTCCTAGTCGGTAAAGGAATCAGATACTCAGCCAAGCCAGTTCGGTACACAAGGAGTTAGACAGCCAGTCCTAGGTCAGCAACGCAATCGAAATCAGTAACGTCAGGAACAAAATGTAGTCAGGCGAGCCGGGTCATACACGGGAAACAGGAACAAGAGCTACAGAATGCTAGATACGGGTACACCACGAAAGGGCACCGGTATAGTGACAGGAGGGTATATTTGAAAGCAAACTCTGGGAGGAGCAACAGCCCTGAGCCAATAAGAATGCAGCCAGTGTAAACCAGGAAGTAAGAATGTCGCTCAAGGATCACAGGCACCGTGATACTAAACCAGTGGAGGAGCATCTGAATAGCTTCTCCTAAGGGGTTGTTCATTTGTTTAATAGGTGGACTTGCTTGGTTACTTAGGACATCTCCATTGATACAACATTCATTCAACATTCAATGTTTTTTGCAGTTTACGACATATGACATATTTGATAAAATGTTAATTGCCATTTAGAATCAATGGTCGGGCTCTCTATCTACAGCTAATCTCATTCAGGCTGGTAAAGTTCATTGTATATTATGTGTGGAGATGAAACTTAATATATACCCAAAATGCTGTGCAGCAAGCAAAGGCAGCTACAGATGTTATTGAAAAAAAACAACAATTAATAGGTCTGACTGCTGTATGAAAGACTCCTACCTAAGTACACTAAGTGTTTCTGTTAAACTCATTAAAGGGCTGTATGTTTAAAAGAAAAGTGGAGTTCTGGCGCAAACAATTTGCTTTATAGGGGAGGACTAATCATTCCCATTGATTCAAATGGGGAGTTTAACCTTTGAATGATAGATTTTTTAGTTCTCCCCTATAGTGTAAATGGTTTATCCCAGAACTCCTCCACTTTTCTTTTGAACATAAGGCCCTAAGAGTCACTCAGTCTATAAGTACATTTTTGTATTGCACCAGCCTAATGCATATGTACTCAGCTATTTATACCAAAAGGTCTCCTCTTTGCATCCTTTGTGCCAAAGGGATGGCAGTCAGTGAGGCAGCATATTGACATTTTGAGAATTAAGGAATTAACAATGGAGGAGTGTGTGTGCTGATATGCACTAAAGTGATCAGAAGTGCTTGTACACACATGAAGGGCAGGAGCATTATGTATTTCTTGGCTAAGTGCTGAAAGCGAGTTGTACTGATGTATTCAAACATCCCCCAATATCTTATTATGATAAACTTAGAGATTCCATTATTTCTGCTTCATTTGTTTTGGTGATGTTTAACCTTGGATGCTAGATATATATCCTATGCAGGGGTTAATTATATTAGTTGAAAAGTGTTTTTTTTTTTAAGATTGAATGTGGTCCACTTATGCGTCTACCCCACCCTTTATTTCTTCTGTATGCTTGTTAGAGGTTTACATACTCTTATAGCTGGCTCCAGGACTGTACAATCACTAGTCCCTGAGGGATCAGTACAATAGTTTCAGGCATCTTGTAGATAAGTTGGAACATTGTAGACTTTCTTTGTTTAAAATAAAATACATTATATTTTATTTCTTTGGGAGTAAAGGACCATTTGGACTTATTGCAATTTCTTTGATTTATTATTACTGGCAAACTGTAGACAACATAATTATTGTTTGGAAAATTAATCTTTGTTTTTTGATTTCTTTTTCTTGAAGGGAATCTATCACTGCAATCTATCCATATGGGAGGAAACATGGTAAATTACCAGTAGCTAAAAAAATGCAGCTCCCTGCAAGAGCACTCTGTTTGTACTCACTAACCACAGGAATGTGCCTCACGGATATCACTAGTGATGTCACGGATACACCCATGTTATTCCTATTACTGTGGGTCAGAATCCCCCATACAGTGAATTAGCCACACTGGTGTTAGAAAGACACAACACATTGCAAGAATTAATAGATAATAAAGTTATATTCTAAGCCCCCTTTCTCTTGAGTAATATGTCCTCTCATTCTTGTGTGTGTGTGTGTGGGGAGGGTCACTACACTGCGTACTTACAAAAATGGTCCCAAATGGTGAAATGGTCAAACCCCTGTATCATCCTCAGCCATCTTGGATAAATTAAATTCAAATTAATATATATTCAGTCTCCATAAATAGACACCCAACCCAGAAAAATAAAAATGAGTCTCAAAGAAACAAGGTTCATCTGCACTGAGCTCAAGTAGTGAATGCAACTAACTGATTTTGCATCGGTAGGAGATTTTCTACCAGCTGTTGTGGAGAAATCAGTCAATTATCATGTGACTGGCGAAAAGTGTAATGGTCACCTATATTTCATTGATCTGCTGGAATTCATTTGTGTGTATAAAAATGTTTTATGACATGTAGATTATCAGACAAACAGTATTTGAGATTTATATATCTGTCAAAAAGGTAACAAAAGAGTCTCATGTCAGCAGGAATCCCACAGTTGACATCAGTAGGTGAAATAAATAGTATGAATAAAGTACAAACAAAATCAGGAAGTAGATGAGGTAAAAGAAAATATGAAAAATATTATGAAGTGAACAAGATGTTGCCTGTTTCTATTTACATACCAGTTTACATGAACAATCTAATCTTTATCTAATAACCATTTTGCAGAGCATTGTAAATAGTATCACCCATAAGATGAACTCATGGTTATAGCTCAGAGTGCACACATTGCTCAAAAAACAAGAGACCCAAGCAATCGAACTTGTCCAGATGTTCAGTGACATCAAGAAGAGGGCAAGTACATAACAGGACCACACCAATGGGGCATAAGTACCTAATAGGATGGTTGTCTTTCTAGCCCTATGCTAAGCCAAAGAAACTCAGCGAGGAACCAAAGCAATAAGCAAGGATCTCAAATCGCTTGGTATATACTTCAGTGAAACAACATGATTTAAAGCAACTGTACCAACTATATGCAAACTAATGTTTTGTTATTTATATAGCATATTTAGTGCTATGCTTCACTTGAATTACTTTATTGTCTAACTTCTAAGGAAGTCGTTTTAATCTTTAAAAACTTTCTTTCCACAGGCTCAGTGCTACAAGCCAATGTGGTGTCTTTATTTAAGAAAGAAGCTAAAACAGAAACTTGGAATTATAGACCTATGAATTTTACCTCATTAGTGGGAAAACCACTTTAAGGCATAATAAGGGATTATATTGATGATTATACTGTAAAAATACTAGTAGTAGCATGTGGAACAGATCTTACCCTGCAAAACTTGTTTAAGAATAAGGAACACCGTGATGTTATAAATGGAAAATTCACGAATACAGTTAAAGGGGAGAGTGGAGAACCTTAGGGTTCATTACTTGGTTCATTGCTTTTTATCATGTTTATAAATGTAAAAGCAAAACCTCAATATTTGCAGATGACAATAAATTATGCTTTGATGTTTGATCTCTGGAGAGAGATTTACATAAAATGTCAGGTTGGGCAAACAAATGGAATATGAAATTAAATGTTTGAAAGTGTAAATGGATGCATTTGGGATGAACAATTTGGAAAGGTACTTATGAACTTAATGTAATCATTCTAGGATACTCATTTCTAGAGAAAGATCTGGGAGTCCTTGAAAATTGTGAACTTGCAATCAGTGATCAGTGTCAAACAGCAGTAGTAAAAGAAACAAAGTACTCTCTTGCATAAAAAGGGGTATTGAAGCAAAAGTGGATAACCTCATTTTGCCACTGTATAAATCACACACTACAGATTTAGACACCATCTCTGATAAAGGATATTCTAAAACTGGAGAGAAGTAAGAAGAACATCTAGCCAAACTTGGTTTACTTACCCTAAAGAAAAGATGCTTAAAGGGATAGTAATGTTTCACAAAAACAGCAGCTCTGATTACTCGTCATAGTATTTGGGCCATGGAGAGTGATATTTCAATACTGTCAGAGTTGTAGTTCAAGAGTAATTGAATGATAAAGTATACCCCTCCTGCCCCTTTTTTCCTAGTGTAAGCCACCTCCCCTCAGATGTGGAATCTGGTCCTGGGACCAGACAGCTCACACCAAGGGACAATCTTCTTACTGTGAGCATAAGGAAAACACTGCCCCCCATTGACAGGTTTTCAGGTTTTCCTTATGTTCTCTGAAGACTGTCCCTTTTTGTGTACCATCCAGACTGTCTTACTGCTCTGTGTTGAGCAGTGTTGCATCAGTAAAATGGGTGGGAGGGGGATACTTTATCATTCAATCACTCTTGAACTACAACTCTGACAGTATTGAAACAATACTCTCCATGGCCCAAATACTATGAAGATTAATTGGAACTGCTTTTATTGTGAAATATTATTATACCTTTAAGAGGGGATCTTTTTATATTGTGTTTGTATATGAGAGACCAACACATGGATATCTCTAGTGAACTTTTAATTCCAATGTCTGATCAATTAACTACAAGAAAGGAGGTTTGAGCTTCAGCAGAGTAAGGGTTTTTTACAATAAGATATTTTACGTTATGGTATTCCTTCCCCAGGCATGTGCTAATGGCAGATACAATGGATACATTTAATGAAATATTAGATGCATTTCTAGCAGAAGAAAACACACAGGATTATACTTGGTATTAGACGATAAACGAGAAAGTTCTGGTAAACAAACTAATACCTAGTTGAAGCTGCCATGTTAATATAATTCTCATTTTCCCGATTATACTGTGGCATAGGTTGAACTTGACAGACTTGTGTCTTTTCAACCTAATTTAATATGTAACTGTTTAACTATTTCTACAAACTGAATAAGGGCAATATCTGGATGCAAGAAATGTTTATTCTGTTAATGTTATATACACCAGTTTTTTCAAGTTCTATGCAAATACCGAAATTGTAGCAACCAGTAGTCTATTGATAAGTGTGGATGTTTTTTTTAAAATGCAACAGGGATAAACTTTCAGCTAAATATACATCAGTTGAATCAGATTAATTCAATTTATTGGCATAAGGGATCAGCAATTAACACATGTAGCTCATGTAACCTTTATCTCAGTCAATCCTCATAGATGGGTGCTTGATAGTACTTGATAAGATGTAATAGGTTGAAATCAATATGTGTGAATGCCTCACAATAACTGATGACGTGTAAGAGCTTTGTTTTTCTGACTTCATTTTTTCAAAGGAATCAGATCAATTTAATAAGGATAATACATAGACAACAAGAATCAGAAATTAACTCTTGTGATACAAATCATTGTAAAAATATTAAATGTTATTATCCTTTTAATAATTAATTAATTCATTAATTAGGACCAAAAAACAAACAAACAGACTATTAAAAACAATGTGTACCCCAGAAAGAAAAAGAAAGCAGGCATGTAAAAACATCATTGTACTGATAATAACAGTGGCTTTTTACTGTAGTCTGAGATAATTATCAATGTTCTCTCCATTGAACTATGACACCAGGGAGGAGATTCACTTGATGAAGAGGTGATAAAGAGGAGATAAAATGGAGATGACTTCTCCAGTTTATCACCTTTTCAGTTCCTATGGGGCCTATGCACTAAGATTTCTTCAACTTTGGAGATCTTAGTGAAAAACTGGAGAAGTCATCTCTACTTCATCACCTCTTTATCACCGCTTAGTGAATCTCCCCCCTGGAGTTTATTCATTAAATCGTAATGAAGAGGTGATAAAGTAGAGATGACTTCTTCAGTGGTATCACTTCTCCATTTCCTATGTTATCATATGGAGCCTATGCACTAAGATCTCCAAAACTGGAGACATCTTAGTGCTTTGGCTCCATAGAATAACATATGAATTAGAGAAGTGGTATCACTGGAGAAGTTATCGCCACTTTATCCCCTCTTCTTTATCACGCCTTAGTGAATCTCACCCCTGAATCTTTAAAATGAAATTAAAAAATGAATAAAAAAATAAGAAAATATATAGCCAATTCTCCAGTCTATGAGGATGTTTAAGCTAGATCTATTCTGAGTAAAGACCATTCTAGTATACTTAAAGGGATAGTAACACCTAATATTATAAAAATATATATTGAAGGATTTACTTTGATAAGAAACGCAAGGGTTCTCTCACTGCAGAGAGATTTTATACTGAAACATTATTGCAGCACAAACTTTCATTTTAACCGTAGTCCATAGGAGCACCATACCAAAAAACATACAAGTTTGAATTTTGAGTACAATTTAAAGTGGATCTCTCACCTGCATAAAAGTTTCCCTCTATGTATTCTACTTAAAACAGTAACATGTAATCTGTGATTTATTCTTTTTTTCAATGAAGGCTATAGAGAGATTTTCAGTTTTAAATGTGAGCTGGCGATGTAACTTCTGGACAGGCTGCAGCAAAACTCTGGCCGCAGCCTATCAATCCTCTATGTATTCTACTTAAAACAGTAACACGTAATCTGTGATCTATTTTATTTTCAGTGAAGGCTATAGAGAGATTTTCATTTTTAAATGTGAGCCGGCGATATAACTTCTGGACAGGATGCAGCAAAACTCTGACCGCAGCCTATCAATCTTTGTCTGTTCCCCTCCCCATGTAGCGCCTTGTTCCAACCTCCTCTGATGAGATACCACTACAGCTCACACAGAGGAAGCCTCCGTAATCAGAACAAGACACTACATGGGGAGGGGAACAGATGAGGATCAACCAGCTGCATGCAGAGTTTTGCTGCAGTCTGTCCAAAAGTTGCGTCGCCAGCTCACATTTAAAAATGAAAATCTCACTATAGCCTTCATTGAAAAAAATAAATAAATCACAGATTACATGTCAGCGTTGTAAGTAGAATACATAGGTTCAGGTGAGAGAGCCACTTTAAAGAACAGATTATACCTGTTTTTAAAATTCTGGTGAAAAGTCTGTCTCAAAATTGATACAGTTTACAACATTTCTTTATAAGTTCACTGTGCCTTTTTTTCTCACCTACTCTAATGTCAGTTCTACAAAAAGCTGGATGATAAATCATTATGACTTCCAAAACTGGCACTGGCATTGCAGCCATTATTCTCTTAACTGCAGTTATATAAATCTCCCGCTATCTTCTTAAAGGATGAGTATATTTTTATGAAAACATATGCTATAGGGCTTTGCCTGCAGAGTTAAACAAGTGCATTTCAATTGTAGGCAAATGATTTAGTCAAAAGTTAAAACCATTCAAACTGTCATGAAGTGATGAAGCTATTGCTATCCCATTCTATGGATACTTGTAATCAGCAACTCATCACTCTCAAAGAATACAACAAAATAACTGTCTGGACACCAGATGGTATTGTTACAGTATAAAATAGCAGTCAGCTGTAATAACATTTGATCATTGAATCTCCCAGCAGAAAAACCCTATAATCCATCAAAAGCTTTTTACAGAGCAGAAAAAATACATAAGATATATGTTTCTTCTTTTTAAAGTTATCTTGTCCTATGAAGGCAAGAGAAGTAATAAATAGAAAATAAAAAAAATCACTGAATCAGTTTAATTGTAACCCTTCGATCGCTAGATATAACTCCATGTCATTGCTTTGAATTGCACTGGAGAATTTGCTAGCATTCAAGTGGTTAAAGACATTATAGAACTGGAAAGAGTTCAGCGATAGGGAACAAAATCAATCCTGTAAGGACAAGAGCTATGTGAATGTCATTGCAAATTAATGAGTTACATACCCCTTCTTACCATTAAAGGGGTCATTAAAGGCATCTGAATTTATGAGAAAGGGATGTTCAAATGTTGTACTTTGCAAAAGGGCCACTGAATAACTCCTATACCTCTTCCAGCATTTCCGGTGGATCAGCAGGGGTAAGATGTGCAAATATATTGCTGGAAACAATCCAGTGGACATTAGCATGCTATCTTGCCCATCTCATCACCTGTAGCAATGCTATTACCTGCTTTGAACAAGGTTGCTGAAAAATAGCCAACTAGTGACAAGGAGTTAAAAAATTATGAAATTTTATATAAAATAATCAGTGAAAGTATTAATATTTAAGCTGGCTGGTTGAAATGTGCTTCAGGCATTTTAGTGGCAATGCCAGTTTAGTCTATAGCCAGGTGGAGAATTGAATGATGCTCTCCCCTGTGTTTCTAGTACAATAAGATTTTTGTCCAGTGCCTAGTACCTAAGTTGTTTTTTTAATTATTCTGCTCCAGATTCTAAGATATTGAGATTTATTTATATTACACTATCATATTTAGTCATGTTTTGATAGGGCTGCATTCATTTCTAGCTCTTTTTTATTATAATGTATCAGGGTCAGTGACATAACTATAGGGGTCGCAGGGGTCGCACCTGCGAGAGGGCCCATGCACTCCAGGGGCCCGGCCTCCTCCTGCGACCTCTCTGTCTGGTGCCCACAATCTCCCGCCGGCGCACTAGAAATGCAGAGCACTGGGAGCTGACATCATCTCCCAGCGCTTTGCATTACTAAGAGGACCGCGCGGGAGCTCCAGGTAGGAGATGGGGGCATTGTGGAGGGGGTCGATGTGGTGGGGTGGTGGGGCCCGTGGCACTTCTTGTACCTGGGCCAGGAGGCTTTTAGTTACGCCTCTGATCAGGATATAATTTTTGTGACCTCCGTTCTATTGGCAGCTAATAAAAGGACTAATAGAGATACATATTGTATGTTTCACTTTGAACAAAAATTAGCTTATGAGTTCCCTGCCTTCAGAGCATGTTATAGGATACATTCATATCATGAACCTCTACAATTTTTTTTCTATGGGGGTATTTTGCCCTTTCCTTACCTTCAGTTATTCACAAGAATCTATTTGATACATTGAATATCATTTTCCTTTACCTGGTTTACCACAGTGGTGGAGTTTGTACCTCTTCATTCATTTATACTTACACAGGTTTCATGACTAATACCTTTTATTCTTTCTTTTTTAGGTGTATTTTCCACCCTTTCATTACCAGTAGATTTTAGGACTATTATCTTACAGTCCTCTGTGATGATGCACTTTCTGCTGTGAAGTTAAAAACATTTGCTCTGATTGACTCATGTTTCCATGTGGGTATATTCCATTTAATCATGATTTAAATGAGTATTAAAAGTTAAATCTTAATACTTGCACTGTTACACATAAAATGTCCTAATTTATAACACATTGTCATTATGTGCCCTCAATAATATTTACTAAAGTTAGCTATTTTTAGCAACCTTATTCATAGTTAATTATTGTAGATAGAGGTACACAGCTGCATGAGCTACTATTTTTCCATTAATAAGCAGCTGGGATGACCTAACATTCTGTGCTCCAGTTCTATATTTCTCATTCTATTTACCTGCTTTGCCTTCTGGCTTATTTCTATATGGGAAGATGGTAGAAGAATTCTGGGTCCTACACTTCTCTCCTTCTTTAGCTGCTTCTCTATCTTCTACTGCCTCAAAGTGTGGCAGCAGGAGATAAGAGAAAGCAGGGGAACAATCTGTGCAGGTGGTAAGACCCCAAGCATTGTGATCCAGTTTTATATACCATATGAGTAGTCTAAATGTATGATGATAAAGTACGTTTCCTTTGGTCTCTCACATGCCTTTCTCATGCACCACTGCTAAGTTGATCTCACATGTTTTCACCTGGCCTAGTTTGAGCTCTGAAATATATTTATGAGAATGGGAAATGGCAGGCTACTTTTGCATTCCAATATTTATATTTCTGGGTTGGAACCGGCTCGCAGGAAATCACGTGAAACCAATAAACCAGAAAATATGAAAAAAAATGCCTCAGATTGAATCACATGCCAATTTTTGTAAAAAAAAAAAAAAAAAAAATCTACAAATAAAATTTAAATACACAAACTCCTTCCTATAACATGTGCACCCAAATCTAAGCTAGTCCACCTCCTGGGGAAGATCCAGAACCACATATATCGTCAATGTCAAATGACAATATTACACACGTGCAGACTATACAAAACAATTAAGTGCCATGTATCATACAAGTACTAGAGTCCAGCAGAATCTTAGGGTTACCATTGTCCAATATTCAGAGTGAACAAATGGAGGAAGAACATACATATACGAGAGAATCTTTACCAGATTCTAATACCGGTTACATGAGGATTAGAAGAGCATGACGAGTGGAAAGATACTTTACAACTATACATTTGAACCGCTTACATGGTATTTTAGACTGGATCACAAGCAACCTCGATAGTGGCGATGATGATTCCTCAGATATTTCAGTGTTCTCCAAAGCTTTTTTCACCAGACAAGTATGGAGTGTAACAGAGAGGGAATATTATTACTATTATTCTTTATTTATATAGCAATAACTTATTCTGCAGCACTGTACAATAGGGAATAGAATGGGGGAACGAGGGAGAACAGACTGCAATTAGAGGTTGGTGTAGTAGGTGAGAGAGATCCTCTTGTGAGTGGGCAGCATGAAGATATAGTGTAGGATCCTGTGAGTGGACTGGAAGAAGAGGTGCAGGTTCCTGTGAGGGGGTATTTTTAAAAGCTTTGAGTGCCCCTTCCTTCTTTCTTTTCTATATACTTTTACCCTGTGAGGTGCCTTACTGCAGAGTGGAGCTGCCATATAATCTGCACCAAGGGAAGCAGTATAAAGATTTCCTGGAGCCTTTCTGCTGGTGGTCATATATGTGCCCCCCAGTCAATTTGTTTGTGAGTACCCATTTACAAATGGTGATGGCTTGGTGAAAATATAAGAAGATTAATACAGTAGGAAGCGCCTCTTGTTTTTTTTCTCTTTTACAAAATACTATAACTCTCCTAGTATATGTCTGTCTCAGTTAGAACTCACGTCAGGGTCCCTATCTCCTATATCAAACTATTTTACAGTTTATTTTAATTTTTTTTTATTTTTGTTTCAGCGTACACAAAAAACACACTTCCCCTATCACAGAGATAATAATCAGATTAGGAGAAACTTGGATCAGAGCTGCTTGTGTCTTCCCAGTTAGTCAGACAAGAGTTTGGGGTATTTGGGGTAAATCTCCTCATAAACATTATGACCTGTCGTGTTTGTGTGTGTCCTGTTATGGGAGAGATTTTAAGACACCATTGTTTTTTATTATAAGTGCCTTAACATTTACAGTATTTTCGTGGCGCATGTAGATTGTGGAACATTTGTGTTCATATATTGGATACCATTTTGATTAAAGTGACATATTTTTTTCACTGTATTGTGTTGTATTAACACTCATTCTCCTTTCTGACAGGCAGGACATTTGCCATAGATATTTCCATCAAATAGAGTAATGTAATAACTGTATGTGATACTTTTGAGTAGATGTATGTACTGTGTAGGAAGAAGGGAATAAGAATGCCTGGTAAAGGTTAAGCACAGCACTCTGCTCCCTGCAGCCATGTCCATCTAACAAATGTCCCCTGTGTTAGAATTTGGTGTGTTTTTCTGTTTCCCTGTGTATTTCGTATGCTCAACTAACAGCTCCCAGCAGACAGAGGAATGGGTGGAATGTTGATTAACCTCTGCAGTGCTTCCCTGGATTGGTAAACTGTCACAATACTGTTCCAAGCCCTAATCTGAAGTGAGTTCTGTTCTACCCTTTTTATTGCAAGTTTCAGCTGCATTTCTGGAGAAGGTTTCTGGAGAGGCACTCCAACCCCAGCCACTGCAAATGAGAGTTCACTTTCCTCACTCTCTACTGGTGTGTGGCTCATGGGAACCCCATCCTGGGTTCTACAACTAAATTCCTGCATCCTGCATGATCCAGAACATCCTGGACAAGAACCCAAAGAGTGGCTCCACTAACTGGGAGAGCTACCTCCACACTCCCTATAGCACTGAAAATGTTCTGCCTCTGCTCTCCCGTACAGACAGTAAACTCTCCTCTAGCTCCATAGGGAGCTAAAGGAAGATCCCAACTTCATCAACTTCAGGTAGTCAAAACTGGGACTGTGAACTCAGAGAGCATATGCGGATACCATATCTTAGTGGGCGTGGTAAAGTGCCACAAATATATAAACACAAGTGAATATAACAATGACCGATTAAATTGCATTTTAGTATGCTCATTAGTCATTGTCAAAGTTGTCACTACGGAATTGTAAACCTGGCAAATGCATGATGGATTTATGGCAATGATGGTGTATTTGCTGTAGATACCCATGAATGAGGTATGTTTTATGAGAAATAATCAAAGCAACCTGGCGATTTGTTGAACATTAGTGCATCTCCCTCTAATTCTTCTTAGTGGATTAGGATGATTTATCAATATTTTGTAAGAGAAGCATACAATTCACTCCATCTTCAGGACTCACTCAGATACATAACCTTGTGATTGGCTAGGACTGGTACAAACACAGAGCAAAGAAATGGCATGTATGAACAATCACACAGTCACAAATAGCAAAACTCTTGGTGAAAGCGCCACAAAGTATCCATTTATATCAGCAAAGAGCTTTGTATATAGGAGCTAAACAGGACCAGGACCTGTTTACCTTCTGTAAATGGTTCTTTGCTCTGATTTAGTGTCTGCATCACATTTCCTCATCCTTCTTCCCACATACAGCACCAAAGGGGAGTGCAATACATTGTTTCACAATGCATTGGTCCTTAAAGGTTAATTGGTTTTGCCCAGTTAATCATTGTTTTTAATTCTATTCTTTTAATCAGAGGATCAAACCCTAACAAATGGAAACAAGTCCATAATCTAAACATTTAACATCAATAGCTAGTTCGTCAAGCAAAAACAGCTGGGGAGTTGTTGCCCACCACTGCCTAGAACTGGAATTGGCAATCAGAGGCATTCCAGCTGTAGAGAGCTACAGTTCCCATCATCTCCTACTAGCCGTGAGATGTGCCTTCCACAGCTGCAGCTTCCCACCCCTGGCCTAGAGTGCTTTTAGGCTGTCCAGCTATGGATGGTATGGATTTCTGGCTACTGAAATTATCTACCCAGTTGGAAACCTTTTTTTTATCCAAATGGTTAATAATGATTTTCTAAGCAAGCCTTCCACAATCTTAATATGATAAAGTATTTTGAAAACATAGGGTTAATAACTGGATAGCAACATTAAACAAAAACAATATCTGAGAGGTTTTAGTCAACATGTTCCCATTTATCTTTCATCATAACATGAAAACTAGAGTTTTTGCTGATTGATGCTATTCTATGGAACATCCCCTGCTATGCTTTATTAATTATGCTTAGTCTCGTTTAACATTACCACACAACCTTGCAGAACAACTGCTGAACTATGAAACATTCATCACCTGTGGTGATACATTGATTAAATTCCAATGTTTATTTAATATTCCTCACATTTATTGTGTGATTAAAATACTGCAAAACAGTAGAAGTCATTCCCAGCATATTTTTTTCAAGGAAAATGCATCAGGGCCATTTGCACAAGTAATTCGGGATAAAACTAATTGCACCATAGGGAACAAATAACAATTCCCCAATTTATCATTAGTTTAACCCTTTGATTGCCATATGGGAATCCAATGCATTGGGTTGGATAGCCCTCTGAAACTCAAAGATTTCAACTGCTTTTTTAGCTTTTGCTAGACTGAGGTCACCAAGTATCACGGTGCCCATGATTTTGCCTGCTTATGTGGTTACCTGTCTTGTCCCCATTGGTGGACGAGCAGCGGCATTGCAGGCAGCCTGACTGTTGACCTCTATGTTGCGCGCGCGTCATTGACGTCAAGCTCACTGTTTTGAACCTTCTGCACTATTGGCCGATTGGTGTCCTGCCTTCTCTGTTGGCCTTATATGCGACCTGGAGACTTGCTTCAGTGCCCTTTCGTGGTATACCTGAGCATTGCTATTGTTGTCTCTCGTTTGACCCTCGCTTGGCTTCCGATTATCCTCCGGCTCAATCCTTGGCTTTGTCTTACTTTTCGCTCCGTGTTTGACCCAGGCCTTGTCTGACTACCCGCTCCGTGCATGACCCTGAAGAAAATCAGACAAGAAAGGTTTCCATTCTGGACAAGGAGGTCATGGCCCTCCATCACCAAGGACCTTTCAATAGTGCTTCCAAAAAACAGAACTTTCAACATCAAGGTCCAATCCTACACCTAAAATCCTTCAAACTGAGCCTGGCAGCTTGGTTTCTGAGAATAAGCTCCTAAGTGAAGAAAACCTTCTGCCCAAGTAATCAGCCTTCATTTCATTTCAAGAAACCCGAGTAAAGCCAGAGAATATAATACAACATAGAAGAAATGTTTCTTCTGGTGTCAGTCCAGAAATCAATATTCTAGGTCTCTATCCATTTCATCCTGTATGAAATGCCTTACCAAAGTTTTTAACAAAGGCTTTGTCTAAGCCTCATACAAAGTATAGGTTTCAGCCCTAGGAAGCATTCTGTGATATTCTTTCATGAGCATCATCAAAAGATTAATCGATTTCATCCATAATCTAAGACCTATAAACCCTTCTTGCTATCTCCCCAGGGATTTTGGGTCTTTGAACTCTCACCAAGAATACTTTTGAGCCACTGCTAAAATCCCCTCTGAAAGACTAGGAGAACTCCAATGTCTCTCTGCCAGAGAATCTGATCTTCAGATATGATTCTGTCTCGAGGCTTCCTCCAGAATTCAGACGCAAGGAGTCTTCATCCTTCTATAGAGAACAAGAAATGTATCTTTCTGAACTATTTCCAGATACTTCTAGTGACAAGGAGAGGGTGTGCTACACCTCAATGAGAAAAGAAGTCCAGAGCCAGATTTACATCCCTGACACTCCTAGGCAAGGCAATGTAGATGCCCTTAGCTCTGTCTATGACCACACTTTACTTCTTACATGACCTTGACCCCATTCCGATTCATTGTTTCCTGGTACAGAAATATCATTGGTCTATAACAAGCAAGGACAAAAACATTTAATCCCTTTAGCATCCAAGGAGTTAAATAATAACATGTAAAGGGGTATAAAACTGGTGGAGGGACAGTGAGATTGCTATGGCCACACCCACAATTCAAAATGTAGGTGAGGATAGCACAGCTGAGGTAACCCTCAAAATTTGGAGGTGTATGCAATTGCCTACTCTGCCTATTGGGAATTCTGGCCTTGGAGATGCCTCCGTTGTCATTTAGGAAGGGCAAGTTCCTTCCAGAGAGGTATGTCTCTATTTATCAGCTACTTGAGACCGCCAAAGAATCAAAGGCCTAACTCAAATAAAGCCAGATGGTTACGATCAGCTATCTCATAGTCACATGAGAAACAGAGGAAACAGCCAGTGGCTTGGATCAAGGCTCAGTCGACTAGAGCCATGGCAGCCTCATGAGCAGAAAGGATGAATAATCAGTGGTGCAGATATATACAGCCACCACCTGGAAAAGCATTCATACTGTCACAAGGCATTACAGGAAAAAACTTTCATCATCTGGAGCAGCTAGCATTGACAGATGTTTTCTTCCATCTGCTATGTTTTAATGACTGCCCTTGATTGAGCTCTGTTATCTATCTCATTTTGTGTGCTGGCAAGAAACCTGAAGGAAAGATAGAAATTCTTACCTGTCAATTCCTTTTAAATGAAAGTGAAGTTTTATTTATTCACTATAATGCACCTGATTTTCTCGATAATTGTATCACTTTCTTTATTATATAACCTCATTGTGCTTTAAGCATTGCAGAGTAATGTTGCAGTCTTGCCACACAATAAGTGAGTTCAGAATAAACAGGGAAATAATTTTAATGGGATAGTCATGTTTCACAAACAAAGCAGCTCCAATTAATCTTCATAGCATTTGGGCCATGGAGAGTGCTATTTCAATACTGTCAGAGTTGTAGTTCAAGAGTAACTGAACAATAAATTATCCCCCTCCCATCCATTTTACTGATGCTCACCTCAGTGAGCATAAGGAAAGACCCAAAAAAACTGTCAGGGGGGCAGGGCTTTCCTTATGCTCACAGTAAGAAGAATGTCCCTTGCTGCGACCTGTCCAGTCAAGAGACCAGATTCCACATCTGAGGTGAGGCGGCTTACACTAGGTAAAAGGGGCGGAGGGGGATACTTTATCATTCAATTACACTTGAGCTACAACTCTGACACTATTGAAATAACACTCTCTATGGCCCAAATAATATTAAGATTAATAGGAGCTGCTGTTTTTGTGAAACATTACTATCACCTTAAAACAGAATTCCTGTTTTTGAGAGATTTGATAGAAAAATGTAGATCTCTGATGCATTGTTACTTAACCTTTTGGATCTCACTGCCACTCAAAGAGTTAAATCTTAAAGTAAAGGCAATAAATATTAAATAACAGGGAAGTCAATGAATAGTCAATAAAGTGTGCCAAGGTACTGGTTAACCATTACAGTTTATTTATTATGCACATATTTCATGACCAGAAGATTAAAGTAGATGGCAAAACCAGGCATTTCATGCCATATTATGTGCACCTCATCCCAAACTCGGACTAAAATCTGCTTAAAGTTGCAAAATGATGGGAGAAACAGCTTAACTTAATGACACTTAAAGATAAAAACAGAAAGTTGATGGCTCTAGAAAAATCTTAGCTGGATTTGTTAAAGTGTATTTAATTATACCCTTGACGACCATTGCCCTGCCAGCTATACTTTTCATGAGGAAGAGATTAACGTACTACAGTGTTTCCATAGGTTTAATAACTAAAAGCTAAGAAAATGCAAGTATTTAATTCAAGCTTAGTTTCAAACTTCCCTGCTGATGAAATCAGCTTGTTGAGACTACACATAAATCAGATTATAGTAGGAAAACTGTCTGTAGTAAAAACTCAGCTGTATGTAGGTTTTCTATAGCTTTTACTGAACCAGAATAAAAGGTGATGTGAGGCTAGAATATGTGAAGCACAGGCTACGTTTTATCATCTTACTTGTATTTTTATTTTTGGATCTTTAAAAGTAATGAATGAGAATTTAAACAATGACACCTATCGGGTTTTTGAAAAAAAAAAATTTAAAAAATATTAAACTTTTTTTTATGAAAACACATATTTTATAGATCTTTTCCTGCTGAATAAAACAAGGACACCCCCACTGCTGTCAGATGTTCTATTCAAAATTTATAACAGTTCAAATAACCAGGAAGTGAATTTATTGTGTTTACTTCCTTATAGTTCTAACTGACAGGAAGTGACAGGCAGTTTCTATCACATTCTGTGGAGAACTGTATGTCTCTGACTTTCCTGACTTTCCTCTCCATTAGAATCTAACAGAAAAACTAATTAGAATTTGACCACTAGAGGGCACTGCTAATGTAAAAAAAAACATGGGTTTAAACTGTAATAACTCTGGAAATATGAATCTCTTGGCAGTGGGAGTACCCTTATTTTACTCAGTAGTAAAATCCCTACAATACATATATTTTCATAAAAAAAAGTTTACTGCTCCTTTAAGTGCCAGAGCAATGCCTCGTACACCCATCTGGAACTCAAAGAGTTAAAGAGATATCACTGAAAGAGTGAAACGGGTTCATTTCCATTGGAATGCTATGGAAAAATGAACAATCAATTGGTGAGTACTACTAATGTAATTGTGAATAGGGAAAAAGAATCAAGAGCATTTCTTTGTCTCTATCTAAATAAGAGTGTTTATTTGTGAATTCTAAAATAGGAAAGCACTAAAGAAGATAAGCTGATAAATATAAATATATATATCAAGTTAGTGACACAAATTATACAATAAAAGTATTTTACTCACGGGTTATGTGGACAATAATATAGGGACGGGACATCCATGTAGAGAATAAAATGAAATATCCACACTGTTAATTCTTAAAGGGATAGTAATACTTTGTTTTATATTTATTTTATTTTGTAGGCATTAAAAAAACATGAAGAACGATATAAGTCTTATCTCTCAAACCTTTATGGTGTTAGAGATATTCACAAGCAACGTTTCCCCTCACTGACCAAAACGGTCAAGTCTGCCATGTAGCTGTCAGATTTGGAATCTGGTCCGCAGATCAACTGGTAGCTCTTCAGCAGAGCCGAGATCGCAAGATATAAAAATAACTATTTCATTGGAAGGGATCTAAAAAGTGTGCTTGCAAAACAGGCACACTTTATAGACTATTTGAATGCAGTAGTTCTTCTTATATCTCGCGATCTCGGCTCTGCTGTGGAGCCACGTCCGGTCCGCGGACCGGATTCCAAATCTGACAGCTAGATGGCAGACTTGACCGTTTTGGTCAGTGAGGGGAAACTTTGTTTGTGAATATCTCTCAAACCATAAAGGTTTGAGAAATAAGACATATCATTCTTCATGTTTTTATAATGCTTACAAGATAAAATAAAGATAAAAGGAAGTATTACTATCCCTTTAAAGGATTGTGTACAAGGTGCATATATATATAAAAAAAAAACTAACACTGTATATAAAGTCAAAAAGTATACATAAATAATGAAAGGTTTCCATAGATGCAAACATAAAATATAATAATGGATAAATAAAGTCCCGATTTGGTGAGGGGATTCACAATATTCTAATAGATGTATTGTTTGGTGATAGAATTTATTCAATTAAATTCTCAATATTTTTCAAAGGAAGGGATCTTGCTTGGAACTACAACTCACTTCAATAAAACTTTGCTTGAATGACGGACAGTCAGACAGCTACAGTTGTTTGTGGGATTATTATAAAAGCTGCCCACACTCAGCTGCATGAATGGAAGTAACTTTGCTCTAAGAGCCCCAAGAGAGATGATAAATAAATCCATGGTACTCACGGGGAAGCAGGATAAGCTATCACGGGAAGCTTATGAGGGTAATACAAACCTCCCTCACTCGGTCATCTTCTATTGCTCAGTTCTTGGTGGTCTAGTGGATATGTTGATTCGCTCTCCTTGTCCAAAAGACAGCTCCAACAGCAGATCAATACAGGTACAAGCAGCAAACAATATTGTGGTCAGGAACAGGAATGGTTCAGCAACAGCAAATCGATATAGGAACAAGCAGAGAATAATAGTGTGGTGAAGACAAATTCAGTCAGTAAATGGAGAGCAGGACCAAACAGCATACATGACTGGACAAGACAAAACAGGATGTTGTGAGGAAGAAACACTGCAAGGAAGAGGTGGATCTATAAAGAAGACCATGGGGGATATTCACTAAGCAGTGATAAAATGGAGATTACTTCTCCAGTTTATCACTTATCCAGTTCCTATGTTATTCTATAGAGCTTATTCACTAAGAACTCCAAAGCTGTAGAAATCTGAGTGCATGGCCTCCATAGAATGACATAGGAATTGGAGAATCGATAAACTGGAGAAGTCATCTTCAGTTTATCACATTTTTTTCACGGCTTAGTGAATTTCCTCCCAGGTGATCACAAGAGCTGGACTGAACAGCTGACCAGGCCATAGGTAGGGCAACAGGTAATTTCCAGACTGGACTGTGACAGTGATTCAACCAGATACTACAAAATAAGTCCTGAAAATAAGGACCAAACTAAGAACTTTAAATTCCTAAATCATTCAAAGAAGAGGTTTAGAAACCAAAAGTAATTAACAGAACAATCAATACTGTAATTAGAACACCACAGGAAAACCTGCTGCAGTAGAAGGAGAAAAAACATACACATGCCATTAGTAGTCACATATAACTTGGTACAAGAAGGTGTTTGAAAAATAATCAAAGGTCTGCAACCCACATGACTGATGGAGCCACATTAAAACAGGTCTTCTCTCACCCTTGCATTCTGCAACCTAGGAACATCAAACAAGAATTATGAAGAGGGAAAATCCTCCATGACACTGATCATACATTCAGTGAGACAAATCCATGCAATGCCACATACTACAAACTTTGTAAACACATAAATGAATCAAACAATACCACCCACATCATATGGACTTACAACAAATGCTCAGACTGCTGCACATCCAATCATGTATATATGACTGTATGCATTAAGTCTGGCCAAGAATCCTAAATTGGAGAAACATACCAAAAATTACAAACCCGTATCACACACAATAATACATCACAAGTTTTTTTGGGGGAGGGTCTATATGGGGGAATTTTCTTGAAATAAACATTAAATTGACAGTCATCTGCAAAAAATACCTGTGTGAAAAAAAATTAACTTTTTGCCCATCCGTTTCTGTGAGAAAGCAGGGGGATATCAGCTTCCAGAACAGTGCCCATTGATTTTACTTAGCTAAGTTACTTGGCATTTCTGGGAATCCATATTTGTAAGCAGTGCAGCAAATGCAGCATCAAACAATGCCCTGCATCTGTGCTCTGGTTTTTCCTAAATATATTATAGATCTTGATTGAGACACAGGTATCCATGGAAAATTTTCAGGCATGGTAGGACTGGAGCCGTAAAGAGACTGTAATTATTTGGAAGAGCATTTTGCAGTTTTCCTCTATGGATGAGCCACCCCTGGTGCTCGGATTAGGCACGCCACCTGTTTGGTTTTAACAAAAACAGCCCAGTTTTCAAGGTCCCTGTCCGAGTCTTTACTTACTGTCTGGGTTTCTTTGGTCCTGTAACATGGACAGATTAATTTACTCCCTCAGTTCCTGTGCTGTGCTCTCATAGCTGGAATGCCAAATAATGGCTTGTATTCTGTGGCAAAGCAAGTATGGTCTGGTTCAGTCCATCCTAGGCCAAAATGTATTAATGGTAGTGATGTTTATAGGTCAGTACTTGCTAAGTCCAAAGTGAAATAACAACAGTGACATGTTTACATCAGTCTTTCATAGGGCCAAATTATTCATTTGAAAAGGACATGGATACGGGTAAGTCCTTGAGTGCTATTGGCAGTGGCATGTTTATGGGGCAGTCACATATAAGACAAACAGTAACAAATTTATTCAGTGCACCACCGCAACCAAAAAAAAAAAAATGTGCATATCAAAGTAGAGAACTCCTGTTAATTTCTGGCAAGATTAAAAAGGCGGCAACCCTAGCTTATTCAGACAGATAAAGAACAATGAATCAGATATGAAGACATGAATCAAATCTGTTATGTTTGTTAGGGTAACGTCAGCAAGGAGCCCACAGGAGAAAGAGTGCTAGCAATTGATGCTAGGGGCTGGTGCTAGCAAGCATAGGCTACTCACTGCAAATTCTTGCTGTAGCCATAGACGAACTACAGATGCCAGCCGAAAGGGTGAATAGCCTCCTTCAGAGGAGTTGGTGGCAAACTCAAACAGGAGTAGCATAAATTCTCCTAGGGAACAAGCTGGATAACCTGTTTTTTATTGCATGGTGTTAGTTTTTGGGGATTAACTCTTTAAGTGCCAGTGGAGTATGTCTTTTTTTAAACTTCACTTACACGTTGGTGGTTTAGCACACGAGTTAGGGGACTCCGACAAATTTTTTTGCAGTAATATCTGGCAATAAAAGTGAATCCCTTAACGCGTGTTACTAGCCATCAGTAGTGGGGAGGAAGTGGATGATGCAGATAATCACCTAATTATTGATGATGCTGGTGATCTAAAATGTATCCCTACCCACCCTCCATGGAGCACACTGCCTGTTTATAAACACTTTGGGCTCAATCCAAATGTTGGCGACTCCAGTTTTGTAGTTTTCATGTGTTTTGTAGGCCGTCGCGCGTTAACTCTTCTGGGTAAGGAAGATTTGAATCTCATGTTACCCAGTCTTGTTTGACTCGCGAAGGCAGTTTTTTACTTCACGCTGGTTTTAACGCCAACATTTGGATCGAGCCCTTTGTGTGTTCAAGTGGAAGGTCTGATTCTGGACAAGTAAAGATGCTTAAATATACATAAAAATACACAATCATCATGTCAGTCTTCATCATTGTCCCTGCTTCCAAATCCAGCCACCACCCGGTCATGAACACTATTGTTGAGTAAGCAGCAGCTGTGGCTGTGCCAGAGCTGTACAAACAGATGCTTGGGCCAAGAGCAGTATCTGAGTGCAGCTGTTTTAATGTATCAACCAGGCCAGGAGTTTAGTTTGAGTATCACAAACTGGTCAAAGTAGAGTGCAGTCCTTTTTATAAAGGGTCTGTCAGGTGAGTGTCCCCTCAGTTTGAGTGATTTTATAAGTCAGTGTAATAAGAGGAATACATCTGAGCCATTTTGGAAGGTACCATAGTTTTGACTTCCTGACCATTATTTAGGGGTGACTATGTTTATTTTCTTAATTTAAAGGAGCAGTAAACTTTTTTTATGAAAACACATATTTTATAGAGCATTTCCTGCTGAATAAAACAAGGTCACTCCACTACTGTCAGATGTTTTATTCAAAATTTATAGCAGTTCAAATAATCAGGAAGTTAATTTACTGTGTTTACTTCCTGTATGTTCTACCTGACAAGAAGTAACAGGCAGTTTCTAACATTCTGCAAAACTGTATGTCTCTGACTTTCCTCTCTATTAGAATCTAGCTGAAAAACAAATTAGAATTTGACCACTAGAGGGCACTGCTAATATAAAAAACATGGGTTTCAACTGTAATAACTCTGGAAATATAAATACCTCAGCAGTGGGAGTATGCTTATTTTACTCAGTAGGAAAATCCCTACAATATATATTTTTTCATACAAAAAGTTTATTGCTCCTTTAAGTTTTTTCTTGCTTGTTAGCAGACTGACCGCTGTAGCATTTAATGGCTGAAAAGACTCCATTCAAATCAAGTGGAATTTATATTTGCTCCCTATAGTGCGATTTGTTTGCCCTAAAATTACTCTACTTTTTCCTTGTGCATAAGGCCCCTAAAGCTCTAACATACAAAAAATTTATAAATTCACTAATATGTCAACTTTTCCTGCAGCTCTGATAAAAATTAACCCATGTGTTTCCAACAGCTGGATTTGAAACTATGTAAGAAAGTGTAGTACTTTTGAATAGAAAGGAAAGAGCAATATCGTTTAACATAGTAATATCTGCTTCTCCCTGCTTTTTATTATCTCAATCTCTTGAGGAGCAGTAGGGTATAAATGCATTGTGAAGCAATGCACTGCACACCCCTCTGGTCCTCAATCAGTTAAAAGATGAAGAAGAAAAAAATAACTACTTGATTGTTGGATTTAAATCTTAGCATAATTCAATTGTAATTTTTGATTCATTGATATCCATAAACATGAGGACAAAGAGGGAGATAAAGACAGCAAAAGTTCTGAGACACTCTAATGTTTAATGTTGGACCACACAACTAGCAGGGCAGGAAGACGCAAATGTTCTTAACATTTATATATCCAGAAAATGTACAAGAGCGAGTAGAAGGAATCAAAGGAATTACATAGTCATTTCAAGCCATGAGATGATTAATCAAGCTTCATTATGGGTAATTCAAGATATAAATTCTGTTGGAGGTCAAATGGTGTAGTGGTTGTAATGGTCTGTATCATACTTAATGGAATTTGAAACATCTCCCACATACACTGCAATAAAACTTAACCCACTGAATGCATTGCTGTTCAATGCACTGGAGATCTCTAAAGCATCAAAGGGTTTAAAGAAACACTTATACAGTATGAATTAACTGGTGAACTGTTTCCCCCAAATTAATCTTTAATTTGTACTGGACATTATGGCCACACTCCAAGACCCCATAGACCAACCACTGGTCTTCTTTCCTGCCTAAGAAGACTTTATTAGAAGGACTTTAGGGTTCTCCTTGACTGATACAACCAAGAACAATGTCTGATTCCTTCCATAAAAATGATATGAATGAAAGACTGGATATGTTTATTTTTATAGAACCTCAAGTTTACTCTGCACTTTAACCCTCTAAGTGCCAGATGTGTATCCAATGTGTTGCTTTGCAATGCACTGGATATGTCTCTGGCACAAAAAGTTGAAGTTCATGGGTTCAGGCAATGTGAATGAAGCTCTTAGTCTAGAGCTTACAATTCAAAAATCCAGTTCTAATTAAAATTAATTTTGGAGAACCAATAAACTTAAAATTCAATGACAATGGCCATTGGGATTTTCTATCTAGCTTATTCATTAGTTATATGCAATAGAAATGGGAGAGATGGGTGGACATTTTGGACACAAAACTAAAATGGGACTTTTTGGCTTGTGCAGAAAATCCAATGAAAGTAATTTTTCCACTCTTTTGATTGCATTGAAATCAATGATAATGAATTTTAACCCCCATGGGAAGCTTCCTCCAACATGCTATGAAAAGGGTGTCTGTTTCCTGCATGTTGTCCAAGTGCATTATAGAGAGAAAGAGAGAGATCAGCTGAACTTACTATGTAAGATGTGGACAGGCAAAGAGAGGGAGCTGAAGTTGATTGGCAGGAATATTGTGGTAGTCGATTTCCTCTTGGTGTGCATGTGAAGGGAGAAATGATAAGAGTTTGTTTGTTTATTTTTATTAAACTGTTTTTAATGATTGGGACAAATAGGCATATTATCCAAGTTCACACCTGAGCTGGCTAAGCCCTAACTAAGTGATGGATACTCTGCAAACAGATATAAATATATCATTAATTCAAGTATCCTCACTGACATGTCTGCAAGAACAAGAGGGACACACATATACAGAGGCTTGGTGGTGCCGCACATCTGCAGCAGCTGCTGTGCTTTATTCATTATTGCAAGTTGCTACTTCTGAAGCTAACAGATAAATCATGATCTATAACTGTACTGTAAAAATAAGCATTTCAGTTACCTTAGGAGAGAAAGAGTTGCTGCTAAAATTTTGACAGTACCAGTCACTGTTCCCCAGAGATGTTCAGGAGTCAGTACGGTATAGTAAAATGCAATTTATTAAATAAATTCAATGCATATATCACGGTTTTATAAGAACACTCAGGCAAATTAGGTAAGGTTAAGATCAGGTTTGTTGAAAATAAATAATCAGCAAGGAAAGATCACCCCACTCAGGCCCAGATAAGGACATTACCGTGGTACTTCCAAAATCTGGCACAGGTCAGGATGAACAGAAATAATATGCAAGAACAATACAACAGGAACTAATTAGGCTTGATCCATCGACTGGATACTGGAACAGAGTAAACCACAACAGTACCAAATCTCAAAAAGCACAACAAGAATAGCGGCAGGTAACTGCAGGGCAAATCCCTAGAACGCTAGGGATAGCGGAGGCAAAACAAATAGGACACTGGCAAGTGACCGAGTCCCTAGAATTCCAGGGATAATGGAAGCAACACAGATAGGACACTGGCAAGTGACCAATTCCCTAGAACGCTAGGGATAGCGGAGGCAACTCAAATGGGAGACTGGCAAGTGACTGGGTCCCTAGAACACTAGGGATAGCGGAGGCAACACAGATAGGATACTGGCAAGTGACCGATTCCCTAGGACGCTAGGGATAGTGGAGGCAGCATGGATAGGACACTGGCAAGTGACCGAGTCCCTAGAACGCTAGGGATAGCGGAGGCAGCATGGATAGGATACTGGCAAGTGACCGAGTCCCTAGAACGCTAGGGATAGCAGAGGCAACACAGATAGGATACTGGCAAGTGACCGGAGCTACTCGCAACTCAGTCTCCCAGATGATCTAAGGAGTGACAGGCCAAGCAGGTGCTGTAGCGGAAGTCGCTGAGTAATGAGGGTGAGAGTAATGGCTCAGGTTACATACACAGAAGGGTCAGAAGCCAGAATGCCAGATCGGTACACACGGAGGTAGTCAGCCAGTCCTAGTCAGCAACAGAAGCTGGTTCAGGTCAGTACACACGGAGGTAGTCAGCCAGTCCTAGTCAGCAACGGGAAGCAAAACTCAGGAGCGACAGGAGCGAAGTCAGGCGAGCCGGGTCATACAGGGAGCTGGAACATGCAGCAACTGAAACGCTAGGTACAGGTACAGCACGAAAGGGTATTGAAAGAATGACAGGGCCTCTGGTCACACAGGGCCTAGCAGCATCACCTCTCACAACTATAAGTGTGATTCCAGCTACACTTACTTCTCCCAGTTAACACCTTGGGCATGCCAAACTCCACAACAGAGACTGTCCATCTATGCATTTAACCCTTATCTGTGTCTCTACTATGTGCCTGTCCTGAGACAGTATATGTGATACTCTTATTCTGTATACTGGGTCTGTGGGGGCATATCTGTCATTATTTTGCTATTATTTTATGTTGCCTGTAGAGGGCGATCGTTTGCCTTATTTTTCTTTTAATAAAACTGTTTTATTTTACCACTGGTATGAGTGTCTTGAAAAACCGTTACACTCATGCCTGCAGTCAGTATAGCGAAAGCGGATCCTTGACTCACGTCTGCAGTCAGTATAGAGAATGCGGATACTTGACTCACGCCTGCAGTCAGTATAGCTAGTCCACCAGAGCCCCAGGTCCACTCCAAATTGGATGTCTGCTAAATACAGGGAACAATCAATAGAATAGTCAGACAGAGCCAGAGGTCAGCAGCAGAGAGGGTAGTCAGACAAGGCAGGCCATACACAGTTCAGGTAGTCAGCCAGAGCCACAAGTCTGCACCAGATTGGTTGTCCACTATAAGGGATAAGGCACAAGAATAGTCAGACAGAGCCACAGGTCAGCACCAGACTGGATGGTCAGACAAGCCAGGTCATACACAGACCCCAATGACACAGAACTGCTTTGTACAACAATGCAAGGGCAATTGAGTCAGGATTCAGTCTGCCCTTTAAACCTCTCCTCAGGAAGTAGGTAGGAGGAGCAGCTCAGAGGGAGGAAGTAGGTAGGTGGAGACTACAGGAAGCAAACACATAAAACAGAGGCCTGCTTCATACAGAAGTCTCGCTCCTGCAGATGACTTATCTTGCTCTGATGCTTTCAACCACTGCCATAATCCTGCGTCAATTCGTGCAGCATGGACAGCCGCTGACGCCAAAGCATCATTTCGTGTGTCGCCTGAAGCGGCATGCTGGAACCAAGGTAAGATGTGACAGTACCTATGTGTAGATGCAGGCAGTCAAAGAGGGGAAGCTGGGGTTGCTTGTGGTCGCAGGGAGTGTAGGTGGATTTCTTTGTAGACAGTGACAGACAGGGCAGCACGGTGGCTAGCACTGTGCCGCCCGTTGCCTATAAAAATATTTTTGACTGAGAGGTGACAGAGATAGGCAGTTGCCATGTTTGTTGAACAGTTTAGTACTACTGCTGATGGTGGTGGAACTTTGCATATCAGGAGGAGGATCATTATAATTTATTGCACAAGGTGCAGCACCTTTTGCAATAAATGATAATGATCCTCCTCCTCCTGATATGCAAAGTTCCACCACCATCAGTAGTAATACTAAACCTTTCAACCCTAAAGACAATGAAGAGTCACATTCTAGTATTGTCGAAATAGTGGATGAGGACAGGTCATCAACATCCACAACCGTGCTTCTACTGCTGTTCGAGATGCAGCACCACTAAAACCTAAATGAGTATTAATGCTCAGTGGGTATCATTACAACCAGTGTTGTCTCTGGCTCTGGAACTAGTAGAGAAGACCAGATGTAGGGTAGCCCATTGGCATGCCATTTATCCAAGAAGTGGCCCCACTGCATGTGCAGGATAGCTATATTTTAGGCCAATACAATGACCCAATATTGGCTAGTGGCCAGCATTCAGGTGTGCTGCTATGAAAACCCTAAGTAGCCCACCAGCAAATGTGCAGTCAAAGTGGATTTTCAGTGAAGATGGTTTCATGGTTATTGACTGTAGAACACATCTATCCAGCAGCAGAGTTGGTAGACTTAATTTTCAAAAAATGAAGCATCATCCAAAAATGATCTGAGTATCATGTGGTAGAAGTGGAAAAAAGCACTGAGAAGCATCTTATACATGTTGAAACAGATTCAGAGTACACAGACAGCACACGGAGTACTGTTCAATATTCAATCAAACACATAACATTTCCAAAAATATATAAATCTTTATTTTGTAGGAGGAACTGGGAGATTCATCCATTTAAACTTACTATAATTTATCATATTTGTTTATCTTGTTTATTTCCACTTCAAAACTGCAAGATAAATATTTTTACGTATGTGGATTCAGATTAGTCACACTCATATGACATACACAATAAGCAGAAAATGCTTTTCCAAAAATTATTAACAGGCCTACTATAGCCGCGTGGTGGTCGGGTGGCACGTTTAAAAGAGGTGTGCTGTAGAGCAGTAACTTACCAGGTAAGCCTTTCCCCAGTTATAATGGCTGACCCTCCCTTATATGAACCTGGTGTATTCTGCAGGATTGAAAGTCTGCAGATGTTCCCTTATTCCCTGTATTTTATTGGTCACCTCCACAATGCGATATGTGGTCATTGCAGCACACAGTTTTAATGTATAAAGCCATCTTTAGATTCCCTGTTTCCAAGTTGTACTAAATGTGTCAGAGGTACTGCTCAGGAGGAGGACCCTCAGGGAATAGGGGAGACAAATGGGATATTAGTAATAGCCCAGCCCCAGACCCAAAATTGTTTTGTGCCTATTATTTGGGGATGGACAGAGGCACAGTGACAGTAGTGCATGATTTTTTTGTGGGTGATGGGTGCAAGTGTTCCACATGTCAGAGTTGGTACTGTGTTAGCCATAGAAATACAGGAGGCAAATATAGTTGTTGATACCTTTATTGGCTAACTAAGCAGATTTTAAATTGCTGTTCACACTGGATCTGTGGGAATTAAACCTTTTATGTAGTGCTTGTCCAGTTTCACCCACATAAAGAGCTGTTGGGCATTTTGCACATATAATGAGGTATATTACACTGGATGATTTGCAGGTGAAGGTACCATTGATCTTATGGTGTAACTGGGTGTTTGGTATGGGTACCTTCTCTGTGGTGTAAATGTGTACACAGGTTTCACACCTTTTTTGTAGGCAGGGATATGTGACATTTTTTTATTTTTATTCAGGGCACTCCTTACCATCAGTTGTTTTAAACTGGGAAGTTGTCTGAAGGAGAGTGAGGGAGGCTGTGGGAATATGTTCTTAAATATTTCATCCATATGTGGAACCTTCACCTGCAAATCCTCCAATGTAATATACCTCATTATGTGTGCAAAATGCCCAACAGCTCTTTATGTGAGTGAAACTGGACAAGCACTACATAAAAGGTTTAATTCCCACAGATCCAGTGTCAACAACAAAAAGACGGAGACACCAGTGGGAGACCATTTTTTTCCAAAATGGACACAGTGTCAGGGACATTAGATTAACTGTACTGATTGGACTGTTCCGCACTCAGAGGGACAGAAAAGTATGGGCGATTAAGTTAATATTGAAGTTTAACGCTATTCGTAATGGGTTGAATAAAGACAAAGAGTTCTTGTCACATTATCACATTGTAGACTGACCTTTCCAACAGCCCTAAATGGGATTGTAAATACCTCTAAAGCCTCAGAGGAAGAATGCAATTTACCATTCTAAACAAAACAATGTGTACTTGTATATAAGTGAGATGTTTTCATATTTATCTGTATAACATGCCTGAGGAAGAGACCTAAGGTCTTGAAAGCTTGCATTTTGAATCTGCTTAGTTAGCCAATAAAGGTATCAACAACTATATTTGCCTCCAGTGTTCCACATGAACCTCAATGTGGTTATGATGCATGTGCTTTAGTAGGGAGGATGTTCACAGAATATGCATATTCCACAGTCCATGCCCCCAAGGAAAATAATTCCTGCATCTATTATTACTGCACAACTTCTCCCATGATTAATTAATTTGTAGTAGCCATATTAGTCCAGTTTTAATAATGCAACAATGTGGGTACTTTGGTATTTGCGGATACCTTTTTTTGGACACAGTTTATCAATTAAGTCAAGTATATAACTGGAGTGTGAAAGAAAGAAAGAAAGAAAGAAAAAGAAAGAAAGAAAGAAAGAAAGAAAGAAAGAAAGAAAGAAAGAAACTCTGAGCAGTGGCCTGGATGCTGAGATAAAATGAGGACTATCAACCTTGGTTCAAATTTCTTTTTATCTTAGATGTAATTATCTATAGGTATCTTAATTATAAAACTGTTCATTGAATGATCTGGTTGATAAAATGGTGTCCAACGGTATAACATTATTTTTATAGTTTGTGATGTGTTTTTTTGTGTCTGTGCCGGTTGATACCAGTTTGGCATTTTTGGCATGGCTCCCCAGTGTAGCATTCTTAGTCACAATAATTGCATTCAATCATTTACACCAGGGGTTCTCAACCCGTGCCCTCAGTGGCCACTAACAGACCAGGACTTAGGAATTTCCCTGCTAGAACACAAGTGTGTTGATCAGAGGCTCATCCATATTGATTAACTCACCTGTGCTCTTAAAGGAATTTCTCAAATCCTGGCCTGTTAGTAGCCACTGTGGGCACATGTTGAGAACCACTGATATACACTACATTAGAAACATAGAAACATAGAATTTGACGGCAGATAAGAACCATTCGGCCCATCTAGTCTGCCCAATTTCCTACTGTGTAAAAAAAAAAAAAAAAAAAAACACAACCTCAAACCTTTTTTGGTCCTTGGTCTTTTCTTATGTTAAGGACCGCCTTATGCCTATCCCATGCATGCTTAAATTCTGTCACTGTATTGACATCTATCACTTCTGCTGGTAGACTATTCCACTTGTCTACTACCCTCTCAGTGAAGTAAAACTTTCTTACATTACATCTAAACCTGTGTCCCTCTAGTTTTAGACTATGGCCTCTTGTCCTAACGTTTTCACTCTTTTGAAATATACTTCCATCCTGTATTTGTTGAATCCCTTCAGGTATTTGAATGTTTCTATCATATCCCCTCTCTCTCTTCTCTCCTCCAAACTATACATATTCAGATCCTTTAGTCTATCCTGATATTTCTTTTCCTGTAGACCAGTCACTAGTGATGAGCGAGCACCCCAATGCTCGGGTGTTCGGGTGCTCTGACCGAGCGCCCCCGGAGGCTCGAGTGCTCGGCCGAGCACCCGAGCCCCATTGAAGTCAATGGGAGGACTCGAGCATTACACCAGGCACCCCCTGCTCTGATGAGGGGAGGGTGCCTGGTCCATAGGAAAAGGGCAGAAAAGGATGGAAACACCACAGAAATGGTTCAGGGACAGCATAGGGAGGATGTCTGGATGCATCTTGGACTCCAACATCGCTGCTGGGAACGATCTTTCGCCCGTAGTACGCCATTTTTACAGACTGACCGTAAAACACACAAAAAGGAAAATAAAAACGACTTTAGGCGAAAAATTGTTACCAAACAGTATTTGCTGTATATTTACTTGTATATCATCTGCAAATTCTCCCAAAAATTTCCTCGATTTTTCTGAACTGAGGCCATGATTAAGAGGGAAACGTGCGCAGAGGCAAATTCTCCCAAAAATTTCCTAGATTTTTCTGAACTGAGGCCATGATTAAGAGGGAAACGTGCGCAAAGGCAAATTCTCCCAAAAATTTCCTCGATTTTTCTGAACTGGGGCCATGATTAAGAGGGAAACGTGCGCTGAGCCGACCATCTAAAACATTATGGGTGAGGGTCTGCTGCGGAGCTGACCATCCTAAACATTATATGCGAAGGCCCGCTAGTGAGCTGACGCTATAAAACATTATATGAGAGGGCCCGCTAGAGAGCTGACCCAATAAAACATTATATGAGAAGGCCCGCTGGTGAGCTGACCTATATAAAAATTGTCAAACAGGGCCCGCTGGTGAGCTGGCCCTATATAAAAATTATATCACAGGGCCCGCTGGTGAGCTGGCCCTATATAAAAATTATATCACAGGGCATATGGAAGAGGGGAGGAGGATGAGAAGATTAAGAGTCAACCATATACCCGTTTTTTGGGTGGAAGGGGTGAATGGGAATACAGAGTATTCCCATCATTGTAAATAACATATATAAAGTGAGTTTATGTTCCCCCAGGGCTTTCCTCCAGTGGAGTGGAGAAGTCAGGGGAAATCCAGGCCTTGTTCATTTTTATCAGTGTCAACCTATCAGCATTGTCGGTGGAAAGGCGGATACGCTTATCTGTTATGATGCCACCAGCAGCACTAAATACCCGCTCAGACAGAACGCTGGCGGCAGGGCAGGCCAGCACCTCCAAGGCGTAGAGTGCCAGTTCATACCACGTGTCCAGCTTGGACACCCAGTAGTTGTAAGGCACAGAGGGATCATTGAGGACGCTGACACGGTCTGCTACGTACTCCTTCACCATCTTCCAAAACTTTTCCCTCCTTGTGACACTAGGCTGCGCATCAGGGTGAGGGTGCTAGCGGGGTGTCATGAAGGTGTCCCACGCCTTGGAGAGTGTTGCCCTGCCTTTCTCGGAACTGCTGTGTGCTCCCCTTTTCTCCCCTTCTCGGTTGGCCAAGGTAGCACGTACTCTGCCGCCAGTGTTGTCAGATGGAAAATTTTGGAGCAATTTTTCGACAAGAACCTTCTGGTATTGCACCATTTTGCTTGTCCTCTCCACCGGAGGAATGAGAGATGAGAAATTCTCTTTGTAGCGGTGGTCCAGAAGGGTGAACACCCAGTAATCCGTGTTGTCTAAAATGCGTATAACGCGTGGGTCACGGGAAAGGCAGCCTAACATAAAGTCAGCCATGTGTGCCAGAGTACCAACAGTCAAGATTTCGCTGTCCTCACCAGGAGGATGACTCTCAATCTCCTCATCCTCTTCCTCCTCTTCTGCCCACCCACGCTGAAGAGATGGAACTAAAGTTCCATGGCTACCCTCTGTAGCGGAGGCAACCGTGTCTTCCTCCTCCTCCTCCTCCGCCTCCTCCAATTGTCGCTGAGAAGACGAAGTGAGGGTGCTCTGGCTATCACCTTGTGTAAGCTCTTCCTCCCGCATTTCCACCTCTTCCACATGCAAAGCGTCAGTTTTAATTGTGAGCAGCGAGCGTTTCAGTAGACACAGAAGTGGGATGGTTACACTGATAATAGCGTTATCGCCGCTCACCATCTGTGTCGATTCCTCAAACTTGCGTAAAACCTCACAGAGGTCTGACATCCATTCCCACTCCTCACTTCTGATTACAGGAAGTTGAACGGAGAGGCGACGACCGTGTAACAGCTGGTACTCCACTACTGCCCTCTGCTGCTCACAAAGCCGGGCCAACATGTGGAAGGTGGAGTTCCAGCGCGTGCTCACGTCACACAGCAGCCGGTGAGCTGGCAATTGTAAGCGCTGCTGCAGCTTCAACAGGCCGGCCGAAGCTGTAGATGACTTACGGAAATGTGCACACACGCGGCGCACCTTGGTCAAGAGATCATGCACATTGGGGTAGGTTTTTAGAAATCGCTGAACCACTAAATTAAATACATGCGCTAGGCATGGTACGTGTGTGAGCTTGCCGAGCTCCAAAGCCGCCACCAAGTTACGCCCATTATCACACACAACCATGCCTGGTTGCAGGTTGAGTGGCGAGAGCCACTGCTCGGTCTGGTGACTAATCCCCTGCAACAGCTCTGAGGCCGTGTGCTGTTTGTCCCCAAGGCAGATCAGCTTCAGCACGGCCTGTTGACGCTTCCCCACTGCAGTGCTACACTGCTTCCAGCTACTGGCTGATGGGGGAGTGGCGCTGCGTGTAGAGAATTCGGAGGTGGAAACGGAGGAGGAGGAGCCAATAACGTAGGTGCTGGCGGAAACCCTGATGGAGGTAGGGCCCGCAATCCTCGGCGTGGGTAGCACCCGTGCCATCCCAGGGTCCGAGTCGCTCCCAGCCTCCACGACATTCACCCAGTGTGCCGTCAGGGAAATGTAGCGTCCCTGGCCACAAGCACTTGTCCATGTGTCAGTCGTTAAGTGGACCTTCCCAGTAACTGCGTTGGTCAGGGCACGGGTGATGTTACGGGACACATGGTGGTGTAATGCGGGGATGGCACACCGGGAAAAGTAGTGGCG
Organism: Rhinophrynus dorsalis; assembly: GCA_037306005.1. Classification (NCBI taxonomy): domain Eukaryota; kingdom Metazoa; phylum Chordata; class Amphibia; order Anura; family Rhinophrynidae; genus Rhinophrynus; species Rhinophrynus dorsalis. The sequence goes on along the minus strand of CM074719.1, from coordinate 518,170,506 downwards.
GCTGGGGACCGCGTACCGAGGGACAGCTGCTGCCATCAGGCTGCGGAAGGACTCAGTGTCCACAAGCCTAAATGGCAGCATTTCGATGGCCAGTAATTTGGAAAGGTGTGAGGTTAGTGCTATGGCCTGTGGGTGGGTGGCTGGGTATCTTCGCTTGCGCTCAAATGCCTGGGGTAACGACATTTGGACGCTGTGCTGGGACAGGGAAGTGGATGTGGTCGCTGATGGTGCTGCAGATGGTACAGGTGCAGGGCGGGAGGTATGCGGGCCTGCGCCTTCGACAGGCGATTGGCCGGCACCGAAAACAGGGGAAGAGGAGGCAGTGGTGTGGCCTGCAGACACAGATGGGCGATCCAGGCGTTCCTCCCACTTATTACGGTGCTTGGATGCCATGTGTCGGATCATGCTGGTGGTGGTGAGGTTTCTAGTGTTCATGCCTCTGCTCATTCTGGTGTGGCACAGGTTGCAAACTAAAATTCTTTTGTCGTCCGCACTTTCCTTAAAAAAACGCCATACCGCGGAACACCTACCCCTTGGCAAGGTAGATTTACGCAAGGGGGTGCTCCGTGGAACATTTGCGGGCCGGTTTGGTGCGGTCCGCCTTCTTTCTGTAGCCACACCACTGCCTCTTCCAGCCTGTTGCGGTGCTGCAGATGGCTCACCCTCAGGACTGCTGTCATCGCTCGGCTCTACACCTTCCCAGGTGGGGTCAGTCACCTCATCGTCCACCAAGTCCTCCTCCACTTCCTCACTCTGATCATCCTCCTCATGTCTTGATCCCACCACATACTCAGTCATTGACAACTGTATAACATCCTCCTCAACAAGGTCTTGAGACAGTAATAGTGGTTGATTTAATGGCAACTGTGTCTCATCATCATCATCATCCACTACTTCCTTTGACCTTAAATGCCGTTCACATCTGTCATCTTCTTGTGATTGGGTACCCTCTAGAGGTTGTGAATCAGGGCACAAGATGTCATGTTCCTCTGCAAGCGTGCTTGGAGAGAGGGTCAAATGAAGGATTGGTGATGAGACGAGCTCCTCACTATATCCCAGTGTGGGATCACTTCTTTGACCAGACCGTGTATGGTGGGAGGAAGGATGATCAGAGTGAGGATTATGTTGACCAGACTCTTGGCTACTGAGAGTGGACTTGGTGGAAGACAGGGTGGTGCTTAACCGACTGGAAGCAGTATCAGCTGACATCCAACCGACCACCTGTTCGCAGTGGTCGGACCTCGAGAGTGATGTCCTGCGACGCCCTGTAAAATGAGACATGAAGCTAGGTATGGTGGATGTCTTTCTTTCTTGTGCTCTGGCACCAGGCACAGTTTCTCCGCGTCCTGACCCGCGTCCTGAACTATCAGGATCACGTCCACTTCCCCGTCCCTTTTTACCCGCCTTCTTCATCTTACACGGAATATGTGACTTTGATATTTGAGTTTGAAGACTTAACAGTATTTCTTCCTATTCTGCAACTGTGCAGAGTACACAGAATAGGCTGCTAAACTGCGGTGACGCACACTGAATGGAATATGTGACTTTGATATTTTAGTTTGAAGACTTAACAGTATTTCTTCCTATTCTGCAACTGTGCAGAGTACACAGAATAGGCTGCTAAACTGCGGCGAAGCACACTGAATGGAATATGTGACTTTGATATTTTAGTTTGAAGACTTAACAGTATTTCTTCCTATTCTGCAACTGTGCAGAGTACACAGAATATGCTGCTAAACTGCGGTGACGCACACTGAATGGAATATGTGACTTTGATATTTTAGTTTGAAGACTTAACAGTATTTCTTCCTATTCTGCAACTGTGCAGAGTACACAGAATATGCTGCTAAACTGCGGTGACGCACACTGAATGGAATATGTGACTTTGATATTTTAGTTTGAAGACTTAACAGTATTTCTTCCTATTCTGCAACTGTGCAGAGTACACAGAATATGCTGCTAAACTGCGGTGACGCACACTGAATGGAATATGTGACTTTGATATTTTAGTTTGAAGACTTAACAGTATTTCTTCCTATTCTGCAACTGTGCAGAGTACACAGAATAGGCTGCTAAACTGCGGCGAAGCACACTGAATGGAATATGTGACTTTGATATTTTAGTTTGAAGACTTAACAGTATTTCTTCCTATTCTGCAACTGTGCAGAGTACACAGAATAGGCTGCTAAACTGCGGCGAAGCACACTGAATGGAATATGTGACTTTGATATTTTAGTTTGAAGACTTAACAGTATTTCCTCCTATTCTGCAACTGTGCAGAGTACACAGAATAGGCTGCTAAACTGCGGCGAAGCACACTGAATGGAATATGTGACTTTGATATTTTAGTTTGAAGACTTAACAGTATTTCTTCCTATTCTGCAACTGTGCAGAGTACACAGAATATGCTGCTAAACTGCGGTGACGCACACTGAATGGAATATGTGACTTTGATATTTTAGTTTGAAGACTTAACAGTATTTCTTCCTATTCTGCAACTGTGCAGAGTACACAGAATAGGCTGCTAAACTGCGGCGAAGCACACTGAATGGAATATGTGACTTTGATATTTTAGTTTGAAGACTTAACAGTATTTCTTCCTATTCTGCAACTGTGCAGAGTACACAGAATATGCTGCTAAACTGCGGTGACGCACACTGAATGGAATATGTGACTTTGATATTTTAGTTTGAAGACTTAACAGTATTTCTTCCTATTCTGCAACTGTGCAGAGTACACAGAATATGCTGCTAAACTGCGGTGACGCACACTGAATGGAATATGTGACTTTGATATTTTAGTTTGAAGACTTAACAGTATTTCTTCCTATTCTGCAACTGTGCAGAGTACACAGAATATGCTGCTAAACTGCGGTCACGCACACTGAATGGAATATGTGACTATGATATTTTAGTTTGAAGACTTAACAGTATTTCTTCCTATTCTGCAACTGTGCAGAGTACACAGAATAGGCTGCTAAACTGCGGCGAAGCACACTGAATGGAATATGTGACTTTGATATTTTAGTTTGAAGACTTAACAGTATTTCTTCCTATTCTGCAACTGTGCAGAGTACACAGAATATGCTGCTAAACTGCGGCGACGCACACTGAATGGAATATGTGACTTTGATATTTTAGTTTGAAGACTTAACAGTATTTCTTCCTATTCTGCAACTGTGCAGAGTACACAGAATAGGCTGCTAAACTGCGGTGATGCACACTGAATGGAATATGTGACTTTGATATTTTAGTTTGAAGACTTAACAGTATTTCTTCCTATTCTGCAACTGTGCAGAGTACACAGAATATGCTGCTAAACTGCGGTGATGCACACTGAATGGAATATGTGACTTTGATATTTTAGTTTGAAGACTTAACAGTATTTCTTCCTATTCTGCAACTGTGCAGAGTACACAGAATAGGCTGCTAAACTGCGGTGACGCACACTGAATGGAATATGTGACTTTGATATTTGAGTTTGAAGACTTAACAGTATTTCTTCCTATTCTGCAACTGTGCAGAGTACACAGAATAGGCTGCTAAACTGCGGTGACGCACACTGAATGGAATATGTGACTTTGATATTTTAGTTTGAAGACTTAACAGTATTTCTTCCTATTCTGCAACTGTGCAGAGTACACAGAATATGCTGCTAAACTGCGGTGACGCACACTGAATGGAATATGTGACTTTGATATTTTAGTTTGAAGACTTAACAGTATTTCTTCCTATTCTGCAACTGTGCAGAGTACACAGAATAGGCTGCTAAACTGCGGTGACGCACACTGAATGGAATATGTGACTTTGATATTTGAGTTTGAAGACTTAACAGTATTTCTTCCTATTCTGCAACTGTGCAGAGTACACAGAATAGGCTGCTAAACTGCGGCGAAGCACACTGAATGGAATATGTGACTTTGATATTTTAGTTTGAAGACTTAACAGTATTTCTTCCTATTCTGCAACTGTGCAGAGTACACAGAATATGCTGCTAAACTGCGGTGACGCACACTGAATGGAATATGTGACTTTGATATTTTAGTTTGAAGACTTAACAGTATTTCTTCCTATTCTGCAACTGTGCAGAGTACACAGAATAGGCTGCTAAACTGCGGTGACGCACACTGAATGGAATATGTGACTTTGATATTTTAGTTTGAAGACTTAACAGTATTTCTTCCTATTCTGCAACTGTGCAGAGTACACAGAATAGGCTGCTAAACTGCGGTGAAGCACACTGAATGGAATATGTGACTTTGATATTTTAGTTTGAAGACTTAACAGAATGTGCTCTAATCTGCAACTTTGCACACTAAACAGAATGTGCTCTAATCTGCAACTTTGCACACTAAACAGAATGTGCTCTAATCTGCAACTTTGCACACTAAACAGAATGTGCTCTAATCTGCAACTTTGCACACTAAACAGAATATATGAAATTTTTTTTTTTTGTTTTTTTCCCCCCACACAAAATAAACTGCTGCCCCCACACACAGTAGTCCTAAAAAGGACTTTTGGTTCTTTTTTTTTCACAAATTTGCTTTTTTTCTCCCTACACTGACTTTCCCTTCCTATCCTCATCTCTCCCTGGCTAAGACTGAGCCGAACTCGCTGGTCAGGTGCTATACAGCACCCGACCACGGGTTCTGGCCAGCCAATCAGTGTAATGCCAGCAGCAAACATGGCTGCTGGCATTACACTGATGTCAGAGCCTCCCTGCACGTTTATTGGCTGCGCAGCAGCCGCAAAACGTGCGGGGAGGAGACCCGAACATGGCGGGCGAGCACATGCGGTACTCGTACGAGTACCGCCATGTGCCGAGCAGAGCGATGCTCGAGCCGATCCGAGCATCGGCCGAGCATGCTCGCTCAACACTACCAGTCACCATTTTAGTAGCCCTTCTTTGAATTTTCTCTAGAGTATCAATATCCTTCTGGAGATGGGGTCTCCAGTACTGTACACAATATTCTAGGTGAGGTCTAACTAGAGATCTGTACAGTGGCATGTCTACTTCCCTTTTTCTGCTACTAATGCCCCTATCTATGCAACCCAGTGCCCTGCTTGCATTCCCCATCGCTTTATTACATTGCCTGCTTACCTTTAAGTCATTAGAAATAATTACTCCCAAATCCCTTTCCTCTGTTGTCTCTGACAGCACAGTACCCTTAATGGTATATTTTTCCTTTGGATTTTTATGTCCCAAGTGCATTATTTTACATTTATCAATGTTAAAGTGCATCTGCCACACTCTTGACCATTCTTCTAATTTACCTAAATCATTCGCCATTTGGCTTTTTCCCCCTGGAATGTCTACCCTATTGCAGATCTTTGCATCATCTGCAAAAAGGCATACCTTTCCTTGAAGACCTTTTACAATATCACTAATAAAAATATTAAAAAGAATGGGCCCCAGTACAGATCCCTGAGGTACTTCACTAGTAACACTCCTTTCATCCGAATATTCTCCATTGACTACCACCTTCTGTCTCCTGTCAGTCAGCCATTGCCTTATCCATTTCACTATTTTTACATCTAGACCCAAACACTGCAATTTATTTATGAGTCTTCTATGAGGGACAGTGTCAAATGCTTTACTGAAATCTAGATAAGCTATATCTACTGCTTCCCCTTGATCTATTATTTTAGTTACCCAGTCAAAAAAATCTATGAGGTTAGTTTGACAAGATCTCCCTGCTGTAAACCCATGCTGTTTGGTATCTTGCAAGCTATTCATATTCAGATATTCAACAATTCTTTCCTTTAACCTAGTCTCCATTAATTTTCCCACTACTGATGTAAGACTTACTGGTCTGTAGTTACCAGACTCTTCCCTGCTACCTTTTTTGTGAAGCGGTACTACATTTGCTACCTTCCAATCTTCTGAACTATTCCTGTTGCTAGTGACTGATTGAATAATTTTGTTAAAGGTTTTGCCAGAACACACTTAAGTTCTTTTAATAACTTTGGGTGTATCCCATCTGGACCCATTGATTTATCTGTTTTTACCTTAGAAAGTTGAATTAGAACTTCTTCTTCTGTAAACATGCATGTTTCCCGTGTCTTGCCATTTCTTTTTTCTAACAGAGGTCCCTTCCCTTCATCTTCCTGTGTAAAAACTGAACAGAAATATTCATTGAGACAGTCAGCTAGCCCTTTATTCTCATTCACATCGTTTCCATCTTTTGTTTTTAGTCTAACTATTCCTTGTTTCGTTTTCCTCCTTTCACTTATATATCTAAAAAATGTTTTATCCCCCTTTTTTATTGACTGGGCAATTTTTTCCTCTAATAATACATTTGGCCTCCTTCAACCTAGTTTTGTATAGATACCTATCTTCTTCCTTCTGCGTCTGCTTATTTTTCTTAAATGCTTCTTTTTTCTCTTTTACTATATTTGCCACAAACTTGGATAACACATATATGTTTCATTATATTCTGCATGTGGCATGGTTCTGTCCAATTCAATATATTATCAGTGTCATGGGGGACTTTCCTGCTTATTTATTTCTGTTTGATGTTTCTAGGTTGCCAGAATATGAGGACTGGAGGTTTGGGCAAGAATTCTTTTAATGCTGCATTATCAGTTATTATGGTTTACAGATCTTTGATTATTTTTCTCTTTCCTTCTAGCACTGAGTTGCATGTGACTACCAGTGGTATGCTTGTGTTTGTTTTTTCACCTTAAATTGCAGCAGGTGTTCTTATGCTTTTCTATGGACAGAACTGATTGTTCTTTTAAATGTTATCGCTTGTAAGCCTTTTCATTAAATGAATTAGCCAGGGATTTAAGGTGTGTGTGTGAATTTTGTCCCTCTCCACTGATACTGTAGTGTCCATTTTTAATTTGATCAATGGATGGAATGAATTTAATGAGCACTGAAATTCTTTAAGGCTCTGCTCCTTCTGCCCATATATACAAAGATATTGTCACAAGGCCAAATGAAGATGTCAGAATCTCTATGAAGAGCCTGAACTCTGTTATGATGTTTGGAACAGCTACTAGGATGTGAATGCTTGCAAGTTGATGGAAGATCACTGAAGAGAGCTTAAGTCGGAACCCTCAAGGTGCCTGTAGCAGGGTCCGCAACTCTCAGTGAAGTCAATGACCTAAAGATCAATGACATCTGGTAGTCACAGGAGCTCTCTCGGTAGGAGATACCATCGAGGACAACTAGAGGTTGGATAGTCGGAAAGCAATAACACCAGAAAGTCGAGAATAGCAGCAGTCTCCGACAAGGAGTTGCAGAGGCTGGTATCAACACACTCAGCAACGATGGTGTAGGCCTAACCATAGATCGACCTGCCGGTGTACCTGTCTGGGATCTATCCCTTGCGCCATCGGTGGGTAGCTGGCGCTGCATAAGATCCACCTACCTCACTGGGATCAGACCTCACTAGCCAAATGATGATAGGAGACCTAGTCGAAGATCAACCAGTTGAGTACCGTAGAGAGAAGACTGAAGCAGATGCCGAGAACGAAGGCTAAGGTCAACCAGGCGGGCAGTAGAGAAAGTCATAGTCGAGGTATCCAAGCCAGGTTGAATCAGGTATGCAATCGGTACAGGGATCAAAGGCAGAAGTCAGGAATTAAGCCGGGGTCAGAATCAGGATCAAAGGCTGGAACAAAAGCCAAAACACGCAAATCACATTGGAGCTTGTAGATCGGAAGCAAGAAGCCCAAACCAGGAAGGCTTTAACGGACTAAGCTCCTATCACACAGAAGATGGGTGGAGAATAATCAGATGGAGTGACAGATATCATCTATGCAGCAACATTATATATAGGGATTATGTTGGACTGTTGCTGAAAATCTCTCTTCAGTGTCTGCCATAAACAGATTGGGGTGTCATTCTTGTTTCCTTAGGAGTGAAAATGAATTTAAGTCATATTATCCCAGCAATAAACATATTTTGGGCCCTTTGGGTGCCGGGGGTGTGTGCAGTGTAATGAAAACGATGGCTAACAAAGTCTAACCCATACATTCCCTAGATTTTGCTATCGTTGGCTGCAGTCACAAACTCCCTACACACTAATTTACTGAGCAGCCAAAGGGAATTCAGTCTAGTACCACTTAGCCAGCTACAAAGGGTTGCCTCTGCTGGAGCCTATTGAATGATTTACACAAGACAATGTTGATATGGAATTTACTTCCAATGGAATTTAAATGTAAAAACACTTTGCATGCATGTATAACCTGTCATGTATTTTGTACTCAACATTTATTAATATGTCTGAAGAAGAGACCTAAGTTGTCTTGAAAGCTTGAATCCTAGAGCTAATAAGTTAGCCAATAAAGGTATCACTTTTACTCTACCAATCTTACACTTGTTTCCATACCATTTCCCATACATTACATAGAAAAATTTATTTTGACAACAGAAAAGAAGCAATGGGCCCATCAGGTCCACCCATTTCCTAATGGAAAAAATAAAATACATAGTCTCGCATACTCTTCAAAATATGCAATTTTGAATTCTTTAACAGTATTTGTCTTTACAGCATTTGCTGGAAAGCTGTTCTATGAGTCTATCACCTTTTCTGTAAAGTAGTACTTACACACATTAATATTTTAGATTATGGACACTTTTTCTGGTATTTTGTCAGTAGAATACCATTAAACCCATGTTCCACCCTTGGATTTCTGTGTCCTAAATCTATTATCTTGCACTTTTCAACAATAAACATTATCCCGTATACTCTTGTCAATAACAGATATTCTAAATCCTTGTTCATTTGGATAATCCTTCTTGGAGAATCAACCCTGTTGTAGATTTTTTATCATCTGCAAAAAGTCGCACCTTACCAAGAATACACCAGTAATCTCACTAATGAAGATACTAAATACTTCAGGCCTTAGCTCTGATCCCGGTGGTACTCCTCTAGTAACAAATCCTTCCTCTGAATAAATAAAATTGATATGCTGTTTCCTGTTCTTCATTCAACTATTTATCCAGTCCCAAAATGTGCACCTTATGAATCAGCTTTCTATGTCATACAGTATCAAAAGCTGTGATAAAATGTATATATGCAACATCTGCATCCACCTTTGTGTATAATTTGAGTAACATAATCGAAAACTTCAACCAAATTTGGTTGGCGAGATCTTCCTGTCATAAATCCAAGACTTCAGATATGAAACAATTCTTCCTTTCTTGCAATTGTTTCTTTCAATAGCATTTCCATTAATTTCCAAACTACTGACGTCAGACTCATGAGCCTATAATTCCTATAGTCCTCCCTACTGCCCCTCTTGTGTAGTATCATTACACTGGCAATTTTCTAGTCATCTGGGACTACTCCTGTCAACATAGACTTGTTAAAAAGCTCAGCTAGAGATGCTGCAAGCACAGACCTAAGTTCTATTAATACTCATGGATGAATGTTATCTGGACTAACTGATTTATTCACTTTAAATTGTGGTAACACCTCATCCTCTAAACCAAAATAATGCTTACCATTGATAGTTTTCTTAAAGGGGGTCCCCTTCTTTGCAGCTTAGGTAAACACTGTGCAGAAATTATTTGTACAGTCATATCTTTCCTTACCTCCCTCCAGCTATGTGCTGTTTTCTTACTTTAATATTATTTTGACTCCTTTCTTTTTCTCTTTACACTAATATATCTAAAGAATGTTTTGTCACTTTTCTTTTACAAACTTTCAGAACATCTTATTTTGTGCCTAGTTTCTCTCTGTTTCACTTTTTAAACTTTTCTGCCTTCCACTGATTTTGCATGCCTGTATTTGTTTTATACACATTTTTTATCCTTTACAGCAGTGTTTCTCAACCGGGCGCCGCAGCACTTTAGTGTGCCGCGGACAACCTCTAGGGGTGCCGCGGACTTTATAGCATTAATTATAATTAATTTTGTTGGTGTCAATGATTTTGTATCCACGGTGCGTCCATCAAGGCACTGTGTAGCGTAGGAACGTGCAAGGGAGACAGCCCATTGCTGGAGGTGCATCCTGATTGGGCTGTTGGGTGGAGGCTGAACCAGTGGTGTGCCAAGGGGTGGCACTCATTAGGGGGGTGCCACTCAGACTGAGTGTGGAGCTGGCTTCCTGATTTTGCCCTTTAATTTCCAAAGCAGCCGTACTGACGGCATTAGATGTGCTGCACATCTAATGCTGTCAGTACCGGCTGCTTTGGAAGTTAAAAGGGCAATGCCAATCAATCTGTGCTCTCTGCTGTGCCCAGTAATGGTAGTGTCTGTGTCTCATTGCACCCCCGCACCCCTCAGCTTCTCTACATCTGAATGCGCATGCGTATGCACCACGCACACCAAATGATATGAGGCAGCAACATAAAAACAAAAATAGGTGACAAAGAGCACAGCATGACAGACAGGACAGCAGTGGTCCGTGAAACTTTGTTGGCTGCAGCTGTGGGGGACATCGACAGTGTGGAGGTGGACCGTGGACAACAACTGAGCAGGTGGGCAATGGAAACATGGAGGTGGGTGCGGGCTAATGCTGAGGTGGACTGTGGGGTCCAATATGGAGGTGGACTGTGACAAATATGGACAATGGGGGCCAAATGGCCAATGTGGTTTGTGGGGGGCCAATGTGGATTGTGGGCAATGGGGGGCCAATGTGGAGGTGGTCAGTGTGTGGAGGAAGGCAGTGTGGAGGAGGCAGACAATATCATGTGGGCAGTGTGTGATGGAGGTGGGCAGTGTGAAAAATGTGTGCAGTGTGAAAGAGGTGGACAGTGTGAGGTGGGCAGTGTGGAAGAGGTGGACAATGTGAGGTGGACAGTGTGTGGTGGAGGTGGACAATGTGAGGTGGGCAGTGTGTGGTGGAGGCGGACAATGTCATGTGGTCAGTGTGTGGAGGAGGTGTGCAGTGTGTGGTGGAGATGGACAATGTCATGTGGACAGCGTGTGGTGTAGTTGCCCTTTGTGCCCCCCTCACTCAAATGGCCAATTAACAATATTAACTGTGCCCCACAGATGAGCCCATCCAGTGCACAAATTTATTCTCCCACCCTACCATTTTCTGGAGGGCCAGAAGGGTACATTTGGACACCACAGTGACTCATCTGATGCCCCTGTGTATACCTCTGGGGAATTTGTTACACATGGAGTCACTGGGTTACCAATGTGTCACTCATGGACATCAGTGGGGCACAGTCCGTCCCATATAGTACCCTTCATCATGAACCAGATTGGCTAATGAAGTGTAGCAAAGAAAAAAAAATCAATAAAAAAGGAACCATAAAAAAATCTAATCTAGGGCAAACCAACTGCTCCAGTGGGGGAAAATACAAATTTCAGTTTATTTAAACTGGGCTTTTAACTCCATGAATGCTAAGATGCCTTGGAGACCTGTTTAGTATTCCGTGTTAAAAAGCCCAATTTAAATCAATAGGATTTTTTTGTTTTATTTATCCCCAATGTATAACTAATTTTTGCTATGCTCAATTATGTTAATCTGAATTTGGGAGGTAAAAGTAACTACTCTTATATATATCTTCTTCATTACACACTGTTATACGACTTTTGAGAAGTTAGGGGTGCCCCGGGAATTCCGGACAGTGTGTAGGGGTGCCTTGAATGTAAAAAGGTTGAGAACCACTGCTTTAGAGAACCAGATTGGTTTTCGTTTTCTTTTTTCTTTTTTTATATGAAGTCTTTTTGTTGATGATGAAGTAGCTGTCTGTAAGAATTAACATCATAAAATGGTGAATGGGCTGTGACTCTTCTTTGCCTCTAATGTAACCTGCATTGTAGTTCTTGTTGTACTTTTTCTCTGAAATGACAGCAGGAGACATCCATTTCTATGCTGGACTCCTCAATGTGGCAACTCACTGACATTTTCTCACAGTTCAGTCACTGTGTTCTGATGCACTCTGCATTGTGGATAATATCACAGTAGCTGGAGGAGTAAAACAATCTAATGTTGCATTTTAGAATTTCACCCTGTGATGCAGAATGAGATATAGCAGTGATTTGCTACAGTAGAGGGGAAACAAAAACATGGGTGGCTGCTGTTCCTACAGGGGGAGAGTAGGTTGGTTATCATTGCTGACTGTGAAGAGAGAGCTCAAGTGATCTTGAAGTTGCCCGCTGTTCAACTGTTCTAATTTTGCAGCTTCACCCTTGTCTTTTTATTGCTCACATGACTGTGTTCAGAAGCATAATTACACTATAAGAGCTGGTCACTAAGTAAGAAATGGAACTGCGTACTAGAGAAGTTTACAAGTGAACTGCAGCCCCAGCTCTCCTTCCCTTTATAGCATTCTTTATATTCATGAATCTTCTGAGTAAGTCAAGTCAATCAAGACTTAGATGAAAAAGAGAAGACTGGACCTGAGTGTACTTTATAAAACGGATAAGAATTTTTTACCTTTTCCAGCACAGGAGGAAGGGAAATTCAGCTGGATTCTTTCTTCATGTAATAGAGTGAAACTCAGACACAGGCTTGACCACAGACATACAAAGTAAAGATGTTTTATCTACATACAAGACAAAATGGCAAGTCAAGAAACATTTTTTTTGTATAAATAACCATCTCTGGGCACATCTCCCTTGTCTGTTTTCATAGAGCAGTATATACAGAGAATTTGTGTTGTAGAAGCTATAAAATATGTATATGGAGGTGTGTTATATATATGATTATATTTCTGGGTCAGTGTCTGTGGGTGCACATTTTTCTATTCGTGAAATATGCAGTGTATGGATCATGAAGGTGAAGAGAAGGTTGTGATGTGATATGTGAGTCATCACACCGCTTGTGGAGTCTACACTAAAGAAAGATTTAGGAGCACTGATAAACAATAGACTTCACAGCGTACTCAGTGACTCTCAGCCTCTACAAGTGGCAATAGGGTACTATACTATAAATGTGGTATAGATGCACGGGATGTTAGTTTAATTCAGTCTCTAAGTAAATCCTTGGTACGGCCTGATCTTGAATATGGAGTACAACTTTGGGCATCAGGTCTTAAAAAATAGATTATTGACCTGGACAAAGCTCAGAGACGTGCAACAAAACTGAAAAGGGGATTGGAGGATCTGAGTTATTAAGAGAGAATGGCCAAACTGGGTTTGTTTACATTGGAGAAGAGATGTCTAAGGGATGATTCAAAGGTCAATACAGAAAACAACCTGAGAAACTTCACTACAAGAGCAGAGCAAAAAAACAAAATGTCATCCTTAAGACTAGAGAAAAGGTGTTTCAACTAAAACACAGGCAGGATTTTTTTTACCTTAAATGAAATAAACCTGTGGAGTTTTTTATCTTGAAGCTGTGTTTGAAGATTGTGTAGCTGCTTTCAAAAAAAGTAAAGGATACCTTTCTATCTCAGAACAATATTAAGAATTATGACGGTTTCAAAGCAGAGAGGATGTTGATCCAGGGAAATACCCATCAGCCATTTGGAGTTAACGAGGAATTATTTTACCAACTTGGGGCTTAATTGGGAATGGCTTAAATAGGTTTCTTTTTGCCTTCCACTGGATTTGCAAGGATGATTTGGCATGGGCTGAACTTGATGGATGCATGTCTTTTGTCTGCCTCATCAACTATGTCACTATTTGCTCGATGCAGGAAATGTTCGCAATCACTATTTCCCGTGTGAAAACCACTAGGGAATAGGTTTGTGCATGATTTTGTTGAATTGCACATGAAAATTCAAGATTAGCGAACGGCTTTGTATATTTATTTTTTTTGTGGGTGTGGCTAAGATTAAGAAATCTGTGTGAGTAGAATAGCAAATGCTCCTAATGCAAGAACTGCTATTGCGAATGAATTTATACGTCTGTGTACTGTTGTCATAAAATGGAATTTTTCATGTACAATTCAAGAAGCGTTCGGTATTTAGCTTCCTGGATTAGAATATGCGCAAAATCTACCTGCACACAAAAATGCCTTTATCTGATGCGAATGTTTCTTGCATCGCGCCATATGTTACTATATAATCAGTAAATCTCATTTGCCCATTTCACTCTCCTTCCTTTTTTCAGTCCCTCCCTCCAATCTTCATCTTCCTTCCCCTCCATCCTTCCATCGTCCTCCATCCTTCTATCTTCCCTCCCTGTATCTTTTTTCTTTCTTCCTCCATCTTCTTTCTCTCCTTTTTCATCCGTCCATCTTTTGTCCTCCCTCTCTCTTTTTCATTCCTTACCTGCATCTTCTACCTCCCTCGTTCTTCTCCTGCATTTTCTCCCTCCATTCCTCCATATTTCTCCTTCGCTCACTTTTGTCCTCCTTCCCTCCATTTCTCTTTTTCCCTTCTACCCTTTTCATCCACTCTCTTCTAAAATAAAAGTTACTGTTCTATTTTTATTTATTTTCTGTTTTTGTTTCTATATAAATGTATACCTTTGTACCGTAAATGCTCTACAGTACATGAAAAGAAGAGCAATCTCAGTTTATCCCTACTGATAAAACACTTTTTAAATTAAAGTAAAGGAGATAAATAAATAACTAAATAAATACATACATGAATAAATTAAAATTTCAAAAATTATGTGTGTGTGTTTTTGCCCTACATAGATTTCTAATGGCAGCCATGCTCTTTCATGAACTTAGGCTATCTCTCTGTAAGCCCACAAGTTGTGGTGCCCCATGCTCCTGTCTGATGAATGCCAGAGGGGTATCCAGCACATTGCTTTGCAATACTTTGGATACCATCCTGGCACTCAGGAGGTTAAAATGCATAGTGCTTGACCTATTATCGATTAAACATAGTAACATTTTATTTTTCAAGCACAAGCTGTTTTTCTTTGTGTTTTTTCATTGAAGTTCTCATTTAATTGAATAATTGATTGATACTTTTGACCAGTTATCATTCTTTGCATGTGATCATTCAACAGAGATTGACGAAACCTAGGAAGACCTTGTGCATTTTTTTACTTTAAACTAAAGCAGATAGTATACCATAAGATCAATCTTTGTGTGAAATTTACTGGAAATTCATTCAGTAGCTTTTGATGTCAAAAAAATTAACATGGGAAACTATTCACTTTAACTTTATTAACTTCATATTCTTTGTTCTTGAAATACTTTACATATTTGTATGAAATTTACAAAGTTTGTAGGTATGATAATGCACCCTGGTGTGCAAAGTGTATAGATGTTTCTGTTCAAAACATTAAAATATTTAATGTAAATTATGCATCAACGTTTAACTACAGAAGTACAACTGCATTGCAATAATACTGCATCTGTAAGATAAAACAGCTGAAGAAAAAACACTACACAAAACATATTTGTCACAGATACAATAACGATATTTGAACCAGTACTTTTGTTAACACAAACTTTATTAAGATACACACGTACAGGCAACGGTACTGCAAGGACACCATACAATGAGGATCACTCATAACAACTGTTCTTCTGCCGTAACAATGAACTGAGCCCAAAGGACAATCTGGAGAGAATCTGCTCAGGTCCGCACCTGAGCTCCACTACAGGTCCGCACCTGTACTGACAAGCTACCAAGCAAGTCGTAGTGCCACAGGTCCGCACCTGTACAGACTATTAGACTAAGGTAGGTGTCGCACCACAGGTTCACACCTGTACAGACAAAGAGATGAAGGTAGGTATCTGAAGCGAATCTGCTCAGGACCGCACCTGAGCCCCTACTACAGGTCTGCACCTGTACAGACAAAGTAACTAAGGTAGGTAAAGCACCACAGGTCCGCACCTGTACTGACAGTAAACCCAGAAACAGTAAAGTCCATTAGAGCCACCAAGATACCCAACAGGTTATCCACTGGAGCGTTGGTATGCTGGTTGCGCAGAGGACAACCCCAGGTAAACCAAGGTAGATAGTAAGATAACTGGAAATAGGATTGGCGAAATGCAATACAGAGCTGCAGGTCACACCCAGAAGGTATCTAGGACTAACCAGAGTCATACACAGAGAGGGTAGTCGGAAAGAGCCAAAAGTCAGCGCCAGAATGGATAGTCAGCCTGGCCAAGGGTCATACACACACAGGGTAGTCTACCAGAGCCGCAGATTATGCACCAGAATGGTTCTCAGACAAGCCAGGGTCATACACAGAGCGGGTAGTCAGAACAAGCCAAATGGTCATAACCAGAACAGATAGTCAGCACTACTACAACTCACCAACCTCACTGGACACCACGAAAGGGCAACTGAGAGTGGTGTCCAGTGGGTTATAAAGGCCACAACCCAGGAAGAGGAGGAGTCCCAAAAGGTGTGCATGTCCCTTTAAATGAGGACGTGCGTCCCGCTTGGACGTGCGCCAAAGCACACCATGGGACTGCCGGAAGGAGCTGTGGCTAGGCTGCTGGGTAGCAGAACGGCCCGGCAGCTGCCACCCAAGAACTGCCTGCTGCCCGAGATGCTGTGCTGAGCTGACGGGTAAGGTAGCAGTCGGCTCGGCAGCCACCGCTACTATAACAATATTGTGAAGCATGACTTTTAAGCACTATATTTATGTTAAAAAGGGGATATCATTTTGCCAGTCAGGTTATATCTGGGGACTACCTTTATGTGAGAATCACAGAGTAATATTTTGTTTAATTACTGTGCATATTCTATTAAAATTCTCGCTAACACAACAATTTTCTTCTCTAAGATGGAAATTCAAAGGTCCCAACTGAATTAAAATACATGCAGTGACGGGAACTTTATCTCTTTGCAAATACAGCATAACATAATTGTTTTATTGCCTAGCCCTTGAATTTCTCAATCATGAGTTAACTTTTTTACATCTGCCCACGGGATTCTCAGTTTGACTAAAACCTTATGTATGCTGATTTCCAGTTGACAAGTCTTGTCTGATCTTTGTCTAGTAGTAGACATAATAAGGTCTGGATGGGCCAGTGTATGTCTTAGGCACACACTTATCTCCCAGACTGTGGTTAAAAATACTGAGCCCATTTAAGAAATTTGCTTCACACATGGAGCCATGCCCGTCTGCTACAAACTGAAGAATGTCATTTTTTTTAAATCCCACCACATAAATAAAATAAGGGTGAATCTGTAAATGGATTATAAAGAGTAAATAAATGGGTCACAAGTAATGACTTGGAGCTATTTTGGGTTTTTTTTTAAACAATATTATGCCATAGAATTTAATGAGCCATTACCTAAAACAGGAACAGGATGTGCTTTATGTTCCTTGAATTAAATCCTTAATCACAGAGCTAATTATATGCACAATGTAATCCCTTGGATCCTAGATATGTCTCCAACACATTGTTTCACAATGCTCTGGAGACATCTCTAAAATGTAAAGAAATACATTCAGTTGTTGAGTTCAATGCACTGCTAAGCATATGCAATAATACATTAAAACATGCATACATATAAATGTCAAGCTTCCATATCCTAGCTGAGTGGCTGACATGTTCTTGTGGAAACCTTTTAGTTTCTATGTCAAAAGCACTAATGAAGAGTCACTTCAAGTGAACCTTTTGTCTTTTAATTACCTATAAAAAGTTAATTATACATTGTATTGTTGTTGTTTTTTTTAATGGAGAGAAATATTGTTCCAGTATTTCACATTCTAAACAAACATGCCCCTGCCTTTTCTCAGTAATCCCATGGGTGGGTGGGCATGGCTGATGGCCAGTCATTTATAAAATAAAAATATAAATAAGTTTCACAACCTCAATTGTTGTCTTTGTGAATGGCATACATTGCTGTCCCATAGGCCACCAAGCAGATCAAACACTGCTGCATATTTATGAATGCAGGAAAGATGATGCATATTGACATGGTTCATTAACATGAGGTGTGTTACTTAAAGGGATAGTAATATTTCACAAAAACTGAAGCTCTAATTAATTTTCATAGTATTTGGGCCATGGAGAGTATTATTTCAATACTGTCAGAGTTGAAGTTCAAGAGTATTTGAATGATAAAGTTTCCCCCTCCCACCCCTTTTACTTAGTGTAAGCCACCTCCCTTCAGATGTGGAAACTGGTCTCTTGACCGGACAGCTCACAGCAAGGGACAATCTTCTTACTGTGAGAATAATGAATATCCTGCCCCCTTGACAGGTTTTTCCCTTATGCTAACTGAAGATTGTCCCTCTCTGCATTCCATCTAGACACCACCTTTCTATTCTGAGGTGACCAGTGTTACATCTGTAAAAGGAGTGGGAGGGGGATACTTTATCATTCAATTCCTCTTGAACTACAACTCTGACAGTATTGAAATAACACTCTCCATGGCCCAAATACTATGAAGATTAATTGAAGCTGCTTTTATTGTGAAACATAACTATCCCTTTAAGTGATAGGGCTCAGACAGCAATGCTAGGCACTGCATGCATCAAAACTATGCTGATATTGCCCACTGTCCTGTTTTCTTTGAAGTTTTAAAAATTAAACTTTGCAGGTACTCTATGCTTAGTCTAACATATCAGACTCCTCGAACACTCTGCTGGTGGAGCACTGAATATAGTGTATATATATATAAAATATAGTGTGAGTCTGTTTATTATTTTTAACATGAACCTTTGTTTTGAAAGACTACACTGCATGCTACACCAGCAGAGTGTGCTACAAGTCTGTTATTTGTCTGTGGTAGAAAATAAGCAGAAAGATAATAAACAATAAGGTTTTTAAACGTTAAAAAAGTACAATGTTAGAGAAAAAAAGGATAACATAATGTATAGTTAATGTTTTCTTGTTAATTAATAGGAACTTTTTATAAGCAAATGCCCTTTTTAAAGTATTCATACTGAGGTTCTACATGACCTTCAGCATCTTTTAACCTATCAGTCAGATGACATTGTTTTTGAATTGATTATCCGTAGACACAGATCCCTTTAAGACAGACATAAGCATTCTCTAAAAATTGTATGATATATGTTGAAAACAAAGTACTGCGGCTTTCATTATTCATTGTAACCGCATTGTGATCCAGGGGAAACATTTCAGGTTACTACAAAAACACACACAAAGGCTGCAGCAAATCTGACTAACACATGCCATCATCTGTTAACTCTTATTTAAGTGATAATATTATTTGCAGAAAAAAAATGAGTAGCAATGGTACCTAAATTCACACCATAAATATCAAATATGTGCATGTGAGATTGGGAATGTTCTGCCATTTGTAATAATAATACATTTAGACAGAACATTGCCTTTTATAGGTGCTACATACATGATCTAATTTTTATTTGGGAGGGTGCAATGAAGTCAGAGGTATTAACAAATACTTAAATGACAACTGTGTGGGTTTAAAAGTTACTAGTAATTTTCAGAATGATAGTATAGAGTGTTTGAATGTAGAATTGTCATTCAGTGTGGCAGTCAATTTTCTCAAGAAGGTGAATAGCAATGGTTACCCACATGAAAAAACTGGACATGCTGCCAGATGGATTTAGATTATCCCTGTGATAAGAGTTAATGTACTAAAGATCTCTCCTATAGCATATAAGCTGAAAAATAGTATTGATTCATTTGCATACTTTCATTTTATATATTTTCTGTGTTTATTCAGTTTTCTGTGACTTTTTGGTATAAATAGTCTTCAAGGCCATTTATAAGTAGCAGCAAAGAGAGATTAAATCTCCATAGCCTGCCTTTCTTCATCTAAATATTGTGTGCATCTGAATCCAGGTGGCTCGTTATCTAATATATTTGCATATGAGCAGGACACTTAGGACTCAATCCAAATGTTAGAGATAAAAAAGACGGTAGGGCAAAATGGATACCGACCAACAAAAGAAAATGTTTAAGTCGGTATTCAAATGCCCTACCAGCTAAAAGCACAAAGGACGTTAGGCCAGAAAAATGGTTTTGTGGCCAAACATCCATTTTGTGCGTTAAGTTCCCAAAACGCCACTAAATAGCAGCAGTATTGGGAACTTAACAGTAAAAAAGCTAACGATCGGTGCCTGACATACTGCCAAGCACCAATCGTTGTTCTTGCTGTTAATAAAAATAAAGTATTAATACAAAGCATAAACTATTACATTGTTTAACCCACTGAGTGGCAGAGGGGTACGCAACACATTGCAAAGCAACGCGTTCTGGACCTCTCTGGGCTCAAAGGGTTTAGCAATGTATCTGTGCCCAGGACCTATATAAATATGCCGCCTGTAATATTTCAAAAAATATAATCATAATACATTTGACTTAGGTTTATTAACTGTCTCCACTGCTGTGTGCAAATGCAGAGGCGGTGGCAGCGGAGACAGTGCCATGTGCCACAGGTTCCCCCCTTCTCACTCTCAGGCCGATGCCGTTCTGCAATGAGGGAATTTGAACAGAGACTGCCTTTATATATGGACAGTCACTGATCCAATTCCCTCACAGCCCCCAATCAGATTTGAGCGAAAGTGCTTTAAACTGATTGGCTGGGATGTGCGTAAGCATTATCTCAGCCAATGGCTGTGAGGGAATTGGATCAGAGAGGGAGAAGAGGGGAACCTGTGGCACACGGCATTGTCTCCGCTTCCATGGCTTCTGCAGCTGCACACAGCATAGGAGACAGTTAATAAAGCTAAGTCAAGTGTATTATGATTATATTTTTTGACATTTTATATTGGCCCAAGTTTTAATACTAGAATGGCTTATTTCCACGACAAATAATGGTAGCATATTTATATGATCCTGTGCACTGATACATTGCTTAACCCTTTGAGCCCACAGAGGTCCACAAAGCAATGCCTTGCGTACCCCTCTGCCACTGAAGGGGGTTAAATGATGTTATAGTTTATGCCTTGTATTAAAACTTTTGATTTTTATTTGCAGCAAGAAGAAAGAAGACTGAAGAGAAGACAGAAGAAACAAGAAAGAAGAGAAGAAAGAAGACTGAAGAGAAGACAGAAGAAACAAGAAAGAAGAGAAGAAAGAAGACTGAAGAGAAGACAGAAGAAACAAGAAAGAAGAGAAGAAAGAAAGAAGAGGACCAGGAAGCTGAGGACTCCGCTGGACATCAGGATTAAAGGTAGGTGTTAGTTTTAATGGGATGTTGTTTTTCAACTTAGTCGGTTAACCCAATGAATGCCGACAAGGTAATTATACCCCACTGGCACTCATAGGGTTAATTCTGCTAACTTGTGACACATTTTTCATACTTTGGATGTATTGATATGGGGCTTAGGGCTCATATCAATACATCCACTGTGGACTTTTTTTTTTACTTTTTTTTTCATTCAAGTTTCTGCGTCGGCAGTTTGAAGGTGCTATAAGGGACTCAAGTCACAAAAAACTGGGTCTTAACCTTTCTGTGATAACTTGAGACCCTTATCGGATCTTCATGGCTAAACGCAGACATTTGAATTCATCTTTCAGTAAATCAGTGCTCTATGCCAGTTAACCTATACATACTTATAAGCATAAACACATAACATAACTGTAATAGGAGTAATCTCCGGCCTCCCTGGTAAAGGCAGCGTGAGAGTCCCCCCTCAGGCCAGTTGACAACACAGAGGTAAGCATTTTCCAGGACCACAAAAGGTCAACCAGGCACAGGTTTCCTACCAAAATCCCATGGGTCATATAGTGTACTGGCAAGGAGTATAATGACTTCCAGTCATGACATTGTTAATTAAAATTACATTACAAATACAAAACAGCAACAATTCCTCAGTGTTAAATAAATGACCTGGAATAACCTAAACAAGCTAATTTACATAATAAGTATTCAAAGTGATCTATACAGAATTCAAAACAAACATCTTGACCTGTAAGAGAAAAAACATGACACACAATGAACAAAGAAAAGAGAGGGAGAGAAGAGAGGGCAAAAATTGTATGGACCCCACCACTGTCATACTCCTACAACCCACCTCTGCAGCCCATTACTGCTTTGCTTTGACTCTCCCTGACCTACAAGCCCCTAATCCCAAAACACTTATGCCTGCCCTCTTCTTTACCTTCTTTGACCAGTATTTGTATCTGCATTTGCTTGTACTTACTGAGTGCTATTTTATGTATGTATTTAGTTTTTACTTCCAGATAATGAACAATAAATTGTATCAGTCTGTAGGAAACTATCCATAGAAAAACATTACCCACCCATGATTCTGATGGGACATATTATAGTAGTAATATATCCCTGTTAAGTTATAGACTATAGCATAGCTCAAATGCAAAAAGCAATACAATAGATATAACTGTTGTATGAAATGGCACATTCTTAAGAAAGTCCTTCTATTGTACAAACTAGGAGTGTTTTATTCCAAGACCCCTTTAATATGCTGTGGATATGTCATTAAATGGATGGTGCCAATCAAAATCTATGTTAAAAATTCACGTTACAAACTTATTCAGAATTATTGTGGTTTCTTTAAAATCACAGATTTTTTTAAACCATTTGAGTGCCAGAGGGGAAATGTGTTGCGTATCCATCTACACTCAAAGGGTTAATAGGAACATTTTAATCGCTCGGATGTTAGTCATCCAATTAGTGTAACTGTGAAAAAAAATAGCTTCGGGTTATTAAAGGTAAAGCAATACTGCTTAAAAATAACACACACAATTCTAATGGCCTTTTTTCTTATCTGCCTCTTGTTTAGAAGGGACCCTATCAAACTATTCCCGTAACCCCAGATCTTGCGATATGCACTGGGCCACGGCAGGGGCACACGCTGATCCCAATCTATGCTCATATCTTTGGACAAGTCTTCATCTTCACTTTGAAAGCATTTAGATTCATCTAGCACATAATTTATAGAACACCACACAATCTTCTTTTTTGTAGATTTAGTTTACTGTCTAGAATGATATTAATGTGATTATTATATACTTGCAATGCTGACCAATAGCGAGGGGTTGAATATGCATTGTATTTAGCCATAGTGATTTACCGGAATGTTATTTTTCCCCTCTTATGTGTTGGACACCTCTGTAGTGCTCAAAGGGTTAATTATTTTTGTTCTTTGGCTGTTTTGCCTTGTCTGTTTAAATTTATATATGCTAATATAATTTTTTTCATTTATTATTGCTTATTGAGTGCTTTTGTGGCATTTCCAACCTCTATATTGGGAGGATTAGACCTTGAATTATGTTGACTTAGATTTTATTCCAAGAGAACACTGCACTGTTTTAGTGAATATCTAGTTTTTTGTATCATATCTTACTTTTGCAATCCATATAAGATGTTTATGATGTCCATGGAGGTAGATATGACAGGTCCTAGCAAGACCACAGGAAATAAACTCTATGGACTACGCATGATAATCTTAACCCTTTAACCCCTTAAGGAAAACCAATTGTGCATGCGGGTCACTTAAGAACCGTTGGACATTTTTTTTTTTGTCTGCATCCGGTGCAGGGCTCCCCGAACTGCATGCAGCCGCACAGGGAGCCCTGAATTCCATGACAATTCTGGCACGTCATGGGTCCTTAACACAAATCTCCCCGGCTTGTCTGACTACTCACATCGGTTCTGACCTGTGGCTCTGGCTGACTAACTTGCTCCGTGTTGACCTTAGCTTGTCTGACTACCCACATCGGTTCTAACCTGTGGCTCTAGCTGACTACTCGCTCCGTGCATTACCCAGCGTGTCTGACCATTCGCATCTGTGTACCCGTGGATCTAGCTTGCCTCCCTGTTGCCTCCGGTTATCTATATCTTGGTTGGAGACTCAAGCTACCTCAATAGCCTGGTTCTATCGGTGCTAGAACTGTAGGTATATTCCCAGTATCCTCCGGTATAGTGTCAGTAGAGCAGTGCTCGGCACAGTGTGCAGCTCCGGGTAGTAGACTGTGGACAGCCGTACAGTGGTCTGGGGTTGCGTGGGCATTATTATCATTACTCTGTGTATTATCAATAAAGGTGGTTTTATTCATTATACTGTTGTCTGTCCTTCTTTGCCTGATTACAGTGACACTCATGCACTCTGCCTGTTTCAGTCTGAAAAAGTGCCAGCACCTGTCATGTCTGCCTCTATGGACATGACATCCAGAATTAATTGAAGATGTTATCTCTAGAACAAAGGCACAAGAGCATTAGCATTAGGCTTTTCTGACCATATTAAGTCAAATGGGTGGGTTATTGTCAGCTGCTGTTACATCTCCTGTAATGCTTTAAAAGAACTTGTAGTGCTAAAAATATGTTATTTACACCTACACTGTGTTTTTTTTCACTACCTCAGAAAGTCCCTTACACGCTTTCAGCATTGCATCTCACTCCAGACTTTAGTCAGCTAAAGCCTTTCTTTTCCCACTTCAAATATACTGCATCTCAACAATGTGCATGGAATGTATTATGTGCCTAGAGATTGTCCTTAACCCTTTGAGTGCCAGAGAGCTAAGCAACGCATTGCAGAGTAATGTTTAATGTCTACACTATTACATATATTACATATTTTCCAGCATAAATAGCATATATATATATATATATATATATATATATATATATATATATATCTCCTATATAATAATTTGCTAGGATGTTTGTCAGAAGCTGCCGTGTGCAGTAGAGACTGCCCATGTTCAGGCAGTATATAACTGAGCATGATTGCATCGCATGAGTGAGACAACACAAAACTGCATCGCGTGGAGCAGTGAAGTAGCAGCCGCTTAACCTCTTGAGTGTCAGAGTGCTATGCGCAATGCGTTGCGTACCCCTCTGGCACTCAAAGGGTTAACATTACCCGTACCTTGGACCGCGTACACGGGCTTTTACACTACAAGATATATATATAAAAGAATAGAAAAGATTAGTGGCACAAACTGTTGGAAAAGAAAGATACTGCTGCATGGTACATGTCCCATAAGAGACTAATGTATAGGTATCCTCAGCCTGGGGAATCCCAAAAACCGAAGGGAGACACACTCATCATTGGATTAAAAAGATGTTGAAGTTTATTTCGTAATTGCCATAAAACGCAATATGGCAATTATGAAATAAACGTCAGCATCTTTTTAATCCAGTGATGATTGTTGTTTCTCTTTGGTTTTTGGGATTCCCCAGGCTATTTAACACTATTTGCTAACAAGGAGCAGAGGATATCAGAATAGCATTATTCCTGCACGTTATAGTGGAGATGTTCCTTGCTTGCTAACGTTAAAGTGTTAATGATGGTGGAGTCTGATGGTATAAAGAGTTCATCGCCAGTCCTGTAACAAGACATGGCGAGCCTCTTACGTCTGCAGGATTTATTTTAAGAGGCAGCAGCTGTAGCCACTCTTGTCCAGAACAAATCTTTTTTATATATATATATATATACTAGTTGAAGAGCCCATTACACGGGCCACAGTGCCACTGCCAGCCGGTCGCGGGGCAGTCATGCACAGTAGAGACTGCCCATGCCGCGGCTGATACAGTGCCATCCGGACGCGGGGCAGTCATGCACAGTAGAGACTGCCAGCACTGCGGCTGATACAGTGCCAGCCAGTTACGGGGCAGTCATGCACAGTAGAGACTGCCCACACCGCGGCTGATACAGTGCCAGTCATTCACGGTGCAGTCATGCTCAGTAGAGACTGCCCATGACGCGGCTGATACAGAGCTGGACGCTCCTTCGGAGCACCCTGCTCTGTATCAGCCGTGTCACGGGCAGTCTCTACTGAGCATTACTGCGTCGTTACAAACTTTCTAGCAAATTATTATATAGGATTCAGTTATAATTTTAATTATTTTCTTTTTCTTTATTTTTTAAATATACCACCTGCCCTTTACTATCATATAGGTAAGACACATAAAATCCACACACAAGTAACTGATAATTGCAGATATCCCCAGTGAACAAGTAGTAGCTGGTACTCAATCTGGCTTCTATCCCAGCTCTATAATTGTAATATGCCAGTGATACCGCAAGATGAACACTATGATGGTCTCATCACTATATTAACTTTTTGTATACAAGAGAGGTATCCAATGTGTTGCTTACCCCACTGGGTAGCAGCGCTATGTTTTCAATTACTTGATACGTGGCGCTGTTTATACACGTCTGATGTTTGAGTCCCCTCATAACATTGCGTTTCAATGTACTTGTGCGTGTCGGAAGGCACACGTGTGATGTAGCGGGTCTGATTATGTTTGGGTTTCCGCGTGATGTTTCACGTGTGAGTGTTGACAGGCACGCTTATGACGCGGCGGTTTTGATTGTGGAGTCGGGTATGTCTTTTCCAGTTTGTGTCATATGGGAGAGCATCACTGGAAGTGTAGTCCATCAGGGAATATGGAGTACCGATTAATGCTCAGGTGAGTCAGTTTTAGAGATGATTAAGATCTAGTTCAGTTCCGGTTCATGGATTGACACAGAGAATAAGAGAGTGAGATTACAATATGTTTCTTTTTTAGCCTCTGAAGAAGTGACTTAGCGTCACAAAACTCACTAGGCCATATTTTTATTTTTATATTGTTATTTCTATTGATGTTGGCTTTTTAATACTCTAGTTATTAGAATTGTAATTCAGGTTATTGATACCTTTTATCTTTTTATTTGTTATATCTTCTGGTACCTCGCCAAATAAATATTTTAAGAAGACCATAATATTAGTGGGAAATCACTGGCCCATCTTGAGCTATCAGCTCTTGTGCCCATTAATATTGAAGGGCTTTGAGAACAAAATTAGGTTTCCTCCGGTGTTGGTGTTGGGAAAGGTGTAACCCTTCATCTGGCCATTGGATTCCACATATTATCAAATCGGGAGCTGATTGGTTCCAGAGATCAACTACAAAGAACACCACATTGGGGTGTGAGCCAGTGATTGCTATAACACTAGGAGGCGAGTTATAGCCTCTGTTAAATGTGAGTCAATTTCTTGGAGTTTGGTGTTGGTAGAGGTCCAGATTTGTATTTAACCTACTACACTTAGAGAGATCCTCTGCGCCGCTTTTTTGTTTTTCTTTTTTCGACAGTTGCTGATATTTATCGTGGGGGTCCCAGCCCACGGAGGAGTGCAGCGTGGATCTATAATTACTTTATCTAAAGGCCTTTGACATTGAACCTACATGTGGTTTGGACTTTAATTGTGGTGTATATTTTACATTGTATATTTGATATTGTTTTTATATTATCCTGTATTATAGTCTATTATATTGGCTATTTGTTAATATTATCCTTTAGGATGGGCGCAGTATATATAAAAGGTTGTCCATCTTTTTGGGTGGTGCTTTTTGTTTTTTCTTTTTTTAGATGTGATCATGGCTGGAGCTGTATAGAGAGCTGCAGGAAGATCCTAACATCACGAACCTCATGTAGGCGATGTCGGGGCTTTGACTCTGACTCCAACGGCAGAGGAATCAATAGAAGCTTAGTGCATGTGGCAAAATGCCATATTAACATATTAACTTACCCACATGAATACAACAGTAACTCATTACCCTGCATTTCCATTTGAAAATGGGCCATTGTGAGTATGTTCAGTGTAAAAACGTAAACCTGTCGAAGGCATGGTGGATTGGTGGCAGATTGAAGGGGGATATGATGGTGAAGATATGTTAGTGCATACTGGCGATGTTCCTTTGACGCAGATCCGACGCAAAATCGCCACCCTGAGCCCTAATCAAACTTTAGTGCATCTTGGCCCCTTGTGTGGGTTTACTCATAAGTGTGTTTATTATTATTATTATCTAAGCACCTTTTGGCAATAAGTTCATGTGCATTTGATCATGTGCCTTTCCGTTCCTAGTGTATATTTTTTTTTTATCAGGCAAAATTAGTATTTTGTTTTCAGGTCTAATTATGATGACATCATTGTTAAAAATGTTGAAACTGAAGTCAAAAAATACTATAGCAAATGAAAAGAATAACGTGAGAGAAAGTGAACGGCAATCCATTTCTTTCTATTGTTACAACATGTAAAACAAAAGAGAGGATGATTTACTGCCATTGATCCAAGTTTTACAAGCTGCTTTTACATAATAGAGCATGTTGTGGCATAGTAACATAGTAAATTAGTAAATTTAGTGTCAGCCATATATAATATCACTGGCTGATGTTCATATGGATAAACCATTCATAAAATCATTTGATTGCTTGTCCCATAGGCTGCCATGTATGTCAGCTCCTCTCAAATTCTCTGCACTCAGTGCATGTCCATGCAAGTTACATCAAACTGCATTCAACTGTCACATGCAGAGATATCTTAACTGCGACCAGCCACATTGGAGACTATTGCAGCGTTACACATGCTGTGCTGTTGCCACCGGTGTGAATATGACCCATCATAAAAAAAAAAAAAAAAAGAATAAATATATGTATGAATCAAGAATTAATAAAACAAGAAAATATTTCTATATTAAAAACTCAAATTTAAGAAATATATGTAGTAATTAAGAACTAATAACACAGTAATATATTTGTACATTAACAATAATTGTGATTTTTTTTTAATGACTGAATTCAGAGCATTTGACAAAATATTACATTGTAAGCTGTTTTTAGTTTGTAACATCCACACATCCTGTATGATACTGCGCTATATCTCAGAACACCCCCACCTTCTGTGGTTATGAGAGTGCAGCCTACACACTTCCTGTGCTCTTTAGTCTGTTTGCCTCACTACATTAGTTCTGCTTTTGTTTATTTACTCATTCTGGCATTACTAAGAAACATTAACCCTTTGAACGACAGAGGGGTACACAACGTATTGCAAAGCAATGTGTTGCGTACCCCACTGGCACTCAAAGGGTTAAAACTCAGACTGGCTGATGTACTAAGATAAAAAATTGGCACATTTCTGGAGCATGTCGACTGTCCCATGGTGAGCAATTAAAACTTCCCTTTTAGTTAACCCTTTGCATTGCGTTGGAAACTCAAAGGGTCAAATGGGGCTTCTAACCCATTGAATGCAAAAGCAGTTGAAGCTACCCCACTGGCATTCAAATGGTTAAAATCCCCATTTCAAGTAATATAAAAGAGTGGAATTTCTATCTATTACATATGGTGCAGTTGGTTTGCTTTAAAATTGCCCTTCTTGTCCTTACTACATAATCTACTCCAGCGGCGTAACTAGAATATGAAATAGGTTGATATAACTTTAACCCTTTGTGTGCCAGTACCCCTCTGGCACACAAAGGGTTAAATATCAAATAGTTACAGCTACCATTTGTAAACATTATTTGTGTTATATCTCTAAATTATAAACCTGAAGTTGCTTTTTAACGCATGTGTAAATTGTCCTATCCAGAGAGCATTTGTTTAACCCCTTAAGGACCATAAGTGCGTCTGGCAGCTAAGAACCATGGGGCATTTTTAGGGGCCTAATGGATTCAGGGGTCCCCGAACAGCATGCAGCCGTGCGAGGACCCCTGAATTCCAGGACGTGCCAGGACCATCATGGCTCCATAACGGAAGTTTTCCCATGACAGTCCTGACACGTCGTGGATCCTTAAGGGGTTAATGTTGTTTGTGCTGTTTGTACTGAGCAATAAATGCTAATGTTAGTTAATTGATTGTTGTCCTTCAGAAAGGCAGTTATCCTATCTTAGCTTATTTACACACACTCCTGGACAGCCAATGGGAGTCTTGGAAAAGGCAGGAATGTCTCCTCCCTCGGAGCATCTGTAAAGCTAGAGTTTAGGCCTCAGCATTTGTGCGTGTATTTGTTTGTTTGTTTTTTTACAGATACTTATATGAAGTACTGGGTTTTTGAGTATCTATTACCTCGGTTCATTTTAGGGAGAGATGCACTAAGGTGTGATAAGATCTACAAACTTTGAGAAATCTTAATGAATTGACTCCATAGAAGAACATAGGAACTGGAGAAGCGATATCACTGGAGAAGACATGTCCACTTCATATTATATATACTACACAATACTTTCACTTTAAAGTGGACTTGTCATCTGCTCAGTTTTTACTGATAACTTTTAGCAAAGATAAAGTGAGGCTTAAAAGTGATAAAGAGATGACTCAGTTGGTTAATGCAACAGCTGTAGAATCTGCTCAGAGAATGAGGTTGCAGTTTCTAGTCCTGGCAAGGTCAACGCAGCCTTTCACCTCTCTGAGTTAGATAAAATAAGTCCAGGACGTACTTGAAAATGAAAGACAATCTCAATGTATTGTTCCTGGTAAGATACTTTCACACACAAAAAAAATCAGTGATATTTTGCATGCAAAAAGACAGAGTATAAAAAAACAAATGAGTACTCATTCCTAGCTTATTTGTTAATGAAAAACAGTGACACATAGTTCACACATCAGAAACCAATAAAACACTAACATATAGTTGAATAGAAACCCACAGGATCCAACACTGCTGATCAATATTTTTTGAACAGATCCCTATCTCAAAGTGTTCATTAACCCTTTAAAGGAACACTAACAACTAAAAATGAACTGGGTTTATATGCTCAAATGCCCTGTACTTCATACCAGTCTATAGGGTTGCCACCTTTTCCTAAAAAAAATACAGGCCATGGCATTCTCTCCATAGACTTAACATTGGACAGAAGCCAATTTTTTACCGGCCTGCTGATAAAATACCGTCTGGGTGGCAACGCTACCAGTCTATGAAAAAACTTTATTTGTCTTACATATGAAGGCGCAGACATCCTGGCCTTTTCCATTGATTGTCGAGGATTATCTGTGAATAAGCCGAGATCCGATAACTGTGATACTGAATAACAGAGCAGCGGCCACTAATCACACTATATATCTAAATACAAACAGCACAAACAATATTAACGCTATGAGTACCGGAGGGGTACTCTCTCTGGCACTCAAATCGAACAGGTCAATTTACATTTCAATAAAAAAGCAAGTTTAGGGTTATGTTTCAGGGTTGTAACATGAATCATTCATTTTTACATATGCTAGTTGTACGTACGTGATATTTTAAATATATCAGCCTACTTCATTTTTGGGTGCTGCACAGTTACACAGCCCTTAACCTCTAGAGTGTCACATCCATACAGTGTACATGCATGGCCAGCTGTTTCTACTGTGCCAAGCCCGTACGTTGTACAGCTGAAATGCCGCCACTGCATAAGCTATTATAACTGGTATGCATCGGCCACATCCAAATAAAAATGAAGACCTTGTGGGGGATGTCCCCTCCTGATGTCCCCCCAGCTATTGATCTCCTAGCTCATTCAGCTGGGGTATCAATAAAGGTGATGTAAGGTAACTCTTCCCTGTTAGTTTGGGTAGAATGGAACAAGAGAGCCATGCTGTTCCCCTGTGTCACCTCTATTGATCTCCCAGCCTAATCAGCTTAGAGATCATTAGCTAGTCCTGATTCCCCCATGAGGTCTGCATTTTATCCATTAAGTGCCAAAGAGTATCCAGTGCACTGGGTACCTCTCTGGCACTGAAAGGATTAAGAATATATAAAAAAAGAAAAAAACAAAAACAAAAAAAAAACAGAATAAATATTAAATTACAAAAGTGTACCAGAAGGGTGTCCAATGCATTGTTTCGTAAATGCTCTGGACACCCCCTTTGGATTCCACACATACACCCCAGTCCTCTGATCCACTACCCCCCCCCCTCCAACACTATCTGACCCCTCCACCTAGCTCCACTAGATATCCCCACATATATTATCACACCCCCAAGCATGGTTTTACTGCTACTGCAAGCCACAGATCCCAATACAAACCATTTGAAACCACCCTACATACACACTGTAACCCCCCCACACACAAACACATCTTGTTTTACTGGTAGTCATGGAAATGCAGATATTATGTCTTCTCCTCCAGTAGTCATGCTCCTGGCATCCACTACTGTATGTCAGTCCATGCCAATGGGGTAGCACTTTTCTCTGTCTTGGTACTTAAAATTCCAGGAAATTGCATAGTGTCTAAATATTTTGTATCTTGGAATGAAGTGTACAAAAACACTAAAGCACATATTTTGGAAAGAGGTGTGAACAGTAGCCATGCTTTTGAGGATGAATGTCTTACCTTTTCTTCATATTTCTAATGTGTATGACCCTTTTATTTTAAAAATAACGTGGCTGTTGTAGGATAGTTCATCTGGCACCCCCCAGTGGTAGGGTTCTCCACCCTTTTCTTTAACAAGAGCTACTTTTAATCAATGAAATATGTACTGAGCTATATATTTTCAAAATAAATGAAATTATAGCCATATGTATTAAACCATCTACAAAGCTGTTCTTACCTACTCTTCATTCCCTCTAACACCTTCTAATAATAAAGCACTGCACAGAAAACAAGTGACATTAGAAACAGCTCAGGGTGCTAAAACTTTGCTACAAGATAGATCATTTTTAGCAGAAGAACTCCATATCCTATATAATAATACGTGAAAACGTGTGTAACGACAAAGTCATGTGCAGGAGACAGCTGTGCGTGCTGCAGTCATGCGCAGTAGAGACGGCCCGTGACGAGGCTGATACAGAGCGAGGTGCTCCTTATGCTCATTGAAGTTTGCCTCTCGCTGAGCTCTATCGGACCGGCTTGGAGAGCAGTGTGGTGCGGGTAAAAGTGGTGGGAGGGGATTCTTTATAATGAAATTACTATTGAACTACAAATCACATATTGACATACCGCTCTACATGCTGTAAAACTATGTAGAGCAAACGGAGCTCCATTTATTTTCATGTATTACTAACTTTTTAAGTGTATTTTCCTGCTTTTCCTAATTATCTGACCTACAAAGAAGAGAAGAAAAAAAAAAAAAAGGGAGGAGGGGAGCCAATCGTATATTATCTCAATATACCAGATAGTAACATGAAAAACATAGATCAACTCACATTTATAATTAGTTGATCAAAAGACGACATGCAGTGTACTTTACTCGTCCCTGCTTAGGTCTCTGGGTCTCCAGTTGATGTGAGGATACTCCAGTCCAACAATCCAGATTAAGAAGATGTCTCAGAACTTCATACAGTAACAAACTCGTAGCCATGTTAATCTAATTTAAAAATATTTATTAAGAACAAATAAGTGCCCAATGGCAAAAAAAGGCTAAAGGTACGCGTTTCACAGTGTACACAGCTGCTTTTTCAACCAATCTGGCCTCTTCTCTTCCCTGTAATTATCTGGCCTGCTTACTTTCCAAGAATCTCAATTTGTTGTTTAGGCATGGTATGCTTGTAGTTATCAGTTATTTAAATTTTACTTCTTAGAAATCTCTGACACTTATTTACATGACTTTTATGTTTAGATTTTCAGCTTAGATAAGCTCATTGATGTCCATGCTGCGCTGCTATGATATAAATAGCTTTGTGTACAAGATAAATAGTGTGGGAATCTCTGTATTACACAAATGGCTCTCAGAATTCAATGTTTACAAGTTTCTGGGATCAGTGATTTCAACAATAGCGCCACGTCTTTTACATTTTGAATACAGAGTTGGAAATAGTTTTATTTCATCTGAAACTGACTGTACAATTTGCTAATATATTTACTTGACTTTACAATTGGATGTTTTACAGAAATCTTGAGGCTGATGAATTTGAGTAATTCTGGATCAAACCGACTGCACTATAAGGGACACATAAAAATTCCCTAATTCTCCTTTCATTTAAATGGGATTTTAACCCTTTGAGTGCTAAAGAGGTGGCCAATGCAGTGGGTTAACTCACTGAATGCTAGAAAAGTCTCCAACACTTTGAAGACCTATCTACTATTCCCAAATTGAGGAGATTTTTTATGGTTTGCTCCAGAATTACTCCAGTTCTTCATAGTACATCAACCCCCTTGTGTACTTTTTCCTAAAATCTGATTATTCAGTAGACTAATTCTTTAACCCCTTGGATGTTTCCAGTGCATTGCTTTACAGTGTTCTGGAGATGTCTCTAGGATTAAAGTGGTTAAATGGACTTATACATTAATTGCAAAGTAAGGGCCATATTTGCATTGAAGGCACTCGTAAGCAAAAGCACCCATAGTGCTCCTAGATCCACCCATGGCCATACTTCCTTTCCTAAGACCCCACCCCTAGCCCAATCCACTGTTGCCTGGTACAGAAAATACTCTTACCCTAAAACATACAAGCATAAAGAATGCTCTTAACCACTTTGTTGCTACAGAGCTCTGCAATGCAGTGGAGACCTTGTTAGCATCAAAGCTGTTATATAATGACTTGTAAAGGGATTTGTAAACTGGCAAACAAGCTGGCCTCCATAAACCAGGAACATTAGGATTGTTATGGTCAGCACAGCTGAGTGTGTGAGTGTGGCCAGCACAGCTGTGGAAACCCTCAGAACTTGGTGCTAGGCATTTGCTTACTTTGCCTAATGGTATATCCGGCACAGTGTACAATGCTTCTTGAGTATGTGTGTGTGAGTGGTCTAAAGGCTGGAAAAATAGTATGTAGCATTTATTTTTAGGAATACAAGAAAATGTTTGCCTAAAAAGCAAAGCATACAGGAATACCTGTAAAAAGTGCAGTTTTTCCAATTTTTTCTGCTTTTTTGCTGCAGTGTTACAAATTATATTAATGTACCGCCCTAGTGGAGTATTTTCCCCATGTAATCCCAAGTATAAATCAGGAAAGAGAGAAAGAAGCTGAACTTTGGATTCTAGTAAGTGTAGGCAAGCTGGCAGAGTGAGGGAGCCGGAGTTACTTGATAGGACTATTGGTGATAGCCACTGCCAGATGTTCTCTGATTGTGGTTGTGAAGGGAGAAATGAGAGATAAAAATAAATAAATAAATAAAATCCACAAACTTTTTTTTTATTTAACTTTTTATTAGTTTTTGAATAATAACAAAAAACCCATTCAAAATGCACAGTCAGCAATCAGAAACAGATATCACAAATAAAACTGCATCAGCATGCACATCCATGGAAGTGAAACAACATCAAAGCACATATTGGTAAGCAGGAACATAACAGGGTATTTTGAGCCTCGGATAGATTAGTGTGTAATCAGCACACTACTCACTAGTGCAACATGTAAACCATGTAACAGTGTAAGAGGAGGGAGAAGAAAGAAAGAAAGGAATTTGTTGTTTTAAAAGGGAGAATGGGAAAGCAAAATTAGCAGCATAGTAACTATAAAAACAAATGGGGTCTCTGAAATCTGTCCTGTGAAGGAGATAATGGCTAGGTCCCATAAACTTTTCCCCTTGTAGTTCCGCATCCTCTAGGGCAAGAATCCAAGGTAGTTTTATGAGTTAAGATTTCCACTGTACAAAAAATGGGGGGTGGTAGACTGAATATGTGGGCAAGAGTAGACAGAATGATGTAAAGATGCTTGAGGGGTGTTACATTTGATGCAAGAGGAGGTATCGGAAAGTCCTAGAATATGGACAAGTTTGGGTATGATATACAGTACATTGTTGAAGAAGTCTATATGATAGCTCATGAAAATAAGAAGCTGGAGACTGTTTTAATCTCCATGTAAAACCAGTCAATATCTTATCAGATGTCAAGGTAGGGATATCTAATAGCCATTTGTCTAGATTAGAGGGTTCGTGAGAAGCACCTGAGGCTAATAAGAGAATTCTATAGATCCGAGATGTTTTGAATTGCAGAGGATTGTTCTGTAATTGAGTATGGAGGATTGGGAACATGGTTTGTATGGTATGGAACATGTGCATTAAGATTCCTCAAGTTGGGGAGATCTTAGTGCATAGGTTCCACAGAATAACATAGGAACTTTTCCTTTAAAGGTGACAAGTGAAAGAGCCATCTGTTCATCTTCATCTTTTTCTAATTTTTTTTTGGATAATTTAGTCAACAACCACTAATATCTCACATTTTTATAAATTAGGCTTTTGGGAGGTTTCCACTTTTTTTTCTGTTAGTGTTTCTGCCACATCTGAACTTCCTCCCAAAATAGATTCATCACTGTCCTGTGTTCCATTTTGAAGTATATGAAATGTTCCCTGATGTTCTGTAAAATAAAGTTAATTTGTAACATATACATAGTTTTACACATAATAAATACAATATTTGATGGTTATTGTTATATACTTT
Organism: Rhinophrynus dorsalis; assembly: GCA_037306005.1. NCBI lineage: Eukaryota > Metazoa > Chordata > Amphibia > Anura > Rhinophrynidae > Rhinophrynus > Rhinophrynus dorsalis. Next base: position 518,134,768 of record CM074719.1, on the reverse strand, counting down.
CTTTATGGATTCCATTGTTTTCTGAAGAAATGACATCTGCTCAAAAAAACTGGTATGCTGGAACATAACATTTATACAGCATAGTGCATACAATAACAGTACACATACACCTATTTCTGTATATACTCACAGAATGGTAAAAATAGATGCTTTAATACGCACAATCCTGTACACTCCTGTACTTACTCAGCGTGCATGGTGCAAATGTACGTATCATATGCCTATTCCTGTACCTACTCACAGTGCAAGGTATAAAAGTACATATACACCAATTACAAAAAATACTCACAGAGCATGGTATAAATGTACATATACACCAATTACAATACGTACTCACAGTGCATGGTATGAATGCAAATATACACCTGTTACAATACATATTCACTCACAGTGCATGGTATAAAAGTATTACAATACTTACTCACAGTGTATGGAGTAAATGTACATAGACGCCCATTACAATACATACTCACAGTATATGGGATAAATGCACATATACAACCATTCAGGAAGGCCAGAGGGAGAATTAAAACTTGTCTATATTTTGTATTGTGCCTTTGTAATATAGATAATCTTTTGAGAAAAGAGCCTCCATTTGTTTGTGGCACCTAATACCCAACACAAAAATTAATACCCAAAATATATAAAGTGCCACACTAGCACTTTGCTATTTAGTATCTGGGCAGGGACAGTAGAACCACACACAGTGCTATGAATAACACGTAGCACAGCAGATACACTGAGGTCATTTTAATAGCACAGCAAGTAATACTTTTGGTATTGAACATTATTAACCCTTTGAGTGCCAGAAAGGTATCCAATGCATTGTGCTGCATTGTATTAGACACCTCCCTGGAACTCAAAGGGTTAATTGGAATATTTTGCAGATAATTATGAAGTATTAGATTATGCCGTCTGCCCAGATTGATATTCATTCAAATGACAGTTTTAATCACTTGAATGCTAAAGGTCTCAAAATAATTACGACGCAATGCGTTGACTACCCCCTCTGGCACTCAAAGGGTTAATGGGGTTATAAGATAAACGCACCATTCATAACAGTGGAATTTGCTATTTATTCCCCATTGGTTTGCCCCGGAAATACAAGAGAAAGAGGTAACATATGTCTTCCATAGCCTTGTGATAAGAAAATACTAATATTTTATACATTACAGAGAGGTTAGACACAGGGTCCATAATCTGTGTAGATACCAAGATGGGAAGGTCTTCCTCAGTAGTATGAATGTATATCTTTTATTTACATAGCTCCAGCAATGTAGTTTACAATTTACAATACAAAAAAAGAGGAAGTACAGGTATAAGTATAAAAATACTTCAAAGAGATTGCAATGTCCAAAAATAAATGTACATCCGATTGTTCAATTTAGTTTTTTATAAATAATAGTATGTTCTGAAAATCCCATGCCTTCATAATCAGCTTGAAAATCCAACTAAAAGTTTTCCCCTCCCTCCCCTTTTCAGCATGTCATGCTAACTTTCCTCAGATCCAAATGAAGGTCGCTTGACTGGATGGATCTTAATGAGGGACAATACTACGTCTGTCAGTGTAAGGAAAACCCTGTCCTCTTGATGAAGGAAGGCAGGTTTTTCCTTATGCTGACACAATATTGTCCCTCGTTGCGATTCATCAGGACCAGCTTTTAGATCTGAGGGAAGTTAGCATGATGTGCTGAAAAGGGCAGGAGGGGAACTTTTAATTGGATTTTCAAGTCAAATATTAAGGTAAGAGAGTTTCAGAACATACTATTCATTATAACAAATTATATTGAACAATCAGATGTACATTTATTTTTGGGCATTGCTATCACTTTTAAGAAAAGATTCCTTCCCACAGGGTTTACAGCAGTGGTAGTCAACACTGGTCCTCAAGAGATAACAACAGTGCATGTTTTCTGGATATTCCTGAGTGAACACAGGTGGGTGGACCAATTAAAGTGACTGAGCCAATAATTAGTCCTGTGCTCCAGCTGGGATATCCTGGAAACATGCACTCTTGATAACTCTTGAAAATCAAGGCTGTGCTCCTGCAGTTTGCAATTTAAGGACATTGGTAAGACTTACAAATACTATGAGTAGTAGCAATTTATTTTGTATTTGTCTACTGTAAATTATAAATACAGGCAGGGGCTAAGTTGCAAAGAGAACCCAACTGCCCCTCATGTACACAAAGACATTTATCTCTACAGAAGGAAACAGATAAATATATATTTTAAATGCTTTATTGAAAATTAATACTTGCCACTAGCCAATGGCGAGTGAAAATGTAGCCCTGACGAGTAGAAATTCATCCCTGGTGGGTATGTTTTGGCTTGCAGTGGTGAGTAACTTTTCAGGTCTGGCTAGTAGCAAAGGACTTAAAATTATAAGCCCTGATTAATAGTATAACAATATTTAACATGAGAGTAAAACATAAGGGACATAATACAAATACAGAAAGTATAGCAATATATTTGAATACAGAAAGGATGTTTTTGCTTATCCAGTTAGATGAGTATGGAAGGGCAACAGGGAGTTAAATGTGAAAGTGGAAGCTCAGTGAGCAGTGTTTCAAACAGGCAGCCAAGTATCCAGTTGTGTAGTAGCGTGAGGTATGGGAGATGAAATATTGAGATGAGAGGAGCAGAATGTCATAGAAAAAAAAAGAGAGCAGGCTAGAAGAAATTAAAAAAATGATAGGAGGCTAAATCTGAAAATAAGAGAGGAACTAAGGTGGATGGGGACTGGGGAGGGAAGGAGGGAGAGTGGCGGTAGGAGCCAAAGGAGCCGGTATATGAGGTTTTGTGTGAAAGGTACAGGACGTATATGATGGGGTTTGAAGTAGGAAAGGGAGGAATGGACAATAAGGGAAGGAGGTCCAGAGCTGGCATGAAAAATATAATACCTGATTAGGAGATGACGTGATATACGATTTATGTTGTTGAGCTAAGTGTCCCCTGAGGTTTGGAGGGTGGTAATACAGTGATTCAGGTTAAGTCTAACTTAGTGGTTTGTATACAGAGTTATGACTGACTAGGCAGGCCAAGGTGATCAGATAGATCTAAAGGTGGGCATAGAATCGGTGGTAATTGCGTAGCATTTCTCGAGTTGGAGGAATAAGTTTACTTTGTTAAGCCATTCTTTGAGGGAAGGAGGTAAATCTGATTTCCAGTGTAATGGAATTAGTGCTTTGGCTATATTGAGTAGGAGGAGGACAAGGTATTTTTCTTGTCTGTTTCAAAGCATGTGGGAATGGGAGTCATAGAATAATAGGCAAAGGGAGGGCTCAAGACTAAAAGATGTGCCTAGGGTGTACTTGATGTGAAATATGACCTGCACCCAGTACTGGTTAATATAATCACATGACCACCACATGTGAAGCATGGAGCTGGGCTCAGTCGGAGATCTTCCACATGAATCGGACAAAAGTGGATATGCTTGAGAGAGGTGAAGGGGGGTTCTGCACCATCGAGAAGAAGTTTGTAGTTTAATTCCCTAATCACGGAACCCAGAGAAGTTCGGCAGTTTAATCAGAATATGAGTTTCCATTTGGACATGTCAAGTGAAATAGTAAGGTCTTTTTCTCAGAGCTCAGGCTTAGACTGTGAAAGTGGGTCAAGTAGCGTTGAGTAACAGAAGACCAAGTGTTTGGAAAAGGTAGGAAGGGACATTAAGCATCGTTCATAAGGGGTAACTGGACATAACTGATCACCTTAGAAGCATTCCTGTTTCAACCACATTCAGACCTGAGACAGATGTAACCAAGGGATTTGATCAAGTCCAAGGGCTTGAGAAATGCTGTCTCGACAGGGAGGTATGCCTAACTGTGCCAGGGATCCTAAAGAGTATAGGGCTCTGGCTTTCAGGTGTCTGAAATATGTACGATAAAGTCAGGGTACAAAGTTTGGATTACCCACCAGTGAGTTCAATGAGAATGGGAACTAGGAGTTAACTATGTTCCATGTCTAAAAGAATATGTATAAGAGAGCATACTTAATATTAAAAAATAATATCTATAAATTTAAAGAATGGTGTAGAGGTAATAGAATACGATAATGGAGTATGAAATTCTGTTTAATAGCAGCAATGCGCAGGAGAGACTGCCCGCATGCAGGCCAGATGTATGTTTGTCCAATGCAGTCATGCGCAGCAGACACTGCTTGAACGCACAGAATGCTGGGAGGTGTAGTTCTTCTGTAGTAACCTGTCATGTAGTTCTGCGATAGTACACCTGCTGTTACTTAGCCGTTTAAAGAGCCGATGGTACCTGCCGTTACATGGAGAGATACGCTATCACCTAATAACCTATTGAAAAATTACAACTTCTAAACACTCCTGACCCTGACTGTGGTAACTATAAAGATTTTTAACTACAAAGATTTTTTTAATAACCTTCATATTGGGTTCTTTCTCTCCCTTATGCCCCTCACTCCTCTTCTCCTGAGTTGACCCTTTCCAGCACTATGCCTCTGTACCACAGGTACTGTCTGCTCCGGTGCCACAGATGCTCTCTCCCACCCGGCCCTTATGCCCCTCACTCCTCTTCTCCTGACCTGACCCATTGCGCCGGCGTGACAGGGCTGCTCATTCCCACGGTGTTTGGACTCCATGGGTGTCCCCTGCTCCAGTGCCACAGATGCTCTCTCCAACCCGGCTCTTATGCCCCTCACTCCTCTTCTCCTGACCTGACCTGTTGCTCCAGTGTGAGAGGGCTGCTCTTTCCCACGGCTTTTGGAGTCACGGTCCCAATTTCACATCCCTTTAAATCCTCCTTCCGAAATGTCAATTCACATAGCTTTGCCTGTTGTCGCCGCTAGAGGGAACTGTTGCCTTAGGAAATATAGTGGTCCTACTGTGTTAATGAAAACCTACTGTATCTGCTGTATCCCATTGATAACATTCTATGACAATGAAAATATTACACTAGTAAAATATATACATTTAAAAAAACATCTAAACAAAAAATTAATTTGATTAAGCACTCTTTCTCTAATATAACATAAATTATTTTTTTTTCCCCCATAGAGTGCTTTCTGTAAATATAATTATTTTCAGCATATCACTCCTCCACAATGCCTCCTAAAAGAATTTTAACACATGAAGATGCAGAAAACATTAAATGCCGAAGAAATGAGGCTTAACAAATATACGTCAGACAAATATGACTGATGTACAAAGGGCAAGTCAACGTGAAAAGAATAATGCAGGGGCCGATATGAAAGCTCGGGAAACAGCTCTCCAACAGGACATGCAACGACCTCTTTCTGCAGCCCGTAGACAGAAGCAGAAAGAGCCCTTGAAAGGGAAAACAATAGTGAAAGCAACAAAAATGTTTGAGCCCACATCACCGATCAAGAAAACGCTGCTCAACGGAAACTTAGTTATAATGTACTTATGTATTATTTCATTATTTATTGTAATATATTTCTTGGTATATATTATATCAATAATATTCTTCATGAGCGTTTTAAACTTTATTTTACTTTAATTTACTTTATATTATGATCTCATGTCTACTTTATTGTTTCTATTTTTAATTCTTTATTTTGAAAAAAAAATTCTATTTACATTAAGTACATTAAAATATTCCACAAAATATATTAACACTGAACATTTCTTTCTTTACGCACTTTGGCTCGTGTACACGGGCTTTTACACTAGTAAATAATATATTCCCTGGCCAAGAAATTAGATTTAAAAATTGTATATATATATATATATATATATATATATATATATATATATATAAATATATGTCGTGTATATAACATCACTTATTTGTCGGCACCAGTGTGAAGTTAGATCCCCTACAAAGGAGGCCACACAGAGTCCGGAGGAAAAGGACAATTTCCCGGTCCTACGTTTTAATACTCTGATGTTGGGACTATGAAAAGAACTTATAATTTTTTTCTTTATATATATATATATATATATATATATATATATAATTTAGCTATATTTGTGTGTAGTGCTGAGATTTGAACATTATATTATATTTAAATGTTTTTATTGTTATAACAGGTATATTTGTTTGTTTATATAGATTTTGGAGACTGTTAAACATAATTTTGTATTCCATTATCTCTACACCATTCATTATATTTTTAGATATTATTTTTTAAAATTCAGTGCACTCTCCTATACATTTTGTTTTTTCATTGTTTTTTTTTTTTTTGTATGATCATTCACTCTCAGATCATTTAAGGATAGTAACTGCCTTTTCTTTTCAGATTGGCAGTAAGAGTGGTCGAAAGGTGCCGTTGTCTTCCCGTGAAAAAATTGGCAAAAACCACATTGCCGTCCACTTTATCACAGGAAAATCCGCTTTAATAACAGTGACTAAAATCTTTGCATTTTTCATCCATTGGCAAAAATTATTCACCATTTTTTCAATGGCTAGAAAGTTTCTGCCCGCTGATTTACCTGTTTTTCGCCTATTTGCTATATAAACGTGATGTATTCGAGGAAGTGAAACCAAAAAGAAGCAGCTACAGAGCGAGGTAGACATGCTGTGCTGTTCTGCTGTGATCTTTTTGCAAAATTGAGGAAGGAGAGTCTTATAGTGACTGCTATGAGTCCTGTCAGAGACTTTGCCCTGAAGGAGAGTAAATGGTTAATTTTAAAACCAGGATTGTATGAATTTCTGTTTTAAATGTGTGTAAATGACCTCATTTTTAGAAACAATGGGCCTCTTTGTCTAAATGGAGGGGTGGAAATATTTAAATGACATTTTATGGGAATTTATAGCTAGCTATAGACGAAAAGTCTGAAAAATGCTTACAATCTTGTGTGAAAGTCTTAGATATAGGATTATAAGTGACAGTTTGACATGACGAATAGTACTCCCTAAGTACCTTAAATGTTCATAAATCATTAATTCCTGTGACCAATATGTGCAATTTTTAATATGGTATTGGTGTGCCATCTTCAGGAATAATCGAAAAGTGCTAGAAGAATTCCCAAATATTAACAGAATGTTACTTTGGTTTTGACCAATCAGATAATATGTCTGACATCATATTATAATGACATGACTAATCAGCCAATCAAGAAAATGGTGGGCTGTGCTTTCTGATAAGGATTCTTACCCTATAAAATACTAAGGCCTAGGGTAGTTCTCTCTCTGTTTCCTGGCTTCCTTAATGTAACATCTAAGAATTCCAAGAGATACACACTTTGATTGTCTGGTAATTATATCTTTCTTTAATATTATTAGTCCTGTAAAGTTCTAAGAATTATATATTTAGGAAAATATTTTATAATAGTTTTGCCAGATATAGACCTGGCCAGCTGTCTATAGCAAAGTATTATAGTAAGCTATTAATGGCTGTAGTTTATTCTAAAAACTAAACAGAATTAATTTGCCAATTTATCCAGATAATTGAGAAATATTTGATAGCAGTTAGATCAATATATAGCATTGTATGTATGTATATATATATATATATATATATATATATATATATATATTAGTCTAATTATTGATACCCCTAGAATACTATATTTGTGATTCTGGAAACGTTATTGAGATAATATTTGATCTGGTGAATTATTTAATTAACCCTTAATCTGCTATTTGTCTACCTTAGTGTGTGTTTCAAGGAATTTCTTTGTTGCATGTTTGTTTAGGGGCCTAACTGGGAAGTTTCTTTAAACATCTCACTAGACAAAAGAAGCCGCCATTTTGGGTGGGGAAACCATATACCTTATATCTGTGGATTAATCCTAGAAGTGCTGTAGGTGTAATAAATAGAATTGCTATTGTCATGTTTATAGTACATGTTGCATTAAGTTTTTGTGGTGTTTTCTAGACATATATTAGGAGATTTATTTCTAAGTATATTCTTGGTTTGATCTGTTATTGACAATAAATTAAATGCAATTTATATGTTTTATCCAGAATGTATGCAATATTGAAAACAGTAGATACATAGTTACATTCTATTTATCTAAATCTAAGATTTTATTCCAGATAAGTTTTATAAATTTGGATATATTTTATATGGTACAAGGAGATTGTTATGAAACTTGGTTGTAAAGTTAGAATCTACTCACATAACAACATCCCTTAGACCTTAATTAGCACAATTAGTACAGATTCTGGGGTTTGCATCCATATACACTGCTGCAACTGTATTATAATTAATTGTAAGGATTAATTAACCCTTTCTATGCTGATGTGTTTAATTATTGTTATCAAATAGCTCTGGATACACCTATGAAATGTTTAATCCTGTTTTGCTGGTAATACTGTTGTGTGATATTGGTTTATGAGTTACTATGTGTCTATTTCAATTGTTGTTCACTCATTTATATCACTGTTGATTACATTTTATATATATTATAAATTATATATATTTTTGCACAAATAAGCGTAATTGATTATTTTCATCAATTCTTTAGCTAGTATTGTGCAAAGTTCTCAAGTTATTTTAATATTATTTTATCTATTGTGTCTCCTGTTTAATCCTTTCCTTTATATCCTCACAGTCCACTGAGTCTGAAGAGGAGGAGGAAGTGAGCACTACAGAACCAGTGCTGACCAGTCCCCCTAAATCACCCCTAGGGATCTTGGGGAAATTAATGTCAAGGGAGGAAGAAGAGGGTAGTAGTGAGAGCATGACAAGTCAGCTGTCTGTGCATGCTGTCAGACGTGCTGCCCCTGCTACTACTACCACCATTGCTGTGCCTGCTGTCAGATGTGCTGCCCCTGCTACCAGTGGTGTATTTAGGTTTTGTGCCACGCTAGGCCTGACTAAACTCACACACCCCTGTAAACTTTATTTGCCCCACCCCTTCCTGCCCAGGTCACACCTCTTCCTGTTTAGGATCCTCCTCTTCCTCTGTTAACTCCACCCCTCCTCCCCTTTTTTGGTCCCACCCCTTCCTCTTTAGGCTCTACCTTTTCCTCTTTGATCTCAACCTCTTTGATCTCAACATATGTGAACTTGTTACTGGAGGGGAGCAGATTAGACTGCCCTATAGATTTATGTAATTTTGGAGCGCTGAGGGAGGTGTGTTTAATTCAGCATCATGCCTTGCATACCCACTGACTGTGTTTTCCCCCTGTAACCTCCATACTATAAGAATAGAATCTATCTGTTTGAGCCTCACTTCTACCCAACATCATGATATGCTAGTACAGGAGACAGCGTCCTCATTTAAATCAGTAAGAATTTGTTCCCTGTGGCAAAAAGTGCATATATTCCAATGTGAAAAAGTCTCTAGATTGCAAAACCTAGGCAAAGTTGGGGTAAAATAAAAGGTACCATATCCATCAGATGTAATACATTTGCAAAAAATATATATAAATGTTTTTAATTCCATTAATATAATATATACAATGATCCAAAAAAATTGCATTGCTTCTAAAAAAATCTGCATTTCTCCTAAAATATGAAACATGCTCTAAGGCAGTGTTTCTCAACTCCTGTCCTCAGGACCCACTATCAGGCCAGGACTTAGGGATTTCTCTGCTAGAGCACAGGTGTGGCGATCAGAGGCTCATTCACATTGATTAACTCACCTGTGCTCTAACAAGGAAATCATCAAATCCTGGCCTGTTAGTGGGTCCTGGGGACAGGTGTTGAGAACCACTGCTCTAACTTAAGACTTTCAGGGGGAATATTTTACACACATTTGCAGATTGCCAAGTATATTTGTAGGAAATTCATACATTAACCCTTTGACTGCCAGAGGTGAGTGGCACTCAGAGGGTTACACACGATTACTCTGTCTGCGGTGATGTTTCAGATGCAGTTTTATGACTTTTAACACACTGGGCTACACGTACCATCCAAATTAAAATGGAGCACTTTGTGGCTCAGCACCGGCATCCAAATGTAGCAGCAATGGCAGCAGTCACAGTAGTTCCTCGGGAAGTGCCAAAGCTGGAGTGCGGAGTGTAATGCATGCGCACCCATATATGAAGCGAGAAGCTCATCCGCAGTACAATTAGGTGTCTCGCAGCAACGTGGCTCAGGGCTCAAAGAGGGACATTTAAAAGTCTGCAAAGCAGGCCAGGCATTACTGGAGGTGGGACAAAGGCAAGCAAAGTCCAAATGCAGCGCCGTGGAACAGCAGCTTTTTATGCCGCCCTCTGTAAAGTGCCGCACTAAGCACTGCCTGCTACTGCTACCACCATTATTGTGCCTGCTGCCAGATGTTTTGTTCCTGCTACCACCAGTACTGTGCCTGCTGTCAGATGTGCTGCCCTGCTGCCACCAGTGCTGTGCCTGCTGCCAATGTTGAACCTGCTGCCACCAGTACCGTGCCTGCTGCCAGACGTGCTGCCCCTGCTGCCACAAGTGCTGGGCCTGCTGCCAGAGCTGAACCTGCTGCCACCAGTGCTGAACCTGCTGCCAGCGTGTCTTGTAATACTCAGGAGGGGGTGAAGGAGAAGATGATGCCAAGTGTACCAGCAGGGATCCCTAGGTCATACATACCATCCCCAAGCAGTCCTGCTAGAGCTAGTACTACTAAGAAGGTCCAGAAGCTTGTTAGTGTTAGGAGTGGAGGAGGAGGAGGCAATTACTAGTGACTGTGAGGAGGAAGACACAGGGGCTGAAATTGCTGTGTTTTGTGTTAGTAGTAGTAAAAGTAATGGTGAAGCTGCTGGTGGTGGGAATAGCATAAGGGGAGTGGTAGGGGAAGCAATTGAGAATATCCAGGCTAGAGGTCAAGGGAGCCCACACCATTTCCCTGACCCTGGGAGTCCCCTTCACACACCCCCACAGCATTGTTCAGGTGGATCATGATCCTGAAGAAGCCAGAACCGATGGCTAGCAGGTCCAGCAATAATACCACCACCAGAAGCACAGATCAGCTGTCTGTGCTGCTACTAGTGGTGCCAGTCTGCCTTCTTCAGGTCACCAAGAAATGGCAAATTTGACATTAGGGGAGTCTCTGTCACATTTCTCATCACCTCCTCCAAATAGCAGTGAGATGTCTGTAATAGAACAGCTGCAGCACTGAGGGTCTTGTGACGGTGGTGATGGTGGTGATGATAGTGTAGAAGCTAGGGTGGACAAGACATTGATGGCCTTTTTAGCCTAAACTAAGAAGGAATGGGAAACAGGAATGAGGATGGACATCACCACCACCACCAACAGTGAGTTTTTGGAATTTGCAGAGTTTGCAACTGCTCTAATTCCTGCTTCTGCTGAGATGCAAGGGCAGCAGGATACTGAGGAGCAGGCTAGTGTGCCACAGACCACCGTGGACACAGTGAGAATGGGGTCAACAAGTGATGCAGGAATAGGAAATGTTCCACTTGCAAGCAAGAGCAATGTTCCTAGTTGCAGTGTTGATTCTGAGGCAGTAGCAACAACAGCAGCAACATCATCCTCTGCCTCAGACAGTGAAGGGGAATGTGGAAGAGAAGAAGAAAGATGCCATTCTCCTTCACCTATTACCTACCCCATGAAGTTATAGGTTTGGGACTATTTTTCTCTTGGGGCAGGCACTGTGCACAATTATTGACAAGTGAGTGACAAGTCCTGTACTGCTTGCGTGATTTGGTGCCGAGGTACCGCAATATAGCTACAATGATCATTCCTTTGTAGCACAATATAGTGGTGTATGGTCTTCTCACTTAGACTTGTAGTTGATGTGTAGTATTATTGTACATATATGTTTTATACAGTATATTTTTATATGTTTTTAATAAAGTATTGGCAATTTGAATACATAATTGTTTAGGCATCAGATTATAAATAATTGATGCTTTGAAGTGTAAATGAAAATGGTCACAATAGTATAAAAGCACAAACTAATTAAACTCCACAGTACACATTTAACCATTGTAATAAAGTCTAATCATTGGCCCTGGTCGATTCTTACAAATATCTTTGTTTAAGGCTTGATCCCAACCTCACTTTTGGTTTTCATATTGATAAATTACTATCCAAACTTCATCCTAAAATAGATGTTGGGTTTAGAAACAAATCCTGTCTAAATCTCATGGTAAGAAAATATATTGCTCAACAGATGCTAAAGCCAGTCCTAGATTATAGGGATGTGGTTTATGCTTCTGTGCAACAAATCCATCTTGGTAAACTCAACACTCTGTATAAATCTTATGTTGCTGTGCCCTCCAATATAATTACACTACCCATTACTGTGATATGGTTAGAGAACGAAAATGGTTAACACTTGAATTTAGACATACCCATCACCTTTCTTTCCTAATTTATAACCACTTGTCTAGAAAGCTACCAGACTACCTGAGCAGTAGGCTCACTCCAGTTCTCCATACTAACTGTAACCTCCATACTAACTATAACCTCCATACTAACTATAACCTTCATACTAACTATAACCTTCACTCCACTGCCAACAACTCACTGACTATTCCACACTACAAGAAAGAAGCCAGTCGATCTTCCTTCTCCTCCAGAGCTCCAAAAGCCTGGAGTAACATTCCCCAAAAAATCATATCCCAGTCTAAAATCCCTGAAAATAATTACTTCTTTGTATGTAAAAACAAAATGTAACTGTATATATGCTTTATATTTTGCCTCTATTTTGTGTTAATATGTAATTTTTTGCTATAAAAGCCTCCAGGACATACTTGGAAATGAGAGAAACCTTAGAGTATTCTTCCTGGGAAAACAGTTTGTAAATTATGAAAAGAAAAATACCATCAATCATCCTGTGCCGCCACACGTACATTTACACAAAAACAACAACAAAATAACATTAAAGGGAAGCTATAAATGTTTCTTATACTGTATAATACAAGGGGAAAAGTGTGCTTCAAGTACAAAACAGTGCATCAATTCAGAGGAGACCAATTGCATGTTTTGGGAACCTTTCTAACACTGAAGAAGTAAAAACACAATTTAAATAAATTATAATGTTTCATTTATTCTCTATGGCACTGTTGGTTTCTTTAAGAATTAGGCTCATAAGCTCCAGTGGGGGAGATTTATGAAAAACATTCTTAGTACTTTATATCCCTTTGAGTTCCAGAATGGTACGCAACGCATTACAAAGCAATGTGTTGCGTACCCCTCTGTTACTCAAAGGGTTAACCCCATTGAGTGCCAGAGAGATATCCAATGCATTGCAATGCAATGCGGTGGATACCTCTCTGGCACCAAAAAGGGTTAAAGAATTGTCCTTAAGTCATGGCAACTGGTGATAATGTCAGGCCTTATATATAAATGAGTAAGGGCGCTTACAACTTATACAATCGTATATAAAATATGAGAGATGCACTTTAATTCAAATATATAAAAAATATACAAATAAATGGCTTCCAATGGTATGTGCCGTAGCCACAGTCTCAAAACATAATACATATAAAATGTGAAGTACCAGTGATATCTTAGAACAGCATATTTGTATATCCAATAATACTATATACTATATCAAATGTCATGCTCATCATACATAACACTGTAGAAGTAAGGGTGTTTTCTGTCCAAGCTGCTAAGTATATTGATATTTGATATGATTTTGTCTCCCTTTTGGCACTCCACTATTTGTATATACTTTTATACATATGGTGTTATTCTGATGTTAACATCTGGAATGCTGACCGTGTTTTCTCTAATTTGTCGCAGTGAACAACATTTCTATATAAATCCGCAGTGCCAGAAGATTCACCAGCTCTGCTGTCACTTTTCCAAAAACACAACTGTGTAGCATTAAAGGGATAGTAATATTTTGTTTTATCTTTATTTTATTTTGTAGGCATAAAAAAACATGAAGAACGATATGTCTTATCTCTCAAACCTTTACGTTACATCAGTAAAAGGGGAGGGAGGGGGATACTTTGTCATTGAATTACTCTTGAACTACAACTCTGACAGAATTGAAATAACACCCTCCAAAGTCCAAATACTATGATGATTAACTGGAGCTGCTTTTATTATGAAACATTACTATCCTTTTAAGGTTTCTAAGAGGCGTAAGATTCTTTTTAAATGTCGAACTTTTACTGAACAATTGTATTACAGATTACAACCATTTGTTTCTCTACTCAACTTTTATGAATCTTTTATAAAAATGTACTTACCGCAATAATTGTGCCTAGGTATTTGTCCCACGGATATGCGTGTGTGTGTGTGTGTACGCATATATAAAAATAAGAGAATCAGGCTCAGCTGCCACACATCTAGGGAAGGCAGAAAGGAGGAGTTCTATGTGTGGGGTAATGATTTGGCAGGATTAGGCCAGGGAAAAAACCCTCATCCCAATCCTGGTCAAATCACTGCAGGAACATGCACACTGGGCTGATGAGTTGGAAAGGATTGGCCAGTGAGGCGAAGCACTTAAAAGATCATACATTCTTACATCCTTAAAGTGCAGGCACATGAGTAGAAAGACAATGACTCAGCCCGAAAAAGTATCTCTTTTCGGCAGATTCATGCATATATACAGTACTGTGCAAAAGTCTTAGGCACGTGAAAAATATATGTAAAGTAAGAATGCTTTCAAAATAGACATGTTAATAGTTTATTTTTATCAATTAACAAAATGCACAGTACGTGAACAGAAGAAAAACCTAAATCAAATCAATTCTTCTAGCTACACATGCACACAATGAATAATCAATCATGTGTTTAAACATAGATAGCATCCAAGGTGTTAATTACGAATGTCACCAGTATGAATCTGTGCAGCTGTACAGTAGAAATTACCCCCTACGCCACTGTAATGGACCTGATGACATTTTAACCCCTGAAGGACCCATGATGGTCCTGTCATGTCATGGCTCCAACATGAGATAAGGACCTATGACGTGCCAGAACTGTCATGGATTTCAGGGTTCCCCATGAAGCTGCACGCTGTTTGGGGAGCCCTGCATTGGATCTTCAAATATTAAAAAAATTATTCCGTGGTCCTTAAGTGCCGGTCGCGTGCACGCACAGCCGGTTCTTATGGGGTTAAACACTGCCATTGTAAAGAAGCCATTCCGATGCCAGCGATGTTTTGAACTTGCAGTATTGATGCATGGTTTTACTACTGCAACTTTTAAGTCCACATGATGCAATACTATCCCTTTAACAGGTGCGTTCATTCCCCCTGAGATAACTATCTGGGTCCAAATTCCCATCATAATGGAAATTGCTATTCATCACTACTCCGAGTCCAAACTGAAATATTCTGTACCATAAAATTATCACAATTTAGTTGAAAAGTAGCTGTAATATTTTAAACACCACTGTATTTTCAAGTAGCTTTAACTCCTGAATTACCCTATGTAGCCACATGGAAAATAACATTAAAAAAAAATAAAACACTTTCATCAGAAAGAGCAATTTGATTCTAAGACATATCTTAAAGTACACGCTTCTCTTAAAATTAGACATATTAAGTATGTTATCTCTTTAATAGTACAGTGTATTCATAAAATCCAAGGCATTTATGTCAAGGACACATATATTTTAACAGATAAAATGTTAGCAGAAGTAATTAAATTTCATCCTGTCAAATAATAAGTAATGTTTTTCATCAAGCAGTATGAAACTAGTTTGAAACAAACAAAGTCTGTGTTAAAAGGTTAACGAAATTGGCTAAAGATAAGTTTATCTCTGATCACAACTGAGTCATACAGAAAGTACTCCTACAAGCTTTGACCTTTTATGTGTAACCCACACTAAAATAAGCCTTTACTTTAAAAATTATATACCGTTAACTACATTTTGTAAAATATCATTTTCATTAGCCTTTAACCCTTTGAGTGCTGGAGAGGTATCCAACGCATTGTGGTGATACCTCTTTGGCACTCAAAGAGTTAACGCTTGCAGTCTGCTGTACTAGGAAAAACTGGTAAAATTCTGGGGCAAACCAGCTGCACCATTAACGGACAAGTAAAAATTCATATTCATTTGAATGGGACTTTTAACCCCTTGAATGCTAGAGAGGTCTCCAATGCACAGTTGTTCAATGTGTTGGATACCTTTCTGTCATTCACTGGGTTAAAATGACAATGACTCCCTGGAAGGGAGTGAATATGTTTAGTGTTTCTATTGCTGTCCCTTGATATCGGCACATCCTATAATATAAAAGGCCAGATGTATGTTGGTCTGATGCAGCCATGCGCAGTAGAGATTGCCCGAATGCAGGCCAATGCAGTCATCCACAGTAGAGACTGCCCGAACGCAGGCCATTTTGTCCGATGCAGTCATGCTCAGTAGACACTGCCCGAACGCACAGAGTGCTGGAATTTCTTAATGCACTTTAGCCTGTGTACACGGGCTTTTACACTATTACAGTATAAAAAAAGTGAGAAAGTGTATGATATATTTTTTGCTTCTGAAGAAGTGGAATTATTTTCATGAAACGTGTTGACTGTTTTCTTTTGATGTAACTTTAAATTTACTGGCCACTATGTATCCCAGCCTTTTCCTCTGGGGGTCCATTTAGGGTGACCAACGGTCTTTGCAATACCTCGAGGTGTTGTCTTTTCAAAGCCCTAGATTTGTTCAAAGGCATCACCTATAAATTCTGATCCTGAAGCGTTGGGAGTGGTGATACAAGAGTGAATCCAGAATAACCATCCTGGGGTTTATACCAGGCAAGGGTTATATACTTGAGGAGGTACAATCAGCCTCAGAAGAATGTGAGTACAATTCCTATACGAGCATGTTTGGTGAAGGTAAACGCGATATATTTCTTCAAAAATACTACATCCAGAAACCCCTTTGTGCTGTTGTTCCCTTTCTCTTGTCGTTCTAAAATGACAATTTAACTCAATTAGAATTTGTATTCGTTGTCTATAATGCAGCTGCTTTATTCCAGAATTGTTCTACTTCTGGTTAGTACATCAGGCATTTCTGGAGTAATGTTTCATCTTACACATAGCTCAGAACATTAATCAGATGTAGTAGTACTGCTGTGAGATGCCCTTACTCTTCAAAACTCTAGTTACAGTGTAATATGTAGAAGCTGATCCCTCCCACCTCTTTCCCCGATAGTAAGTCACCTCCCCATATATCTGAAAACAAGTCTCAGTTTTACAACGAGGTACAATCTTCCCTCTTTCAGTATGAGGAAAACCCTGCCCTCCTTGATGATGGAAGGCAGGTTTTCCTAATCCTGCGTGATGATTGTCCTTCATTTTGATCGTCTGTCGGATCTGGGGCAGATATGCTTATGACATGGAAAGGGGCAGGGTGGATCATCTTCAACATATTATTACACTGTAACTAGCACGTTTTGAAGAGTAACATAGTAACATAGTAGATAAGGCTGAAAAAAGACATGCGTCCATCAAGTCCAGCCCATGCCAATAACACCCCTGTTGATCCAGAGGAAGGCAACAAAAAAGCCCTCTGGAGCAATTTCCAATGTAGGTGTGTGTGTGAGTGTGTCAAATAGTTCCCCGGCTCAATATCCTATTTGCTTTGAAGCCATCTGTCATAACTGTCAATATTGTTCTGTGCTAGATAGGCATCCATTGCTTTTTTGAATGCAGTTACATTATCTGCAAGCACAGCATCCCGAGGCAAAGAATTCCATAGCCTTACCGCCCTTACTGTAAAGAATCCCTGCCTGTGTTTTAGTCGAAAGCGCCTTTCCTCAAGTCTTAATGGATGACCTCTTGTTCTTAGCTCAGCTCTTTGCATAAATAATTCATTGGATAGTTCTTTGTATTGGCCTTGAATGTATTTGTAAATGGTAATCATATCACCCCTTAGACGTCTCTTTTCTAATGTAAACAAACCCAGTTTGGCTAGTCTCTCTTTGTAACTCAGATCCTCCAATCCCTTTATCAGTTTTGTTGCACGTCTCTGCACCTTTTCCAGTTCAGTAATGTCTTTTTTTAGAACAGGCGCCCAAAATTGTACTCCATATTCTAGATGAGGCCTAACCAAGGATTTATACAGAGGTAGGATAATATTAGCATCCCTTGCTTCTACACCTCTTTTTATGCAGGCTAGTACTCTATTTGCTCTTGCAGCAGCTGAGTGACTCTGCACACTGCTGTGAAGACTATTGTCTATCAGTACACCTAAATCTTTCTCTAATGAGGATTTCCCAAGTTGTTTCCCATTTAGAGTATATGTAGCAAGTTTGTTTCTACAACCCAAATGCATAACCTTACATTTATCTACATTAAATGACATCTGCCACTTTTCTGCCCATTCACTTAGTTTATCTAAATCCTTCTGTAGGGAAAAAACATCAAGCTCTGTATGTATTTCCTTACATAGCTTAGTGTCATCAGCAAAGATTGAGATGCTACTTTCAATTCCCACTTCTAGATCATTAATAAACAAATTAAAAAGCATTGGGCCCAGGACTGAACCCTGCGGTACCCCACTTATAACCCTAGACCAATTTGAAAAAGTTCCATTTACAACAACTCTCTGCCATCTATCATTTAACCAGTTCTCAATCCATGTACAGATACCACCACCCAAACCGAAGCCTTTTAATTTATGCAGTAACCTGTTGTGAGGCACTGTGTCAAAGGCTTTTGCAAAATCCAAGTATACTACATCAACAGCAATTCCCCTGTCCAAATTACTACTCACTCTTAGCACCTTACTGCAGTAGTATTACATATGATGTACGTTCTGAGCTACGTGTAAGATGAAACATTACTATCCCTTTAAAAGCAAAGAGAACACAGGGCACCCCATTGTATTAGACCATCCAAACCTTGGTTGAAGAAAGACAGACGTATACTCACAAATAATGTGGGCCATATTTGAGACCACTACGCAGTGCCCGATTAAGAGCATCATGGACCTGTTGCTGAGGATTTTGGTGGGCCTATTTATGGAAATAAATAAAACGAAAACACAGCAATTTTCTTTAAGACAAATTAAATATATTAATAACCATTAAAGTGCCATTACAGAAACTAATTGAAAATATTTAATTTTATTGAAAATATTTCTTTTTAGCCCCGTGGTGCTGCATGTCCATTGTATGGCGGCAGTGGTGTATTTAGGTTTTGTGCTGCCCAAGGCCTGACTAAACTCACCTGCCCAATCATTATTTGCCCTACCCCTTCCTGTCCAGACCACACCTCTTCCTGTTTATGATCCACCTATTCCTCTGTAAACCCCACCCCTTCCTCTATGGCATTCAAAGGTTTAATACACACACTGGGTTAAATACAGCTGTGTTACAAGGGGTTAATCCATGCTCTGGGTTGCATACAACTCTCTCTGTGTTACAAAGGGTTAATCCTTTGTAACACAGAGACAGCTATATGTAACAGTGCATGGATTAACATACACAATATCTTAAAGTGATCCAATCAATATCACAGTATTAAAGTACTAATCCAACAGCTGACATGAGGGTTGATTTCTAGGCTTTCTACAGCTGTTGGACTACCTAACACTTTAATATTGTGATATTGATTGGATCGCTTTAAGATATTTTGTATGTCTTTTGTATTGCAATAGTAATTATTTTGATCCCACTGTTACATTTATTCTTGCATTTTTTTCTGGTCGCACTGACTATTCATATGGCCCCAGCTATCTCCCTCTTTCTATATGTTTTAATTGTTTTTAATTTAAATTGCTGAATTTATGCCTCTTTGTATTTAAAAACTTATTTTGTATTGATTTCTTTTTTGCGGGATAGTCTACTGAATTGTACCTGTTGACAGGAGGATCACGGGAGAGGAGACCACAGTTCTCATGCTCGTTGCCGGGTGCTAAGAGTCCAACCAAGCAGCACTCAAGAAATCTTACTTAAAAGGCGGCCAACACTACATGCGTGCGTGTGCGTATATGACATGTGACGCGCACGCACATTACATTAGGCATCTCACCATCACTCACTGTGTCTCACGTGATGAGAGTGGGTCAACACACATGACACATCCCTTAGTTGGCAGAGTGGATTGTTCAGGAGGCTGGGGGTGTCTGAGCGGGGAGCTTCTTATGCCGGTCTGCTGAACGGCCTGGGCCTATTTTCATTTGTGGGCCTGGATCTGCAGCCCCCCTAGCCCCTACATTAATCCAGCCCTGCCACTTCATGGCTGATTGCTCAAATGTGGAATATTAGAACTGCCGCCATGCAGATACACCGGCAGTTTTCCTCTCAAGACAGACAAAGAAAACAACACTAATGCATTTATCCTCAATACAATTCCTCAATACAATTCAATAAACTTAAATATTTAATAGTTAGTGAGGACCTGACAACAGTAATCAGCATAAATGGAACTTAGAGGTAATAAACCCAGCCCTGCTTGGGAGCCACAAGATAACACTAGAGATTGTATGAATAGATAACAAATAAAGGTTTAATAAAATAACTATTACACAGATAATGTATCCTTTTCCTTATACCAATTATAGAGGTTGCAATATAAGCTGTTAGTACAGATCATGTGCTCTATAGGAGGCATGAACTAAAGTGGACTAAATACATACTTACATAGTTGCAGGTACTCATTTAATGAAACTGTTTAACCCACTGAGTGCCACAGAGGTATCCAACGCATTGCAATGCTTTGGATACCTCTCTGGCAATTAGAGGGTTAGGCATGAAGCATGCAGCCTTGTTTTTTCTGCATTCCCCTCAGTAAGTTTAGGTTTCTGCACTATGGACCTCATGCTTGAAAGAAAACTGGAGCAATTCCGAGAGAAAAAGCCAACTGCATTATGGAGGAGAACTGAGATTTCAATCATTTCCACTGAGTTAAAGTGATTGTAATGTTTCAAAATGAATGTAGCTCCAATTAATCTTCATAGTATTTGGGCCCACCTCATTTACCTATTGTAAGCCACCACCCCTCACATGTGGAATCTGGTCCTGAGACCAGGCAGATCCCAGCAAGGGACAATCTTCTTTCTGTGAGCATAAGGAAAACACTGCCCTCCTTGACAGGTTTTTCAGGTTTTTCCTTATGCTAACAGAGGAGTGGAGGAGATTTATAAAACTGGAGTAATAAAGAAAGTGTCTTTAACTCCTTAAGGACCCTTGACAGTCCTGGTACATCATGGCTGGATTTGCTTGAAGGACCGATGACGTACCAGGACCATCATGGAATTCTGGGCTCCCCGAGTGGCTGCACGCCATTCAGGGAGTCCGGAATCAGATTTTTAAAAAAAATGCTCCATGGTCCTTAAGTGACCACTGCGTGCTTGTAAGTGCTAACTCCAGTCAGTTGATTTTTTTGAAAAGTGGAGTAGAAATGGTCTTGTCCAAATAAGAATTGTAGCACAAAGTATTTATAAAGAATATGCCAATTGCACCAATAATAAAGGAGGTTTTAGTTATAAAATCTTAACGCCAGGTACAACCTGTTCTTCATGGAAGTATATAGTGATCTATATGTCTGCAAAAAATATTCTCAGTTGTGAATTTTCTCAGATAGTCATATTTATAAACTTTGACTTTACTCCTTTTGTAAATATGACCCGACGTTATGAACTTAATGACAGTTCTTAAATGTACACTAAAAAGGCTTTTTATAAATCTCCCCCATTGTCCCTTACTATGATCCATCTGGACGGTCTTGCTGCGCAGCTTTACATAGGTAAAAGGGGCAGGAGGGGGACACTTCATGATTCAATTACTCTGGAACTAAACATCATAGAGAATTATAATAACTCTCCACATTGCCCAAAAACTATAAAGAATAATTGGAGCTGCATTTATTTTGAAACATTACTATCCCTTTAAATTTTTCAATAACTTGAATGTCTTTCCTATGCAATGTATATGCAATTTTTAGCAAATCTTTTTTTCTCTTAGCAACTTTTACTCCAAATATGAATAGACTGATCAAGAATACATTGAAAACATTTCTGCTTGGGCATTAGTGAGATTCTGTTGTGATCCAACCCAAATTAAACTACAGATTTGTAAGTGTATTAACCCCTTAAGGACCAGAGGGTTGCCCAATGCTTTGCAAAGCAAAGAGTTGCACACCCCTCTGGCCTTTAAAGGGTTAAACCTTTACATGTGTGTGAGAGGGGTATCCAATGCATTGCACCACCATTGGGGTTATGTACTAAGGTGAGATAAAGAGGTGTAAAGTGGAGATGGCTTCTCCAGTGATATCCCTCCTCCAGTTCCTATGTTATTCTATTAAACCTATGCACTAAGGTCTCCAAAGTTGTGGATACCTTAGTGCATTGGCTCCACAGCTTTATACCTCTTTATCACGCCTTACTGCATAACCCCCAATGAGTTGAATACCTCTCTCTTGCATTCAAAGGGTTAGTCACTATTAGACAAAAGTTGCCAAGCACCAGTTCTGTCCTTTCTTTTCTTAAAATAGCTTGTACTGCATTTGAAAACGAAAGGAGCAGTCATTTATATTTATATACATATGTGTGTTATTTCGCTTTTCCTGAGAGATTTTTCATTCAAAAGCTTTTATGGCTTAAACTCATGTTATTTTAACCCCTTAACGACCAGCCACCCAGCATGGCCAGCAGTTAAGGTCCACGTCATTTTTTTTCACGCATTGGGGTCTCTGAGCGATGTGTAGCCACGCGGAGACTGTGGAATTTCATGACGTGTCAGGATCGTCACTGGTCCTTAAGTGCAGAGTTGCCGTTATGGTCCTGGCACATAATTAGTCCTTAAGGGGTTAAGCAACAGATCCAGCTGGTATCCAAACCAGACATTTTACTCATAATGTATTCCAAGGGAGATATTGAGTCATTGACTAGGACTTTACATAGAAACTTCTATAACTTTTGGGTTCCAGAGCGTTATCCAACATAGTGCTTGCAATTAGTTGGATACCTCTCTTGCACTAAAAGGGTTAACAAAATATGTTGAAAGTTACCAAATTAGACTATTTACTATTGTAATTAAATGAAGCAGAGCACCAAATGGGTCAAAGCATTGACATAAATGGGACAATTAACCCTTTGAGTGCCAGAGGAGTACTGAACATGTTGCTTTGCAATGTGTTCTGTACCACTCTGGCACTCAAAGGGTTAACCCTTGAGTTCTTGAGAGGTCTCCAGTGCATTGTGAAGGAATATACTGGAGACATTTCATTCATTCAAGAGTTTAAAAGTTCAATTTATCCCAAGGGAATTTATATTGGTTCCCTATACTGCAGTTGGCATGGCCAAAAATGTTTCCTTTATACATATTCCCTAAGGTTTAAATATGAAATTTCTCATGTTAGGAGGGTGGAGACTGCAAGGGAATATACTAAAATAGACACTAGAACTGATTTTTCTATGCTGAACCAAATTACAATGCTGTCTATGATAAAAAAATCTTCTCCAAGGAATAGACAGTGTGAGAGTGTGTTGGAGTGTATGGGAGTATGTGGGAGTATGTGGGAGTGTATGGGCATTTCAGAATGTTGATTACAAATTAGAACATTTTTTATGTGCATTCAATAGAGGGGCGTTTATGGCTTGCATTAAAGTCTTAACTCTCTAAGTGCAAGAAGGGTGTCCAACAGCTGTGTCACTCCTCTAGCATTCAAAGGGTTAATAATGGAGGAGTGTACACGCTAATACACATATGCTGAAGTGCAGCACATTATTTTTATATCATTATATATTGGCAGAATATGAGCTGCTCTGCTGGATTCATACCTTCCTTCAATATGGAGATAATCAATAACCCTTATGTGAACTCTCTGGCGGAATTTGAAGCACTGACAGTGGTAAAATATCATGATCCAGTTTGATAGCGCCCAAAATATTATAACACTTTTTTTTATCCAAAACACATTATTAAAAATTGACACCTTTTCCAAATTTTGCTCTCTGCATTTATATAACTCATAAAATTATCAAGTTTAGTTAGTGACAGCTATAATTCTAGCACATTACTGTGATCTCACTGCCTTGTGGTGTATTGTGAACAACAGAACAAGTATCAATTACAACCATTTTAGATAATACAATAAATTCATGTATACTAAAGATTAACTTGGAAACAAATCTATTTATTTTGGCAACATGTAAACATTTTGTTCTGAAAAGAAAATCCTTCAGAGAATCATGTGTTAGAATAAACATTCATATTTTTACTGTTACTGATATATGGTGTGCCTGGATCCTTTGTAGCATCAAATGTCTGGCAATTTTCTATTAGGCTTATCTTGAGATCCTTTGGCAAGGTAAAGGTTCATGTAAATATGTGATGTCACACTACTTCTTGCCTTCATTTGCTGGTGCTTTGCTTTGCATTTCTTTTTAGATGAGAGGTAAAAGAGCCATAGGCCCATATTCATAAAATTCATAAATAACTGAAGTTATTCTGGAGTAAACCAACTGCACCATAGGAGACCAATAAAAATTACTGTTAAAGGGATAGTAATACTTCTAATAAAGTGGAGGTCCGAGTCTTCGTTATTCTTTTCTTTAGCACGTAGAGCTATATTTCAGTACTTACAGTTATATAGTTCAAGTGCTATTGAATCTGAAAGGATCCCGCCTCCACCCCTTTCCCCTGCGTCACTCATACCTCAGGCTGTTCCAGATGGAGTGAAGTGAGAAGGGGAGGGCTGGCAATTTGTGGCCTGGAGGACAGCTACAATCAAGTGGCCCGATTTTACTATTGTTCCAGCCCTCTGTCCCAACCCACCCTCTTTTGTTAATTTTAAAATTGCCATTAACCCTTTGAGTGCCAGAGGGGTATGCCACGCATTGCTTCGCAATGCGTGGCATACCCCTCTGTCACTCAAAGGGTTAGTGTTGTGAAGTAAGGCAAGCAATACCACAGAGCTTACAATTGAAACGGGGTTACACTGGTGCAACTACAGAGCTTACAAGGTAAGTAATTCTGCACTAGTGATACGATATAACTTACCAGAGAAATGGGTTATGCTACTAGTGTAGCTCCACTTGGATTGTAGCTCCATTTCAATTGTAAGCTCTGTGGTATCACTACTGTCACTACATTTGTAGCGAAAAGAGGGAGTGCCCCACCAGCACAGACATATGACTGGCCCAGGGAGCAAATGCCCCCCTGCCCCCCAGGCCAACCCTCCCCTGAAAGTGAGGGATAATCTTCAGTAAGCAGAAGGAAAATCCTGCCCTCCTTCGTCAAGTGCAGGGTTTCCCTTATACTTACTGTGTGAAAACTGCCCATCGCTGCATCCGCCGGTCCCATGACTAAATTCCACATCTGATGGGAGGAGTTCGGAAGACACAGAAGGGGGATCCTTTCTGATTCAGTAGCGCTTGAACTACAAAACTGTATTGAAATATAGCGCTATGTGTTAAAAAAAAAATGAAGAAGACTCGGGCCTACACTTTATTGGAAGTATTAATATTCCTTTAAATTAAATTGGGTTTTTAACCTCTTGAATGCTAGCAATGCATTGGAGACCTATCTGGCATCCAAGGGGTTAAAAAGCATGGGAATTTAGGAATTTTTATTTGTTCCTATGGTGCAGTTGGATTACTTCAGATTAACTCTAGTTTGCTTTTAAAAATATGGGCGATAGAGCCTTATGCATAATAGCTATATGGTGGTGTTCTGAGGCAAAACAACTGGTCCATAGGGAACAAATTCCCCATTGAGTTAAACTGAGTTTTTAAATATTTGAATTCTCTAGTGGTCTTCAATGCAATTTGAATATTTTTTTTGTTCCCTATGGTACAAAGTTGGATTGCTCTAGTATTGTTCCACTTTGTCTTTATACGTATGGGCCATAGAGTTTGGACTGCTACCTCAGTATAAATAAATAGGGTTCTGGGAGATGGATTAGTACTGGCAATCATCCTAATGTTTCCAGTTCCACTCAGTTTATTATTATTATGTATATTTTGTATTGATTAGCAAGGGAAATCATAATGTTGGCTCTGATTTATGAACATTTCTTCTGAGCAATGTCCATCTCCAAGAGAAATACTTCTCTATACTTGCACACAACATATGATATCCACTCTCTGGTCCTCTCGCCCTATGTACAACAAGCCAGCAAATCCCCTTGCACGGGCCAGTATCCTGAGTGTTTTTTCTTTCCTTTCTCTTCTATAATGACCACTCCCATTGGTGAGACCATTGAATGATTCTATAATTATACCCATCTGCAGCTCACTTATTAGTTTCTCTCACATCAGCCTCTTGGCCATTTTTTTAGTTAAATGAACATGTTGCCATCCACTTGTGCGCTTCACCCACACACACAGCTTTCTTTCTTTTTTATAAGCATCTGTTGTTATTGGAACATTTGCTGTATAGTTGGGACCCCACTAACAGTTGTTGTTGATATACTATTTCAATACTGTCAAAATAGACCTCCAAAAATGTATGTTATTCAGGGCGGTAACTAGTATATCATCATTTTCATATGGTGACGTAGCAACAAAATAGGTCTCCAGATAACAGTACTCCAATCATACAGAAAGTCTCTGATATTTTCAAGATCTTTTGGATTTTAGGGTTGAGTTAGCAGGATGAATTATTTGAATTTTTGTCTGTTTTCAATATGGGTGCAGTTCAGTAACTTTAATCTAGATAATTTGGGCGCCAGGAGATTTTTTACTTGTTGATACACTAGATTAGCTTGAATGTTACTTACTTCAACCTGGACAGAGACAGAAATACTATAAGGCTTGCTAGTGTGAATTTACCACTTTGAGGGCACCGCAGACATTTTACCCTTATGGAATTCATGAAGGGCTCATTCTGCTTCTACACTTCTCCACAAAATACCAACAGTCTAAGCCTGCATTACAGGATAACTGCATCCTAGCCTAGTAACTAGACACATGGGTGGCATAAGTACTCTTACCTGCCAAATACAGTAACCTATGGATATCTGCTACTTATTCTGAAATCGTCAGGCATCAGTCGAAAAATACCCATGGAGTTCTAACATAATTTTAGTGTCATTATTCCCTATTTCTGATGATGTTTGCACCAAAGGAAACAGAAAGTATACATGTAGAATTTCCCGCTACAATCCTCTGGTAGAGATCACTCCATCTAACTTTTCCACATATTATATTAAAGGGCAATTATCACGTCCTACTATGTGCTAATGGCAACAAAAAAAAAGGTTGGAGCAACTCTAAGTAGCCCCTTTTGGAGAGGTTAGAAAATGGAGTCCTTGACTAGAACACAACTCAGAAGTCTATGGCTTCAGCCTTCCTAGAATTCAAGGGGTTAAAATCCTTACTTAATAAATGGGAATTTTGATTTATCCACTTTGGTGCAGTTGGTTTGCCCATAATTGCCCTAGTACTTCTTAGTATAGTAAAGGCAAAACTGCCCTCTCCAGCTGTTGGCTTGTTGGGAAAAGGTTGCCCACCACTTTGTACATCAGCCTATTTGTATGTGTGGAGATCAGGGGCGGATTGTAGGGGAATACCAGCCCGGGCTCCCCCCCACACACACACACACACACACACTCCGGTGCGCACTGAAAATTTGGACAAACTGCAAGACAACTAACGCTGCCCGTTTCTATCCCCCTCCGATCCACTATGTCTTGAGCGCAGAATCTCTCTCTCTCCCCCTCCGGTGCGCACTGAAAGAATTGCAAATAAATTGCAGTTCTTTCAGTGCGCACCGGAGGGGGAGAGAGAGAGTCTGCACTCAAGACAAAGTGGCTCGCGATATAGCGGCCCACCGGGGGATGCCCGATCCCCCGATAGGACAATCCGCCCATGGTGGAGATTATTAGTTTCTGGAAAGTTGACTTATGCCAGAGTTGAGAACACCAACAAATACCTAAGACCTCTCTTTATAGTTGTAAAGTTAATTATATTTTATTACAGCCTTTTAAATTTTACTGAATAACAAAAATATGAGTTTTTTAAGATTATCTTTCCTCTTAAAATGTGGGGCTGGGTAGTAGTTTTTCCAGTCCAACAACTAACAGTATAAGTCTTAAACAGAGACTTTTGTGCAGGGTGCTTTAATGTACGCCCCTGTCACCCGAAGTTTCAAAAGCTTTTGGCTGTCACTTTCTTACAACTGGTAATGATTTACTTTTCCTAAGATGTTATGTTAAAGGTGAACTTTAAACTTGGAATAAGTGGTTCTCAATCTTCCACCACTGGAAAGGAGCACTATACCTGTTTATAAACTCTCTGAGAGATCAGTTGGAAAGTCTGACAAGTAAAGATGCCTAAAAATACACAATGATCCTATCAGTCATCATCCTTGTCACTACTTCCAAGTCCAAACCCTACCCTTCCACACACACTATTGTTGATTAAGCAGCATCACAAGTCATTAACATCCACAATCCTAGCTTCTGCTTCTGTTGGAAGTGCAACACCATTGACACCAACTGCTATTACAATTGCAACATCTATCCCCATAGTATTAAACTCTCAGTCTATGAAATCTACAGTGTGGGAATGCTTCACTCTTGATCCAAAAGCCAAACATGCTCCTATCTGTTGTCTGTAAAATATTTGTGAGGAGGAGAAAAGCAGGATCCCTTATTGGCACATCCTCATTTAGATCCCACCTCAAGTCCAACCACAGGCCTGATTGGGAGACAAAGCAGCTGCAGCACATCAGACATACGGCAGCTAGCATTGGTAGTATGGCTCAGGGGCTTATTCTATGAGTATTGTAGATGTGTTCCAAGGTTTCCTGCTTTTCCAACAACAACCATGGCTCCTGCTGCTGTTCTACAAATTCAAAACACAGAGGAACATTACTGAGTCTGAGATGACAAGCCTTATAGAGTGTACATACATTTTGCTGCCACCACCATCACCTCCGCCAACACAAATCATGCTGTTAATGCAATAAAGTTACACAGGTATTTGGCTGTGTGCTGCCAAACCACACTTACTGTGTTCTTAGTATGGAGTGTGTGTCTGTAGAATAACAGAATTGCCAAAAGTTTGGCAGTTGCCATGCTGCCCTATTCTTTTGTAGAAAAAGAGGTTTTAACCCCTTCGCGACCACTGACGTGCCAGGACCGTCATGGTGGTCCGGCACTTAAGGACCAGTGACGGAGTTCAGGGCTCCCGGAAGTAAAAAAAAAAAAAAAAGCCCCATGGTCACCAAGTGTCAGCCGCACGTGCGCGCGGCAGTCCTTAAGGGATTGAAGAATTGATGTCATGTGTTACACTACTTTGGCCTATCCCATTGACATCTGTGGCAGAGCTGTACAAGCAAGTGGTCAGTGTGGTGGGCAATGGGATGGAACATCATATGACAAGAAAAGTCCCTGCTTTGCCCTTTTCCCAGATGTTTATGACTTGATTCTACTCCCAAACACCAGAAACATGATAAATATCACCCTCAAATTCACAATGCAGTTTATTCCAAACAAGAGCATAGCAACTTGCCCCATATTTGGCTTAAAATGATGGTCCCTGCCAGGTGGAATGCCCCATTGTACATAATACAGTATTTTATAGAATTAGGTCATAAGCAAGTATACAGTGCATAACTGTAAGGCTTTGTCACCTGGTTAATGGCAGGTAATATGCAATATATGTAATGTGATGGATGTGAGCTGCTGAAACCTTTTGAGGAGGCCATCTTGCTGGCTAGTCATGCAGGGGGCATGAATTGATGAGATACTTTCGAGTGGAAGTTTGCATTGTGGAGGATGAGAGAAAAAAAATGGTAGACAGAACAGTCATCATCATCATCATCATCATAACATCATCAGAAAAAGAACACAATCATCATGTATCTCAGGGGCAGCAATTCATATTTGTGGTGGTGTTGGTCGTGGTGGTGGCACTTTTCTATGGCACTTGCTCCCAGAGTATGGGTTGGTAACTGATACATACAAACACTGTTTAGGAGTGGTACCACTGCAATTGAGATGGTTACAGCAGGGCTCAAAATTTCCACTCACCACTAGCCAATGGCGAGTGAAAATTTAGCCCTGGCGAGTAGAAATTCAGCCCTGGTTGGTATGTTATGGCTTGCAGTGGCGAGTAACTTTTCAGGTGTGGCTAGTAGCAAAGAACTTGCCCTGGTTACAGCATACTTGCAAGATTGCTATGTTTAAGGCCAAAATGATGCACCAGTTGACTACTAGCAAACAAAAAAAAGTGAGTGTGGACCTCACTGTTACATACTGCAGTGGAAAGCCTTACCTGTCCACTAGCAGGCATGCAATCAGAGTTAGTTTTCACTTTTCAGTGCAGCTGGTTAAATTGTTAATCCTTTGAGTACCAGATGGGTATCCACTGCATTGCAAAGCATTGCATTGAATACCACTCTGACACTTAGATAGTTAATGACATAGGACATGGCTATCAAGATTGGTACAGTTGCATTTTTAAAAATGAACCAGCATCTAGTACCATCTGAGTATCAGGTAGCAGAAGTTGAAAATAACACACAAGACAGAAAACAGCAGAACTGAAGATGAGGAAGAAGGATTGGAACAGGATGACAAAGAGAAATTTGAATAGTTGCCACCATCTACCACAGTTGGGATACCTGATATAAATTATTAACAATATACTACTAATAATAATAATAACAATAATAATAATAAAAAAAGCTTATAGATTGTAATCACCCATGATAATGCAAATACTTTGTCTAGAATTCCTTCCTATTAATATCTTAATCTCTTCACCAGACCATCACATTAAATTCAACCTTTTATTTTTTAATTCTTTTTGAAAATAATGGTTAGCAGCAGGTATACAATAAGATTAGTGTTTAAAATAATTTTTAGTAGGCTTACGGAAAGACAATCCTTCAAACTATTAAAGCAAGCCTAGCCTTGAAAAAAAATAATTACAAGGTTGCGGTAAAGCAAGCCTTTAAAAATGTTTGCATGCTTTAGGCTTGCAACAAGGAAATCCTTGAAAAAATAGCATTTACTATAATAAATGGTAATTGTAATCCAACAGCAGAAACATTATGCCACCCAGTGGCATCCACCAACATTATGGCATTTGCTAGTGACGTGTTTCCTGCTGAGCATCAGGACTGGGCTGCTGCATTGGTCTGGAATTATCATCCCCACAGACCTTGGCGGTACTGGTGGAGCCAATTCCTACAAGCCCTAGTACTGCTGAGGCTGCAGTTGCACCACAAAAACTCATTCCACTTCCTGTACATCTAGTAAGATGAAGTTGGCCAATCATGCTTCTCCTCCAGTCCCTCTTTAAAAATCAGATTACATTATTTTCACTTGTGAGCAGGAAGGAACTGTGCAGTTATCAACAGCAACTGCAATGTGCACAGTGTGTAGAAACACTTAAAAGGAGGGGAGTGACTGGAAAGAATCACAGTTGACACTATTAATCAATAAGTACAACTATACCCACCACCTTGACATTTTACAGTGTTAAACGATCCCTTTTGAAATTTGGTGCTGCTATGTCAGTTACTTTGGCCTATGTTCCACTAAATACAAGTGCCTGGGTGGTAGTGGTGGGTGACAAGACTAAAAATAATTACCCCTCCCTGCATCAGCTTGGCATATGGATTTTCTGCAGATACTCCCTGATTCCTTGCATTCGATTGGTCTCTATCACATTGCCATGTGTGGTGAGTTTCCCACACAAGGTACAATGGGTGGAGACATACAGCCAGATCTTCACATGGGCAGGTTCACTGTCAGCTGGTAGTGGTGGCACTGGTGGGCAAATATTCAGTGCCGAGGAAGACCCTGAGGGTGCCAGGGGGACAACAGTGATACATTGCAGGTCCAAGACAACAATGCAGGTGTGATTGTCATCATCAACCTTCCATGCTCATGGGGGTTCCATGTGTCTTTCTGCAGGATTTCCTCCCATGTTCTTTGAGCCCTTGGAGAGGGTCAAGAGACACCTAAAGCAGCATACGTTTTCATTTTCTTAGGCTTCACATAGTGCCCACAGACATCAAGGTGGTTAAACTTCATGAGATTAATTATTTTGGATGTTCCAAGATACTACTGGACTCAGTTACATAGTTAAATAGTAGTTTAGGTTGAAAAAAACTTGCATCCATTAAGTTCATCCCTTTTCCTATTCCTGTTTACCATCGTTGATCCAAAAGAAGGCAAAAAAACCTCAATACAGCAATTTCAAAGTCTGCTTTGAATGGGGGGAAAAAATTCCTTCTTGATTCCAAATGGCAATCAGATTTCATCTTGGATCAACAAGCACTAAATAAATATTAATTCCAATACTAACATTCATAGCCCTCTATGTTCTGCTCTTTTAAAAACGTATCCAGGCCCTTTTTAAAGGCATCTAATGTATATTTGATAGCACCACCTCCTCAGGCAGAGAATTCCATACTTTTATTGTCCTTACCGTAAAGAATCCCTTCCGGTGTTGTAGACGAAATCCCCTTTCCTCAAGTCTAAGCGGGTGACCCCTTGACCTTTGTACTGTTCTTTTATGAACTGGTTTTTTGAGAACCCTTTGTATGGGCCCTTAACATATTTATTTAATGTTAGCATATCCCTACTAAGATGCCGTTTCACTAGTGTGTACAAGTTTAACTTTATATGCAAATTGCTCTTGGGGATATCATACAAGTCCTGCTAAAAATGACAGTTAAGCTACAAAATGTCAAACTATTCCTCTCTGAACAAGGGAAGCAGCTAACCCCAGACATACACTTCGGCCTTACTGGGCCTCATCGGTGAGGTGCAGCTGATCCCTCTAGACACCTGTCAGCAAGGGGTCCATGTCTGGATTCCCACAATACTCTTAGGGTGACAATTTGCATATAAAGAGAAAAAGTCAGAGATGCTCAACTAGGCTCATGAGCTTGCAACGGATGCAAGGAGCTCACTAGGACTGTGTCCTGTGCCCAGGGTGCAATCTCTTTAGCTCATAAGTGCTGTACTCAGAGAATAAATATTGTGAAGTATATCATACAAGTCCTGCGAAAAATTACAGTTCAGCCACAAAATGTCAGACAATTCCTCTCTGAACAAGGGAAGCAGCTAACCCCAGACGTACATTTCGTCCTTATTGGGTCTCGTCGGTGAGGTGCAGCTGATCCCTCTAGGCACTTCTGAGCAAGGACTCCATGTCTGGATTCTGCATTACTCTTAAGATGACTAACCCAAGAGCAAGTTCCATATACAGAAAAGAGGTCAGAAATGTGCAACAAGGCTCACACGCTTGCAAGGGTATGCAAAGAGCTCATTAGGACTGTGTCCTGTGCCCAGGGTGCAATCTCTTTTAACTCATTCACAAGTGCCATACACATAGAAGAAAAATTCTTACACATATAACACAGAGGTCCCTGCTGTCACACTTGTTATCACAGTTGGGATCCTGGAGCTTGCATCTGTAGTAGAAAGGGGAATTCCCCCTTCACTACTGCTACTGCCGCTGCTACTGCTGCTGCTGCTGCTGCTGGATTTCTCCAACTCAAATTCAGCAGCACTAGTATCAGTAGCCCTTCAGCTTCTCCTGCTCATTCTTGTACTCCTGCAAGAACCACAATTGATCTTTATTTTATTTTTTTGTTCCCTCTCACTCTCTGTGTCTCTAATTTCCTTCCACTTTCATTCTTTCCTTCTCCACACCACTCTGCATGGTTAAACACAATGGTTTTTTATATTATGTGGACAGGAATTCTCGGTGCCATATAAAACATGGGTGGAAAAAGGAATCTTCCTGCCGGAAAATCAGTGGTGTTATTATCAAATTAAATGATTGGTTTTACATATGAATGTGCAATCACAAGTAATTCCTACGTATTCTTAAAAAATGGTATATCATTTGTGTGGGTGTACTATGAAATAGAGGCATAATATGGTTCAACAATGGCATACTAAAAAGGCTAAATTTCTCTTGTCCCCTACTGTAAAAAAGATCTTATCATCAATCATCAATGGGTTAAAAACTAATGGCATCCTCCTGTATCCTCATAGATAAATGATATGGAAAATGTGGAAAATCTATATATGTCTCTGTCTGAAGGACTCACCTTCAAATTTGATGGGGGTTTTATGCATGTGAATATTTATTGGGAAATTGTAGTTTTTTCATGAAAATTCTTATGGGAAAAAATAGGACTTTTTGGCAGTCCCTAATAGTAATGTAAGTAGGGGTTATTATTAGGAGATGTATCTTCCCCTTTAAGCCTAGGTTACAGTAATGTGATGTGTCATTTGAGCAAACAATATACTGAAATGCCATTGCACACATTAATTTCTTCTAAACAAAAAGATGCATAGGGCAGTATTCAGGAAGACAAAAAGAAGAGAAATTTTGGAACAAACTATCTGTACCGAAGGGTACAAATAAAAAAATCCTTAATTTTCCACTGATTTAAATGGGACTTTTATCCCCCTGAATGCTTGAGAGTTCTCAAATGTATTGTGAAGTGACACTGTCTGTTTAAAAACTTGAGAATTATTAAATAAGTCACTGGTGAAGTATTGCAGTAAAAGAATGAAGTGAATCCTTTCCCATTATTAGATCTAGCTTGTAGTCTCTTGATAGGGCTAGATTTGCATCACAGGCAACACCATGGAAGGCACCAGAAGTCATGAGAGGAGTAAGGCTGCAGGCATGGATGGAACCCAAAGGCAAACCAAGAGGAGGTTTCCAATTGCTCCTTGCACTCTGCTGCTCCCATCAGTTTTATCTCTACAAATAATATTTTTTTCTATTAGTTGCTGTTTTTATTATGCTTGAGGTAGCGAAAATGAAACCTTCTAATAGTTATTGGACTACAACTCCAATCAGCCTCAGCTTGCCCATGGCCTGCAAAGAATGATGGGAATTGTAGTCCCACAACTACTTGAGTTCAATATGTTGCCCACTTTCAGATTCTGTACGGAAGATTTAATGTATTTTTGATACAGAATTACAGAAGTTAAATTCTATGTATTGCAATTTCATGTTTATTTGTTTGCAAATTGTTCTCTGGAAATCCTGGGCGTGCCCCTGGGGGCATGCATGACCGCACCCTAACTCCTCACATGAACCTGCCACCACCCCATCCACTGCTGTCTGTCACAGAAAATGCAGATAATCTATTAAAAAAGCACAAAAACTATTAACTATTTGGAAGCAGGAAGTCTCCAAGGCAATACTTCAAAATGTTTTGAATACCTTTCTAACCTTCAAGGGGTTAAATAATGTCCTGAAAGGGGGGGTTTAAACTGGTAAAAAAAAACTTGCTATATTAGTATGTAAACTGACATTACAGCGTATTCACTGGTAAATGTAGGGTGGTCACCATAAACCAGCAGCACAAGTCTCACAACCTAGTATTCTAGCCGGATGCATACTCTCTTTGACCTTTTCATTGCCATTGACATGCAAAGGGTTAATGAAGATAAAGCGCTGTGGAATAAGTTAGCACTATATAAAAAAAGAATAATAATAAAGGGTAGTGCAGTGGATAGCCATGGATAAAGTGGGGAACTAGAAGAGTAAAAGATATAACTTTATTGGCTACCATTCCTGATGAAGACACCTAAGTGTTCTTGAAAGCTTGCTCTCTAAAGTTACTTAGTCAATAAGGTATACATTTTACACTACTAGCCTTCTGTTTAATGAGAAATAGTGGTTGTGTCCTACTTAAAGGGATAGTAATACTTTAATATTATTATTCCCCATATTGTAGATATTTAAAAAGTAATTTAATAGCCCCCAGGTTCATCTCTCAAACCTTTATGGTTTGCGAGATAACCGAACGCAAAGTCCCCCCCTCCCTCCCCCTTCCCAGAAGTCAGCGTTGTACTGACTGCAGGGATATCCGGTCTGACTTTCATCAGGTGGCTCTGCAGCAGAGCCGCGATCACGTTAATGAAAAATAATTATTTCACTGAAACGGTCTTCTACGTGTGCTTGAAAACCAAGCACATGTAGAAGACCGTTTCAGTGAAATAATTCTTTTTTACTAACACGATCTCGGCTCAGCTGCAGAGCCGCCTGATGAAAGTCAGACCGGATATCCCTGCAGTCAGTACAACGCTGACTTCAGGGAAGGGGTAGGGAGGGGGGAAGTTTGCACCATAAAGGTTTGAGAGATGAACCTGGGGGCAATGCAATTCTTTTGCAAATATCTACAATATGGGGAATAGTAATAATAAAGTATTACTATCCCTTTAAAGGGCAACTGCCCCCAGAATAGTGCCCCATACTCCTGTCAATGAAGGGACTGAATTGTCTGTTCACGTGGACCAATGGGGGAGCAGAATGGGTGTCTGAAAAGAAAACTACTGGGGCTCCCTCAATGGTCACACAACCCCCTTCAACAAAGAGGGCAGGCTTTTCATTATACTGATTGAGGGAAGATTGTCCCTCTTGATCTGTCTGGTCAAGCAACAGAACTTCATATCTGAGGGGAGGTGGCTTCAGAACGGCAAAAGGGGCATGAGGGATCAACTTCAGCATCTAGTTACATCATTACTAACAGTTTTGAAGAATAAGAGCATCACGCAGCAATACTATTCATTATATTGAACTATCTGAGCTGCTTTTAAAATTATATATTACTATCCCTTTAAAGGGGATATCTTGTCAGCCTAGATATGCTTAAAGGGGAACTGTCACCCCAGATAAAGACTCCCCCCCAATAATTAGCCATCTAGCGATAAGCTTAACAATCGTGCAATTAGCCAGCAACAATACCACATTACTCAGAAATCCTACTTGTACTGAGACTGACTTTAACCTATGTAATCAATAGTATAGATCCATTGTTTACCATGGGCTGAATTCTTATATTCCCCTTCTATTTTAGATGGAGTAAAACTGGGTTGGGAGTATATTAGGTCATCATAAGAAAGATGGATTTTGAGGGGAGATTCACAAAGCCATGATAAAAAGGTAATAAAGTGCAGATAAGTTTTCCAGTGATATCATTTCTCCACTTCCTATGTTATACTATAAAGCCTGTTCACTGAGATCTCCAAAGTTGAAGAAATCTTAGTGTATTTACTCCACAGAATAACATAGTAAATGGAGAAGTGATAAAACAGAGAAGCCATCTCTACTTTATCACCTCTTTATCACCGCTTAGTGAATCTCTTCCCAGTTGTTTTCAGTTCCAAACCTTGTAACCTATCATCATTTCAGGCTTCCAGGTTGTCCTCACATAAACACAGGTACATCTTCCAAAATGATTGACTGGATTGCCACCCCCTGAAGATGTTTTTTTCCTGTTATTACTAGACGAAAATTACAAACCATATTTTTTATTGACACATTTCTTTGACCTCCCATACTTTAATTAACCCTTTGAGTGCCAGAGGGGTACGGAACGCAGTGCTTTGCAATGCATTCCGTACCCCTCGGGCACTCAAAGGGTTAAACCTTTGAGTGCCAGAGGGGTACGCAACGCATTGCTTAGCAATGCGTTGTGTACCCCTCTGGCTCTCAAAGGGTTAATAACACCTCAATTTATTTACACACACCTCGATTATAGCAACTTTGTACTGTTAGTAAATGTATTATTTCCAACCCTGATGACTGAGGTACCTAGAGAGAGACAGCTGTGTTTAATTGAATATATCTTTCACCCTTTACGGACCAGAAGGGTGCTCATGTCAATGTGAAACAATGTAAAGCACACCAATCTGGTCTTTAAAGGATTATAATATTTATTGTTGGTTGGTATTGAGGACTGGAATTGAAAGCCCTTGTAATAAGGCCCTTAATAAGTCTCCAACACACTGGTATCTTGTACAATCCTTTACTGCATAGATTGTTCAGGGGGTTTTTTAGGTATTTTTGATGCACAAATACAATTTCACTAATCCTCTTGATGCACAGTGTAGACTACTTACAAATTCAGCAGTTGATCATATAGTGATGCAGATGAAGTCATTTAATTTGGAGAACACATCTATTTAATAAACCCATCAATCTCATCCTTCATCACTAGATCACAGGTCAGTTTTCAACTGGGACAATTGTCAGTAACAGGATGAAAAATTACATCCGTGTAATAACTCAAACCCATCACTAAAATTACACCTCACCCAGAGGAACTGTGCAAGTTTTCGATTTCTCCTGTTGACTCCAAAATACACAGTTGGTGTTAAATTGGAAAAATACATTTAAGTATGAACTACGCAGCCTATGTTTTTTGGATTGCTATGATCCCAAAGATTATTTTACAGAAGACAATCTATGATTTTATGTTTTCAGAATAAAAAATATTAAGTTAAGTTTTAAAAAATGAAATTGAGACATAAAGTAAACAATACTTTAATAGTAATATTTAAACTGGCAAAAGCAAACTTGATAGCTTATTCCATGTAATATAATAAAAAATGTTATGGATGGTAAAGGTACAGCACATTGGAACCTTGCTAGCAGTATGGTTAATGGGCAACATTGTGATTCAGTGGCCCTCACAGCAATTTACTCTATGAAGCACTTGTATGACCAGGCCCTGCAGGTCACCAAGATTTGTGTATTGCTAACTTTTAAACCACAGTAAATCAATTCCCACATATCAACAAAACATGGAATTTGGCTAGGGGTGCCCACACATTTGTATCTAGGTTGAATGTCTGGTTATATGCTAACATTTTGATTTCCCCATATTTCATATCTAATTTGTTGCTACAGTTTCTTGTTACCTTTAACTAACGATATGTTATTATTAAGAGGTCTAATGGTTTGTGTCAGAGTTTGTGTCAGGGCTAGATCTAGTAAAGATAATTCTCTTTTTATATTTAGTCTAATTGAGGTATAATTTTCATTTGCGATATGCAATAACAAATCAATATAATTCTCACAATACACAAATAATACTACAATTATTAGACCAATATACATTGAAGTAATGCACGTGCACGCGCATTGAAACATGAAAGTCCTGACAGGGCACTCAGGAAATTTTTTTATATGCCGAGGATCTTGCAGGGAGAACAGCAGCAGAGGAAGTGGACGGCAAAGACAAGTAAACCGCCTGCCAAACAGATCCCCAGGCTGCTCAAAGTCTTGCAAAAACATTGAGATGGGTAGAGGAAAACAGAGTGGAGGCTCGCATATGCGTTTTGGTGGCTGAAAAGAAAGGAGGCAAACATTTGGATTTTTATTTTGTGCATGGAAAGGGAGTGCATATTCTACATATGAACTTACATTTTTTGTAAAATCTTGGGTATAATTTGCACCTGTATATTATACACAGGTGCGTATTATATGCGAGATTTTACGGTAAATAAGTTAATTAATAATATATGATACACATTTTTTTAGCTAGTACTTCACACTAACTCATATGTTCTTGTTTGTCAGTCTAATAGATCTAATTGATCTAGGCAGAAAGGTAAAACATGATCATTTAATCCATTAGTTCCCAAGTTCCCCAAAGTAAACAAAGACAAGGAAGGTGATAGCTCAGCTTCTGGGATCTCAGAAGGTTACACTTCAATGGATGCAGGTCCTACAGGGATTGGTAAACTTTGTGGCATGTGTGATTGTGATGACCAAAGTGTTCAGTAGATCAGTGGAGGGGGCCACAGCAGGTGTTAGAAAAGATTTCCACAAAATAAGATTGACTAGGTAATTAAAGGCTGAACTGCAGGTGGGGGATTACTTTCTGGCACAATGGCCACCAGTCTAGATCTGCAGTTATATATGGATGCTTGAGATGAGATGGTTTTGGGGCCTATTTGCAGTGTGAGATGTGCACACAAGTGGCCAGGCCACTGGCATGGGATGGATCTTACCAGGAACTTAACCTTCTTATAGCTCTTTCCCATCCTAGTGGCTGTGGAGCTGTGGCATGATAGGGTGGTTAATAAGGCAGTGGTCTTCTTAGCTGATAATATGTCGGTAGTCTTTGCCATTAATAATCTCTCATCCTCCTACCCTCTGTTGATGAACCTTCTCAGTCATTTAGTATTAATATGAATGACATAACATTGCTATAAAAGACATATATGTCACAGGAGTGGAAAATAAGCTAGCAGATGCATTGTCTAGGGTGCATTGGCACGTATTATTTGCACTTGTACCTTACACTAACCAATGGTCTTGTTTGTCCATCTAACCTATGACAGGTCTAAGACCTAGATGGCTTGGAAAGCACCTCGCTATCCCTTAGAAAATGGGGAGTGTAAGACTGAGCATATCACAGGTGAGTTATGTTTCTGAGGTCATCAGGGCTTAGCTAGGCTTGGTCCTCTGATATGTTGCTTGTGTTAATTAATCTGGTGCATTATGAGGATTCCTTGTGGACAGAGGAATTGTCCATATGGGCAGCCATCTCATTTTTCTCCGTACTCATGGAGCAGAAGGAACTGGCAGCCAGTTTCACAGTAAAGAGAATTATGGGGCAGGAAGCTT
The DNA here is from genome assembly GCA_037306005.1 of Rhinophrynus dorsalis. Taxonomy (NCBI): domain Eukaryota; kingdom Metazoa; phylum Chordata; class Amphibia; order Anura; family Rhinophrynidae; genus Rhinophrynus; species Rhinophrynus dorsalis. The sequence goes on along the minus strand of CM074719.1, from coordinate 518,094,692 downwards.
AAGAATCTGGTGGAAAGGAGTAGGCCAACTGATGAGGAGATATCATTAGACCTTTTCAGGGCTGTATTCGCCCGAACATGCAGTGAAGCCTTCATGACAATTGAGCTTGTTTCTCTAGCCCTGGACAGAGTGTATGAGGGCTTAAAGGCTACTAAGAAATATGGTCAAAGGGCCAGTATGCTCCTTCCTGGAGCACGCAAAAAATGATCACAACATAGACAAGATCAGTTGGTGATTTTGGGGGCTAGGAAGGAGCAGTCTTGTTCATTTAGTTTTTTGAGGGTCCTCCTGCTAGGTCAAATGCATTGTGAATGCATAAAGGTGTTATTGCCCTGTCATATTACCAATACATATCTGTTATGTGCCATGCATTGAGTGAAATAGGGCTGGATCTAGGGTGCAAAGGGACTCATTTAGATCAAGGGCAGCTATGTTTGCATCCTTGCAAAGGCAGTCATTAGGGGCCATTAGACATCTGGGGAGCTGGAGGTCAAACACATTTAAAACATATATTCAGAATGGTTGAAAGTTCCAAATAAATAGGATTTTCTATTTGTCCACTATGGTGCAGTTGGGTTGCCCCAGAACTACTCCACTTCTCTTGTGAGCAATACTTCGGATTTGTTTCAACATGGAACACACTAGATAGGGACATAGGGATATTCAGCTCAGAGGCACAGCACCCCCTAAAAAGGGACATTTGGGAAGTATGAACAACTGTCTATGTCTTTTATCCATTCAATATTAAAGGGATAGTAATACTTCATTTTATCTGTATTTTATTTTGTAGGCATTAAAAAAACAAGAAGAACGATATAAGTCTTATCTCTCAAACCTTTATGGTTTAAGAGATATTCACAAGCAAAGTATCCCCCCCCCATTCGGCCAGATCAAAAGGGAGGTGCCCAGGTAGACTGCAGAGAGGGACAATCTTCAATTAAGATAAGGGAAAAAGCTGAAAAACTTGTCAAGGGGGGCAGGGCCTTCATTGTTTTCATACAAAGAAGATTGCCCCCTGCTGTTATCTGTCTGGTCTATGGACTGCATTCCACATGTGAGAAGAGATGGCTTACACTAGGTAAAAAACTTTGCTTGTGAATATCTCTTAAACCATAAAGGTTTGAGAGAAAAGACTTATATCGTTCGACATGTTTTTTTAATGCCTACAAAATAAAATAAAGATAAAACGAAGTATTACTATCCCTTAAAAAATGAACCAAATTAACTCAAATTATGAGTAGAAAACCTATAAAAAGTAGTTTTCTTTATTTAGTTTTTCTCATCTTTTTTAACATTATCAAATTAAATGGTGGGTTATACACATATTATTTATATATATATATATATATATATATATATATATATATATATATACACACACACACATCTCAAAGGAAAGCCCTCCTTATGCTTAAAAATGGTTTGTGTGGGTGAACAAAATGAATTAGAGGAAAAATAAGGTTGAACAAAGGAATACTAACAATGCCAAAATTGGTCTAGTCCTCTTGTGTAAAAAAAGGCCTGGTCCTTTAAGGGGTTCAAATCTTCCAATCCAATTATCAGTTTTGTTGCACATCCATTTACAAATATCTTTTTTTAAGAGCTGTTTCCCAAAACTGCACTCATATTCTAGATGAGATCTTACCAAGGATTTCTATAAGGTACAATTATATTCCCATCCCATACAGTTATACCTCCTTTTTATACAAGTTAGTATACTATTCACACTTACCCTCCACATTTTTATTTAGTCTACTGTCTACCACTACTACCATATCCTTCTCTTATAAGGATTCCCCAAGTCGTTTACCCTTTGACAGCTGTTAAATCTGTTCAGACCTCATGGTTGCAGGTTCTAAGCAAGAAGATAGATACAATGAGTTCTAGGGACATACTTCAAAATGAGAGACAATCCCACATAGGTAGCCCATCTGTGTTTCTATTAGTATACTGGTGGGGACAGGAAAGACCCCCATTACTATGCTGCCAATCCATGTTTCTACTACAGAACCAATGGGTTCATATAAACACAGATTTTGATGGCAGAAATTAAACATCTGGTCCATCCAGTCTGCCCATTACCCTATCAAATAAAATTCCCAGTCTTACATATGTCTCAGAATAGACATATCAGGACAGACTCCAACTGTATACTGAAGAATCAGGAGGATCCCTTAGACATACAGTGTGATGTCCAAGGGATTCAGATATGACCATACCATATACAAAATCCTGAGCACTATGTACGCTTTGTTTAAGGAATTACTGAAGGGAAAGAGTTCAGTAAACTCAATCTCTCCAGTCTTTTCAGGCACCAGGGATAGTAGTACATTGTACCACTATCCCTGCTTTCTATTTGAGGGCCAGACTCTCTCTCTCCAAGGAGAAAACCTGGAAGTGTATTTATTGCAAGTACAAATTTTTAAAAGGGTTAAACACTGAAGAAAAAATAATAAAAACCATAAACAATGTGACTTAATTCATTCTGTTCTAGCAGAATAATTAAAGGGATGGTAATGTCCTAGATATATAAAAGGTAATATTGTAGAGAATAAAAAAATAAATCCATCGATGCCATTCCCATCTCTAAAACCTTTATGGTTTGAGAGATATATAGTTTTAATTCCCCCCTCCCCTTTCACTGACATCAGCTGTAAGCTGAAGGCAGGAGATCCTGGTCCTGGGACCAGCAGGCGGCTCTTCAGCAGAGCCAAAATCCCATTATTTAAAAAGAATTACTTCGTTGGAATGGTCTACAAAGTGTGCTTGGTTTGCAAGCACACTTTGTAGACCGTTCCAATGAAGCAGTTCTTTTTAAATATCGCTATTTCGGCTCTGCTGAAGAGCCTCCTTGAGTAGGCCGACACGGATCTCCCTCTGTCAACTTTACAGCTAACATCAGGGAGGGGGGAGGGAGACTTTAAAACATTAATAAAGGTTTGAGAGATAGGAATGGCATTGATGGATTTCTTTTTTTATTCCCTACAATATTACTTTTTATATATCTAAGACATTACTATCCCTTTAAGGTCAGAATAAACAGGGTCTGTCCCTTTAAGGACCATAGGGGTGGGCAATACATTGCAAAGAATAAATAAGATTCTGCTGCGCTTCACCCACAGGTGTAGAACTAATACAAAGAGTGAGAGAAATAAAAAGGGAGGAGAGGGGGAGGAAAAATAGGAAAAATAATAAAACTATACCAATATATACAAATCAATTTAGTTGATAAGCAAAACTTATAGCAGATAGTCCATCAATATAGAATCCTTGCTGCTCGCTACAGATGGGCAGAGCTCCCACCAAGAAGAAAACTGGAAAACACAAAAGACAAACGGCGCAGAGGATTCTCTCTAAGTGCAGTATTCAGACAACTTGGTCCATCACCAACACCATACAGATACAGACTCATGGAAATATGCTCACATTCTTCTGAGGCTATCTCCAGCCTCCAGGAATAATCGCCTGTACTGGCTCACACCCCAGTCTGGTGACCTTAGTACAACTCCAGTCTCACTCCGAAATCGATAGAAACGTGGAAGTGTTAACAAGTACTGGGCAACCCCAAACCCAGCACTTCCTATTAACACAACCTATTTATTTTAAAGGGATAGTAATACCTAAAATGTAAAAAAAAATATGTTGTAGGGTTTATCCCCCTGAGTAAAACAAGAGTACTCCCACTGCTGAAAGATGTTTCATTCAAAAGTTATTAATTTTCAAAGTTGAATTTTTTAGGTGCAATATCACAGTGGCCTGAAATTGTACAGTGGCGCTGTTGCTACACGATCCTATGGACAGCTCTGGTCTCAGGACCATAAATCTCCATAGGATGGTGTAGCAACAGCGCCACTGTAAAATTTCAGGCCACTGTGATATTGCACCTAAAAAATTAATAACTTTTGAATGAAACATCTTTCAGCAGTGGGAGTACTCTTGTTTTACTCAGGGGGATAAACCCTACAACATATTTTTTTTTACATTTTAGGTATTACTATCCCTTTAAATATAAATAGATTGATCGGACCTAAGGCCAGAATAAGGGGAATATCAAGTGACCCCAATAGTTTAAATAATCCAAAGAAATACGCTGGATTAGCACATAAAAAATGTTTTAAATTCAATAAAATTTAAATAAATATAACCTAGAAAAGTAAAAAAGGACTAAAATTAATCAAAAGTGACACTGGTTTAATGCATTTCGTGGTACATTACCACTTCATCAGAAGCCCAAAATCTTAGAAAGAATCCTCTGCGCCGTTTGTCTTTTGTGTTTTCCAATACATGTATTGTATACTCGTGTGGTACTTAAAGTGTTATGGTCACCATGTGCAATGTCCAGAGTCTGAGCTCCTCTGCTCCTGCTGCCTCAGTGGACCTTACATCTAGGTTTTATTGAAGATGTAATCTCTTGAACAAAGGCATATGGGTAAAAATTATAAGGGCCCTTTTAGTTCTCCTTTAATTATATTAGTATTTTCTTCAATTATCTTAAATGTAACTATTTCCCCTGTGATTATATGTGGGAATGATCCAGTCTATATCTTTCTAGTGAGATCACAAACAACAGCTTAAACTGACAAAATAACTTTGCAGCACAGGAACACATCGGCATGCAGATGCGTATTGTTGTTTTTATAGTATTTAAGGCATGTTTCGTGCAGTCTAAACAAATGTGACATGCATATGCCAAACCACATTATGGCTGATGTACTAAGAAGAACTGGAGGGATTCCAAGGCAAACCAACTGCAACATAGGGGAAAAATAAAAATTCTTATTGATTTAAATATAACATTTAACACCTTAAAGGGATGGTAATATTTAATTTCAATAGCAGCTCAGACCGTTCAATATAATGAATAGTACTGATGCCTGATGCTCTTATTCTTCAAAACTGTATAGTTACTATGTAATTAGATGCTGAAGTTGATCCCTCATGCTCCTTTTGCCGATCCTAAGTCGCTTCCCTTTGGTTCTGAAATCCAGTCACTTGACCAGACAGATCACAATGATGGACAATCTTCCCTTGGTCAATATAAGAAAAAACCTGCCCTACTTGTTGAAGGAGAGCTGGTTTTTCCTAATACTAACTGAACATTGTCCCTCATTGTAATCTGCTGTCGGATCTCAGACTGAAAGGCATCTAATTACATCGTAACTTAACAGTTTTGCAGAATAAGAGCATCAGGCAGCAGTACTATTCATTATATTGAACGATCTGAGCCGCTATTAAAATTAAATATTACTATCCCTTTAAATAACGGAGGATCTCCAATACATTGCTTTTGTAATACATTGGTGACCTCTCTCGCTCATTCAGGTGCTTAGATGTTCTATTTAGATTAATGTTTTTAATGGCAAAGTAGAAATTATACCTTTATAGGTCAACTGAATGGCTCTAGGATGCAAGCTTCCAAAAAGCTAGGTCCCTTCTTCAGGCATATTAAGAATGACGTTGAATGTCTGAAGAAGGACCTATGGAGGGATGCAGGAAATGTGCTCATGCTAAAGGCATTTTTCCTGCACAGATAGATATTGAGCATGTTCTAATCCAGGAAGCCATATACCAAATGCTTCTTGAATTGCACATAAAAAAATTAGCCTTTTATGACAACACTACACAGATATATGAGTCATTCTCATTAGCACTTCCTGCATTAGGCACATTCGCTATTCCACTCAAAACAAATTTGTTAATCCTGACCATGCCCACAAAAAAATATACACAGCTATTCGTAATCTTGATTTTTCATGGGTAATTCAACATAATCATGCACAAACTTATTCGCCACTGGTTTTCACGCTGGAAATAGTGATTGAGCATGTTTCTTGCAACCCACCACTAGTGTCTTGAAAGCTTCCATCCTAAGAACCATTCAATTAGCCAATCAAGGTTTACTTTTAGTCTACCAGTCTCTTACTTTTTCTTCAACTAACACGGTACCCCCTTGTACCTATAGTGTAGATGGTTTACTCTAGAATTGGTCCATTTCATGCATCACAGTGGCTTTGATGATATTTGAGAAGAATCACATAGCAGGAAAGGATCCCAGAAAAAAAGGTTCAGGTGTTTACTTTTCATTTGGCATTTCAGTGCTTTCAGGAGCTTACTTTGGGGACTGATTGACTCCTGATTAAAAGGCCCATAGGGCATCATCAAAAATGGGCATTTCTGCTACTACATAGCAACCAGCTAGGATTTCTGATGTCACTTTGGTTGTTGATCAAATTATTTCTGTTTCAACAGGCTGAGTTTGTTGAAGTGACTTCATTTAACCAATCAACTCAAAAATAAGAATGAAAAAAACTTGCATATGAGGAAATCCAGAATACAATAGCAAATGATGCCTCTAATCAAACCTCTCATGCCCTCCAGTGCTCAAAGGGTCAACACGGGTCGCATCTAAAGTCCACATGAAATAGAAAAATGAAATGTTTGTAAAATTGTTCTTTTCTTTTGTATGTTTTAATTTCTTACCCCCTTTGCCTCTGCTGCCATCTTCGCTGGTGGCGAAAGGTATTTTGACCTGCACAGAGCCCCCCTTGCCACCTCTGCTGATTGGCTGGGAGGTGTGTAAGCACTTCCCTGCCACTTGAAGGCTGCCAATTTATTTTGAAATGAGACTGGCATATAAAAGTCGGTCTTGGTTCAAAATCACGGCAGTCTGATTTGGGCAACGTCTCGAGAGGTGGCAAGGGAGGCTCTGTGCAGGTCAAAATGCCTTTTGCTGCCAGAGGAGACGGCGGCAGAGGCAAAGGAGGTTAGAAATTACAACATGCAAAAGGAAAGAACAATTTTACAAACATTTCATTTTTTTATTTCATGTGGTCTTTAGATGGAACCCATGTTAACCCTTTGAGAGCTGGAGGGCATAAGAGGTTTGATTAGAGGCATAATTTGCTATTGTGATCTGGATTTCCTCATATGCAAGTTTATTTCATTCTTATTTTTGATTTGATTGGTTAAATAAAGTCACTTCAACAAACAGCCTGTTGAATCCAAAGTGACATCAGAAAGGCAAAGGGGGTAAGAAATTAAAACATACAAAAGTAAAGAACAATTTTACAAACGTTTGATTTTTTTTATTTCATGATGACTTTAGATGCGACCCATTTTAACCCTTTGAGCACCGGAGGGCTACCCCTCCGGCGCTCACAGGGTTAACTGTCCCATTGTTGGTGGCTTATTTTTGTTAAAATTCAAGCAGCACTAATGGAATGGTTTCTTTTTTAACAGCAAGAAAGAAGACTGAAGAAAAGAAGACAGACAAGAAGACAGAAGAAGGAAGAGAAGATTAATGAAGAAGCCAGACAGTGGATGACAGATAAGTGTTACATTTCTGACTGGATTTAGTCAAACGACGACAGTTTGCTTTCTTTTCCCTTTGATGTTCCCACAATCCCACTGCATCATAAAGGAGAAAGGAAAATTCCTAGTGATTTAAAGGAAAAGTGTGCCTTAACCCTTTGAGTGCCAGCCGGTTGTCAAACGCATTGCTTTGTAATCAAACTAAAAGACTGGTCGTGTGTCCCTGGCTAACACTAAGCAACTCGCTGCATGGCCCATCTAGTGCTGTATTCTGCACACTAGGTAAATCTTTGCTCCGGCAGTATACACTTTTAGCATATCTTTGGGTGCATTTAATATTTATAGTTCAATATTCTTTTTATATCTAGTGGAATAATATATAAAAAGAAGATAAGAAGAAAGAAGAAGATGCAAGTTAGAAGATTAAAGAAGAAGACTGACAGTGGACCCCACTGTACAGCAGATTTACAGGTAAGTGTTTATTTTCAGGGGATGGTGTTAGTTTTAGTGGGATTAGCCCTATGAGTACCAGTGGGGTATGCAATGCTCTGCAATGTGTTGCATCCCCCACTGGCACTCATAGGGTTAATTTTTGTTACACTACACACATTTTTCCCATACTTTATATACAGTACTGTGCAAAAGACAGGCAGGTGTGAAAAAATGCTGTAAAGTAAGAATGCTTTCAAAAATAGAAACGTTAATTGTTTATTTTTGTCAACTGACAATATGCATAGTGAGTGACCAGAAGAAAATATAAATCAAATCAATATTTGGTGCGACCACCCTTTGCCTTTAGAACAGCATCAATTCTTCTAGGTACACCTTCACACACTTTTTTAAAGGGATAGTAATACTTAAAATGTAAAAGAAATATGTTGTAGGGTTTATCCCCCTGAGTAAAACAAGAGTACTCCCACTACTGAAAGGTGTTTCATTCAAAAGTTATTAATTTTCAAAGTTGAATTTTTTAGGTGCAATATCACAGTGGCCTGAAATTGTACAGTGGCGCTGTTGCTACACCATCCTATGGAGATTTATGGTCCCGGGACCAGAGCTGTCCATAGGATCGTGTAGCAACAGCGCCACTGTACAATTTCAGGCCACTGTGATATTGCACCTAAAAAAATTCAACTTTGAAAATTAATAACTTTTGAATGAAACACCTTTCAGCAGTGGGAGTACTCTTGTTTTACTCAGGGGGATAAACCCTACAACATATGTTTTTTTACATTTTAAGTATTACTATACCTTTAAGGAACTCAGCAGGCAGGTTGTTCCAAACATCTTGGAGAACTAACCACAGTTCTTCTGTGGATTTAGGCAGTTTCAGTTACTTCTCTGTCTTCATGTAATCCCAGACAGACTCAATGATGTTGAGATCAGGGCTCTATGGGGGCCATACCATCAGTCCCAGGACTCCTTGTTCTTCTTTACACTGAAGATAGTTCTTAATTACTTTGGCTGTATGTCTGGGGTCATTGCCATGCTGCAGAATAAACTTGCAAGGAACCTCCACCATGCTTCACTGTTGCCTACAGACACTCATTCTTGTACCACTCTCTAGCCCTTCGCCAAACAAACTGCCTTCTGCTACCGGGGTCTATTAAATCGAGCCCCAGGGGCAGTAGCCTCCAGCTCTGGTTCATGACTTGTTTTGGTTTTACAGGGTATAAAAGTACCATTGTTTGAAAGAGGAAAAGATCTTCGCCTTTTAAATGATGGTATTCTTATTGTATCATTTTACTAGTTGCTTATACTGATATAAAATTATGTGGTTTTAAAAGATTTCTATACCTTCTAAGTGCTGAAAATCTTAAAAAAAATTGCAACAGTGCCAAATTTTTGACAATGTTGGGAAGAAACAGGGCCAGATTTCCCAATAGGCAGTGAAGTCAACTAGGGAGCCATATTTTGAGGGGCACCTCAGCTGTGTAGTGTGGTCAGAAAAATCTTAATGCCTCTGCACCAGATTTATACCTCTTTACAGGCTATTATTTAACCCCTTGGATGCTAGGGAGATCTCCAAAGTATTGCTTTGCAATGCTTTGGAGATCTCCCTAGCAACCAAAGGTGTTAAAGCCTTTTTTTGGCTTTGTTTGTTATGCCAAGGATATTTTCTGTGCCAAGAAATAGTGGAAGGGAATGGGGGCGGGACCATGTGAGGAACAGGGGTGTGGTCATGGGTGGAGCTAAGGGAACCTAAACTGTCTTGCCTAGGGGCCCTGAGATGTAAATCCAGCCCTGAGTTGAAACACACATGATCTCTCTGAAATAGGAATGTTCTATATTTTTTCAGAATATATAGCATTGCAGGGTTATGTGTTATTTTCCTACAAATTTTGTGCCTGAAAGACAAAATGGCGCAAAATTTAAAAACAACTTTTCACCTTCTATTTTTCAGTTGTTAATTTTTTTTTACAAAGACCTACTCATAAAACCATGCATTTTGGTGTTGTGGACAAAAATATAAGGATATATGCATTTGCTACCTCTTACACACAGTTGTTTGTGATTAACTTTGCTAGAATCCTCATTAAAAAACAAATTTTTTTGCATCTGGCGTAGGTTTTCTCTGTCACGGCTGGGGACATACACAAACAAATATTATATTGTGAACGTACAGATTCTACTTAAAAACAAGGTAGGATCCATGTGGTTTTCTCACAAGAAAGCCACTGAAATATATGTTTCACTGTAGCCACCAGCAGCAGAATCAAAACCTATACAGCACCGGAAAGTTCAAGTTGCTAAAGGGCACTGATCACATTTATTAAAGGGACAGTAATGTCCCAAAAACATTTTTTACAGTTATGTAGAGTTTAAAATATTAATCAAATCACTCCAAACCCTATCTCTCAAACCGCTTTGGTTTGAGAGATATAGGGATTCAAAGTTCCCTCCTCCCTCCCCTTCTCCTGATGTCAGCATCTAGCTGAAAGCCGGAGATGCCAGTCCAGGGACCAGCAGGAGGCTCTGCAGTAGAGCTGAAATTGCAGTACGTAAAAAGAATTAATTCATTGGAGACATCTAAAAAGTGTGCTTGCAAACCAGGCACAATTTTTAGACCTTTCCAATGAATGAATTATTTTTAAGTAACACGATTCAGGGTCTGCTGCAGAGCCTCCTTGAGTCATACGACTCAATTCTCCTGCTGTCAGCTTTAAAGCTGACAGCAGGAGAAGGGGAGGGAGGGAGGGATTTTGAATCCCTATATCTCTCAAACCATAGTGGTTTGAGAGATAGGGTTTGGAGCGATTTGATTCATATTTTAAACTCTATATAACTGCAAAAAAATGTTTTGGGACATAACTGTCCGTTTAAGCCAGGACCTGTGGGAGCAGACTTAGTAAAATGCCCATGACTGCACTGTACAGGCTACTGAACGCCGTTCCCTCAGTTGACAGGGGGCTGGGCTAAACAAGGAAGTCTGTGGTTTAATCTACGGACTTTACTTGTTACATATGCAGTTACTAACAGGCTTCAAGGGGCAAGTCTTATTTATCTATGTAGACTGCACTCACAGCCCCATGTTTCTGACCTCCAATCAATTCTCCAAAAAATCTGCTGGGGATCTTATTGTGCTTTATGCACTATTATCATTGTGAATACACATTTACTATTGTATCTCTCTCCCATCCATTTTAGATTTCTGATATTCCACTATCACCCCTGTGTGTCCCATTTCTCTCTTAACCTTAACTAGGGTTGCCAGATCATCACTCTAATCATCTGAATTCCAGGGAGTTCTGAGGGTTCAAATAGAATATATATTAAAGACACCTGCAGCACTGATACATGGGAACCATTGCATCCTAATAATTAACCACTGACGCCCTGCAGCATGCATTTTTCATACAGGTTATCTTTTAAAGGGATGATCTGCACCTTCACATGTCTAAAATTTGACTATTTTTCTTTACTGATTTTAAAGAGTCTCATGTATAAAAGCAAATTGGAGCAATTTTGAAACAATTTTAAAATTCTCATTGATTTAAATGGGAAATGTAACTCCTTGAATGCTAGAGAGGTCACCAATACATTGCTTGGAACTGCACTGAAGACTTCCCTTGCATTCAAGGCTGGAGTATAACTACAGTGGGTGCAGAGGGTGTAATTGTGATGGGCGGGGGATTCTAAAGAGACCAGTTGGTAATCAGATTGGTTTCCTGTCTTAGGAGTGCCTGCTGACACCATCGCATAAGCATAGCTAGCTCAGAACTGTACGGATTTGCCCCGGAGACTCCGGTTTTTGTAGTGAATTACAGGGACTCCTGGGAAAGAGGCCGATTCTCTGGTGGTGGGGAGTTTCTTATGAAACTCTACCTACTTCTGCTCCTTCCCACCCTGTTCCTCCCACTTCTTCTCCTTCCCCACCCTGTTCTACCCACTTCCCGCCTACTTTATTAGACAGCCCGTTAAGCCCTGCCCCACCTGTGATTAAGTCACACCCCTTTGTGACGAGCCTCATGTAATTTAAATCCTCCCACTGGCACGACATGAGCCACCTCCGGGACTCTAGAAGAAAAAGCTCCAAGATATGTACATAAGATGGCTGCCAACCAGTAAGATAAGAACTTGGCTGGTGAGTGCCTCCCTTTTCTTCATTAACCATTAACAATTAAAGTGTCAATAGCTTTTCTAAGCAGATGAGACCAGGACTAACCCTGGGCCTAGAAGGCCTAGTAAGTTCTAGATATGCCCCAATTCAAGGAGTTAAAAATTTCCATTTAAGTCAAAGGGAATTTGGAAATTTTTATTTGCGGTTGGTTTGCTCCAGAAATGGCAATTCTTCTCTGCACCTGTGCAATTATGGGATTTCTTTTTTGTTTCTTTGTTTTTTAACTAGAGGTTATTGGTTATAATTTCTTATCATTCCTTGTATTTGGTCTCTACTAGTTCAGGTACATGATAAATATTATCACTGGTTTCATTTCATGGATTCCTACTGAAGTCTAAAGGGAAATCTGGATATAAAACACAGTGATAAAATTATTACTTACAGTGGAATCCAGGAAATCCCCTACAAAAACATCTGTAAAGTGCTTTTTTTTCTCCCATTCATAATGCTACTCTCTATATCTTTGAACAGTGTTAGCTCAGCTGTTCCTAACCTGATATCCTAACTCATTTATTCCTGCTCCAAGGAATACTAATAAATATTACCAGTCTCATCCCCCTCACTTGGGCTAATAAACTAAAAAAAGAGGTGCAATTCTGGGTCAACTGCATTATAAGGGAAAAAATCTATTTTATTTAAATTGGGCTTTTAACCTCTTGAATGCTAGACAGGTCTCCAGGCCATTGTGATTTATAGGTAAGTTTTATTCAGGAGAACATGTTCAGCCAGTGGAGGGATCTATGTGAAGAAGTGAGTGGCAGTGAGGCTGATGTACCAAAGGCACGGTGTAATTCTGGTGCATACCAAGTATGCCAGAGAAAATAAATATAATTACAAGAATTCCATTTGATTTAATTGGAGATTCTAACCCCTTGAGTGCTGAAGAGGTCTCCAAGGCATTGTTTTTTTCTCACCTTATGTGAAGTACAGGTATGCATTATACACAAAGATTGGAACGCAAGTTATCTGATCCCCTTGGTGTATACTATACTCAGGATTGTAATGAAAAATAATGCTCATGGATATAATACGCACCCATGATTTCTCACCCACCAAAAAATTGGAATGCAGATTATCTGATCTGCCCCGCCTTCTTCCCTCTTCCTCCCTCTACCCACCTCCAACTGGATCTATCCAGTGGGCAGCATGCTTGTATTCGCTGACCACTTCCTCTGTTTCATCATGCCAGGCCTTGAATCACCATTGTATTGCTTTGTCAGGACCTGAAAAGGTCTTGACAGTGCACTACCATATTTCTAATGCACATGAGGACACAGACAGTGTACCTTATTGAGGTGAATGGGCAGAGAGAGATCCAGGAGGATCCGATAACCTACATCTAAATTTATTTTTGGATAATAACTCATGGGCGCATATTATACCTATGAACTTTATTTTTCACTAAAATCTTGAGTATAGTTTACACCAGCATACTGTATATACCCAGTTGCGTAGTATACCCGAGATTTAGTCCAGGTGGCTTAGGTTGGATGGATTGCAGCCAGGTCACCTGTGTGACCATAGCCTTAAAGAGACAGTAATGTAAAAACATAAATCTACATATGATTGTTCAATTTCATTTTTTAATAATGCATAGAATTTTTTTTGAAAATTCAAATTCTTCTTGAAAATCGGTTAAAAATTCCCCCTCTGTCCCCTTTCCATGACATCATTCAGAGTTCCCTGATATCTGAAAGCCAGTCACTTGACCGGACGGATTGCAACCAGGGACAATATTGTGTGTGTGTCAGTATAAGGAAAACCCTGCCGCCCCTTGATGAAGCAGGGCATGGTTTACCTACACTGACACAATATTGTCCCTCGTTTTGATCCGTCTGGACCAGCTTCCTGATCTCAGGGAACTCTGCATGATGTAATGGAAAGGGGCAGGAGTGGGGAACTTTTAACTTGATTTTCAATATGAATATGAAGGTAAAGGGTTCTCAAAAGATACTATGCATTATAAAAATTAAAATGAACAAGATATAAATTTATTTTTTGACATTATTATCCATTTAAACTCACATACAATAATAATGCCTGTGGCATGCCTAACTCATCTTACTGTTAATAGCCACTGGATGCTTCCTACATTTTATTTGTTTTAATTATTTATTTTATTACTGTTATCATGTCCATCATATGTTGGGATAAAAAAATGGCTTAACCTGTATTTGCATCTGACTTTAACCCCTTTTGGGGACCACAGGGTTCTGCAATACATTGCTCTGTGCACGCTGTCATAGAATTGAATGTGATTATTACCGTCTTGTCCTCAAAGCATTACAGTTCTTCCACTCATGCACTAATATATATCATTATATAATATTACGGGCACATTTTCAAAACAAGTGGAGTCATTTTGGAGCAAACAATTATACCACATGGAACTAACAAAAATAGTCCCAGTGAGGCTTTTACCCTCTTGACCGAGGGGTTTCCAACACATTCAAGGGGTTAATAAACCCCTTAGATCAGTAAACCTTTTTATGAAAATATATATATATTGTAGGGCTTATACTGTTGAGTAATGGTGTAATTGTGCTCTCACTGCATAGAGATGCATACTTCCATGTGTTTACAGTTTAAACTCTTGGTTTGTTTCATTAACAGTGCCCTCTAGTGGTCAAATTTCAAGTAGTTATTTGGTTACATTCTTTGAGAGAGGTGAGTAATTGACAAACAGTTCTCCATAGAATGTGATAAGAACATGATAAGTCCTTTTATACTTTTATGCAGCTGTGTCTGTTTGCCTGGACACACCTGCTGCATTTGCTCCAGCTCTGCTATTGCTGGTGATCCTTCCTGGACACACTCCTTGAGGCCTACATCATCACTTAAGTGCATGTGAATAGTGTCTTTCTGATGATTTCACTGTTTTGATTCCTGTACTTTGTGTTTAACCTTGGTTTGCTTGCAACCTGTCATCAACTTAGCAAAGTTTCCGACCTGATTCAACACGTCGATTTGCATTCTGCACCCTGGGTTCATTTGTGAACTTATAGCTCTGTTTTACCTACTTGTTGCTGTTGCTATAATCGACAAGGAAGGTTGCCATTCTGGTCCAGGCCTGGCTCAAATGATCTTGGTTATTCGACATTGCGGTGGACATTTCCCTTAGTTTGTAGTTGCAGCAGATTCATATCTTCAGACATCACAGCTCACTAACTATACATCCCAGCTTCTCTCTCAACCAGCTCTTCAGCAACAGCCTTGAGAGTCTGTGTTGTTTGTCAGCCCATGGCTCTCAAGCATCTTTTGCCACTCTGCTAGTGAGTAAGCAGTTTTGATATGCTGCTTCCACTCACTCCTGTTTCTATTAATGTTTGGTGTTTCATTCTCTGACCTTCCTAGTAGCCCTTTTCTTCCCGGTGTCGTTAGAGTAACAGACAGAGACTGCTAAGTGATGCTGTCGGTATGAACTTTCAGAATGTAATCACGCAGTTACTTCCTGACTATTTGCACTGTCTAATTAGCAGGAAAGGCCTATAATATAGGTTTTCGTTAAAAAAGTTTGCTGCTTCTTTAACCCTTTGAGTGCATTGCAAACCCCTCTGGTACTCAGAGGGTTAATGCTGTTGTGTCAAGGGGAAGATATTGAGGGAGTTATGACATTTTGATACTTTCCATTTTGCTGCGCCTTGTTTAACTACATGCACTTAAAGGGGAGCAGAAGAAATTGGCTTCACGTTACTCCATTTGCTTATACAAGCTGTAGGTGAGGCATTTGGGGTTTGTTTGTGTTCAGATATTAATGATTGTCTAATATGTGCCCAGTAATGTGACTGTACACTCTAGTACATGCTCTGGAAAGCAGCAGAGTTAACATTTTAGCTCTTAAAATAAGCTGTACTGGTGGATTTATATATGTCCAGTCTCTCTCCAGCCCTGCAGAGAGGTGCACGCAAATTCCTAGCTCCACCTAGTGGTACTCCTAGAATATTTGGAACACTTGGTTTAGGAGCAGGGAGGTGACTTGCTATGGGCAGGAAGAAAACTTAAAGGACATTGAGAGAATGAATGATAGGAAGGGAAGTGTATAATCTACTCTTATATTACATTTTGTTAAACCTTCTCCTGTGTCTGTGTTTATGTACAGGCATCTTAGATCATCATAGCACACGATTCCTCAAGAGCACATCTTAATATGTTAGGACCAGGGGACTTGCAACAGATTGCTTCCCAAAACGTGATACACCCCCTGGTCCTTGAGGGTTTAAAAAAAACTCCTTAATTCCACATTTAAAGAAAGTACACAGAAAATATAAAATGTTAAGTATTAGCAGCAGAATTTAACCATTCCTTGTCCATCATCCTTATAACATTTACATATGATTTAACACACTTGCATTTTTGTATTGCGTTCTGCACTAGACACTGAATAGAATTAAATTACACACAACTTTCATGACTGGAAATTATGATGTAGTGGCCCTCTGCAATTAAGGTAATGTAAAGAACGACAATATTTGTGTAACTTATAGAATTGCTGGGTGTTTTTTTTTTGTTTGTTTGTTTTTTGGTTGTTTTGGTTTTTTTTTTTAATGTTATTAAAAGTAAAACCAAGGTACAAAAGCATCAAGGCACATAAAATTAGCTATACAGTGCATATGTTGACAAAATATCATGCAGAGAAACAAGTCTCTGCAAAAGTCTGACGTGATAGAACCGAGGCTGATATGCAATAAAGTTTGGTGCAGTTATGTAGAACTAAAACATGTGAACATCAGATATCCCAGGGTCACTACGACTCCTGATGTCCCACAAGGAGACTATTCACAAGAGATGAGAAGCACACCTCTGTAAAGGGGTATGTGCCTCAATAGTGGAGAAAGTCAAAGAGAAATGGAAATAAAGAGGAGGCAAAAGATGTAGTAAGGTTAAAAAAGGGTGGGTGTTAGCACAGAAGTGCAGGGGAGAGGGGAGTGCATAGGATGGAGGTATCGAGGAGCTAATTAGACAGTGTAATGTTTGGTGAGTTATGGTGGGCTATGGGAGCTGTAGTATACATACAATACTCAAGGAGGTGGGTTCATGCAGTAGGAGATCCAGGGTCCACAAACATCCATAAAAGTTGGGCCCCCACTCATTAGCAGGAAGGTTAGCCTCTCCAAGGCCGTGGTTCATATGACTCTAACCAGCCAGTCCTCTACCCTGGGACAGTTAGTCAATTTCCACAGTATGGTGACACACATTTTAGTAGCATTTAGAAGATGGAAATATAAAAGTTTCTTGGGCCAGGAAAGACCAACTTCTGGGGGCCACATATTTAAGCAGATATACTGTGGCGAAGGCAGGAGCTTACAGTACAGATTGTGTGGGAGACCAGTAAGGGGTATACAAGGCGGCGTACGCACAAATGTGAAGATAAGAACCGTATCTTGCTGGCATAGAATTGCTGCTTTTAATGAAATTAGTTGTTCAAAAAGTGGAAGCATAGTAAAAACATATTGAAAATGCCAAGATACATTTTTTGCAGTTTTTGCAAATTAAGAATATATTTCTGGAAAATTTGGAAAAAAGTAGTTTATAATACATGTAGTTGACAATATAATTATTAATAAATAATTATTAAATTATTATAAATTATTAAAACCCCTTTTAATTATAGAAATTTTACCTGTGATAGGTAGATTCCTTAAACTGACATTTTAGAAGAATGCACTTCAAGTCATTCAGTAAAATTAAAATTGTTTAAGTCACTATGAAGCTTTTTTGTTGTTGTCCTAAACTGGAAATCTCAGTTTAGGAGGGAAACTAACTAAGCGTGATAAAGAGGTGACAAAATGGAGATGACTTCTGCAGTTATCACTTATCAGGTTCCTATGTTATTCTATGGAGCCTATTCACAAAAATTTCCAAAGCTGAAGAAATCTTAGTGCATAGGCTCCATAGAATAACATAGGAATTGGAGAAGTGATATCACTAGAGAAGTCATCTCTACTTTATCACCGCTTAGTGAATCTCCCCTTGGTCTATTCAGATGCTGACACCACTAATTCAATTTATTTTAAACCTAATTAAACTGTAGTAAATTACCTTTTTCCTGATGCCTTATGGCCTATCTCTCAACCTCCACCCCCAAGCAAGAAGATGGCCTTGAGCTTCTTACCAGCTGCCCAGAAGCATTAAACCTTTGAGTACCGGAGAGGAATACATGCAATAAATCCAGTTGGCACTCTGTATGTGTAGGCTTTTGGTATAGTTTTGGTGCACATTACATTTTATAAATGGATAATAATTTTATTTTAATGTGTTTATTTAGTCAGATTAATTTTTTACACTTTGTATTGTAAGGGTTGCAGGCTGTCAGCAGAAGCCTACACCATTACCCTGGGGCATGCATAGGAATATACCCCTATCTCTTTAAATATGAATCCTGTGTCTGCTAGACAAAAGATTCACATTGAGGTCAGTCCATTTGCCTGATACCAAGCAGTGTGAAAGGAAGACAGGCAGGTTCAGATTGTCTGGATTCTTCCACTCATTCATATGTGGAAGCTCATAGGAGTGGAACTTTCACTTCCTCACTGTGGTACAATTGATCAAAACATAAATAAAAATGTAGAAAGCCAGTCAGAATGGCTCCCTACACTGACAGGAGACTCTGACTGATTCAGACAGCTGGCTTGAATTTCCTGAAAGTAATGTTCCCGATGATGGTACTTTCAGTCCATTTCAGTCCATTTATAGAGCCACCACCACATATAAACTACATCCAGTGAGAGTATGATAAACAGAAATCCATTTATAAATGGTTGTATGGTCTTAAAGCAATAACTGCAATATGTTGGGGGTTTCTACAGACACACACACACATCATTAACTACAATTAACCCTTTAAAAGGGCTCAGATCTTAAAACCCAGTGAAATAGTCTGTTATTCCCCACTACCCAATTTGATGGTTTGAGGGCACCCTCTTAGGAATGTATCTAATTTTGGGATCCAAGAGACACAGACATTTCCTCTATTCTGCACTCATCCTACAGCCAAGGGGTCAGGGGAAAACCCTAAATGCATATATGTTCCCGTCACACTGCACAGTGATGTCTATTTGGGTTGTTAGTGGTCCTATGGGCCCCATTATTCAAATAGTTTCAAAACTCCCCACTATACTGTTCATGTGATGGTGAGAAATGGGAGGTTCTTAAGACCCTCCCAGTTGTTTAACCCCTTAACCCTTTGAGTACTAGAGGGGTGCACAACGCATTGCTTTTCAATGAATTGCGTACCACATTGGCACTCAAAGTGTTAAGGACCATTGCCATGCCAGGACCGTCATGGCTGTCCGGCACTTAAGGACCAATGACGGTCCTGGCACAGCATGGCGTTCAGGGCTCCCGTCGTGGCTGCACGCCACTCCGGAAGTCCTGAATCGGAAGCGCCAATAAAAAAAAAATGCCCAGTGGTCCGCAAGTGCCGGCCGCATGTGCGCTCTCCGGTCCTTAAGGGGTTAATGTATTATTTAAAGGGATAGTAATGTTTCATAATAAAAGCTGCTCTAATTAATCATCATAGTCATTGGACTTTGGAGAGTGTTATATCAATACTGTCAGACTTGTAGTTCAAGAGTAATTCAATGACAAAGTATCCCCCTCCTGCCCCTTTTACTGATGTAACACTGCTCAGCCAGATCAGAAGGAAGGTGCCCAGGTAGATTGCAGAGAGGGACAATCTTCAATTAAGACAAGGGAAAAACCTGAAAAACTTGTCAAGGGGGGCAGGGCTTTCATTGTTGTCATAGGAAGAAGATTGTCCCCTTCATTTATCTGTTTGGTCTATGGACTGGATTCCACATCTGAGAAGAGGTCGATTACACTAGATAAAAGGAGCAGGAGGGGAAACTTTGCTTGTGAATATCTCTCAAACCATAAAGGTTTGAGAGATTAGACTTATATCGTTCTTCATGTTTTATTAATGCCTACAAAATAAAATAAGGATAAAACGAAGTATTACTATCCCTTTAAGTTATTTTTAGCCACACAAACAGAGCACTTTGCATTCCTTTGCAAAGAACACCACTATAGTTCTCAAAAAAATGTATGCTTCCTCATGGCCTATGCTGGCCACAGGGGTTCCCCCAAGCATGCAGAAGACCACTTGTTTGAGGGGGGCCATGGTGGCATTTTAAGGTACTATGGAGGTAGTGACTTTTCTGTGATGAGTCAAAATATGTCAAATTATAAAAACAAAAGACAGCAACAAAAAGCGGCCTGTTTTGCGTGATGTATCAATCACCTCTCCTTGAACTGAATTGCTTGAAATAAAATATCAAGTGATACTGTGTGATATAGTTTTATTCATTATCTCACTAAGCAGCATGTTTAATTTAATTGAAGCAAAACAGTATAGATATTTTTTAACATTCGAGGGGTTACACTATTTATGTAAAAAATATATTTTTTAATTAAAAAAAATAAATAGGTTTTTTAACCCTTAGATTCTAGAGATGTCCCCAATGCATTGCTTAGCAATGCAGTGGATATGTCTTTAACATCCAAAAGGGTAAAAAAGATGAACAATAAAAGTAGATCCATCTCTGTCTTTATTGACCGGGTATTTTATCAACATGAACAAGACCTTGATGAATTACCTTCCTAATTATTCAGAGTAACTGAGAAGGAAATCAGCTGTAATTGAACATAACATTGATGCCCTTTCAAAGCAGAAATAGAATTCCCAATTACCAATTTTTTAAAATGGAAAAAAAATGCATGCGCTCACTTTTCTAACACTAAAAGTGATCTAAGACAAACAAATGAGTTTTGTGTGCTGTTTTTGCTAGATCATATGTATAAATATGTTTGCATGAGTTTTATACATGTCCACTAAGCTTAACCCTTTGAGTACCAGAGGAGTATACAATAATCAGATTCTGTCTCTGCAGACCTGATAATTAAATATAAAAAGTCGAGCCTCTGGGTCACAGCTAGAGAGTTCCTAGATATGGCCTACAGATGAAGCCTGAGCTATATTGTGAGACCTGGCAGACCCTCAATGGCCCTGCAGAAAGATGAAGGTTTCAGAGTTCAATCTCCTGTCCTACCCAGTGCTGTTTCCATTGGGAGTGAAAGCCTATCATAGAGGATCTATGCACATGCAACTAGTGAGTGTGTGGCTTATTGCCATTTATTTCTGTTCTGTGTCACAGCTGAGGTGCTCTAAACATTGTGGCCCCAAGCTTCTTCTTATGTTTGTTCCCATAGGAGCAGACTTAGTAAAACATGATAATTGTCCTTTTTTCCAAAGAGATTTAAAATATTCTTATAGTTTAGGCTGACCAGACCTCACCTTTAACCGGGGACGCATAGGAGAAATGCATACTGCAGGACTGCTTCAATTTCAGTGAAGTACTGAAATATGTCTATTTCCTATGTGTCCCCATTTAAAGGTAAGATCTGGTCAGCCTATTATAGGCTGAATTAGTCATTTAATATAAATAGTTTGAAAAATGAACCTTTATTTGTTGGTGGCATAGTATGGCACTTTATGCTAATTAGGCAATGCATTGGGCCAGTATTATCACATGCTGTGCTATGAAGTAATAAAAGCAGAGCCCACCCACTGGCAGGTATCAAGTAGCACAGTAAAAGTTACATAAATTAACATACAGTGCCACCAAAGTTAGTCTCTCAAAAACAGTTTATTTTCAGAAAAATATCTAGTAAAACATAAGTACAGATTTTAATTCTCTGGAAAACAAATTAAGAGCTGAAATCCATTTAACTGGAAGTATTTGCTAAATGGCTTTTTTTCAGCTTTGGCAGATATTTCCAGCTGGCTAATACAGCAATCACATTCTTAATGAGGGCCAGGACTGGATTGCCGAATTGCATTGTTTGGGGGGTGGGGTTAAAGTCCCCCTTGGAATCATTTTGTACCACTGAAAAATGCTCCAAAATGACCCCAAAGTCTCGCTCAAGTATCCCAAGGGAAGTATCTGGATGTCAGCTGCTTCAGCTGGATCAGGCTGGGTAGACCAAGGGGACCCAGTAGCTTGCCTGGTCCCCTGTATGATCACCCATCTCTCCAAGTAGCTTCTCCACTACATTGCCGGATTGTGGCAATTTTGTTACACCAGCAACAGAGGAGTTAACCTCCCTTTTTTATAAATTAAATAAACTCTCCTGCATCCAGGGACCCCTTTCAGGTTTTTCAAAAACTTAATATGGGAGCCAGCGAAACCCATATTAATTTTCTTGTAAGACTTCCTCTTCCTTATTGAGGACGGGATTATGGACCACTCCTTGTGCAGTTTTTAAGATTGATGTAAGGGCTCCGGACCCATACCAATCTTTACTCTTTTTATACCTTGGCCAATGTATGAATCAGTATGGGTTCCTGGACTCCATTTTGGTTTAATTTGCTGGATTTTGTTATTTCTTCATTAGGTTTTATTTTAATTAATTAATAAAAATATACCCCATATTCACTTTTTTTTAAATTTAAGAGGGGTGCTCAACGCATTTGTTCGCAGTCTATTAGGTACCCCTCTGGCACTTAAAGGGTAAAAAAGGGAGATGGATGTCCCCATCTTTTTTCGATTCATTACATCAGTTAAAAAAAAGTGCCTCAATGATGACAAATGTAATTTAGGTTCCCAGATCACCCTTTAATTTTTGAACACTTTCCATCCTGATCTGATCAGGGTGAGGATAATATTACTCCCACTCCCCAAATTAATTTAATACTTTTTTTTATTAACAAGTTTAACCCCTCCATTGCCCGCCAGCTGAAATGCATGACTGCAATGCATTCTCAGACAATCTGTCTAAGGAGGGATTAACCCTTTGAGTGTCACAGTGGTAAGAAATGCATTTCATACCACTCTGGCAATAAAAGGGTTAATGTGGAGCCCAGTTATATTAGTGTGATATAACAGGTAAATGTATATTTATATTTAGGAGTGCTAACCCCTTGCAAACTTCCTGGCACCTGAGCAGTTAAAGTGTTAGTAATGTCTAAAAAAAAGTTTTTGCATTTAGAAGAGCTTAAAAAGCTGAGCTAAATGCAAAACACCGTATCTCTCAAACTGCTAAGGTTTAAGAGATACAGGTGTTTGAAGTTTGATCTCTCCTACTGACAGCTGTAAAGCTGTCAGCTGGAGATCCGTGTCGGTCGACACGGTGGCGCTTGATAAGTGCCGAGTTCTTGTTATTTACAAGGAATCCCTTCATTGGAATGGTCTAAAACGTGTGCCTGGTGGTCAGGCACACGTTTTAGACCATTCCAATGAAGGGATTCCGTGTAAGTAACGAGATTGCGGCACCTCTCAAGCGCCACCGTGTCGACCGACACGGATCTCCTGCTGACAGCTGTCAGTAGGAGAGATCAAACTTTGAACACCCGTATCTCTTAAACCATAAAGGTTTGAGAGATACAGTTTTTTGCATTTAGATCAGCGTTTTAAGCTCTTCTAAATGCAAAAAAAGTTTTTTTTAGACATTACTAACACTTTAAGGGGGACTTGCGCACGTTTGAGAGAGGTAGTTGGATGCACATGGGGAAACTGGGGAGTGGGCTGCATGATCACAACTTTTTACAACTGAACAGGCAAACCTGGGAATATTCCCATTTAGAATACATACTGGCTATAATGTAATGGCAAAAGTTGGAAAGAGACCAAAAACAAGTAATTCTCTGATTGTTTTTACCAGCTGTGCTCTCCATGGGTGTAATTGAATCCAGCCCTAAAGTTATCCTACAGGACAGATATATTATTTATGTTTATACGCAGCCTGGTAGAAGCATTTTTGCTTGAAATCCTTATTTCCTACTGTATATGATATAGTTGGGTGCAGGAAGTAAAGTGTACAAACATAATTTGGACAACAGCACAGCAACATAACATATATTCTATTCCTTCTAGTGGTGATGCCTTGTAACCTTCCTTTTCCAAGTCCACAGACGTGGTTCTCAAGCGTTTTTTGCTCAAGGCATACCTAACATGTAGTCTGGCATTTTCGGGGCACCCCTATTATGTTATGTCTTTTGTCAAGGGTGTAATGAAGGTTACAAATACATAACTATGGAGATATTGTTAGACCTCATAACTAAAATAAACATATTGTGCATTGTAATATTCTTAAATATACAGTTAGAAGTCTACATTCACATTTTTGTCAAAGAATTATAGATACAATGGGGCACCCTAAGTGGATATTCGTGGCACAACAAAGTGCCACGGCACCCTGGTTGAGAAACACTGCCTCCGAGAAACACTATAGGGCTGAGGATGGGCGTGTCCAAACATCATATTGTGGGTAGGGCTCGATTGGGTATGACTGGTTGGGTGGTAAAAAGGAGGAGTTTGCCATGAAATAAGTGGGAAATTAGGCAGAATGGAGAGGGAGTGAGCAAATGGACTGGAAGGTGGATGGAGTTATAGCTGTACTTACCAAGCCCGAGATTTAACATCTGTCCCCGGAGTTTCTGTGGAAGATCTGGAGAATCAGCCTCAGAAAACTGGAATCTCTGGGCAGATCTGGAGGGTTCCCAGGTTACAGTAATATCTATGTATATTACAGTGTACTTTGTCGGATGATAACAATTTGCACTTTAGCATAGTGTTCCTTTGACAGAATTACTGGCAGATTCAATGCACTCCATTAAATCTATGCGTACAATACCAGAGGCAAACCTAAGATTTTCTGAACTGGGTTCACAACAAGAGCAGAGATTTCTCATTAAATTGGTAGTAACGCTTATTGTCTCTGATAGGGCCAAATGAACACCTGGGGGGAGATTCACTAAGCGGTGATAAAGAGGTGATAATGTGGAGATGACTACTCCAGTTTATCACTTCTCCAGTTCCTGTGTTATTCTATGGAGCCTATTCACTAATATTTCTTCAGCTTTGGAGAGTTTAGTGCATAGGCTCTATAGAATAACATAAGAACCAGATAAGTGATAAACTGGAGAAGTCCTCTCCACTTTATCACCTCTTTATCACCGCTTAGTGACTATCCCCCAAGGTTGGGAGTGTTCTGGTCAACTGAACCTCACCCTTAACCCCTTAACAACCGGCCGCGCGGGCACGTTGCAGTCACTAAAGGACCACGGAGCATTTTTTAAAAATTTTTTGATTCGGATTCTTGACTACTCGAACGGCGTGCAGCCGCGAGGGGAGCCCGGAATTCCATGACTGTCATAGTACGTCATGGGTCATTAAGTCAGATCTACCCATGATGTACTATGACCGTCAAGGGTCGTTAAGGGGTTAATTTGTCTTTGAATGCAGTTTATATATTCTATCTGCCCAAGTGCTTAATCTTCCGTAACGGAATACAATATATTGCCCTAATGTAGCAAGTAATGTATAAGACTCTGTACAGCTCACTTATAATTAACCCTTTGAGTGCCAGATAGTTATCCAATGCATTACGTTGGAATTTGTTGGATACCTCTCTGGCACTGAAAGGGTTAAGTGGTGTTATTTCCCCTGTTTCTCATTATGACACACAATATGTGAGCAAACAAATTATTTTTTAAACAGACCATTCTTCTTTACAGTTTATAGTAGAGTAGTCATGATTTGTCCATGCAACTGTGACTACAACTTCCATCATCCCATCCATCCAACAACTGGTTGGGGATGATGGGAGTTGTAGTCCCCAAGAGATGGATGACAAAATATTGACTATCCTGGTTTATGGTATAACTTTGTTTATGTAGGATAAAAGTAGATTATAAAATACATTGTGCAAAGAGGTTTGTTTTCTTCATTGCAATTGGAAATACCACAACCTATAATAGATTAACCCACTATATACCAGACAGACCACTAATACATGGCTTTGCAATCCCTTTGAGAACCCTCAAGCATCCAAGGGGTTGATGGATATATTAATGAGGCACCTGGACAGGAAGTAGGATAGCAGTGGGATCCTTTAAAACATAAACAAAAGGTTTATTAGTAATGAAGGGGCATTGGTGATGAGACTAGCATCTTGTTTTGGTTTTCTCAAACTAATTATGAACTTGTTCCCATAGGAAATCAATGTAACTAGTTACATCTGTTGATTGGTACTGATTTCATCAGACCTCTCCTATCCAAAATTGTTTACTTTTGGGATAATTAAATCAATCAAACCCTTAAAGCACTGAAAGTCACAAGTTGGCAAGATATTGAGCAAGAAGGGAAATGGCAACTGGTGTTGGAAGAGATTGCATTCAGCTTGTTAACCTCTTCTTTTTGTGTAGAGATCCTTGTAACCCTTTGAGTGCCAGTAGTGTACGCAACACGTTGTAAAGGGTTAAGGACCAGAGGGGGTGTACAATGTGTTGTTTTGCTATGCACTGCACACACCTGTGTTCTTTAACGTGTTAAAGGAGAAATAAAAAGTCACAGCATGTCATTTGAATATCTTTAGATTCCAAACCTTTACTGCATAGCTGCCCCTTTAAATGGAGCGCACATCCATGCTCTTGGACGTGCGCCTATTATGACATCATCCAGCCACCGCAGCAGAGGGGGAAGGCACAGGAACACGGAATAGGAAGTGCCTGAGCCGCTACAAGCAGAATGCGGCTGGAGCCGCCAGACCAAAGATGCGGCCGGAGCCGCCGGATGAAAGCTAGGGTCGGCTCAAGCAGCCGCAGCAGAGGTACTGTGACACTCCCCTTGGAAACATTTCTGCGGAAGCCCATGCATCGCTCCCTTAAAACTGGACCTATCACCTTGAATATTCTATTTAAAACTGCCTATGTGACATATTAACCAATTATCAATCAGATATATAGTTTAGGAGATATTCACTCTTTTATTTCTGGGAAAGTGAAAGTGAAAATGTCCTGGTACTACACATAGCTTAATTAGCATATGAAAAGTCACTGAAAACCTTCAGGTCACAAAATGAGAGAAGCTTCCAAAATGAGAAAAGCTGTGATATATTTAGCTTCTCTGCCCTACTTTACAGGTAAACACAGGACTCACAAGGTGCTCAGTTGCAGAGTGCCTTAAGAGTCCTGAGTTTGCCTAAATCAGCTGATCAGTTCAGCTGGCCCAGTTAGAACAGAAGGGCAGAGAAGCTGTGATTTATAGATTCTCTGTTATCCCCTCATTTTGGAATTGTTCAGTGCAGGGCCAGCCCTTACATGGGTCCCAGTGGGTCCATGGGACCCAGGCGGCACTTTGACAGGGGTGGCAATTTGCCACACCAAGGCATATTCTTTCACTTCGGGCACCTGGTATGTGTCCCGCGTCACCCCCCACCTGGGACAATAATGAGTCCCGGAAATCTGCTCCTGCCTCCTGCGCTGTGGCTGAATGACAGACATGCACCACCAACTGCTCACATCGGTGCTCACAGCCTACCTACACGCACAGCCACCAGCCAATAAAAGTGGAGCATATTTTCTCAATGTGGTCTGTCCTCATTGGCTGGTTGGGGTACGTGTGGCGTGAGAGAGCGGGGACGGCAGCGCTGTGACTCATGCACTTGTGTATTGTGAGTGGACCCAGAGGGGTAGGTAGCATGCTCTATGTCTGTTTCCAGCTTTGAGATTGAGGTTTATTTTCTCTCCTCTTCCTGTTTTCTTCCACCTTTCCATCAGGAAAGAGAAGATTTGTTGTACCACCTAAAGCTTACAGAATGACTTTCATTCAGCAGTTTAGAGGTGCAAAATTAACCAGTTCAACGCTCCTGAGGATAGACCTTAGTTCATGTCAGATGGTTAAAACTTAACCTTTACTAATCATGGTTAAAAATAAAATGGATGTGTAAAACATTTTGGTTTAAACACAAAGTTTCTATACAATCTGAGAGAAATGGTGTCTAAAGACATTGTAAATCAGAGTGCATATTTAAAGCCCTGGTGACTTGAGCTTTGTCTATGGACACATTTTGGTGGGCGTGGTTTTGGTGGGGGCAGCATTTCATCTTTGGACCCAGGTAGCACAATGTCTTGGGCTGGCCTTGTTTCAGTGCCAAAGGGGTGTGCAAGCCACATCCCTGTGGCTGAACTGAAAAGGTTAAGGGATGGTAGCTGCTGTCTCTGCTCTCCAGATTAGACACCACAAACTAAACCTTGGCTCTAGAACAAGCTACAGGGTGGTCCCAGGTTGGGACTATGAACTCTGACAACAGAGGCATTTTTCAGAGCTTAGGGGAACAGCCTCATTAACTCACAACACACACATGTACATGACAATGTCTCATTAACCTGCATTTCCATATGCAAATAAGCCACTGTTGAATTAGAGAAAAACTATAATCCTGTTAAAGGCATGGTGAATTCATGGTGATGTTGGTGGATTCTGGCGGATTGGTGATGGATTCATAGGCATATGATGGAAAAGACATTGCAGTGGATACTGTTGAAATGCCATCAACAAGAACTCACCACCATATCACCAACCTTGCCCCTTATCACCCTTTAATGCATAACCCCCCTGGGGGCAGCGCTATGGGAAAAAGGGACCAGCTGGGTGCCAAAAGTGAAACAAATGTTTAGTCTAACACAGAGTTTACACACATTCAAACTGTTAAGTTGGCGAATATAATAAACATGGCATAGGGGACTCAAGATGAGGCAGACATGACAGTTGCTAGCAGTACCTCAAAATTTGTCTGGAAATGATAGGAGATGTAGTCTGGCAGCAGCTGGAGGACATCACATTGCCCAAACCTGCTAGTGAGATCTCCAACCCATTCCTTAAAAATGGGTTAAAAAGACCTAATTAAACCAATGGCAATCTGGACAATTTGTACTTGTCCCTTTGGTGCAGAATTGCCAAATATTACCTTTATGCATAAGACCATGGCGTTAAAAAAGGCACAGAGTAACTGGATTCCAAGAAACACCCATACAGTTCCTACTTCCCATGGCATAAGCAACTCACAGATGACCATATTCTTCATATCATTAGTAGCTTAGTAAACTGACTTTAGGCAGGTGTTCCAGCACCTATTTTAAAATGGAGGTCTATTAGTACATACCCCTAGTATGCTTGGATACATTGCTTCTTTCTGAATACTTCTGTTGTCCTGAATTCTATCAAGACATGAGAACGTTTTCCATATTTATCTTTGAATGTGGAAATAAACTTTTTCCTGTGATATCAAGTTAAGCATTAATATTCACTTAACCCTTTGAGGGAGTATCCAACACATTGTTTTAAGGAGAATTAACACATCCCAATAATAACACTCAATTACCTTACTATGGCCAGAAAATCAAATCCTAATGGTCCCTATGAATTTTGGCCTTGTGCCACTGTTGAATCATTCCTGGGGAGTTATGCACTAAGTCATGATGATGAGGTGATGAAATGGAGAAGACTTCTCCAGTGACGTCACTTCTCCATTGTCCATGTTATTATATGGAGCCTAAGCACTAACATTTCTAAAGTGGTTGTCATGTCCATAGAGGAGTATATGACAGATGCTGGCAGTTTTTCAAACTGAATCCTTCAAGAACCAGTGCGGTGCCAGGAACCGCCATGTCTGCTTCCATTGCTATATGACATCCAGAACTGATTGGAGATGTTGGGGAAGATTCACTAAGCAGTGATAAAGAGGTGATAAAGTACAGATGACTCCTCCAATTTATCACTTCTCCAGTTCCTATGTTATTCTGTGAAGCGTATGCACTAAGATTTCTTCAGCTTTGGAGATCTTAGTGAATAAGGAACTTAGGAACTGGAGAAGTGATAAACTGGAGAAGTCTTCTCCACTTTATCCCCTCTTTATCACCACTTAGTGAATCTGCCCCGTTATTTTGAGCAAAGGAACAAAAGAAAAAGTCGTAGGAACAATTAAGATTTTCTTAGTATACAAACAAAAGGGGAGTTTTATTAAGTGGTATTATTTGCCCATTAACCCCTTGACAACTAGACAAAGAGCAACACATTGGGAATCAATGTTTTGTACACCCCTCTGATCCTCAGGAGTTAAATAATTGTACTTACTTGTCTCAGCTCTTTTTCTCTGGTTTTATGCAGCTAGTTGGATCACAAAAATGAGATAAAAGCATAATTAAAAAAAAGTACATGGTTCAATGATCTCATGCTAAACATTGCTTTCTGTTTTAGCAGTTGTGGAGTTTAAAAGCCCCAAATGCACTCTCTGGTTTATATACTGGAGATTAGCAGAAAAGTCAAACCACAACAACATCAAACAATGAAATGATGCAGGCCAGTTAACAGGTCTAACTATCATCGGTTTGAAAGGGTTACTGTGAATTTGCCTGGTGGACAATAAAATGTAAATGTATTTCATAAATGCATCGTTTAAAGATGCCAGATCTTTAGATGATGCAGTGTGGAATGAGAGACTTATCTAAACAACTTTCAATTAGGTTGATTGACTTGGCATAAACAGTGAACAAAAAAAACATTGCATTTTGTACCAAAATATCAAAGAAAAACAAATTAATGTCAATAAGATTCCTTTATCTTACCATGACATTACTTGTAAGCTTTTTTGCTACATTTTTCAAGAGACTAGAGGTCATATTCAGCAGACTAAATAGGTGCACCACTGGAGCAAACCAACTGCACCACAGGAGTTAACCTTTTGAGTGCCAGAGGGGTACGCAACACATTGCAAAGCAATGCTTTGTGTACCCCTTTGGCACTCAAAAGGTTAAATAAAAATTCCTCAAATTTTCATTGATTTGAATGCCAGAATGGTTTGCAATGCATTGTGCACTTCTCTAGCACTCAGAGAAAGGGATAGTAATACTTCGTTTTAACTTTATTTTATTTTGTAGGCGTTAAGACTTATAGCGTTCTTCATATTCACAAGCAAAGTTTCCCCTCCCGCCCCTTTTACCTAGTGTAAGCCATCTCTTCTCAGATGTGGAATGCAGTCCATAGACCAGACAGATAAAAGAAGGGGACAATCTTATTCCTATGAAAACAATGAAATCCCTGCCCCCCTTGACATGTTTTTCAGGTTTTTCCCTTATCTTAATTGAAGATTGTCCCTCTCTGCAGTCTACCTGGGCACCTCCCTTCTGATCTGGCTGAGCAGTGTTACACCAGTAAAAGGGGCAGGAAGGGGACACTTTGTCATTGAATTATTCTGGGACTACAACTCTGACAGAACTGAAATAACACTCTCCAAAGTCCAAATACTATGATGATTAATTAGAGCTGTTTTTATTATGAAACATTACTATCCCTTTCAATGGAAATTTTAACCCATTTATTACTATAGTGGAAATTGTAATTTTTCTCACATTATGCAGTCGGTTTGCTCCAAAATTGCATCCCTATTGGATGAAGATTTTTTCCAGACTGGCCATTAACCCTTCGAATGTCAGATATATATCCAACACATTGCAAAATACACAATCTTACATCCTTTTCCTAATACACTTTTGTCTATGCCTGCCATTTTTTAATTCCCATAGAGCATTAGTTGCTATTACTTCTGAGCCTTTAGACCACGGCATCTTGTTCTAGGATTCCCCTTTATTAAATTCCTTGGTGCATTTAAATGTCTTTTTTATCATACCACAATATATCTCCTATCTTACAGAATATACATATTAAGCCTTTGAATGACAGAAGGTTATCCTCTCTAGCACTCAGAGGGTAAGGTTTTAAATCTATCCTGGTACCCTTTGCGCAGTGGAGTAACTAATCATTAAAGGGCCCTGGTGCAAACATTTATTTTGTGTCACTTAACACACAAATATTCTCCCAAATGAATAAAATGAGATTATGGGGCTCTAAGTCTGATGAACCCCTTGGATGCCATGCCCCATCAAAACTGTAGCCTCAATATCCACTGTCTTGGGCATCTGGAGGGAGGGGGCAAGTGAGGGCACTCCCCCACCTACAATTGCCCCTCCATATAAACATAAGGGCTAGATGGGCTGGTCTTGGGTCATATTATGGCTCCCCCCTCCCGGAAACATTTCTGCGGGCGCCCCTGTAGCTACACTCCTACCTTGGTCATAAAGACTCTACACAGTCTCCAATTCATTAGTGTCTTTCAGGAGACATAGGACTCGATTCAATAGGCAGAGTTAATTTAAAAAATACCTCCGGTAGTTTCAAGTCACAGTCAGGTATACAATACACTTAAAAAATCAATTTATCCTTAAAGTTATGCTGCTACTGCACTGCAGAAAAAAAGAGCAAAAATACCCTCCTTGTACCTTTTGAGCCATTGCCTGATCAGCACTGAGGGACATTTGAATAGGGACTGCCTTTTATATGGCCAGCTCCTTCAAAATGCTTGCCACTCTCCTATTGGCTAGGATGTTAGGTTACGTAGGATATACTTCCCAGCCATTCATCTTCCAGTCATCCCTCCAGCTAGAAGCTGATTGGCTGAGAGGTGTGGTTACTGCAGGGCATGTTCCATGTCCTGCATAACCCCACATCCCAGCCAATGTAAGAGTGGGAAAAATTTTGAACAGGGATTGGCCGTATAAAAGGCAGTCCATATTCAAATTTCCCTCAGTTGGCATTGGGCCGAAAGGAAAGGGGGGTGTTTTGCTCTTCTTTCAGTGACACCGTAACTTTAAGGATAGATTGATTTTAATAACTATATTTTTTCTTTACAGGTGAAACACTACATTCACAGAAGAAGAATTAAGAAGATGACAGATGAAGACGGAGATGACAAATGAAGATGACAGATGAAGAAGATGAAAGAAGATGAGTGATGAAGACAGCGATGGCAGATGAAGACGATAGAAGCTTACAGAAGAAGAATTAGAGAGGAAGACCAGGGTGCAAAAGATCTCACTGGATGTCAGGATTACAGGTAAGTGTTCCAGCTATGGGTGACAGAATAGTGTTAGGGCTATTATGGGTCCAATTTATTGTTAATGTTAGGGGTAGTGTAGGGCCAATGGGAGGTTTAATGTTTGGAAGGGTCACTGTTTGCAGCTCCCACTAGGTTTTTGGCACTGTTTCAAAAAATAAGTGTTAGCTGGTTTCCTTTGATGTACCCATTTCTCACGCTATTTAGCATGAGTTATGGGACTAAAAACCAAGTCGAACTTTGGGCCAAACATCAGGCTCTGTGTCCCAGTGCTCATCGTGGTTCATGTTGAAATGCCAATTTAATTCTGAGGGTACTGCTGTGTGTGTACAGTTCTGTGTTCATTTTTGTGGGTTTTACTGGTGGGAATTGGATCACGCCCATAGTCTCCAGAATTGTATATGTACTTCAGGCAAGGCCTTACCAGTGATCTAAAGACAAGCATTATACCTTTCTCCTTTTTTGCTAATGCCATTTATTATGCAAACCAGTATCATACTAGCCTTTTGCATTGCTTTACTGAGCTGCTTGCCTTATTTCAAATCATCAGAAATAATATTAATTATTTCTAAGTCCTTCTCATGTTGTTGTCATCAAAGTACCAATTAAGTCTACAAAGCACGATTAGAAAGTCTGGAGACAGTCTATATATTGAGCACACGTAAATGACAAATTCAGTTGTGTCAATATATCTGTAACACTTATTTTGTTTAAAACCCGTAAGACTGAATCCAGGTCAGCAAGATTCATGGAAAATCCATAATATTTGACATGTGCTAAAATAAAAGCAAGCAGCTCAAGCATCACTTTTCAAATGAAAAACAAATGGCAAATAGCCACAGGTTCAGAGCTCATCATATTTTTTTAGCTACTTTCAGGTATTGTTTGGAGACTAGCTGTTTCTGTTATGAGCATTTAATTTTTTGGCAGATATTAGTAATCACACTTCAATTTAAAGGCTATATGTGGCTTCATTTTGAATTTCCATTTTGCTACTGATGAAGCATGTCACGCTTAGCAAAAAATTTCAGTCTATCCAGCTGCCACGTGGCTAATGTGTAAAACACAAAATCTTTTTTTTTTTTTTTTTTTTAAAGTAACACGCCACCTCCTGATAATAAAACAGCACCTAATTTAATCTAGGTTGAAAATCCTAATGACCACTTTGAATCATTGCTGCATGGATTACTTCTCCAAATGTAATCTTTAATTCGTAATGGATATCATGTCCCTGGAGGAAGACATGATTGTTTTTTCCAGGAAAGCAAATTCCTCCTGCTGAAGGCTTCTTAGGAAGGAAGGAATCCTTCAATGAGAAGAGTTTGGGTCCTTGAGAGCTGCAACAGAATCATGTCTGCATCCGTGACCAAGATACCCAGTGGTAATTAACCTTTTAAGCCTTTGAGTGCCAGAGGGGTATCCAACGCATTGGATACCCCTCTGGCATTCAAAGGGTTAAAGATCCAGAAGCATGTGTAACATATTGGTTAAATATTCATTTTGGAGAGTGTCTATTTAGAATGAATTCATGGTGGCCATTAGTATTTTCTGAATAAGTCATGAATAAGCGTGTGTAACTCGAAACGCGTGGATTATACCATTTACTACTAAAACACTGGAGACTGTAATCGGATGTCTGGGATATGGTAAATGTTTTTATTGTTTGATATCAGTAAATATATCTGTTTTTAATATTGTTCCTCTGACACCATCTTTTGGGTAGTGCAGTCGTCTTTGTTTGGATGTCGACATTAGTATTTTTTGCCCAGATTAACCCCTTAACAATCAGCCTCGGTGGCTCGCAGCCAGCGGTTAAGGACCCCTGGGGTATTTTTTTTTTTTGGCCCAGTGGACTCAGGGGTCCCCGAACGGCATGTAGACGAGCAGGGACCCCTGAATCCCATGACGTGCCAGGACCAACAATGGTCCTTAACCCAAGTTTTTACATGATAGTCCTGGCACATCATGAGTCCTTAAGGGGTTAAGATAAGCGGTAGGTCATCATTAGGAGGTATTCAGTGATATTTAACTCATTGCATGCTACAAAGGCTTTCAATACATGATAAAGAATTGCGATAGAGACTGCTCTAGAATGCAATGGGTTATGTTCCATACTTTCTGTCCATAATGCAACTTGTTGAACATTATATATGCTGTAAAATAGCACACATTTATGAACCTGGTAGTGGAAAATATAATCTGTGCTTATATGAGTTTATTGATACCTTAAAGGAGAAGTAACACGGCCTATTAATAACCCCCAATGTACTTTACTTGGTCAGTAAATCTTAAGGGCCCCTACAAATGTTGTCCTTGTGCCATAGTTCAAGATCTATTCTTTTCAGTCAGTCCTAGATGAAATCTATGGAAGAGGTCATGACATTTGCTAACAGGGCCTCAGGACACAGACTCTGCTCACTGCAAGTGGCAGTCTTAACCCTTTAAGCACCAGAGGGGTGTGCAACATATTGCCAGAAATCTTCTGGTCCTTAAAGAATTAAGCAAGCTCATGGCTTTTGCTTGCTTCAAAAAACTGCACATAACTATAATGTCCGCCTCCATGGACATGCAATCCAAAATTAATTAACCTTTTATCCCCTTGGATTCTCAAGAGATTCTATATGTCTATAGCATCCAAGGGATTAGTATAGATTATGTATAGAAAGTACAATACTCTGGCAAAACATTATGAAAAAAGCCAGGGGAAAGGGGGAAATTTAACCTGCCTCTCACTTTATTTAGCTTAAAGGGATAGTAATACTTTAATATTACTAATCCCCATAGTGTAGCTTTTTAAAAAATAATTGAATTGCCCCCACTGAAACGGTCTTCTACATGTGCTTGGTTTGCAAGCACAAGTTGAAGACCGTTTCAGTGAAATAATTCTTTTTCACTAACGCGATCTCGGCTCTGCTGACTGGATATCCCTGAGGTCAGTACAACGCTGATTTCAGGAAAGGGGGAGAGAGGGGGGAACTTTGGTTATGGTTTTCTCTCCAACCATAAAGGTTTGAGAGATGAACCTGGGGGCAATTGAATTCTTTTTCAAATATCTACAATATGGAGAATAGTAATATTAAAGTATTACTATCACTTTAAGGACCAAAGAGGTGTACACAAATGTCCTTCTCAATGTGTTGCACACCCATCTTGTCCTCAGAGGGTTAACAGAATGACTTAACTAGGTAAATGTCCTTAACCTATTAGATTAAATTTTTGAGCATTTGATCTCTATTGCTTTCTACTGCTAATTGTTTCAGTTTATGGACTGATAAAGACTCGTGTGCCTTTTGAGTCATTCAGGTCTATTTAAAACCATTTTCTGTAAGGAGGTAGATCTCAACAGAGATCGCTATAGACAGTAAACCAAAGACATACAACAAAATACTTGTAAATAGATACACCTGATTTCTGTAGAGGACACATACTTAAAGAGATAGTAATGTTTCACAAAAACAGCGGTTCCAATTAATTTTCATAGTATTTGGGCCATGGAGAGCATTATTTCAACACTGTCAGAGTTGTAGTTCAAGAGTAATTGAATGATAAGGTATCCCCCTCCCACCCCTTTTACCTAGTGTAACACTGCTCTCCTCAGATGTGGAATCTGGTTGTAAGACCAGACAGATAACAGCAAGGGACAATCTTCTTACTCTTAGAACAATGAAAGCCCTGCCCCCCTTGACAAGTTTTTCAGGTGTTTCCCTTATCTTAATTAAAGATTGTCCCTCTCTGCAATCTACCTGGGCACCTGCCAGCTGCTCTGAGGTGAGCAGTGTTACATCAGTAAAAGGGGCGGGAGGGGGATACTTTATCATTCAATTACTCTTGAACTACAACTCTGACAGAATTGAAATAACACTCCCCAAGGCC
The DNA here is from genome assembly GCA_037306005.1 of Rhinophrynus dorsalis. Taxonomy (NCBI): domain Eukaryota; kingdom Metazoa; phylum Chordata; class Amphibia; order Anura; family Rhinophrynidae; genus Rhinophrynus; species Rhinophrynus dorsalis. The sequence goes on along the minus strand of CM074719.1, from coordinate 518,058,160 downwards.
CAAATACTATGATGATTAATTAGAGCTGTTTTTATTATGAAATATTACTATCCCTTTAATCTGCTTAAAAAATAACAACCACTTATTTTTAGTGTAAAGTACCTGTCTGCAAAGGGGGTGAATCCATTAGTTTGGGCAGAAATCACAGGGCAGATTAACCACTTGAGGACCAGAGCAGTGTGCAATGCATTGCAAAGCAATGTATTGTTCATCCCTCTGGTCCTCATAGGGTTAATAGTAACAAGGAGGAGAGCATTAATCAGGGGGTGGACTCTGTCAGATGTTCCTCATATAAAATAAAGATCCTGATACTCAGCTTTGGATGTCTGGATTTCTGTATGAATGAAACGCATCAGGCATGTTGTAATTTTTCTATTTTTTTAGACATGCAGCTCCATTTCAAACTAATCATTTTTCTGTAAATATGTGGGGTCATCCCAAAAACTGGAGCATTCCTAAGCAACTTGGAGTGTTTAAGGGTGTGCCACGCATTGCAAAGCAATTGTTCCAGTTTCGAATTGTTACTGACTCAGCCAGAGCATATCCGATGTGGTAGTCAATTATATCTTTTCACAAATATATTTTTGATTGATTGATTGAGTGTACGTCAGCCATTTTCATTTGGAATTGTATTTTAGAATATGTTTTTTTTAGTGTCAAGCTGCTAATATTTCCTGGCAAAACATTACATGGGATCTGACAATTTAGCATATACATTAAGGGCTCGATTCAACTCCCCCCGACACCTATAAAAACAGGCAATGGCATTTCTTCAAGCACGGTAAGTAATTCAATTACCTGTGCTATGAAGAATTAGTGGCTAAAAAAACACACCTCTGGCAATAATATTGCTGGCGTTTTCGCTCATTGACAGAATAAAACTCTGAACTATTTTATTCAGTTCCATGCATTAGGCACTAAGATACGTTAAGGGACCCTATTTGTGAAAATCTGAACCCAGTTTTTCTTGGAGCAAAGTCCCTTAAAGCGGAACTATCACCTACATTAAAACTTTTACAGTGGGTTTTAATAAGTAACCCAACATTAGAGCTGGGTGTATTTTGTAAAAAAAAAATGCTTAGAAGTGCAGATATTAGCCTGTCAAAATCGGGCACTTCCGCATTCTGCGGGACTGAAAGTCCCGATGGACTTCCCAGCTGCCCCTGGGAGCGTGTTCACGCTCCCCTTCGATGCTGGGTTTCTGTGATGTAGTGTTACAGAAAACTCCGTGTACAGTGCTACTGAGGTTGCAATTTTGACGGGCTAATATCTGCACTTCTAAGCAATTTGTTTACAAAATACACCCAGCTCTAATGTTGGGATACTTATTAAAACCCACTGTAAAAGTTTTAATGTAGGTGATAGTTCCGCTTTAAAGCATCTCAAAAGTGCCAACTCAGGAACTGAACATGAAAAAAGTTTCAAAAAATCCTAAATCACGTAAGCCCTGTATCGATACATCCAAAGCAATCCTAAAATGTGTGAAATGTTAGTAGAATTGACCCTATGAATGTCAGTGGGGTATGCTTACTCCACTGGCACTCACAGGGTTAATCCAACGAAGTTAAAAAAAATCCCCTGACAAGAAACATTTACCAGTAATCCTGATGTCCAGAAGAGTCTTCAGTACCTTCTTCTTCAATCCTCTGTCTTCTGGTTTCTATAATCTTCCGTCTCCTTTCCTCTGTCTTCTGTCCAATCTGTAGTTGAAAAAAATGTAAATGCATGATGTTTAAAAAAAAAAAAAAAAAAGAAAAGAAATTCCCTAAAGATATGCGTGACTTAAACCTTTGAGTGCCGTAGAGGTACCCCTCTGTCACTCAAAGGGTAAATGCAGTGGTGGGGATGATGAAACCCCCTGGAAGCTTATTGGCTGAAAGGTGCGTAAGCACAGATCCCAGCCAAGTGAACAGAGACTGGCCATATAAAAATCCAGTCTCTGTTCAAAATTCCCTCATTCCAACTTGGGCAATGGCCTAAAAGGTATGGAGGAGGGGCCTGTGGTATTGTACATTCCTGCTTCCCCCAGCAGAGCCAGCAGACGTGGCGGAAGTGGGTATATTTCTAACCCTTGGAAGGGCTTTAATTTGTTCACAAAAAGAATGGTTTGCAATTTTCTTGAACAGGAATGGCAACATATATTTTTTAACAGATATGCCAGACTGCATTTAACCTTTTGAGTACCGGAAGCACTCAAAGGTTAAGTCACGCATATCTTTGGGGAATTTGTTGGTTTTTTGTTTTTTAAACATCTTGCATTTTTTCCTTTTTCAACTACAGATTGGACAGAAGAAAGAAGACAGATGATTTTAGAAAGCAGAAGACAGAAGATTGAAGAAGACAGACAGTGAATGGGTAACACAGATCTGGGTGTTTGGCTAGTGTTAAGGGCAGTCTTGTTGAACTTGGCTGTTAGGGGTAGTGTAGGGTTAGTGTTTGGGAGGGTGACTCTGTGTTTGAGCCAACAGTCTGTGTGTCAGGCACCAATTGTTAACTCTTTTCCTTTGATGTTCCCATGCTATTTAGAGTACATTTTGGGAAATGAACATGCAAAATGGACATTTGGCCACAATTCCATTTCTGTGGCATAACGTCCATTGTGGTTTCAGCTGGTAGGGCAATTGAATTGCTCCACTATTGCTTTTTGCTAATGGGCCATTAGCCAGTATTGCCCTACCAGCTGTTGTACCAGCCTCAATTGAATCGAGGCCTAAATATTTTACTTCTATTATTGCCTCATCACATGGTTAGTCCTATGAGAGCACCTAACACTGAGTGATAGTACAGCAGGTGTTATCAGTTTTAATTACCCTTGAAGACTGGTATATTGGTCAACACATGAAGCAGTGAAGCTGTTGTACTAGGAAAGTGGCGCGGTTCTGGAGTAAACTAACTGCATAACTGGGAACAAATGAAAATGTCCATTGATTTAAATGGGGCTTTTTTACTTTGTGTTAGAGAGATCTCCAGAACATTGTAAATCAATATACTGAAGACATCTCTAGCATTCAAGTGGTTAAAAGCCTCCTTAAATCCCACTGCTTTCCAATGAGGACCAGAGGGGATAGCAAAACATTGTTAAGCAATATTTTACATCTCTCTGGTCCTCTTGGGGTTAAATCAATGGGCATTTTTTTAATCTGTCCTCTATGATTCAGTTGGTTTGCCCCACAACTGCAGCACATTTCTGTAGTAACATGAGCTTTACTAAGGGAGATGCACTAAAAAGAATTTGAGCAAATCTATGGCAAACTAACTCTACCATAGGCACAAATAAAAATACCCATTACTTTAAAGAGATAGTAATGTCCCAGAAAAATTGTCTCCAGTTTTGTATAGGTTAAAATAATAAACAATATGCTCCAAATCCAAGCTCTCAAACCACTATGGTTTGAGAGATATATGTATTCAAAGTTCCCCTCTCCGTCCCCTTCTCCTGATTTCAGAAGATTTGAGTTGTACGACTCAAGGAGGCTCTTCAGCAGGGCCAAAATCCCGTTATTTAAAAAGAAATACTTCATTGGAATGCTTGCAAACCAGGCACACTTTGTAGACCTTTCCAATGAAGTAATTCTTTTGAAATAATGAGATTTTGGCTCTGCTGCAGAGCCACCGGCTGGTCCCAGGACTGTGATTTCCTGCTGTCAGCTAGAGTTGACATCAGGAGAAGGGGAGGGACGGGGGAACTTTCAATGCCTATATCTCTCAAATCATTTATTATTTTAACCTGCACAAAACTGGAGATCATTTTCTGGGACATTAGTGTCCTTTTAAAGAGGTAGTACTGGTCCTCTATAAATGAATCTCCCATTAGTAGTTATACTGTTTAATAATGCTCTGTACCTTCCATGCAGTCCATATCTGTGAAGTTTTATTGTAATTATATTGTAAAGTTTCCCCCTCCCGCCCCTTTTCCCTACGTCACTATTCTTCCCTCAGATCTGAAAGCCAGTCTCTTGACTGGACGGATGGCAATGAGGGACAATATTGTCTGTGTCTGTATATGGAAAACACTGCTCCTCTCGAGGACGGGGACCAGCGTTTTCCTTACGCTCACACAATATTGTCCCTCATTGCCATCCGTCCAGTCAAGCGACCGGCTTTCAGATCTGAAGGAAGAATAGTGACGAAAGGAAAAGGGACGAGAGGAGGAGACTTATATAATTACAATAAAACTACACAGATTTGGACCCCATGGAAGGTACAGAGCATTATTAAACAGTATAAAGAATAATCGGAATTTCAATTAAAGTGTGCAGTTACTATCTCTTTAAATGGTGCTTTTAATCCCCTGAATGCTAGGGAGGTATACAAAGCATTAAGAAGCAGCGCATGTGGACTTTGCTGGCATTCTAGGAGTTAAAATCTCCATTTATTTAATGGAATATGTTATTTATCCCCAGTGGTGCATTGGGTTGACTCAAGAAGTGCTCCATTTCTTTTTGGCACACCAGCCTCACTTGTCATGTACGGTATACATGAGGTGTGGGCAAAATTAGGCCCCACTAAGCTTTTGCTGGACTCCAACTCCCATCATCCTCTATCAGTCAATGTCTTGTGAGAGATGATGGGAGTTGTAGTCTAGCAACAGCTGGGGGCCTTATGTTACTCACCCCTGGTCTACACTGATTCTCAACTTTAGTCTTCTGCACACAAAAACAGGTCAGGTTTTCAGACTATGCCTCCTTAAAGGAGAAATAACAAGCCCTAATAACAACTCCAATGTAGCTTATTATGGCTATAAATCCTTAAAAGACCCTATGACTTTTGCCCTTTGATCCTTTGTTCTACGGGTAGGATCTTCGATTAGTCCTTGATGTCATGTTCACGGAGGCAGACGTGACAGTTCCTAACAGATCCTCAGGACACAAACTCTGCCAACTGCACGTGTTGTGCACCCCTCTGCCCCTAAAAAAATTCAGTAAAGCTCATGCACTGTATCTGCTTCAGCCACTCCCAAGGTAAGTTATATAATTAGTAGATGTTAGTTCTATACGCATAGGGAGATCATTCACAATGACGCAGCCATTAATTACCTCCCTGTTATCAAGTAGAATGTCCTTAATATGACACCATTTGGTGTGTCCTTGGTACTAATTTTTAGAATATATACACTACAAGTCTAGGACATCTATGTTGTGACTGTGAAAGACAAGTGGGAAGAGAATACACAAGTGTTCACTGAGTGGTTTTACTCATCTTTTCCTACAGGAATGTTATCCTGCATCATTTCAGGACAGGAATCCTAGAGGAGCTATCCAAAAAGATAATGTAAAAGAGCATTTACAACAAGCCTGATGATATAGAGCTTCCAGATGTTCTCCCAAAGGGGGAACATCCAACGTAATTTGTCTGTTACTAGTTATCATGCAGTTTTTTCTTTCTAGGTATGGGATGTTCATGGAGTGATTCACAGAAGGAAGCCACACAGGATTTTGTCCCACAGATTAATAAAAGTTATTTATGCATGTTTCTACTGTGTTTGGATATTACACAGCCAATAGTTTTTGAGTTATAAGATACATATTTTATTATAAAGGGCATTTTAGAAGAAATCTAACACGTCCTAATAATAACTTCCCATTTACCTTATTAAGACCAGAATATCCTAATGGACTCTATAAATATTGCCTTTGTTCAAGAGATAACATCTTCAATCAGTCCTGGATGTCATGTCCATGAAGGAGGACATGATAGTTGCTAACAGAACCAAATGACCTCAAACTCTACTCACTGTACATGATAATTTTTTAAGGAGCTTCCAAATGCATTGCACATATCCCTGGTACTTAAAGAATGAAGTAGGCCCATTGCTCTGCCTACTTCAGCTTGAACAAACTGACAGCAACTGTCATATCTGCCGCAACGGACATCCAGAACTCACTGAAGATATTATCTCGAATAAAGGCATATTGGATGATATTGTGGCAAGATAATTAACATATATTATAATCAGGGCAGGGTTATTGGGGATTCAGTAGGTCCTGCAAATTGTAAGGTCCCTACCACACATGAAATTCAAGCATGCATGTGCTAGAAATAAGGCTATCCAATTAAGAGTTGAGGTTTTTACAGTAGGATAAAAGGGAAGATTAGATGGGCTGAATGGTTCTTACCTGCTATAAAATTCAATGTTTTTGTATCAAATCAAAATGTATTTATACTAAATTACACCCTCACTTAAGGTGCATCAAAATACTTTATAAATATATAAAAAAAAAACCAGGCCAGTTAGGAAAAGCCACTGGGTGCAGAACTACAAGAGACTTGGGGCACACCTGAGTTCCAGTGGCAGGGATTTCCAGATCGCTGGAGCAGCACTCAAAAATGCCCTGCCACCTAATGCTGAATGGATAATTTTTAGCTCCACTAACAGGACACCCCCTGTGGATCATAGGTTTGTCATGTCCAAATAAAAGTGAACTAGGTTTGGATCTTAGCTGCTTGAGAGAGATGCTGGAGAGCGAGGTTCAGGTTCCATGCCAGTTAAAATAATTCCCTTGCTGTGGCCCAAGCCGCAGGATGTTAGTACCTCTTGGCAAGAGGCAGACTAAGCCAACGTGGTAGAGACCAGAAACCCCAAAAATTCTCATACTAGGTGGACCACTACCAGGAGGGGTAATGGCCAGGGGCCCTACAAGCAGAAATATTGCCTGCAGGGCAGTACAATAGGGCCCAATACACTGCTAATAAAAGAGCAGAACACTGAAATTATGAGATAGGACCTTCTGCTGACAATAAATAAATGAATCCCCTTCCAACAACACAGCTCCGGAAGCAGGAGTCCTAAAGCACAAGTAGCGGGCTAGGAACACATAAAAGGAAAGGAGAAACAAGCTGCCCCTACAATCAGAGCAATGACCAGGGCAGCAGATGCAGCTCCCCACAGATTGAGGTAAAAAGCAGGCTACCACCACTAAACAAAGGTAGGAGAGAGAGAGACAGAGGCCAAATAATGGGAGAGGACTGCTACTGAGCTGAGCAGAACTCAGTTATGAGTGAAATATGGATAACCAGACGCAGGTCCCACCAAACAACTGATAATTCTACCGTGATTGAAAACTGTTTAAATCAAGACTTGGCACTGAGTCCAGAAGGACCCATGGGAAAAATGGGCTAGGACAGCTAGAGGGTAAGGCTAGGTAGGCCAAAGGCCAATTAGAAATTCAGCCACTGAGCCCCACAGGGCAAGGGGTGAAGCAGAAACTGAATCCTCCGAGGGACACAGAGGCAAGCTGGTGGAGCAGAAGCCCACAGGAAAAGGAACAGTGCAGCCAAAGCAGAACTGAAGGAATGACAATACCTCCTTTAAGTCAGCAATGAAAATGGATAGTTGTAAAGCCTCCATCACCATGAGCAGATACAGTAACGGAGAGAAGCCAAGCTGAAGTCACAAACAAGCAAAAGTAAAAAAGGAGCATTAGTCACATCAGAGGGTAGGCAAAAATTATAGTGATGGACAAGCCAAAGGAAGTGCCAGAAAGGCGAAGTAAAAATAATATAGAGATAAAGACAAGAACAAGCTTGAATAATCGGGCACAGCAATGTTGACAGCAGCAGAGTAAAAGGTGAAGTAAGTCAACAGAAAAAGAGGGGAGGAGAAGCAGTACAGTATGGAAACAAGCCAAGGGGAAAAAAACAGAGAGCAGCGCAAGTAGCAAAAGCACAAGTCTGACAAGGTTATAATTATCACAAATTCTGCACTTAAGGTGGGACTGCAAGTATTGAGGCCTGATGCTATACAAAGCTTTTTAAGCCATAACTACAAACTTGTACGTCATGTGAAAGACCACTAATCACCAATACAGCTCGTGCAGGATAGGAGTTGTTTGTCAAATTTAGAGATACCACTCAACATCTGAGTGTCTGCTATCTATACCATATCTCTGAATGGGGCACAACGGAAGGTTTGCATAGAAAGCATTCCCACAGCCTAACCATGTTGACACAAAGGCATGAACTAACAACTGCATGTCCCTAAATAACACTAAAGGATGCAAACCCTGGATAATTCACAGATAATTAAATCCAGCTTTTACTGTGACTGTAATCTGAGCTTGTATGTTCAGATTACTGTCAAAGTGAAACTTGAGATTGTGAACTACCAGTACCATCAGAGGGCTCATCCCATTAATCAATGAGATAAGAACCTACCTCTGCGCCTCTTTATTCTACTTATTCCACTCTCTGAGCCTAGAATCATCACCTCAGTCATGCCTGGGTTCAACCTTAAACAATTGGACTTCAGACATGTGGCAATGTCAGCCAAACAGTCAGCGCCTTCATGGCTGTTGCTGAGCTACAGTGGAATGAGTCATAAATCATGGCATAATCAGTATAATAATGGCATGCTAACCCCTGGTGGTGGATGATATCCCCTAGAGGCATCATTTACACATTGAACAACAGGGACAACAAAAAGGAACCCTCAGGAACTCAACATGGCATGGGAACCCATTGTCACCTGTTGGGTCCTACCGTGCAGGAAAGAGGACAACCACTGCAAGGCAGTGTGTCACAGCCACAGCACCAATATACTGTGGTCACTGGTTTTGAAGGCCACAGAGACATCAAGCATTACAAGTGCTGAAATACAACTCTTGTCCATAGCATGCAAAAGTTGTCTGCCACACACCAAGGCAAATTCTGTCCCATGAAGCCCAATTGAAAATATTCAATAATAATAATAATCTTTATTTATATAGTGCCAACTTATTCCGCAGTGCTTCACAGTAGGGGATAGACATATAGAGATATTAAATAGTACAAATCATATGTGGAGAACAGATGGATCAGAGGGCCCTGCTCGTGAGAGCTTACAGTCTAGAGGAAGGTGGGTAGGATACAGAAGGTATAAGTGCTGTTGGGTGTAAGGGTCTCCTGCCACATAAGCTGCCAGTCAGTGGGTGGGAGAGAGAAGTGCTAGTGAGTATAGTGTTCCAGGGAATGGTTGGTTCTTGGTGATAATATTTTTGGAGGTAGTTGATAGGCTTCCCTGAAGAGGTGAGTTTTCAGGGAGCGTCTGAAGATTTGAAGGCTGGGGGAGAGTCTGATGGGGTGGGGGAGGGAATTCCAGAGCTCGGGTGCAGCACGGGAGACGTCCTGTATGTGGGAGTGGGAGGATGTAATGAGAGATGTGGAGAGGAGAAGGTTATGTGCAGAAGGAAGATGGCGAGTGGGAGTGTATTTGGAAATGAGAGATGAGATATAGGGGGGTGAGGTGTTAGTAAGGGCTCTACAGGTGAGCACCAGGATTTTGAATTTAATTCTGTGTACTAATGGGAGCCAGTGTAGGGATTGGCAGAGGGGACTGGTGTTGGAGAAGCGGTTGGAGAGGTAGATTAGTAGTGCTGCTGAGTTCATTATGGACTGTAGTGGGGTTAGTCAGGCAAGAGGAAGGCCAGTTAGTAGTGAGTTCAAAGAAGCTGCTCCCCACCAGATAGTCACAGCTGTGGTAAGACAATGCTCTCCAGCACCTTTCCAAGGAAGATAGGACAATAGCTACACAGCTGGTAAACATCAAAGCCTGCATGCTTCAGGAGTGGTCTAACAAAGGCCCTATTCAAACCATTCCCTTAGCAAATTACCTGTTAACTAGCAACACCAACCTCTGACCCATTATTCCCATATACTCTTTAATATGCCATGAAAGGCAGGGATCAAGGTCACAGGTTGTCCACTTAACCCAAATTAAAGGTCCCAGAGGTTGCTGATCAGTACCAACTAGAAATGATTCAGAACAAGACTCGCCTCTGGGTCAAGACTGGGCTCAGGAACTAATGCCATACAGATACCAACTCTAATTCTGTAGATGTTATTATCAAAGAATCAATGAAAATCACTGTAACACATCTGGAACTGCTGCAATGGTGGTACAGCTAGGTTTAATCAAACTTTCCACCCTCCTGAACAGCACAACTGAAAGATTCCTTGAAAAGTCAATCCTCACCCTGAAGACTGCCCCTTTATATCCAGGAGATCAGCCTGGAGCTGAGATCTTCACCTCCCTCCTCAGAGCTCTAAGCTCCCCAGCAAGTGAAACACTCCTAGCATGAACTAACCGCTGGGGAGTTCTAAACCATGAATATGTAATTAACTGGAAGGGGAGAGCTGAGATCTTCACCTCCCTCCTCAGAGCTCTAAGCTCCCCAGCAAGTGAAACACTCCTAGCATGAACTAACCGCTGGGGAGTTCTAAACCATGAATATGTAATTAACTGGAAGGGGAGAAAGATTGGGCTTGAAAAAATAAATTAATCTTTAATTGCTCCATCAATCTCTTCAGCCAGACTTAGGAAAACAAAGATCTGCCATGCCTCTTGAGGTGGCTGGGCTGCCATTGACAGTTGTCCAAATCCATCTGTGGTCAGTCCATGGAGGAGAAGAGAGAAACATTACCCTAGGAAAACAGGATATCAAGCATATAACCATGATCGTGTGGGGACCCTAACAAAAACAAGGAGAAATCCATGGACCTAGAAGTCCTCTGCCCCCTTTCTGTCACTGGGGTCATCTGTCCACACACTGAAGTTGCCCAGCGCAATAGTTTGATATGAAATACCATCTTGTCATACACAAGGGTGAAATGTAAAGCTTTACTCTCTGCTGGGGATTTGCTACAAGCCACCTAATATTGGAGAGTCTGAGGAAGCCGAACTGTTACTGCAAATGAAAAAAGCTTCTAGGTCAGGAAATGTAATCAGAATGGGAGATTTCAACTATCCTGAAATTGACTGGAGAAATATGACTTACAGCACAACAAGAGGAAATTACTTTTAAGTATGATTAATGACAATTTCATTTCCCAACTAGTAGAGGAGCTGTCTAGAAAAGAGGCCTTGTTTGACCTAATGCTCTCAAACAATTCTGACATGATAAGCAGTATAATTTCAAAGAACTGAGCTAAGAATGAGAGGTCATTCAATAGAGGAAAGGCGTTTTCACTAAAACAAAGGCAGGGATTTTTTACAATAAAGGCAGTAGAGTTATAGAAATATTTGCCTCAGGAATCTGTTAACCCGCTAGGGGTTTAACTGGAAATGGCTTCAATGTATTTTTGTTTCTTTTTTGCCTTCCTCTGAATCAACAGGGGTGATCTGGCATGGGCTGGACTTGATGGATGCATGTATTTTTTTAAGCCTCATCAACTATGTTACTATGTTAAGGCACGATGCACAGTCATGTACTTAAATGACCTTACCATAGACCCTGGGTTGCTGATGCAGACAAAATACAATCTGAAAACCATAGCAACCTCCCTTACTCTTTTCTTATCTGGTCATTGGATCTTCAGAACTGTACCTATCAGGCACCAAATCAGCCAATGGCTAATCGATGCATAATCTAAGTCTGGCTTTGGTAAAGAATGCCAGGTGTGGTTTACTTACCTCAATCATATCATGCACCATGGAGGCACATTGAAGGAGAGGTCTGATTTACTCCAGCATAATCCTTAGAGTGGGCACCTCCTTATCGCTAGGATCAGCAAGATGTTCATCCTGCTTGTGAATAGGTAAACTAACCAGTGTCCAGAGTCATAGGACCATAGACTCTGCACTCCTAATCTTGGCTGGTGCCAAGGGTGATTGACTACCGGGATCCCCCGAGTACAGCTTGTGCTGGGACCCCAAATGCCATAAGTCAGTCTGTGTCCCTGGAGGCCCCTTATCCTCTAGAAAGGGCTACAAGATCACACAGAGATGTAAAAGGCCAGGAGGTCTGTCACCAGTCCCACACCCAGCAAGACCTCAAACAAAGGAAGAAGTGAAAACAGACACCCATGTGCACAACACACAGACACAATAGGATGCAAAGCTCTTCACTTGGGGCACAGACTAGAAAGTCTTCAGGAATACTTCAGTCTTGTTGCCCCATATGAAGCGGTTTTGAAAATCCAAAAGTCTCTACTACCCAGAACTACTAATTTTTTCCTGTATGTTCTTTCTGAGTTGTGTTGAGCTTCTTCTAAGTACTGTTGGCCAGGACCCTTACTTTGGAGCTGAGCTTCAACAGTCCAGACTCACATGTGCTGAATACAAGCCAGTGTTTTTTGTGTCTGGTCAGAATGATGTCAGAGAAGACTGTGGGATACTGGTGATCTATCTCCTAATGCTCTGCTACACAGACTCTGTTCACTGTCAGGTAGAATTAGAGCCACTCAGTTGTCCTATTTATTTAGCTGTGCTTACTAGGCTGTGGAATAGGATGGGCTGCTCTGTTAGATGGTCTCTTGGGAGCCCAGGTGCCAGTAGCCTCCTACGTAATAAGAAAAACATCCAGCCCATGTAGCCAATTTTGATTGCACCCATTTGATTATGACAAAAATTGTGTCCCTGACATTTGTTTATGCTAGGCCAAAGGCCCACAGAAGCTGAAATTCTAGCCAATATTGGCTGAAAAGGCCCCAAAATGTTCTTGGGAGTTAGGACAATATAGAGGTGGGAGTTAAGAAAAGAAAAGCCTCTTGAGAGGTGGATGGTGGCAGATTGTCTGCCTTCTCCAGATGATCCTCCTGACAAAGATAGAGATAGAGACACATTCGCACAACTGTACATTCAAATCATAAATGTCACTATAGGTTAATACATATGTCCCATTGTGTCACAGGCTTCTAGTTAATCCTTTAAGGGTCAGAGTGGTGCACAATGCATTGCAAAGCAATACTTTGTGCACCACTCTGATCCTTAAAGGGTTAATAAACTCGGTGACTACCATAATTGTCCTATTGGCAATAATGCATTTAAAAAATAAAAAAGACAAGCCAACTGCATTAGATTATAGATTTGTTTGTTGTATATCTTGTTGTGTTTGTTTTCACCACAATTCCCACCAGGCAATGTTGCTAAAAAAATGTTCAATATTGCCTGAGGGTCCTAGAAGACACAAGCACGTTACCACTTCTCTCTTTTCTTAAACCAATGTTTTTTCATAAGACCCACATGCATAAACAACTGACTAATATCACATGTGGTAGTTCTTTGTGGTTTTTAAGAACTCTGCAATTTTTGAACTGAAAACAACCATCACTGTTCTTATCCTTCGGAAGCAAAAATTAAAATGAAAAAATAAGAAAATACAGTAGATGCATAAGAGTATTTTTTTAATATAAAATTGGAAAGCTGGATCTTAAGGGTATGGGACATCAATTCTTGAATGGATGGTTAGCTCTCTGTCACAGTATTAAAGAAACACTGAGATGAAAGTAATTATTCCAGAGCAGCACCAACTGGCAATAGCCTTCAGCACCAGTGGCTGCTCTTCAAAGCAGTGTACGAGTTCAGTAGTGCATATCAACAGAAACACAACACCATCATTACATACCTTCTAAATGTCCCTCTTTAGGAGGGACAAGTCCTTCTTTGAGATTAAAATCCCACAGTCCCTCTTTCCTAGCCTGGTGTCCCTCTTTTTAGGAAATAAAAATGTGCACTGTGTATCACATTGCTCCATAACAATAAAACTCACATTAATAATTTCTGTTTAAATGTCACTGTATGTTTTATAAATGAGTCTGACTAAATCAATTTCGGTCATGTTCTGAATCATTTATTCAGTTATATAATGGGCCGTCAATGCGTAAGGAAGAGACCTACAAATTATTGGTAATGCACAGCAATGTGTTACATACCCCTCTGGCATTTGAAGGGTTAATGCCAGCAAGCCCCTTACATCTTCCCCATAGCATATATATTAAATACTGTAAAGTCTCTCAATTTCCTGTACTCCTTGTTCACTATAGATCATTAAACAAGGCAGAGAGTAAAATGGCCACAGATTTCCCCACTGTTCACTCCTTGGCATATTATGGTACTATGGCATAAGTTGCTTAATAAAATGTAATTAAGCAGGCCTCTGGCCAGAAAATGTGTTGTGGCTCCTGATTTAGAATGTAATTGTATTCATACATTCACCTAATACATCTTACTAATAAGCCTCCCCCCACTTAACTTAATTGGGTCAGATAATAGGAATAGGCACTATGAATCGGTTAATTGTTCATTGGTTGTCCAAAATAAATATTTGATTATTACTGGATATCAAGTCGGATAGATGTTAAATTATTTTGAAAAATGTAGAATCTAGAAATAAATATTTGTTCTGATTTCCATTTAAAATAGGGTTTTGGTTTGGTTCTTTTTTGGGTGTGGGCTTGTGCCAATTTTGCAGCCTGTTTTCAGAACTGTACAAAAAAGAGTGGAGTAAATGATCACCAGTTTATTGTTCACCAGTTTATTGTTATTTTCTTAATCACTATCCTTGGGACTTTAATGCCAGCAGATACGTATATCAGCCCATGTGCAGGGAGATAACATACATAAACACCATTTCTTCTAACACCTTCATTAGTAGATTGATTCAAAGGGATAGTAATACTTCGTTTTAACTTTATTTTATTTTGTAGGCAATAAAAAAACATGAAGAATGATATAAGTCTTATCTCTCAAACCTTTATGGTTTAAGAGCTATTCACAAGCAAAGTTTCCCCTCCCGCCCCTTTTACCTAGTGTAAGCCATCTCTTCTCAGATGTGAATCTGGTTGTAAGACCAGACAGATAACAGAAGGGGACATTCTTCTTACAATGAAAACAATGAAAGCCCTGCCCCCCTTGAAAAGTTTTTCAGCTTTTTCCCTTATCTCAATTGAAGATTGTCCCTCTCTGCAGTCTACCTGGGCACCTCCCTTCTGATTTGGCTGAACAGGGGGGGATACTTTGCTTGTGAATATCTCTTAAACCATAAAGGTTTGAGAGATAAGACTTATATCGTTCTTCATGTTTTTTTAATGCCTACAAAATAAAATAAAGATAAAACAAAGTATTACTATCCCTTTAAACAAGGTATAGAGGAAGAAAGTCTGGAGATGCCAACAGACTGACCCATTATCCTCTCCTTGGCATAAACAACTTTAAGTCAGTTAGTCTGGAGTATTTATCTATAGTAAGTTGATGTTAGGGAGGCACAAGGGATTATTTTTATATATGTGTGTGTTTGTGTATGTGTATGTGTGTGAAATCAGCATACTCTAGACTTTTTAAGTTTCAAAATGTGTTAATATTTATTGATAACTGTCAACATTTCGATACCCAAGTGGATTGTTGTCAAGGTCTTCACAAACATCACTGTAGGGATCAAAATCTTGACAGTTTTCAATAAATATTACCACATTTTGAAGCTTATGAAGTACATAGAGTGCTGGATTTGCACAATTGTTCTCCTCTTAAAGGACCGTGGACTCTGTATATGTCTTTCTCTCTCTCTCTCTCTTTCTCTCTCTCTCTCTTTCTCTCTCTGTGTATATATATATATATATATATATATATATATATATATATATATATATATACAATCAGCCGAGGCAAAAGTACAAGTCAGTATTCAGGAACCAAGAAATCAAAGAAAGAATATTGACTGTCATCAAACATTTTCAGAACCTTCATCAGGGTTAAAAAACATAAGATAAATCATGTTTATATATCTACCTGCTAACAAATATCCATTAGTCCCACTCCCACAACATGGCAGCATGTATGCCAGTCCATCTGTGCATAATGTGCCCTAGCCGGCTGCCAATTATAGAACATTTGATTTGATGGGTGCTCTAAATCCAGTATCTGTATTCAACTATTGCCTTGGTGCTGCATAAATCAAAAAATATACAAACAGAACAAAGTTACTACTCTTCAAGGACCCAGGCCCAAAGACTAGATGTGTAGATGAAATTGACAAATTTGTTGGTATACAGTGTGAACAAAAGGCACAGGACCGAAGTTGTTGGAGGCTCGCTGTGGAGACCTACATCCTGCAGTGGATCGACAATGACTGAAGATGATGATCATTTTGTATTTATATATAGAGAGAGAGAGATTGGAGATTGTAGCCATATTAGTCCAGTGATGCAGATGTAAAATAACAAACAAAATAAATATCTTGTAATACCTTTTTTATTGGACTAACAGAATTTTGGATTGAAAAGCTTTCGGTGGAACCGCCCCTTCTCAAGTCTAAAGCATTTCTGAGTAAAAGGACAAAGAATTCACAGTGATACATACAATTCAAAGTTTAGCTGTGTGTTGGGTTAAACAAACATGACTACAGATAAGACAAGAGAATCTACACTCTTCTTGCAGAGGGTATTTACAACCCTCTGCAAGAAGAGTGTACATTCTCTTGTCTTATCTGTAGTCATGTTTTTTTAACCCAACACACAGCTAAACTTTGAATTGTATGTATCACTGTGAATTCTGTGTCCTTTTACTCAGAAATTCTTTAGACTTGAGAAAGGGAGGTTCTCCCGAAAGCTTGTCAATACAAAATTCTGTTAGTCCAATAAAAAAGGTATTACAAGATACTTATATTGTTCGGTACACAGGCAGGAACGAGATGCAGAGTAGTCAGGCAGTCTGGGTCAGTACACAGAGATCACATGAAAACAGGAACAAGCTCTGGTAACGGAAACACCACGAAAGGGCACCGGATAAATGATAAGGCCCAGTATTTAAGGCGGGGACAAGTCACTTCAATCAATGGGTGTAAGCAGTAGTGGAAACTGACAGAATGTTGCCAGCATAGCACAGGCACCGTGATAATACCTCTCTTAAATGGGAGTCAGAGGGGACTCTTTAAACCAACCAAGAATTATGACACATGGAGCCTTCTTAGTTCCAACACTAACACACTTTATTCATCAAACATTTGGTCTTTTGTACATGGATAACAGTATCATCACACAATGCAATGCAAAGGATACAAACGATAGTAAACATATGGTACACACATGATTATACCTGGGAACTTCCAGTTGAGGGCTACCCGGAGGGTAGTCCTCTGTTCAGCAGGGGGTGACAAACATGGCGCTAATCGCGTCAAAAAGGGGCGGGGCTTGCCGCGAGTGTGGGGGGGTCTTAACCCTTTGAGTGCCAGAGTGGTACGGAATGCATTGCAAAGCAATGCGTTCCTTACCACTCTGGCACTCAGAGGGTTAAAGGTGTCACACAGAAGGCTGGGGTCAGAAGAACAGGGGGGAGAAAAAGCAGATGTGGCAGAGTTTCAATAGAAACTCTCCACATCCGGAGGAATCAGCCTCTGCCCCGGAGACCCGGTAAAGCTGTGTCAGAACCGGAGTCTCCGGGGCAAATCCGGAGAGTTCCCAGGTATGCACATGATACAATGGGGCAGACATGATTGGATTATTACACAAAGGGTTTTGGTGGGGCATAACAATGTAACAAAAGACAGGGCTGGAATACAAATTTTGGTAACAATGGCCAGGGGGTTGAAGCATCTCTTTATCCTGTTTGAATATTCCACTTCAACCCCTGGCCAATCAGGTGTTACTGAGGGTCCTTCTGCTGACCAATCCCTGAGCCGCCTACTTTCCCCCATGTTAAGTCTATCAGAGACCTTTAAATTTCCTGTTCAGGGACCTAGCCAATCAGGGGGCTGCCTACTGGCCCAGCCACAAAGTATATGATATTGTGTTGAAGCTTCTGATACTGAGCAGGAAACCCCCTGCTGGTTGTCGGAGAAAGTATAGTTTGAAGGCTTATTTCCCAGTCCCTTTAAACTGGTGGCCAATCCAAGAAGCTCTGTCACGGTAATCAGGCAAAGAAGGACAGAGACAGTAATAAAATATAAACACCTTTATTAGAATATACAGTGATAATAATATATGAGATATAGCGATGATAATATCCCAAACAACCCCAGACCACTGGACGATAGGGCCCAAGCTCCTCCCCGGAGCTGTACATTGTGCTACGCACTGCACTACTGAGAGGTACTGGAGACTAAAGGCAACAAGGAACGAGAGTTGGACAGAGCCATGGGACACAGAGGCTAATGGTCAGGCAGGCTAAGAGCATACTGAGCGAATAGTCAGCCAGAGCCACAAGTCAGACAAGCCAGGGATACACGGAGCGAGATAGGAGCCGGAGCCGGAGGACAGACAAACCGGGTACTACACGGAGCGAGTGAGTCAGCCAGAGCCACAGGTCAGAACTGATGTGGGTAGTCAGACAAGCCAGGGTCATACACAGAGCGAGTAAGTCAGCCAGAGCCACAGGCCAGAACCGATGTGGGTAGTCAGACAAGTCAGGGTCATACACGGAGTGAGTAAGTCAGCCACAGGTCAGAACCGATATGGGTAGTCAGACATAAATTGCTTGTCACAGGGGAGGCCACAGTTCAGTGTGTTAAACTTACTTATCAGTTTATACTCCCAGATCTTTCTGTCTTTCTTTGTCTTAAAATTTCCCTTTACTACAGACACCCTGAGATCTTTAATACTCTGACCAGTTTTGCAAAATGATAACCCACTGGAATGTCTCTTTTGTTGTTCATATTGGACCTATGAGAATTCATCTGTTTTTGTTGAGTTTGTCTTGTCTTACCTATATATAATCCTGTTCTGAGACATTTCACACACATGATGAGATAGACATCATTAGATTATCAGCTTAAAGGGATAGTAATACTTCGTTTTAACTTTATATTATTTTGTAGACATTAAAAAAACATGAAGAATGATATAAGTCTTATCTCTCAAACCTTTATGGTTTAAGAGATATTCACAAGCAAAGTGTCCCCCTTCCGCCCCTTTTACTGATGTAACACTTTTCAGCCAGGGCAGAAGGGAGCTGCCCAGGTAGACTGCAGAGAGGGACAATCTTCAATTAAGATAACGGAAAAACCTGAAAAGCTTGTCAAGGGGGGCAGGGATTTCATTGTTTTCATAGGAATAAGAGTGTCCCCTTCTGTTATCTGTCCAGTCTATGGACTGGATTCCACATCTGAGAAGAGATTGTTTACAGTAGGTAAAAGGGGCGGGGAGGGGAAACTTTGCTTGTGAATATCTCATAAACCATAAAGTTTTGAGAGATGAGACTTATATCATTCTTCATGTTTTTTTAATGCCTACAAAATAAAATAAAGCTAAAACGAAGTATTACTATCCCTTTAAGAATTTGCCCTTGATGTTGTGGTTTCAGTGAGAATGTGACATGGGCACCTTATCTGTGGTACATAAGTGTGTACAGGTTCCACAAGTATTTTGTAGACAGGGAGAAGTACTATTTCTGTGAGGGGTTTTTTATAGGAGAGGAGCATAATTACTGGGAGTATTATTTTGAATCTTCCATCAGTATGTAGTATTGTTTGGAGCTCTTTTGAGATTTTGTTCAGTACTTCAGGCTGGGTCTGCAGGTGACTACCAATAGCACTATGTTATCTTACTGTGGATCTAAGTATTCCAGGAGATTTCTTCTGGGTACACTGTCAGCTCTCTGAATTTGTATGTCTGTGACCTTGGCTTTATAGCCGTAACTTATAAAATACCTCCTCAGTTTTTAAGATTTTTTTGGGCTCAGTCTCAGAGCCAATGCGTTTATACCTTAGTGCCTGACTGTAAACAATAAAGTTTGTTGTTTGTCTGGGATGGAAACTGTTATTTCTGAGAAAATTAAGCCTGTCTGTTGGTTTGTGGTACAGAGTTATCCAGATGGAGTTGTTTCTAATAAAGATTGTGATATCCAGAAAGGTAACTTAGCTGAGCGAGGTTAATTGTGGGATGGAAAATATTGTAATTTTATATTAGTTGAGGTACAGTTTCTGTGGGTAAACTGTCTTGCTCTAGGAGTTTGCCTCCAAAGTCAGACTGTTTGTTTAAGAGATTGGTTGTGTCCTGTATGTAGCTGGGAGGTTTTTTTTGTTTGTTTTTTTGACTAACGGTTTCATAGTTCTCTCCTCCCAGCCAGAGATATTTTTTGTGGGTGTGCCAGTGCCAGATATTCTTTGTCTTCCATGTGTATTTTAGGAAGCATCCCACCCTTGGATCTGATTGTCGCTAACATCATAGGGGTGACATTCTGATGTAGCGCACTTATAGGTTGCCAAATAGAGGGCAACATTTCAATAGTAAATCCTGGCATTCAAGGTGCTAAATCTTTTTCTGAATCTCCATCTATATCTGTGCTACATTCAAGGTGTTAAATCTCTTTTTGAATCTCCATCTATATGTGTTCTGTACTCAAGGTGTTAAATCCCTTTATGAATCTCCATCTATATCCATGCTGCACAGTCGTAGGACACTTTCTGCAAGCAGCTCCAACACCAGGACACCTGATCACTGCTGTACTCACCTGTCCTGGTCAGTTCCTCCTCTGGTAAGCTTGGTCCAACCACTCAGACAGCACTCTGAACTGAGCTGGTACAGATTTACATCTGAGTCAGTATAGATGTCCATGTCCATGCAGGGTGAACCCTAACCCTTTGACTGCCAGAGAGGTATCCAACGCAGTCAAAGCATTAAGGGTTGTAGTGCTCAGTATCTCCCTTACTTTCAGTAACATCATTTAAGCTATTAGTGAAAGGTTGTTGCTATGACCAATATGCATTTGGCTTTGAGCTATTATTATGTGATGTACTGATTACTAGGCAAGCGTGATGTGTTACGGTAGCACTGTTTATATCTGTCTTCCTTTTTGTCACCACTACTTCATATTCCACGTGTAAGGAAACGTTACCATTGGTTACCAGTAATTTTGGTTGGGTTCAGTTGGTACAGATTTACATCTCCAAAGTTGTACATGGCCGTGCAAGGCGACCCTTAATCCTTTGACTGAGTTGGATACTTCTCTGGCAGTCAAAGGGTTCAGGGTCGCCCTTCATGGCCCTGTATATCTTTGGAGATGTAAATCTGTACCAGCTCAGTTCAGAGTGCGGGCGCGTTCTCAGTGGCTGGACCGGGTTTAGTGGGTGATGGACTGAGCAAGACTGGTGAGTACAGCAGTGATCAGGGTTATTACTGGTGTAGGAGCTGCCTGCAGAAAGTGTCCTATGACCACGCAGCACGGATATAGATGGAGATTCAAAAAGAGATTTAACACCTTGAGCGCAGCATGGATATAGATGGTGATTCAGAAAGAGATTTAACACATTGAGTGCCAGGATTCACTATTCAAATGTGGGCCTCTATTTGGCGACCCTTAAAGGGATAGTAATATTTCACAATAAAAGCAGCTCCAATTGATCTTCATAGTATTTGGGCTGTGAAGAGTGTTATTTCAATACTGTCAGAGTTGTAGTTCAAGACTAATTGAATGATAAAGTATGAGAACAGCAAGGCATTGATTTGTAGGAGAAAAGAAGAAGTTGGCCATTAAATCTTCTCCCCCTGTCCCTCCTCCAAAATCATGGGTGTGTTGTTATTAGAACATATTTTTTTCCCTTGAGAGCAGGAACTGTGGCTCTCATAAGCAACTGCAATGTGCACAATGTGTGTGTGGTAAATAACTCCTGGGGGCACAACTGTATCCAAGCACCATGACACCTGAAACCAAGTACTGCCGCTGTCACTGTACCCCTTTTCCAGACATTCTAAGGACACATGACAACTTGCTGACAGTTTAATATTAATGATGAACCCTCCCTGCCACCATCTTAGCATATTCTGCAGGATGGAATCTCCTCAGATACAGCTTGATGCACTGATTGTGATTCTCCTCCACCACACTGGCATGTGTGGTCAGTGCACCACACAGTGTGCAATGGGTAGAGACAAACTGCCACATCCTAACATCAACAAAGTGGCTATCATTTGGTGGAGGAGGTAATGAACGAGGAGGATTGGCAGAAGATGTAGTTACCCTAGAAGGTGATAGAGAGCTAGCTGTTTCGCTCGTCCTGGAACTTCCAGTCTCTGCCTGGGTTGTTCTATTCCTCCTCCTTTTTGATCTCCGCCTCGCCTCTTGTTGCCTTTCTGCAGATTCAGGGACAGCAAAAGCAGTGCTTGATTTCTGTGGTGGGTGTTTGTCTTTAAAGTGTTTGGAGTAAATGTCATGGTGTCTGTGTTTCATTTGTGATATCAGGGCGCTTGTGCCAAAATGTGTTCCCTCCTTTCCTCTTCTCACTGACTTGTCATAAACTGTGCACAGTGCCGTTGCTGATGACTGCACTGTGCCTGCCCCAACAGAAAAACAGTCCCACACCCATGATGACTTCAGGGGGAAGGGAACAGCTGAAGAAGAATGGCCTCTTTCTTCTTGTCCTCCACATTGCCTTTTATTGTCTGTGGCAGCGGATAATGTTGTGGCTGTTGCGCTACTGCCTTAGATTCAGCACTGCAACTAGGATCAGGAGTATTGCTACTGCTGGTAAGTGGACCTGTCCTTGTCCTGCATCACTTGTGGACCCCATTCCCACTGTGTCCATGGTGGTCTGTGGCACACTACCCTTCTCCTCAGCATGCTGCTGCCCTTGCATCTCATCATCAGAAGGAATTAGAGCAGTTGCAAATTCCTCTAGTTCCAAAATGTCATTGCTAGTGGTGGTGGTGATGCCCATCCTCATCCCTGTCTCCCATTCCTTCTCAGTTTCTGCTAAAAAGGCCATCAATGTCTCTTCCACCCCAGCTTCTCTAGCATCATTACCACCACCACTAGTCCCTATATGCTGTTGTTGCTGCTGCTCTATTTCAGACATCTCACTGCTGCTTGGAGGAGGTGACGAGCAACGTGACAGAGGGTCCCCTGCTGTCACACTTGGCATCATTTTCTCCTCCCCCCCCCCCCGAGTACTACAAGAAACACTAGCAGCAGGCAAAGTATTGGTGGCAGCAGGTTCAGCACTGGCAGCAGGTTCAGTACTAGCAGCAGGTTCAACACTGGCAGCAGGTTCAGTACTTGCAACAGGTACAACACTAGTGGCTGCAGTTGCAGAAATGGTGGCACTGGCAGCAAGGGCAGCACATCTGGCAACAGGTTCAACATTAGTGACTGCAGGATCAGAAATGGTGGCACTGGCAGCAGAGGCAGCAGGTCTGGCAGCAGGTACAACACTAGTGGCTGCAGGAACAGCAATGGTGGCACTGGCAGCAGGGGCAGCACATCTTTCAGCAGGCACAGGCAGCTGACCTGTCCTGCACTCACTAGTACTACCCTTTTCTCCCTCCCTTCCCATTCCCTTTTCTCTCTCCCTTCTCATTAAATTCCCCAAGATCCCTTGGGGTGATTTAGGGGGACTGGACAGCATTGTTCCAGTACTGCTCACTTCCTCCTACTCCTGCTCCTCAGGCTCAGTGGACACATAATAATGGTCCTTCCAGTTCTTCTTTTTGCTGCTCATAGTGATAGGAGTTACTATGAGCCTCTCCTGCCTCAATTTTTGATAAATATCACAACAGAACAACACAGTACATCTATCTCGCTCTGTAGCTGCTTCTATTGTGTCTGCATTCAGCGAAAAGTCACATTTTTATAGCGGAAGTGCGAAGACGAAGTAAATCGATGGGCGAAAACTTTTTAGCCATTGAAAAAAAGATTTTGGCGAAAGATGCAAAAATTTTAACCGCTAGTTTTACAGTTGATTTTCTTGCAAAAAAGCAAATAACAACATGGTTTTCGTTTAGACTGTAAGCTCCTTGGGGCAGGGACCTCTCTCCCATTGTTTCTATGAATGTCGCACTTATTTCATCCCCTCTTATTTATTGTAACATATGTCTATTGTAAGGCGCTGCGTACACTGTGTGGCGCCTTATAAATAAAGATACATACATACATACATACATTTTCGTAAAATTTCCCGCGGGAACACGGCGACAATTTTCGCCCACCCCTACTCTCCATGGCCCAAATACTATGAAGAGTAATTGGAGCTGCTTTTTTGTGAAACATTACTATCTCTTTAAGCATGCGACATCAGAATGTCGCCCTTTTGATGCGGGCGATATTCTGATGTTGTTCTTTTGATGCAGGAGACATTGTCTTGCCCCTTCTGATAGTCATCAAATAGGTGGCGACATTTCAATAGTAAACCTTCCTTAGTGAGGGCCTCCAAGTCTCTATTATTAGGAGGGAGCCCTTTCATGATTTTTTCAATCTCTTTTGCATACACAGATTTGGGATCTTCTTGTAGTTTTCTGTAGTACAGTATATTAGTGTAGTATAGTATATAGTGTAGTATAGTTTAGTATAGTAGTGTAGTATAGTAGTTTTGTATAGTATAGTAGCAGAAAATAGCAAGCACTTCATAAATATGAATATCTTTCAATATTATTTTTTGCGAGAATATATTTTATATATGGTTGTAGCAGAAGATCAGAGTGGAGATGTTAGAGGGGATAGAGGAAAAGAGGGTCTTGGATAAGAGAAAAATGATTTTGATACAGAGTTTGATGAGTAACTATTGGAGAGATTAGAGTTGGGGGGATGGAGTACTCATTGCTTAGACCATGTATGTATCTGTCTATCCATATCACTATTCGTAGTTTATCACTTTTGGATATAATTCTTATTAAAAGCAAGTCAGGACACAAGTCTAGTAACAGACATAGATAGATAGATAGATAGATAGATAGATAGATAGATAGATAGATCATGATAATTATTATTATTATTAATCTTTATTTATATAGCGCTGACAAATTCCAAAGCGCTTTACAGTAGTGAATAGACATACAGAGGTATTAAATAGTACAATCAAATGCGGAGAACAGAAGGATCAGAGGACCCTGCTCGTGACAGCTTACAGTCTAGAGGAATGTAGGTTTGACACAGAAGGAATAAGTGCTATTGAGTGTAAGTGCGTCCTGCCACATGAACTGCCAGTCAGTGGGTAGGAGTGAGAAGTGCTGTTGAATGCAGTGGGCCAGGCAAGGGGTGATTCTTAGTGATAATGTTTATGGAGGCAGTTGATAGGCTCCCCTGAAGAGGTGAGTTTTCAGGGAGCGTCTGAAGGTCTGAAGGCTGGGGGAGAGTTTGATGGGACGGGGGAGGGAATTCCAGAGTTGAGGTGCAGCACAAGAGAAGTCCTGTAGGCGGGAGTGGGTGGATGTGATAAGAGCTGCGGAGAGCAGAAAGTCGTGTGCAGAGCGAAGATGGCGAGAGGGAGTATATTTGGAAATGAGAGATGAAATATAGCGTGATGCGGTGTTAGTGAGAGCTCTGTAAATAAGCACCAGAATTTTGTATTTAATTCTGTATGCTAATGGGAGCCAGTGTAGGGACTGACAGAGGGGTTTGGTGTCAGAGAAGCGATGCGTGAGGTAGATTAGTCTTGCAGCAGAGTTCATTATGGACTGTAGTTGGGTTAGTCAGGTGAGAGGAAGGCCAATTAGTAATATATAGACAGACAGACAAACAAGATGAACCGACACTCACACTCAGTGAGAGTACTTCCCAACTGGTTTGAGATTTATATATATATGTATTCAGATATACTCGGCCTGGGAAGCTCCTGGCCTCTTATGAGACAGCACACTGGAACTGGTTGGCAAAAAAGTTATGTTATTGCATCCATTGTGTTGAATGTTTCCCTGAGGAAGGTCCCCAGAGGACCAAAAACATTCAATATGGATGCAATAAATTTACTTTTCTGTGCCTCACCAACTTATCCCAGTTTCATGTCTCATACAAGGCCAGGAGTTTCCCAGGCTGAGTATATCTGAATACCTACTTTAAACTTATTTATGGGACGTGCACCTAGATGTTTAAATGGGTATTTAACCTAGGGAGTGGCACTGCCTATATATATATATATATATATATATATATACATACACTACACTTAGTTGTAGTAGTAGTATAGTATTAGTAGTAGTAGTAGTGCTCTATTTCTTCATATGAGTGACCTCTGGGACATAATGGATGGGGCCATTGTTTATCGACCTACTGGGGTCTGTACCAGGACTGCACTTATAATGGGAGGCTGTAATAGCCTCTCTAGGAAGTGAGTACCCACCCAAATGGTGTTTGGTAAAGGTGTTGTACTTAAATATTATTTGGTACTCCTATGTTTAGAGTGTGCACTTCTTTTCTTGTTTCTAAATACCCCATAACCATGGAGGCATGATACAATGGGAGCCAACGGGCAGTGATTGGTGATATGGTTGTAAGTACCTTTCCCGCTTTGGAGTCATTACTATAGTAGCAATGTAAGAAACAGCGAGATTGGGACTAAAAGGAAGTGCTGCAATCAATGTGGGAGATGAAAAACAGCAACTACACATGAGCAGCAAATTTAAAAACCTACTATGGTCAACTATGTACACAGAGCTCCAGCATGCAGCATAAAGTCAAATAAACAAAATGAAACCCTAGTAGTGGAATTCTGGTAGCAATAGGAAGATGTTCTACTGACATCACCAAGTAAATCTATGCCTTCATGTAACTGGACAATACTTAAATAAACCATTAGACATATCATGAGAGCTGTGCATGAGTTAAAGCAAACTAGTGATACATAAGGATGTCAGATGTGCTTAGCAACAATAATGCACAAAAAATGTAAGAGGAAAACAAGGAATGAAAAAGATATGGAATTAAAACAAACTTTAAAGTAGAACTTCATCAGAACATAATAATTAAATCAGCCACGCATTCCCATGATTGTGACATGATCAAATGAAGCTGTGCAAATGTGTTGAAATTTTGATATATAGATGTTTTAAAATAGAATGCATGGAGAGAGCTCCCTATGGTTATATATTACCAGACTAATACATCAATATAATAGGATACTGTGTAAAAAATAGACTTTAATCTATATCAAAACTAATACATATAAAAAATTATTAAAGGCATGCATGCATACCGGTATATACAATATCCCATTGAATACAATATGACTAGCATAGATGACTAATTTTACGCTGCAACCAACTAAGAAGATACCTAATTTAAAACCGAATAGATAAAGCTGGTGGCATCGTTACAACCAGAGTTTACTTCACATTTCACCAAATGTCAAGTTTTGGTTATGGAATTCAATAACTCCTACATTGGGCGTATGTCCTTCAAACAAAAGCTGGCTTCAACTGAAGAACAAATGGAAGATCTGAGTAACCATTCCAGGTGGAACAAACTCAACAACAGAGGTCTTCTAGGAGTGGTCAAGCCTGATCAGTTAAAGAGCCCTGGCTGTTATTTATTTTTAAGTCTTTATTGTCTGACCTGGCTGAAAACACAATTTACATGGACAGGGCCATCAGTCATAGCTGATATGTTGTTATACCATGGAACACCACATTATTATAGCTATATCATTAAAAAGCAGTATATCAGGAAAAATGTGGCCCATGAGCTGATTATATATCTTGTGTCTGGCTAGCTCTTCTACACATACAGCAAAGCTACTATACTGAGAAAATATAACTTCTGGATTCCCATGCAGGAACAATGATACATTGTTTGAAATGTGTGCTTTGTTATAAAATGTATCATTCTAACAGAGCAGTGAAAGCCAGAATTGATACATTGTGCAGTTGCACAGCTATTAATGAATGATCAAAAGCACAGCCAGACTTAAAGGGATAGTAATGTTTCATAATAAAAGCAGCTCTAATTAATCATCATAGTATTTGGGCCTTGGAGAGTGTTATTTCAGTTCTGTCAGAGTTGTAGTTCAAGAGTAATTGAATGATAAAGTATCCCCATCCTGCCTCATTTACTGTTGTAACACTGCTCAGCTCAGAGCAGCAGGGAGGTGCTCAGGTAGATTGCAGAGTGGGACAATATTTGATTAAGATAAGGGAAAAAGCTGAAAAACCTGCTGGGGGGCAGGGATTTCATTGTTCTCACAGTAAGAAGATTGTCCCTTGCTGTTGTCTGTCTGGTCAAGCAACCAGATTCCACATTTGAGGTGAGCAGTGTTACACTAGGTAAAAGGGGTGGGAGGGGGATACTTTATCATTCAATTACTCTTGAACTACAACTCTGACAGTACTGAAATAACACTCTCTATGGCTTAAATACTATGAAGATTAATTGGAGCTGCTGTTTTTGTGAAACATTACTATCCCTTCAAACCTCAGTAATTTTCACACACATTTCAGGAAAGGAGATTACTAATGGTGGGCCAGGGAAATTATTCTGGGTTTGCATGTACATCTGTACAAATATATATAGGATTTCACATATCACTTCTCATCATTCAAATCTTTTTGTAGAATATACCTCTTCCTGGTAGATGTCTTGCTTATAGTGGTCAACTCTGGGGACCATATTGTGGACCAATCATGCAAATATGATGTTGCCCCTGAGTGATCCTGGGCTCACCTGCAAATGCTCCAACACTGATCCCTCTCCCCAAGTAGAATCAAATCCTTACTCAGTACACAGTGCAATAAAAAATTTTACTCCTGTAGTAAACAGAACAAATGCTAAAAAGATTAAAACAAAATGTTATGAGAACTCCAAAAAATCAATTAAACAATTTGCCCAGAATAGAACTGGGGAAAGGGTTATCCCTTGCTTTGTAACTAACTAAAACTGGGAATGATACAAATGTCCCACAAAAGATGTCAGATATACTTTTTTTCTGAGTTATATAATTATTCACCTAACTTAATCCCTACCTTAGACATGAAAACACAACTACTGACCCAGGCAAACCTACTGCAGTTATGTCCCACTATAGCTGCCTCACTGAGTAGTCAGATCACCATGGAGGAATACTAGTGTACTCTTAAGCAAATTAAATCAAACACTTCCCCAGGCCCTGATGGCTTTAGTTATGGCTTTAAAAATAGGTTCCTTTAACAATACACTAGAGGCCCCCCCACCCATCCTACCAGTATGTTTTGTGCAGATATCTTTCTAATTGCCCTAGAAGGCAGAGACCCTACCTATCGATTTAATTATAATCCTATATCTCTACTTACTTGTGACACAAAGCTTTCTACTAAGATGACTGCTAACAGGTTTGGCCCAATACTAACCCATTTGCCCATACTGATTAGGCTGGCTTCATGACTTCTCAACAGATGACTGGTAATAAACACAGGTGCATGGACCTTTTTTGGCGGCACACAAAGAGGATCTTCTTGTTGCCTATTGATAGAAGTGGAAAAAGATTTGACTGGGTCCTCTGTCCTTTTTCCCACACTCCACTCGATCTGTTTAGAGGGCCCCATACAGAATGATATTAAATTACTGTATAATTACCCCCACTGCTATGGTGTTGTCCTCTTTAGCTGATCCCACTCTGTTGCTCTTGTTAAGGATGCCTGCTATCTCCCATGTTGCTCATTACGTCACTTGAACCACTCTTAGCTACCCTCTATAATGATGTAAGGAGTACCTAGAATCTGCATATGGTGATGTAATACTGTTAATCTTGACCCACCCTCTAATAGCCTTACCTAATTTATAAATGGAAATCAACTTATTCTCATCCCTATTGACTTTAAAGGGATAGTAATACTTCGTTTTAACTTTATTTTATTTTGTAGGCATTAAAAAAACATGAAGAATGATATAAGTCTTATCTCTCAAACCTTTAGGGTTTAAGAGATATTCACAAGCAAAGTTTCCCCTCTCGCCCCTTTTTCCTAGCGTAAGCCATCTCTTCTCAGATGTGAATCTGGTTGTAAGACCAGACAGATAACAGAAGGGGACAATCTTCTTTGTATGAAAAGAATGAAAGCCCTTCCCCCCTTGACAAGTTTTTCAGCTTTTTCCCTTATCTTAATTGAAGATTGTCCCTCTCTGCAGTCTACCTGGGCACCTCACTTCTGATGTGGCTGAACAGGGTGGGGGATACTTTGCTTGTGAATATCTCTTAAACCATAAAGGTTTGAGAGATAAGACTTATATCGTTCTTCATGTTTTTTTAATGCCTACACAATAAAATAAAATAAAGATAAAACGAAGTATTACTATCCCTTTAAAAATCAACCCATGCAAGTTGGAGCTAATGTATGTCTGATACAACATGACTTCTATTAATACTTTACAGAACATCCTCAATTACTATTTTGTATCTTCACACTTTAAACGGATAGCATTTTTTTTAAACAAAGTTTAATATTGTAGACATTAACCCTTTGAATGCCAGAGTGGTATGCAACGCATTGCTTTGCAATGCATTGCGTACCACTCTGGCACTCAAAGGGTTAAAAATATTAATGCAGTGAGGTATGTTTTATCTCTCAAACATGTATAGTTTGAAGGTATATAAACATGTAAAGTTCTCCCCTCCCAACCCTTTCACAGATGTCAGCGCTCTAGCTGACAGAAGCAGATCCTGGTCTTGGGACTGACCAGAAGAGCCAAAATAGCATTAAATAGAAAGAAATACCTAATTGGAACAGTCTACAAAGTGTGCCTGGTTTGCAAGCACATCAACAATGAAAATAAAAGTAACTATTTTATTTTTCATACTGTAACATCCACATAATGGAAGCAGATCAAAATATATCATCATCATCATCATCATCATATATAATAATTCACTACAATGTGTGTAACAACGCAGTTATGCGCAGCAGAGACTGCCCGTGCAGCGGCTGATACAGAGCTGGACGCTCCGTATCAACCGTGGCTTGGGCAGTCTCTACTGCGTATGACTGCCCCGCAACCGGCTGAAAGTGGCACTGGGGCCCGTGTAACAGGCTCTTCAACTAGTAAATATATAAAAGATTACATTTTTTAAAAATTTTTTGTGAGTACCATTTCAATTTCCATTTGGTTGGATCAATTAACAGCTTTACACTATGTTGCGAACTGTATTTTTTTGTTTTCTATGATTTCTGTATAGTGTGGCCATTTGTAGAGAGTGAGTACTGCAGGAGCAGTGCACTGTTGAAGGATTTGTTCAATAACTGCTTTTAGGTCAGTTGAATATCCCAGTGAAGCATTAAAGCTGTGTACTGCAAAGGTACAATCACAGCATCTATGTTTGTGAGTATCTACCTTTTGGGTGTATCTGGCAGAGGTTTAGGTTTTTGTGACTCTACACAAGGAGGCAACTTTTCTCTCTCTTTTTACATATATAGAAACCCACAATTGTTTAATTTCTTCATACAGCTAGGAATCATTAGGTATAAGGACCTGTATTTCTGACAAAAGGAGGCAACCTGATCCTCCTGTGATGGCTGTGGATACTGCATAGATTTGGGCAAAAAAGTAGAAGGATAACTACCTTCTAGGGACAATGAGAGTCTCTGATCCCAGGACATATAGTAGGAACCATAGTCAATGCATGTCCCCTTTACTCAGGGCTCATTATTGGTCCTGGCCTTGGTCTATCTTAAAAATGATCTATTACTGTCACTTTATTTTGTCTCTGATACGTGATTTGTGATGTGCCTTCTTTGTTACTGTCTCCCTCTCTACATTTACTAGTCCCTTTATAAAATTTCAGTTAAAAAAAGCCCAATGTAAATCAATGGGATTTTTTTTTATTTTGCTCCTGTGGTGTAGCTGGTTTACTCCACATAACTATTTTATTTTTCATACTGTAACATCCACATAATGGAAGCAGATCAAAATATATCATCATCATCATATATAATAATTCACTACAACGTGTGTAACAACGCAGTTATGCGCAGTAGAGACTGCCCGTGCAGCGGCTGATACAGAGCTGGACGCTCCGTATCAACCGTGGCTTGGGCAGTCTCTACTGCGTATGACTGCCCCGCAACCGGCTGGAAGTGGCACTGGGGCCCGTGTAACAGGCTCTTCAACTAGTAAATATATAAAAGATTACATTTTTTAAAAAAATTTTGTGAGTACCATTTCAATTTCCATTTGGTTGGATCAATTAACAGCTTTACACTATGTTGCGCACTGTATTTTTTTGTTTTCTATGATTTCTGTATATTGTGGCCATTTGTAGAGAGTGAGTACTGCAGGAGCAGTGCACTGTTGAAGGATTTGTTCAATAACTGCTTTTAGGTCAGTTGAATATCCCAGTGAAGCATTAAAGCTGTGTACTGCAAAGGTACAATCACAGCATCTATGTTTGTGAGTATTTACCTTTTGGGTGTACCTGGTGGAGGTTTTGGTTTTTGTGACTCTACACAAGGAGGCACCTCTTTTCGCTCTCTTTTTGCACATATAGAAACCCAGAATTGATTAATTTCTTCATACAGCTAGGAATCATTAGGTATAAGGACCTGTATTTCTGACAAATGGAGGCAACCTGATCCTCCTGTGATGGCTTTGGATACTGCATAGATTTGGGAAAAAACTAGAAGCATAACTACCTTCTAGGGACAATGAGAGTCTCTGATCCCAGGACATATAGTAGGAATCATGGTCAATGCATGTCCCCTTTACTCAGGGCTCATTATTGGTCCTGGCCTTGGTCTATCATAAAAATTATCTATTACTGTCACTTTATTTTGTCTCTGATACATGATTTGTGACCTGCCTTCTTTGTTCCTGTCTCCCTCTCTACATTAACTAGTCCCTTTATAAAATTTCAGTTAAAAAAGCCCAATGTAAAGCAATGGGATTTTTTTTATTTTGCTCCCGTGGTGTAGCTGGTTTACTCCACATTATTTCTCAATGTGTTGAATACCCCTCTGGCACTCAAAGGTTTAATGTGTTTAATTTGTTATAAATGTGCTTCATTTATAAAAACTTTGTATTTATTAATACTTCTCTGGTTCCTCAAAGGCAGTTGTTAACCCTTGCTATTGTACACCATAATTTATTAAGTGCCACTTAACAATTATATATGAAATAGTGATCTTTCCATGAGCATACATCATCTGAGACCAGAAGACTCGGTTCAGGCTGACATTGCTGAGTTGGACAGTGTGTGTCCCCCTGCTCCAATGAATATGCACTACTACAGTTCTCTTCAGTGTTAGAGAGCTATTAGACAGGACATGGACTGCACATGCATCATTAACATTAGAGACCAACAGCACCATATGCACGCTGTAAGATACAGAAGAGAATTACACAATTGCAGGAGAACAGCTGAGCATTATACCAGACTAATAGAGCTTTATATCAGGAAATTATATAATCAGAGCATGGCACCATAACATGAAACTTATAACTTGAAAGGGATTCCAGCATCATAGGAAAGGGGAAGGAGCATAGGAAAAAGAAAGATGGAAACACATGGCTACTAACAAACACACACATACACACACATACAGGCATGCAAACAAGTACTAACATGTAGACATGCACATACTAAGAAAACCATACCCAAAGCCTATGCCATATAACTTTCAGTGTAAATCACCCAAAGATATAGTAATATAGAATGATCTTATCTTGAAACCAACACAGCACAATACACACACAGGTTCAATCACATCACCACATATAGTTCAAACACACAAATACACATGCTAAAACAGACAGCTCCTGGCACATATCAATACATTTAGCTCCAAGCACACCACCACATACAGTTCCAAGTACCTACAGCACACACTCAGACACTCACATCAATGCTCATAGCTCCAGGAACATAAACCAAATGCCACATTATTAAGTTTATGTGTGGATATGTATCTACCAGTGGCCAGTAAAACAGGGATGGGTGTCAGACATTGTATGTGTGAGTGTTTTGCGCATTTGTTACACAGCTATCACATTAAAGTCTAGTCTGTTGGATGTGTACCATACCTGACTATCATCTAGTGTGGTGGATGTATTATAGAGCAACCTGGTTGACATCTAGGGCTCGATCCAAATGTTGGACACTGCTGTTTTTTCTGCCAACTGCATTTTTTCAAGCACAGTAAGCTATTCAAATGCCTGTGCTGTGAAAAAATACCTGCAAAAAAAAGCAGTCGTGTGATGAAGTTAAGAGGTGTTTTCACCCACAGAAAATTATGAAAACACTGTAATTGGAATTCAAATGTCTGCATGAAGATCCGATAAGGGACTTAAAGGGATAGTAATACTTTGTTTTATCTTTATTTTATTTTGTAGGCATAAAAAAAACATGAAGAACGATATAAGTCTTATCTTCATCTTAAGAGATATTCACATGCAAACTTTCCCCCTCCCACCCCTTTTTCCTAGTGTAAGCCATCTCTTCTCAGATGTGAATCTGGTTGTATGACCAGACAGATAGCAGCAGGGGACAATCTTCTTTGTATGAAAAGAATGAAAGCCCTTCCCCACTTGACAAATATTTCAGCTTTTTCCCTTATCTTAATTGAAGATTGACCCTCTCTGCAGTCTACCTGGGCACCTCCCTTCTGATCTGGCTGAACGGGGGGGGGATACTTTGCTTTTCTTTCTTCTCTTTAGTCTTCTTGTATCTGTAAAACAAAAATAAGTATGAATACAATGCAGAATAATATAATACATAGTTTAACCCCTTGAGTGCCAGAGGGGTACACAACACATTGCAAAGCAATGTGTTGCAGACTTCTCTGGGGTTCAAAGAGTTAAGCAATGTATTAGTTCCCATTTTTATTGACTTATGGCGCCATCATTATTTGAAGAAATAAGCTATTATATTAAAGTTGCGCAAATATCATATGTCCAAAAAATATAATAATAATGTACTTAGCTTAATAATAATAATAATAATGTCTCCATTGCTGTGTGTGGCCGCAGAGGCGGCGGCAGTGGTGGAGACATTGCTGTGTGCCACAGATCTCCCCTTCTTCTGCCTCACGGGCCGATGACCGTTCCGCAATTAGGGAATTTGAGCAGAGACTGCCTTTATATATGGGCAGTCTCTGATCCAATTCCCTCACAGCCACTGGCTGAGATGTGCTTACGCACATCCCAGCCAATCAGTTTAAAGCACAGTCACTTGAATCTGATTGGCTGGGATGTGCATCGGCCTATGAGGCAGAAGAAGGAGGGATCTGTGGCACACAGCAATGTCTCTGCCACTGCCACCTCTGTGGCCACACACAGTGGCAGAGAGATTAGTATTATTATTATTATGAAGATTATTATAATTATGTAATAAGCTAAGTACATTATTATTATGTTTTTTGGACATATATTTGTGCAGCTTTACTATAATGGCCTATTTCTTCAAATAAAGATGGCGGTATATTTCAATAAACCTGGGCACTAATATTGCTTAACTCTTTGTGTTGCGTACCCCTCTGGCACTCAAGGAGTTAAACTATGTATTGTTTTATTCTGCATTGTATTAATACTTTGTTTTTGTTTTGCAGATTCAAGAAGACTAAAGAGAAGAAAGAAGATACAAGACAGAAGAATGAAGAGAAGGCAGAATGAAGACAGGAGGAGACAGACAGTGGATGACAGGTAAGTGTAAGACATATGAGTTAATGATTAGTGCTTGGCAGTATGTCAGGTACCGATTGTTATCTTTTTTACTGTTAAGTTCCCAATACTGCCGCTATTAAGAGGCGTTTTGGTAACTTAACTCACAAAACAGATGTTTGGCCACAAGACCATTTTTGTGACTTAACATCCATTATGCCTTTAGCTAGTAGGACATTTGAATACCAACTTAGACATTTTCTTTTGTCTGTATCTTTTTTTTCCTACGGCTTTTTGAGCGCAAACATTTGGATCAAGCCCCTAGTCTGGGGCAGGAGTTACAGAGCTACCTGGCTGACACCTAGGGCTCGATCCAAACGTTTGCGCAAAAAAAGCCTGTAGGGCAAAATGGATACCAACTGACAAAAGTAAATGTCTAAGTCAGTATTCAAATGGCTTACCGGCTAAAAGCACTATGAACGTTAGGCCACAGAAATGGTCTTGTGGCCAAACATCCGTTTTGTGCATGATGTTCTCAAAACACCACTAAATAACGGCAATATTGGGAACTTTACAGTAAAAAGGCTAACAATTGGTGCCTGGCATACTGTTACGCACCGATCGTTATCTTATCTGAGTTACACTCAACTGTCCTACTCCTTCTGTCTTCATTTCAGCCTTCTCTACGTTCTTCTCTTTTTTCTTGTATCTTCTGCCTTCTCGTCATTCTTCTTTCTTCTTGCTGTAAGTAAAAAATAAAAGTATTAATACAACGCATAAACTGTTATATCGTTTAACTCCTTGAGTGGCAGAGGGATGCGCAACGCATTGCGGACTTCTCTGGGCTCAAAGGGTTAAGCAATGTATCAGTGCCCAGGATCATATAAATATGCCGTCATTATTTGTCGTCAAAATAAGCCATTACAGTATTAAAACTTGCCCCAATATGATATATGTCAAAAAAATATAATAATAATAATAGGTTTACATTTATATAATGTCTCCGTTGTTTTGTGCGGCCTCAGAGGCAGTGGCAGCGGAGACAGTGCCGTGTGCCACAGGATCCCCTCTTCTCCCTCTTTGACCGATGCCCGTTCCGCAATGTGGAATTTGAACAGAGGCTGCTTTATATATGGGCAGTCTCTGATTCAATTCCCACAAAGCCATTGGCTTAGATGTGCTTACCCACATCCCAAACAATCAGATTTGAGCAACTGTGCTTTAAACTGATGCGTAAGCACATCTCAGCCAATGGCTGTGAGGGAACTGGATCAGCGATTGCCCATATATAAAGGCAGTCTCTGCTCAAATTTCCTCATTGCGGAATGGGCATCGCCCTGTGAGGCAGAAGAAGGGGGGATCTGTGGCATACAGAAATTTATCCGCCGCCTCTTCTGCGGCCGCACACAGCAGTGGAGACAGTTTATAAAGCTAAGCGTATTATTATTATACTAGTTGAACAGCCCGTTACACGGGCCACAGTGTTACAGCCACCCGGTCGCGGGGCAGTCACGTGCAGTAGAGACTGCCCGCGTCACGGCTTATACAGAGCTGGATGCTACACAGCTCTGTATTAGCCGCGGCGCGGGCAGTCTCTACTGCGCATGACTGCAGCACGCGCAGTAGCGTCTACTGCGCATGTTGCGGCTTTACACACGATTTAGCAAACTATGATATAAGATTTTTTGACATATCATATTGCAGCAAGTTTTAATACTGAAATGGCTTATTTCGACGATAAATAATGACGGCATCTTTATATGATGCTGGGAACTGATACATTGCTTAACCCTTTGAGCCCAGAGAGGTCCGCAATGCATTGCTTTGCAATGCCTTGTGAACCACTCTGCCACTCAAGGGGTTAAACGATGTAATAGTTTATGCTTTGTATTAGTACTTTTATTTTTTATTTACAGCAAGAAGAAAGAAGACTGAAGAGAGGGCAGAAGAAACAAGAAAGAAGAAAAGAAAGAAGACTGAAGAGAAGGCAGAAGAAACAAGAAAAAAGAGAAGAAAGGAGACTGAAGAGAAGACAGAAGAAACAAGAAAGAAGAGAAGAAAGAAAGAAGAGGACCAGGAAGCCGAGGACTCCGCTGGACATCAGGATTAATGGTAGGTGTTAGTTTTAATGGGATGTTGTTTTTTAACTTAGTCATGCTAACCCTATGAATGCCGGCAGGTTATTTATACCCCACTGGCACTTATAGGGTTAATTCTACTAACTTTTGACACATTTTTCATACTTTGGATGTATTGATATGGGGCTTAGGGCTCATATCAATACATCCACTGAGGACGTAGGTTTTTTAACTTTTTTTCATTAACGTTTCTACTTTGGGTCTTGAAAGGTCTGATAAGGAACTCAAGTCACAAAACAAAACTGGGTCTTAAATTTCCTGTGATAACTTGAGTCCCTTATCAGATCATCATGGCTAAAGCAGACATTTGAATTACAAATTACGGTGTTTCCATCATTTTCTATGGGTGAAAACACCTCTTAACTTTATCACACAACGGCTGTTTTTTTGCCGGTATTTTTTCACAGCACAGACATTTGAATAGCTTACTGTGCTGGAAAAAAATGCCGTCGGCAGAAAAAACAGCAGTGTCCAACATTTGCATCAAGCCCCTAGTCTGATGAATATATTACAGAGTTACCTGACCAACGTTTAGTTTAGTAAATAGAAGTAATAGGCATTTACAGTTGTGTAATACATATTTTATTGGAGTTTGCTGCGATAAGAGATGCTCTCTTTTGCACTCTGATAGGCATACACATTTTGTCATTAAAACTGCCATGTAATTTTCGCCTTTCTCCTGATTCTATAGGTGACAATATTATTTTCACTTCACTAGTATTCTGGCATTAAGGTTTAGTAGTGTAGCTCTGTGGTTCCACAAAAGTCACCACAGAGCTTACTATCTACAATGCATGACCCATATGTCACCACATAGTTTACTTATTAAAAGGACCACATCCTTTTAATTTTAAGTTTTATAGTGACATGAGATTCGCCAACATGAAGTTACAGCACTCATAGAAGATATAAACTAAATAGTGACCCACACTGAATAATTCCTTTTAGATTGTAACCATTGTGGTGCCATGAGGATTGTCCACATGATGCTGAAGAGCTTACAATATATACTGAGAGACAGCATAACAACATCAACAGAATAAACTGCATTTGAAAAAATTGTGTGTGGCTCTACCTGATTCTTGTAGTGCCTGCCTCTAATGTATTGTTACAGTGCAGGTCTTCCACAGCTCCCTACATGAACACAACTGGATCAATCAGTAGATCATTAATTCTGAAGGATCTGCCTACGTTAACAATAATCACTTGTTTTTAATTCAGGGGAAAACATATATTGCTCCAGAGGCGTGAGGACAGGTTTGAGCTCCCCTGCCCTATGGTACAGTTGGTTTGTTCCTGGGTTGCTCCAGTTATTCTTAGTACATCAGTCTCCGTGAGGCAGATTTACTTAAAAAAAATAAATAAATAGTATTCTGGAGCAAACCAAGAACTATAGGGAATAAATATACTTGGCCACTGATTTAAAATTGGATTTTAATCTCTTCAATGCTAGGTTTCCAATGCCTTGTGAAGACTGCATTGGATTAACCCCCAAGGCAATGTGTTGCACACCCATCAGGCCCTCATGGGGGTAAACAATCCATTTAAAGCAATGAGAGTTATTTTTAGTTGTGTGCTTGGTTTGTCCTAGCATTGCTCTGCTTTTTACTTTGTGAATATGGCCATACACACCATTCACAGGTCCCCTGGTTGAAATTCATTTTAATTCTTCCTAGAGCTCCCAACATAACTGATATGAATCAGAGGAGAAACCTGGGTAACTAGTTGTTGCATATTATGTAGCCACAAGTATGTGGTGTCTAGACACCCTTTATGGGGTTTGGTAAATTACAATGTTATCAGTGCAGAGCTTTGAGAGTAAACCACACACAGTCATATACAAAGGCACACGTGAAAATTCCTACTGAGCAATACATGCACTGAAATCCAGCCTCCCCCTCAGTAACACACATATATGAATCAAACTCCTACAGGACTACAAGAAACACTATTTTCACCTGTGAAGATCTGCTCAAAATTCGATAAGCCTTTTACTTTTCATACTGTTTAAAGGAGCAGTAAACTTTTTTAAAGAAAAAAATATATTAGATGGTGTTTCATGTTGAATAAAATAAGGCTACTCCCACTGCTGAGAGATGCATATTTCCAGAGTTATTACTTTTTAAACCTGTGGGGTTTTTTTATATTTATATCAGCCCTCTAGTGGTCAAATTCTAATTAGTTATTCTGTTACTTTCTAATGGAGAGGAAAGTCAGTGACTTACAATTCTCCATAGAATGTTACAAAGTTTTACAAAGTTTACTACTCCTATAACCCCTTCACATCCGCGGTCCTGGGAAGTAACCTTCCCTTAAAGACTGCTTATTCCGATGTGCCGGTACACATGACCTGTGACGAGTACCGGCACACAGCACTAGGGACTAAGAGAGACCGATCCAGTCTTGGAGCAGTCAATTTCACTCCCCGTTTTACTTACAGTGCTCCCAGAGGAGCGCTGTAAGTAAAATGTACGTGACATGCTATGACCCTCACCATTTCTTAACGCAAAAACCGTGTGACGGTCATAGCACGGCACACGGTCATTAAGGGGTTAAGGAGAAATAATAACTCTTAATAATAACTCGCACTTACCTTCCCATGGCCAGAAATTTCCAATAGTACCAGGTTAGTTTTGCTCTTGCAGCTAATATTGCTCCTTAGGATTTAATCCTTTCACTGCTCGCGGAGTACGCAACGCAACACAAAGCGGAAAAAGTTTGCCAGAGACCAAAAGAAGAAAATAAGAGTAAAAATAAAGATAAAATGGTCAAATATAGTAGAGTGATAGGAATGAGACATATTAATAATAATCAAAACGTGCAATCTGATATATCTAATTTTGGAAAAAGGAGAGGAGTATTTTTTAAAGGGATAGTAATACTTAAAAAGTAAAAAAAAAAATATGTTGTAGGGTTTATCCCCCTGAGTAAAACAAGAGTACTCCCACTGCTGAAAGGTGTTTCATTCAAAAGTTATTAACTTTCAAAGTTGAATTTTTTAGGTGCAATATCACAGTGGCCTGAAATTTTACAGTGGCGCTGTTGCTACACCATCCTATGGAGATTTATGGTCCCGGGACCAGAGCTGTCCACAGGATCGTGTAGCAACAGCGGCACTGTAAAATTTTAGGCCTCTGTGATATTGCACTTAAAAAATTCAACTTTGAAAATTAATAACTTTTGAATGAAGCACCTTTCAGCAGTGGGAGTACTCTAGTTTTACTCAGGGGGATAAACCCTACAACATACTTTTTTTTTACCTTTTAAGTATTACTATCCCTTTAAAAAGGATCCCAGGACAGGTCTATATAGAAATTGTGTCTATTATCCAGCTAATAGTATCTATCTTAAAGAGAACAGCAAAAATAAAAATCAGGAGATCAGGAGTCAAGACAGATAAAAAATTGGAAGTTCAGTTAGATTTGTGTACTGGGATACAGGTGGAACTAGGAGCAAGACCAAAAGAAAAAATGATTCAAAAAGAACATGATTTTTTAGATTAGGCAGTTTTGTCACCCAAGATTAAAATAATTGATTCTAAATCAAAAGAGGAGGAAAAGATATCTAAGAGAAGAACAGGGTGTTGAGGAGGAAGAGCTAAACGAAGGAGAGCACAAATCTCTAAAGATCCTGAGGAGGGAATGAGGAGCCATTCAGTTGGAAATGGGATCTTCAGTCTCTCGGATTGTGAGATCAGTGGAGAAGAGGTTGAAATGATTAAAAAAGGATTGTATTTTGCTCCATCTAAGAGCATGAATACATTTGAGACATATATTGATCTGAAGAGGTTTACTCGTGCTCTTACGGTTTAAAAGAGTTTTTCTTGATAAAGATAGAGGAGTAATGAAAAACAGTACTATACCAGTTATGAAAGAAGTTTTTAATTTGAAAAGGCTAGAGGTTTTAGAAAAAGAAGGTTTAGGAGAAGTTGATGAAATTAAATATATTCATAGTGGGAAGAAAACTAAGTCCACTTTTTATCCAGTCCAGAACCAGGGGGAATTTATTAAAGTGTTTGACAGTTTAGTGAGTAAAGAATTGGAGAAACTGTCGATCTGTAAGAAAAAGACATGTCAAAGAGGACTAAGTAGTAATCTAATATTAAAAGAAAAGCAAGCACTGGAAAATTTGAGTAAGAATAAAAATATTATTATCCGACAGGCTGATAAGGTTGGGGGTGTATGTTTACAAAATGTGGGAGATTATAGAAGAGAAGCTTTGAGGTTGTTGAATGATAAGGATACTTATCAGGTACTAAAAGGAAATCCAACCAGACAGTATAATTTAGAACTTTATGATTTATTAAATAAAGCAAGAAATATGGGAATTCTGGATAGAAACGAGTTTGAATATCTTTATGTAGAACATGCAAGAGTTCCCATTTTCTATCATCTCCCAAAAGTGCATAAAAATGCAGACAACCCCCCAGGGAGTCCGAAAGTTTCTGGGATTGACTCGTTAACCTATAGATTATCCCAATATATTGATCTATACCTACAGCCTCTTGTGTATTCACTTCCATCCTTTCTAAGAGATACCATTGAAGTTATACAAACTTTGGAGGAATGGGAATGGAAATCCTCTTACATGTGGGTCACATGCGATGTTTCTTCTTTATATACTTGCATTCCACATGAAATGGGAGTAAAAGCGGTAGAGTGGTTTCTAAGGAGGGATGGAGTGTTGCCTGAGAGTCAAATACAGTTTCTATGTTCTTCTATTGATTTTGTTTTACATTATAATTATTTTCTTTTTTAAAATATTTTTTATGAACAGAGAACAGGTACTGCTATGGGGTGCTCTTTTGCTCCATCTTTTTGCAGGACTATGTATGGGTAAATGGGAAGAGGGGTCTATATGGAATAATAATCCGTTTAAAGTTAATGTTAAGTACTTTAAAAGATACATCGATAATATTCTGATCATCTGGGAGGGTGATCAGAAGAAGTTAGATGAATTTTTAGTGTACCTTAATTCCAATTATCTAAATTTACAATTTACTAGCCATGTTAATGATAGGGACATTGAGTTTCTGGACTTGGTTTTATTTGTGAAACAAGAGAAGGTTTTAGTTCGTAATTTTAGAAAAAAAGTAGATAGCAACGGCTATCTACATTTTAAAAGTTGTCACCATAGGAGTTGGAAAAATAACATTCCCCTGGGGCAATTTCAGAGAATTAAAAGAAATTGCAGTAGAGATCAGGATATTGAAGCTGAGGCGGAAGTGATGAGGAAAACATTTTTAGAGAAAGGATTTGATAAGGAATTATTAAGCCAGTCATATGAAAGGGTTCAAAAGTTAAATAGGAGTGAAGTTATAAACTACAAGCAAAAAGAAAAGAAAAGCATAGAGAGCGTTCCGTATTTTACTACAAAATATAGTCAAGATGCGTGGAAGATACAACATATCCTTACAAAATATTGGTATATCTTAAAGGAGGATCCGGTATTGGGTTCAGTAATAGGAGATAGACCTAAAGTTTCATTTAGGAAAAATAAATCTATAAAGGATATCGTAGCCCCTAGTGATATTATGAAAAAAGTAAGAATAATCAAGAAAGAAAAAGTCAGATTCATGAATTTTCTTTTATGAGTAAACCATTTGGAATGTATAAGTGTGGTAGAAAAGAATGCTCTACATGCAAACATTATTTGTCGGATGTATAATAATGAAAGGAAATACAAAGATAGGAAAATGTTTGTTTCCAGTAAGACTGGTAAAAAATTTAGTATCAGACACTTTCTTAATTGCTTTCTTAATTGCTTTCGTGGTGTACCTCCTGGAGTGTAGTTGTGGACTACAATATGTAGGGAGGACATCAAGAAAGCTGGAAACCCGGGTGACAGAGCATCTTAGAAATATAGAAT
Source organism: Rhinophrynus dorsalis (assembly GCA_037306005.1). NCBI lineage: Eukaryota > Metazoa > Chordata > Amphibia > Anura > Rhinophrynidae > Rhinophrynus > Rhinophrynus dorsalis. The sequence goes on along the minus strand of CM074719.1, from coordinate 518,015,212 downwards.
TGGGCATAGAGAACCATAGTGTGGCCAAGCATTTTAAAGAAGTTCATAATAAGAATCATGAAGAGCTGTAGGTTACAGCTATTGATTTTGTTCCTATAGATAGGCAAAGAGGGGACAGGCTCCTAAAACTGAGACAACTTGAGACTTATTGGATTTATCAGTTGGGAAGCCTGTCCCCTGTAGGATTTAATTTGAATATAGACCTTGCATCTTTTTTTTAAGTTAGGTTTTAAGACGCATTATTGGGTAGACTATTTTAGGTATAGGTTTATATAAGAACAAAGAAAATAATTTCCGTATTGTGAGCGCTCTAGTTAAACAGTCACTGAATTATGATCGTATCAAAAAGGTGTAAATAGGTGATAATATGATAAAAAACTATATAAATAGTCTATTAAATTATGGAACATAAATGAATTGGTTAATTATGGATGAAAGGTAGAAATCAAAAAGATATATTACAGACAATAGATAAGATGTAGAATGAAAACTCTGTAGTTAGTTCATATGGACAGTTCCAGGATGAAATGAGGATGTAATAAGTTCTTGTTAATATTGAATGAAGATGAGATAAAATGAACATACGAATATGAAGATGAAGATGGAGTCAGAATGAAATGATGATGGAATGATACTGCTTTCCTTCTACTGTCTCGGAAATTGCCGCAGGATGAGGAATAAAAGTGGCCTTGTCCACTGTAGAGAAACTGGATCCAGAAGAACCTCAAAAACAGCGCATATAACAGAGACAGACAGGAAGATAGTTCTAAGTGTAGTATTTATTACATATAAAAATTCTTTTAAAAGTAAATGATTGCACTTACAGGAGCCCTTCTTGGGCTAAAAGCATGTAACAGGTCCTTCCCTTATAGCCAACGAGCTGTGTCCACTCAAACCTCTTACCGACCCAGATGCGATCTCATAGATGGATAGATAGATATAGATCCAATCGAGTTTATAACGTCTATGTTTAAACCAAAGTCTTTCTTATAGTATGTCTTCTAATGGAAGAAGAATGGTGTTTCGCCGATACTGGTAGTTAAAATCTCGTGTTGAGGCGAGTTCGTGTTGAGGCGTTGTGAGTCAACTGATCATGGGGGCGGGGCGGGGAAACTCACAGGGGGCGTGGATAGGACCCGTACCTGGATACCTGTAGTGGTGACCCGAACGTTTTCGCAGGCTTACTGTCTGCTTTCTCTAGGGCGTATGGGAAAAAGGTTTATAGGTTTATATAAGTAGAGATTAGAATCTCTAGGGAAAAAGGTAGTTTTAGATAATATGTGTATTTAAAGGTTAATTTTAAACATAAGAATTTTTTAGATGTGATTAATTAAGTTTTGTTTAAATTGTAAGTTTCTGTTTTTCATTTTAGATACAGCTGGATTTGGATATATGTTTTAGTTTAAACATATATATGATATGGAAGATACATATAAGACCGTTTGAGGATTCAAGTATTGGTTTTAAGAATTGTAGAAAGACGGTTGCAATAAATTATAAAATAAGAAATGTATCTTGACATCTCGGGTGTGGAGAGAGGGAATGTGTGAATATCGGATCACTTCTCATTGTCATCCGAGGGGTTAAGATCTATTGTTATTTGTAGAGGAAATGGGAGGTTATATATTGATGGCCCACTAGGTGGCCACTATTTCCTTTGAGGAAGCCGGGAGTAAACCAACAATACGCGTGGGAAGGATCGACTTATCTATGCCATTTTAGTTTGGTGCTTGGCAACATTGTAATACTGAAAAATTTGTGCTACATTGTGGCAGTCGTGAGATAAGCCTGGACACCCGGGCAGACAGGAACCGGAGGAGAGAGCAAAGATTGGAGCAGGAGGAACTTGTGTGATACAAAGCTACCGCTTTTAGCCAGGCTCATGACTCCAGGGAGTCCCGGAACTCAAGGGTGTTCCAGTCTGTCTCTACAGCCTCATGTGAGAGAAGAAAGACTTGTGTGGAGATTTTATGTTGTTTTCAATACTCTATCCTGTAAGTGCAATACTTTTTGGGGGAGTTATTTATTTGTAATAAACACTTCTTTTAGATATGTTCACGCTTGTTGCACCCTCTGTTTTATAGAATCGATTGGAAGCAGCGTGGAGAAGGAGCGCACTAGATGCGGCAGCAACATATGGGAACTGAAAAGTGGTTGTAGTTCAAGTGAAAAATAGTGTGTGACTGCATCCATTTCATCTACCCATCATTTCATACATTCATCTACATCTGTGCGTATGAAAGACTGATGAGAGGCATTATTGAATGAGGTGGTCAGGTTTTGACTATTTATTCTTGTTGTCTATCTCTATCCATTGGTTGGACTTGGGGTCTTTGCCTTTAGGGCACTGTGCTTCCTTGGTATCTGTTTGTACATCGGTAAACGGGGGTAAACTTAGATACCAATTGTTGTTTTTGGCTACATTCCACTCTGTAATCCCAGAATACATTGCTGCTCTAGAGCTGCTAACCCCAGGACAGCTTGGTCATTAAAGGTGTCAAAAAGATATTTGGTCGTCTTACTTTTCATCCTTTGACTGCAAAAGGATTAAAAGCCCTGCTTGAGGAATATTAATTTTTCTGTTGTATAGCCTACACATTTAGCACAATTCCATATTTCTCTGTAAATGAGAAGAGATAAAGGAAAATGTTCCAAAATTATCAACTTTTTTAGGAGAGCTTGAAAAGGTTAGATAGAACTGTATATGGTGGGAGAACACTACCCTATTACAATATGTTAAGATACCAAGAGGTCTCTTCATAAAAAAGAGCCCAATCTTCATCGGTGAAGACACTCTCTTTATGGAGAAACAGGATTGTGCTCTAACAGAATGTTCAAATACTCTGATAATAGAATACAAACAAGAATTCTTATCACAGTTATAGATTAACATCAAAGATAAAAGGCCATTTTTTTAGAAATTGGATAGTCCTGATATTTATGAATTAGATGGGAAACTTTATTTTCACCTTGAAAAATTGGAAAGTTTGATTATGGAAGTGAAATAGAGTAAATTTCAAAAGGACAAAGAGGATTATGAGACAAACAATATTTATAAGTGGAAGAAACCATTTCACTCTAGGAATCATACGTTGGGTTATAGATCTATTTTAAAGTCATTACCAAGAGTGAAGAGAGTAAGCTTCTCAAGTATAGAGATCGATAGAAACAGATTTTGAGGCAAGTGAAGTTTCCACATCATTGATGAGATCCATGTCTGCTATATCATCCTCTTGTTTATCCCAAGGCCAAGAAGGAAAAATAGCCAAGATCTTTACAGATACAAGAGATTAAGTGAGAGCTAACAAAACAAAGTCAGTCACGAGAACATCACCCAGATCCAGGCCATCAAAGAAACAGCAAAACAAATCAGGAGAAGAGGAAGAAAAAAGAACAAAAGATAGAGAAAATCAGACAGTTTTCAAGAAAAAAGAGAAATCGATTAAATAAGAAAAATAATCTTTCTAAATATGAGATGTCTCCCACAGAAATAAATGTTTTAGAAAAGGGCCTGCATTTTTCACATTAGACACAACTCTTTTTTCACACCATTGTGGATGCTAATAAATATGTCAGAATGTTAACATTGAAGAAAAATATTATAAGGAATCTATGGTAATGTATGATGACAATGGCCATCAATCTGACCTTTCAAGATAAATGCTGTCTGGCGGATAAATAGAACATCCAACATGGAGGTAATATTTCTGATAACAAAAGCAGTCACTAGGATGAAGAAAAACCAACAAAACAGTCACACTTCTACTCTGTTGGCTGCAGAGGGAAATTTTTTGACAATTTCCAAAACTTAACTGAGAAAGATCTCATTAAGCTGAGTCTGAATTAGAAGCGTAGTGCTTTGAATATGAGTAAAAATGAAAAAGAAGCTTTGAAACATGAGTCAGCTGGAACAGATCACTATCAAAAATATAGATAAAGGAGGATCAGTGGAAGCCTTCAATATGAATGAATACTACAGAGAATCTATGAGGCAGCTGGAGAACAAAGGAGATTAGAAGAAACTTCCAAAGAATCTTACTAAGGAGTTTGCAGGCCTGCGCCACTCTATCATTGACAGGGATGTTACCTTGTGAATATTAACGCAAAGGGATGCTAACATCATGAGTGTGTAAAACAGTGATGCATATCTATCACGGTGCCCGTGATCTTCTTCCATGGTGTCACCTGCTTTTCCCCACTTGTGCCAACTGCAGCATGTCTGGTCACTGCCTGACTTCCTGTTTGCATATGCGCATCACTACAGCGTTCTCGTTATTTTGTAGACACGGCTTAATTGACTGAATTATGCTCTGCCTGTCCAGTAGGCATTATAGACAGCCTTCAAACATTTCTTCAGTGCCCTTTCGTGGTGTATCTGAGCATTGCTTGTATTCCTCGTTGTGACCCATTCTTGGCTGTTGATTCCGATTTGTGTATGAACCCTGGCTCTGTCTGACTACCCAATTTGTGCCTGAACCTCTGGCCTTGTCTGACTACCCTCTCCTTGCTCGATTCCTGGCTCAGTCTGACTATCCGATCCATGTATGACCCCTGTGGATCCTTCTGACTACCTGTTATGTGTAGGACCTTGGCTTTGTCTGAATCCGCTTGCGCTATACCCTGGGCCTGGCTCCTTCTCCATGCAGGTCCCTGGGCCTGGTCTCTGCCATCGTACTGCTCCGGGTTTTGTCTATACCTATAGGCCTTGTATCTCTCTGGTCTTACCGAGTATCTTGCCTGAACCGTAGCGTTCTAGGGTGTGGTGTCTGACTGCTGTGGGCCCTAGCATTCTAGGGTATTGTATCCTGTTAGACCCTAGAGTTCTAGGGTATCGTGCCTCTGCTGACCCTAGCGTTCTAGGGCAGTGATCGGCCACTTGCCACCCTTCTCTATCTCAGGTGGTACCCTGAACCACAGGCATGTTCTCTGCCGTGTTACTGGTTCCAGTATTCAGGCTAAGCTCAGTGTCAACTCCTGGGCAGTGGACTGTAGCATTGTCTCCACGCCTGACCTGGGGAAGGTTGGGGAAGTGCTTGTTTTATATATTTCAATACAGTAGTGTTGCTCTTAACTGTACCTATCAGAGTCTAGCTTTGTCTAAGCTACAGTGACAATATGTTTCATCACCTCCCAAAAGTGCACAAGTCTGTGATAGAGCCAAAGGGCAGCCTATAGTCTCCAGAATAGAATCTCTTAGTGAGATTTTATGAGAATGGGCAGCTTTTTGTTTGCATCACAGTTTGTCCTCAGGCTGTACTCATGTTTTGCAGTCTCTGGAGAAGATTAAATGGCCCTCATATTTTGTATGGATCAGCTGTGATGTCAAATCTTTGTGTTCCTGCATACCCCATAATTTGGATCTGCAGGCAATACAATATCATCTTGATGAGTTACAGTGTCTATTCTGACATTTTGTAGGAGGCTGTTGAGTGTCTACTGATCACAACCATTTCCTGTTTGATGAGGTTTTCCATCCCCAGAGGTGTGGGACTTCAATGAGGGCAAAATTTGCCCCCTCCTTCACCGACCTGTTTATGGGATGGTAGTAGGAGTCCCACATTGTTGGGGATGGAAACCACTACAGGGAGTGAACTGTCTTGTTCAAAAGATACATAGACTTTCCTTTGATCATATGTTATGGGGCTGAGAGGGAAATAAAGAATTTTGTACTATACTTTAATATTAATAATCTTAATTTCTGCTTCATCCATGAATATAACTCCAGTCGTATTTATTTTTTGAAATTTCAGCTGATCCTTCAACAAGTGAGATTCTTATGGATGTTTTCCCTAAATAAATAATACGCAATAGCTTACTCAGTGCCAAGAGTTGTCATCCATGTCACACTATCATGTGAAACATGGTAGGGCGGTTTATTCACTTGCAAAATAACTTCTCCACTGAGGATCCCTTTGAGAGCCAATCCCACAGATTGTATAACAGTATTGTCCAGAGGGGTCACCCCTCATGGATGCTAGATCGAGCCTTGGAGAATGCAAATGCAAGACATTGGGGGAGATGTACTATAGGGTGACAAAGAGGTGATAAAGTGAAGAAGACTTCTCCAGTAATATCAATTCTCCAGTTACTATATTATTCTGTGGAGCTTCTGCACTAAGATCTCCAAAGCTGGAGATCTTAGTGTATTGGCTCCATAAAATAACATAGGACTTGGAGAAAGGATATAAGTTATCTCCACCTTATCACCCCTTGTCACACCTTAGTGCATCGCCCCCAAAATCAAAAATGCCAACCTCTGTATCACCAAGGGCGGGATGTTCAAAAAGTGGTGGTAACTGAAATTGTCTGTAATCAGAACAAAAAAGTTATTTTGCCGTGGTCCGTCAATTCTCAGCCACATTACCGTCATATTTTGCATCCAATTCTGTCATCTCCATCAAAGGGAAAAAGCCATCTTAAAAGTGGGCATGGTTTAATCTAACACCAAATTGTAAGGTATTTTCAGAAAAAGTATTCATTTAACCAACACTTTTTGTCTGATTAACATCATTTTTTCCCAACAAAATAAAAATGCTCTTAACTTGGAGAAGACAATTTAAAGTACTGTTAAGAGGCCATACTATAGAGTTAGCTGGTAAAAAAAGTCTATGTATGAAAATTTGTCATTTTAAAGACAAAAAATGTCTTTGTTTCTTGAAAATGTTCATTTCAAAGACGAAATCAAAGACATTTTTAACATCAGAATTTTTAAGGGCAATGTTCATCAAGATCTTCTTACCGTCATTTTTAAGTCTTTATGACATATTTTCTGAAAATATTGTTTTTTACCACCAGCTCATGATCCGACAATTGTATCATTATGACGACTTTTAGAACATCTTGCCCCAAGTCTTTTTGTGACTGACAGGTCACAAACAATATGGCTATCCTCAGTGTGTACACACAAGTGTGGAAGTACCTACTGTGCTGTAAATGTTTGTCAGAGACCTTTATATTTAGTGCAGCTGGACAGATATATATGATGTTATGTTATTTGTGCAATTTAAGGGTTATTTATATGCTTACCTGTGAACCCTGTAAAATTCAACATGTTGGCAAAAGTATCGGAAATCTGGGGGAACGCATTAATTAAATTCTAAGTGATATCAGGAGTTCAGACCTGAGATTAAATGCATTGTCACACATCAAGGCGGTTCATAATAGCATTGTGATATGCTGTTTGCATGGGGATTGGAGTGGGCTACTGTAGGTGTAAGACGTGGAGACCTAGATAATAAACTTTCAAACAGTGAGGTCTTGTGAATCTTCACAATAAGGACTAGATATATCCTTAGTTTAAACAAAGAATATGACATAGTGAGTTTTGAGTAGTTTATAATCTACACTTGATTTATGGAAGTTTAATAAATTATATGATCTCTAACTCGGACACCAATTAATAGCTATGCCCATTTTATCCTTTACACGGAAAGGCTCTATTTGCTATCTACCCTGGATGATAGTGATATTCTATCATTTTCCACATCTCTGATAGTTAGGCATCTTCATGTAAATATATATAATTTTAATTTTAGATTTAAATGTGTTTCATTCTTTTGAACAATACCTGCCAGGGACAGGGAAGATTAAAGCTAGATTGATGCAACTGTTTGCTATTGAGAGAGTGTTGCTCCCATTTAAAATCACATTGTTTCCATTATTGAAATACTGAGATCCCTGAGCAGTGTAACCTGTATTTGGTTAATTTATTGAAAAGGAGGTTTTTTCCCCTTAATTATTGACTGATATTTGTTTATGTGTGAGAATATTGGAGAATGTTCTGTTAAACACACGTTAGATAGCTTGAACAATGTTATTTCAGGTTGCTATGGTAACTGAGTATTAATGAAAAGTGATGCTCATTTCAGCATCTATGATATAACGGCAGGGCACACCGCCCATGTCTCTGATTATCGGGTACATTATTCAAAGACAGAGGGGTAAATTTGATCACAAATAAGCTTTTGGATATGCAAAATGTGTTGATCTGTTGGCACCAGTGCCTTCTCACTCCGTCTCCTCCTGTTCCGTAAACCTCCCCTATTTATGTTGCAACAAGTTGCACTATAACAAGTTACACTATATCCTATATAATAATTTGCTAAGGTATGATTGTCAGAAGCCATCATGCAGAGTAGAGATGGCCGCGCCAAGGCTGATACGGAGTGGGGGGCTCCGAATTCAGACCGGAGTACTCTCTGCGCACCTTCCTGGGACCTGGGACTATGGTCTGAATTCGGAATGCGCTGAGAGGTCTACGGTCTGAATTCGGAATGCGCAGAGAGGTCTACGGTCTGAATTCGGAATGCGCAGAGAGGTCTACGGTCTGAATTCGGAGAGCCTCGCTCCGTATCAGCCATGGCATGGGCAGTTTCTACTGCGCATGACTGCAGCGCCGCCAGTGACGGCCACTGGGCTTTACGACTATTTTATATATATATATATATATATATATATATATATATATATATATATATGTACACTTTTTTTTTCTTTTTTTTAGCATGACCTCCCAATCCGGCATGTAGGCTGCCGTTAAAAACCATGGAGCTTTTTTTTTTATGCATAGTATTCTGGGATGGCAGAGCAACGTATAGCCACGCTGCTATCCCAGAATTCCATGATGTGCCAGGACCTTCACCTGTCCCACGTCATAGGTCTTTAAGGGGTTAAATAAAGGAAAGATTATTTTTATTTACTGTATATGAGTCTGCGTATGGTGAGTCGGATTGCCTCATAATTGGTTCATTATACATAAAGTGTGGGATCAGTAGGTTCATTAGGTTAATTTATAAATCAATATGATTTTCCAAACATGTCAACTGCGTAATTGATTTTGTAGAGTTTCTCCAGGTTAAACTTGATGGCATATTTTTGGGATGCATTGGCTTATACCGCAACACACATATATAAGTTTATTTGGCACATGCCATTTAAATGTTCACATATGTAACTTAACACACTCCTCTGAGACACCGTGCAATCAGGCAATATTGGGATCACACCTAATAAATGTAATGTGCTTATTGGATGCAATCCAGGTGTAGTGGTATTGCAGCCAGGTGTCCCAGAAGAGAGAGAGAGAGAGAGAGAGAGAGAGAGAGAGAGAGAGAGAGAGAGAGAGAGTGTGTGTGTGTGTGTGTGTGTGTGTGCGCGCATGTGTGTGTGTGTGTGTGTGTGTGTGTGTGAAATTAACCTTTTAAGGACCAGAGAGGTGCGCAAAGTATTGGAAAGTAATGCATTGTTCACTGCTCTGGTCAGTAAAGGATTAACCCCTTAAAGACCGGCCAATCGCGCACCCGGCCGGCACTTAAGGACCACAGACCTTTTTTTTTCAGTATTCGATTCAGGACTCCCCAAATGGCATGGAGTCACACGGGGAGACCTGAATTCCATGAGGGTCCTAGCATGTCATGGGTCCTTATCTTTCCTCAACCCATGACGTGCCAGGACCATCAAGAATCTTTAATCGGTTAAAGATACTGAGACAATGAGCTTGATGTGCCAAGAAGAAGTGTAAATCTGGAGCAAACCAACTGCACCATACAGGACAAAAAATGCATTTTGTTAAATGCAGGTTTTAACCCAATGAATGCCAAAGAGGTCTCAATGAATTGCCTGGCAAAAGAGTGTTTTAGGAAATGCTATTTGTCTCCTGTGGTTTTCCCCATAATTGGTGAAATTTTTCTTAACACATATGGCCCTATGTCCTGCGGAATTGTTTTCCTAAACTCCCCTGATTTAAAGGGCTATGCAGTCACTTTAATTGTGAAGCACTGCATTGGAGACCTATGTTGCATTCGAGGGCTTTAAACTGTTGTTGTTCCATCTGAATAAGGGAAAGGTAGTCCCACTGCTGAATATATAACCCTCTGCATGCCAGAGAGTTACGTATCGCATTGCTTTGCAATGCGTTGTGTACCCCTCTGGCACTCAAAGAGTTAAAACATATCACTAAATATATGTACTTGGTGGAACTAATATTGGAACAAGGAAAAAATATATATCGCCACCCCAGCCTCCAAGACAAGCCTTCTACTCCACCGAGTCAAAAAATTAATTACAAACATATAACCGATCTGGTGCTTGTGTGGACCTACAAGTCTAACTTATTCACACAATCCCCATATTGGTTAAATTTTCATTTAAAATGTATAAAATCTCAAAATAAACATTTTTAATTATGTTAACAAAGGAGCTAACTGGTGTCCATAACGCAAACTATGGGAGCGTCTGAGACATAATACAGTTCTCCATAGTAAGTGATAGGAACAGTGTCACCTGGTGACCATACCAGAAAACTGCAGTTTAATAATTAATCAAACAAGTTTGAGCTGAAATTATTTTTGAATGAAAATCTCTCACCAGCAGTGGCAGTAAGCCAAGCAGTAAAGCTACATCATGCTGGACTTCAGTGTATCATGTGGGTGGTCGTCACCTGTGTGAAAGGCCCTGTATCCAGCAAGTTACCTTTCACCTCTGGTGACAGATACAATGCAGCACCACTGAGTTGGTGACACCCCTATTAAATGGGCCTTAACCTTTTCAGTGCCAGAGGGGTGCACAATGCATAGCAGGGGGGAAATAAACATTTACAAACCTCAAATTGGTTTAAATGGGGTTTTCAATCCCTTGGATATTAAAAGCTCCATTTAATTCAGTGGATATTTTATTTGTCCCCCATTGGTGCAGTTGGTTTGCTCCATAATTGCTTATAATTTATTCAGTAATGTGCAAGAGGTTTATTTCTGGAGTAAACCAAAAGCCCCATAATGGAGAATTAAAAATGTCCAAAAATTTAAATGGAGACTTTAACCCCTTCAGTGCCAGAGGCTTGGGCCATTTCCTGTACCCTGCAGGCCAGACACTTTTTCAAAATTTTTGCTATCCTTCCGTTTATGCTTGATTTCCTCTGAGGATTTTTAGTTACATATGGAAAACTATATATTGTTTTTTTCAGAACGAATTGAGCTTTCTCGTGGTACCTTACATGAAGAGAATTTTACATCGTGCAAAAAGCTATGATGTCATAATGACAAAAAAAAGTGAAAATTTACTCATTTTGCTAAAATCACATACTATGTATCAAAAACATTTACCTTGATTGAAAAAGTTTCAATTATTTGAAAAAGCCTCGAGTCCCCCGAGTAAAAAAATACCAAATTTGTATAGTTTTACCTACGTCCATGGCTACCGTAGAGCCCTAATCACCAGCAGCGCAAAATGACATTTTCAACTTTATGAGCTAATATGTGCGTTCTAGTGTTTTTGTGGTAAATCTACCCTAATACAGTGGAATAACTATATAAAACTATATATTTCTGGAAAGTAGACAACCTGCTGCATCTAATGATGGGTGACTTGCCTTGTTACCCCAAGCCTGGTGTGCACAAATGCCTCCAGAAGATGGCGCTAATGAAAAAAAAGGCATTTTCTTACATTTCTGCCCCTTCAAATGTACTAAAATGTGTGAAAACCATGGCATTTCCAACTGTATTCATTAGCTAGTGCTCTTAGGAGAAAAATGACACCCCATTGGTATGAGTTTAACTAACTCAGGGAGCACTAGAAATGCAAAACAACACCTACTACAACTTCAAATTTTTCTAACATTTTCTCAAACATTACTTGTCTGTACACAAATGGTTATAACAACTACAGAAGTGAAGAAAGGGTACACAAAACATACCATTTTGAAAAGAAGACACCCTGCTGCATCTAATGATGGGTGACTTGCCTTGTTACCCCAAGCCTGGAGTGCACAAATGCCTCCAGAAGGTGGCGCTAATGAAAAAAAAAGGCATTTTCTTACATTTCTGTCCCTTCAAATGTACTGAAATTTGTGAAAACCATGGCATTTCCAACTGTATTCATTAGCTAGTGCTCTTAGGAGAAAAATGACACCCCATTGGTATGAGTTTAACTACCTCAGAGGGCGCTAGAAGTGCAAAATGACACCTACTACAACTTAAAATTTTTCTAACATTTTCTCAAACATTACTTGTCTGTACACAAATGGTTATAACAACTACAGAAGTGAAGAAAGGGTACACAAACCATACCATTTTGAAAAGAAGACACCCTGCCGCATCTAATGATGGGTGACTTGCCTTGTTACCCCAAGCCTGGAGTGCACAAATGCCTCCAGAAGGTGGCGCTAATGAAAAAAAAAGCATTTTCTTACATTTCTGTCCCTTCAAATGTACTGAAATTTGTGAAAACCATGGCATTTCCAACTGTATTCATTAGCTAGTGCTCTTAGGAGAAGAATGACACCCCATTGGTATGAGTTTAACTACCTCAGCGGGCGCTAGAAGTGAAAACGACACCTACTACAACCTCTAATTTTTCTAACATTTTCTGAAACATTACTTGTCTGTACACAAATGGTCATATCAACTACAGAAGTGAAGAAAGGGCACACAAACCATACCATTTTGAAAAGAAGACACCCTGCCGCATCTAATGATGGGTGACTTGCCTTGTTACCCCAAGCCTGGAGTGCACAAATGCCTCCAGAAGGTGGCGCTAATGAAAAAAAAAGGCATTTTCTTACAATTCTGTCCCTTCAAATGTACTGAAATTTGTGAAAACCATGGTATTTCCAACTGTACTCATTAGCTAGTACTCTTAGGAGAAAAATGACACCCCATTGGTATGAGTTTAACTACCTCAGGGGGCGCTAGAAGTGCAAAACCACACCTACTACAACCTCTAATTTTTCGAACATTTTCTGAAACATTACTTGTCTGTACACAAATGGTTATAACAACTACAGAAGTGAAGAAAGGGTACACAAACCATACCATTTTGGAAAGAAGACAACCTGCTGCATCAAATGAGGGGTGAATTGCCTTCTTAGCCCAAGCCTGTTGTGCCCAAATGCTTCCAGAATGTGGCACTATAGGAAAAAAATGGCATTTTCTTACATTTCTGCCCCTTCATCTGTATGGAAATCTGTGAAAAACATGGAATTTCCAACTGTATTCATTAGCTAGTGCTCTTAGGAGAAAAATGACACCCCATTGGAATGAGTCGACCTACCTTAGGGGTGCCAGAAGCACATAACTACACCTACCAGTTTGCTTCTTCGAAAATGGATGCTTGTACTAAAATGTCCATAACTGTTAGAGACATGAAGGAAAGGTATACAAGGTATACCATTTTGGAAAGTAGACATTCTCCCGCATCAAATGAGGGGTCACTTGCCTTTCTACCCCCTGGGCTGAAGTGCACAAATATTTCCAAAATGTGGCGCTATGGGAATAAATACATGTTTTTTTACATTTCCACCACTTCAAAGATACTAAAATCTTTGAAAACCATAACATTTCCTGCTGTATTCAGTACTTGCTACCAACATGAGAAAAATGGTAGCCCATTTGTGTGGGTTAACATACAATATGTGGGTGCTAGGAACACGTACGTAAACCCGACACTTTTGTTTTTTAAATTATCTGCTTGCACTAAAATGGTTATAACCATAATAGATATGCAGGAAAGGTAGAGAAACAATGCCATTTTGAAAAGAAAACAACCTGCCACATCTAATGAGGGGTCACTTGCCTTCTTACCCAAAGGCTGGCACGCACAAATGCTTCCAGGAGGTGGTGCTAATGAAAAAAAAGGCATTTTCTTACATTTCTGTCCCTTCAAATGTATGGAGCTCTGTAAAAACCATGGAATTTTCAACTGCATTCATTAGCTAGTGCTCTTAGGAGTCAAACGACACCCCATTGGTATGAGTTGACCTACCTTAGGGGGTGCTAGAAGTAGAAAACTACACCTACTACAACCTCTGATGTTTCTAACATTTTCTCAAATGTGACTTGCCTGTACAAAAATGGCTATAACACCTTCAGAATTGAAGAAAAGGTAGATAAACCATACCATTTTGGAAAGGAGACAACCTGACGCATCTAATGAGGGTCACTTGCCTTCTTACCCCAATACTGGTGTACATAAATGTTTCCAGAAGGAGGCGATATAGGAAAAAAGTTGCATTTTTTTACATTTCTGCCCCTTCAAATGTATGGAGCTCTGTGAAAACCATGGAATTTTCAACTGCATTGATTAGCTAGTGCTCTTAGGAGTCAAACGACACCCCATTGGTATGAGTTGACCTACCTTAGGGGGTGCTAGAAGTAGAAAACTACATCTACTACAACCTCTGATGTTTCTAACATTTTCTCAAATGTGACTTGCCTGTACAAAAATGGCTATAACACCTTCAGAATTGAAGAAAAGGTAGATAAACCATACCATTTTGGAAAGAAGACAACCTGCCGCATCTAATGAGGGGTCACTTGCCTTTTTACCCCTAAGTTAGTTGGCACAACTATTTCCAGAATGTGGTGCTACAGGAAAAAACAAACAAACATTTCTTTTACACATCAGTCACTTCAAAGATACTAAAATGGTTCAATGGCGTGGGATTTCCTAGGAGGACTTCTTGCCAGCCTAAGAGAAATGGTACCCCACTGCTGTGGGTTGACATACCAAGTTACGCTACAGGAGCGTAGCTACCAGTGAAACAGGAATGGGAAAGCAAACAGTGTATGTGTGATTTTATGGCTAACAGATGAAAGAAGCTAGGGCGTCAGCCGGTGTACGTGCGGACCTGTGACTACAAATGTAACAAAGTGTGTGGGAGGGTGAGGGATTAGGCAGTGTGTGTGGGTATGAGCAGAGGAGCAAGGATGGTGGTGATGGTGGGGCAGTGTCAGTGTGTATGGGAGATCTGTGACTACCAGTGTGCACTGTATGTCCCCTCGTACAAAGCACTGCATTGGACCCCCCCTCCTGTGGCACGTGCATTTTTTGGGGCTTTTTCCCACAATATTTTTGTGTAGACATCGTTGGGGGCATCAGAACCCATACAATGAGGTCTAAATAAAAAATAAAGGGGGAAAAAAATCCTTTGTGTTCCACAGGGGTGTCCAGTGGATTGCAAAGCAATGCATTTGGGCCCCTGTGGCACACAAAGGGTTCATTTTTTTATCATTACTTTGTATTCAGATGGCCACCAAACAAGCTCTGATCACAAAGTAATGATAAAACGTCCTGTGTGTGCAACAGGAAGGGGGTTTGCATTGAACCCCAGCTCCCAGTGGCACACACAGGGTTAATTTTTGTCTTAATTTTTTTTTTTTTTATTATATACCTCATTGAGGGGCATCAGGACCCCCTGATCCCTCCCCAATGAGGTCTTAGTAAAAAAAAATATATATATGTCCACAAACGGAGTGACCCTGTGAGTGCCACAGGGGTGTCCAGGCATTACAAAGCAATGCACTGGATCCTTGTGGCACTCAAAGGGTTAATTTTTTTATCATTACTTTGTAATCAGAGCTTGTTGGGGGGCCATCAGGACCAATCCTGATGGCCCCCCAACAATCTCTGGTAACAAAGTAACGATAAAAGCCCTGTGTGTGTGCCGCAGAAGGGGGGCTGCATTGGCCCCCCCTGTGGCACACACAGGGTTACATTTTTTTTTTTTTTATGGACCTCATTGGGGGGTATCAGGACCCCTCTGATTCCCCCCAATGAGGTCTTACAAAAAAAAAAAAAGGAATACAAATAAATGTCCCTGTGAGTGCCACAGGGGTCTCCAGCACATTGCAAAGCAATGCATTGGACCCTTGTGGCACTCATAGGGTTAATTTTTTTATTATTATTACTTTGTAATCAGAGCTTGTTGGGGGGCCATCAGGACCAATCCTGATGCCCCCCCAACAATCTCTGTTAACAAAGGAATGATAAAAGCCCTGTGTGTGCCACAGGAGGGGGGGGTGCATTGGACCTCCCTGTGGCACACACAGAGTTAATTTTTTTCTTTTTTTTTTCATAGACCTCATTAAGGGGCATCAGGACCCCCCCCCCCGATCCCCCCAATGAGGTCTTGGAAAAAAAAAATCCCCCTCAAATAAGTGACCCTGTGAGTGCCACACGGGTCTCCAGCCCTGCGGCACTCATAGGGTTACATAGCCTTTTTTTTTTTTTTTTTTTTTTTTTTTTTTATTTCAGACCTCGCGGGGGACATCAGAACCCCTCCTGGTGTCCCCCCAGTTACTGATCTCCCAGACGATCGGCTGGGAGCTCAATAAGGCGACCGCAGGAGAGCAAAAGCTCTCCTGCCTTTCACTCCTACCACCGGTAGGAGTGATCGCGATTGGGGAAACTTCCCTAACGTCATCGGTGACCCTGTCACCGATGACGTTGGGAGGCTTCCCCCGGTCCCACCCACTCCTACCCGGAAGTTCGGGTACGCTTCTCCTCTTTCGTTATTGATCGCCCAGCGTGATCGGCTGGGAGATCAATAACAGGGGGGACATGAGGAGTGATCCTCATGTCCCCCCATAGATGCCAGGCTATTTTTTTTTTTTTAAATGCGGCCACTGCATGCCGGTTATACCGGCTTATGCAGTGACCGCATTTTAGTGAGTACATTGTACGAGCTTGGCACAGCGGGTACAGCTTTCCAAACTCGTACAATGTACCCACTTGGCACTCTAGGGGTTAACCCCTCAAATGCTAAGTAGGTCTCCAATGCATTTCTCGGCAATTAAGGTGACAGCATATCTCTGTAAGCCTTTGAGTGCCAGTGGGGCATGAAACACATTGCAGAGCAATACGTTGTGTACCCCTCGGGCACTCAAACGGTTAAATCAGGAAGCTTCAAAAACTACACGCTGCAGGGTTGCACTGATTCCTGTGCAGCCCTGCAACATGAATGTTTCATAAGCTCTCTGATTTAAAGGGATATGTCACCTAATTGCCAAAAGTTTGAGACTTCACCTCTCCAGCATTCAAGTATTTGGGGTATGTTTAGTTGTCCTTAATTGTTAATTTTTTTTTGCTCCAGAATTACACTGCTTTAGCCTATCAATTATTACCCTTAGGGCCTTATACATCAAGATAATTTGGAGCAACTCTGGGGCAAACCAACTGCATCATAGGGGACAAATATACATTCCCCAAATTCACATAGATTTAGACTTTAACCCACTGAATGCTAGAGAAGTCTTCAGTACATTGTGAAGTAATGCACTGGAAACCGTTCTAGGGTTTAAGGGATTAAAAACATCTTTTAAATCAAATGGCATTGTCATACAAACACCCCCATGGTGCAGGTAGTTTCCTCTGGATTTTCTCCACGTTATTTTGTTGCATTAGGCCCGAGGCCCATAATTATAAAAGTAAACTGGAGTTATTCTGGAGTAAACCAGCTGAACCATAGGGGACAAATAAAAATCCCTATATTACCATGCACTTTAATAGAGAGTTTTAACAATTGGAATGCTAGAGAGATCATCATTGCATTGCTTCATAAATGCATTGGAGACCTCTCGAGCATTCGAGGGGTTAAAAACCCACTTGAACACAGTTTTTTATTGTGTCCCCTATGGTGCAGTTGGTTTATTACAGAATAACACCAGTTTGCTTTTATAAATAAGGGCTTTAGAGACTTCTATACAAAAAGAAATGAGGAGTGATTCCTGAAACAAACCACCAAGACCACAGGGGAGAAGCAAATCTATCCCCAAAACTCACATTAATTTAAATGGGGGTTTAACCCCTTGAATGTTAGAGTGGTATCCGGGGCATTCAGACCTCTCAAGTATTCAAGGGGGGTTAAAGCCCCTTTACTTATTCCATAAAGTGGAGATGGTTTGCTCAAGAATCACTCCTTATTTCCTTTGTGACCACAGCCCTAGTCTCTAAAATAGTAACATAGTAACGTAATAACATAGTAACATAATAACACAGTAACGTAGTAACGTAATATAGTAACATAATAACATAGTAACTTAATAACATAGTAATATAGTAATGTAGTAACATAGTAACGTAATAACATAGTAACATAACATAGTAACTTAATAACATAGTAATATAGTAACATAATAACATAGTAACTTAATAACATAGTAATATAGTAATGTAGTAACATAGTAACATAATAACATAGTAATATAGTAACATAATAACATAGTAACGTAATAACATAGTAACATAATAACACAGTGACGTAGTAACGTAATATAGTAACATAATAACATAGTAACTTAGTAACACAGTAATATAGTAATGTAATAACATAGTAACGTAATAACATAGTAACATAATAACATAGTAACTTAGTAAACTAGTAATATAGTAACATAATAACATAGCATTGTAGTAATATAGTAACATAATAACATAGTAACGTAATAACATAGTAACGTAGTAATATAGTAATATAGTAACATAGTAACTTAGTAACATAGTAATATAGTAACATAATAACACAGTAACATAATAACATTGTAATGAAGTAAAATAGTAACATAGTAACTTAGTAACATAGTATTATAATAACATAGTAACATAATAACATAGTAATATAGAAACATAGTAACGTAGTAATATGACATAGTAATATAGTAATATAGAAACAAAGTAACATAATAACATAGTAAGGTAGTTACTACATAATAACGTAGTAATGTACTAACATAGTAACATAGTAAAGTAGTCCAGCCCATGCCTGAGGACCTAGCACCTATTAACCCCTTAAGGACACATGACGGTCCTGCACCGTCATGGGTTGTTATACCCTTAACGACCCATGACGGTCCAGGACCGTCATGGCTTAAATGATAGCAGCGTGCCTCCGTACACGCTGATATCATTAATTCCAGGCTGAGACTGAGTGCTCCAAGACCGGGGCATTCAGTCTCAGCCCTTCTTGCTTCTGCCGGTTCATGCGATCGCTGTATCAGCGATCACATGTACCGACATAGTGACAGACAGAGACAGCATGCAAAGCATGCTGTCTGTGCCTGTCTCGTCTGCCTCTGTCAGAAGTAGATGGGAGACACCTAGTGGTTAAAAAATACAGCAGCTGGGGGTATTAACCCCTTCACTGCTGATGCAGGAGGCTGTCTAAATGCAGGTCAATTTTTGACCTGCAATTATACACTTGTGTTTTTTTTTTTTTTATTTAAAGAAAAATATATATAATTAAACAATATTGCAAGTGTGATTGTTGTGGAGCCATGTAATACACTTATACACACCACCAAATGCCAGGGACAAAAAAGTGTCAAAATAGGGTGGGAAAAAGGGACATGGGGATTTTCACCCAGGGGGGACAGTGGCCACTTTAAACTGCGCATTTTGTAGCTATGACTGACTGGTCATACTTTTCATGCAATCTCAATAAAAATGTAACCCTTTGTGGCCAATTGATCCCAAGAGAAAAATCAAAAATGTTTTTTTTTTATTTTAATAAAGTGAATGGTGGGTTATCCATATAAATAGTGTATCAAATGAAAGCCCTATTTGTGCTTAAAAAAAGTCTATAATTTATGGGGGTGGAATAAAAGCCTAAGAGGGAAAACACTGTTGAACAAAGACATAGTCAAAACGGTCAGAATTGCTCCGGTCCTTAAGAGAAAACGATCTCAGATTTTCACGGTCCTTAAGGGGTTAATGTTACTCCAGGGCACTGTGGAGAGTGCCTCAGTAGAAAATGATAGTAAATGTTCACCAAAGCTGCAAAGAGGAAGACTTTATAAAGAGTAGTGTGTGCAGTATGTTTTAGGAGGCTTTTTCATGCCAGAAGGAGTGTTCAAGGCATGCCAGAAGGAGTGTTCAAGGCAAGCCTTTTTAAGCTTCTGAGTACCAGATATAGGTGGGGGCAATATATTTTTTGACCACTGAGTTCCAGTGTCAGATTTACCAATAGGCGAAGTAGGGAAATACCTAGAGCTTCAAATTTTGAGGCAAGCCTCAGCTGTGCTAACCACACCCACATTCTGAATTGTGGGTGTGGCAATCTCAATGTCCCTTCATCAGCTTTGTGCCCATTCATAGATTACTATTTAACCCCTTGTATGCTTGAGTGATCTGAACGCATTGTTTGCAATGCACTGTAGATCTCTTTATCATCCAAGGGGTTAAACTTTTTTATTGCTATTGCTTGTTGTAAGGTGTATTTTGTGTGCCAGGAAACAGTGTATGGGACTGGGGGGAGGGTCATGAAAGAATTGGGCAGTAGCAATAGACAGAGCTAGGGGCGCCTGGAGTGCCTTTACTAATGGCACCAGGGATTTAAGTCTGACCCTGCTGAGTTCCATGGTATCCAGAGACTTGTTCAACCTTTGATTGAGAGATGTTTCCAAATCATTGCTATCGCTTTGGGTAGCAGAGGGGTTCAAACGTATTGTTAACTTGTTGATAGGAAGATTGATATCCAGTTCCTTGATAACACTGTTTAGTACCAGAGGAGTTTATTTTGTGCCAACCATTTGAGTAACATAAAACTGTATAATGTATCCGGCACTTAAGGGGTTAAGCATCGTGTTCTTCATAAAATGCAACTAATAACAGTATGCGGTTGTGCCGGACCCTCAGTCCCATACACTTGCCTCCCACAGCAACAATGACATCATAGTTCTAATTCCAGCACTGGCGTAAGAGGGACTTCTGACTTCATCAGGCTCATGATTAATGGGAATGCAGGGATAGGGAGGACTGAGATGTAGAGAAACTATTAATGTAAAACATCTTGTTTTATCAATATCAAAGTGGCACTTGGGACTGTATTCAGTAAGATAAAGCGGTGCAATTCTGGAGCAAACCAATTACTGTACACTATAGGGTTGACAGATAATCCCCAAATTCTCATTAACTTAACTCTTAAGAGTGCCAGAGTGGTACGTACCATTCTGGCACTCAAAGGGTTACACTGGCAGTGAAATACATTGGAAATGTTTCATGCATTCAGCTGGTTAACCCTCTGAGTGCCAGAAGGGTATGAAAATCATTGCTTGCAATGCGTTGCTTACCCATCTGGCACTCAAAGGGTTAAAATCCCAAATGAAATCGCTCTGGATGTTCATATATCTTCTTATCCATGGCTCAACTGGTACATCCAGAATAGCTACCTTATTGGGGCTTTTGGAGCAAACCAACTACACCAAAGGGGACACATAAACACCCCCACAAATTCCCTTCTATTCAATTGTACTTTAAGTCCTTGAATGCTACAGAGGTGCCATGTTGGAGGACTGTCACACATTTAAGGAATTTACATTTGACTTTTCTCCCCCCTCCCATAGTGCAGTTGGCAATTGCTCTAGTTTAACCCTTGGACTCAAATGGATAAATTCAGTCCCAAAAAAGAAGATACACAAAATACAAATACAGTCTTCAGAATATATAAAATAATACATCACACAATTTAAAACATATATATATATATATATATATATATATATTAAAATATATATATTATTCACCCCCTGAATGACAGCGAGGGATGGAAAACAATGCAAGACCACTCAAATAATATCCAGTTTAAAGGTTCGGTGGATCCCTTTACATACAGCCTTATGTATGGAGAACTCACCAGTTATTTAATCCGGAAATGAGTTGCTCGGTCACTGACTGTCTCATAGACAGCAGCATTGCGTTTGGATGTTATCAACCAAAATGTAGCTCTGTGTAATGGGAATCGGTTAGAAAAACTGTGAATTGTTTTTGATAACTATATTATACGATATCAGTGTTATTAAGTTATACAAAGTTAGAATGACACATTCATTGCAACTGTTCATACATTTTTTAAAGACAAACGAACGAAAATTAAACTAAAATTCAGTTTTATCTTGCTTTTATTAATTTCTGATTCTTCGTAGCATCGCAAATACTCTCTAATGGTCCGTGTATGTATGCTGTGTATGTATCAATATCTATCGATCTACCTATCTATAAAATGTGTTACATTTTTATAAAAAGGTGAGATTCAATCAATTAAAAATGCACAATACTGAAGAAATTAAAATTTCCATTTATTTAAATTGGGCTTTTTACTGTAAAGTGTTGGAGACCACTCTAGCATTCAAGAGGTTAAAATATTAATATTTATAAAATTTTTATATCATTGGGGATTGGGGGATTTTTATTTGTCTTGAAAGCAGGGAAAATATTCAGTGGGTTTAAAGAACCATTTAAATTGATGAAAATCTGGGGAATTCGAATTCCTCTTTTAAATCTTTGAGCGGCAGAGAGGTATCCAACACGTTTGCGTTGCAATGCGATGAAAAACTCTCTGGCGCTCCAGAATTGCGGATTTTAGCTTATTAAATTGTTCCTCAAGTTTCTAAATGCATGAATGTCTATTTAATTCAGGAGTGATGACTTATTCCTATCTAGCAACTGTGATATTTACTGAAATCCTAACAAATTCGTTAGTGCAAAATATAGATGAGATCTACGATGCTTTCATTGGAATTTGCCCTTTCAGTGACAGAGAGGTACCCATCTGCACTCAAATGGTTAATGCGTTCTTTGGATCCTACTATTCATACCAAGAGAATGGTAAGAATTAATTGTATCTGTATATTAGGACAGTCTGCAATTGATCTATTATGGAAATAATTTACACTGTTTCAATCTTCGTGTTACAAATACAGAGAAAGAGTAGAAAGATTATAACGGAATATATTATTCTACCAAAGAAAACTTAATTGTAAATGCATGTTTTAACCCCATGTGTTCTGGCAGATCTAGAGCTCAAGAGGTTAAGATAAGAATTTTACAAGAGCATTTTTTTCTGGAAATAAAATATAGCATATTTATAGATGATTACTATAATTTATATATTTTCACACCTGCCCCTCTGCCTGTTATTGTACCCAAACCAAAAACCACAAGCTTTGGTCTAATCACATCTCATCCAACATTCATATGACTTAGGGCCTTCACGGGTTAACCATTCAAGAATCAGAAAGGAGTGCAACGCATTGCTTTTTCCATTATATATATAAATCTATATAATTTTTCATTTTGTGATGTCATAATGATCCAAAATACATTCAAAGCATTTTCTTTGTGTCATTTGGAGTGCTCTCTCGCATCCAAGGAGTTAACTACTTTAGCTGGGTCCATTTACAAAGTAATCTAACCCATTTTGCACAGATAACTTTTACTGCCTTTCATCACTAGAATTAAAACGTAGATGCCAAAACATAAAGCTTGATTTTTAAACTCCGATATAAATTGAATACAGAAAAATTGGTGTTACTGTCATGTCGTTGTGTGATGCATTTTACATCAAATATGTGTGTAGAGTGAGATTCCTAGAACTGGCAGGACCACGGGAATGCTATATTCTGAGTAACCTGGGTATATTATACAGATTACTTTTTACTATCAATAATACTGATGCATAGAATTATCACAGCTCTATAGTGATCTTATTGTGTGTGTGTGTGTGTGTGTGTGTGTGTGTGTGTGTGTGTGTGTGTGTGAGAGAGAGAGAGAGAGAGAGATGAGGTAATTCAATGTTTCAGTACTTTCAGTATAAACGAGTAAAATGTGTACACTTTCACTCATAATCTAATAATATTATAAAGTGTGTGTGAGAGAGAGTTAGTATGTGTGTGCGTGAGAAAGAGACAGAGAGTGTGTGTGTGTGAGAGAGAGAGAGAGAAAAATAATTAGTGGGTGTGAGAGAGAGATAAGGTAATCCAATGATTCAATATTGTAAATTTTTCAGTCATAATGTAATCATATTATATAGTGTGTGTGGTGTGTGTGAGAGAGAGAGAAAGAGAGAGAGAGAGAGAGAGAAATAGTGGGTGTGAGAGAGAGAGAGAGAGAGAGAGAGAGAGAGAGATGAGGTCATCCAACGATTCAGTATTGTAAATATTAATAAGCAATCTATAAACTGTGTACACATTTTCACTCATAATGTAATATTATATAGTATGTGTGTGTGAGAGAGATAGAGAGAGAGGGAGAGCGAGAGAGAGAGATAGTATGTGTGTGTGAGAGAGAGAGTGAGAGAGAGATAGTGTGTGTGTTTGTGTGTATGAGAGAGAAAAATAGAGTTGATGTGTGCGTGAAAGAGAGAGATGAGGTCACCCAATGATTCAGTATTTTAAATATTAATATGCAATCTATAAAATGTGTACTCCTTTTCACTCATAATGTAATAATATTCTATAGTGTGCGTGTGAGAGAGAGAGAAAGCGAGAAAGGAGAGAGAATTAGTGTGTATGAGAGAGTGAGACAGTGTGTGTGTGTGTGTGTGTGTGAGAAAGCGAGTTAATGTGTGTGTGCTATGTGAGCGAGAGAGTTAATGTGTGTGAGAGAGAGAGAGAGTTAATGTGTGTGTGTGTGAGAGAGAGAGAGACATGAGGTCATTCAATGATTCAGTAGTTTCGATATTAACACTTTGAGTGCCAGAGTGGAATTGCATACCCCCTCTGGCGCTCAATGAGTTAATAAGCAATCTATAGAATGTGTACACATTTTCCACTCATAATGCATTATCTAGCATTGCTTCTTATAACAACAGTCAACCTCCTCACAGTTTACAACTGGACACAATAGAAGCAATACATATAATCACATATACTCATAGATATAGTTCCATATCAATATAAATCACTACACTCCATCTTTCTAGCACTGCCTGATTTCTCTAGTTAATCCCTTTGGTTTGCAGAGTGCTCTTTGGTGGATTAGATGATTCAGTAAGTGAAAGATCTTATTTTTAGCCCCAGATTGTGGGCTTTTCAATGCTCTCTTGTTGAGGTCCTGTGCTCAGACTTGGCAGGGACAGTGAGCATTTCTGTCCCCAGACTCCCCCTTCGCACAGACAGGGCTGAGAATGGAAAATGCTGTCCCTTGCTCAAAGACACAATTATCTCTCTCCTTCTCTCTTCACAGTTATCTCCACTTCGCTGCCAAGGAGCCAAAGTAACGAACTGCTTGCCCCCTGGCAAGTAGTGTCATTATAGAGTCATTTAGTGGCACATAAGATTTGTTACTCTTACATTAGGAGCATATATTGTTTACTGTCAAACTGTAAATAACATGTTTTAACCCTTAGAGTACCAGATGGTTCTGCAACACACTCAGACGATTTAAGAAATCCATGCAAAATTTGGCATCTTAAAAGTGTATTAAATCTGGGAAAAAATGTAAAATAATTATATTAACACTTACCGTTTGAGCGTCATAGTAGTGTGCAACGGATCGTGTGTGTATATAGATATAGGTGTGTGTGTGTACATTTATATATATGTGTGTGTATATATATATAGATATAGGTGTATACATATATGTGTGTGTATGTGTATATAGATATAGGTGTATGTGTATACATAGATGTGTGTATATAGATACAGGTGTATGTGTATACATAGATGTGTGTATATAGATACAGGTGTATGTGTATACATATATGTGTGTGTATACATATAGATATATATGTATATATGTGTATATACATATATGTGTGTGTAAATATAGGTGTGTGTGTGTGTATACATATATATATGTGTGGGTGTGTGTGTGTAGACATTTATTTGTGTGTATACAGATATAGGTGTGTGTAGACACATATGTGTGTATACAGATATAGATATAGGTGTGTGTGTACACATGTGTGTGTGTGTGTGTGTACATTAGGTTAAAATAATCTTATCGAGTGTATATATATATATATATATATATATATATATATATATATAGAGAGAGAGAGAGAGAGAGAGAGAGAAAGCATTATTTTATTTATATATAGATGTGTGTATATGTGTTAGTAAATCAGGTTGAAAATAAATTTATCGTGTGTTACATTAAGTGTATTTCTTCCTATTTTTGACTTTCAGATGACAGAAATGCGTTGCATGTGAGTGTACAATTAGCCAATCAGAAATAGAAAAGGGAAAGACTATTATCTATCCAGTATGGGATTATCAGTGTCTCATCTTCTAGATATCCCTGCCTGCTGCAAAACTAGGGAATTTTAAGAGTTTTGGACCATTTGGCTGCAACGGGATTTATTTGTGCAAAATAAAAAAGAAAGGAAAGAAACAACTGTAGTTATATGCACAGCTATTCCCAATGCTGACATTGAGTCTGATATACTAAACAGAACTGTAGTAATTCTGGAGTTAACCAACAACACCACAGGGTACACATACATGCCCAAAATTATCCTTGACTTACATTTGTCTTTGAACCGTTTGGCAATGCATTGGTGCCCTCTCAAGGTGGTAAAAACGCAAGGAGAATCAATTGTGTGGCACTTATTTAATACCCATTAACCCCTTAGTGACAGACTACTTTCCTGGTAAGTCCAGGAAGTCATTCGCTATAATGGGAAAAAAAACCCTGTCATTAAGGGGTTAAAAGACTATGCTTATTGTCATAAACCCCCCCCCAAACTTATTGGAAGAGGCACATGAGCCTCCTGCTCAGTCTTAAAGGGATAGTAATACTTCATTTTAACTTTATTTTATAGGCATTAAAAAAACATGAAGAATGATATAAGTCTTATCTCTCAAACCTTTATGGTTTATGAGATGTTCACAAGCAAAGTTTCCCCCTCCCACCCCTTTTACCTACTGTAAACAATCTCTTCTCAGATGTGGAATACAGTCCATAGACTGGACAGATAACAGAAGGGGACACTCTTATCCCTATGAAAACAATGAAAACCCTGCCCCCCTTGACAAGCTTTTCAGGTTTTTCCCTTATCTTAACTGAAGATTGTCCCTCTCTGCAGTCTACCTGGGCAGCTCCCTTCTCTCCTGGCTGAGAAGTGTTACATCAGTAAAAGGGGCGGGAGGGGGACACTTTGCTTGTAAATATCTCTTAAACCATAAAGGTTTGAGAGATAAGACTTATATCATTCTTCATGTTTTTTTAATGCCTACAAAATAAAATAAAGTTAAAATGAAGTATTACTATCCCTTTAATTCTCCCTGCATCAGACTCACTGTGGAGATACAGATCGTGTCATATAAACCGTATTGCGGACAGGCTTGGTTATAGAGTTTACCATGGAACATCACTGCCCCCTATCTCCTCTCGCCTTGGATTTCATGGTACTGAAATGGCACGATACATTCTTGCCAAGCAGACAGCGAAGAGACAACTTGTTGGACAATAGCAGCATTTATATGTGTGAAGAAAGCTTTGTGCTCCCTGGATTCTGACTTGCTGTCTAGGGCACGTCACTAAAGAACTGAGCAGCACATACAAAGAAGTAAATGAAATCCATATTATGTCTATATGGCTGCTAAAACTGTATTTACTTTTGTATTTCTTTATTATAAATAGTATGTACTATGCCTGTTATTTGTTTCTGAAATTCTTCAGAGAGTAGCCACAGTTTAACCTCCTGAGTGCTGGGTAGGTAGGCAAGTCATTACAGAGAAATGTTTTGGACACTTCTCTACCACTCAAAATGGTTAATGCTTCCTTTTATCTCCTTTCTATTATTGTGAACGTTTATGTCATTCATTCTCTGCTGCCTGCTAGGGACATACCAACAAGTCAAGTTTTAAGGACATCCCTAATTAAGCACAGGGGCCAATGACTGAAGTACTTTTTAAACTGTCATTAACTCTTTGAGTGTCAGAGGGGTCTCCAAGTCAAAGGGTTAAACACGGCTATCTGGAAATCCTGGTATAGATTATTTTATTCATGCATTAAAATGCTTTTAATTCCACCTCCCTAAATTAGCACTTATGCTACAATACATGTTGCTTTAATGCTGATGTTCGACCCTCAAGGGCTGCAAACAGCTAAGGATCAAAAGAAGTAGTAAATCTTTATGATGAAAATAAAACATTGTAAAGCTGTTCCCACTACAGGGAGATGATTTGTTCAAATTAAATTTCTAATCTAATCTAATCAAATTACAGTTCTAATCTGGTGTCCAGACAGGTATTCAGTGCATTATATGGGAGACATGAGCCACTGGCTAATGTTCTTCCTGTACAGCTCCATCAGTAGTAACCTATAACAGTTACAACTTTGCTGAATAAAGAAACTGTTGGCAGTGGGAGTAACAGGGCCAGATTTGCATGCCAGTCTAGGCATTCTAGATGTCCTTAGCTCCTCTCATAGCCACACCCCCACTTCTTACATGAACCCACACCAGTGCCATCCACTATTTCCTGTCACAGAAAATACCCTTAGTCTTTAACAATCAAGAACTAAAAACAACTTTAAACACTTGGTTGCTAGAGAGATCTCCAATGTGTTGCTCCATAATGCCTTGTAAATCTCTGTAGCACCAAGGGGTGACATCACCTGTAAAGGTATATAAAACTGGTGCAGGGGTATTGAAAGGGCAATGGCCACGCACACAATTCAGAATATGGGCGTGGCCAGCACAGCTGAGATACCCATCTCTAGGCAGTTTCCTACTCTACCTGTTTGGAAATCTGGCCCTGGTAGTACCCTTGTTCAATCTATATGTTTTGTATAATTCCAGTTTTGCTTTCCATGCTTCACTTCCTGTTCAGGAGGTTGTGTTCTTCTGTACAGAGTAGGAAATGAAGAGCGCAAGGAAAATGTCTTCCCCTAATCCACTGAAAACACTACATGCAGTACCCTAAGATATAGTCACTAAAATTTGATATGGATCATCAGTAGGGATTTCTGTAAAAACAGGCCTATAATCCTCTTTTCTTGTGAAATTCCCACACAGAGAAAATAACTGCTAAACTTACCTCCAGAGGGTGTTCCTGCATGGACTTCCGCATTCCTGCTCTGAGCTCCAACATTCCTTAACAACTTCCAACATTCTCATGTGGTGTTTATAACGTTCTTGTGATGACATCACAACACACACATGAACATATTCAAGCATACGCTCTCTCAAGTGCACATTCATGCATTCACTCCAGCCCGCGGCAAGGAAAAAACTGTTAGAAAGGAAGTTCTCGTGGCAACTCCCATGGGAGGCAGAAGACTTGTTTTCTACCTTTTGCTTCCTACTGATGCAGAAATGTCCACACTTCTCTAGTTATCACAAGTGATGAACAGTATGTTATGATATTCAAATGTTTTAATTATCTATTGATAATAATGCATGCACATGGCAGGAAATTTCCACTAGTCTGCTGGTCTGTGACTAGTACAAAAATCCAGCAACTTATAAGAAATGATGCTCTTCGCTATGTTTAACATTGGATTGACTAGAACATTTTTTGTCTGACTGGAAATATCATAGATACAGTATTTTTCAAGCCCTGGGAATGCCATCTTTGTTTAACAGATCACTTGTACACAATGTATATTTTTAATAAATAATCTTAGTTACTCCGTTAAAGGAGAAGTAACATCCCCTAATTATTACCCCCCTACACACACTTACCTTACTATGACCAGAAAGTCCTTGTGGCCACTATTAATGTTGCCCTTGTGCTTTTGTTCAATAGATAACATCTTCAGTCAGTCCTTATTCATGTCCATGAAGGCGGACATGACAGTTACTGGCAGTTTTTGCAAACTTAAGCAAGCAAAGGGGGTGATTCACTAAGCGGTGATAAAGTCAAGATTACTTCTCCAGTTTATCACTTCTCCAATTCCTATGTTATTCTATGCACTAAAATCTCCAAAGCTGAAAAAAATTTAGTCCATAGGCTCCATAGAATAACACAGGAATTGGAGAAGTGATAAACTGGAGACGTCATCTCCGCTTTATCACCTCTTTATCACCGTTTAGTGAATCTCCCCCAAAGTGTGTTTGATACTACTTAAAGGGACACTGTCACCTAAAATCAATTTTGGATGATCTTGTCATAGCTTTCAAAATAACATATGTGTTGTATTAGACATTTTCATTTAGAAAAAATGTTACTGAGTTATTTAGTCATAGATTATGGTAATTAAGGCATGCTACACAGGCGCTTCCTGTCTTAGCCCTATGTTACTTCATCCACTCAATGACACTTAACCATTTCAGTGCTGAGGTGAGCAATGCATTGCTGATCAGTGTCAGTGAGTGAGAGAGGTAAAATACAGCTATAAAAGAAAGTGCCTGCATGGAATGCCTAAATTAGCATACGCTATGAGCCTACATAACTCCTAACGAGTTTTATGCCACATATAGGTCATTTTGAAAGCTCTTTTAAAATCAGCAACAATGTTTGTAGTTGTGTCTCTTTAAAGGGACAGTAATGTCCCATAAAAAATGCTTATAGTTTTGTAGAGGTTAAAAAAAAAACTATATGCCACCAATCCTATCTCTCAAATCACTATGGTTTGAGAGATATTCACATTCAAAGTTTTCCCCTCCCTCCCCTTCTCCTGATGTCAGCTGTAAAGCTGACAGAAGGAGATCCGTGTCGGCTAAAATGAAGAGGCTCTTCAGCAGAGCAGCAATAGCGATATTGGAAAAGAATTACTTCATTGGAACGGTCTACAAAGTATGCTTGCAAACCAGGCACACTTTGTAGACCCTTTCAATTAAGTAATTCTTTTACCAATAACGCGATTTCGGCTCTGCTGCAGAGCCACTGGCTGGTCCCCAGACCAGGATCTCCTGCTGTCACCACAGCGCTGATGTCAAGAGAAGGGGAGTAATTTGAGAGATAGGACTTGTGGCATATAGTTTCTTTTTTTAACCTCTACAAAATTATAAGCATTTTTTATGGGACATTACTGTCCCTTTAACCATTTTAGGACCAGAGGGGTGCACAAGGCATTGCAAAGCAATCCAATGAACCACTGTGTGGTCATTAAAGGCTTAAACCCTTGAGTGCCACAGAGGCATTCAATGCATTGGGAAGCTTTGGAGACCCCTCCACCACTCAAAGGGTTAAGGGTACTGTTCACTGGGGGTGGAGTTTGTGTCATGAGGGTCTGATAGCAACAACCTCGTCATGATATCCAGGACTGACTGAACATGTTACTTCTTCAATAAAAGCACAAGGTCAAAATGCATAGGGGCCATTAGGTGTTTTGGGCTTTAATAAGTTAATTGTGTGTGAGGGGGATATTATTAGGAGGGGTCGCTTCTATGTTAAAGGAACACTGAGAAGCATTAACCTTTTGAGTGCCATGAAGATATCCAACACAATGCATACCTCTCTGGCATTCAAAGGGTTAATGTTTAACCCTTTGTGTGCCAGTGAGGTATCCAACGCATTGCGTTGCAATGTGTTGAATATGTCCCTGGCACTCAAAGAGTTAAAATTAACTGGGGTTGTATACACATACATACTTTACACTCCATGCTAGCTTCTGTAAAAATTCTCTATTTGTTTTCTGCGGCCTAAAACCTAGGGCTGTATGGGGCAAACTAATTGCGCTATAGGGCAGAAATTAAAATTTCCATTTATTCTAATAGGGACTCTTAACCCCTTGAATGTTCAGTAAGGTTCTTGTCATGGAGATGTAACCCATTCAGTGCCAGAGGGGTACGCAATGCATTGCATAATTTAGATCTAGGACTTGTTTTCATCTGCATTATTTGAAATATATATTCTATTATACTTATCTGTTCATAGTGTATATGACCTTAGTTATATATAAGGATGAGTTTACACGGCACCATTAGTATAGCAAAAATCCCAAAAATTCAGACTTGCTGCTTTTGGGGCTGTTCACACAACACACTATTGCTTCATGTCCAGACACCAACGGAACATGCTGTGTCTCTACCACACTCCCATTGCAACACATTGAAGATGCAGCAGAAATTATATGCATAGTTCCCTATGCAGCTGATGTGTAGACTGTTTAAACAGGTGACTAGATACACGATGATCCAATCATTAGAGGCCCATATGGGCTTCGGTCAATCATGTTTAACTGATGCTCACTTTACCTGTCCATTAGTTATACCTCAGGAGTGTCCTTCCTAGTGACTGAATCGCCGGAGGAGTGAAGGAGCATTGGAGATGTATTGGCACAAGCAACATGCTGACACTACAGTACAACTCTGACAAGTCACAGTGTGGACCTAGCCTAGGAGTCCAATTCCCCTTTAACCTCTTCTGTGCTAGAGACCACTACAATAAATTGCAAAGCAATTCCTTGGAGACATAGCTAGCATCCAACAGGTTAGGTTCTATCAAGGTTTCAGAACTTTTACATGTATTTGAGATTGTTACAAATTATTCTCTTGTAAACAGCAGCTTGTAATTTAGCACTAATGTTTCTTTTTGTTTCATCTTTTTATCAATGTATGCCCAATTCTACACCCGCACACACCAATTATAAACGCAGGGCAAATGCATAAAACAAAAACTGTAGCAATTTGAGGGCAAATTATGTTGCATTGATGCTGATGTACAAAGGAAATTGAAGCAATTCTTTGGCAAATAAATTGCACCATCAATTCACATTGATTTAAAAAGGGATTTTAACCCCTTTAATGCCAGAGATGGCCATATTTTGAGAATCAAGGGGAAATTGTATTTGTCCCCTATGGTTCAGATGGTTTGCCCCAGATTTGTTCAATTTCTTATTAGTACATCAGTGTCTATATCAGTGTTTAACAAATGAGAGTTGGTACTGTGTTAGCCGTAAAAATACAGGATGGCAAATATAGTCAAGTTGATACCTTTATTGGCTACCTAAACAGATTTAGGATGCAAGCTTTCAAGACCTCTTAGGTCTCTTCCTTAGATAACATGCTTGCATCCTACATCTGTTACCAATAAAGGTATCAACTTGACTATATTTTCCTCCTGTATATTAGTGTTTAGCAGCCTGAGGCCTTCCAGCTGTTGAGAACAGGCCAGGGATGATGAGAAATGCAGTCCACGACAGCTGGAGAGCTTCAGGTTGCCTATCAATGATATATATATATATATATATATATATATATATATATATATATATATATATATATATATATATATATATACCCATCTTGTCTTTAGTCTTCTTCTTGGGTGTTTAGTATTGAGCTAAATCCATTCCAAAATGTATTTGGTCCATGTACCTTCAGATCTTTTTGCGATGTGACCTGCCTGTTTCCAATTTAGGTGCTTCACTCTTTCAGAAATGTCATAAACCTTTGTTTGCTGACGAATCCATGCACTTCACCACTCCATACTTATCTGTGTAACCTTACGTTTTTGTACAGCTTTGGCATCCAGTGTCCATGTTTCACAGCCATATGTAAGAACTGGGAGGACGCACTGGTCAAAAATCATTCCTTGAGGAAGAGTGGTAAATTTGTCTTAAAGGGATAGTAATACTTCATTTTATCTTTATTTTATAGGCATAAAAAAAACATGAAGAACGATATAAGTTTTATCTCTCAAACCTTTATGGTTTGAAAGATATTCACAAGCAAAGTTTCCCCTCCCACCCCTTTTACCTAGTGTAAGCCATCTCTTCTCAGATGTGGAATACAGTCCATAGACCAGACAGATAACAGAAGGGGACAATCTTCTTCCTATGAGAACAATGAAAGCCCTGCCCCCCTTGACAAGTTTTTCAGGTTTTTCCCTTATCTTAATTGAAGATTGTCCCTCTCTGCAGTCTACCTGGGCACCTCCCTTCTGATCTGGCTGAGCAGTGTTACATCAGTAAAAGGGGCGGGAAGGGGACACTTTGTCATTGAATTACTCTTGAACTACAACTCTGACAGAATTGAAATAACACTCTCCAAAGTCCAAATACTATGATGATTAATTAGAGCTGCTTTTATTATGAAACATTACTATCCTTTTAAAGACAGTACTAGTAGTTTTCCAAATGCTTGACATCCCAGTTTTATTCATAGCTCAATTTCAATCATGGTGTTTCCATCTGTTGACATTTCCTGTCCAAAGTAAACATACTTGTCCACTTCTTCTAGTTCTAGTCTATCTATAGTGATTGTCCATGGTATGGTTAGTTTGTTATACATGACGCGTTTTGTTGCTATTCATCTTGAGACCAAAATGTTTGCTTTCTTGTTGTATCTCTTCCAACAGTTCCCATTGACTTAAAGGACGCTTTTAAAAGACTGGATGCATTGAAGACCATAGAATGAGTTAATTAATAAAGATATTAAATTTGTTTTTCCCCAGAATTGCTCCATTTTTGAATTTATACATATTTGCCATACCATACTCTTTTATATATGAGAGCTAGTGGCAAAACTAGTCATTGGAAGGCTCTGGTGCAAACACTTTTTTAGGCCCCATAACACAAAAATATTAAAGCAGCATTACTAGAACCTGTTGGACTCTGGGGAAGATAGGTCTCCTTTCGGTTCAGGGCCCCAGAAGAACTGATGAAAGCAATTTATACATTAGTATTAGAGTTGCATGGTTTATAGTATCTAGATGGGTGTAGTATAAGCACAGGGCTGCATAATGCAAATGGATAATATAATGTAGCAAGAATATCTGCATTAACACATTCAGAAAGGCTGATGCATTAACCCTTTGAGTGCCAGAAGGGATATCAAATGCATTGCAAAGCAATGAATTCATACCCCTCTGGCACAGAAAGGGTTCTGGGGAATGTGGTGACATTCTGGAGCAAACCAAATGTGCCATAGGGAACAAACAAACATCTGCATTGAATTAAATGGTGCTTTTAAACCCCTTCAAACTGATGTTCTAAGAAATGGATCAAACCACCTGCACAACAGGGAAAAAATGAAAAAATGCTAAATTCTCATTGCTTTAAATTAAACTTTTAACCCCTTGAATGCTAGAGGGGTTGCCAACACATTGTTGTGAAATGGGTTGGAGTGCCCTTTAGCATTCAAGGGGATTAAAAGGAGCAGTACAAATTTTGTGTAAAATGCTGGATAAAGCAAGAGTTATTCCACTACTCATTTTTACTAGCTCAAATGTATTGTTTTTATTAAAACATATTAGCAACAATATCCACAGGAGAGGAATCAAAATGTAAAACTAGATTATAATGCACTCAACATAGAACATAATTAAACAGCACCACCTGGAGATCCCAACAGAAAATTGCAGTCTAGTGAGAAGCAAATATGTTTCAGCTGTAATATTTTTTGACTGAAGTATCTACCAGCACTGAGATTACCCTTGATTTATTCAGAAGAAAAACTATAATATATTTATCATTACAAATGTTTACTGCTTCTTTAAATGCACAGGAATTTTGATTAGTCCCCAACTGTACAATAGTTTGCTCTAGAATTGCATCAGTTGCTTAGTACACCAGCATGACAGGTTGCAAAGTCATCACAAGAGCACCCTGTGAGCTAGGACTTATTTTCTTCTATGCTTAATTGCAATGCGTTGGATACCTCTCTGGTACTCAAAGGGTTAATTCCCTAAAACTTTTACTCCAGGAATTTGCAGACACCTCTCCTACAACAGGAGACAAACAGCCAATAAGGTATATTAGGTGAGTGTACAGCTTTTTATAACAGTAAAAAAATGCAGTTTTCATTTTCATTGATATGCCAAGCAGTTCTTAACCCATTGTGTGTCACAGACACCTCTCTAGCACGGAAAGGGTTAACGAGTGATAACATATGTTAAAAAAACTGAGAGGGGGGCGGTATGCAGTAAACCAGTGTTTCTGAACGTTAGTCTTTGGCCACACCAACAGAAAAGAAATTAATTATATTAGTGCTTAATCAGTAATCAGCAAGTCAGTGACTGAGCTGACTGTGCTTAACTAGGGATATCCCAAAGGTGTGCAATCACTGCACTGAAATGCGATAACGATTTGATAAATAGGGACGAATTTTCCAGTGTGATCAGATCTCCAGTGTCTATGACCCATATTTATAAAAGCAAACTGGCATTATTCTGGAGTAAACTAACAGCGCAGGGACAATTAAAATTTTCCGTTAACCCCTTGAATGTTAGCGAGGTCTCCAATGCATTGTAAATCAATGCACTGGAACCTATCAAGCATTCAAGGGTTTAAAGAGCTCTATATAAGTACATGGGAATTTAGGATTTTGTATTTTTCTTCTGTGGCGCAGATGGTTTATTCCAGAATGAATCCAGTTGGCTTTTATAAATCTCCCCCTATGTTTCTACTAGGAGCCTATGCATTGACAGCTTTACAGCTTGAGAGATCTACTGCATAGCGCCATAGAATAACATAGACATTGGAAAGTTCTCATCCTGGAGGAATTATCTCCTCTTTATCACACCTTTAGTAACGGACAAATTCTGGACAAGCCAACTGCACCATTCCGATTGCTTTTAACTCCTTCTGCTCCACAGGGATGTGCAAAGCACTCCTATGCAATGCGTTGCATCCCTTTGACACTCAAAGGGTTAACGCCTTGTATTGTAAGCCCCCATTTAAATAACTGAGAATTACAGGAAGTTGTATTTGTCCCAAATCGTTTGGATTGATCCAGGCTGTGTCCAGTTCCGGCATTTAATGGGTTAAAAATCCCCATTTAAATCCGTGGCGAATGTTCATACACTGCAAGGAAGATAAACGTTAGCAAAGTGAAGTGTCAATGGACACATACGAATATACAATAATAATGTATGTGCATTATAAAGTCTTGCAGTGACAAATATTAAGAAGAGTTAAATTATCATTTAACCCATTGAGCACCAGAAGGAACCCTGGTGACATTCAAACAATAAATGAAGCCATTTAAAATTGTTCTTAATGGCAGTAAAAGTAAACAGATGTCCTTAATTAACCCTTTGAGTGCCAGAGGGGTACGCAACGCATTGCATTTGGCACTCAAATTGTTAATTCTATACAGTAAGTTTGCATACCCAGTCACCGCTGGACTGATGACTCCTCACATACACAGTCACAGTATATCATATTGTCCTGGAAAAGGGAAATATGTAAATGATGATACAAAAAAAATACTTAAAATAGCTGAGGGCATGATTATTCAGGTCAAAAATAAAATTCCCAAATCTTTATACTTGCAAAAGATGCATTGTCATTTTTTTCATCTTACTCTTCATCTTTCATCTGGTTCTTAAAAGGTTAAGCTATTTAGCTTTGAAGGAAGAGAGCAACAGAGAGAGAGGGGTGGGGGTGAAATACAGCTATCCCAGTGTTGACGTTGTCATTTTACAAACATTATTTTTTAAAGGTATAGCAAAAAATTACAACTCGCTTTTAGCCCCATGACTGTTAGGTCTCCAAAGCATTGCGGGACTTCACTATCATCCAGGAGGTTAAAGTGTTAGTAATGTCTAAAAAAAACTTTTTTTGCATTTAGAAGAGCTTAAAAAGCTGATCTAAATGCAAAAAACCGTATCTCTTAAACCGCTATGGTTTAAGAGATACGGTTTTTTGCATTTAGATCAGCTTTTTAAGCTCTTCTAAATGCAAAAAAAGTTTTTTTAGACATTGCTAACACTTTAATATGTATCTATGTAATAACTCTTTACTGTCCGTTAAAAAATTGACATCACCTCGACTTTTTATTGATATGTTAGACCCATTCACTGCAGATATTGGGAAGGATAACTACCCTGCTCAGTCGTGATCTTTAACGTTACTTCACAGAAAGGGGTCTTGTGTAATGTCAGGAAAAGGTAAGCGCTTGTAGAGAACTTGTATTGATCTGTATATCGTAACCAGTGGCTTATGTACTAAGACAAATCATCAGAAGTGCAATTCTGAGGCAAATCAAACTGCACCACAGGGAACAAATACAATGATTCTAGATTACCACTCTGGTATTCAAGAGGTTAAATGCCCTATTTAAATCACTGGAAATTGGATCACCCAAGATGAAGTTGATATGCATCAGATTGGCTCCACTTTCTATCTACATCAGCCTCAATGCCTCTATTCTGTCACAAATGTTTGGGCAACATGTGGCTCATCAGCTGTTCTTTAAGTTATTTCTCAACTACAGCTCCAATTATCCTCGGCATTCCAGTGAAAACTGTAATCTCACAACAGATAGGGAGCCACAGGTTGGATACCCTGCTCTTCACAGGACTGTGGAACTAGCAACAATCTTACACGGACTGGTACAAGGAAAGTAGGAAGGCAATATTAAAATGTCTGCTATCTCAAATGAAAGAAGAGAATGGTATAAATGTGTGGGACACAACAATGGTAAGAAATGATGGAGAACAGAAAGAAAACAATATTAGAAAGTATAATATATTTTACCATTGCATGCTTTGTATATAACTGATTCTGCCACATCTGACTACAACTCCTCTGTTTCTTAAAGGGTAAACGTGGATGCTCTGACACTCAAATAATTAACCCGTTTCAATTATCGTATAGGTAGAGGCTGATTGCGTTAACGTTTATGGAAATATAATAACAAGCTTACTAATGTTTGATGACTTGTTGTTTCACCTTTAAAACGACAAGGTAAAAATAAAACTCTTGAACCCATATTTAAAATTAGACGTGAACCCTTTAAATAAAATCCCTCCTATAGACTTTTATGAGTCATCTAGATGTAAGAGCAGATGTCTTTTTTTACTGTGAAAGGTACTTTTAATCTCTATATACCTTAAATGCTGAAACATTAAATACATATGCATCTCCCATTTTAGATTAACCCCCTAGTACTTTATGTACGTGTGTGTGCGGGGCAGGGGGTGCACTAAAAATGATAAAGATGAGATAACTTATCCAGTGTGGTAAACTATCCAAGTATTTTTTTATGTATATGCCCTGAAATTTCTCCAACTTGAAAGACATTGATGCACGTAGGCTCCGTAGAATAACACAGGGACTGAAGAATTTATCTCACTGGAGAGGTTATCACCTCTTTATCACACCTCATTGCATCTCCATCGGGCTTCAGTTCCAGGTGTGTGACTAATGTCATCAGGATGCTCTTTGATGTGGTGCTGGTGCACACCTTAAAGGTTAACTATATTTCATTTCACATGTACTTGTACACCCTGCAAACAGCCTCACTGATTACTCATTGCTTTTGGTGAATACAGGAGGTATATCGTCTGGCGCTTTGAAAAGTATTTATACACACATATGAGGAACACATAAATATTTCCAATATTCCCATTAATTTAAGAGGGGCTTTTTTTGATCCCTTAAATGCTTGTAAGGTCGCCAAAGCATTGCTTAGAAATGCTTTGGAAACCTCCCTATAGCACTGAATGGGTTAAAAGCCTATTTCAACAGAATGGAAATTTAATTTCTTCCCTGTGGTGACGTTGGTTTGCTCCAGAATTGCACCTCTGTAACTTATTGAACATAGTTCATAGACTGTTGCTTACTAACAAATGAGCTTGTGTTGTTTTCAAACTGCTTGAATGCGATAGACAGACAGACAGATAGATAGATAGAATTATTTTATTTATATTTTTGGGACAGGACAGTTGAGGACAATATTTTGTTGCACTACAACTTTAATCGTCCGCATCCAATTTTATTTGTACTCTAACAATAGCAGAAAAGCCACATAGCTAGATAGCCACATATTCGGCACCCCTGACACAGATACAACATTCATATATATCTTTTCAGGAAATTAGACGTGTTCCTGCACCCAGCTCTGATCCCCGATCCACCCAGACATAGCTTTTAAGTTTCATAAAAGCAGCAGCCATATCTAGCTGAGCTGAAGTGACCAGTGCTGGGATGAGGTAACCTCTCTGCGGTGAAGCCCTCCTTTTTGCAATTGTTTGCAGTGGATGAAGCTGCCAGCTCACCAAAAACTGGCCCCTGGCCAGCTCAGTGCAGAGTTTCAATTCAAAAAGGGTAAACCGCCAAGCAAACTTTCCCTGTACTGAACTAGCAGAGAAGTTTCAGATCTGTACCAAGGCTTGAGAATAAACTCTGTGTGTGTGTGTGTGTGTGTGTGTGTGTGTGTGTGTGTGTGTGTGTGTGTGTGTGTGTGTGTGTGTGTGTGTGTGTGTGTGTGTGTGTGTGTGTGTGTGTGTGTGTGTGTGTGTGTGTGTGTGTGTGTGTGTGTGTGTGTGTGTGTGTGTGTGTGTGTGTGTGTGTGTGTGTGTATATATGCACACGCACACACAAAGATTATCTTGAGAAGAAGGTAAGGATTCAATTTATTGAATCATGCAGCCATTGCGGATAGACTTGGGCAGGTTATGGCTCTCTAATTGTTGCTGGACTACAACTCCCATCATCTTCAGTCTGTCCTTGGCCATAACCCCTGTACTGAACAAGCAGCTAAGTTTCAGATCTGTACCAAAACATGAGAATAAACTGCGTGTGTGTGTATGTATATGTGTGTGTGTGTGTATGTATATATGTGTGTGTACACATACACACAAATATTATGTTCAGAAGAAGATAAGGAGTCAGTTTATTGAATCATGCAGTAATTGTGGATAGACTTGGGCAAGTTATGGCTCTCTGTTGTTGGACTACAACTCCCGTCATCTTCAGCCTGTTCTTTGCATAACTTCCCCTGTACTGAACTAGCAGAGGAGTTTTAGATCTGTATCAAGACTTGAGAATAATCTGTGTGTGTACAAAGATTATCTTGAAAAGCAGAGAAGAATGATGAAAAAGGAGTCTATGAGAATAAACTGTGGCGTGTGTG
This sequence comes from Rhinophrynus dorsalis, assembly GCA_037306005.1. Lineage (NCBI taxonomy): Eukaryota > Metazoa > Chordata > Amphibia > Anura > Rhinophrynidae > Rhinophrynus > Rhinophrynus dorsalis. Next base: position 517,974,972 of record CM074719.1, on the reverse strand, counting down.
TGTGTGTGTGTGTGCAATACAAAGCATTATGTGTGTGTCTTGAGAAGGATACAGGGAGATGGAACAAGGACTCAACTTGTTGCATCATGCATTCCGTGTGATTAACCTTGGGTAACCTGTGGATCTCCAGCTGTTGTTGGACTGCAACATCCATGTTTCTCAGTCAGTCATTGGGGGAATGGAAATGAAGACTGGTGAAGTTCAACAACAGTTGGAGAGCCGCATCTTCCCCATCCATTAAGTGTTGTAATTCATCAGCAGCTAGAGAGCCACAAGTTGCCCAACCCTAAATTATCATCACTGACTCCAACTGCTGAGTTTGTTTTTCTGGGTGGTTTGTTGTTGTAAAACTGCCTGATTGTACAAGACTATAATTTATCCCATCATACAAATATAAGAGCTCATTGTAAACTGTAAACCCTTAGCGTGTCACATACTCAAGAAGTTTAACAACTTCATTACTGGAAAAACTTTGGGCATATATCAAGTACTTATTTAATCACTCTTCTATATTTATGATTTACTTATAATATAAATATTTCATGTTTTATTTCAGATGATACTGTGAAATAGTTTACTTTCTTTTAAAGAGCAAACAGGAGGCAATATTTTGGGTGACGATATCTAAAGAGTGCAGTGGTCTCATATACATATTATGTTTTTGTTTGGGATTTTCCTACATAGGGATCCTACCCGCAGGTATTACTACGAAATAATGCAATACTGTGCAGATGGCCTTTGTAAGTAAACTGTTTATAGTTGTATATCCTATCACATCAAAAATATCTGATCACGTCATGTTAAATTTGGTTATATTGATATATAGTGTTGTATTTTAACCCCTTCATTACCAGAAGAGAGTCGCAATATGCACCCCTCTTACACTCATATACATAAATCATGGCCCTTTGTGTTCCAATGTCATAAAGACTAGGATCTAGTATAATAGACAGTTTGTAAGTCATGGGAGAAGCCAAATGCTTATAGACTGTACATCGGTCCATATGACGTCACCTGTGAACTTTAATAAATTGGTAGTATTTATCAGTCATCTCACATACACTTTAACACTCCACGGTCTCACAGCATAACCCCTTGGTTTAAGCATATACAATATAGTATATTTCTAATGGAAAGTATTTTATTAAAAAAAGTAACCTGTTATATATAGTCTTTAGGGGAGTATGGTGATAAAACAGCGATAAACTTACCCCAAGCAATATAATCCATCTAACTCCAATGGGCACTCACATAGTAAAGAGTTAATTAAAATTAGAAAGTTGCATGTAGATTGTAAGCTCTTCTGGGCACTGTCAGACGTGTGTAGCCAGCCACAGTTGTGCAAGTGTGTAGCTTTGATAAAGAGGGCCTTGCTGTCTGTCACAAATACCACTAAACCTCCCGTTTGTCTTTAGGATTGTAATCAGTGTTAGGGCTATATAAACAAAACACAAAATGGAGAAATTCTATGGCAAATCAACTGTACCATAATGAATAAATAAGTAAACATAATCTAAATTCCCCTGATTTAAACAGGTCTTTAAAAAAACATTGAGTGTCAGAGAGGTATCCAACAATCAGAACTGCACGGCTATTATTGAGTGGATAATGTTTTCACTTTTTAAAGTTAGATTGGTTCCATATACTGTATATTAGGACAAAGTGGAGGCATTTCGGGGCAAACCAAGTACATTGCAGAGGACAAATAAACAACGTTGACGTTTTAACCCTTTAAGTGTCAGCGTTATCCAACTCATTGCGTTGTATACCTCTCCGGCACCCTAAGATGTCTCTCTATCATTCAATAGATTAGAAGTCCAATTTAAAAGATGAAACATTTATATTGACTAGCCCCACTTATCTGTGCACACATACTGATGCTAAGAAAACGTAAAGAACAGCGATATTAACTCTTTGGGTGCCAGAGGAGTGTCAAGCAATGCGTTGGACACCCCTCAGCAACTCAAAATGTTAATAATAATAATAATTAATTAGCGGTCTTTCATAAATATAATTTAATTGTTTCAAGCTTTCCCCAGCCAGGGGCTTTATAGACACATAGTAACAATAAAGTATCCTTCTATTAGGTGTGGGTGCAATTAACTTGTTTCTGTCAGTGAAAACTACTTCTTTTCCTTTCAGATCTATAAGAGATGACTTTTACCTAACGCCACCTCTTCGTTCAGTTACTTGCCTGACACCCCAGGCAGTACATGCAGGGAAGGTGGTAGGAGGGAGCAGCCCACAACCTCTATCCGCGCTGCTGCTCCTTCTCTGTCTGTGCGTGTCTGTGGCAGGCCGGGTTGGCTGCTTATTCCCCAGACACGTGATCTCATCTGCTCCTGAGATGGGGGGGGGATGTTCAAGGGAGGGGGCGCTGAGCGCATGACTCTTTGAGTGCCAGAGGGCTGTTCCTCTTATTTGCAAAGCACTCCCCACCAGCGCTCAAAGGGTTAAGGCCGTGCTCTGGGCTTTTCTCTCCTTGTCCCCGCCTCTTTCTTTTCGCAATGTTGACGCAATCTATAAATAGTGGAACAAAAGGGACAACTTCCTAGAAACTTTGCTGAAACTGCACAAATAAGGCAGCGCTCGTATTGGGGGCTGCTGTGTCAGTGGGGGTGGAGGGTTTGGGGAGAGAGGGGGGTGTTTTGGTCCTGGACAATGAATGTGTTCCTTCTATTAGACAAGCTTGGGTTCTGCCGTAACACTGAAGGCTTCCTCCTCTTTTCTTCCAATGACAGCATCAGTAAGTGGCAATTACCTTATTTTTATTGGTGTGTCTGTTTGATGTGTATTCATGTGTACCCGCTGCAAATACAAGAAAATGTAGAAGGTGAGCATGCCCGTACAGGGCACATGGCTATTTCTATTGGGCATGTGTTTGTTTTGCTTGCCATGTACTTGATAGGACATGTCGTGACTCGGGAGGATCATGAACTGTTGCAATATTCAGTGTATAGGATAAGGGAAGGGTTGACTTATTGGGTGTCAAGTCTCCTTGTTTACCTCTTATGTGCGCTGGATTATCCTCCTGTCTATGGCAGAAGGGTGGACATTATGTGGCTCTCCAGCTGCTGTTGGACTACAGCTCCCATCCATATGAGGATGGGGACAGATGTCGTCCACAAGCAACTGGAGGTTTTCCATAGATAATGCACATTTTCTAGATCAAAGTCTAAAAAAATCGTCAGCATCCCAAGCTCAATGCATTTTATGGATATGATTTATTTTTGCCTTGCACTTTTTTATTGTACTTGTTAACGCATTCACTGCCGGAGGGGCAGACAGGACATTGCTATGCATTGTTTCTGGCCCCTGGCAGTGCAGGGGTTATAATCCACTTGTCTCCCCTAATGCTTGTGCAAGACCATTGGAGGAGGCGCTGCTACTCAGGGCATTACGTCACCTCCCCGGTGCTTCTGAATGGATTGCTTTTTTTATTCAATTCATTGCGCATTCTTGTTTGTTTTAACCCTTTGGATGCCAGGGAGGTATTCTTTCTTTTACCCATGGAGTGATGTTCGCTATAGCTTTTGTATAGCTTGTAAGCTTTAGTGCGCAGGGTTCTCATTTACTTATGTTTCAGCCTGCTTTATCTGTATTGTCGGCAAGCTTTGTCTTGTTACCTTTACGATGCTGCGGAATATGTTAGCGCTTTATAAATGAATGATGCGATTAACCCTTTAAGGACCAGAGGGATGTGCATTTGCACTCCCCTCTGGTCCTGAAAGGGTTAATAGCGGAACTGCACAGTTGCAAGGTGAACGATAGAGCTTTGAGGCATGTCCCAGGTGGGGGGAATGGAATGGGACTTGATTACTGGGACTGACTGGGGAAGGGACAAAGATCCCCAGCGAGGAGAGAAAGAGAACGCTCTGTTTACAGTCACAACAGGAGGATTGTGACGTCACGTAATTGACAGTTCGCTCTGCCAGAGGGAAAAGTTGCCAGCGGCTGACAACGGGCTAATTTAAGAAAGATGACGTCACCGACTCCTTGACAACAGTAGAGGCAGCGCTGCCCTCCTCTCTCTCGCTCTCTCAATTGACAGCCCAGAGGCCAATCTGTCCATGTATCACTTGCTAGAATACAAGTTTTAATTCTCTAGAGATCTCGAACACATTGCAAACCTATGCTTTGGACACCTCGCTAGCATTTTGGAATTAAATGGCGTCTCAGATTTAATTATATAGATATTTTTGGATTAGAAAAAGGCTCTGTCCCCCTATTCACTTATTAAACACAGAAGAAAAATACTAATATTATTCATACATGGCCTTAAGTTAGGGTGACCACATTTCAATTTTGTTGTTCAGGGACACCACAGAGAGTGGAGCGCATCACAGAGTTCTAAAAAATAGATGAAGAACTCCCCAGAGACCGCTGTGACAGAAACATGATGCATGTTGTGGGCTTCAAAAAATGTACATCAAGGCCAAGCATTGCATTAAACTTACATTACAGTAAATTGCACTGCAGCTCTCTGTGGATGTCAGGATTAGAGCGCTGGTTGGAAGCCATTTTCTTGTAGCCCAGAGAGACATCACTTTCTGTTACAGTAGGCAATGGACAATTCTCCTTCTAGAGTCTTCATTCCAGGACTTTGCATTGTCCCAGAATGGGGCTGCCTGAAACAAGGGACACACATTTGAAATCCGGGACTGTCCTGGGCAATCCTGGACATGTGGTCACCCTACCTTAAGTAGACTGTGACACATTTATTGGAACATTTGTAGTGTAATTGACCCTCAGAGCTTTCAGTCTATAGATCTATCCTGCAAAGCTTGCAGCACAAATATGGATTGGGCCACAGTGTTTGCAAACAACATGCAAATGGAACCACATATATATAGTAATCTATAGAACTGTGAGAGAGAGTGCATGCCTTGTCTGCCTAGCCACCTATCCTGTTCATCCCCTAGGCCAGAATTGCAACAGACTACTAGTGGTGACATCAATCATTAAGTTGTGTAGCTCTTTACTGACATACTCTACAAATTTTCAAGTCAATAATAACATTTTCTGATGACAGGAATAATTTCTATTAGTCCAGGTTGAAGGAGATAGGTTTTCAGGGGGCAAACATACTCCAGGGACGAGGTCTTTATCAGGAGACTGTCCTCTGAAAAAGGGACATCTGGTCACCCCAGCATATCTTGTTTGAATTTAACCATTTATATGTAAAAAATATATATGTAGTTGGGTTTATCTTCCTGAGTAAAAAAAGGCTACACCCAATCCTTAGAGGTATTTTATTCAAAAATTATTGAAGCTTGAATTATTTAGGCGTTGTATCTTTATGGCTGAAATGTTACTGTGACACTGTTGTTACACCATCCTATGGATAGCTCTGGTCATTTGACCGTAAACCTCCATAGGATGGTCTAGCAACAGCGCCACTGTAACATTTCAGGCCATTGAGATACTAAGCCTAAAAATACAAGTTTGAGCTGCATTACATCCTATAACATAAAGTGGTAGAATGCGTCTCTCACTGTGAGCCATAACCGCACATGCACAGTAGAGAGTCTTTACTGTGCATGTGTGGTTTCGCACACAGGGAGCTTCTCTGTGAGCCACCTGGTGCTCCCCGCTAAGGATCAGTGCTTTCGGCAACTCTACTGAGACTCCCTGAACGCGCTACCCCGCGCCGGACAGCTCACGTCCTGTCTCTGTTCCCTGCTCCGGGGCAGCTGGGTGCACTTTACTAGTTTTGAATAAAACACCACTCAGCAATGGGAGTACTCTTGTTGTACACATGAGTATACAGCAAGTACTATATTTTACTATGTATAAAATGTTACTATACCTTTAAAGTGGATGTATCACCTATGCACAACATCCTCTAAATAGTTAGGTGACACATCTAATAGCATTAAAACGTTATTATTTTATTTTAAGCTTCTGTTTGGTTTAAATGTAATTTATAAAAGTCTGGGCTGCAGCCACTTCCGTATAGACTGCAGCCCAACGCTCTGCCTCTGCTCTCCTCCTTCCTCCATTGACGGAGGCTTCTGTCTGTAAGCTGGAGAGGTCTCATTGGCTAGATATCGATCTCTGCCAATGAGACCGCTCCAGTTTACTGACAGAAGCCTCTGTCATCGGAGGAGGAAGGGGAGCAGAGGCAGAGCTCTGTAACCGCGGAGAACCGCAGTCACCCAGAAGTGGCTGCAGCAGATACTTTTGTAAGTTACATTTAAACCAAACGGAAGCTTAAAGAATAATAATAATAATAAGGTTTTAATGCTATTGGATGTGTCACCTAACTATTTAGGGGATGTTGTGCATAGGTGATACATCCACTTTAAAGGGGGATTAACACTTCCTAATACTAACTCTCCACTTACCTTACTATGGCCTGAAAATTAAAATGGCACCTGTGACTTTTGCCCATATGCCTTTGTTCAAAAGGTAACTCTGAAGCGAGCAGAGTTCATACGTCTATTAACCCTTTATAAACTAGAGGAGTGTGCAACATTTTGCAGAACAAATCAATGCACCCCTCTGGTCCTTAAAAGATTAACTCCATAAGGGATGATTTGGAAACCCTAGACTTCCTGCTATTTAGGAGTACAACTCCCATCACCTTCAGCCAGTCGACGTTTTGTAGTCCTCAGCAGCTGGAGGGCCTCTGGTTGCCCAACTCTGTTGAACGAGGTTTGCCAGATCATCCCTTTAAAAGACACCACATATGAAAAATGTCTGCTGCAGGGCTCCCGTGGTTAATTATGTGGTTGTAGTGGCTTCCATGTATCAATCAGCAGACATTGTTCATATGTATCCTCATTTAAAGGAAGGATCTAGCAACCCTAGCTAAACAACATCAAGACAATATAATCTGTGCAACAATTAACCCTTCAGCTACTAGTGAGGTTTCCATTGCATTGATTTCCAGGTGTTAAAGGGATAGTAATATCACCTAAAAAGTAATTGCTATATCCTAGATACAAAAAAAGATTACTTGCACTTATTAGTATCTCTCAAACATTTATGATTTGAGAAATATAGGAAAATAAAGTTCTCAGCTCCCTCCCCTTTCTGCTTGACGAGCTGTAAAGCTGTCAGAAGCAGATTCTGGTCACGCGACCAGACACGGCTCTTCAGGAGCGCCGACATAGCGACATCTAAAAATAAATACTTCAGCGGAACAGTCTAAATTGCGTGCTTGCAAACCAGGCACACGTTGTAGACTGTTCCGATGAAGTATTTATTTTTAGATATCGCTATGTCGACGATGCTGAAGAGCCTCCGTCTGGTCCCGGGACCAGGTTCTCATGCTGTCAGCTATACAGCTGATGTATAAGAAAGGGGAGGGAGTGGAGAACTTTATTTTCATATATCTCTCATCATAAAGGTCTGAGAGATAAAAATAAGCTCAAGTAATCTTTTTTTATTGTATCTGGGATATAGCAATTACTTTTTAGGTGACTTTACTATCCCTTTAAAGACCTTCCTATCATCCAAAGGATTAAGCAACTGCATATCGTCTTCTCGCTGTCTATTTTAAAGGGAATATGTACCATAGGAATAAGTGGCTTTTAATTTAGAGATAGTAATACTTAAAGGGATAGTAATACTTAAAATGTAAAAAAAAAAATTGTTGTAGGGTTTATCCCCCTGAGTAAAACAAGAGTACTCTCACTGCTGAAAGGTGTTTCATTCAAAAGTTATTAATTTTCAAAGTTAAATTTTTTAGGTGAAATATCACAGTGGCCTGAAATTGTACAGTGGCGCTGTTACTACACCATTCTATGGAGATTTATGGTCCCGGGACCAGAGCTGTCCATAGGATCATGTAGCAACAGCGCCACTGTACAATTTCAGGCCACTGATATTGCACCTAAAAAATTCAACTTTGAAAATTAATAACTTTTGAATGAAACACCTTTCAGCAGTGAGAGTACTCTTGTTTTACTCAGGGGGATAAACCCTACAACATATTTTTTTTTACATTTTAAGTATTACTATCCCTTTAATATGTAGAAAATAATACATTGTAGGGGTTTCCCCCTGAAAGATGTTTTATTCAAAAGTTATTACAGCTCAAACTTGAATTCTTTTAGGTGCAGTATCTCAGTGGCCTGAAATTGTACAGTGGTGCTGTTGCTATGCTAATCTATGGACAGATCTGGTCAGTTGACCATAACCCTCCATAGGATGGTGTAGCAACAGCGCCACTGTACTATTTCAGGCCACTGAGATACTGCATAGAATATAGGAGAAAAAGGTACCGCGCCTCTATCTGTATGATTCAATGATAGGTGTATATATAGTGAGGTGTTCAGGATTCTATAAGTTTTCTTGTGGGGTGTGATATGTAGCTCCTAGATTAGTATAATGTAGAAATATGTGTTTACTGTTAGTATGCTAGGAGATTATCTCAACATATACATAGATCAATAAATGTAAAGATATGTGTATACTATTGATATACTGAAAGGTAGTCTTAACACATATATATATATGTATATATATATATATGTCTCTGAGGGCTGTGTTCCCGTTGCTGCAATTCCCCGTACAGATGCTTCTCTGGTTCTCGTTGTTGTTCTTCTCCGTTGTTGTTCTTTCTCTGCTGGATACCAGTTCTTCTGCTCCGTCCGCATCTCCGCCACGTTCGGCGTGCTATTCCTACTGGAAGTCAAGAACCTACAAGACCTGTCTTCGAACACACTGTTGACAAAATTGCAGCAACGGGAACACAGCCCTCAGAGACACCACATGTACTTGAAGGGTTAAGACACAACGGGAGTTCCAAGTAAGCGGCCATCTACACCGGGTAACCGGGATTATACACAAAACTATACAAACTGTATCAGCTACTTACAAGCCCTGTTGGTACCGAGTACATTCAAATATTCGCTGTTAACCCTAGCAACCCCAGAAGATTCCGATATTCCATCAGACTGGTTTAAAGATACCAGTACCTATACTGTATCTAATATACTGCTCCACGCATACTCTATATGTTAAAATGTACATTTTGAATCTTTTTGATTAATTCTATGTGATACTACTTAATCTCTTTTATATACTTCATTTTTATTATATTGTTTGCACATATATCCGTTTTTACTAGAATATTTATGCTATGCATTTGATTTCATTATGCTTTTTATGAATAAATACTACACTTAGATCGAGATTTGTGCGCTGTCCCGCCCCATCCCTTCACTGAGATACTGCACCTAAAAAAAAAATTCAAGTTTGAGCTGTAATAGCTTTTGAATAAAAGACCTTTCAGCAGTGGGAGTACCCTTGATTTACTCAGGGGGATAAAACCTACAACATATTTTTTTTTTACATATTAAGTATTACTATCCCTTACCAAGGTACAGTTGGTGTCCTTCATATAGCAGGCAGGTATAATATCTTCTGCATGGCATCTGCAGTTCCCTGTATGTATTGATCTCTGCTTTTTTTTATATCACACCTTTTCACAACAAATAGTAGACTTTAGTAGACCCGAATGACTCATAAAGTTCATTTGTCTTTATTAGATTGCAACAGAAATGACCAGCAGTAGACTAACGAGAGCTCAATTGCAAATAAACGCAGTAAATAGAAATAACAGACTGCTGTTTGATGGACACTTACCTAGGTAAGTCCTGATAAACAAATTAAGAGGAATATATTATTAGGACAAAGTTCCCCTTTAAGACCACAATATCATTCACATCATAAGCCCTTAACGACCCATGATGTACATGTACGTCACAAGGTGGATGTCCCTAAAGGACCAAGGATGTATATGTACGTCATGGAATTCAAGGTCCTTAAGTGCCGGCCACGTGCCGGTCCTTAAGAGGTTAAACTAGAATAAGGCAATTTGACCTGTTGGTAAGTGTAATTTATATAATGATTTCTACTGACAGCATGTGTGCAAAAGCCATTTTACGATTACTTGCTTAGAAATGTTCACAGCATAAAAGTATCTAGACTAGGAAAATGAATGCATGAAAGGCATCATAAAGTTGTTAATTTTTTGCAGGCATCAATAAATGGAAAAAGGTACATACTTTAACTTATACCAATATGGTTTACAGTATGTTGCATAGCGCTATTTGGTCCCTCAGTGGGTTTAATTTCAGGTTTTATTATCAAGTCCCGTTGTCAATTGTAGAGCTTAATATTTAAAAAGCTGTTTATGTAAGAACCATTTATTATAATAATAATGTTTGTTTAGGACACACAAACCTGTCCATTTTAAAGGGCACTCTAATAAAAAAAATACCTCAGGCAGGTCTACAGAGGTTTAAAACGACAGTAATGTTTCACAATAAAAGCAGCTCCAATTAATCTTCATAGTATTTAGGCCATGGAAAGCATTATTTCAGTTCTGTCAGAGTTGTCGTTCAAGAGTAATTGAATGATAAAGTAGCCTCCTCCCACCTCTTTAACTCATGTAACACTGCTTACCTCAGAGCAGCAAGAGTGTCCAGATGGATCGCAGTGAGGGACAATCTTCAGTGAGCATAAGGAAAAACTTGAAAAACCTGTTAAGGAGGGCAGGATTTTCTTTATGCCCACAGTAAGAAGATTGTCTCTTGCTGCAACTTGTCCAGTCAAGAGACCAGATTCCAGGGGAGGTGGCTTACACTAGGTAAAATTGGCAGGAGGGGATACTTTATCATTCATTTACTCTTGAACCACAACTCTGACAGTATTGAAATAATACTCTCCGTGGCCCATATAATATAAAGATTCATCAGAGCTGCTTTTTTTGTGAAACATTACTATTACTTTAAATGCAGCCCTGTAATATGCATATATGTCCCCTTTAATTGTGTTGATGCTAGAGAACTCTATCAAATTGCTCAATGTGTTAGCGACATCCCTAGCATCTAAAAGTGTTAACAAAAAAGTTGTACATAAATCAAATGACAAAGTCATAAAGTCCAGTGGATTCCAGATCATATTTGGCCCAGTTTGGGAACTGGAAGGGAGAGGAGTTTTTTTTTCCAGGAGGCCGATGTAACCCTTTGAGCATCAGAGGGGTTGCATACTCCTCTGACACTCAAAGGATTAATACATGTTAAAGGTCTCAATCCATTTAAATATTATGTACATGTAGACAGCATTTTTTTTACATTTCTTTGGTAAGAAATGACTAAAATATTTCAAAATAAGCCAAAAGTGGCCATTTTGCATACTTTTTAAAAGTCCTAGTTAAAAAAAAATGATAAAACCATAACCACTTTGAAATTAGAACCCACCCAGTTCAGTCCACTCTTATTTATTGTTTACCACAGACACTTTTAAACACTTGTACAATCAAAGAGGTTTCAGATGGTCACACACGGATGGCTACAGGGGAGTAAGAAAAGCAGATTTATATTATATTTTGGGGTTTATGCACCTACAAAATAATCTTTACAAATGATGACTAGAATTAAAAGGGTATGAACCATTCCATTTTTTGGAGCTAATGTCCTTTTAAGACGAATAACTATAGAAACTCTGGAGAAATCCAATGTTAACTTAGGTAACTCATAAAAAAATCCACAAATTCCCATTGATTTAAATGGATTCCTCCGGAACTCCTAAACACTGGGGCAAAGGCTGACTTGATGGGGGCAGAGAAAGAAATGAGTGTGGGTCAGGGAGCACTGACGATTGGCTCCTTCTTCCCGTCCGCGTTCAAAGAGGAAGGGGGAGTGAAGGAAGTATAGGGCCGAAGGGGATTGTGGATCTCCTGCAGCCATTCAACATCAATGACAGAGGAGTGAGGAGCATCCCACTCTCCTGTCCTTTCTTTTATTGGCATCAAGTTGTGGTAGTGGTAGTAACTGTCTACTGCCAGTGTTGTAGAGATGGGCTGAGGTGGTCGAAAGCAGGCGTGGAGAGCAGCATGCTAGGTGTCACATTGCCAGTTTCTTTTTTGAGGTAGACTGCGGTTGTCACAGCATGGCAGGGTGCTTGCTGTGTGAAGCTGTGGTGTTTCCTTCTTGATTCAGGACTTGGCTTCTTGAGCAAGGTCTCAGGAGCTCCAGTTATGGCTGTTAGGCTAACACTAGGGTTGGATGGTCGCATGGATTGTAGTCAAGGTAGTTAAGGAGGTATTTGACAATTAGGATTGGGTAAAATTAATGCTCAGTGGGAATGTTTTGGGGGGTGCATTTGAAGAAAGGGGTTAAGTTGTTTGAGAATCAGTTAGAAACTAATTGTATAGCAAGCCCAGGTATTATTAAATCTATTGTTTGTTACCAATGTTACTTTTATTTATTAAAATGGTTAATGTAAATTGTAAAAGCAGCTCCAATTAATCTTCATAGTATTTGAGCCACAGAGAGTGGAATTTCAATACTGTCAGAGTTGTAGTTCAAGAGTAATTGAATTATAAAGTATCCCCCTCCCACCCCTTTTACTGATGCAACACTGCACACCTCAGAGCAGCAAGACTGTCCGGATGGATCTCAGAGAGAGACAATCTTCAGTGAGCATAAGGGAAAACCTGTCAAGGGGGGCAGGGTTTTCCTTATTCTCACAGTAAGAAGATTGTCCCTTCTTGGGATCGGCTGGTCAAGTGACCAGATTCCACCAGTAATTCTGGTGCAACACAAATTCCCCAAAACACCATTGATTTAAATGATGTTTTTAACCCCTTGAATGCTAGAGAGGTCACCAGTGCATTTCTTTGCAATGCGTTGGCAACCTCTCTCTAGCATTTAAGGGGATAAAAAAATCCAGTTACATGAATGGTAGTTTTTAGTTGTCACCTTTAGTGCATTTGGTTTGACCCAGAATTACTCAGCTTTTCTTTTGAAATACATTAGTGTTATAAAATTGTGTTTATCTCTCATATAGAATGTGTCTACAAATTGTGACTTCCCTAAATCAGTGGTGAGCCACAGGAGCTCTTGGGCCACATGCGGCACTCAGAGGCTTCTGGTATGGTCCCTTGACTCCTTTTTGTTGGAGTGGGGCAGGGACATAACCACAGAGGGTGCATTTTCACCTGGACACAGCATCCTTGGGAACCCCAGTAGGTTCTAGTTATGCCTATGTGAAAATATATTTATTTTAGGGGACCTAAAAAACTTTGCCCCTAGTCCCCCCCCCCCCACTGAATAGATACATCTCTGCAATGGGGAGTGGAGTAAGTAGGATGCACTAATAAGATTCCCCTGAAAAATAGGCACTGGAACCAAATTTTGTGTGCCACGCTATTTCAATATGCTGTCTATATAGAAAATGCTTTCCTTACACCAGTAATGCCATGCATACATGGGAACTCTGATTATCCTGCTTGCTGAGTTCCCCTGGCAATCCCATTCACTCCTAGCCAGGTCCTACACACTCTCTCTTGCCTGTGCTACCCAAATTCCTGCCCAGTTCAGGGCAAACCCCACCTTCCTACCTCCTAATCCCACCCATCTGGGGGATTACTAGTGTATCTGTTTGACTGACTCAAGGGCCCCACATATGGCCATCTGTTGAATCCAGTTGTCTATCACCTCCCTGAACAAATAGACATAGGTAATATGACATGAAAACTCTCATTTGAAAAATAATAAGGGACACACAATGTTGGTCTTAACCCTTTGAGTGCCAGAGGGGTATCCAGTATATTGCATTGTAGTGCATTCAATAAACCTTTGGCACTCAGAGGGTTAAAGGGATAGTAATGCTCAATACTGAAGACAAAAATGGAAAATTAAGGATACTGCCACTGGTGAAATATGTTTTATTAAAAGTGTATTGCAGCTCAAACTTGCAATTTGTGCATGCAGTATTTCCATGCCCTGTAATATTACAGTGGCGCTGTTCCTACAGTATCCTTTATAGGTTTGTCATCTGAACAGAGCTGTCCATAGACTGCTGTAGCAACAGCACCACCATAACATTTCAGGCTATGAAAGCACTGCACCCAACAAATGTGCGTTTGAGCTGCAACAACTTTTCAATTAAACATCTCTCAATGCGTTGAAGACGTCTCTAGACTCCAGTGGATTAAAGCCCCATTTAACTTTTTGATTGCCATAAAGGTATCTAACGCATTGCAATGCAATTCGTTGTATACTTCTCTGGCATTAAATCAATGGGTTAAATGGGTTAAATCAATGGAAAAGGTAATTTTGACCGGCATTCAATGGGTTAAAAGCTCATTAAATTCCATAGGAAATTTTAATTCTTCCCTATATGGCTGTTGGTTTGCTTCAAAACTACTGGTCAGTGCCTAGCCAAGAATGATGGGCGTTTTAGTCCAACAAGAGCTGGACAGCCACATGTTGCACTTTCCTAGCTAGATGCAGTCAGCTGAGGGATTGCCCAGAGCAATATGAAGGTGGCATGATTCATCTTTTCCATCAAATAAATCCACCAGGTATGAGATGGTAATAAACCCTGTACTCAGGAGATCCGCTTCAGATGTAAAAAAAATGTCAAAACAAGTTTCATGTGTGTGACGCCAATGCAGATTGCCATAAAATAAAAAAATCTTGCCTCGCACAAAGAAGGAGAACTCTGTCATAGTACTGTGCGTTTCTATTCAGGGAACACTTGACAACTAAAAATGAAATAGGGTTATATCATTTTAAATATCATATATTAATTTTGATTCCTTAACGCTGTTGAAGCAATGTGATGGTTACTCAAAGGGTAAAGGAACATTAACCCCGAAAAAATGAAACATAGGGTTATGCACCAAGGTGTGATAAAGAGGTGATAATCACTTCTCCAATTCCCATGTAATTCTGTGGAGCCAATGAACTAAGATCTCTAAAGTTGAAGAAATCTTGGTTACATAGAATAACATAAGACTTGGACAGTTTATCATTCTGAAGAAGTAATCTCCATTTTATAACCTGTATATCACATCTTTATCATACCTTAGTACATGTTCCCTTGGAGTTATGTCATTTTAAATACTCTATACTCAAAGTTAGTATCTGCAAAAAAACGTATCTCTCAAACCGCTATGGCTGTAAAGCTGTCAGCTGTCAGTAGGAAACAGCAAACTTTAAACGCCTGTATCTCTTAAACCATAGCGGTTTGAGAGATATGTTTTTTTGCATTTAGCTCAGCTTTTTAAGCTCTTCTAAATGCAAAAAAAACTTTTTTTTGGACATTACTAACACTTTAAAGGGGAACTTTCACGTCTAAAAACCTTTTTACCATATGCTTAGTTATTAAAATAATTTTAGGAATTGTGTTTAAATTTTTGTTACATGTACATACTTTGTAAGCAATGCAGACTTCAGTTTGTGCATTTCCGCATTCTGAGGCACACTGAATCTTCGGTACAGCTCTGCAGGACTTCCCAGTACTGTAATTCTCCTCCCACCTCCCTCCAAGCTGTCCCAGGGAGCATACATGCTTCCCTTCGTAGTGGTGTGAATCGCCTCTATCTTTACAGCAAGCTCCATTTATCATTATACTGAGCTTGTAACATCAGTATAATGATAAACTGAGCTTGCTGTAATGATAGATGCAACTCACACCACTATGAAGTTGTGCCGAAGATTCAGTGTGCCGCAGAATGCGGAAGTGCACAGATTGAAGTCTGCATATCTTACTGAGTATATAGATGTAAGAAAAATTAAACATGATTCCTAATATTATTTTAATAGTTAAGCATATGGCATTTTAGATGAGAAAGTTCCCCTTTAATCCCTTTGGTTGCTCCTCAAAAATGCCCTTATAGTCTCTCTGCTGTGGGTGAAATCTCCATTTTGATCATGGCTTCCTGTTCAAACTGCAGATGTGCAATCTGTTTGTTATTACTATCCACTTATCAATTACTATCCCCCACCTGTGCTAAGCATGTTTTCATACTTTGGTTGCAGTTTACACTCAAAGGACAATTTTTGATTCTTCTCTGTTAACAACCTACAACTGTCATACACTGGGGGGGGGGGAGTTAGCAGACCCTTCAATTTGAGCTATAGTGTTGCCTTGACCAAAACTATTTTACCCAAAATGCCTAAAGTTTTTTCTTTTAATTGATATTTCAAACACCTGTCCTGGATTGCATTTTTTCTGTGTTACACTGACAAGTGCTTATAGTTCCATGTTTAATATTAAAGGGACAGTAATGTCCCATAAAAAATGTTTATAGATTTGTAGAGGGTAAAAAAAGAAACTCAATGTCATAAACCCATCTGTCAAACCGCTATGGTTTGAGAGATATTCACAATCAAAGTTCCCCCTTCCCTCCCCTTCTCCTGATGTCAGCTGACAGAAGATCTGTGTCGGCCGACACGAGGAGGCTCTTCAGCGGAACCGAAATCATGTTATTGGAAAAGTGTGCTTGCAAACCAGGCACACTTTGTAGACCTTTCCAATGAAGTAATTCTTTTCTAATAACGGGATTTCAGCTGTGCTGCAGAGCCTCCTGCTGGTCCCGGACTGGGATCTCCTGCTGTCAGCTACACGCTGACGTCAGGAGAAGGGTAGGGAGGTGGGAACTTTGATTGCAAATATCTCTCAAACCATAGCGGTTTGAGAGATGGAATTTGTGGCAATGAGTTTCTTATTTTACCCTCTACAAATCTTTAACTTGAGTTTCTAGAGCACCAAAATTTATATTTTTATGATTAGGTCTTCCTATAGAAATTAGGTACTGAAAAAAGGCAATATTTTCTCATTCCCATAATGCACAATTTCACAATTCAGGCACAAAATAACAAGAAATAAACCAACCCAACATGCTATATATTTCAAAGTACACAGAATTCAAATTTCAGGTGCTGGTCATATGCATTTCTATCCCAAGGTTGGTGTGCTGTGAAATCTCCAGATATAGATCAGCTTTTTTCCGTATCTTTCATATTTTCACTCTTTCAAATAGATTGAGATTGCTGAAAACCATGGAATTCCATATTACACTAGGTAGTTTGAAGCCTCTTGAATAAAATGGTGCCCCATTGGTATGAGTTGAAATACAGTAGTACAGGTGTTGTCAACCCTGGTGCTCAAGAGCTACCAGCCGTGCATGTTCCCAGGATATCCCAGCTGCAGCAGTCATTTTATTTGGTCCTTTTGTGTTCATTCAGGAATATCCTGTAAATATGCACTGCTAGTAGATCTTGAGGACCAGAGTTGGCTACCCCTGCCATAGAGGGTGTCAAGACCAAAATGCTGCACAGACCGGAATGCCAGTTTTCTTGCTTTTTATGTGGCATACCTACAGGAAAATGTTTGTAACAACTACACACAAGAAAAAGGTAAACAAGGCCTACCATTTTGGAAAGACGACAACCCACTAAATAAAATGATAGCTTGTCTTTTTACCCTTAGGCTGGTGTGCACGATATTTACAGAAAGTGGCAATGTACTGATATCTTTAAAAGCCATGGAATTTCCTGCTGTACTCAGTACCTACTGCTAGCCTGAGTAAAGTGGTACTGTTTTCTTACTTTCCGGAAAGAAGACTAACCATAGTATCATACGAGGGGTAACTTGCCTTTCTATACTTAGGATGAGGTGCACAAATGTTTCTAGAGTGTTGCAATATAGGACAAATCTGGACTTTTCTAAATTTCCACCACTTTAAAGATATACTATCTTTGCAAAACATGGAATTTCATACCGCTCCCTCCTGCCCTCCATGTGCACACACTATTAGTATTTTGTTTTAGTAGGATGATCTATGATCACCTGAAGTATACGTGTTGAAGATTACCTTTTTTTTAAAAAAAAAAAAAGGGGGACGTCATCATGCTTGGTAATGATGACATTACCTATACAATGGAATTCACCGATGTGGAGGACTAGTGGGGACTGAAGACTTCAAATAACAAGAGCCTGAGTCCCCACTATTAACCCCTTAACTGCTACTGTCTAGAGGATGTGGCTGTCCACATCCTTACCAGTTTTATAGGGCATCTGCCGAGAATGTGGACGACCACGCCCTTAGCAAAAAAGTGATTAATGTGCAGCATCTCACATGAGACTTTTTCATATTGGTGTAATTGGTGAATTTCAAAGTTCTCCTTGGAGTATATTTCAGTGATTGCCATAGTGTGTTTGAAACTTCTCCATAGCTGTCTAATGTGAAACTGTTCAAAGAGGTAAGGATGATGCTTAATATTAGACTGCTATGGAGGCATTTGAAATACATTTCTTTGGAGAAATTTGAACTGAGGCAAGCTTTGAAATACACTTCTATGGAGAACCTTGATATACTCTTCTATGGAGAGCTTTGAAGTACACTGCTGTTTAATCTGACATTTGCCTGGTTTTTAACCTCACTGCAGACTTGTAGAAATATGATTACAGAGGTGACATGTAGGTGAGAATTATGCCAGCATCATATTCTAATGACCAGTATCCCTAATGCATATGGCATTGAGAAACCTCTCATAGAGAGATGTAGTTCTCTCCACACTTTGCCAGATAGATTTCATCTCCATATCAAACCTTATTACATCTGCCCTTTTCTTAAATATGTCAGGTGTAGACAAGGGTGGATTGTAGTGGAATACCAGTTTAGGTGATTTTTGTAGAAATTGGCCCACTTTCATGTGTGTCTGGGGGAGTGTACACAGACACATACAAGACTAGCAGCTCCCAGCCCAGTCTATTAACCCCTCTTTCCCACAGACCTCCCACTCTCTCAATCATAAGACATTGTGGGTCAGACAGGAGACCTCAGTTGATCTCCCCAGCTGGCCCGTGTCTAAGTGGCTGACTGGGTGATGCCCTATCCCCCCTATAGGACAATCTGCAACTGGGTGGAGGTGTCTATTTATACTTTTGTATAGAGTTTTCTGATCATAACCTCATTTGCATAAGTGGTTTTGCTATGTATAGGAGAAGTAATAGTGCAGAATTGCCTGTAAACCATGAGAAATAAGTAGAATTTGTGTATTAATCTCAAAAGTAACCTCTTTTGATCCAGTCACTAGATGCAGAAATAAAATCAATCAGTCATTATCAATACCATTAATTTTACAGATGCTGAAATAAATAACAGTTGTCTTTACAAATAAGAATTTGTAATGCAGGATTTTTAAATGTATATAACACCATTTACATTTTAAGTGTCAGTGTTCTTTTAAAAATAAAGCAGTGCAATAGAAACACTCCCGCACACCCACTATTTGGTTAATTTTTGCTTCTGCAGCTATTAATGGGTAATAAAGTCTAAGTCAATTAATGTACTGAGATAAGTACCCAGCCCTCTTCTATTAAAGGGTTAATAAACCCTTTGAGTGCCATAGAGGTATCGCAATGTGTTGGATAAGTCTCTGGCAGTCAGAGGGTTAAGAAAGGCATTTATCTTATCTGTTATAGTTTATAAACAGTAGCACTGTACTATGGCTACTGAAATAGCGGCACTGCACTATGACTACTGAAATAGCAGCTCTGCACTGTGGCTACTGAAATAGCAGCACTGTACTATGGCTACTGAAATAGCAGCACTGTACTATGGCTACTGAAATAGCAGCTCTGCACTGTGGCTACTGAAATAGCAGCACTGTACTATGGCTACTGAAATAGCAGCTCTGCACTGTGGCTACTGAAATAGCAGCACTGTACTATGGCTACTGAAATAGCAGCACTGTACTATGGCTACTGAAATAGCAGCTCTGCACTGTGGCTACTGAAATAGCAGCACTGTACTATGGCTACTGAAATAGCGGCACTGCACTATGACTACTGAAATAGCAGCTCTGCACTGTGGCTACTGAAATAGCAGCACTGTACTATGGCTACTGAAATAGCAGCACTGCACTATGACTACTGAAACAGCAGATAAAGATTGCCATACTGACTGTGTCAGGGAGCCTGCTCAAAGCATGAATGGATGACTCCTATTGACATATCTATGACTAGATTTTGAGCCACAGTTAATAAAAGAACATTTCAATGATGCTAGCTTGTACACAGCATTTAAATGTATAACACCCATTTCATATATAGGTGTCTGTTTTCATTTAATGTATATTAAATAAGGGTTATTTTCTATATTGCCCACCCTCAATCTGGGTTCTTTTTTTCTGCATCTTGATCACATTGAGGCTAATATACTAAGAAAAAGTTACACACTTTGGAACAAACCAAGTGAAGCATAGGAAATAAATAATTCGTAACATTTATATTGGGGCTTTTAACTTATTGAATGCTAGTGAGGTCACTAAAACAACTTTATTGATACATTTGTCACTTTACTTTCCAGTTGCTCAGTTAAAGTTGAATTGTAACCTATGAATAAGTGGCCCTTAAGATTTCTAACAGATTGACTTACCTGGGTAGGTGGCCTTCATACATCAGTCTGGTATATCTTTATATATTTGTTGCATTATATCTTCAGTTTACTGTAAATAGTTATCTTTATTGAAGTCGGCCTCTAGAAAGTTCACCTATTCACAACAAATAGGCTTCAGTAGACCTAAATGGCTCATAAGGGTCACTTGTCTTTATTAGATTGTAAACTAAAACAATTAGCAGTGACGTACAACAGAGATCAAAAACAAATAAAATAGTATATGACTGATTGCTGTTTGAAGGGCAAATACTTAGGTAAGTCATTCTATTAAGCAAGTTTAGTGCCACATGTTACTAGGATGCAGTTCCATTTTAAGTGACCGCAAAACACAATGCTCCATATTCTTCAGTGTTTCATGCATAGGCCCAAACTGGGTGCAACAACTGGCAGTTAACTCTTTGAGTGCCAAAGGGATGTACTCTGCAATGCATTGCACACCCCTGTGGCACTCAGAGGGGGTAACCCCTTGGACTGTGAGTGGCTACCTGAGACCCTCCAGCTACAACTCCCATCATCCCCTGCCAGCCACTGTAGTCTACAACAGATGGAGGGCCTCAGGGTTTTTCACTTCTGCTATAAACATCTCTAACATACTTCAAGGCATTGTGTTGGAGGCATCCATTGGCAACCAAGGGGTTAAGCACTACACCCCTCAAGTCACTCATGTAATCCCAAATTGGCATTCACGAGTACAAAAGCTGGCAGCTGGGCTATAGATGTACATGACATCACTTTTATAAATCTGCAATTCAATTACTTTCAGCCGAAATATCAACGAGACTCATGGATGAAGTAATGGATTCAGTGAACCAGTGACATACTGTGGTTTGAAAATTGCATTTCTATGGTTAAGGAAACAGAACGTAGCAACTGTTCAACCCCATTAGCCATAAGGACTACTTTTTATAATGGGAGGGGGAGAACTTTCACAAAAAGCACAAACAGGAGACCTAGTTTAATTATCTCTTTAGTAGCAAATTCAGAAAGTATCCTGTTTACTTGTAGGGCTGTACTATGTTGTAGTAACTATTTTAAGGAGAAGTAAACGTCTATAATGAGAAAAAAGTTATAAGGCTTTTCTTACAGAGCAAAATAAGGATAAGTCCACATTTAAATGAATGGGAATTTCTATTTTTTTTCCTGATGGTGTAGGTGGTTAGCCCAAAATTGTGCCAGTTCATCTTAGTACATCTGAAAAAGGGTATGTATAGGGAGCTTGACACTAGCCAGGCTGTCAGTTCTTCACACTTCCCTCATTATTTTTCTGGACTTCAAATGATGCTGTCTTCTAGGCCTGCACACACTTGGGTCATACAGGTCAAAGTTCAGCTACATAACTAATGGCAAAGAGCAAACACAATGCTCTTTAAAGGGAAAGAATACCCCAAAATTAAGAGAGGCTTAAAAGCTATTAAAAACAAATCTGTAGTTTCTCAGTTCTTCATTAGGTTCATGTCTGCTACCGTTTAAGATTAGATTGGGCAGATAACAAACGGCAGACTAAAGTTCAAATGAAAGAGAGCTAAACTATCTTCTGACTCTCCAACATTACAAGCAAATGTATAACAAATACAGACAGATTTATTGCTTACTTAAGGTAGCATCTCAGCATGTGGAATCATCCTCACCTCCTTAACCCCTTAAGGACCAGCAGTCCCAGGTGTGTGGTCCTTTAACCCCTTAACGACCCTTGACGGTCATAGTACGTCATGGGTCGATTTGAGTTAACGACCCATGACGTACTATGACCATCATGGAATTCCGGGCTCCCCCCCCGCGGCTGCACATCGTTCGGGGAGTCCGGAACTGGAAGGAGCAAAAAAAAAAAAAAAAATGCTCCGTGGTCCTTAACTGACAGCGCCATGCCGATCGGCCGGTCGTTAAGGACCACATAGGAAAGTTTGACGTGCCGTCCCATATGACTGATCACGTGTACCGGCACGACGAACGGGGGACTGAAAGAGATCGCTCTGGTCTTGGAGTGATCAATTTCAGTCCCTGCTATTACTCACAGCACTCCTGCAGGAGCGCTGTGAGTAAAAAGTATGTGACGTGCCAGGACCGTCACTGGTCCTTAAGTGCCAGACAGCCTGACGGTCCTGGCACGTCACTGGAATCTGGTCCTGGGACCAGAAAGCTCACATAAAGGGACAATCTTCTTACTGTGGTCATAAGGAAAACCCTGCCCCCCTTGACAGGTTTTTCCTTATGCTCACTGAAGATTGTCCCTCTTTACAATCCATCTGGACAGTCTTGCTACTCTGAGGTGAGCAGTGTTACATCAGTAAAAGGGTTGGGAGGGGGATACTTTATTATTCAATTACTCTTGAACTACAACTCTGACAGTACTGAAATAACACTCTCCATGGTCTAAATACTATGAAGATTAATCGGAGCTGCTCTTTTTGTGAAACATTACTATCACTTTATTGGATTTTAAAATAAAAAGCAAAAGTTGGAAGGTTCACAGAGCAAAAAAAAAAAGAATAGTTTAACCATTTGAGTTCCAGAGCAATTATTTTCCTACCCCCTCTGGTACTCAAAGGTTTAACCCTTTGAGTGTCAGAGGGGTTGTGTCCGTTGCATACCCCTCTGTCACCCAAAGGATTAAGAATAGTGCACACGTTGATCTGTAGGCTGTAGAGGCAGAGTTTTCAACATGGTTTCATTGTCCTTTTTACATTGTAGCCCTTATACATTGTTGCACTCTTTCTGCTTTCCACAGCCCCACACAGAAATCAAAGTGGAAAAAACATTCAAACAGCTCACAGTCAAGGACATAAAAGTAGTGATGGTCGAAAACTTTCTCCAATAAATAGAAAAGTGAGGGAAAATGTAGTGTTTGTCTTCTGTGCCATTTTTTCACAGTCCCCCCAAGCTTTATTACATTGTACTAGAATCACACATAATGACCCATAGCCTCGGCCCACTGTAGCTGAAGAACCACACATACTGGCCCCCAGCCTTCTCCCATAGCACTGGTAGCCACTGAACCACACACACCAACTGTCCCAGCCTAATTCCAAGGTAGCCTTAGAACAACACATACTCCCCTCATATCATTGTCCCACTATCTAGCTAACCATTCCCTACTCTGCCAGACAACACATGACCTGCTCCCTACTGTACAGAACCACACATCATGCACTCACTTCTGTGCAGAACTGCAAACCATGCACTTCTTTCTTTGCAGAACAGCACATCATCCACTCCCTGCTGTGCAGAACAGCACATCATGCACTCCCTACTGTAAATTGTTACTCTTTGCTGCATAGGACAGAATGTCACCCACTCTCTGCAGTGTAAAGGACATATAGATTGTTACCCTCTGAATCCTCTGTTCTCCACATTTGATTGTACTATTTAACACCTCTCTGTCTATCCAAATTGTACAGCGTTGTGGAATTAGTTGGCGCCATATAAATAAAGAATAATAATAAAAATACTCCCTTCTGTTCAGCATAGAATGGTACCCACTCTCTGGTATGCAGGGAACATACACCAAACTCTGCTCTATAGCATGCCACCCACTCCCTACAGTGCAGAGAACAGGCTGCTTGTTACTCCCTGATGTGCAGCACATAATGTCCCCCACTCCTTGCTGTGCAGTGGATAGGATAACATGTTACTTCCTACTGTGTAGGAAAACACACTCCTTGCAGATCTACTTACCACAATCAAGCTGCTGGTAACTACTGATTGGCATTAGTCTTGATAGAATTTTTTTTTTCTAATTCTATTTCCCGGTTCACCAACCAACAAAATGGTGCATTTTGAGTAATGATATCATGTATTACCAGAAGCCAGGATTCCACAAATAGCGGTATGTTTCATTACATTTGTATGAGATCACCTATTATGAAGGATATACTGCAATTTGAATGCTGCATTGACCATCTGGGCCATTAAAGAAGTGCAGTCATAGTGAAGAACGGCTGGGCTTTTCAATGTAAATTCATTTCTGTTTTGATTTGAAACAGGAAAAAGTAATTTTAGTTGATTTAACCCTTTGAGTGCCAGAGGGGTATGGAACGCATTGCTTTACAATGCATTCCGTACCCCTCGGCACTCAAAGGGTTAAGAAAGCAAACACCATATAACATGGGTCATCAGTCTTTGGACCATCAGCTGTTGGCGACTACAATTCCTATCAGGTATGATGGGAGTTATAGTCCAACAGCTTGCCTGTCCCTGCCATATACGGTGTTATATTCACAATCTCTTGTAATACACCAGTAATTATTTTATATATATTTAATTCCCCCCCTTGATTTCTAAAGTGGTCTCCAACACTCGGAGAAGAAATACACTGCAGATCTCTTTGGCATCCAAAGGGTAAAAGTGATACTATTACTTAAAAATAATTGCACACATTTTTAATTTAACAGCTGCACACATCTCGAACTATACAAATGCTATCTAATGTTTGGCTGTGAAGATATTTAATGCTTTATTTTAATTCCCCATCTTTTTGTGATGCTATTTCCTCTCTCTGTCTGGCACTGCATTCAAATAAGCTGCTTTGCATACATTGTCAGGCAAAGAATGGAAGTGACACCACAAGGATTGGTGGTAACATATTTCTTTCTAGTATCTTTCAAACTGAACACTGGATATCATTTTAGCTAGCATAATCTATAGGCAGTTAATTAGGCTCATGTGTTCTGTCATGCCCACCTTCGTGGACGTGATAAATTGGACTGACTGAATTTCTGTTGGCAAACAAAGTACAGTTGCCTACAGGACCTCAACTTAGGATAATGTTAACCCTTCATGGACCAGAGAGGTTCTTAACTCTTTGAGTGCCAGAGGGGTATGCAACGCATTGCGTTTTGTACCCCACTGGCACTCAAAGGGCTAACTAGGTTCACGTATTCTATCATGTCCACCTCCGCGGACATGACATCTAGGACTCATTGATGTTGTCTACTGAAAGGCACAAGTGGAAAATGTAAGGGCCATTAGGATTTTCTGGCCATAGTAAAGTAAGTGGAGGTTATTTTTAGGAAGTGTTAGATATTAATATATACTTAAGTATATTTTATATTTACATTTCACATATGTTTAGAACTGATTTTGGTGAGCTGAGATATCCCATTTTGTGTACAATTAAATAATTGTGACATTTTATGTTGATGTATTTATTTATTACCATACACAAACAAGACAAATTTATATATGACTTTAACAGATTTATCATAAACTGTTACATTTGGTAATAATGAAATGCGGTGAGCATATGAATCTATGGGAGAGAGATCATTTTCTGGTTGTTTTATCACTCGTGTTTAAATACAGAGTTTTCCTGTGTGTGAAGTAAATATTCACTTTGCTAATGGCTGTGAGAAGACATTTTTTAACCTACTTGATTATACCTCCTAAGTATCCTTCTTCAGGAGTGACAGTCACTTTTTAAAAGGATAGTAATATTTTAAAATAAATGCAGCTCCAATTATTCGTTATAGTTTTTGGGCCATGTAGAGTGGTATTATAATTCTTTACGAGGTGGAATTCCAGAGTAATTGAATTATAAAGTGTCCTCCACCCGCCCTTTTTACCTATTGTAAGCCACCTCCCCTCAGATGTGGAATCTGATCACTTGACCGGACAGCTCACATTGAGGGAAATCTTCTGGTTGTGAGCATAAGGAAAACCCTGACCCCTTGTTTAAATAAACCCTGACCCCTTATTTTAAATAATTTATTATATTACATAAAGTGCTGTCAATATGTAATGAAGGTAAAAAATTTCACTAATACCATGCCCACCAGTCACGCAAAACCAACACCACCTAAAACTAAAGTGTCCCTCTTTGGTCATTTTAAATGTTGGGAGGTAGAGAAATCAGAAGTGATCAGGGTAGGATTTCCCATAAGGCTGAGTATACAACTCTCCACAGAAGCAGCTCCTAAACTGTGTTCTGTGGAATACCAGAGTTCAGTGAAGCAATTCAAGGGATTTCATAGAAAAAAAATCTCAATAATTGTGAACAATGGAACAACAGTAGTTCCTGTCAGCACTTATCTGAAAAAATGTAGCATTATAATTTACCCAGAAGATACTAGTACCACAATATCCACATATGTTTGATACTGGTAATAGGTTTATCCATTCAATGCTAGGAAAGGTCTCCACCACTCTCTCTTGCATCCTGGAGGTTGACATTTTAAATAAAACTAAAAGCTCCAATATCAGAAAGTTTGAGAACCACTGGCCTAGAGCAAAAGGTTCCCACCTATTCTGTTTTGACACAGACAATCCCGTTTTGGACTCCCTTGTTCACTATCATCAACACTGTTTAGGGTTTAGAGCTTCTGTAACCTGAGCAGATTTATTTTCAAAATCCTTTGCACCTATTGGTTACAGCACATATTTATCTCCTGAGCACTCATTCTGATTGGTTGGTCAACCGGGCAGCTGCCTGCTGATTTAACCTTTTGAGTGCTAGAGAGGTCTGGTACTCAATTACATGGGACTTTTAACACCTTGAATGCTAGAGAGATTCCCAATATTACTTGCTTAAAACAGGTAGGAAGGGCATAATTAAGATTCCAGTTGTAAAGAATTTTACAGTTAGTAAATTTCTAACAAAATATGGTATTTTGCTCTGTGCTTAGCACAAAGCATTGTGCTTTTGTTTAGTTTTAGCAAGAGTAAAGGGCAGCAATCCTACTACAGCACCACATTGGGGGAGGACTTCAGCTGTGGTGGTCACACCCTCATCTTGTGCCCAGAGCCAGGGCTGTATTTGCCATAAGGCAGAGTAGGCATCTGCCTACAGGCGCACCCCACAGAGGAGCACCTGCCATTGGAATCGATATTTAATTTATTTTTTATTTTTTTACTATTTTTTTTAAAGTGGCGTTCCGCTCCACCCGCCGCATGTTAAGGTCTGTGCCTTCTTCAGTACAGACCTGTAGCTGGTGAGCTCCCCCGGCTCTTTAGTAATGCAGAATGCTGGGAGATGACATCATCTCCCATCACTCTGCATTACTAAAGAGAAGGCCGCTCGGGAACTCCAGCAGATACAGGTCTGTGCAGAAGCACAGACCTCTCCTGCCGCTGGACCACCAGGGAGGTAGGAAATGGATGGGGGGGCAATGTGAGGTTTAATGTGGAGATGATGGGGGCAATGTGAGGGCAACATGGGTATAATGGCAGCCAAGTTGTAGCTGATGGGGGGCAATGTGAGAGCAATGTGGAGATGATGGGGGCAATGTGAGGGCAATATGGAGCTGATGGGGGCAATGTGAGGGCAATATGGAGCTGATGGGGCAATGTGGAGCTGATGGGGGCAATGTTGAGATGATGGGGGGGGCAATGTGAGGGCAATATGGAGATGATGAGGGCAAAGTGGAGCTGATGGGGTGAATGTGGAGCTGATGGGGGGAATGTGAGGGCAATATTGAGATGGGGGTTAATGTGGAGATTTGGAGCATTGTGGAGATGGCCAATAGGGGAGGGAGCTTCAGATTTCTGTGCCTACAGGCTCCTGAGATGTAAATCCGGGCCTGCCCAGAGCAATTCTAGCTCCCCCACTCCAGACAAATAATCCTGGTTTATAGTGGCCAGTGTAATTACTAGTTTAATCACAAACTTGTCTTCTTTTTAGTAGACTATGAGTAAGGGGTGACCGACTATTTATTGTTCCTTAATTTACTGGTCTCCATATCTTTCATGGCTCATAAATACTTGTTTGGTCACTTCCTATAATGTAATGCGAGAGAGGTCGCCAGCGAATTGTGAAACAGTGACAACCTTTCTAGCATCCAAGAGAGATTTTGGTGCTTGTAGGCTATAGGATAAAGTTATTTCAACAGTGGATACGGTTGGAGGAAGGGGCTTGTAAACACCCAGCTGAATTAAAGGAAAATTGTCACTTTTACACAGTTGATAGAACTGTCATGGCCCCCTGCAACAATTCTGTTGGCCATGTATCTTCACTTACCACACTCTCCTTTGTTTCATCTCTGATCAGAATACAGGAAGGATGTGTCTGATTGGCTGTCTGTCCCACATGAGCACCTGCCAGTATTACTGGCTGATGCCCACATGAGCTGGCCATTTTTTTGAGCATACAGATGTGCTTTGCAACCTACAACGCAGCTCATGTGTAAGGTCTTCCGGTGTCCCCACAGTGCAGATCTTACTTACTGTAATGTTACGGCTTTCCATGCAATCCCATGAGGTGATAGGTTTTAGCTTTACCTGCTGTTACCTTTCACCAGGGGTGACATCCAACCCAGGCTCACTGCGTTGATGTCCCCAGTGTAAAGGGGCCTTAGGCACAGCAGGATTTAGGTTACCATCTGATTAACTACCCCCTCAAGGAGCCTAAGTGGTGGATTATGCAGCAGTAATCAAACCCGTCTTGTGCCCTGTTGACATTAGAGGCACACGTGAGCTTTTAAATCTAGAAGTTTTTAAAAGCCTCAGGGTTGTCAACACAGATCAGGCACAAATCACTCTGCAGAATGTCTCTGGGGTACTGAGGGGAGGGATTCAGTTACTACAGTAGGCTGGAGTAGTGGC
The DNA here is from genome assembly GCA_037306005.1 of Rhinophrynus dorsalis. Classification (NCBI taxonomy): domain Eukaryota; kingdom Metazoa; phylum Chordata; class Amphibia; order Anura; family Rhinophrynidae; genus Rhinophrynus; species Rhinophrynus dorsalis. The sequence goes on along the minus strand of CM074719.1, from coordinate 517,946,225 downwards.
AGACAACATATGTAAACACACTTCTAGACAAGGGGGGGTATTAAAAGCGCCTCTTAAGAAGTTTAACCCTAACAGCGATAGAGGTGGGAGAACCTAATTCTCTTTCAATGCGTTGCTCATCCCTCTGGCACTCTTAGGTGGAGTTGAAAACCTGAGGCCCTCTAGCTGTGGAGGACTACAATTCTCATCCTACTCAATGTGTTGGAGGCCTTTGTAGCATTCATGGGGTTAAAAGTCCCATTGAAATCAATGAGCCTTTTTATTTGTTTCATTTTGTGCAATTGGTTTACCCCCAATTTATTTCACTTTTCTTTTAACCCCTTTAACCCTTTCAGTGCCAGAGGGGTACGCAACGCATTGCGACACAATGTGTTGGCTACCTCTCTGGCACTCAAAGGGTGAAACACAGGGCCTTTAGCATAAAAGTACCAGAAAGACATGCAGGGCAAGAAATAGCTGCAAGCATGTATTCATGTTCTGTAACTCTTTCTTGACCCTTTAAGAAAACTCTGCTCATAACCCTTTGAGTGCTCTGCAATGAGCTGCATAACCCTCTGGCAGTCAAAGGGTCAAACTCCTTAACCCTTTAAGGACCAGATAGTTAATCAACTCCTTACTTTACAGTGTGTTGCACACCTCTCTGCTCCATAATGGGTTAAGGAGGAATTATGTGCAAGCAACATAGATCTCTAAAATTGTTTACCAGAAGAACAAAGGCTTTGCTCATATAGTACAGCTACAAACACGTAGTAGGTAATCATAAACTCACTCAGGTATCATGGGCAGGTGTGTTCTCCCTGAGATCTTGCCACCACGGTTTATATTGGGAGAATGGGAAGGTCGAAAAAATGCTATACTATTTAATTAAAGAAATAATATTGAATAATATGGCACAAATATACGCTACAGGGTTTAATATCATGTTGAGTTCTTCTACTGCAGAGAGATCTTTTATTGAAAGTTCTTACATTTTAAGCTTGCATTTTGTTGGTGCATTAACTCTATTGCCTGCAAACCAGGCACACTTTGTAGACTGTTCCAATTAAGTATTTCATTCTACATAGTGCTATCTCAGCTCAGCTGAAGAGCTGCCGGCCGGTCAAATGACCAGGATCTGCTTCTGTCCCATAGAGCACTGATGTCTCTGAAAGTGGCAGGAGGGGGGAACTTTAGATGCTTCGCTCTCTTAAACTATAAAGGTATGAGATACGGGAGGTAGGTTATTGTACTTCTATTTTTAATATCTACAATATTAGAATTTCTTAAATCAAACTATATGAATCACTCTGTATAATACATTATGGCACTTTGTCCTCCAATGTAACTACACTATCATCATTGTGGCTAGCACTCAAATCTAGACTTATTACCCTTCACCTTTCTTGCCTAGATTATAACCAGACTACCTGAGCAGTATGCTTACTCCCAGCTCTCTATTCTAACTGTAACCTCCGCGCCACTACTAACATCTCACTGAGTATACCACACTACATGAAAGAAGCAAGTCGATCTTCCTTCTCCTTCAGAGCTCTGAAAGCTTGTTGTTGTTTTTTTTTTTTAATAAACTTTTTTATTTTTGCAATAAAAAATACAACAAGAAACATACAAGATGAGTTTACAGAATCCAATAACATTCATAGTGAGTTAACATTATGTCAAATTCAATATAAGCAGCAGTCCAGACACAGCGAGTGAACTGCAATTACATGTAAAGCACCCTTGCGTATTAAAGTACATTGCATCTTACACAGCAATATGCAGATGGTATAAAAGTGCTGGTATTGCTGGGGAGCTAGTTGCAAAAATATCAGTCCCGTATAACATTGATGTTAGAATACCATTGGAAAAGGACTCCAATCGAGAGTCTGCCAAAGATTATAGATAAAAACTAATAAACTAACAAATAAACTGGTGTCTCTAGTAACTAAAAGATTCAGACTCGCTAAGCAGTGAGGATGCCCAAACTGCCCCCCGGGAGTATATGGTTTCACCCCCCACCAACTCTACCAGTCTCTCTGTGTGTCCGAGGATGTGTCTAGTTGACGAACTATCCGTTCATCCATCCATTGTGTGTAACGAAAGCATGTATAAAACTCTTCCTGTTGTGATTTTGCTAATGTGAGTATGAATGGATCCCATATTTTCACAAAATTCTCCCCCAGTGCCTCTTTATTTTCCAGCGAGAGAATCCAATGTAATTTTGTAAAGTGTAGCATGCGGGATTTCCGCTGAAGTAGTGTAGGAGGTTCGGGCTTGAGCCATAGAGTTAGGATCACCTTAAAGGGATAGTAATACTTCGTTTTAACTTTATTTTATTTTGTAGGCATTAAAAAAACATGAAGAATGATATAAGTCTTATCTCTCAAACCTTTATGGTTTATGAGATATTCACAAGCAAAGTTTCCCCTCCCCGCCTCTTTTACCTAGTGTAAGCCACCTCTTCTCAGATGTGAATCTGGTTGTATGACAGGACAGATAACAGAAGGGGACAATTTTCTTTGTATGAAAACAATGAAAGCCCTTCCCCCCTTGACAAGTTTTTCAGCTTTTTCCCTTATCTTAATTGAAGATTGTCCCTCTCTGCAGTCTACCTGGGCACCTCCCTTCTGATCTGGTTGAACGGGGGGGGATACTTTGTTTGTGAATATCTCTTAAACCATAAAGGTTTGAGAGATAAGACTTATATCATTCTTCATGTTTTTTTAATGCCTACAAAATAAAATAAAGTTAAAACGAAGTATTACTATCCCTTTAAGGGCGATTAATATGGTGTAATCTAATAGTGTAGTCTGGGCTGCTGTTAGTGAGAGTGATGTCTCATAGACCCCCCAAAAGAAAATATGGGGTGGAGAAGTCAACCGGGAGACCCATCTTCTCTGTTATATATGCAAAAATTTTAGTCTGAAAGGAAAAAATAGGTGGGCAAAGGTAAAGAACATGCAGTAGAACACCTTGAGAGTCTCCGCATCTAGGACATATGGGGGAGGTGGTTAATCCTACAGTGTGTGCCAACTTGGGGGTGACATAAGTCCTCTGTAGAAGTCTGTATGAGATTTCATGAAAATATGATGCTGGGGAATGTCGGAGGAGGCCACAGAAACCTTGAAGTATTACGTCTGGGGTCAAGGACGGTATGTCAGTGATCCATTTATCTAAGAAGGGGCGGCTCATGCAGGTAGAATTCGCCGTTAACAGAAGGTTATAAGCCCTGGAAATTGTAAAGGGAAGGGGGTATGAGGCCTGTAATAGGCAGTCAAGTGGGTTATCAGAGATTTGCGAATGTAGCAAGAGAAGGAGGGAATGAACATAATGTGTGGCTTGAAGATACACGAATAGATGATTAGACGGGAGGTCATGTTTTAGTTGAAAATCTGAAAAATGAAAGGGTTTACCGGTGTTAGGATTGAGAAGAGCCCCTATATAGAAGATCTTTTTATCTGCCCAAGTATAAAACGGCCGATCTGGGGAACCATGTTGAAAGAGAGGATTATGGAGAAAGGGGAGAAAAACTGAAATGTTTTCTGTTTTATACAGCAGCTGTCGGGAGTGTTGCCATGCTTTGATGGTTGGGACGATTAAAGGGTTTTCTAGACAATGAGAAGGGATGTGAGAATGCGGGGCATGTAGGAGGTAACTTAGGGCAACATGTGGTGCAAAAGCCTGATCCCATGTAGAATCAGTAAAGGTATTTGTGTGGTTAATCCAGTCTTTAGCAATGCGTAAGAGGCTGAAAGCTTGTTAACCCCTTAACGACCCTTGACAGTCATGGTACGTCATGGGTAAAAAGTGACTGAATGACCCATGACGTACTATGACGCCGTTCGGGGAGACATGAATCGGATCGTCAAAAAAAAAAAATGCTCCATGGTCCTTTAGTGACCGCCGTGTGCCTGCGCGACCGGTCTTTAAGGGCTTAATAACCCCACCCCCAAAAAAAAAGATCTTCTTCCAGTCTAAAAACCATGAGAATAATAGCTTATTTGTATGTAAAAACAATAATGTTTTTATGTCTATATTTTTATTGTTTTTTTATTTTGTTTAAATATGTTATTTTTACTGTAAACACTATCCAGGACATACGTGAAAATTAGAGAAATCTCAAAGTATTATTCTTGGTCAAACATTTTCTAAATAAATAAAAATGGTGTATATCATGTGGACAAACGCCTAACATTGTCTTTTGACTGTCAACAGCACTAAAAGTGTGATAATCTTAGCACTGCGCCCAGGAGGCTTAAAATGCTTAGCAGTGAAGAGGTTAATCTCCATTTTGACTATATATATATATATATATATATATGTATGTTACACAGGGGTATTACTAGTGGGCAGGGTAGTCAAGGGTTGTGTGAGTAATTATGTGTATTTATTTATATATACATGACCATACATGTGCAATGCAAGTGCAGACCTCCAAATTAGTATTGAACAGAGGTGTGGCCCTCAGACTGAAATAATTGCCCTCCCCTGCTCTAGATTGTAAACACTTGTTAGCAGGGCCCTCCCAGCCATTTATCAGGGTGTATTTGTTATTATTGCACACCTGTTAGCTGTCCCAGATTTGACTCCCTGTCCCAGTGATCAAATGAGTACCATTAAATTGGGTAATAATATCTACACCCCCAGGACATACTTGAAAACGTGAGACAATCTCAATGTATCCTTCCTGGCAAAATACTTTGATATTATTATTATTACTCTCCATGGTTTTAGCATAATCTTTTTTACCCCACATGCTGTGTGCACTATATGCTTGCCATTGAAATATTAACGCCTTAAGGACCGGCCACCCAGGCATTTTTTTTTTTCTGATCAGATTCAGGGCTCCCCAAATGGCGTGCAGCCGCCAAAGGAGCCCTGAAATCCATGACATGCCAGGACTGTCTTCTTAGCACATATTAGTATTCCCAGTGTAATGATTTCATGTTTTTTTTGGTGTAGTAATGTCTGTTTGCTGTAGAATGCAGCTCTAAAGGCCACATGTACAAAAAGAAAGGGGAGACATTCTGAAGCCAGCCATCTGCACCATAGAGAAAATAAATATTCCCCAAATTCCCACTGATTTAAATAAGACTTGGATATTGAATCCCAGAGAACAATGCGTTGAAGATGCCTCTTTTTCAGGAGGGTAAAGTCCCTGTTTAACCCTTTGAGTTCCAGAGAGGTAGCCAACACACACACATATATATATATATATACACACAAGCAAATACACAAAATATTGGTGCACATCCAAATTTTCATCACAATTAACCCTTTACTCTGCGGCATTATGCCTGCATATCACTACTATATTAAAGATGAGGATTTAGTCACATCATATGGCCATAGAGGGGAAACTTTGCTTGTGAATATCTCTCAAACCATAAAGGTTTAAGAGATAAAACTTATTTCGTTCATGTTTTTTTAATGCCTACAAAATAAAATAAAGATAAAATGAAGTATTACTATCCCTTTAATATGCTTTAACGTGTGAGCTGAATCTCTCATACTATAGACATTTACTAACCTTAATTTACTTTATCCTGAGAGCTGAGTCTTTGTCAGCTTTACTCATTAATGGAGAGAGACTCTGACAGGCATTATATAGTGTCCTAAAGACAATGAGCATTGCACCTGGGGTGGGTGAGAGGGGTGGTTAAACCAATAGAAGCTGGTCAGACCTTCAAAAAGTACAATTCCAGTCCAGGTTTTGGTATGCTTATCAAAACCTGGACTGGAATAATATACATACATGTACACGTAGTCCCATGTTAGTGAATTGCACTTCATTATTTATACGTAATCCCTGTATATTTGGGGCTGGACTCCGCTGCTGGCGATACATTCATGACTGGTTCGATATCCAGCTTCCCCCATAGACTGCAATGGAATTTGAGTTGATTGTAGCTCTGTATTGTACTTTATAGCTACATGTTAAACAGAGACCTTCATCTTTCGGTGCTCATAGCTCTGGTGATCTCCCCCATCTGGAGAAGCCACACTGTTTTAGGGTTCGGTCTTAGATAACAGATTTAGTTGTTGGTGTGGATATTTTCCTTGTCTCATGTTAGGCCATTGGATTAGGGTTTCAGCTGACCCAGGTTTAGTTAACCCTTTGAGGACCAGAGGAGTGAGTAAAGGGTTAAGGTGATGCACATGGTATACTTAGCACTTTACAGTTTACACTTAGTATAGTAGGGAATACAATAAGTTCAGTAGTATTACAGGCTTTATCAAGAGGGGTATACTGAAGGTTATCATGAGGGGTATACTAGGATAGGAGGAGGACCTCTTATACTAATGTATGTTCGCCTACTGTTCCTCTTATGATAATTGTCTATATAACCACTTAATCATACCTCCCAAGTGTCCCTCTTTAGGAGGGACAGTCCCTCTTTGAGACCCAAATCCCTCTGTCCCTCTTTTCTATCCTGGTGCCCCTCTTTTTAGAAGATCATACTGTGGTGTGTGTATATAAGTGTATCACATTGCTCCGCAGCAATAAAACTCACATTAATGTTTGTGTAAACATCTGTATGTGTGCTTATACATTAGTCTGTGTAATACTTTGGTCTTGCTTTAAATCATTTATTCAGTTACACCAAGAGGTGCAAATAGGTAATAAAATAACGTAAAAATTATTGTTAATTCTTGTTCGGCCATTTGAAATGTTGGGAGGTATGACTTAATGACTGCACATATTGTATCCCTTCTGTACAGAATGTAAACTGTAAAGTGCCAAGTACACCTATTGGCGCTATATATAAATAAAAATATACATATGTGTTACATTAGAGGTCTGGAAGACCACAAAAAGGACCTCCCCTTACAATATGCATACAGGAGGTCCCTGTGCTACAGGGCTTACAATCTGAAGGTTTAATTCAACAAGCTAAATAGGTGCACTCCTGATGTACTCCAGCTGCATTGATTTAAAAGGGGCTTTTAACCATTAGAATGCTTGAGTGGTCTCAATACATTGTTTTGGAATGCATTGGAGACCTCCCTAGCAGGCCCGGACTGGGACAAAAAATAGGCCTGGGCATTTAAAGCTGAGCAGCCCATTTTTAGTTTTTGAGCAGCCCATGGGGGGGGGGGGTGCACGTTCGCTCTTTTTTTTTTTTTTTTAACGCCCAGACCCGGGGCCGGTGCAAGAATTTATGTATACACAGGGCGAAGGTGCATTTTGATGTCCCCACCCCCCTCCGACACAATCCCCTGCCCCCGCCCACACTGTTCACCTCCACAATGCCCCACTCCACAATGCCCCCTTCATCTCCACATTGCCCCTTCCACAATGCCCCCTTCATCTCCACATTGCCCCTTCCACAATGCCCCCTTCATCTCCACATTGCCCCTTCCACAATGTCCCCTTCATCTCCACATTGCCCCTTCCACAATGTCCCCTTCATCTCCACATTGCCCCTTCCACAATGTCCCCTTCATCTCCACATTGCCCCTTCCACAATGCCCCCTTCATCTCCACAATGCCCCTTCCACAATGCCCCCTTCATCTCCACAATGCCCCCTTCATCTCCACATTGCCCCTTCCACAATGCTCCCTTCCACTCCACAATGCCCCCTTCCACAATGCACCCTTCCACTCCACAATGCCCCCTTCATCTCCACATTGCCCCTTCCACAATGCCCCCTTCATCTCCACAATGCCCCTTCCACAATGTCCCCTTCATCTCCACAATGCCCCTTCCGCAATGCACCCTTCCACTCCACAATGCCCCCTTCCACAATGCACCCTTCCACGCCACAATGCCCCCTTCATCTCCACAATGCCCCCTTCCACTCCACAATGCCCCCTTCCACAATGCACCCTTCCACTCCACAATGCCCCCTTCCACAATGCCCCCTTCATCTCCACAATGCCCCCTTCCACAATGCCCCCTTCATCTCCACAATGCCCCTTCCACAATGCACCCTTCCACAATGCACCCTTCCACTCCACAATGCCCCCTTCATCTCCACAATGCCCCCTTCATCTCCACAATGCACCTTCCACAATGCCCCCTTCATCTCCACATTGCCCCTTCCACAATGCCCCTTCCACAATGCCCCCTTCATCTCCACAATGCTCCCTTCACCTCCACAATGCCCCTTCCACAACGCCCCCTTCATCAACTGCCCCTTCATCTCCGCAATGCCCCTTGATCCCCTACCTTAAATCCCTGGTGATCTAGCAGCGACACGGCGTACCATCAGTGTGATCTGTGCCTCCTTCGGCACAGAGCTGCATCTCCTGCGCGCGGTTCGCAATAATGCAGAGCGCTGGGAGATGATGTCATCTCCCAGCGCTCTGTATTACTACGGAGACTGGGTCACTGGACTGGCCCACCAGGCAAATGCCCGGTGTGCCCGATGGCCAGTCCGGGCCTGCTCCCTAGCATTCAAGGTGTTAAAGGGATAGTAATGTTTAATTTTAAGTTTCTTTAATATTGTAGACATTAAAAAAAAACATTTACATGCTGTTTCACATAAAAGCAGCTCCAGTCAAGCTTCATAGTATTTGGGCTATGGAGAGTGTTATTTCAATATTGTCAGAGTTGTAGTTCAAGAATTACTGAATGATATCATCCCGTCCTGACCCTTTTATTGAGGTAACACTGCTCACCTCAGAGTAGCAAGACTGTCCGGTTGGCTTGCAGAGAGGGACAATCTACAGTGAGCATGAGGAAAAACCTGTCAAGGGGGACAGTGTTTTCTTTATGCTCACAGTAAGAAGATTGTCGCTTTCTGTGAGCTGTCTTTTCCCAGGACCAGATTCCACATCTTAGGGGAGGTGGCTTACACTAGGTAAATGGGATGGGAGGGGGATACTTTATCATTCAATTACTCTTGAACTACAACTCTGACAGTATTGAAATAACACTCTCCATGGCTCAAATACTATGAAGATTAATTGGAGCTGCTGATTTTGTGAAACATTACTATCCTTTTAGGTAACCACTTAATTGCCTGAGGGGTGTCTAACAAATTACAATGCTTTGCACTGGAGACCCCTATTAGAATGCAAAGATTTACAAGCCCAATGTATGTGACTGGGAATTTTTATTTACCTCCCTAGGAGTGGGTGTGGCCACTGATGGAGCTTAGGCTACAAGGGGTGATTTTGTCTAGGAGCTCCTCAGATGTATATCAGTACCAAGTCTTTTGGCATGTGCAGGTATGGACTAATGGACTAATTGTACAACAGTTTATTTTGTGCCTTGTTAGTGTATACATAAAAGAAGAACACAAAGGAATGGCTCCATTGGCCAAGCAGGGCAAAAGAGCAGAGTTTTCAGTACAGAGAGCTGGATACAGCGGTAATCAATTGTAGGACCACTCGAACTTTTTTTTTGTTGTTTGTTGTTTTTTTTGTAACCTAGGGTGACCGCATTTACTTCCTTCCATTCTGGGACACTGTTGAAGCGGCAGTGTACTCACTTGACGTCACATGACCCCTGTATTAAAATCAGTTAACCATTTGAGTTCCAGACCGGTACGTAAACGCATTGCAAAGCAATGCGTACCCCTCTGGCACTCAAAGGGTTAATATCAGTGGCAGGTGCATAAGTTGAAGTTGCCCAAAAGTGTATGCTTATTATAATGAGCTCTGTGTTTGAATAGTACATTTTTTTTTGAAGATTTATTTACTCAGTCTGATTAGTCAGTTACTCAGTCTCAGAAATCAGAATGGGAGTCCGCTCCGGAGGGACTCAGTCTCACTGTCTGGAGACGGAGTTTATTAGTTCTGCTCCAATCCTCCAGTTCCATTCCATCCCTCACTGCAGCCAGACGCTCACTCTCACTGACAAAAATAATTGCATGCGCTGGCATACGTTCTGCATTACACACATCAGCCAGCCAATGAGGAGAGGACCATTGTGTAAATACTCTCCTCTTTCATTGGCTGGTGGTGGTGGTGCAAGCAGCATGTATTGCTTACTGTAAGTAGGCTGTGACTTTGGCTGGCACTTTCAGACTAGGGCTGACTCGGCTGAGTGACAGAATTGGGTGGCATTTCCTTTATTCCGGGACTCTTTATTGTCCAGGTTGGGGATGACTTGGGATGCGGGAAGCAGACCACAATTAAGAGACAATCCTGGGACACGTGGTCACCCTATTTTAAACCTTTGAGTGCCAGAGGGGTATCCAACGCATTGCAAAGCAATAAGTTGGATACCTCTCTAGCATTCAAAGGGTTAAATGCCATAAAATGAAATAATTTATTTAATTTAAGCTTTTGATCATAATAGAGGTGTCCAAGACAGAATGGGGAATGTAGTAATACTATTTCATGTGAAAATGGGAGCAGGAACCAGTTTTTGTGCTGAGCTTGCCTGGACCTTCAGCTGATGGACTACATTTCTCATCACCCAAACTAACTAGCGAGTGTTAGTCACTGTTGGACCTCCAAATGCTGGACTACAAGTCTCATGGGGGTGATTGGAGTTGTAGTCCAACAGCTGGAGGTCCAACAATGGGCTAACACTCGCTAGATAAAGGTCCTATAGCTGACTACCACTGACTTAGTAAATAGATATTAGGAAGGCAGATCTGTTCCTGACCCCTTTTAGCATGTGATCGTATTCTTTACCCATATGGTCATGCACATCTCTATATTTTTCCAAGGGTTACATTTTACGATGTTAAAACAAGAGATACTTTCTAGAGACTTTACTAGGATGTCCATTCTGTCACTGCAGTCTTGGTCCTGCAGCGTCTTAGTACATTTTTATTACTTTCTTAGTAGATACTTTACAACTTGCAAGTAACGCATGCTCAAGAAAGGAGATTTGAGATTCCCACTGTTTCCTAAGTTAAAAGAAAACAGAGTGAAGTTGCTTAGTCAGCTGTCTGGAATGAGTCAATAGAATCCTCCTTTGTTTAGCATGCTGGGTCTGCTATAATATTTTTGCTCTATTAACTTTTTTTTTTTGTGTTCTGTCATGTGCATCTCGGTGTGTGAAATATAATGGTAGTCATTAGTTTAGACAAAAGTGTAACATTTTGTGTCAGTTGTGCACAGCAGACTGGCAGCTTTTGGACTTGATGATCAAATTACTCTTAACCCTTTCAGTACCAGATGAGTGTCTAACAGTACCAAAGGAGTGTCCAGTATTACTAAACAATGTGTTGGACACCCCTCTTGCCCTCAAAGGGTTAACCTCTTTATGCTAAGGAGGTCAGTGTGAAGCAATGTTTTACACCAGTGGTTCTCAACCCATGCCCTCAGTGGGCACTATCAGGCCAGGACTTAGGGATTTCTCTGCTAGAACACAGGTGTGGTGATCAGAGGCTCATTCACATTGATTAACTCACCTGTGCTCTAACCAGGAAATCATCACATCCTGGCCTGTTAGTGACCACTGAGGGCACGGGTTGAGAACCACTGTTTTACACCTTTCAAGCATCCAAGTGGGATACTGGGCCACTCATTAGATCCCCCTATAGATTTCACTCTTTTAACCCCTTGAGTGCCAGAGGGGTACGCAACACATTTCTCTGTAATGCATTGTGTGCCCCTCTGGCACTCAAGGGGTTTAAAGGGGATGAAAAAAAAACTAATGGCTTTCTAACAGTTGGAGTCTAGAACTCCTACCATCCCCAACCAGCCTTAAAGGGTTAATATTTACTGCTAAAATAATGAAAATATGAATAAAACATTGCTGTTCTTTTAAAGAGAATTTACTGGTGAGCAGATAGTGGGTTTTTCGGTTGGATAGAACATGAGACAAGTTAGGCTGGGCTCATATGGTAATATTAGCCCATTGTTCCTAATGCATTGCTGCCTTTGGGGCTGTTCACTCTGGCAACTATTGTCTCACATTTTGAAGGACTAGTGCAATGTGCTGCATCTTTATTACACACCAAGAAGAAAGCAGTGAGGATGCAGCAGAAATGATCTGCATGAAGCCTATAGGATTCTCTTGCAAATCATTCACTCGGGAAACTTTGATTGCTGAGCTCACTGCAATAATCAATACAGATCCACGTGGGCATCAGCCAGTCATGTTTATCTAATGCCCACATGTCCCGCCCCTTCAGCCACAACTCTGGAACCCCCACTCACAGATCATTGGGGGACCGCAGGTATATCAGAGGCGAGTTAGCACAGGTGACTTGATCGGTGCTACAGCACAGACGTGTCAAGTTGCCTGTGAGAATCTAGCCTGGTAAAATAATATATGAGAGTTGAGAAATGAAGACCCTTGAGGAGAGGATAAACCGATAAATACACGATTGGAAACCTAACAGGGGGAATCCATTAGGAGATAAGTAGATTGTAGAAAAAACAGTTGTGAAGTTGAAAGTGAAACAGAAAAACATAATGGTCTCTGTGGGACAGAATGAGGGTCTGAAATAGAGTTTTAACAGACTAAGCAATATGGAAAGGCATAAACAACATATCACAAAGTGAATGTTACATTATTTAACACTGAAAAACATGTTTTCTTATAAAATGTTGTGTAAACTGGCAGAGGGTATGCACCCAACTGTAATCTTTACTAGGGTGCAATGACCCACACAGGCATTTAGGTCATCTCTTCATATTTTCCATTTGCCAGCTTTTATACTGACAAATAATGTGATGCTCCTATATTGGGAGTATGATTCACAGCACAGATCAGTGTTCTCTGCCTGTTGAAGAAATTGATGATTTATATATCTTTCTCCAAAATGCTGTTGCTATGACTCACAGGAGAAAAACTGCAAACGTCCAATGGTAATATACCAGAATCAAATGGAAATGTGCCATTGGTTGGTGGGTTGGTGGGTAAATGTGTTTAACCATATTAGTACCAGAGGCATTGCTTTGGACAATCATCTGGTGTAGAAATGCTTAAAATGGCTGACTATGGGTCATATTCCAGTATCAGCTGTGTCTATGTATTAAAACAGGGTTAAAAAAAATCCCAGTAGCCTGGGAACCAGGGCTCCTAAAATTTCACTGCTGGCTTCTACATATTTTGAGTATTTTCTATACATGGACCCTTTCTCTTCTAAAAATGCAGTCTGGCTGTAAGGTTCTTTATATTTTGCCCACCCCTGCATTAACATATACATTTTATGTCCCAGTAATACATTTATAGCTAAGGGCCTTATGCACAAGAGAAGAGAAGCAATGCTGGAGCAAACCAAGTGCACCACAGGGGGATAATAACAATTCCCAAATTCCCACTTGATTAAAATCAGACATTTTAACCAGATTAACATGGAGCCCCCCTTTTTAGTGTTAAAGAAACACTGTTGCATCCCACTTCTTATTATTGAAATAAATGTAAATATTTCCACACATTATTCATGTATATTTTATTTATTTTGTAATATAGTTTGAAGAAACAAGTTCGTGACCTCTTTTTCTTTGTCTCTGACATTTGTACGAATCCTATATAATAATCCGCTAATGTATGTTTGTCAGAAGCCGTCATGAGTAGTATAGACAGTTGCGCGTGCTACAGTCATGTGCAGTACAGACTGCCCACGCTGCGGCTGATAACAGAGCGGGGCGCTCTGAATTCAGACCTTCGGTGTGCAGAGAGGACTACAGTCTGAATTTGGAGCGCCCCGTTCAGTTATCAGCCGCGGCGCGGGCAGTCTCTACTGTGCATGACTGCACCGCGTCCGTTGCTGCCTGGCATTGTGGCCTGTGTACACGGGCTCTTCAACTAGTCAATATATATAGCCTGCCCACCAAACATATGCGTATCAGTATCACAAGTATAAACACAATGGTCTGTGCTGTTCACAACTGTTCTTTGAATCAGACTTTTCCAGTCTTCTGTCTATGATCGTTTTAACCCTTTGAGTGCTGGAGGGGAAAGCAACCCATTGCTTTACAATGCCTTGCATACCCGTCTGGCACTCAAAGGGTTAATCATATGGATTGAAATGCAACATGCCACTCATGGGGGGGGGATGCTTCCAAGTTTGGAAATCACTGTTTTAAAGAAACATTATCAACAAACCTGAACCCTTTGAGTGTCAGTGCAGGGTAATGCGTTGTGCACCACTCTTGCAATTAAAGGGTCAAAAGTGCGTACTCCTTGTCAGTTTGTTTTTTTGCATTTTCTTTGGTACAAATGTTCTAAAATATAAAGTGCTTCTATTATCAGCTTTGTAAAAAAAAAAAAAATGAAACAGATGTGTTTTGAGATTAAGTCACACATAGTCCAGTTAACTGAAACTCTTATGTCTGTGGGTTTTTTTATTTGTTTATTTAACGTTTGTCATGCCTTACATTGCCCTTACCATTTATTAGGAGCTTATATAAACAAACAGGGGTTAAGTGGTCAGTACCAGCTGACTCCAGGAATAGAATGTTTATAACATACTAGCTTTGCCCGTGGCATCACGTATACTCTGTCACTGTTTGCTCATGTGGTGAATATGAAAGGGTGGCTCCTCCCCTTCTCCGCATCGCTAGTCATTGAGGGTTTGAGAAGGGCTGTCTTGAGCAAATGGGAGATGGATGGGATAGGTGCAAAGGGGGAGCCACGAAAGGGGAGTAGAGAGGCTGTTTAGGAGATGGAGAGACAATGCTGCGAATAGGACAGGGTGGACCCTGCTCTTCGCCACATCCATAGTCAGTGAGGGTGTGAGAAAGACAAGATGGGTGCACATGATGTGCACATGATGTGATATTGAGGCGGATGAGAGAGGTGCACAGTGGGAGCCAAGTCAGATTTTAAAGAGAAAGAGACAGGCATCTGAGGACATGAGGAGGAAATGCAGCGAATGGGACAGGTGGCCCAGCCTCTTTGCCCCATCGCTAGGCGCTACAGGGGTTGATCCTCCTGAGTAAAACAAGGGTGCTCCCAGTGCTGAGAGGTGATTTATTCAAATGTTATTCCTGCTCAAACTTGAATTTTTTAGGTGTGTTATCTCAATGACTCAAAATTGTACAGTGGCGCTGTTATATCATCCTGTGGACAGCTGTAGTCAGTTTAGCATAAACCTATATAGGATGGTGTAGCAACAACAACACTGTAAAACTGCAGGGCATTTTTACACCTAAAAAATTCAAGTTTCATGCCGGAATAACATTTGAATAAATCACTTCTCAGCACTGGGAGTACCCTTGTTTTACTCAGGAGGATCAGCCCTATAATATATATTTTTTGCATATTAAGTGTTACTATCCCTTTAACCCCTTGAATGCTAGAGAAGTCTCCGGGGGAGTTGTGAGTTAAGGTTAGGTTTTATTTACATGTTAGTGTAGGGCTGTCCAAGTTTAGTCCTCAAGGGCCCTCAACAGGCCAGGATATAAGGATTTCCCTGATTAAGCACAGGTAAGTTAATCAGTGGATCATTCATTTTGACTGACTCACCTGTGCTTAGTCAGGGAAATCCTTATATCCTGGCCTGTTGGTGGCCCTTGAGGACTGAACTTGGACAGTCCTGTTTTGGGTTGTTAGACCTCTCACCAGCATACACAGCACTAGAATCTGCTTGGGCAGGGTGTAGGGGGGTCCCTCCTGGTAGTTGGGCCAGGACTGAGGTGGTGTTGGCAATGGGGAGGTTTCCTTCCTGGGCCCTGCTGAATCGGTCGGCTCAGGCCTGGCAGATTTCATTGGGGATGTAGCTTGCAACGTATGCACATTTCATTTCTCCACTCCTGAGATTTGCGGAGTTATCTCTTTGGGCTATCAGGACTTCTCCTATGGCAACTCGCGTAGTGAGTGGCCACATTGTCCAGATATTCTTTCACATCTGAATGGGTATCCCAGTCACCAGAATTGAAGCCTAGAGGGCAATAGTGACTTTCATAATTGACTGGGCTGTGCTCCTTCACGCACAGCATAACTGTCTCTGGATCTTGTTCCATGCTTCTCCTTATCTTCATCATTGTTTTTGATGAATTTTTAATCTATTACATGAAAACTCAATAAAACACTTTAATTAAAAAAAAACAACAACTCTATTCTAGTGCATGAAAAGTTAGGAATTTTTATCTGTCCCCTATGGTGCAGTTGTTTTATTTACTCCAGAATAACTCCACTTTTATAAATATGGCCCCATGTCCCTTGTGTTTGAACAATGTACAGAGGCAACTAGTAAAATGGGGTAGGAATCTGATGCTTTTTACACTGGTCTTAATGACGGTTGAGTGAGATAAGGACTAAAGTGATTGTATGTACCAATAGGTACAGGCACAAGATTTTTTCAGCTAACACACTGGTGCCCCTAACATACAATCTGGGAAATTATGGGCACCCCTCACATTTTATAGGTAATTTCTCAAGGACTTAAGGAAGGGAAAAATACATACACACATATTAAGTTATTTTTAGGTCTCAGTCAGAATACTAACAAAGAGCATATTGTATATCATTTCATAAATTTAAATGAGAAGCTCTAACATTTTTTGTTGACATCTACATGCAAAAATAGGGATGCCCTTAGATGTTCCCACTGCACCCTGGTTGAGAACCACTGAGGTAACATCTAGGAACAGAAAATTAACTGTGCTGTGTATTTGTATATCCACCCCAACCTCTGCAAACTCCTAGGTTTGGGTAGTTTCATCCTACTTGCTAGGGGGCTCAGAGAACTGTAGCTCATCCCTGAGCATTCATCATTCCTATGATGGGAACAACCCAGCACCAATGAAATAGAATTGCAAATATTGTGAAGCTGTTTTCCCTTTAGGCAAATCAATATAAACACCTGTTCCATTTTGTCACCTTCTAATCCTTTGTATCATCCACGTCCACCTCCTTTTTTAATCTGCATTTTGAATTTGATAAACTGCAGATGACTAATTCTCCTTAATGCAAACTGGCATGTTTCAGTGTCATTTGGTATTAATGGATTATGGCTCGCTATTGGGTATTACTACAAGTAACAGTTTTATGAATGATATACAAAAATATACTGCTTACTTCATGGTAACAGTAGATGATTAGGTTTAGAACCATTGATAATTATTAGCATCATTACGTCAATCTAATTTGATTTTTACAAAATAACCCCTTGGATGCCAGAGACAGGGGTGGAAAAATCGGAGGAGCCAGAAAACCCAGGCTCCTAAAATATCATTTCTGTCTCCTGAATTTTGGGGGTATTTTATATACATCTGTATTCTTTGACCCCTTCTGTCTGGTTCCTTAAATGATTGTGTTTATTACCACCTCAGACTCAAGAAGTCTCCCACATCTAGTTGTGTAATGCACTGGAAATCTCTCTAGCTTCCATGGGGATAAAAATTCATACACTCGCTCTGTTTTATATATTTACCTCATTGCTTCTCAGGGGATAAACACCATATAAATCAAGCAGTACTGGAATTTTGTATTTGTACCCTATAGTGCAGTTTATCCGGTCTGTATCATGCATATGTATTGTACAAGACACTGTGGCAAAGTCTGAGGCTGCTTCCCCCCCATCCCCTTTGTACATATGGTCTGAAGCAATAATTAACACAAACCAAGGTGTCCCTCTGATACCAGGCCCCATCACAAATACACTTGTCAAACCCACTGTAGTTACATCCCTGTGTTGGGATTACAAATTGTATCATCCCCAACCAGCCAACAGGCGGTTGGGGATGCAGAGTTATATTCTTGAACAGCTGGAGACTCAAAGGTTTTCTATCCCTGGGATAGACTTAAAGGAGAAGTAACACCCCATAATTAGTCCCCACATAGCTTAGTATGGCCACAAAAACCTACTGGCCCCTCTAAATTTTGCCCCTGTGCTTTTGTTAACCCTTTGAGTGCCAGAGTGGTACGGAATGCATTGCTTTGCAATGCATTCCGTACCACTCTGGCACTCAAAGGGTTAAAGAGACAATAACTTCAATCACTCCTACATGTCATGTCCATAGAGGCAGACATGACAGGCGCTGGCAGGATCACGGGACATAAACTCCACCCACAGCCCAGGGTAATTGTAGCCCTATAAGGACAAGAGGGTGTGCAGCACATTGCCTAGCAAGGAGTCAAGGACTCCCTCTAATCCTTAAAGAGCCAACCTGGCTCATGTACTCTTCCTGCTTCAGTTTAAAAAAAAATAAAAGCCAGCACGTGTCATGTCTCCATGGACTTGACATCCGGACAGATTGAAGATGTTATCTCTTGAAGAAAGGCACAAAGACAAAATTCATAGGAGTCATTATGAATTTTTGGCCATAATAAGGAAAGTGGGGAGGTTATTATTAAGAGGTGATTCCACTACCTTTAAAGAGGGTTTGTTATGTGGATTAGTATGTCCTGGTACATATAACATTTTGAGTCATTTTTTTCATTATTTGAGTTTCTTTTGATCTAGGGTAGGGAAATAATTTTTGTGTTTGACAGCCATATCTCTATTTTCAGCTTAATTTTCAGAAGGCCATAGTTTCAATGCATCTCCCAACAGAAAAAAGAAAATCGTACATTAAGCA
This sequence comes from Rhinophrynus dorsalis, assembly GCA_037306005.1. Classification (NCBI taxonomy): domain Eukaryota; kingdom Metazoa; phylum Chordata; class Amphibia; order Anura; family Rhinophrynidae; genus Rhinophrynus; species Rhinophrynus dorsalis. The sequence continues at coordinate 517,927,861 of CM074719.1, read as the reverse complement.
AAAAATTATATTTATTATATATACATACAGTATATACAACTCTTGCCTGACTAGCAATCCCCTTCTTGACTTATAATAGAGTGAGATATATATGAGTGAAGTAGTTGCTCTAAGAAAGTGGTGCGATTCTTGAGCACATTAACTGCACCACATGGAACAATAAAATAAAAAAGTATTTACCTAATAGTACATCAGCCTCAATGTCTATCTGCATATAGCTCTGTTTAGCTAATAGAGCATTGGCCTCATAGCTCTGTATAGCTAATAGTACATCGGCCTCAGTGTCCCTCTGCATCATAGCTCTGTATAGCTAATAGTACATCGGCCTCAGTGTCCCTCTGCATCATAGCTCTGTATAGCTAATAGTACATCGGGCTCAGTGTCTATCTGCGTATAGCTCTGTTTAGCTAATAGTACATTGGCCTCAGTGTCTATCTGCTTTATAACTCTGTTTAGCTAATAGTACATCGACCTCAGTATCTATCTGCGTTATAGCTCTGTTTAGCTAATAGTGCATCAGCCTCAGTATCTATCTGCATTATAGCTTTGTTTAGCTAATAGTGCATCAGCCTCAGTATCTATCTGCGTTATAGCTCTGTTTAGCTAATAGTACATCAGCCTCAGTGTCTATCTGCATATAGCTCTGTTTAGCTAATAGAGCATCGGCCTCATAGCTCTGCATAGCTAATAGTACATCAGCCTCAGTGTCCTTCTGCATCATAGCTCTGTATAGCTAATAGTACATCGGCCTCAGTGTCCCTCTGCATCATAGCTCTGTATAGCTAATAGTACATCGGCCTCAGTGTCCCTCTGCATCATAGCTCTGTATAGCTAATAGTACATCGGCCTCAGTGTCCCTCTGCATCATAGCTCTGTATAGCTAATAGTACATCGGCCTCAGTGTCCCTCTGCATCATAGCTCTGTATAGCTAATAGTACATCGGCCTCAGTGTCCCTCTGCATCATAGCTCTGTATAGCTAATAGTACATCGGACTCAGTGTCTACCTGCATATAGCTCTGTTTAGCTAATAGTAGCACATCGGGCTCAGTGTCTATCTGCGTATAGCTCTGTTTAGCTAATAGTACATTGGCCTCAGTGTCTATCTGCTTTATAACTGTTTAGCTAATAGTACATCGACCTCAGTATCTATCTGCGTTATAGCTCTGTTTAGCTAATAGTGCATCAGCCTCAGTGTCTATCTGCGTTATAGCTCTGTTTAGCTAATAGTGCATCAGCCTCAGTGTCTATCTGCATTACAGCTCTGTTTAGCTAATAGTGCATCAGCCTCAGTGTCTATCTGCGTTATAGCTCTGTTTAGCTAATAGTGCATCAGCCTCAGTGTCTATCTGCATTATAGCTCTGTTTAGCTAATAGTACATCAGCCTCAGTGTCTATCTGCATTATAGCTCTGTTAAGCTAATAGTACATCAGCCTCAGTGTTTATCTGCCTAAAGATCTATTTAGGTAATAGTAAATCAGCCTCAATTTCTGTCTGTACAGACACTCACACACTGATGTACAGCAAAAAGATTTAATTTCTTGTAGGGGAGCATATTATAACTGCTCATATTATCTCCAGCCGATGCAAAATGTACTCACAGTATATGTTGGCTGGTTTGTGCTTGAAACAAACTGGCTAAAAGCGACAGGGAAATAGGATCCTGCCTCTGTCCAGTAAATCTGTATATTTAATCATGGTGGGCAGATTTTCAAAAATTGTATCCAATTTATTAAAAATTAAAATATGGCTACAATAGCAATATTAGTCTGGCTACGATGCTGAGGTGTTTCTGAGCAAAACTTTGCTCTTTTATCAACAACTAGTTGAACAGCCAGTGTACATAGGCCACAGTGCCAGGCAGCAATGGCCGTGGTGCAGTCATGCACAGTAGAGACTGCCCGTGCCACGGCTGGTAACAGAGCTGGGCACTCCAAATTCAGACCGTGGTCCTCTCTGCTCTCCGCAGCGCAGGCAGTCTGTACTGAGCATAACAGCTTATGACAAACATACATTAGCTAATTATTATACAGGATATTTTTTTTGATACAATATTCGACAGTCTGTATACTATGACTATAGATAGATAGATAGATAGATAGATAGATAGATTGATATATAGACAGATTCCTGAACAGTGACAGGATCAGATTCCCATTTTCAGCCAGTTTGTTTCAAGCACAAACCGGCCATCATATACTGTGAGTACATTTTGCATTAGCTGGAGAATATTTGAGCAGTTATAATATACATTGAAAGAGCCCCTTCAAGAAAGGAGTGATTTTTGCTGTGTGGTTTTTGTTCTATTTGAGGTGGAAACCATTCAAGAAAGAGGGGAACAGCTGTAATGTGTGAAGGATCTGTGGGGAGGCAGTAGGAAAATACTAAAACGACACAGGACCTAATTAACCCTCTGAGTGCCATGCATTCAGTAGTTAAGTAATAAAAAAAATAAGTGCAAACAGAAACAGATTATTATGGCTTGTTCTGACCTGCTTTGCTCTGGAGACCTATGTGGCACACAAACAGTTCATGAATGTGCCAGTAGGTGGAGCTTGTGTTATCAATTCCAGAGGCATGTCCCTAGATAGGGTGTGGCTACATTGCTCTTTTGCATACATGAATGCTCCACTGCTTACAATAATGTTTGCTTTGTCTATTTGCATGTTTCCATAGTATTGAAGTCCCTCTTTGTTTTGACCAGAGGCGGTGATGCGTGTTCATGTGATGAAAAAGGGCCTTTTGTATGAAACAATGTAAAGCAAATGTACACAAGGTGAGTCAAGTTCAAATTAACTTGTTGATTTATGAAACACCTGTGTTTCGTGGTCCTATTATGAAAATGGAGGCTAATGTACCAAAAAGAACTAGCGTTATTATGGAGGAAACAGGGACATTTTAATGTCTGTGATAACAGGCCAGGGGCCTCAGGCTTGGGAAAGCCTCATGATTTTAATATACTGAGATAGGAATTACACTGTTGTGAATCATGCACAGCATAGTTCAATTCTCCTGTCATGTTGCCATTGCACCAAATTCATGCTGTCTGTCTGCCACACCGATAGTCACTGTGAGAGTGGGGCAGGCAGACACAGAAAGCAAGGAGAGGAAGCCGTTATGCATGTGCATGTTATGGGGGCGCACTTCCTACTTAATAATATCCCATAATTCAATGTGGAGATCAATTGAGCATGTACATCCCATCCTCTGACCTCCCCCATGGAATGTAGTAGTACTACTTAGTCTAAGCATACTCACCAGATTGGGTGAAGTTACTCTGCTCTTCTCCATATTTTAGTAAAGACACACATACCTAAAAGTGAATCTGGAGTTATATACATTTAAATGCCCAAAAATCAAAATTTTCCTCCACCCAAGGGAGCAGTCATTCATGCCTTTTCCAGGGCTCCATGTATTCTAGTAGTCTAAGGGAATTTTGCAGGATTGCCTGTAAAGTAGTTTGCAGCCAGACACAAGTGCAGCAGACAGACAGAAGTGTGTAGTTTCAAAAACTGCAGTACTTAAGTCAAGCTTGAGGTAAGCTCAGGCTATTACTATTACTTCACTCTTACTTCTCTCTTCTTTTCTATTGTAGACAAAAAACTTAAAAAAAATAAAAAATAAAAAATCTTACTATCATTCTTTAATACTGCTTATGTTGTAGTACTTGGAATTGTGTTGCATTTAGTATTTAGTTTGAATTGTGTGTTTATTTACTTTGGTTAATTTGGATCATTAGTGCTTAAGTTTGTATTTGGCTTGTTTTGGTTTCTGCATAGTGTGCATAGGTGTCTATTTGGGTGTAGCTGGTAACTGGTTTCATTAGATTAGCATAAGAAAAGGCTTGGCTCGCTTCGTTAGCGTATCAACTGCAGTAGGTGTATTTATAGGAGGTTTCAACTCTGTGAGTTTACTCTGTAAGTAGTTTGCAGCCAGACACAAGTGCAGCAGACAGACAGAAGTGTGTAGTTTCAAAAACTGCAGTACTTAAGTCAAGCTTGAGGTAAGCTCAGGCTATTACTATTACTTCACTCTTACTTCTCTCTTCTTTTCTACTGTAGACAAAAAACTTAAAAAAAAAAAATAAAAAATCTTACTATCATTCTTTAATACTGCTTATGTTGTAGTACTTGGAATTGTGTTGCATTTAGTATTTAGTTTGAATTGTGTGTTTATTTACTTTGGTTAATTTGGATCATTAGTGCTTAAGTTTGTATTTGGCTTGTTTTGGTTTCTGCATAGTGTGCATAGGTGTCTATTTGGGTGTAGCTGGTAACTGGTTTCATTAGATTAGCATAAGAAAAGGCTTGGCTCGCTTCGTTAGCGTATCAACTGCAGTAGGTGTATTTATAGGAGGTTTCAACTCTGTGAGTTTACTCTGTAAGTAGTTTGCAGCCAGACACAAGTGCAGCAGACAGACAGAAGTGTGTAGTTTCAAAAACTGCAGTACTTAAGTCAAGCTTGAGGTAAGCTCAGGCTATTACTATTACTTCACTCTTACTTCTCTCTTCTTTTCTACTGTAGACAAAAAACTTAAAAAAAAAAAAAAAAAAATCTTACTATCATTCTTTAATACTGCTTATGTTGTAGTACTTGGAATTGTGTTGCATTTAGTATTTAGTTTGAATTGTGTGTTTATTTACTTTGGTTAATTTGGATCATTAGTGCTTAAGTTTGTATTTGGCTTGTTTTGGTTTCTGCATAGTGTGCATAGGTGTCTATTTGGGTGTAGCTGGTAACTGGTTTCATTAGATTAGCATAAGAAAAGGCTTGGCTCGCTTCGTTAGCGTATCAACTGCAGTAGGTGTATTTATAGGAGGTTTCAACTCTGTGAGTTTACTCTGTAAGTAGTTTGCAGCCAGACACAAGTGCAGCAGACAGACAGAAGTGTGTAGTTTCAAAAACTGCAGTAGTTTGAAAACGGCAGGAGTTTGGTGAAGGCATTGGTTTTGTCAGTTTGGTGAGTAACTGCTTTAATTCTAAGATGTCTGGTTTGGTGCAGTGTAACACTTGTCTGGCTGTTGTGTTCCGCAGTACTCTCTGGAGTTTGGGGTGTTGTCCAGTATGTTTGCATCTGTCCACATTGTATGGTGAAATTTCCAGGCTGCAGTCTTTGGTGTGTTATCTGCAATCAAAAGAAGTGAATCTTTCCCAGCTAGAGTGTGAAGTCAAGCAACCATGTAATCCACCACCGCAGCCCCAACGGCCCATGAAGAGAAGGGCTGTGTGGAAGACAGTTGGTTCCGGGAGGTTGAGAGTTGTGGAGCAGAAGCACAACACTGTTGGTATTTCGGTGTGTAATCCCTTTGGTGTCCTGTCTGAATTGGAAAGTGAGATTTCAGAAGATAAAAGCACAGATACTCAGGTACGGGATGTTGTGAGTCCCAAAGGAGAGAATTGTAACAAGCAGTCAGGAGCAGAAAATGGACTTAAAAAGAAGAGAAAGCATCTCCTTGTTGGTGACTCGATTGTTAGAGGTGTTGCTTTAGGGCAGAATGAGGATGGACTGAAGGAGGTGAGATGTCTTCCTGGTGCTACTGCAAGCAGGGATAAAAGACGCATCTCAAATATTGTCAAGGCTGCAACAAAGGAGACTGAAGTTGATCTGATCATTCATCTCGGTACAAACGATTTGTCCCAGAAAAGTGTTGAAGAGGTGAAAATGGAATTTCAAAGTCTCAGCCTGGAGCTGAGCAGAATGACAGACTCTATCACTTTTTCAGAGATTTTGCCAGTCCGCTCTGAAAATAGTAAGAGACTTCGTATCCTGGAGTTCAATGGTTGGCTAAGACAGTGGTGTAAAGAAGAAGGTTTTGGATTTGTCAGTCACAGTGTTAGAAGGTGGAGTTGTAAAGAAATGTTCAAGAGAGATGGTCTGCACCCGTCACACAGAGGAACTGAGGTACTTGGAGAAGAGTTCAGGTGTTTCTTGGAGAGGCATTTAAACTAGATGGAGGGGGCAGGAATTTCATTGAGAAGATTGATTTCTGTCCCCGAACAGTTTTGGTGAACCAGGGTTCTGAGTTTGTTAGTGTGATAGATACAGATGTTGGTGCACAGGAAGTTGCTGGTGCTTTACATACAGATGTTGGTGAGGTAGATGATGGTGCGGTAGATAGAGTTGTTGTTGGTGATAAATGTAATGTTCTTCGTGTAATGTGTACTAATGCTCGCAGCTTAGGCAACAAGCTCAGCGAGCTAATATCAATAGTTTGTTGAGATGACTTGGACTTGATTGTAATAACAGAGACATGGTTCAGGGACTGTAATGACTGGGAAATAGCCATTCCGGGATACACGTTGTATAGGAAAGATAGGGCTGAGAGAAGAGGGGGTGGGGTAGCCATTTATGTTAAAGATAGCATAAAATCCACAGCGATCCAGAATTCATGTAAAGAGTTGGAGACTCTCTGGATCTGTCTGCAGAATAAAAAGGGATCAGTTACAAGAATAGGTGCAGTCTACAGGCCTCCGGGGCAATCTGAAGAGCAAGACAACATGCTAGTGGACGAGATTACCCAAATGGCAGTAAAGGGAGATATAGTAGTTATGGGAGACTTCAACATGCCTGATGTTGATTGGAATATCCCTTGTGCGTCCACATGTAGAAGTAGGAGCATCGTAGAAGCCCTGACGGGGATGTCCCTAAAACAGCTGGTGAAGGCGCCAACTAGAGGGGACAATATCCTAGACTTAGTATTCACAAATGGAGACCTGGTATCTGAGGTGAAGGTGGGAGAAAATCTAGGTTCCAGTGACCACCAATGTTTGTGGTTCGGAATCCAGACTGACTACGAGAAATCCCATTCTGCAACCAAAGTATTGGACTTTAGGAAGACGAAGTTTGAGGATATGGGAGAATATGTAAAGAAAGAATTAAAAGGGTGGGATAAAACACCGAGAGTGAGTACTCAGTGGAAGACACTCAAAGAAGTCCTCTTAAAGGCAACAAGATTACATGTTAGACAAATTAGCAAGAGGAAAAGAAAGAGAAATCCACTATGGTTTACTAGAGAGGTAAGAGCTATAGTTAAAGATAAAAAGTCTGCCTATAAGAGATATAAAGAGACTGGAAGTGAAGCGGACAGAGAAGGGTATAAAACTATACAGAAGAAGACTAAACAGATGATAAATGCTGCTAAAGCCTCAAAAGAGGAAGAAATGGCCAAATCTGTTAAGAAGGGGAATAAAACCTTCTTCAGATATATCAGTGACAGGAAGAAGAAAAACTGCGGGATTACAAAAATTAACAACGGAAAAAATCAGTATATAGAAGAGGAAAAGGCGGTCGCTGACCATCTGAATAACTACTTCTGCTCAGTTTTTTCAGACGGCGGCCCTCATAATCAGAAAATGGCTGAACACAGCATTGCCTCTAGTTGTATAATTTTAGCCCCAGTGTTTTCAGAGGCCGATGTTCTAGAGGAACTTGTCCGGCTAAAGTCAAATAAAGCGATGGGTCCGGATGGAATCCACCCTAGAGTTCTTAAAGAACTCCGATCTGTCATAGTTGGCCCCCTGACTAATCTGTATAACCAGTCCCTTCTTACGGGAGAAGTTCCTGATGATTGGAGAATGGCCAATGTTGTACCCATTCACAAGAAGGGTAGTAAAGAAGAAGCTAGTAACTACAGGCCAGTCAGCCTGACATCTGTAGTGGTAAAAATGATGGAGACTCTTCTAAAGAAGAAGATAATTGACCATCTAACAAAAAACAACCTGATGGACCCAAACCAGCATGGCTTCACTGAGGGCCGATCCTGTCAGACTAATCTCATTGATTTCTTTGACTATGTAACTAAAGTGCTGGATGAAGGTGGTGCTGTGGATATCGCCTACCTGGATTTCAGTAAAGCTTTCGATACAGTTCCCCATAAAGAGCTGATACATAAATTATCAAGAATTGGACTTAACCCCTGGATAGTTCAGTGGATCTGCAGTTGGCTGAAGGACAGAAACCAGAGGGTTGTTGTTAATGGAGTGTATTCTGAGCAGAGACTGGTTACAAGTGGAGTGCCACAAGGATCTGTTCTGGGCCCTGTTCTGTTCAACATGTTTGTAAGTGACATAAGGGAAGGCTTGGCAGGGAAGGTTTGCTTGTTTGCTGATGACACAAAAGTGTGTAATAGGGTTGATGTTCCAGGAGGTGTCTGTAATATGGAGAATGATTTGGCACTATTAGATAAGTGGTCAAAACAATGGAAACTTCAGTTCAATGTTTCCAAATGTAAAATAATGCACTTGGGGAAAAGAAACCCTCAATCTGACTATCATATTGGCAGTTCTGTGGTAGCAAAGACTTCAGAAGAGAAGGATTTGGGGGTGGTCATCTCTGACAGCCTCAAGATGAGTAACCAATGCAACCAGGCGGTGGGGAAAGCAAATCGTATGCTTGGCTGCATAGCTAGAGGTATAACAAGCAGGAAGAGGGAGATTGTGATCCCTCTGTATAGAGCTCTAGTGAGACCACATCTGGAATACTGTGTACAGTTCTGGAGGCCTCATCTGCAAAAGGATATAACTAAAATTGAGCGGGTTCAAAGAAGAGCTACAAAAATGGTGGAAGGTCTAAAGCATAGAACTTATCAAGAACGACTCAGAGATCTAAATATGTATAGTCTGGAGGAAAGAAGAGAAAGGGGGGACATGATTGAAACCTTTAAATATGTTAAAGGACTGAACAAGGTTCAGGAGGGAAGTGTGATTAATAAGAATCTGAATACAAGAACAAGGGGGCACAATCTGAGGCTAGTTGGAGGAAAAATCAAGAAAAACATTAGAAAATATTATTTCACTGAAAGAGTAGTAGAAACTTGGAACAAACTTCCAGCAGAGGTGGTTGATAAATCCACAGTAACACAGTTTAAACATGCCTGGGATAAACATGTATCTATCCTAAGATAACAATAAAGGAATACTAAAGGGCAGACTAGATGGACCAGGTGGTCTTTTTCTGCCGTCAATCTTCTATGTTTCTATGTTTCTATGTTAAACGGGCTCAGATAAGGTAACAGCTTTTTCTGAATACAAAAGCAGTGGACACTAATCACAATGGATTGAATATTTTAATTCTTATATCTCATTATAAACATCACAATCAAATACACAAATTAACTTGTGCATTTATTCAAATTCTCTGAATACAAGTTTAGGATTATATTTTAGGGGAGTGATATAGGAATAATTAATTTCTACCTATGTTATTTGTAAGTACATGATGAGTATAAGGCTTTTCCTGCAATCATGGTGAGGCTGGAGGCCTTTATGAATCATCCATTCCAGCTCCTCCCTGTTCACTTCACTTACCAGCCAGCTGGGACAGCAAGACACCCAGCTCCACAGTGCATGCCCCAGTTTTTTTTATCCCATGGTAGCTTTGCCCCCCTCCACCCCATCAGGCACCTCTCGTCCATCTCCCATCCTTCCCATCCCCACTTCCCCTGCTGGTCACCTCCTCCTTGTTATTATCTAATTTTCACTACTTTTGTTTTTATCCCCATCCCTGTCCCTTAACTGTTTATTTCTACTGCTGTTTCTGTCTTCCCTCCTTTATATCGTCCTATTCAGACCCCCCACTCCTTTATATCTTCCCTATCTACATCCTCTGGTCTCTGGAGCATCTTTGTCAGTCCACAAGTACTCCTCTGCCCACTGGTTGCTGCTGTCTACCATAGCATCAGCACCTAACTCAGTTTCAGAAAGTCTATCATTAGCCATACCTCCAGTCCTCCTGATGTTTCCTCTCCTCCACCCCACCCCCATACGGTTTTAATTCCTTCCCCTTACTACTTTTTACCCAAACATTCTACTATATCATAACAGCCTCATGCTCTTAATATTATTATAAATGTTTCTTAGACTTAGATCAGTAGTGTTTTTTTTTCTCCCACCACCTGAAGCCCCACTTCACCTCTTTCATCCCCCGGTGTCCGAGGCTTCTGACATGAGCCCCACTATTCTAATCCAATTTTCAAATCCAATTTGCAAATTCTGACCTCCAACATATTAAAAAAAGGATATACAACAAAGCCTGGAAGAAGTTCAGCAACTTCATCATCACCAAAATCAAGCCAGCCCACCATTATTACATCCAACCATTCTTGTCTTTTGCTGTCATCATATCCTTAAGGTTTTACTGACCAAATTCAGATACCCCTCCCTGTTCACCTTCTCTCCTCTCCTCACATCAACCTATTTATCTAAGAACTTTTCTCACCTACCTGCATGTCCACGTCTCCAAGTAGATTGTCACCTTTTTTTCCTGTTTCCGATGACCATATCATCATCATCATCATCATATATAATAATTCGCTAAAACGTGTGTAACGACGCATTCATGAGCAGTAGAGATGGAGCGTCCAGCTCTGTATCAGCCGCGACGCTGGCAGTTTCTACTGCACATGACTGCCCCACGACTGGCTGGCAGTGGCACTGTGGCCTGTGTAACAGGCTCTACAACTAGTCCCATATAAAAAATTAAAAATTCATATCTCACCAAACAGCTCAACCATTTCTCTCTCCACCTAGAACAACCCATAACGGACCGGTTCCATATGGGTGTTGACATTCCCTTCAACCTCACTCTGGGCACACTCTTCTTTTTGGCCAATAATCCAACTCCAGCTCGCTCTTGTCTATGGCCATCTTAGTACCTCCACTTTCGTCAATACCTTAGAATCTTACTGTCATGTCTGTACCTCAACCCTGACTCAACCAAACAAGCAGTTGGCAATCATGCTTTTCCAGATACATACCTGATCCTCAACATTTAAAGGGATAGTAATACTTAATATGTAAAAATATATATATTGTAGTGTTTATTCCCCGAGTAAAACAAGGTGCTCCCACTGCTGAAAAGTGTTTTATTCAAAAGCTATTGCAGACCAAACTTTAATTTTTTTAGGTGCAGTATCACAGTAGCCTGAAATTGTACAGTGGTGCTGTTACCACACCATCCTATGAACAGCTCTGGTCAGTTGACCATACATCTCCATAGGATGGTGTAGCAACAGCACCACTGTACAATTTCAGGCCACTGTGATACTGCATCTAAAAAATTCATGTTTGAATTTTAATAACGTTTGATTAAAACACTTTTCAGCAGTGGGGGTACCTTTGTTTTAGTCATGGGAAATACAACCTACAAGATATTTCTTTTTACATTTTAAGTTTTACTATGCCTTTAATCCTTAGCCCCTTTCTCTTTGACATGCTGATCTGGTCACTATTTTTTCCTTTTGGCCTCAATTCAAGCTTACTACCATTTGTCCACAACTAGGTTTCAGTCTCCCAGGCTTTCATCACAACTCACTTTCCATTTCCCTGCCATAAGCCCTGACTACATGCCTTCATTTGTTAAGGAGCTGGAAGCATTTATAAACCATCCAGTCCAGCCCCTCTCTGTTAACATCACTTAATGAACCCCACCCTCCTACACTCGTCTCCTTTACGGTAAGCTCTCTAAGCAGGCTCACTGCCACCCATCTGCTCCTAGGTTTCAATCTCCTAGCTTTTTGCCAGAACTCAATCACCTCCTCTTTCCCTGCCATAAGCCCTGACCACAATTCAAGTTATTTCAACCAATTTAATTTTCAGGTCTTAGTGTTACTTTAAGTACAGATTTCTTAAAGGAGCAATACATAGTCACAACAAGCAACTATTTATACATTGCAACTCTGCTAGGTTGACAAAGGTGTTTTTGAATAATCTGCATTGCAGCTCAATACAGATGCCTGTGTTAAAGGGATAGTAATACTTCGTTTTATCTTTATTTTATTTTGTAGGCATTAAAAAACATGAAGAACGATATAAGTCTTATCTCTCAAACCTTTATGGTTTGAGAGAGATTCACAAGCAAAGTTTCCCCTCCCATCCCTTTTACCTAGTATAAGCTATCTCTTCTCAGATGTGGAACCCAGTTCATAGACCAGACAGATAACAGAAGGGGAAAATCTTCTTCCTATAAGAAGAATGAAAACCCTGCCCCCCTTGACATGTTTTTCAGGTTTTTCCCTTATCTTAACTGGAGATTGTCCCTCTCTGCAGTCTACCTGGGCACCTCCTTTCTGCTCTGACTGAACAGTGTTACATCAGTAAAAGGGGCAGGAGGGAGACACTTTGTCATTGAATTAGTCTTGAACTACAACTCTGACAGAATTGAAATAACACTCTCCAAAGTCCAAATATGATGATGATTAATTAGAGCTGCTTTTATTATGAAACATTACTATCCCTTTAAACTTAACCTCCATTACTCCTGTGTGTGTGTGTCCCCCCGCACAGTAGCATCACCAAGGGGTGCATTACAGTGATGGACCTAATGGTAGCCCAAATGGTACTGAATAACACACACATGGGCTGACCATTGATTGAACTGATGCAGTGAGCAAAGGATTGATCCAGTCATCCATGTGAACAGTGCACGGCATTCAACTAAACTAAATAGGTGCTAAAACATTCCTTCATTATGCAGTGAATGTAGAAAAAGTTCAGTAAGCTGCATTCGAGGTGTATGACAGCAGGAATGGGGAGCATTTAAAGGGATAGTAATGTTTCACAAAAATAGCAGCTCCAATTAATCTTCATAGTATTTGGACCATGGAGAGCATTGTAGTTCAAGAGTAATTGAATGATAAAGTATCCCCCTCCCGCCCCTTTTACCTAATGTAAGTCACCTCTACTCAGATGTGGAATCTGGTCCTGGGACCGGAAAGATCACAACAAGGGACAGTCTTCTTACTGTGAACATAAGGAAAACCCTTCCCTCCTTAACAGGTTTTTCCTTATGCTCTTCGAAGATTGTCCCTCTCTGCAATTAGGGTTGCCACCTTCCCTAAAAAAAAATACCGGCCATGGCATTCCCTCCATAGACTTAACATTGGACAGAAGCCAATTTTTTACCGGCCTGCCGGTAAAATACCGACTGGGTGGCAACACTATCTGCAATCCATCCGGACAGTCTTGCTGCTCGGAGGTGAGTAGTGTTACATTAGTAAAAGGGGCAGAAGGGGGATACTTTATTATTCAATTATACTACAACTCTGACAGTATTGAAATAACACTCTCCATGGTCCAAATACTATGAAGATTAATTGGAGCTGCTTTTATTATGAAACATTACTGTCTCTTCATGACAGCATAGGAAATGCTCCGTTGAAACACCAATATAAACTAGGCCTAGCTTCCCTTAATGAGTTTTTAAAAGTCAATATAACCTTAAGAATAAGTGGCTCTTAATTTGTTTATTGATATTCCTTTATTTGCACTTGATCTCATATGTACACTACTACTTTTGCAGTTCACTTTACAATCTGATAAAGACAAAAGAGCTATACAAGCCTTTTAGGCCAAATGAACTCTGTTTTTTATGAGGAAGTACGACAGATCATTATGTATGTACAGACACCTACAAATACAATGAAAAAAATATAGATAGATATACCCCATGGCTGTGTGAAATAAACCTACCTAAGAAGTCCTGTTAAATGAAGATCCACTCAGTCATATGGTATATTTTCCCTTTAGACACCATTCACACATGTAAAACCAGATGATGGATTATTGATGTTGTTTGTTGTGAAAGGTACTATGCCAAGCTATGGGGCCTTTCACATGGGCAACAGTCTCCTCACATGAATGCAAAACAGTTCAGCATAATGCATCTTTACAGAGTTAACTAAAAAACACTGCAAAGATACAGTAAGGAAGTCCTATGGGACAGATTGTTCACACAAACGTTGTAGAAGGTTACAATGCTCATAAAAACCTCTAATGAATATCTGATTGGCTGGCACTTGCAGAGGTGGGCCATCAGACACACCCCTCCTTCATACAGATTGGCAGTGGAATGCAGGAGAACATGAGTGACAGAACACAAAAGAGAGTTGTAGCAGGAAGCAACTGCAATTCTACCATCATATGAAAGGACTCTTGACCGTTTGAGTGCCAGAGAGGTATAGTTGAATACCTCTTTGGCACTCAAAGGGTTAAAATAAGGGGCTAGCCTTCTCAATAAAAGTCCTCACATCAACAGCAGTTAACTCTTTGAATGCAGGAGGGTGCTCTGGCACTCAAAGGGTTAATGTGAAAGAATAAATGCAAGTAATATATATGTTTCTCAGAAATCATTTCATATGACATTAAAATAATCTTATTGCCCATGCTGGATTTTTAATAGGACATTTTTCCCCTTTTCTATGTTTTTAAAACACACCACTGTATAAAAAATGTGATGTTTTGCCCAATGGCCAATTAGAAGAAAAATGTGGCTCAGCCCTTTTCAGTGATTCCTATCAGTACAGTAAATGTTTCCACTAACAATATTCCCTTGTCTTGAGTGCTCACTTCTTCAGATCTCATATTCTCATATTATAACCACATGTGAGAAACAGAAAAGGCAAAAGATCTTTTATCTTCCAAACTTTTTTTTTCCCCTGGCATTAAATATATCAAGGCATAATAAGTATAACAATTCTATGGCAAAACATTTTCACCATATGTATCAAAGATAAAGCCCAAACTCAAATGACTATGATTCTTTTTACTTTGATATGTATATATTCTTCTGGCACTCAAAGGGTTTTTGTTGAGATTAGCTCAATTTCTGAAGCAGGTCTGGGCAATGGCAGCCTATGGATGGATCTTTAACCTTTGGTGGATTCAGTCTTCCATTATACTCAGACTAGTGTACAAGCCCATGTACACGGGCCAAGGTCCAGGTGATGTTAACCCTTTGAGTGCTTTGCAATGCGTTGCATACCCCTCTGGCACTCAAAGCGTTAAGAGGCCGGTCCTGCTCGGAGTCCTGCCACCGACGCAGTCATGCACTGTAGAGACTGCCCAAAAGCACAGAATGCTCACAGCACAGAACTCCCAGCATTCTGTGTGTTCGGGCAGTCTCTACTGCACATGACGGCTTCTGACAAACATCCTAGCGAATTATTACATAGGATGTTCAAGTTTCCATTTTAATTATTGGACCAATTCACAGCCAACAGTCAGCTGAGGAAGATGAGAGATGTAGCCTATCAGCTGGAGAACAATAAGTGGCTAACCTCTTTATTAAAGGACCGTTATCATACATTGATCAGTCTGTTCTTTTGGGAACAGACTTGGTAAAATGCCTGGGGTTGTTCTGTATAAATCCACAGAAGGTGCCTGTAACCCATCTGAAGGGGGGTGACAGAAAACTAAGACCATTAACTGGTAGTGAGCTGGTAGCTCATGGGTTGCACACATAACCCAAATATACTGCAAGTGCCATGCTTGAAAGCTCTTCACTAGTATTTATGAAAGACTGAATTGTGACATTTCAAAGTATCACAATTTATTATATCCTATGGGAACAGTGAGGTAGTACCAGGTGGTCTCATTGATGGGATTTGTAACCACAGCTGGAAGGCCGCAGGCTGGCCGCGTCAGTTCTAAACTGTGATGCATATAGTGCAGTTAAATTATGTTTTCTCAATAACTACTGTGTGCATTGACACAAAAACATCACAACAGAGCTCAACGCTTTAACCCTTTGAGTGCCAGAGAGGTATCTAATGCATTACAGCGCCTTTCTGGCACTCAAAGGGTTAAAGCACAAAATTAATATTATAATTGTGCCTATTACTAGTCTTATTGCATATTCCATAGTTTAAATCTAGTCCATAACCCTTTAAAGGTCAGACGTTTGTGTGGTGCGTTACTTCTCAATGTATTATACACCCCTTTTGTCCTTTAAAATATCAAAATGCTATAGAATAAATGCTCTGTGTGTGCAATATCAGAGTTCAGTACAAGTTTCATTTAGAAAATGAAGTTGAGGCTTCTGTGTTGGAGTGAATTTGATGTGAAATCTTATGCTTCCTGTTGTTTAGGAGATGTACAGCCTTATGCACAAGAGTACTTCTCAGATATGGTTTGGAGTCACACACTTTCATCATTGGGTTTGTGGGGGCAGATACTTTTTTCCAGCGTGATAAAGTGGATCTATCACATATAGATAAGTAATGCTCATTAGGTAGAGCATTTAGCGAAAAAGTTTAATATGTTACTAATTTAAAAAAACAAAAACATTATCTGCGCAAAAATTCAAGTTTAAAACGTGCCCAGCAGCCTACTTCTGGCTTGCATCACTGCCTCTGCTCCCGTCCCACTACCCAGTATCCTCCGATGACGGAGGCTTTCTTTCTGTAAGCTGGAGCAATCTCATTGGCAGAGATCAATATCTAGCCAATGAGATCTCTCCAGCTGGGTAGTGGGACAGGAGCAGCCTCTGTGCGGCAAGCAGCTTGCCGCAGCGGCAAGCGGAAGTACGCTGCTGGGCACCTTTTAAACACTAATTTTTGCGCAGTTAACTGTGTTTTGTCAAAAATGAGCAACATGTTTAACTTTTTCATTAAATGCTCTAACTAATGAGTATTACTTTTCTATTTGTGATAGATCCACTTTAAGTTCCCTGATAACCACACCAACTTCCTGCCTTGCTTCATGCTCCACCCACTTCCCAGGCCACTCTGTTTGCTTTACGGTCAACTTCCACCTACTATCTTCTCTGTCCCAATTAAGCCACAATCACATTATTTGCATAAATTGGACATTTCCACCCCAGCTCTTAGTACTGTGGCTGGATCCAAGGATGTAACCAAGTGGGGTAACTGGGGGCAAACTATACAGGAAAAATACAAATTCCCATTGATTTGAATGGAGATTTTAACCATGTGAATGCTAGAGAAGTCTTCAAAAAGCTACAATGATTAAAAGGTCTATTTAAATAAATGGGGATTTTGTAAATGTTTTATGTGTATCCTGTGGTCCAGCTGGCCTGAAAAGTTACAGCAGGTGGTTAAATGTGAACTAAAACTAAAGAAAAGAATGGTTCTCAGTTTGTTTATGAAGAATTTACCTAGGTAGGAGTTTGTCATGCAGCAGCAATGCTCTGTGACTTTTCTGCCAACCAAGGGGTAAACCATTTAACACTTATCCAGTGCATTGCTTTTTTTTTGTTTTTTTTTACACTAGTGGACAAGGCAATTTTGGGTATTTTAGTATGTTTGTTCAACCATATTTTCCCTCTAATTAAAGTGGAACTTTCAGATCTTACTAAGTTGCCATGCATTCATTAAACGCTTGGAGACCGGAACCCAGGCTACAGAGCAGACATCTTGTCTGATCGCCTGTGCTATCACTCCTGGTCTCCACTGAGTAGCACTGCAGTGCACCACATGGTTACCGGAAGGGACCGATGGCACATGAGCGCAGACCACACAAACCTGCACATCAGTCCCCAAACGGGAAGGACTACTTTACACTGGGCTATTTTTTAAAGGTAAAACATCTATTTCCAAGCTGGTCACCATGCGTTTAATGAATGGCGACTTAGTAAGATCTGAAAGTTCCTCTTTAATTTAGCACACACACGTAAATTATATACCGTTTTTGTGGGTTTTTTTGTTTTCAAGGACAAGTAGGGCTTTCTTTTGATGCCATATTTATATGGTTAACATATCATTTAGGTTGTGAATATAAAATATTAAAAAAAAATATTTTTAAATATTTTCCTATGATAATTTGTACTCAATTAACGAACAGGAACCAAATACAAAGTATATACATTTGTTCATACCTCTCACTACTGACCCAAATCTCTCTGTCCCTCTTTCTTACCCTGGTATCCCTCTTTTTAAGAGTCCAGAAGTACATAATGTATCACATTCCTCCACAGCAATAAAACTAACAGTTTTTCTTTAAAATTCAGTATATGTTTATAAATAAGTGTGTGTAAATAAATGCATTGATCTTGTTCTAAATCATTTATTCAGTTATAGAGAGAAAAAAAAGGTCCACCTCCCCATAGTTGTGGAATCTGGTCCTGGGACTGAACAGCACGCAGAGAGGGACAATATTCATACACAGAGTATAAGGAAAACCCTGCCCCATTTGACAAGGGAGGGTAGGATTTTCCTTATGCTGAATGAAGCTTGTCCCTCGCTGAGCTCCATCTGACCAGTTTAAGGATGCAGCGTGATGTAGGAGAAAGGCGAGGGAGGGGGTACTTTATAATTTAATTGTTCTTGAACTACTATTACTATTGTAATATATTGCTAAATGTCCCATAACCCTTTGAGTGCCAGAGTGGTACGGAATGTATTGCAAAGCAATGTAATCACATGTAATCATGTAAACATTGTAGCAGCGATTACATGTGTGGAACCACTGGAGAACAGATAAAGCTGTGTTGTTCCTGGCACATCACCACGAATTAAGGAGTTAAACATCCTCCACCCTAGCATTCAATCTATAAAACATCTTTTTTTTTTCAGTTCACACGTGGAAATCTATAGGAAGCTATTTCAAGGCCATTGATTTACTTAGCAAGAGGTCTCAACTGCATTTCTTCTCTGTTCATTTGAATCCACTATAGCATACAATGGGGGTTATGCACTAAGGTGTGATAAAGTGGTGATATTGTGGAGATATCTTCTCTAATTATATCACTTTTCCAGTTCTTATGTTATTCTATTGAGCCTTTGCACTAAGATAAAAGATGTTAGCCATAGAAATACAGGAGGCAAGTATAGTCAAGTTGATACCTTTATTGAGATCTTAGAGATGGGCTCCCTAGAATAACATAGGAACTGGAAAACTGGTATCACTGAAGAAGATATCTCCGCATTATCACCTCTTTATCATGTCTTGGTGCACAACCCCAATGATGTTAAAGTGGAACTACCACCTCCACTAAAGTCGCCCTGTAATACTTATGCAGGTGGCGACTAGCTTACTAATCATTATTTTACCTCTCAAAAGTGCCCACAAATAAAGTTATCCTTAAGCTTCCGAGACAGGAAGCCAGGCAGCACCGTGGACATCTTGAATGCGTGTCTGAGCTGTCAGTCCTCTTCACCCTTCACAGGCATTGCACTGGCCCGGATGGCTCCGGAAGAGACTGACAGTGCAGGAGCACAGGCTGCAGTAACCTGGCCATCAGTCTTGGAAGCTTAAGGATAACTTTCATTGTGGGCACTTTTGAGAGGTAAAATAATGATTACAAAGCTAGTCGCCATCTGCCTAAGTACTGCAGGGCAACTTTAGTGGAGGTGGTAGTTAGTTTCTCAGAAGTGATATGAAGGATGTTTACTTTCAATAACAAATATCAGGTGAGCACTTTAAATAAAAAAAATGTAGTGTATGATAGCTGTGATTGTTGTACATTTAGAGGTCAGTTATCACGTTCGCAGGCAGCTCCTGAGGGTGCAGATTTTAGAAAAATGTCCGGGGGCTGCTTTGTGCAGTTTCAAAATGGCCTCTGTCTCCATTCTGTGGGTCTGCGAAACTGACCCTCTCAGCAGAAAGCTTGAGGCTGTGGGAATCATGAATGCAAACTAAGGTTTTTGGGGCTTAGACTCTCAAACTTCCTGTAGAGCGGGTCAGTTTTCTGCCTCGCGTGATGCATTATAGATGCACCGAGGATGCATCGAGGGTCTCCCTTCAGACCCCGTTCTTCTCCCCTGTTGGTGCCCCAAGGTTTACATTTCAGCTCAGTCTTAATCAGCAGGTCTATTCTTTGATTATGATTTACCTTTAAAGATAAAGGTTTTTATTTTAGGTGTCAGTCTTCCTTTAATAACTGAATATGGTCAGGATTGTTTTGATGTATCAGGTATGGTCCATAGCAAACATCTATTGTCACATGATCTGAGTGCATTCTGTCATATGAACCACAGAAGGGGAATCTGTTTTGCCCCTCCCTCACCCAACTTAAGCAGTGCAATGAAGATTCAAAGTAGAAAATCTGGTGAATAGCCGTAGTGGGGGGAAAGACAGAATCCTCTAGAGCAACCCATTTTCTGAGCTTATACATCCTATATAATAATTCGCTAATGTATGTTTGTCAGAAGCTGTCATGCGCAGTACAGACGGCTGTGCGCGGTACAGTCATGCGCAGTACAAACTGCACGCTCTGCGGCTGATAACGGAGCGGGGCGCTCCAAATTGAGACCATAGTCCTCTCTGTGTACAGGTGTGTACACAGGCTGTTCAGCTAGTTCAGCTAGTTCAGTTATAAATCATGCACCTCCATTTACGTTTATATATAGTCACTTATTTTAGAGTAAAGCCATATTAGTTCATTTCCCTAACAAGGATGATGTACTAGGTGGGATTTGGAGCAATTCTGGAATGAACCAGTTGCACAATCGGAAACAAATAACTGTTTCCAAATTTCCGTTTCATTAACCTTTTGAGTGCTAGAGGGGAATGCAACACATTGCTTTGCAATGCATTGCATACCCCTCTGGCACTTAAAATGTTAAAGGGGGATTTAACCCCATTAAAATGCAAGGGAGGTCTCTAATGCAATACATATAAATGTATTGGAGAGGTCTCTAGCATTCAAGGGTTAAAATCTCAATTTTAAATCAATAGATATTTGTCTTTTTTCCTTGTGGTACAGATGTTGCCCCCAAATATCTCCAGTTTTCCTATGACAACAGCATACTCTATTTATTGCATGATTAATGATTTAAATAACTAAGTACAAATAACTGAAAATGGGCAAGTAACCAGCTCCTATGAACACTGGTTCATTAACCTCTTGGGTGCTACTGAGGTCTGCTATTATCAATGACAATAATAATATCCTTTATTTATTGAGCACCAACAAATTCCTCAGTAATGTACAAAATGGGGGAAAAAAGAACATACAATGACATACAGAAACAGATCCAAATAAATGGTAGTGAGAGCCCTGCCTACAAGAGCAATATACATACAGCACCGCTAATACCAGTGGTGGACAATGTGAGACCCTCCAGCTGCTGCCAAACTACAACTCCCATGATTGATGGGAATTGTTGTCTGGCAGCAGCTGGTGGGCCTCATGTTGGCCACCTCAGTACTATACCTATCAATATCACTTCTGGCTTTCTCCAAAAGAATTGATACATTTTATAAGCATACCACTGATACAATGTTTCATGGTTCCACTGCAGAGAGCCAGAATTGGAACTTTAACTGTGCAGCAATACGGCAGTTAGTGTAGTCCAGGGGTAAACAGCATGAGGCCCTCCAGCTATTTCAGGACTACAACTCAAACAAGCTGGTCAGAGATGCTCAACTAGGAACGATCCTGGTATAGAATTTGGCAGACTCTACAGGAATGGTGTCCTACAGATCTCTTTTAGCTCACAGAGAGGAAATATCTTAAAGCACAACATACTGATCCTGCCAAAACAGCACAAAGTGCCAGTCAACCCCAGACGTACGTTTCAGCCTTGTTGGGCCTTGTCAGTGAACTGTAGCTGATCTCTATCTCTCTAGGCACTATGAGCAAGGGGTCCATATCTGGATTTCTCTGTTACCCTTAGAGTGACCAAACCAAGTGCAATTTGCATACGCAAATAAAACTGGCCAGAGATTCTCAAATAGGAACGAGTCTGCAACAGACTTTATCAGGCTCTATAGGAATGGTGTCCTACCTAATTTGCAGTCTCTTTTAGCTCACTAGTGCCTTTCACAGAGAGGAAATATTTAACATATCATACTGATCCTGCCAGAACAGCAGTCAAGCCACGAAGTTCCAGGCAATTTATCTCTAAACAAGAGAAGCAGCCAACCCCAGATAAACATTTTGGCCTTTTTGGGCCTCGTCAGAGATTGCACCCTGGGTAGGGTACTTTTCCTGTAGAGCCTGCACAATTCTAGCGGAGCACCTCTGACCAGCATATCATCATATGCAAATTACGCTTGGGATTGGTCACCCTATGGGTAAAAGGGGAATCTAGTCATGACCCCTAGCTCACAGTGCCTAGAGAGATCAGCTGCACCTTACTGATGAGGCCCAACAAGACTGAAACGTATATCTGGAGTTGGCTGCTTCTCTTGGTCAGAGAGGAATTGCCTGGCACTTCGTGCCTGGACTGCCTTTTTGATAGGATCAGTATGAGGTGCTCAAGGATATTTCCTCTCTGTGAAAGGCACTAGTGACCTTAAAGATATTGCACCCTGGGTAGTACACTTTTCCAATGAACCGCCTCTGTTCTAGGGCAAGCTCATTTCTAGTTGAGCACCTCTGACCGGCTTGTTGCATATTCAAATTACCCATGGGACTGGTCACCCTGTGGGTAACAGGGGAATCCAGATGTGGACCCCTAGCTCACAGTGCCTAGAGAGATTAGCTATACCTCACTGACAAAGCCCAACAAAGCTAAAGCGTATGTCTGAGGTTGGCTGCTTCTCTTGTTCGAGAAATTGTCTGGCATTTCGTGGCTGGACTGCCTTTTTTGGCAGGATCAGTATGATGTGCTCCAGGATATTTCCTCTCTGTGAAAGGCACTAGTGAACTAAAAGAAATTGCACCCTCGGTAGGACACTTTTCCTATAGAACCTGCTCAGTTCTAGGACAGGCTCATTTCTAGTTGAGCATCTCTTACCAGCTCTTTGCTTCAGAACTACAACTCCCATCTTCCTCCTACAGTTGCTGCTGGAGGATGATGGGAGTCAGTCTGGCAACAGCTGGAAAGCCTCACATTTTCCACCACAGGAATGGTCTATGATCGGAAGCACAGACACAACACAGAGCACAGAGGCCCAGTTAATTGCTTTGCAAAAGTGCTGGAGACCTCCTTCGCTTCCAAGGCTTCATTATGATAAATCTATTAATATACCACATTGCAATAGAAATTAAAAGACTAATTTCCAGCTTTTGTTTGAGCTCTAGAGTAGGTAAAAAATCTTTTCATTATTTTTGTACTTGACATTTTTTATTGATGAAGTTCAACCTTCTCTCTTAATATATGCATTGCATATTTCCATTTGTAAAAATGACACTCTGGAAATGTATTTCAATGCGAGCCCTTTTGGCGTCGTTGGATAAATAGTAAGAATATAAACATGCTAGATCATTCAGCAAAAAATAGAAATTCTCCCTTCAGTAACTTTACTCCTGAGTATTTATGAAATAGCTTCCACATTATTTCATATAAATTATATTCTACATTACTTCATGCAAATTTTTCACCAATATTTCCTTCTCTATCAGAATTACATCTTTGTTATAGGTCTGTGTGGGTTGCACTGCCCAGACTAAAAGTTTCATATCCGTGAACATTTATTCTCTAAGATATAGTAGATTTGGCTTTGCCCCTTGACATCACTGGTTCTATCTCAAATATTAATAGGTCTATATATCATCTGAATTCTGAGGGCTACATCTCTGAGATTGTATTTGTAGGGGCGGAGTTGTATAACATCTGCAGATAAAACAAAGTGCATTGCATGTGTGTGAGTGCGTATATGTGTATGTACAGGGCTTAAAATATGAAGTCATTTGCTTCTAGCCAGACCTGAAAAGTTACTCGCCACTGCAAGCCATAACATACCCACCAGGGCTGAATTTCTACTCGGCAGGGATAAATTTTAACTCGCTAGTGGCGAGTGGAAACTTTGAGCCCTGTGTATGTATATATATATGTATGTATTTCAGTGTATGTGTGCGTGCATGCATGCATATGGCAGTTTATAACATCGTAACATAGTTCATGAGGCTGCAAAAAGACATGCATCCATCAAGTTCAGCCCATACCATATCACCCCTGTTGAACCAAATGAAGTAAAAATAATAAAAAAAAAAATATTGAGGCCATTTCCAATTAAACCCTAAGTGGGTAAAAAATTCCTTCCTGACTCCAAAAGGCTTTTGGATATTTCCCTAGATCAACATCCTATCTGCTTTGAAATCAACTGTCATAACTATTGTTCTGAGCTAGTAAGCAGTGGTGTAACAATAGGGGTCGCAAGTGCAACCGGGCCAGTCACTCCAGGGGCTCAGCTTCCTCCTGCAACTTCCCCCCCGCACGGCACCATGGACCTCTAACAGAAGAGCTCTCCCTCGTCGGCACACTAGTAATGCAGAATGCTGGGAGATTACATCATCTCCCAGCGCTCTTCATTACTGGAGAGAGGAACGCTTGGGAGCTCCAGCTCTTAATAGAGGTCTGTGCTGAAGAAGGACGCTGGACCACCAGGGAGGTAGGAGATGGTCAAAGGGGGCAATGTGAAGAGTTTGGGCAATGTGGAGAGGTGGACATTGGGGGCAATGTGGAGAGTTGGGGGCAATGTGGAGAGGTGGATATTGGGGGCAGTGTGGACAGGTGGACATTGGGGACAATGTGGAGAGTTGGGGGCAATTTGGAGAGGTGGACATTGGGTCAATGTGGAGAGTTGGGGGCAATGTGGAGAGGTGGACATTGGGGGCAATGTGGAGAAGTGGACAATGCTGAAGGAGGCCGCTGGACCACCAGGGAGTTAGGAGATGGTCAAAGGGGGCAATGTGGAGAGTTGGGGCAACGCAGAGAGGTGGACATTGTGGGCAATGTGGAGAGTTGGGGGCAATGTGGAGAGGTGGACATTGGGGGCATTGTGGAGAGGTGGACATTGGGGGAAATGTGGAGAGTTGGGGGAAGTGTGGAGAGGTGGACATTGGGTCAAATTGGAGAGTTGGGGCAATGTGGAGAGTTGGGGGCAATCTGGAGAGGTGGACATTGGGGGCAGTGTGGACAATGTGGAGAGGTGGACATTGGGGCAGTGTGGAGATGTGGACATTGGGGAAATGTGGAGAGTTGGGGGAAGTGTGGAGAGGTGGACATTGGGTCAAATTGGAGAGTTGGGGGCAATGTGGAGAGGTGGACAATGGGGGCAGTGTGAAGAGGTGGACATTGGGGGCAATGTGGAGAGTTGGGGGCAATGTGGAGAGGTGGACAATAGGGGCAGTGTGGAGAGGTGGACACTGGGGGCAATGTGGAGATACCAAAGGAGGGCAGTGTGGTCGGGGGAGGTCCTGTCAAGTTTGCACCAGGGCCTGGTAACTTCTAGTTACGCCTCTGCTAGTAAGGTATCCACTATTTTTAAACCCTTTAAGGACCAGTGATATGTCAGGACCGTCACTAGTTTCCTTACCTAAAGAACCACTGTGGGTCCTGGCACATAATGTATTAGCAGGGTCTATTGTGAGGTATTAAGCGTATACATACAACTTGCCATTCTATAAAATGCAGGTAAATTTGTTTTAATTGTTTGTGAGAGCATGTGCATGAATATGTGCGTATGCAAATATATATAATAATTTGAATGTAAATGTACATGTGTTTGTATGTATATATCTATTGTCTATAAGCCAGTTCTCACATGTAAAGGCAGGGCATAACAGCTGTGAATAGTGTGGAAAATAACAATTCCGGCTCTTTGTACTGGTAGGATGATACTTTTTATCACAAACCACAGCTTTGATAAAATGTATCTCTTTTCATCTGCAGAGAAAGCCAGAAGTGATCTCTTCTCAAAAGCAGCACAGTTGAATATGTATAATCAGCTAGCTAGACCCAAGAGCCAAGTTAAATTGGCCAGGGAGGGCTATATATTACTCGTCTCTCCTTTAGTGCCAAAGGCGTACCCCTCTGGCACTCAAAGGTTAACCTCTTGGATGCTAGAGATGTCTGCAGCACTTATAATAATAACTGGTATGTAGTTAGCGCCTTTCTCCCAATGGGACTCAAAACGCTTTAACTGCATGCTCTCAGAATTAACCGAATTTGCAGCTGAATAATAGATGTTATTATTACCCAATCAATGGTACTCATTTATCAACCTCAGAAGGATGAGTTGACCCTGGCAGGATTCGAACCTGCAACCTTGAGGTTTGAACAGGCTTTGCAGTCAGGGTATTTACCACTGAGCTACCTCATCACCGTGAGAAGTCTATAGTATTCAAGGGGCTAAAATATTTGTTGGTGACCTCTCTAGTATCTCAGGAATTAAAGGGACATTATTGCATATAATTATTAAGGTTCATACCCTTTACGTATCATATGATTCTAGCCAGAATTCATAAAAATTATTTATTTCTTAGGTGCATAAAATCCAAAAATATTGATTTGGAGGCAGTTAAGCATGACCATTTGACCCCTCTTTGTTTATATAAGTGATAAGGTAATGAATGGCATGGTTTAGGAAAATAAGAGATAAGAGTTTTAGTGAACTGAAATGGGTAGGTTCTATCCTCAAAACAGTTCTCTGCTTAAAGTTTCATCCATTTATCAGGTATCACGGTGCCCGTGATGCTGGCACTTTTGCTGGCCTGTTCGCTTCCTTGTGATTGCCTTGTGGCAGCATGGCGGGTGACTACTTCCTGGTTACTCGTGCGTCACTCTGAGTGCTCGCTATTTTATAGTTCCACCTTGATTGACCTATCTGGACTCCTACTCCTATAGAGGCCTTATATGCTACGTCCTATCATTGCCTTAGTGCCCTTTCATGGTGTCCCTGAGAGCTTTCTGAGTCTTCCGTTGTGATCCGTTCTTGGCTACTGAATCTGATTAGTGTATGACCCTGGGTCTATCTGCCTACTGATTTGTGCCTGAACTTTGGCCTAGCTCATTGACCGTTCTGTGCCGACTTTGGCTTTGTATGACTACCCGCTCCATGTATGACTTTTGGCCTGGCTGACTAACCTCTCCGTGCCGACTTCGGCTTGTCCAGCTACCCGCTCCTTGTATTACTTTTTGCCTAGCTGACTACCCACTCCGTGCTAAGTACTTTAGCTTGTCTGACCACCCAAATCGTTTGACCATTGGCTGGTTTGTCTCACTCTTGCTCCATGAGGCCTGGCACCCTTCTTGCAGGGTCTCAGTCTCAGTCTTTGGTCAGGTAGGTCCTGTCAGTAGTGCAGTAGCACCTAGTGCTACCGGGATTTGTTGTGCCCCTAATGTTCTAGGGTGCCTGGTAGTTTCTGTAACCCAAGCGTCCTAGGGCATTTCGGTTGTGTCCTTAGCATTCTAGCTTGTGGGCCCCCAGTTCCTGCTCTGCTGTAAAGCACGCTTACCACTATCGCTACCTCTGTGGTTCTGCTCTCTCTACTGGCTGGCTCCAGCTCCTGGTAGTGGACTGTGCACTGTCCCCATGCCTGACCCCGGGAAGGTTGAGGAAGTGTCTATATTCAACTTTTCTTGCGATTGATTCTTAATAAAGTGGAATTGATTTTATGTACCTGTCTGAGTGGTTATCTCCCGTGACAACAGGCCAGATCAACAGTGGCCACTTTCACCTTTTATTTGTTATTATTACTATTATTTTCCATTACTTATATAGCACCAAAGTATTCCAGATCACTTTACAATTGGATATAGACATACAGAGAGATTAAACAGTACAAATAGGACAGAAAACAAAAAAATCAGCAGGCCATTCTCTTGAGATCTTAATCTAGAGGAAGGTATGTGAGGAACAGAAGGAGTAAGTACTATGAGGTATAAGCGCCTCCTGACGCATGAACTGGTGTTCTGACGGACAGTCGCTGGGAGAGAGAAGTACCTTTCAGTGCAGTGGTCCAGAGAAGTAGTTGGTCTGTTTGGGAGAACAAAACTCTGTGTGAACAATGAGGTCGTGATGGGGTTTTGGGTGGGAGAGTAATTGTAGAAGGGAACAAGAGTGAGTAGAGGTTGATCTGGCTTTGCTTATTACTGTTATGGAGATAGTCGATAGGCTTCCCTGAAGAGGTGAGCTTTCAGGGACCATCTTAAGGTCTGACGGCTGGTGGATAGTCTGGTGGGATTGGGATTGGGGAGAGAATTTTAAAGCTCAAATGCAGCACAGAAGAAGTCCTGTAGGCAGGAATGGGATGATGTAATAAGAGCAGCAGGGAGATGATCCAGTGCAGAATGAATATAGAGAGTGGAAATGTATTTGGAAACAAAATCTAATGTAATGGAGTACAATGATAGTAAGGGCTCTGAAAGTTAGCGCCAGTAGTTTGAATTTAATTGTAAATGCTAATGGGAGCCAGGGTTGGGATTGGCAGGGAGAATAGGTATTAAAGGAACAACGTGTGAGGTAGATTAGTCTTGATGCAGAGTTCATTATGTATTGTAGGAGGGTTAGTCAGGGGAGAGGAAGGCTAATTAGTTGGCCTCAGCACAGGACATAATGATTGTTTGGATTAGAAATATCAAAGTCTCTGGGGTGAGAAAATGTCAGAATCTGGAGATGTTACATAGATGGAGGCGGCATAAGTTGGAGATTGACTCAATGTGCGGAATGAAGGATAGGGTAGAGTTGAGATTAGAGGTGTGGTGGTGTTAACAATGAGAGAAATAATGGGGTAAGGCTGGTTACATTTTAAATGATGGGAGGACATCCAGGAAGACACAGCAGAGAGACCATTAGATACACAGGGCAGGAGATGATAGTGAAACCCAAAGGACTTTATTAGTTTGGCAAAGGAAGAGGAACAGATTGAAAAGAGCAAGGAGCCCATGACTGAACCTTTTGGTACAACAACAGACAGTAGTGGGGGGTGGGAGAGGAAATAGAGTTGGAGACGCTGACGGAGCAGCTAGAGAGGAAGGATAATAGGGTTTTGACTTATCTTGGTAAAAGCCTTGGGATTGGAGAGCTTGGAAGGAAAGTGGGAGATCCACTGTGTCAAAGGCAGCTGACCGATCCAGAAAAATGAGTATGGCGTAATGGCCTTTTATTTAGCAGAGAGCAAGTCATTGGCTACTTTTGTGAGGGCAGTCTCAGTGGAGTGATGAGGGCAGAATCCAGATTGCAGGGGATCTAACAGGGAATGAGAGTAGAGAAATTTTGTGAGACTGAATAATGGACTGGTAGTTTGAAAGTGAATTTGGGTCCAGAGAGGATTTCTTTTAAGATGGGTGTGATTAATGCATGCTTGCAAGTGGATGAGAAGGTGTCAGTTGTCATAAAGAGATTAAATAAGTGAGTCTGGAGTTAGTAGAGGAGAAAAAGTTCTTGAATGACCCATGATGGGATTGGGTCAAGAGGGCATGTGGTTAAGTGTGATTGTGTAAGGAGAAGGGAAACAATACTTAATGGAGTTAAGTGTGTGTAGGAGAGTTGACAGGGCTAAGCAGGCTGGGTGGGATGGAAGTGATGAAATTTTGTGTGGGATAGTCGATCTTGTCCTTTAACCCCTTAACGACCAGCGGTCGCAGGGTGTGTGGTCCTTTAAGGACCCGAAAGAGAATTTCGGCGTGCTGCCCCACGTGACTGACCACGTGGGGCGGCATGCCGAACTGAGGGACTGAAAGAGATTGCTCCGGTCTTGGAGCGATCAAATTCAGTCCCCGGTATTACTCACCGCTCTCGTACAGGAGCGCAGTGAGTAATAGTATGTGACATACCAGGACCGTCACTGGTCCTTAAGTGCCGGACCAGCGTGACGGTCCGGGTACGTCACCGGACGCTAAGGGGTTAATGGATGGCAGGATCTTGTGCAGAGAAGTCAGTGGAAAGGATTTGTATTAGTGGGCATAGAAGAGATTTAAGATTTGAGAATAGGCATTTGGGGATAGAGTAATGATTAGAAATTAGGGAGGAAAATATATTACCTTTTGGCCAGGGAGAGGGAAGAACTAAATGAACAGAGTATGACTTTGTAGTGTACAAAGTCAGCTGAGGAGCTTGATTTCCTCCAGTGCCTTTCTGCAGTGCGTAAGCACCTTTGAAGGTTTTGTTTGTGTTATATATCAAGGTAGTAATGGGGTTCTGTGGGGGTGGCATAGAGTTGCAGATACAGCCTGTCAAAGGATGTTCTGAGAGTGCTGTTGTAGAGAGCAGCATTTTGTTCGGGAAAAGTAAATGTAGAAATGTGGTTAAGGAGAAGTTGCAGGGATGTGGAGAATTGTTTCAGATCAACGGGCATGCAGATTTCTCCTCGTGCACTTAATCAAGGACATTTTGAAACATTTTAGACCATTCTCACCAAAGAAAAGAAACTGGAAAAATGCTGTGTAGACGTACTTAATATTTTAACCCTTTTGAGTGCCAGAAAGGAATCCAACACATTGTAGCTTGATGCACTGGATGCCTCTGTGGTACTTACAGGGTTAATGGATTGATTCCATTTTGTTTTGTGGTGATAATGTCCTGTTGACATTTAGTGTTCAGATGAAACTCAAGGGTTTCACTATAGCGTATGGAATAATGTGAAGGCCCCCAGCTGCTGCCAGACTACAGTTCTCCTTATGGAGGTTGTAGACTGGCCGTCTTCATGTTGCCCACCACTGGACTACAGCAAAAAGTTTGAGAATCATCACTTCTCTATAGCATAAAAGCACTATATATATATATTTTTTTTTTTTTTTTTTTTTTTTTTAATGAAGGAGTGGTACCCCTGAGGACCCCACAAGAAGTTTTATTTATTTTATTTTATTTATAACATGTTTTACCAGGAAGAATACATTGAGATTCCTCTCGTTTTCAAGTATGTCCTGGATAGTTTTCAGTAAAAGGTTACATATTTACACTAATTGTGAGACATTATATACAAACATACAGAAATATACATACTTATTAAATAATGGGATTATTTACAGTTACACAGTTCTATGTTCCTTTGTAATAAAGTCAATAGACACTTGGCCAGTTCTGTGCAGGGGCATATTATCTTTTTTTAGGTAACATGCTTTGTAATAAAGTATGTTCCCACAACAAAAATTGACAGTGTTCCATGACGTATCACACTGCGTGTGAAGTCCATAATTGCACACAATCAAAGCTAAGTTTAGGGAAGTAGCTGTAATAAAAACATGGAATCCTCCAGTAATGCAAGCCATCTATCTTTGTCCTCTGTTATCCATAGGAACTCACTGCAGTGGACATAAAAATATGAATGTTTCTTATTAAATGAAGTTTTACCTATAGGATTACAGGAGAACTGTACCCCCCCCCAAAAAAAAAAGTGTCTCTTAATTTGTGTATCAGAAGGGCTTACACAAGTAGATGTCCTTCAGACAGGATTAATTTATTACTATTAACTCTTTGAGTTCCAGAGGGTGCGCAAAGCATCACTTCACAATGTGCTGAGAACAAGAAAAAAAGAAATCTGAGTAGTTCAGCACTCTAACACATACCACTTTCCTAACCCTTTTAACTGGAGGAGATTAGTTGGGAGAAGAGATGTAGTGTAACTTAAAGGGATAGTAATACTTCGTGTTAACTTTATTTTATTTTGTAGGCATTAAAAAAATATGAAGAAGTCTTATCTCTCAAACCTTTATGGTTTGAGAGATATTCACAAGCAAAGTTTCCCATCCCACCCCTTTTACCTAGTGTAAGCCATCTCTTCTCAGATGTGGAATCTGGTTGTAAGACCAGACAGATAACAGAAGGGGACAATCTTCTTCCTATGAGAACAATGAAAGCCCTGCCCCCCTTGACAAGCTTTTCAGGTTTTTCCCTTATCTTAATTGAAGATTGTCCCTCTCTGCAGTCTACCTGGGCACCTCCCTGCTGCTCTGAGCTGAGCAGTGTTATATCAGTAAAAGGGGCGGGAGGGGGACACTTTGTCATTGAATTACTCTTGAACTCTGACAGTACTGAAATAACACTCTCCAAAGTCCAAATACTATGATGATTAATTAGAGCTGCTTTTATTATGAAACATTATTATCCCTTTAAAGGGGAACATTCACATCAGAAAAAGTTTTTACCACATGCTTAATTATGTAGCTAGTATTAGGAAACGTACTTGCTTTTTTTCATTTACATACTTTTTAAGATATTTAATCTTCAAGCTGTGCACTTCCACAAAATGCGGCACGCTAAATCTTCGGCACAGCTCTTCAGGACTTCCCAGCGCTATTTCATTCTCCCAGCTGCATCAGGGAGCAC
Organism: Rhinophrynus dorsalis; assembly: GCA_037306005.1. Taxonomy (NCBI): domain Eukaryota; kingdom Metazoa; phylum Chordata; class Amphibia; order Anura; family Rhinophrynidae; genus Rhinophrynus; species Rhinophrynus dorsalis. Next base: position 517,896,187 of record CM074719.1, on the reverse strand, counting down.
GTACATGCTTCCCTTCGGTGTGGTATGAATCACTTCTATCGTTACAGCAAGCTCCAGTTATCATTATACTGAGGTTGCAAGCTCAGTATAATGATAACCAAGCTTGCTGTAACGATAGCAGCAATTCACACCACACTGAAGGGAAGCGTGAACACGCTCGTTGGGGCAGCTGGGAGGGAGGTGGGAGGAGAATTAAGTAGCACTGGGAAGTCATGAAGAGCTGTGCTAAATATTCAGCGTGCCACATTATGCGGAAGTGCACAGCTTGAAGATTAAATATCTTACGCAATGCGTTGCGTACCTCCCTGGCACTCAAAGGGTTAAAAAGTATGGTAAAAGCTTTTTTCTGATATAAATGTTCCCCTTTAACATTTACTTGTTTAAATAAAAAGGTGAATTTTATTGAACATTATGAATTAAAACTGAGTTCCATATGACCAAATGGGTCTATTCAGTTTGATGGATTGGGGGCCCCCATTTGATCCTCTGCAGCACTCTTTTATATAATGGCATGTGAGAAGTGTATTGTGACTGCTTTGTTAGTGATACAGCCTAATGAGTTAGTGATAACCATCACATTGGAACAAGCTGTTTTTTTCGGCTTGCATAAAATATTCTGTCATGCATTCACAACTTCTGTGCATTAACCCTTTGAGTGCCAGAGGGGTACCCCTCTGGCACTCAAAGGGTTAAATTAGAGCCTATAAGTTCTGATACATCTTATGGTATTGTTAAATCATAGCCGGCTCATGACAATGTGCTACCTAACCCTCTGGCAATCAAAGGGTTAACTGCTTTGTTTGAATTTGATCTCTCTGCTAGTGGTTTGTTTTATGCTGTTTCAATCTGATAATAGCTAGTGTCCCTTAAGAGTCATTTAGGTCTATTGAAGCCAAATGTTTCTTGTGAGAAGGTGTGGTCTAGAGGTAGACTTCACCCAAGAGAGAACTATATACAGCAGGGCTGTCCAAGTTCAGCCGTCAAGGACCACCAACAGGCCAGGATGTCAGGATTTACCTGATTAAGCACAGGTGAGTCAGTCACAATGAATGATCCACTGATTAACTCACCTGTGCTTAATCAGGGAAATCCTTACATCCTGGCCTGTTGGGGGCCCTTGAGGACCGAACTTGGACAGCCCTGATGTACAGAATTCTGCAGATATAAGGTAAAATGTATATATATCGATATACACACCTGGGAACTTTGTTGGAGGGAGGATATAAATGAAGCAATTTATGGCACAATAGGTGGGGCTTAATCATGGGTGGGCTTAACAGGCTGTGCAATAAAGTGGGCAGAACAGGGTGGGAAAGAAGGAGCAATGGGAGGAACAGGCTGGGAAGGAGCAGAAGAGGGCAGAGATTCATAAGAAACTCCCCACCACCAGAGAATCGGTCTCAGAGACCCGGTAATTCACTACAAAAAATGGAGTTTCCTGGGGATTATCCAGAGAGTTCCCAGGTATGACGATATACCAGACTTCTGTATAAAGGACACGTACCTAGGTAAGTCAGAGAGGCTGAGGTACTAAGGCAGTGGTGTCCAAGTTGAGTCAGGAGATACCAAAGGCCAGGATGTAAGGATCTCCCTGATTAAGCACAGGTGAGTCAGTCACAATGAATAAGTCACTGATCAACTCACCTGTGCTTAACCCCTTAAGGACCCATGACGGTCCTTTTCCGTCATGGGTTGTTATTACCCTTAAGGACCCATGACGGAACTGGACCGTCATGGAATTCCGGGCTCCCCTCGCGGCTGCACGCCGTTCGGGAAGTCCGGAACCCAGCCACGAAAAAAAAAATGCTCCGTGGTCCTTAACGGACCGCAAGGTGCGTGCGCGGCCGGTCATTAAGGGGTTAATCAGGGAAATCCTTACATCCTGGCCTGTTGGTGACCTTTGAGGCCTGAACTTGGACAGCCCTATACTAAGCAGAACTGGTGTAATTTTGGAGAAAACCCACAGCACTATAAATGACGGATGGTCACTCCCAGACAAACCCATTGATTTTATATAACACTTTTAACTCCATGAATGCTTGAGTTGTCTCCAATGCATTACAAAGCTCTCTATCATTCAAGGGGTAAAATCACTATTTGAGTCAATGAGTATGTTTGTCTGTCTCCATGTTGCATTTGTTTGCTTTAGATTTCTTCCAGGGTACTTCGTTTATTATCCTCAATGGCCCATATTTATAAAAGCAAACTGAAGTTATTATGGAGTAAACCATCTGCACCCTAGGGGACAAATTAAAGCTCCCAAAGTGCCATGCACTTAAACAGAGATTTTTTTAAACCCCTTGAATGCTAGAGAGGTCTCCAATGCATTGCAATTTAATTTAAAATGATTTTTTTATCTGTCCCCTATAATGCAGTTGGTATATTCCAGAATAATACAAGTCTTATAAATATGGGCCTATGTGTTTAAGGACCCTTGACGGTCCTGGCACGTCATGGGTCGGCGAGCCATAAGGCCCCATGATGTGCCAGAACCATCATGGAATTCAGGGCTCCCTGCGTGGCTGCACACTGTTCGGGGGGCCTTGAATCCGATTAGGGGGGAAAAAAATGGTCCGTGGTCCGTAAGTGCTGGCCGGGTACGCGATCGGCCAGTACTTAAGGGGTTAAACAAATTAAGGGTGATTTATTCCTAGGTTAAATTTCCCTTTTAAGTTGCTCTTAATCTGTTTAGCAGAAGGACTTATGCTGGTAGGTGCCATTCACACAGCAGTCACAAGTATCAACTGACACTTTCTGCATAAGACGTGTTATAGTTTGTAGCTCAGTGATTCCAAACAGGGGCCTAACAAGAATCTACTGCGGTCAGGAGCAAAATCTGAGGCTGCCCTCCTACTCATATCTTATGTAACCCCTTGTGGACCAGATAGTGTGCAACTCACTGTGAAGCAATACACTGCACGCCGCTCTGGTCCTCGAGATGTGAACATCCTACAGGCACTTTGAATCACGTACTGACATAGACCCATGATGCAATTTTCCACTGAAGAATCTGAGAATATCTCACAATGAGGAAAGACCAAGAGAAAAAAGAAATTCATTTGTAGCTCCAGGGATTTGCTGCATCGTGATTCATGCCTGAAACGTGGACAGTTAACCCCTTTTAGCACCAGAAGACTGTCCAACAGATTGCTTTCTAGTGTGTTGACTGCTCCAAGGGTTAATGGAAAAAACAGAAGGGGCTCACCATTGCTAGTCTTATCTCACTTGCTACTAGAGTAGAGATGTGTTCTCAGTGGCTGCCAACCAAGATAAGAAATTGGTCTGAATGTATGTCATTTCATGATAATGCAGGGCAGACGGGCACCCTTGGATGTCAGTCTGTCACAACTGCCCCCTTTTCACCCCTTGTAGGTATGTTCCCGATTTTCATCTGCGATTCTTGGTGCACACCAACAGGTCTGTTTTTGATTATATCACTACTTAAATGGATACCAACCTTTTATTTTGATTTTACAAATTCTGCACAAGAAACTGTAAAGTCAAATTGCCTCTGTTTTTATTTATATTTTATCTTCACATTTCCCTGACATTTTCCAGAGAGCATAGTGATACACTGTAAAAAAAATATAGCATACAGCACACAGAGCAATCAATGCTGCAGGCATAGTGCTATAGTGTCACTGTCCTGCTTTCATGGTTGACTGACCAGAAGATTCTCTGGACACTGGGATCTAGGGAGCTTACTGTCAGAGACATAAAAGTGTAAGCAAAAATAAGTGTAGATGGGGAAAACAAAATTGCAGCCAGTTTGACTTTACATAGTATATACTTCCAGAATATGTAAATTAAAATAATGGATTACTATCCCTTTAAGCACTGGCACATTACTCACGATGACTGATCCACTGATTATCCTGTGATCATGCTGGGAGAGCCTTAAAACCCAGCCTGTTGGATGGAGGTAAAATGCTCTGGTTTCGACCAGTTTCTTCCCTTGGTGGAAAATACCTTGCATCTGTAGTTTTATTAATTCCCACTTTGAGCCTTATACAGAAAGCAAAAGACAAGCAATACTGGAGCAAACCAACTACAATATAGGGAGGAAAGAAAAAAATGTCCATTGATTTAAATAGGGCTTTTAACTCTCTGAATGCTAAAAATGGCTTCAACTCATTACATAGAGACCTCTCATTCAATGGGTTAAATGCCCTATTTAAATCAATTCAAATGCTGGAATTGTTTTATTCATCCCTATGCACCATAGATGATGAATAAAAATATCCACAACATTTGAATGGAGTTGGTATGCCTCAGAATTGCTCCAGTTCTTCCTATTAAATCAGCCGCACTGCGGAGGAGTTCAGAAAAATAATCTTCAGTTTTGCCTATCCCTCCAGGTTAAAGGATATTTGACATTGGTTATGGTATTAGGCAGATTCTGAGCCCCATACCATACACTGATTGAAAATGCTTAATTCAAAATGGCTGCCTCCCCTCCTCAGCAGCATTTAGTGGGTGGGGAGCTACAGTGTTTGTGTAAAATACACAGGCCTATATTTATTAAAGCAAACTGGAGTTATTCTGGAGTAAACCAACTGCACCATGGGGACAAAATCAATTCCTAAATTCCCATGAACTTAAATAATTTATTAACCCCTTGAATGCTAGAGAGGTCTCCAATTTGCTTTTACAAATACGAACCATAGGGCCTACTGTATAAGTGTAAAGTGGACCAATTCTGGGTAAAAATAAATGAACTGTAGGAGACAATTCCTGTTGATTTAAAAGGCAATCATGTTTTACTAAGTCCATTACTTTTGAAAGTGCAGAGCCAAAATGGCTCCTGTAAGACATTATGGTAGAGGTGGTAAAAAAACTGACTTGCTTGGCTGGAACACAGAGTATGCAGTCTCCTTACATCTTGAATAACAAGGAACTGAACTACAAGGCTTCTGTTCTGCAGTTCAGTCTCTTCCCACAGATGTGCACTGGTGGTTTCTTAACATCTTCCCTCCCCATTGTGCTCCCCCATTGATTTTCTAGGGTTCAGACTGCAAACTGGCTTCATCATCAGGTCTGCTGCCATAGAAATATCTGCTAATAGGGCACTGTCAGGTGACACTTGCCCTTTAACACATTGAACTGCAGAGAAGTATTCATCGTGTTGTGCTCCAATACATTGGATACATCCCTGGCACTCAAAGGGTTAAATGTTGGAGCTCTCACTAGCAACGAAAGGGCTAAAACCCCATTTTAATGAAGAAGAATGTTTTTGTTTTTTTAATTTGTCCCCAGAATCACTCCACTTTGTATCCATACTTAAGGTTAATTTGAAGAATGACTAGAATTGATTGCCCCATCATTATAACAAATAAATGCCTAAAGTGAAAAAATGAAGCCGATAGGGAACAAATCAAAATTCCCTGCATTTCAATTGATTTAAATAGAGCTTGTAACCCCTTTGCAATGTGCTGGAGAACACTCAAGCATTCAGGGAGTTAAAACGCCACTTGAAATCGACAGGAAATTGTATATGTTCCCAGTTGTACAGTTGATTTGCCACATAATTGTTCCACTTGTGACTTTGAACATGTAACCCTTAGTATTAATCCTCTGAGTGCCAGGGAGGTGCAATGCGTTAGATACCTCCCTGGCACTCAAAGGGTTATAGCATCCCTAGTGCTGTCACTTCCTCTATATTCATAGTACTGTATGCATATAGTGCCAGGCAGAGAGAGGAAGTGACATCACAGTGGCTGGATGTTTAAGCATTAATCCTTTAAGGACCAGAGTTATGTGCACCATATTGCACAGCAATGAGTTGCACACCCCATCTAGTCCTTAAAGGGTTAAGCTGAAACATTCCATCAGTGATAGTAGTAATGGCTTCTGAGCTCTTAGGTTGGCAGCTGATAAGAAATCCAGGCAGTACAGTAAGCCTGGGACGCACGCCCTGCTATGTGTCACTGCTTACATAACCCTCAGCTTTATTTTGTGTTCATCATAAATGTATTTATTCTGTAAACAAATCAGCTGAAATCGTGGAGCTGGGTGTTTTGTTACTTGCTGGAGGAGAAAAGTATTGACTTATATTATGAAAGCAATACTTCTTATGTTTAAAGTGCAGTTTCTTAGAACACCCAGCAACATGCTGCACACTCCTAGTATAAATTAAATATCAGGAAGACTTTGTTGAGTCTTAACCCCTTACTAGAGGGTTCTCCAATGTGCTGCTTCTCAATACATTAGAGACCTCTCTTGCATCCAAGTGTTTAAATGTACAGATATAAATGTGTATTCTTTGCAACCCATGCTGTTAAAGGGACCCTGTCACCTAAAAACAATTATGGTGAAAATATTATCCATTTTTTATTTAGAAAACTAGTAAGAAATTTAGATTATGAGAGTATGCTGATTAATACATGCTATGCACATACTTCCTGTCTTAGCCTTCCCCTAATCACTGATACTGCATTATCCACTACCCCTAAGACTGGGAATAAGGGCCAGTGAGAGGTAATCCAGGACTGACAGGAAGTAACTGCACTGCATGCCTTGATTAGCATAATCTACCAATTTTTATATTCTAAACTAGTTTTTTAAATAAAAAATGTCCAATCAGCATATAAGTGATTTTGATAGTTTCCCTTTAATCCAAATTAGCCAAGAATGGAAGGGAAGCTCACTTGATCAGTAATGTGCAGTGGGCACTAGGTTGCAGTGAATGGGGACCTCTGCCTGACTGTGTTTATATATGATGTTACTAGGGTTGCCACCTTTTCTTCAAAAAAATACCGGCCATGGCATTCCCTCCATAGACTTAACATTGGACAGAAGCCAATTATTTACCGGCCTGCCGGTAAAATACCGGCTGGGTGGCAACCCTAGTTGTTACAGTATGTGAACTGGGAGCGCTACAGTTAATAGTACAAAGAAGTCCATGTATACAGTCTAGCAAAATATTTAATTCTGTATAAATTAAAAACATATAATATTAATGACTTGGTGATCAAGAAAACCCTAAAAAAATGCAAAAATCTTAAATAGTAAACTAGCTCAGAGCATCAACCTACAGCATTCACAGCAGATAGTAAAGCAATAGTAAGTTGCAATATGATGTGAATGGGCAAATTAAATGATTCCAGTACACACAAGCACACATGGTATATCCTCTTGTTAGTTTCAGTGCCTTAGGGAAACATAGGCACGCAGAGAGAGGGACATAACAGCTATCATTTCATAACTCATCTAATGAATGCAAAATGCTTGCATGGGGTGGGGATATGGAATACATATTCTTGACATTTCAAGCAAATTTCTGTGCTTTTCTTCACACGGATGAGAACTTAAACAAAAATGTATTTATTTTGACCAATCAAGCATGTTATTTTTTTAAAAAAATCTTCATGTTTACATTTTATTTATGTTCCACTAGGGGGTTAGGTGTAGGCTGACCATACGTACCATTTTAACCCCTTAAGAACCAGCGGTCCCGGGGTTTGTGGTCCTTTAAGGACCAGATAGGAAGGTTTGACGTGCCATCCCATGTGACTGATCACGTGTGCCGGCACGTCGAACGGGGGACTGAAAGAGATCGTTCCGGTTTTGGAGTGATCAATTATCAATCCCTGCTATTACTCACAGTGCTCCTGCAGGAGCTGTGAGTAAAAGGTACACGACGTGCCAGGACCGTCACTGGTCCTTAAGTGCCGGACAGCCGTGATGGTCCTAGCACGTCACTGGATGCGAAGGGGTTAAACGGGACAGTATCATTTTTTTCACATTTCCAGACCGTCCTGTCTTTTTAATAATAATGTCAATTTTGTCCCGTTTTTTACCATAACATATATAGTTTTTAACTTTTTGTAAAAAACTGAAAGCAGCTTGTTAAATTCTCAAAAGATAAAGTAAAACGGAACTCCCTTTAGTCACAATAGTGGTTTTACTGTGGTTTTACTATACACATTGATTACCATAGAGTCTTATGACTCGAGTGACTCATAACTGTTTAAGACTCTATGGTAATCAATGTGTACAGTAAACACAGTAAAACCGCTAGTGTGAGTGATGAAGAGAGGAAGTTCCGATTTACTTCAGGGGCAGGGTTTTTGGCCAGAGAGAGAGAACACCGATAGTAAGATACGGAGCAAACGCGTTCTTGCTGCTTGCAGCTTACTACGATCGGACTCGGAGTGACAGAGTCCTACTGTCCATCTGTCCCACACCCCGTCCAGTTTTTGTCTCAAGGAAATATGGTCAGCCTAGTTAGGTACAGAACAAGGACATACTTTATTACCATTTCCTGTAGTGGACAACATTTTGCAAACTCCCTGGTAAAGTGAGTGGGTTTAAGGTACCTACTTTGCTACCAAGGGGGAGGGATATCTACAGAGGCAGATTTTGGTTATAGCTCAAAACTTGTATTTAAAGCTGTCTTCTTGCCTGGTTTAAATGACTGATTCAGGAGGTATGGGTTTGAGTTTCATTGTATTCCAGAATGTATCATCATTTCTGATGACCAGATTGGAAAGGAAGTGATTTGTTCTGTTGTTTTTTCCTGAGTAACTAAATAGAGTTTAGATTAGGAAGTATCAGATAATTTTCAAGTTATGCCCATCTCTTATGTCTCCCACGGAAATCATGTGCTTGTATTTGGGACAACAGTAAAGCATATTAGTAGTGTGTCAGATTTGGGAGGCCTAGATTTCCAGTATACTTGCTGGCATACATGGTAGGCTTTGCCATTCTTATTTTTTCTTTTCCCATAAAAATATCCGTTTTGGCTTGCAGACACTTAAAGGGATAGTAATACTTAAAATGTAAAAAAATATATATTTTGTAGGGTTTATCCACCTGAGTAAAACAAGCGTACTCCCATTGCTGAGAGATATTTTATTAAAAAATTATAACAGCTCAAACTGAAAATGGACAGTGGTGCTGTTGCTAAACCATCCTATGGACTGCTCTGGTCCGTAGACCATAAATCTCCATAGGATGGTGTAGCAACAGCACCATTTTAAATTTTCAGGTCACTGTGATATTGCACCTAAAAAATTCAAGTTTGAGCTGATATATTTTATTAAAAAATTATATCTCAGCAGTGGCAGTACCCTTGTTTTATTCGGGGACATAAACCCTACAATATATTTTTTTTTACATCTTAAGTATTACTATCCCTTTAATGCTTTTCAGATTTTCTTTCTACTACAGTAGATTTGAAGAGATACCCTGTGACATACCTCTTCCAGAATTCCATGTCCTCTTCAAATGTGGTTAGTAGCAGTTGTAGTTGCAGTGGTGAATGTTTTGGGCCTCTTCTATAAGCTGGGTCTGTTTTATTGCTATGATCTACTATTACTGGTAATATTATTATTAATAATAGTGTTGACATATATAGAGCTTTTCTCCCAAATTCACGAAGTCGTGATAAAACGGAGTGATATCCAGTGATATTACTTCTCCAGTTTCTATATTATTCTATGGAGCCAATGGACTAACACTTCTCAAGCGGGAGAAATCTTAGTGCATTGGCTCCATAGAAAAATATAGGAATTGGAGAAGTTATGTCACCGGAAAAGTCCTTTCATCTTTGTCACCTCTTTATCACCTTTTAGTGCATAACCCCCTTGTCTCTATTTGGGCTAGGGAAACATGAATATTTGGCCTGTGGAAGTATGTAAACAGAGTGGAGTGAAGTCCACAAGAGAATTCCTAATAACCCAGTACCAAAGAATGCAGGAATGCTATTTAAATAGGATATAACAGGTAGCGACATTGGAGGATTGTAAAATTAAGATCTTTTGGTTGAGTGCCTCTTAACCCCTTAAGGACCGGGAAAATCTGAGGTCGTTTTCCCTTAAGGACTGGAGCAATTCTGATCTTTTTGACTATGTCTTTGTTCAACAGTGTTTTCCCTCTTAGGCTTTTATCCCACCCTCATAAATTATATACTGTTTTTTTAAGCACAAATAGGGCTTTCTTTTGATACCCCACATATATGGATAACCCACCATTTACTTTATGAAAACTGAAAAAAAAGTAAAAAAACCACCATTTTTAATTTTCTCTTGGGATCAATTGGTCACAAAGGGTTACATTTTTATGGAGACTGCTTTAAAAGTATGACCGGTCAGTCATACCTACAAAATGCGCAGTTTAAAGTGGCCACTGTCCCCCCTGGGTGAAAATCCCCATGTCCCTTTTTCCCACCCTATTTTGACACTTTTTTATCCCTGACATTTGGTGGTGTATATAAGTGTATTACATGGCTCCACAAGAATCACACTTGCAATATTGTTTAATTATGTTTTTGTTTTTTTTTTTAAATAAAAAATTTTTTTTGTAAAAAAATAAGTATGTTGTGTTTTTTTTTTTTTGTTTTTTTTTTTAAATAAGTAAATAATTGCAGGTCAAAATTTGACCTGCATTTAGCCAGCCTCATGCACCAGCAGTGAAGGGGTTAATACCCCTAGCTGCTGTATTTTATTTTGCCACTAGGTGTCTCCCGTCTACTTCTGTCTCCCTTACTTTGATAGCAAGGGAGACAGAGGTAGACGAGACACTCAGAGTCAGCATGCTTTGCATGCTGACTCTGTTTGTCAGAATGCCGGTACATGTGATCGCTGGTACGGTGATCGCATGAACCAGCAAAGGCAAGAAGGGCTGAGACTGAATGCCCCAGTCTCGTAGCGTTCAGTCTCAGCCTGGAATTCATGATAGCAGCGTGCACAGAGGCACGCTGCTATCATTTAAGCCATGACGGACCTGGTCCGTCATGGGTCCTTAAGTGGTTTGCAACCCATGACGGTCCAGGTCCGTCGTGGGTCCTTAAGGTGTAAAGGACAAGAGGAGAAGTTTGGCACCCAGGGTTTATGGCACAAACAGTAACGTTAATTGTATAGAACAATTAGCTCTTAGTTGTAAAGATGTCAGTATCTCGAACTAAGTCAAAGACATTTGTTTACATTCTATCAAATACATATCTAGTTAGATATGCACATGCTGTTATCTACTATATTATTATCTGCCGTCTAGCGCTAGAAACATTATATTGAATAAAGTTAAATAATAAGGCATTGTGATGACTTTTGAGTATTTCTTCAGCTGAAGTCACTTAGAACATTTCAAAACAAAGTGTGCTTTATTAGTCAAGAAACAACTATATAGTGTATCAAGTACAATGAACACTGAATGTATGAGACTTACAAATGTCTTCCTTTTAACAAAGTACTGTTTACTCTTTCCTGTAGAGACATAATTGGTCTAGATGTACACTTTTAATTTAAGCCTGTATTCAACCAAACTTCTGAAAAGTTGCACTAGAAGTTAAAAAACACAATTGTACTATGAGTTAAAGGAGCAGTAAACATTTTTTATGAAAACACATATTTTATAGAGCATTTCCTGCTGAATAAAACAAGGTCACTCCCATCGCTATATAGCAGTTTAAATAATCAGGAAGTTCATTTACTGTGTTTACTTCCTGATAGTTCTAACTGACAGGAAGTGACAGGCAGTTTCTATTAGATGAGAGTTGGTACCGTGTTAGCCGTAGAAATACAGGATGCAAAATTTTTTGTAAAGTTGATACCTTTATTGGCTAACTAAACAGATTTAAACTTAATTGTGAATTAACTTTTACGACAGTCCCTCTGGAATCATAAATACCTGGACCCAGAGGAAGAATGCTATTTAAATCACATCCTCTACCATTGACTGATCAAGGAATTGGTATCTGGACTAACGTTAGGGTGACCACATTTCCCTTCTGCCATTCCGGGACGTGGTCACCCTATTGCCTTACCTTGAGTCCCTGGTGGTCTAGCGGAGTGCAAAGTGCTCTGTGCCTCCTCCGGCACAGAGCTGAAGCTCCCACGCGCTGTGCTCAGTAATGCAGAGCGCTGGGAGATGATGTCATCTCCCAGCGCTCTGTATTACTAGAGCGCTTGCCTCCAGATCAGGTAAGTTGCATTGCCACCCTGGATGTCAGCCTGCAAGCGGCGTCCATGATGTGACACACCGCTTGCAGGCTGACATTCAGGGCGGCTTGGCTTCATTCCGGGACACTTCATTGTCCCGGTTGAAGGGGACCCGGGACGCGGGACATGTCCCTGAAATAAGGGACAGTCCCGGACGTTCCGGGACCCGTGGTCACCCTAACTAACATTCTTATCTGATTTCCATTATAAACAATGTAATGTGTGCTTGTATTTAAGAGAGAAGTTTTCATATTTATCTGTATAACATGACTGAGGAAGAGACCTAATGAAGTCTTGAAAGCTTGCATTTTAAATCTGTTTAGTTAGCCAATAAAGGTATCAACTTTACAAAAAATTTTGCATCCTGCAGTTTCTATCACATTCTATAAAGAACTGTGTGTCTGACTTTTCTGACTTTCCTCTCCATTAGAATCTAAAAGAAAAACTAATTAGAATTTGACCACTAGATGGCACTGCTGATGTAAAAAAACATGGTTTTAAACTGTAATAACTCTGGAAATATAAATCTCTCGGCAGTGGGAGTACCCTTATTTTACTCAATAGGAAAATCCCTACGATATATATTTTTTCATAAAAAAAGTTTACTGCTCCTTTAAAGAAAATCTGTAAATGGGAATTGTGCCCTTGGAATAATTGGTTCTTTATTCAACACATTATGGATTATGCGCTAAGGTGTGATAAATAGTAGATAAAGTGGAGATTTCTACTTCAGTGATTTTACTTCTCCAGTTCATATATTATCCTGTGGAGCCAATGCACAAATATTTCTCTAAGTCTGGAGATCCTACTGCATATGCTTTATAGAATAACATAGTACACGGAGAAGTGATAGCACTAGAGATGTTATCTCCGCATTATCAGAAAAGAGTATGGCTGCTACAACACCTTTAAATGAATTCCAATGCAGCTTTAAAGAAAAAATATAAGGGACTCATCACTGAATAGTAACTGTCCAAGTGCTCAGTTCTGAAAGACAGGCTCTCCAGTCCTGTGGATCATATCAAAAGAGGAAGGATGGTGGCACTCCGAATCAAACTCCAGCTGACTTATAAAATAAAGTTTTTTTTTATTGCTAATAAAACTAAAAGTGGCATAAGTTAAACAGAGATGGAATACATATTAGCAAAGCAGGTTTTCCAACATAGTCTTACGCGTTTCGCTCTTCTCCTTCGCTTATTCAGAAACATCGGTTTAACTTATGCCACTTAGGGATTTATTAGCAATAATAAAAGCTTTTTGATTCTATAAGTTGGCTTGAATTTGATTCGCAGTGCCCCCATCCTTCCACTTTTGATTTGATCTCCTCATTATCACCTCTTTATCACGTCTTAGTGTATAACCCCCATTGACTCACCAACATAGATGTCCTTCATACAGTAGAAAGGTAAATCTCTGTATTCATGTTTTGCATTGTATCTGCAATTTCCTGTACATAGTACTTTCTATTGAAGCCTGCCACTAGCTCACATCACCTCAAAGCAAACAATAGGCTTCAGTCGGCTTGAATGGCTCATGAAGGTCACTGGACTTTATCAGACTGTAAACTAAAGCAACAAGCAGAAGACTACAAAAGAGATAAAATGTAAAAATAAATCTGTTAGCTGTATATGAGGCTTGGCTGGAGATAAAAAAACTGTTGAGGCATGTCGCAATGGATCCTGATACCCCCTTGTGGGGCATCGCGGGGCTACATCATTTATCCAATTGCGAGTTTGGCCTCCTGTTGGCCAGACTCAGGATTGCTACCTTTGGTCAGTTGTACCAGGATGATCAGCTAAAGTCGTTTGCACAGTTACATGACGAATGCCATTTACCACATACTCTTTTTTTATTCATATTTGTGTGTTAAACATGCTCTTAGTGCTCAATGGGATAATCGGATTCCGATGATCTCTACCTTCCCGCTTCTCACCAGACTGCAGCTACTGGAGCCGTCGAGACCCCTCTCCTTCATTTAACAATGGGTGGAATCTCATGTGGGCTGTCAGGAGTTCCCTTCCTGGAATAAATGGGAAATGGACGTGGGTCCATTAGAGGACTGGGAATGGGATATGGCTAAGGCAGGACCAGCGATGGTGGCAACGTCAACTAGACACCAGATGATACAGTTGAATATACTCCATCAAATTTATTATACGCCTGTCAGACTGCATAAAATGGGGAATTCTGGTACTGATAGCTGTCTCCGGTGTTCTAATGTTCTGGGCACGTACCTTCATATGATTTGGGATTGTCCTGTGGTTGGGAGTTTTTGGAAAGAAGTCATGCATGTTGTGGTCCAGGTGCTGGGGAGACCTGTTCCTGTGACTCCAAAACTTTGCTTATTGTCTATCTTCCCCGATGAGATTGAGGGTGCAGCTGACAGATCCCTGCTAAGAGAGCTTTTGGTGTTGGCAAGAAAGGTGGTGGCCATGAACTGGATGTTGAACGGTGCTCCCACTTGCAGGGCGTGGATTAATTTAGTTCTACAGTGCATCCCACACTATAGGTTGGTTTACTTGCATCGGGGCAACCCAAACAAGTTTGACAGGACATGGGGACGCTGGCAGAACTGGTGGACGCGTAGTGCTGATGCTCATTTGGCACTTGATGCTGTACATCTTGATGGCGATGAATGAGTTGAGTCATGTTGATTGGTTGAGTGCGTGGCTGTGTGGCGGGGTCAATGAGTGATGCTGTGTTTGAACCCTGTACTTTTTGAGATCCTGTGGCTTTGCTGGCTGGTGGGCGGGCGGGGGGGTGCTGCGGGCTTGGGGGAGAGAGGACTCGGGAATGGGGTAGGGGAGTTTAATAGAGGTTCAGTTAGGTTAGTTCTTTTTGGGGGATTTGGTTTTACATAACAAAACCTCAGGTTGGCTCTGTACAATCCATTGATATGTTTATGTTCTTTTCACTCTTATATATACCTATATATGTTTTCTGTATCTGAATGATTTTATATGTATTTCTCTGTATTTTTTGATTTGTATGGAGCGATCTGATAATAAAACATATTTAAAAAATAAATAAATCTGTCAAGTCCAAAAGTCTTTACTGCTGACTGATAGGTAAGTCCTACTGATAAACAACATTACAACATATGTTTAGGGTACTACTAAACTATTAAATTAGATTTTCTGTACTAAAAATTGGCTATATGTTTTCCAGTGCCATCAGTGTTGTGTCCAAGATAGAATTTCAACCCTTTGAGTACCAGAAGGATATACAGCACATTGCTTCAAATGTGTTGGATACGCTTCAGGCACACAGAGGGTTAGACCAAATAAACTTTTTGTATTGTTAGGCCTTAAGCCTTGAACTTGGCAAATTAACTATCTCAAGTATATGTCTAATGTAAAAGGTGACTTACAGTGATAGTAATGTTTCACAAAAACAGCAGCCCCAATTAATCTTCATAGTATTTGAGCCATAGAGAGTGTTATTTAATTACTGTGAGTGTTGTAGTTCAAGAGGAATTGAATGATAAAGTTTCCCCCTCCCGCCCCTTTTACCTAGTGTAAGCCACCTCCCCTCAGATATGGAATCCAGTCCATAGACCAGACAGCTCACATCGAGGGTCAAAATTATTGCTGTGAGAACTAGGGTTGCACCGATACCGATACTGTACTCACGCAAATGCGGCCGATGCCAGCACCGATACCCTGTGTCAGGGTCGGTGCTGCAGAGAGGGAGCCCGGGGAGCTGCTCACAATGCTCCCCAGTCACCTCTCTCACTCCTGTAGCGTCGGATCGTTGCCGCAGGTTACCATGGCAACGCTCTGACACTGACCTCTGCTGGGGCTCGCGAGAGACAGTGAGCACCCAGCAGAGCAGAGTAAGGGAGGCAAGATGGGGCAGCAGGTGGTGAAAGAGGCAGAGAGTGGGGTCAAGAGGGAGAAAAAGAGGCAAAAGGAGGGGGGCCAAGAAGAGGCAAAAGGAGGGGGGATCAGGAGGGAGAGAGAGGCAAAAGGGTGAGTCAAGGAGAAGGAGGGGGAGAAAGGGGGATCAGAAGGGAGAGAAAAAGCCAAGGCAAAAGAAGGGGGCTCAAGAGGGGTAAAATGAAGCAAAAGGTGGGAATCAAGAGGGGGAGAAAGAGTCAAGAGGTGGTGTGTGTGTGTGTGTATATATTTCAAGTACTCACCAATACCAATTACCAATACTTTTTTTTTTAGGTCATTTGCCAGTTTTCCAAGTACCTAAAACATATAGGTACTTAGAAAACTGGCAAATGACCGCAAAAAAAAAAAGGTATCGGTAATTGGTATCGGTGAGTACTTGAAAAAAGTATCGGTACTCGTACTCGGTCTTAAAAAATCGGTATCGGTGCATCTCTAGTGAGAACAATGAAAACCCTACTTCCCCCCTGCCCCCGTGACAGGTTTTTCAGCTTTTTCCCTTATCTTAATTGAAGATTGTCCCTCTCTGCAATCTACCTGGACACTCCCTGCTGCTCTAAGCTTAGCAGTGTTACATCAGTAAAAGGGGCAGGATGGGGATACTTTATTATTCAGTTACTCTTGAACTACAACTCTGACAGTATTGAAATAAAACTCTCCAAGGTCCAATTACTATAAAGATTAATTAGAGCTGCTTTTATTATGAAACATGACCATCCCTTTAAACCTATAAAATAGCTGTATCCTTATCATTTGACAGAGTTGGAAAAACCAGCATAGTGTGTTTACTTTCTTGATTTACTGCTTTTAAAGACGTCATAATTGTGTTTTTCACTTCCATTAGTTTGTTGTTGTCCAATAAATTTCTAGGTCTGAAAACCATGTGTGGTTCCTCTGGAGCCTGTGAGGGAGATGTAATCCAGTTGTGTTCTAACCTCTTTGGTGAAGGCCTCCCTAAAGTTTTGTTGTCTATGTATGTTGCTAGCCATCAAATTTAACCTCTCCTATATCTCAATTGTTGATCCAGTGGAAGGTAAACAAAAACCCTATTAAAACAATAATGAATGAATGGATATGTTTATTTATATAGCGCTACAAGTGTACACAGCAATTTACAATCCGTTTTGCCACAAATGGTCAAAAATAATTCTTACTGACTCCAAAAGTCAGTCTGATTTTTGCCTGGATGAACATTCTGCCTGCATTTAGGGGAGTCAGTGTGCAGGGATGACAGGGTTCTGTGAGCCTATTCAATACAGAGTATTGCATCATCCAGTTCTGGTGCCAGTTTTTCCAGAGCCGTAGGAGATGTACTTGTAATTCTTTGGCAGAAATGCTTTCTGGGATTCCGTGTATTCTTACGTTGTTGCATTTATTACAGTTAATTAAATCTTCCAGGGCATTTTCTGTTGAAGCCAGTTGTTTCTGTAGCAATGATATTGCCTTCTCATCTTTATTCACCAGTGACCAGTTCCTTTAGTTTAGTGTCCAGTTCCCCTGTTATGACTCCAATTATGTTTATTTCTTTCTTTCTTTAAGTCTGTGGTATTTTTGCCTAAATCGACTCTCATGAACTTTTGCATCTTCTTAAATAGATTGTGTCTTTGTGGAGTGATGAGTTCCTGCCTGACCTTTTCAACCAAACTGTTTAGCATGGCCTTTATGTCTGGTTTAGAGGCAAGTGCTTTAGTTTTCTTTTGACCATTTGAGATCTTTACCTCATAGGATGTATCTTCTGTGATTTTTCATATTTTTCTGTCAGTTGTGTGTCTCAAGTTCTTTATTTATTTTTGCTTCCTGGAGTGGGATCTAAGAGATCAAGTGGCTATCTTCTACTCTGAGGCCACCATTTAACTGTTCTTTTGATCGATCAAGCAGCATTAATTAAAATATGTTTCTCTGTCGTCCAATACAAGTTACTGGTAACTTTGGGTAGGCGATCTGCCCCTTTAACTAGGCAGGAACAATTCTAGAAGTGAATTCAGGGGGTGGAGCCTACCTTCCCTCCTTGGCTGCAGCTAGCCAATAAGCTCCATTAAGATTTGTTCCTTGGTACAGAGACAGGCAAGAGAACAGTTCTGCTATAGTTTTAGCTAATCTTTTATTTTTCTGTTAGAAATGGAATACCACCATTAGGCGGATTACCATAACTGACAATGCCCTTAGATGTGGCTAGCTCTGTAACCAGGTGCTTTTTGTGGACCTTAAGCCCTGGGAGGAAAATCTTGGACTCAAGTTCTTTCCTCGGGAGTTGCCTACCGAGGTTTCTTCTTAATACATGGTAGTCTGAAGATAGAAGATCTGCAGGAAAGGTGAGCAACCCTTTGAGTTCTGCAGGTCCACATGTCCCACAGTGCCCCTCCGCACAGGAGTTTTTCCTTTGGAGTTCCTATTGCACACTCCTGCACTCATTGGGTTTAACTGTATGTCTGTTGGGTGTTTTGGAGCAAGTTTCTGTGGTAACTTAACCCTTTAGCTGCTGGTTTTGCATCTTTTGGGGGGTTATTGGCACTTTCCCTACTGGGTTCAGTGTTTTTTGGGTTTGCTAACATGTTCTAATGATGTTTCATGTAATTTTATTTCACGGTTTCAACTTTGCAAAATTTTGTGTTTGCGCGCATTACCACATAGACGCCATTGCTCCATTCACTTCTATGTGACTGTACAGTTTGGGACATACCTCTGCAACCACTCAACGTAGCTCTGTCATCCGGTTAAAGTTTTATGTATGTTGGGGGGCTCAGGGGGCTTCGGACACTGTGGGATACTTTTTCTGGGAAAACTACATTTCCCATGAGCGCTTGCTTTGCACACTCGATTCTGATTGGCTGCCGTGGTGGCAGCCATTTTGTGCCTTTTCCTGAATGAGTATCCTATGCAGAGCTTGGACTCTCCTTCTCTCCTCTGCAGATTAACCCTTCACCAGCCAGTTAAGTGCATTTTAGTGATGATGGGGTGAAATTTTAATCTTACACACTGTATTTCGGTGATTCCTTATATTTTAAACGTTTTGACACTGTGAGAATGTCTAATCCGTTAGAGCTTGGGGCCAGGACTAAGACTAAGGACGCTGGGTTTTCTGTGCCCTCTGTTGCGCATTGCTCCTCATGTCATTCACGGTTACCTAGAGAATTCTCAGGTCATTTATGCCCAGCATGTTCTGATGTCCCTGAGTCTCCCCCAGGGACCTCCAGCCATGCATTACAGCCAGTTTGAGTGCAAGAGTTCAAGGCTGTTACTAGAAAACTCCGATCTACATTGCAGCTCTTTCCATCCCAGTTACAGGGGGTCTTCCACTCCTGGCAGTCCCCTTCTTCTGTCAGATCTTCCCTGCCAAAACCGCAGGGAGTACCTGACGTATCAGATTCCTCTGAGGAGGAACTGTTGGTGGATTTGGGTGTTGAGGAATGTTCTGCTGTGGGCTCCTTTCAGTTTTTTGGGGACCCCTTTGAGGCTGAACCTGATCCCTCAGCTGAGAGCATGAACAGAGCCGTCTTAACTACCCTAAACATTCCCTTAGTTCAGGAGGTTTCTTCGAATCCCACTGATGTATTTCAGGAGCCTAAAATGCCATATACTTGTTTTCCACGTAACCCCACTGTTGACCACCTTGTGTCTGATGAGTGGAAGTCTCCAGACAGGAAACCTTCTGTTTCCAAGACATTTTCCAAGCTTTACACCTTCTCTGAGGTGACGCTTGCTCAATGGGTTCATTCCCCCAAAGTGGATGCTCCTGTCTCCAGGCTATCTAAGTCCACTGCCTTGCCAGTTGCTGATGCGTCCACTCTGAAAGACTGGACTGACAAGAAACTTGAGGTCTTCCTCAAGTACATTTTTGCAACTGCTGGTACTGCCATGCGTCCAGCGTTCGCTGTGGCATGGGTGAACCGGGCTATTGCGGTCTGGACTAAACAGCTCACCCTGGCTGTCCGTCAGGGTGCTCCTAATTCAGATATGTTGCGGCTTCTTTCCAACATTTCTGAGGCACAGCACTATGTTTCTGCTGCCTTATTTGATGCCATCCGTTTGGTGGCAATGGTTTCCACCATGTCTGTGGTTGCCAGACAAGCTCTTTAAATCAAGATCTGGTCTGCTGATACTGCTTCCAAGAAAGCTTTGCTCTCATTGCCTTTTCAAGGCACCTTTGTTTGGGCCAGATCTTAAAGATCTGATAAGTGAGGCCACAGGGGGCAAGAATACCCTTCTGCCTATGGTCCCCAGGAGGAAGACACCTCTCAAGCGTAATCTGCTTTTTCATTACCTCCAGACTGAAACACGTCTGGCGAACCAGGCGGTTCCCTCAGCTCTGCGTTCCTCCTCCAAGCCCAAACAGCAATGGAAGCCCAAGGTCTCCTCCAAGCCTAAAGCTGCCAACCCTTCTTCGGCATGACTCGCCAAACCAAGGTCCCCACTCAGCTGTGGGTGGCCGTCTGCATCACTACCACAGTGTCTGGGAGGATTAAGTGGTGGACCCGTGGGTTTTACAGGTGGTCGCGGAAGGGTACAGGATCCATTTCGCCTCTCTTCCTCCCTTTCAGTTTTTCCCCCTCTCATACACCTCAGGGTGTAGAGAAATGCCGTCTGTTCAGTTGCGCTTTCTAGGCCCTTCTGGACAAGGATGTTCTGGAATCTGTTCCAATTCAGGACAGAGGTATGGGTTTTTACTCAAACTTCTTTGTGGTCTCCAAGAAGGACAGCGGCTGTAGTCCCATTTTGGATTTGGAGGATCTCAATTCCTTTGTTATCAAGGCTCATTATCACCAGGAGTCCCTAAGGACGATGATTGCTGCTATGTCCCCGGGGAAATTCCTTGCCTCTCTGGATGTTCAGGACGTGTATCTACACATCGCCATTCATCCAGAGAGTCGGCAGTATCTCAGATTTGCCTGCGACCAAGGGCACTGGCAGTTTTCATCTCTTCCCTTTGGTCTGACCACGGCTCCTAAAGTCTTTATCCGTGTCCTGGGAGCTTTCGTATCCATCCTCCATCGGGATGGCATCAGAGTTACTCCATACATGGACGACCTGCTTCTGAAAGCCCCTTCTGCAGAACTTCTTCATCAGCAGGTTCAGGACTGCATTCATGTTCTCACCCATCACGGGTGGATCATCAACATGGACAAGTCAAATCGTGTCCCATCCCAGCTTCTGGTCTTCCTGGGCCTTCTCTTCGACACTCAGCAGAGCATGGTGTTTCTCATGGACGAGGTGGCTCACCAGATCGCCCACAGGGTTTCTGCTGTCCTGGCTCACAATCCAGTTCCAGCCAAGAAGCTGTCCTCTCTAGTGGGGAAATTCATGTTCACCATAGAAGTGGTCCCATTTGCCATGGCTCACACCAGGGAACTCCAGAGGTTTGTGATTCAGGTGTGTAGGGTTCAGCCGGACCTTCTGAAGGTGTCAGTATCCCTCCGTCTTCATGTGGAGCTGAATTTGTCATGGTGGCTCGACCTCTCCAATCTGCTGAAGGGCAAGTCCTTCCTGGTATCCTTCTGGACCATGGTGACAACGGATGCCAGCCTCTCCGGCTGGGGAGCGGTCCTGGGTCGCCTGATTGCTCAGGGTCGGTGGTCTCCAGAGGAATCTCTCCTTCCCATCAACGTGTTGGAGCTTCGGGCGATATTTCATGCCCTTCCTCATTGGACATCCCAGCTGGAATAATGCCCAGTCCGGGTCCGACAATGCCACTGCCGTGGCTTACATCAACAAGCAGGGCGGAACAAGAAGTCTTGCCTCTTGGTTAGAGATCAAGGCTATTTTGTCCTGGGCAGAACAACATGTTCCTGCCAAATCCGCATGTGCACATTCCTGGAGTAGACAACGTCATGGCTGACTTTCGCAGTCGGCACACAGTGGACAACGGAGAGTGGGAATTGCTCCCAGAGGTGTTAACCCTCATTGTTCAGAAGTGGGGTCTTCCTTGCATCGACCTGATGGCTACAAAACACAACCAGAAGGTTCCGAGGTTCTGGTCTCGCTGGAGGGATCCTCTAGCTCTAGCGGTGGATGCCATGTCCATTCCTTGGTTATTTCCTCTGGCATACATCCTTCCTCCCCTTCCCATGTTGCACAGGGTGTTATGGAAATTGAGACTGGAGCGATGTCCAGTCATTCTGATTGCTCCGTACTGGCCTAGACAGGCTTGGTTTCCAGAGCTTCTGGGTCTGTCAGTGGTGGAGCCATTCCGGGTCCCTTGCCATCCAGATCTTCTTCTACAGGTTTACCTTTGGAAGGAGGATGTTCATCGTCTAGCTTTGATGGCTTGGAAATTGAATCCTCAATACTGAAAAAGAAAGGTTTTTCTTCTGGTGTGGTGGCTACTATGCTTAGTGCTCACAAACCTGTTTCTTCTAACGCCTACCATTGTGTCTGGTCGTCCTTTCTCTGTTGGTGTGCTGATAGGGACCTTTCTCAGGATTTTGATCTGCCTACGGTCCTTGCTTTCTTGAAGGACAGTGTCGATACGGGCCTCAGTTTGAGTTCCCGTAAGGTTCAGACTTCTGCTCTCTGTTTTCTTTCAGAGGCGCATTGCTATCCTTCCTGATGTCAACGTTTTCTTCCAGGGCATTGCTCAAACTCGTCCTGTTTTCAAGACTCCCGCTCCTCAGTGGGATCTTAACTTTGTTTTGGGCGTCCTTCAGCACCCTCCCTTTGAGTCCTTGGCTACTATTCCTCTACGCCTGCTGACGTGGAAAATGGCCTTTTTTTTGGCGATTGAGTTACATGCTCTGTCTTGTAGACCACCCTTTTTGGTGTTTCTCAAAAACAAGGCGGTGCTTCGCACTTCACAGGAGTTTCTCCTGAAGGTGGTCTATGAGTTCCACATTAATCAGGAGATTGTGGTGCCTTCTTTCTTCCCTGACCCTACTTCTGACATGGAAAGAGATCTCCACTTTTAGATGTGGTGCATTGTCTCAAGTTTTATGTACATCGCACTGAGACCATTAGACAGTCTGACACGCTGTTCATCATTTCTGAGGGCCCCAGGGCAGGGAGACCTGCATCCAAGTGACTATTGTGTCTTGGATCAAGTCCACTGTTTGTATGGCTTACGAGTTAAGGAAGAAGCCTGTTCCCTTTTGGGTCACGGCTCATTCTACTAGATCTATTGGGGATATTTGGGTTTATAAGAATCAGGCCTACACTGATCAGTTGTGCAAGGCTGCCACTTGGTCCTCTGTGCACACCTTTTCGAAGCACTACCGTGTTGATGTGCTGGCATCGGCTGATACCAGTATTGGGAGAAAGATCCTGGAGGCAGTCTTGCCTGTCTAGGATCTTCTTTGGTTCTTTGGTACTTCCTTCACTTTTGAACCCTGTTGGCTCTAGTTCAGTGTGTTGGGTAACAGTTCTTGGGGTGTTGTTACCCCTGTTCAGTGTCCGTTTGTTTTGTTGGGCTATCTCTGATCTGATGGTTCATATCTGCTCTGGTGACTTTGGGGGCCTTGCGCCTGGTCCTTGCCTTACTTCCCGCCTCTGGGAAATTCAAGGGTTGGACATCCCAAAGTTACCAGTAACCTGTTATCACAGTGCCTGTGATTCCTGTCAGTCTCATCTGTGGCAGATACTGATTTGCTGTGTTAGTTTGGCCCGCCCCCTGGTGACCTTTTTATACCTGGCTAGCACAGCCGTCAGTGGCCCTTTCGTACTGTCACGTTTTTTTAAGACTCTCAGACCAGCGGGTGAATAAGAACACAATTTTATTAAAATTAGGATAAGGCAATAACACGCCCTCTAGTGGTGGTAGATATACACCTGAGGTAATTATATAGATACAATGGTAAATGCGCAAATGACATATAAGTACAATTACACAGCAGTAGAATAGCATATACCCCCAAGGGGTTAAGTCCTTGATAACAGTCAGTCTCAGATGTGGATGTTTGGAACGCCCAGGGTGTTATAAGGCAGTGCTGGAGACCAAGACTATCACCGGCTGGATACTGGACTGCCTCGCCACGGTGTTCAGTAAGAAGAAGCACAAGAGTCCACGTAGCCCACTCAGGCGTACCTACTGGAACTGCTTCAACTAGTGCAAGTGCAAAAGGCCCCCACGGGCTGATTGGAACCGGCCTTCAATGTGAGAACTGCCAAGCCTCCTCAGACTTAACCGGACAACGGGATAACACACGCTAGAGCCGACAGCCCCCACGGGCGTAATTACCGGGATACGAATGCTGATGCCTGTGCCTATTGTCAGCGCCCTTTCGTGGTGTTTCTGTGCCAGTTATACTGTTGCTGTGTTCCTGTGTTACGGATTCCTGTGTACCAACTCGGCTTGTCTTGACTATTCTCCTGTGTTCCTGCTCGTGTATGACCCGGCCCGTCTGACTACCACCCTTGAATCCTGACCCGGTTTGGCTGACGTTCCTGCTTGTGTACGACCCGGCTTGTTTGACTGCCTTCTACGTGCTCCAACCCGGCCTGGCTGACTTCCCGCTCCGAAGACCGACTCCTGCATTCTACAGTGACCTGTGTTCCAGTTGTCGCCGCCGCGACATTCCTATCTGCTGTTCCAGCTTTTGGTGTGACTGCCTTGCCTGGTGTACTCCGATCTGTGCAGTGTAATTTCCTTTGCAGAGTTGTGCGTATACGCGCCTCCTTCAGACCGCAGAGCCTTGCTATACCGCTGAAAAGCCTCGAGTAAAAGTGCTAATTAACCCTAGCAGTGCCGCCTGGGTTCCACTCTCTCGCTACTCCTGTAAGAGTCTCTTTCTCGGTGATACTACTGCTGAGTTGGCCGCTCTCCGTCGGCAGCTCCACACATCCTTGCAGAGTATTCACATCCGTTTGGCCAGTTGGGCGCCTAAGACTCTCTCTCTTGTTCATTGAGCGATTCCGCTTTACCGAGTGGTGGCAGGCACAGGCATCAGCATTCGTATCCCGGTAATTACGCCCGTGGGGGCTGTCGGCTGTAGCGTGTGTTATCCCGTTGTCCGGTTAAGTCTGAGGAGGCTTGGCAGTTCTCGCATTGAAGGCCGGTTCCAATCAGCCCGTGGGGGCCTTTTGCACTTGCACTAGTTGAAGCAGTTCCAGTAGGTACGCCCGAGGGGGCTACGTGGACTCTTGTGCTTCTTCTTACTGAACACCGTGGCGAGGCAGTCCAGTATCCAGCCGGTGATAGTCTTGGTCTCCAGCACTGCCTTATAACACCCTGGGCGTTCCAAACATCCACATCTGAGACTGACTGTTATCAAGGACTTAACCCCTTGGGGGTATACGCTATTCTACTGCTGTGTAATTGTACTTATATGTCATTTGTGCATTTACCATTGTATCTATATAATTACCTCAGGTGTATATCTACCACCACTAGAGGGCGTGTTATTGCCTTATCCTAATTTTAATAAAATTGTGTTCTTATTCACCCGCTGGTCTGAGTCTTAAAAAACCGTGACACCTGTATTGGACGACAGAGAAAAGAGGATTTTAGTCTTACCTGTTAAACCTTTTTTTCTTAGTCCATACAGGTTACTGGTCTCCCACCCTGTCAAGGAACCATCCTTGGCTCTCCTGTGGCAGACCGTGGGGGACCTTCGGGTTCATGCTCACAGGAGTCTTCTTTCCCTTCTACTATTTAGTCAATATTTAGTGTCTCAAATCTTACTGATTGGCTAGATCCAGACAAGGAGGGAAGGTAGGCTCCACCCCCTAAATTCACTTCTAGAATTGTTCCTGCCTAGTTAAAGGGGCAGATCGCCTGTATGGACTAAGAGAAAAGGATTTAACAGGTAAGACTAAAATCCTCTTATATTTTATTTTGATCAATCAAACTCCCTTTGTATGTTTAATCACCTTTCAATTGTGTTTTACTTTACACTTCTTATGCTTATTGTTTTGATCAATCTTTTCTTTTTTTTTTGACTGATCAAGCTGCAAGCATGAGCATGAATCTAAAGATTCAAGTTTATCAATTTAAACATTTTCCAAACAAGCACCTTAGCGCAATCAAAATATGTTATCCTTGTCTTACTTCAGGAACTATAATTTTTAGCTTAGTCAAGTGAACTGCTCATGCTCGATCAAAGTCAAGTTTGTGTATACTCATGAAATATCCTTGTAAAAAAATACTGCTCATGTGCAACATCATAACTTTAAACCTAAATATCTTGGGATTGGGAATGGGAGCACCTTTTGTGTTACATTATAGATAATAAATGTTATTACAGGTTATAGCTAACATATTCTGGCTGTAGTCTATAGAGAAATTTGTAGAGACTCTGTAAAATTATCAACTGTAATGTATTCTAGGCCTACTTGTGAAATTTCTTCAGTCTGTTCAGTAGATTATTAGATTGTGGGTCTAAATTAAAAACTGCCTATGCTAATTTTTTCCGGACCTTCGTCTGTTTAAAATGCTGAATGAATTTGTACCAAGTATACAGACTTTTTGGGAGGGGTAGGGATCAACGAACTGGCAACAACTTCTTGACTTCCAAGTTTCAGCTGAATTCAAATTCATCAGTCCAGTCAAAAGATATTAGTATTTGAAGATTGACATTTAACATTGAAGGGTCAGTTTTAAATTTGCCTATGGTTGCAATAAAGCATAGCCAAAATCAGGAGGTCTTCATATACATGAACCCATAGTGGCTCAAGATTTAAAAGAACACTAACTGTTAAATGAAATGGGTCATAAACGTGGAAGTATTATGTAGCTCATGCGAACGTGTATAAAATTGATACATCTTTACCAGGGACCTGCAGGTTCCTTTTCTAAATTCGGATGCCATCTTTTTTTAGGTTTATTTGTAATGATGAATAAGACAAAAGGAGGGTTGTTATTTACATGCAATACATTTTAGGTATTCAGACTTAAAAATAAAATAAGACAAACTTGTTCCACAATTCCCTCAGGTGCTTATCTGCTGGATGTATGCAATCCCCCCCATCACACATTCACACATAACTCATGTGTTAGGTAATTGAAATGTCATCAAATAATTTAAGGAGAGTTAACACCTCCTAATAATAACCTTACCCCGCTTACTAGAAAACCGTAACGGCCTCTATGAATTTTGTCATTGTTAGGGATATAACATTTTCAGTCAGTCTTAAATTTCATATCCATGGAGGCAGACATGACAGTTGCTACCAGTAGCATAGTAACTCAAACTCTGCCCAGAAAATCCTAATGGCCTCTATGAATTTTCTCTTGTGTCACTGTTAAGGAGATAACATCTTCAGTCAGTCCTGGATTTCATGTCTTTGGAGGCAGACATGACAGTTGCTAGCAGTAGCACAGTACCTCAAACTCTGCTCACTGCACATGGTAATTGTAGCCCTTTAAGGATCAGAGAGGTATGCAAGGCATTGCTACACAATGCTTTGTGCACCCTTCTGGTCCTTAACCCCTTAAGTGACCGTCACTTAAGGATCATGGACAAATCGTTTTTTATATGTGCGTTCGGTTCAGGGCACCCAGAACGGCGTGCAGCAGTGTGGGGGGCCATGACGGTCCTGGCACGACATGGGTCCTTATCGCATCTGCCTACTTCAGTTTTTTTTTTTTAAAAAACTGCCAGCAACTGTCATTTCCATGTCCACCTCCAAGGACATCCAGGCCGGACTGAAGGTGTTATCTCTTTAACAAAGTCACAAGGGCAAAATTCATAGAGGGTCATTAGGATTTTATGGCCATAATAAGGAAAATGGGAATTTATTATTAAAGGGTTAGTAATGTCCAGATATATATGTATGCAATATTGTAGATTTCACAAAAATAAATTATGTGGAGCAAGTCTCATCTCTCAAACCTTTATGGTTCCCCTCTCCCTCCCCTTTCTCTGATGTCAGCTGTAAAGCTGACAGCAGGAGATTCGTGTTGGCCGACTCGAGGCAGCTCTTCAGCCGGCTGGTCCCGGGTTCTCCTTCTGTGTGATGTCAGCGCAAGGAGAATGAAGGGGGAACTTTAAAACCTTGTATCTCTCAAACCTTTATGGGACTTGCTCCACATAATTTATTTTTGTTAAATCTGCAATATTGCGTGCATTTATATCCAGGCATTACTAACCCTCTATGACAGTGGTTCTCAACTCCAGTCCTCGGGACCCACTAACAGACCAGGACTTAGGGATTTCTCTGCTAGAGCACAGGTGTGGTGATCAGAGGCTCATTCACATTGATTAACTCACCTGTGCTCTAGCAAGGAAATCATCAAATCCTGGCCTGTTAGTGGGTCCCGAGGACCGGAGTTGAGAACCACTGCTCTATGAGGTGTTGGCTTTCCCTTTAATGGGTAGGAATGGCCTCAGATATTTACAGAGTGCCATTAATAGGGAAGGAGAAATCCAGTGACGTATTAAACCCCTCACTATACTGAGCGCTGCTGATTCACACATTGCAGAACATCTGTGCATAATTAGGTTCAGTATGTATGAAAGGTACAAATTAGAAGAACCGTGGCTACTGACAATTACTATTACACATTTAGATCTATTCGACTGAATCTGAAACCCTACCAGAGTCTTTTGAGTAGTGGTTGAGCTGATTACTGTAAGGAAAACATAAAACTCATAAACCCCTTTAAGCTATCAAATTTGAAGTAAAATCCAGACCATTTAACCCCTTTGAGTGCCAGAGGGGTACTCAACGCACTGCAGAGCAATATGTTGCATACCCCTCTGACACTTAAAGGGTTAAGTGTGTATGTTTTTCTCCTGAAAGTAAAGCCCTAAAAAATTAAGTTATAACAACGGTTTCATTTTTATTGGCTCATTTTATACAAATGACTTTGTTGCATCGATTCCAATGCATAAAAAAAACATTGATTTTTTTTTATCATTGAGGATGATGTATTAAATTGAACTAGAGTAATTATGGTGCAAAACCAAAGCAGACTTCACAATGCTCTGGAGTCTTGTCTAGTGTGCATACCACATGTAAATCAATGGGGACGGGGTCAGATTTACATCCCAGGCTTCCCTAAGAGACTGGCTCTGCCCATAGCCACACCCCATTGCTCACATGTCCCATCCACAATAAGCCAGAAAACACCCTTGGCTTATAACAGCAAAAAAAAAAAAAATGCTTTAACCCCTTGGTCTCTAGAGAGATCTCCAATGCTTTGCTTCTCTCTAGCATCCAAGGTGTCAAATAATAACATTTAAAGGGGTATATAGGCTGATGCAAGGACATTGAGATTGGTATAGCCACAGCAACAATCCAGAATGTGGGTGTGGCCAGCTGAGGCAACCCTCCAAATTTAGAGCTCTAGGCAGTTGCCTGCTATGCCTAATGGGAAATTCAGCTCTGAATGGGATTCTTTTGGTTTGCCCCAAAATTGCATTGTTTTTCTTTTGTCTGTATGTACCACCTTCTCTCTCTAATAGTTATTTTACCCTTTGTGTAAGACATTTCAAAGCAATATCAAGCAAAGTTGCTGGACGAGGACTCTCTCATCCTGTTTTCACAGGAGATGCAATGGGCCCTAGTCCAGTCTTGCACAGTGGCATTGAATCCCAGGATGGTTTGATTCCACAGTAATCATTAAATTGGGGATTGTCATGGTGGCTCAGGTAAAAAATGTAATATATACAAACTAGCAATGTGGGACGGCGCTGCCTGTCAGGATATATAGGTAGGGTTGCCACCCAGCCGGTATTTTACCGGCAGGCCGGTAAAAATTGGCTTCTTTCCAATGTTAAGTCTATGGAGGGAATGCCTTGGCCGGTATTTTTTTAAAGAAAAGGTGGCAACCCTATATATAGGGAATTAATGCACACACACAGAGACACACACGCAAATGTACACGCGTGCACTGAGATGCATAATGAGCGACACAGTCATACACACATACATGCAATGCACAACATGCAGACACAGAGTGTGATACAGACATGCAACACACACAGTGAGGAACACACAGACACACACAGAGACACACACACACAGAAGTGAGTCATAAGGGGGTGACTTATGTGTCATTGTAATGAGTTTGTGTTTGTACTTATGCCTCCACTGTGGCATTCATTCATATAGTTGAAATGCATGTGGTAACTGCACATACTATGGTAGAAGGTGGATTGTGCTGATTCCGGGGTGTGAGTGAGACTATGGTGGAAGGTGGATCGTGCTGGCTTCCGGGGTGTGAGTGAGTGTGAGTGAGTGCGAGAGTGAGTGATTGCATGTGAGTGCGTGAGTGAGAGAGTGTGTGAGTGAGAGTGTGTGAGTGAGAGGGTGTATGTGAGTGAGAGGGTGTGAGTGAGTGAGAGAGTGTGAGTGAGTGAGTGAGAGTGTGTGAGTGAGAGTGTGAGTGAGAGAGTGTGTGTGAGTGAGAGAGTGTATGTGTGATTGAGTGAGTGTGTCAGTATGAGAGTGTGTGAATTATTGTGAGTGTGTATGATTGAGTGAGTGTGTGACTGAGTGTATGTTTTTTGTCTGATGTGTTTGTGGTGTAGGAGCGAGTGGCAGCCATTTTGTTTTTTTTCAGTTACTTGGATAGCGATGGGCAGGCTGGATAGTGGGGGCAGGCCAACTCCCTGTATGATTTAAATCACTCCCCCATTGAATCACCCAATGGGAGCAGTAACTCCTCCTTACTTAACCCTTTGAGTGCCAGAGGGGTACACAACACATTGCTTTGCAATGCGTTGCTTACCCCTCTGGCACTCAAAGGGTTAAGTTGAGGTAACATAGCAATATAACACACGGTGGCTCTTCAGTTGAGGCAGCGTAGCAATATGCTGAAGGAACAAATAGAAAGTGGTGTTTGAGGCTTGCCCTCTGTAACATACAGAAAAGCATCTCTCTCCCTTTAAAGGGATAGTAATACTTCGTTTTAACTTTATTTTATTTTGTAGGCATTAAAAAACATGAAGAATGATATAAGTCTTATCTCTCAAACCTTTATGGTTTATGAGATATTCACAAGCAAAGTTTCCCCCTCCCGCCCCTTTTACCTACTGTAAACAATCTCTTCTCAGATGTAGAATGCAGTCCATAGACTGGACAGATAACAGAAGGGGACACTCTTATTCCTATGAAAACAATGAAATCCCTGCCCCCCTTGACAAGCTTTTCAGCTTTTTCCCTTATCTTAATTGAAGATTGTCCCTCTCTGCAGTCTACCTGGGCAGCTCCCTTCTGCCCTGGCTGAAAAGTGTTACATCAGTAAAAGGGGCAGGAGGGGGACACTTTGCTTGTGAATATCTCTTAAACCATAAAGGTTTGAGAGATAAGACTTATATCATTCTTCATGTTTTTTAATGCCTACAAAATAAAATAAATTTAAAACAAAGTATTACTATCCTTTTAAGGAGAAAGGGCAGGAAGCGGAGGAGTGACAGTTGAAAACAGACAGTGAGGTTGACTGAAGAGATGAAAAGCGTTAAATAAGAGTTGTTATTAAGTTTATCCCTGAGTTTGTATTTTATGGAAACATTACACCCTCGTACTGAAACAGAGTGTATGGAGGGTTTCAATTATCTGTGGGAGGTGAAACAGTGTTTTTGTGGGGTCATGATCCTGATTGAGAGTGTGTGTGGACTGGGAGAAGTTATTGATATCCCCTACTTCAGGAGCGAGTGGCAGCTATATTTTTTTTTGTCAGTTGGATAGTGGTGGGCGGGCTGGAGGGGGCGGGCCAACTCCCTGTATGATAAACATGCCCCCATTGAATCAACCAATGGGATCAGTAAAGTCCCCATTGAATCACCCAATAGGAGTTGTGTCTCCTAATGAGACATAAATTATGTAATTAGGCATTCTGTTCAATGTGTGTTTGTTTTCTGAGGAGACATGAATTATGTTCTTTGTGTGAGGTACCAAATTATGCAATGAGGCTTATTCTTTTATATATATGGATGGCGGCGCTAAATGGATATATCACTGCTCCTCACCACTCAGTTGCTGCCAGGAACAAGATCCCTGCTACTGGATCCACATAAAATACACATTTAAAGGAGCAGTAAACTTTTTTATGAAAACACATATTTTACAGAGCATTTCCTGCTGAGTAAAACAAGGTCACTTCCATCATTGTCAGATGTTTTATTCAAAAATTATAACAGTTTAAATAATCAGGAAGTGAATTTACTGTGTTTACTTCCTGATAGTTCTAACTGACAGGAAGTGACAGACAGTTTCTATCACATTCTATGGAGAACTGTATGTCTCTGACTTTTCTGACTTTCCTCTCCATTAGAATCTAACAGGAAATCTAATTAGAATTTGACCACTAGAGGGCACTTCTAATGTAAAAAAAATGGGTATAAACTGTAATAACTCTGGAAATATAAATCTCTCTGCAGTGGGAGTACTCTTATTTTACTCAATAGGAAAATCCCTACAATATATATTTTTTCATAAAAAAAAGTTTACTGCTCCTTTAACAAATCTTTTCCGGCACTTCTGTGTAGTGAGTTTATAGAGAGAAAAACAAGTACTCCTCAACAATTGGTCTCATTAAAATAGATGTTTAATTAGATGATCTTCATTTATGCAACTATGTATAACACAATACTAAAATGCCTATATACCAGATACTAAAAATGTTGGAAAACACAGTAACTTCGTCACATTCGTACAACAATGGTGAAGTTCCTTTTCCAATCTTTATTCTAGGATGGAACTGGATATACCAATCCACCTATTAGATGCAATATAAAAAAAATCTCTCCTGCTATCTCGAATGACTAAAACAATCTTTACATCTACCGTCCTCTCCACATGGCTGTCCGGCAACGCAACAGCGGCACAAAAAATATGCAAGTAGCAAATATGTCCCACTCCTCACAGGTTAACTTGACAGGGGCCGACTCGATCCCGGGTAACAACCTCTTATAATACCATCCAGGTACCAGGGTTAAACTGGGAACAAGACAGGTAATGCAACAGGCAGGCAAAATCACGGGCACCGTGATAGGGATCCACCACTTAGGATTCACTATTAGTCCTGCTGGAAATGCTGGACTGAAGGGCTCCTGCCTATCTCTTTTCTGTGTCTGGATCAGGTGGATTCTAGCCAGCTCCTCAGTAGTTGAAAGTATAACTATCCCTCGGTTAGTGCCCTATAAGCAGATGTGTTCTCCTGGGAGCAGACCTATTGAGGAAGCTGGGGCTGCATTGTGAACCCTGTTGGACCAATGGGGGGTTTCAGGACAGGGGACTGAAAGGGGCTTCTGAAGTTCCCTCACTGGTTCCTTTGATAAATAAAACCTGAATTGTAATGCTGAAGTCTCAAAGTTCAGTCTCTTGACCTGCACAACATAGTCCCCATAGCCCCTGTGCTTCAGACTTGAAAGCCTGACATTGGGTCTATGGAGGCTGTGGATGTAACCCAAAAAGTTTGTGGCTGAGAATCAGATACTTTGGGTTGCATTCCTACCAAAGTACAAGGCTTCAGTAAAAGGAAGTGCGCAAGGAGAATATTGTTACTGAGATGTCTCCTTGAGCAGGTGGGTTTTTAGGAGAGGCTTAAAAGTGATGAGTGTGGAGGATTGGTGCATGGTGATAGGGAGAGCATTCCAAAGTCAAAGGGCAGGCAGTGAAAATGATTGCAGCTTAAAGTTGGCTCGAGTTGTGTAAGAAGAGGACAGAAGAACGCAGGTGACAGGAAGGGATGTAGAAAGAGATAACAGCAGAAATGTAAGAGGGGGCCTGAAGAAGAAAGTAACTTAAAAGAGAGAATAATTTTGTATGAAAAACAAGACTTTATGGGTAGCCAAGAGAAAGCTTTCAGGAGCAGATGAGAGAGAGAAGGTATCTGATATTTTTTGGGAATTTTAGATCCAGATAGTGGCCTTCCGTGGGAGTTCTGGCAGCAGTTCACTGTTGAAGACCATAGGATAAGGTCAGAGAAAGAAAGTGGGAAGCACTGGATGAGGATGAATCATCAGCCTGTAAGTTGAAGTCGCCAAAGAGTAATGTAGCAGAGTCTGAGGACATAAAGACAGAAAGCCAAGTTTTAAAGTCAGAGAGAAAGTTGAAAGAGTTGCCTTGTAGCTGATAATCCATAGCTACCTGGAGAGGCCAGAAGAGAATACAGTTTTTTTCAGGGAGACCTGTAAACAGGCCTGAAGCCTGTAAACAAATTTTTCTCAGGACAAGTCTTGTTTAAAGTCCACAAACAATTTTTTCAAAGCCTAGTCTTGCCATAAAGTTTTGAATATATATTACTTTCTGTAAGCACTAAAACAAATATTTTTCAGGCTTTTCTTTCTGGAAGCATGCTGCTATGCTTGCTAACCATTATTTTGAAAGAGATAATAAAAAAATAAGGTTACAACTCACTGAATGTGGCAGATGTGTATGGTGATGGAATGGTGTGGTGTGATTTGATATATAGATCATGATTCATAGGACTGAAAGCTAGACCAATTATTTGCATTATCAATTTAAATTTCAAACATGAATCAGTGGGCAACAGTGGCAGATTTTAGCAACCCTTAAAATCCCTCATCTTCATCCTCAGTGCTGCTGTTAATAGTACAGGTGCCATGGGTTTCCCTGTCATGTGTGGTTTTTGTCTACGTTTGCTACCTGATACTCAGATGGTATTAGATGTTGGTTCATTTTTAGAAATGTAGATCTACCAACACTGCTGCTTCATAGCCATGTCCTAATGTCACAAACAATAATGTATATATATATATATATATATATATATATATATATATATATATACCAAACATATAAGTCCTAGCACTCTTCCAATAAAAATCAATGGCCTGGGTGCCTGGTTCCATCAAAGATACATACAGTTTTGTAGTTCAAGGACCGCACTCACAGGACTTCCAGATGCTTCAAAATTGTGCAAAGTTTATTATCAACGTTATCTTGACAAAGGCCCAAGGCAGGGTCGAAACGTTGATAATAAACTTTGCACAATTTTGAAGCATCTGGAAGTCCTGTGAGTGCGGTCCTTGAACTACAAAACTGTATATATATATATATACACACATATAGATAGATATCATATTTGTATAGAAATAAATAAGAACAGATATCAAAAAAAGAAAAACAAATGTACTAGGAAATAAGATAAAAAATGTACAACCAAAGTCAGTAATCCACATATCAGTGGACTGGTGTTATAATACTATATATATATATATATATATATATATATATATATATATGTATATATAATATTAATAGCACTCTAATCACAGTGCTCGTCAACAAAATGAAAACATATTAAACTAACTGAATGAATGACATATCTATCCAAGGCTACTACAATCTGTTGGTCACTATGTGATAAGTGGCCAAAAGAGTTACAAACTAAGACAAAAAGATAGCACTACTGATAGATATGTAGAAATTCTATTTATTCATAGAAATATGCAAATACACTAAGAATAGTTATATAGACATCATAATAATAAATTTTAAAATATATTGTATGTAATAAATATATAGTATCTTACTATGCAGTACAACGTACACTAGTAATGTCCCCCGATTGTAAGTCCTTCATGTTCTTTCAGTATGAGCCTAGATATATATTCAGCTCAGTCCCAAAGGATGCTGGTGAATATTTGCCGGCCTTGATACTATACCTATACCTCTCCCATCTTCTACCCGATACGAATCCATTGATCTCTTTTTTTGTTCCCCGTCCTTTGAGTTGGTTTTCCTCTTTACTTTGCAGGCAGGGGTTTGCTCTTTGCTCCGATGGACTTGCAATGTCCTCTCATTCTCTCCCATCTCTGTATTTTTTCCACTGCAGGTAGAGATGTCTTTGGACTCGCTTTCCTACCAAATGTGTATTGCTCTTTGCCAGTTTCAACTCTTATCTTTGTATGAGATTGTTCTATTCAAATATTTTCTTTTTCCAAGAACTTATACAGGTAGACTTTTTCTTAGTGTATTTATAAATGATTTTCCAACGCATTTCGTGCTGCTATATCAGCGCTTCATCAGGGATAGAACCATAAAAATATTCCCTGTATCATACTGCATAGTATGATACTATATATTACTTACATACAGTATATTATATAATTTATTATACTATAAATTTCTTACATACAGTATATTTTATAATTTATTATTTGGATATCCTAATAAATGTTCTTAGTATACTTGCATGTTTTTATGAATTAATGGAGTTTCTACATATCTATCAGTAGTGCTCTCTTTATATCTTTTTGGGTGTAGATGGCATCTGGCTCAGACTTCTGTTCCCTTTTGTGTGTTTTGATTGTCATAAACAGCTCATTATCACTGATATCACGCTGAGTTCCTGCGTTTTGGTCAAGCCTGTTCTATTACCCAAAGTCATGGCCTAAGGTGTTCTTCTCTCCTCCAAAATTAATCTGTTAAAAGAAAAAAAAACTCCTGGTCATACTGTCTCTCTCTATTCACTCAATGACACATCCATGGAATGAACAAAATAAAATAAGACCTATGATTATTTTCATGGTCTTACATTTTACTCCAAAACACCCTTTTATGGTGTTAAAAGAGTGTCAGGCGTGCTGCACTTTGCTGTGATCATTGAAAAATCCATTCAGATATTTTTCAAGGAAGATCATATGATATGCAATGCAGGGGAAACGTGATAAAAATATTGCGCAAGTGTGGCCATTCCAGCAAAACACGTACATACAACAAATGTGTTTGTCCACCACCATAGATTTTTATGGGACCCACCAGCATGAAGCTGGTGGATGAACATGGCAAAGCTATCTGGCAGTCTCTCATTGGTGAATGAGCAAGACACAGATACAGTCTGGCAGTTGAATGGCTAGTGCACTAGGACATTTTCTGATTTCCTTTTTACATTCAGCCATTTGCTACTTGCTGAATCCCCCCTTTATTTTTACAACTGAAACGTATCAAATGAAACAATGTTGCAAAATGTTGTAGAATGACCCTCCTGGCATCCAAAGTATAAAAAATATAATTCCTTTATTTTTAAATATTGTTACACCCATAAATTTTTCTCACAAATCCATGACTTGTCACAAGCAATGTTTGTTGTGGTATGAATCTCATTTCAGGAAATCGGTTGATGTTGATGATGACTTTTGGATAATAACCTGGTACAGCTGGACTGAAGTTTTCAGATTGGGTCTTAGATATGAACATAGAAAGGGACCAATTCTGAACCGCAGAGATGAAATAACGTTTCCATTGATGAACTCTTTAAGGACCAAAGGGGTGTGCAACACATATAACACAATGCTAGAGAGGTTTCCAAAGCATTGCTTTCCAGTGGTTTGCAGATCTCTGCCATTAAATAGGTTAAATGTCACATTTAAATCAATGGGAATTTGGGCTTTTTTATTTGTTCCTTGTAGTGCATTTGGTTTGCCCCAGAAGTGTTTCACTTTGTCTTTAAAAATAAGACCCACTGCTTCCATGGGCTTGTCTTGTTCCTTGGAAGATCTCAGAGCTTAGAGCTGGCCCTGTACTATGCTGCAAGATATGAGTGTTTGTATACTTACAAGTAAGGAAACATGTTGTAAGGAGAACTGGCTTTGAAGCCAACACACTTGCTGTGAAGCTGTGAAACCTGGTTCAATTCCCAGTGTAAACAACTACTTGTGACCTGAAGCAAGTCACTTTATATCCCTGTGCCTCTAGCACAATAACCTAGATTGTAACCTCTCTATGGCAGGTACTCCCCGTGCCAGAACCATTATGTGTACAAATCAGTAGCAGTATATAATAATCTTTCAAGAAAATTGTGTTTTGTAGGCCTTTTTATACAAAGTTAAAGGGGAATTATTCCCTAGGAATAGTTCTTATTTTGTTTATCAAAATAATTTACCTAGAAAGGTCTTTCCCACAGCACTTGGGTACTTGGCCATTCACTGGAGGCTTTGATGAATATCACAACCTCTGATTCATGTGAAAGGTTTGTCCGCAGCCTCATAGGATTCCAGGCAGACTTTGCTTACTGAAATTTTACTTTGTCCCTGGAGGAATGTCATAAAGTTACAGCATGCTGGACTTAAAGGGATAGTAACGTCAGAAAAAAAGTATTAACTATATGGTATATACAATTAAAAAAGAGTACTTGCACTTATTAGTATCTCTCAAACTGTTATGGTTTGAGAGATATAGGAAAATAAAGTTCACTGGTCCCTCCCCTTTCTGCTTGACGAGCTGTAAAGCTGTCAGAAGCAGATTCTGGTCACTTGACCAGATGTGGCTCTTCAGCAGCGCCGATATAACGATATCTAAAGATAAATACTGAATTTGGAATGGTCTACAAAGTGTGCCTGGCTTGCAAGCACACTTTGTAGACTATTCCAATGAAGTATTTATTTCTAAATAGCATGATTTCATCTCTGCTGAAGAGCCTCTGTCTGGTCAAATGACTGGAAACTGCAGCTGTCAGCTAGATGGCAGTCTTGAGTAAAACAGCCAGGAAAAGGTAACTTTAGCAAGTTATATCTCTCAAACCATAAAGGCTTGAGAGATAAGACTTACATTGATGTTAATCTTTTTTTAATGTCTACAATATTAAATCAACTTAAAATTAACCATTACTATCCCTTTAAGGTGCAGTCATTAATGGCAATAGTTGCCCTTGTGAAAGGCAACACAGTCTAGAATACTGTCTTTCACCATGAGCAAAAGGTCCAACTCAGCATTGCTGTGCTGGTGTCGTCCTTGTGAAAGGGGCCTAATGAGTCTTTCAAGTAAGTAACAGCCCATTGTTTGCTTGGGGGAGTTATGACTAGACACAGCCTCCAACGGATGACTCTGTGTATGGGAAACTGCATATAACTGCATATAAGAGTAACTTATTCCAAAGTGTGGTTACTGTTTTTTGAGAGGAGGAATGCAGTTATTGTTTGGCCTTTACATTTTATGCTGAAACTCTTGCTGTTTCAATCTATGGGGGCTTTAGACTCTCAGGGTCTGTTGTTGTTGAAGTTGTTGCTATTGCAGAGTATGGAAAGAGCTCTCTATATACTGCAGTAGCAGCAGTGCATTCATCAAATGGAAATATACACTCACACACTTATTAGTTAAAGATTTAACCCTTTGAGTGCAAGAGGTGTATTTAATGCATTGCTTCGCCATGGCTCGAATACCCCTCTGTCATTAAAAGGATTAACCCCTTTAGTATCAGAGGGGTGTGCAATGCATTACAAAGCAATGTGTTGCTGGCCCTTCTGGACCTCAAGGGGTTAATAACATATTGATGAGACATCTCTCCAAAGTGGGAATACAATCAATTTTATTCGGTAGTAGTCTATTTTTTTCATCTATATTTGTAATTTTGGTCATCTCCCTTCAAAACCAAATTTTCCTTTCAGACTTATTAGTCAGTCATACAGCTATATGGTATCATCTATGCCAGTGGCGGGTAACAGGTGGCCCTGGGGACTTAGAGGGTTTCCCTGCAGTCCCCATGTAGTGTTGCCTTTTGGTGGACTTGAGGGTTACGTATGTGGCTCTTGTGGTAAATCTGGTTGCCTGTCACTGATCTATACAGGAACAGTAACAACTCCTAATAACAAGCCCCCACTACCTTAATCTGGGCAAAGAATCCTAATGGCCACTATGAATCAATCGTGTATGGACTGGTTCTCCAAAATTCTTCTTCAGTTAGTATTGGATATCATGTCCATACCTGGTAACTTTGGTGTTTGGTCTCCAAGGAGGGGAGTCCTGTTGTCCCACTGGGGGGAGAAAAATGACACAATTTGAGTAAAAAAATGGGGTGGGGCATAACCACAAGTGGGGGCAGGGCTTAACTGCATGCAAAATGTTGTTGTTAAAATAGTCTGGGAAAGGAGCAGAAGTGGGCGGGGAGTGGGAGGAACACAGTGGGAAAGAGCGGAAGTGGGCAGAATTTCAGCAGAAACTCCCCACATCCAGAGAATCAGTCTCTGCTCCGGAGACCCAATAATGAAGTGTTAAGACCGGGACAAATCCGGAGAGTTCCCAGCTATGATCACGTCCTGGTAGTAGACATGATTCGTGGGACTTCACAAACCCATACTCCTCAAACTGATCCTTTCCTTCCATCTTAAGAACACCTGAATGGGAAGGGTTTGGCATTCCTGTATCTGGAAACAATTAATCATGTCCACCTTCCTGGAGAGGGTGTTCAGTGTTATTTAACCCTTTGAATGCCAGGTGCATAATGCATTGCTTCTCAAAGGGTTGAATTAAATTTGGGGAACCGTATATCTATCTATTCATGTTTTGCTTAGTATCTGCAGTTATTTGCTGATTTGTCCATGCTACTTCACAGTTAACATTTTGAGTGCCAGAGGGGTACATAATGCATTGCCATTGCATTTCATACCCCTCTCGCACTCAAAGGGTTAACAGAAGGTCATTTATAGTGTAATTCATCTAACAGTCAAACGAGATATATCTTTTTTTTTTTTTTTTCATTTCAATTCTGCTGTTTGTAGCTAAACAGTAAAATTTTATTATCTTCAGAATATTTAGTTTATTCTAAAGGACCATGGTTGAGCCTCCATCTATATATATGACTAATCTCATTCAGAATGATGAATCTTATTGTTAATTTTGAAGTAGCATGGACAAAATAAAGATCCGTAAATAACTGCAGATACTAAGCAAAACATGAACAGATATACAGTTCCCCAAAATTAATTTAACCCTTTGTGAAACAATGCATTATGCTCCCCTCTGGCATTACTGAGGGTCCCAGGGCAGAGAGACCCGCATCCAAGGTGGCCATTGCGTCTTGGATTAAGTCCACTGTTCGTGAGGCTTACGAACTAAGGAAGAAGCCTGTTCCCTTTCGGGTCACGGCCAATTCCACGAGATCCTGCTTTGTCGTCTGTGCACACCTTCTCTAAAAAGTATTCTGTTGATGTGCTGGCATCGGCTGATGCTAGCATTGGGAGGAAGATCCTGGAGGCAGCTTTGCTCGTCTAGGATCTCCTTCATCTCTTCAGTACTCCTTAACTTTTGAGCCCAGCTGGCTCCAGTTCAGTGTGCTGTGTATCAGTTCCTAGGGTGTTCCCCAGTTTAGGTGTCCGTTGACACTTTGTTTGTTGGGCTGTCTATGAGCTGATGGTTCATATGTGCTCCGGAGACTTTGGGGGTCTGCGCCTGGTTCTTGCCTTACTTCCCACCTCTGGGAAATTCAATGGTTGGACATCCCAAAGTTACAGTAACCTATACTGGACGACAGAGAAAAGAGGATTTTAGTCTTACCTGTTTAATCCTTTTCTCTTAGTCCACATAGGTTACTGGTCTCCCACCTTGTCAAGGGATCAGTCTTGGCTTTCCTGTGGCAGAATGAGGGAGCCTTTTCGGGTTCATGCTCACAGGAGTCTTATTTCCCTTCTTACTACCTAGTCACTAGTTAGTGTCTCAAATCTTACTGGAGAGGAATGGCTAGCTGCAGCCAAGGAGGGAAGGTAGGTTCCACCCAGCATTCACTTCTAGAATTGTTCCTGCCTACTTAAAGGGGAGGATCGCCTTCCCAAAGTTTCCAGTAACCGATATGGACTAAGAGAAAAGGATTTAACAGGTAAGACTAAAATCCTCTTAAACCACAGGATATAAATACAAATTCCCAATTATTTCAAGTGGGAATTTTATCCACTTGAATGTCCCATTTAAGTGAATACTTGATTAAGGCCCTTAACCCTTTGAGTGCCAGAGGGGTAAGCAACACATTGGAAAGCAATGTATTGTCTACCCCTCTGGCACCCAAAGGGTTAATGTTTTACTTTGATTCCCCATCCATTGTAGTGTTGTCACTTCCCATTTATACACTGCAGTGTATATAAATAGGCTGCTTTGCGTACAGTACCAGGCAGAGAGGAAGTGACATCACAATGGTTAGAAGCTTAAGTATTAGCCCTTTAAAGGGATAGTAATGCTTCACAAAAAAAGCAGCTCAAATTAATCTTCATAGTATTTGAGCCATAGAGAGTGTTATTACAATACTGTCCAAGCTGCAGTTCAAGAGTAATTGAATGATAAAATATCCCCCTCCCTCCCCTTTTACTGATGTAACACCAGAGCAGCAAGACTGTCCGGATGAATCACAGCAAGTGACAATCTTCTGTGAGCATAATGGAAAAACCTGAAAAACCAGTCAAGGGAGGCAGGATTTTCTTTATGCTCAGAGTAAGAAGATTGTCCCTTGCTGTGAGCTGTCTGGTCAAATGACCAGATTCCACATCTGAGGGGAGGTGACTTACACACTAGGTAAAAGGGGTGGGAGGGGGTGGGAGGGGGATAGTTTATCATTCAATTACTCTTGAACTACAACTCTGACAGTATTGAAATAACACTCTCCATGGCCCGAATACCATGAAGCTTAATAGGAGCTACCTTTTTTGTGAAACTTTACTATCACTTTAAAGACCAGAGGGGTGTGCACACCCTCTGGTATTTAAAGGGTTAACATATTTAAAACTACAATTTTGTGTAATATAAGGCATGGCAGTTTTTATGTATTTATTTTGTATCTATAGATTTAAAATATGCACCATTTTTTGGTTGCTATTCTCAGATTAACCCTTGGTTGTTAGATGAGTCTTCAAGTCATTTTGAAGCTTCAAAGGGATAAAAATATTTTGTTCTTTGACATAAGATACAAATAAATAGATGTGCATGGTTTATATTTTATATATTATATACCAGAATCACAGCCAGCATATTTTTATTTTACATTTTCATTATTGTTCTATAAAAACCTGCTATATTTAATGACATTTGGCAGTCACCCTTCGAGCCGGTTTTTGTTAATCTAGTGGGAGATGAGCAGTGACTACGTGTAACTTTATCACAGTTCAGCTGGCTCGGTTGTATTCCCATTAGGCAAATATTCATTTTCTTATGTAAAGCATTTTATTTGCTGTGTTCTTTTGGTATACTTTTTCCTCTCCATAATATTAAATATTCTGGTCCACTGTATTTATTTGCTGCATAAACTTTATATAAGAAAAGTAATTAATGCAAAATAAAGTTATTGAAATGGTAAATTTTGTTAATGACTCCATCTAAAACTCATAGATTCACATTCTTTTTGTTCTACATGACATCATCGTTATCACTACATGTCATCACACATGTAATCTACTTTGATTTTCAGCAGTGGATTAACCCATCCAGTGCTTAGATAAAGGGTATATCACAGACAATTCACTGACATCGTTGCATTCATAGAACAAGGTGCAGGAGAATTCATCAGAATCCCTTAGATCCTTTGCATACGGGCAACAACACAGCATCTTTCATATGGATGACAGAAATGATCCAGCCTCCTGCAATGGTTCAGTAACCCAGTGTAACTTCACTCACACCTCTTCTGAATTCCACCTACAGTCCAGATGCAGGGCATGTGCGTATTCCATGTGGCTCAGCCATTCATTGGAGGTTGCAATGAGCATAGCAACCTCCACAAGCACTCATGTGTAAGGTCTACAGATTGCCCCTTATGCCAAGCAGACCTGAGGGAAGCAAGTAAAGTTGCAACATACACACCATTGCCAAGAATGTTACCTTTCACAAAGGGAAATAAAACAAACACAGTTTATCTGCCTTATTATAACCCACCTGAAAGGTAACATGCTGGACTATGGTGCTTTCTTACTGCTGAGCATTGCCTGGTGTGATCGCACCAAAGTCCAGCATTGTCCAACTTTACTGTGTTCATTTAGTAACACAGTAAACTTGCAGTAAGGAAGGTCTGTGTTGCAGCCTGTGAGGCTGTTGGCTGAACTGTCACAAAAGGTGTGATGAGCATCTCAACCTCCAGTGAATGGCCAGCCCACTTGTGCACCAGCCAGTAATATTGGCTGGAGCTTACGTGGACCAACCATCAGACACGCCTTTCCTGTGTTCCAGTTGATGGTAAAATACAGGAGAGAGGGGTGAGTGAAAGAACATTTCGGGGGATGCAAAAGCTTTGGCACCCACGTGAAAGAGGCCTTAGTGTCTCAGTTGGCATGTTGGGGTACTTGGATTGTCGAGGTGACTTTAGCACACAGACTTCTTATTAAAGGGGAGGTTCACCCCCTACACAACTTTGGCTAAAGCCTTTCATTATCAATAATAACTAATGGAAATTGTGTTCTTTAAAAAAAAAAAAAAATCCGCCCGTTTGCAGAAATTCTAAGTTTAAATGTACCTCTGTTCCTACTTCCAGCAGACAGTGCTGACCGGTTCTGTACAGTAGTCTCAGCTTCTATCCAGCCTACTCCAATGACGGAGGCTGTCTGTCTCTAAGCTGGAGCACTTTCATTGGCAGAGATCGATTTCTGGCCAATGAGTACT
The DNA here is from genome assembly GCA_037306005.1 of Rhinophrynus dorsalis. Taxonomy (NCBI): domain Eukaryota; kingdom Metazoa; phylum Chordata; class Amphibia; order Anura; family Rhinophrynidae; genus Rhinophrynus; species Rhinophrynus dorsalis. The sequence continues at coordinate 517,852,167 of CM074719.1, read as the reverse complement.
CCAGCTTAGAGGCTTCCTCCGTCATCAGAGGAAGCTGGATAGAAGCTGAGACTACGGTACAGATCCGGTCAGCACTGTCTGCCGGAAGTAGGAACAGAGGTACATTTAAACTTAGAATTTCTGCAAACAGGCGGATTTGTTTTTTAATAAAGAACACACTTTCCATTAGTTAATATTGATAATGAAATTATTTAGCCAAAGTTGTGAAGGGGGTAAACACCCCCTTTAAATCAGAGATAACATCACCTAATCAAGAAAATACCAATGGCGGTTATGAATTCTGGCCTTGTGCCTGTATTTAAGACATAAGATCTTCATAGTAAGGTCATCAGGGGGTTATTAGGAGGTGTCAGTACTTCTTTAATATTGATATATATATATATATATATATATATATATATATATATATATATATATATATATATAGATCTAGTTTAGCCAATGATATAAATAGAAACTGGGGAAGGAAGGGATTCTAAATGTTCGTGTTTTACAGTAACCTTCCAAAATGAGAACTATTAATTATGTTTTAGTTCATGAGGTTGTACACCACAGAGGGCCAAGACTCCAAGAACAGGAAGCAAAGCAATTACTTCCAGCTTAACACCTATTTTTTAGGTATTCTGTACCAGTTTGTTTTTTTTTCTTCAATCAGAGGAGACCATGCCATACACACCCCTTTCCTTTTGTAAGCAAGATCCTAATTGGTGGACCTACCACACATTGTCAACATGATCCTCTGAGCAAAACCACTGCTTTTATTATGTTTGAATACAATTTATATTTTAGGTGTGTATATTTTACTCCTCTGAGGCTAATAACTTTTAAAAGCTGCCTTAGAATGTGAGACTGCTCTAGGAAATGTTTATTGTGCTTATAAATCTTTGTTTAATAGTGTTGGAACCAGTAGTTTGTAGGACAGAAGCTATCATAGTTGTTAGCGAGTGGGACAGACACCAAGAGGTTATAGCATTTTATACATTTAAAATTCTAAAACTTGTCTGACAACAGAGGGGCAGTTTCTGACTGGCCACCCTGGAGTTAGTTTCCATTGTATGCATTTTGAAACCTGACTGGTAGCCAAAAACAGTATGCAGATGGCATACCAAGATATGAAGGTGTATGAGAACATGCAGCGAGTAGTAGAAAAATAAAAAAGAAACATTTTAATACAATTTTTTTTCAGTGGTGAGATAATCAAAATAATGCTCATATTAATGTGAATTGCGTTCACTAAACATCACAAGGGAAGGTACAGAGTTCCACGCTGAAATAGGCACAAAGGACAACTTTTGTGCTCTGCTCATGCCTAATACCTATGTACAAAAAACAATGTCTTCTTTGCACTGCTTGTATCAAGAGATGGGCAGTGTGGGAGTTTATGGGCATTTCAGAGTTTTATGTTAATCTGTGCACTGTCTATGTGCAGGCAGAGGAAATCAGAGCAAAGTTCTACCTTTTCCTTAGCATTCCTTAGCATTAAAGGGATAGTAATGTTTCATAATAAAAGCAGCTCTAATTAATCATCATAGTATTTGGACTTTGGAGAGTGTTATTTCAGTTCTGTCAGAGTTGTAGTTCAGGAGTAATTCAGTTGACAAAGTATCCCCCCCCTGTTCAGCCAGATCAGAAGGGAGGTGCCCAGGCAGACTGCACAGAGGGACAATCTTCAATTAAGATAAGGGAAAAACCTGAAAAGCTTGTCAAGGGGGGCAGGGCTTTCATTGTTTTCATATAAAGAAGATTGTCCCCTGCTGTTATCTGTCTGGTCTTACAACCAGATTAACATCTGAGAAGAGATGGCTTACACTAGGTAAAAGGGGCGGGGAGGGGAAACTTTGCTTGTGAATATCTCTTAAACCATAAAGGGTTGAGAGATAAGACTTATATTGTTCTTCATGTTTTTTAATGCCTACAAAATAAAATAAAGTTAAAACTAAGTATTACTATCCCTTTAAAGGGATAGTAATACTTTCTATGTTAAAAAAATGTAACTTTTTTTGGTGCAGTATCTTAGTGGCCTGAAACTGTACAGTGGCACTGTTGCTACACCATCCTATGACAGCTCTAGTCAATTGACTATAAACCTTCATACTGTGGTGTAGCAACATCAACACTGTACAATTTCAGGATAGTGAGATACTGCACCTAAAAAATAACGTATCAGCTGTAACAACTTTTGAATTAAACACCATTCAGCAGTGAGTGTAACCTTATTTTACTCAGGGAGATAATCCCGACAACATATTTCTTTACATATTAAGTATTACTATCCCTTTAAAGGGATAGTAATACTTAAAATGTAAAAAAAAATATGTTGTAGAGTTTATCCCCCTGAGTAAAACAAAGGTACTCCCGCTGCTGAAAGGTGTTTCATTCAAAAGTTATTAATTTTCAAAGTTTAATTTTTTAGGTGCAATATCACAGTTGCCTGAAATTTTACAGTGGCGCTGTTGCTACACGATCCTATGGACAGCTCTGGTCAGTTGACCATAAATCTCCATAGGATGGTGTAGCAACAGCGCCACTGTACAATTTCAGGCCACTGTGATATTGCACCTAAAAAATTCAACTTTGAAAATTAATAACTTTTGAATGAAACAACTTTCAGCAGTGGGAGTACCCTTGTTTTACTCAGGGGGATAAACTGTACAACATATTTTTTTTACATTTTAAGTATTACTATCCCTTTAAGGGCTTGTTCACATGGATGTCATGAGCTGAAGTCGTTGTGCTCTATAAATAGTAAACAAGAGTAGCGTATACACTGCAATGGCAGATTTGTACATTCCTGTTTCTTATGTGAGAATATTATATAGATTTTTTAGAAGGATAATCCATAGGAATAAGTGAGTCTTGATGAGAAATGAGGGACATCCACAGTTCTTTTCACGGACTAATTAAGAGGACCCAGAGAAAATTCAGGATCTGTCTGAACTGATTCTGCGAATTAGGCATGGACAGAGTGTGTGTGTGTGTTGGGGGGGGGGGTGACAAGATGAGAGCGGGAAGCATGTGAGAGAAGAGATGTGAGCGGGTGAGCTGGAAAGATCTATAGAAAAGGGGCGGGAGCCTTTTTTTCCAAAGACATTACCTTATCGATTTTCCTACAATCTGACTGGTTAAACTGCCAAACAAAATTTGAAACAATACCCGTTTTGTGAGATGATATTCTTATCATATGAAACAGCCTGTGGTGTACAAATTTAAAAATTTACCGAATCATTTTGTTCTCCCTAATCTTGACTGAATATCTGGTAACAGAGACAGACCAGACATTATTATCAGTACCATAAGGGATACAACAACCCAAGTGAAGTAGAATTATCGTTGCCCTTTTTCTCTAGTCAGAATTGTGAACCACTACAGAAAGGAATGTCTAGTTGTCTAAACTGTAACAAATAATGGGCTTTATGTATAAAAGCAAACTGAGCAATTGTGGGGCAAACCAACTTCACCATAGGGGAGAAATAAACATTGCCAAATTTAACACTGATTTAAATGGGTCTTGAATGCTATAGAGATAACCGGTGCATTGCAAAGCAATGTGTTGGAGACATCTCTAGCATTCAAGGGGTTAAAACCCCAATAAATTAATGGACATGTTTAATTGCACCCTGTGCTGCAAATGATTTGCCCCAAATTTAATCCAGTCTACTTTCATATATAAAACCCACTGAGAGGTGAGGGAGATAAATGAATACAGACAGTGGAGAAGGGTGTGGGCGGGCCACTGTCTAAGTCTTATCTGCTGCTCAGCAGAGACCCGTAGCTTCTTTTAGGCTGGGTCACTTCTGTTCCTTCAGGCATAAAGGAACACTGACTCCAGGGCAGAGTAGGACTTACCAACTTGAGGTACCATGTTGTGGCACGTAAGCTTTATTATTCTTTGGTTAAAATGTGTAACCACAACCCAAAATTAATCTTTTATTTGCTAAGGACCATATACACAAAAAAAGTAATTCTGGCAGACCAACTGCACCATAGGGGGCAAATAAAATACCACAAATTTCCATTGATTTAAATAGAATTTTAAACCCATTGAATGCAAGAGAGGATCTATCTAGCATTCAGGTGATTAAAAGCCCAATTTAAATCAATGGGAGTATATATTTGTTCTCTGCGATGCATTTGGTTTGAACCAGAATCACTCAACTCTATTTTTAGTATATGGTCCTTGGTGCATATGTGGGAGGTGTAGAAAAGTGCTTATAATAATTTAGACTATGGGTGTCCAACATGAGGCCCCTGGGCCAAATGTGGCCTGCCCGAGATTTTTTTTTTTTTAAAGTATTTTATACCTAATTAATGAGCACTCATGAACTAGTAGAATAGATGTCCATCATTTATCAGTATTGTCACTGAGCTGATCAATAAATAAATCTAACGGGCTATAATTCACCATCATCATTAATAAAAAATCTACTGTGATCCTCACATTTATGGCTTTCTGATCATGTGGCCCACAACTGAAAAAACGTGGACACCAAATTTAGACTATTTTTAGGGTAATTTCAAACAAACTACTTTAATATGAACATCTGGGAAAAACACATGAAATTTGTTATATTGGGAGAATGAAAAAAAAAAACAGTATGTTTGAGAATTATCGCTAAAGTTCATTATTAGTGTTGAAAATGTCATTTAAAGGTTTCACAATAAAAGCAGATCCAATTAATCTTCATAGTATTTGGCCATGGAGGGTGTTATTTCAGTTGTAGTTCAAGAGTAATTGAATGATAAAGTATCCCCCTCCTGCCCCTTTTACTGATGTAACACTGCTCATCTCAGAACAGAAAGGTGGTGTCTAGATGGATTACAGAGAGGGATTAATTAACATAAGGGAAAAACATGAAAAACCTGTCAATGGGGGCAGGGCTTTCATTGTTCTTACAAGAAGAAGATTGTCCCTTGCTGTGAGCTGCCTGGTCCCAGGACCAGATTTCACTTCTGAGGGGAGGTGGCTTACACTAGGAAAAAGGGGCGGGAGGGGGAAATGTATCATTCAATTACTCTTGAACTACAACCCTGACAGTATTGAAATAACACTCTCCATGGCCCAAATACTATGAAGATTAATTGGAGCTGCTTTTATTTTGATTATTTTGAAACATTACCCCTCTGGCACTCAAAGGGTTAACTCCTTGACTGTCATGCATTTTATACACCTCTGGCATTCAAAGGTTTAAAGGTTATGACAAGTTTGCATTGTCTTCCAAAGAGAGAAAATCTGCTGTTACATGTTACTTGCCATTTTTCTGTAAAGGTATGGGTTTTTGTTTTTATTTTTTGTTTTATTTTGTTGTGTTTTTTTCAATAACCTTTATGTTTAATGGTGCAGTGTGGCACTGTATGCTAATTCTCTGCACAGTATGCTAATTATTTCAGTTTGAGACCAAACATATTACTTATGGTGCTGTTAGATACAGTGTGTGATAGCACTGGTTCAGCACATAAACTAATTAGCATAATGTGCCACACTGAGCCACCAAGAAGCAAATAATATTTCTCAAAATTTTTATAGCAAACAAATAGCTGGAATACATACCTCCCAACATTTCAAAGGGCCAAAGAGGGACACTTGTGTGTTAGGTACTGTGACTGTGGGAGTGGCTGGATGGGGCATTGCTGAGAATGTTTAACCCCTTAAGGACCAGCGGTCCCGGGGTGTGTGTGATCCTTTAAGGACGAGATAGGGAGGTTCGACGTGCTGCCCCACGTGACTGATCACGTGTACCGGCACTCCGAACGAGGGACTGAAAGAGATCACTCCGGTCTTGGAGCGATCAACTTCAGTCCCCGGTATTACTCACCGTGCTCCTGCATGTATGTGACGTACCAGGACCATCACTGGTCCTTAAGTGCTGGACCAGCGTGACGGTCTGGGTACGTCAATGGTCCTTAAGGGGTTAAGTTATTTCATGATCTATTGATATATCTTTATGTAACTAAATAAATTATTTAGAACAAGACCAAAATATAATTTGCACAGACTCATTTTTAAGCACATATACTGATGTTTATACAAACATTATGTGAATTTTATTGCTGTGGAGCCATGTGATACACTTATATACACACAACACAGTCCAATCTACACACAGGGACACCAGGGTGAGAAAGAGGGATGGAGGGATTTGGGTCTCAGAGATACTGTCCCTCCTAAAGAGGTATCCTTGGGAGGTAGGAGAATATTTGGGCACTTTAATTTAACTGGGAGATTATTGTAACATCAAATTGTCTATAATTTTAACTTTTTTTCCACCTTCTCTTTTTTTGCACTTCTATGTCTAAAAATGTTGCGCTACCCCTGAAGCAGAAAGGTTTCTCCACTACAACAATCAGAGTACTCAGTGCTGCAGGAAAAGTGCTTTCACAGTCCCTGACTGAAAGCTCCATGGGAACGAAATTCAGGGACCTCACTGTCAGAGACAAAAGTGGAAAAAAAAAAAAAAGTGAATAATAAAGATAAAAGGCATAGACAACTTGATTTTACATAGTATGCACTTGCAGCCGATATATAAAGTCAAAAAGGAGGTGGACTATCACTGTAAATAAATGATGGCCCTGGGCAAAGGTATCAAATAGATTTTACAGATGTAGAGTTGGAATTTGCATATGAACCTATTTAACTTTTAGGTTTTGGTGGCAATGGCTTACATCTAGATATCAGAGTGCAGTATACGTGCAGATACCAAGCTTATAAAGAAATATGGTCACATTTTGCATCTCACACTGTTACTTTATTTTTAGTACTGCATCCAAACTCCATGGCAGCCATCTAAGCCCACAAACGAGCACACAGCTCTGGCACAGAGAAGCAAACTGTTGGCACTGATTGTGGTGCTGTAACACAACCCAAATTGGCCCCTGCATCCTACTACCACTGACACAACACAATAGTGAAAACCAGGACAGATGGAAAGATACTCACACACATAACCAAGAGGGAAAATCCACTAGATGAACAGATGCACTTACAAAAGAAGAACAGAGACATACACCAGGTTGCACAGACAGGAAAGCAGAGTGTCATGCAAGGGCTCTTACAAATTTGGTCCATAGTTAAACTACAGTGGGAAAATCAAGTTGCACCATAGGGAACAAATAAAAATGCCCATATATAGGCCTCGATTCAATCGTCCCCAGTACAAAAAAAAAACAGCTGGCGATAGTTTTTCAAGCACAGTAAGCCATTCAATTAACTATCCTGTGAAACTACTGCATGAAAAAAGCATGTTGGGTGCTACATTTTGCACCCATTGAGAGTAATTAAAAAGAGTTTGAATTTCCCATTCAATTCCATGCATTGGGCAGTAATATGCATTAAGGGACCCCATTTTATCATCAAAAATCTGCACCTATTCTTTCTTGGCCTAGTCTCCCCTAATGCAAGTTTTAAACTGCCGACAAAGGAATTGAAGGGGAAAAAAAACATTAAACAATACAGGTGACCAGTGCTTGTATTGATATGACCCCTAAGCCCCATATCAGTACATCCAAAGTACTCAAAAAATAGTTGTATGAAAAATTACCCTTATGAGTGCCACTGGGGTATGCAACTTACTGCAGAGCATTGCATACCCCACTGGCACTCACAGGGTTAATCCACCTAAAGTTAACAACATCCCCTGAAAATAAACACTTATTTGTAATCCTGATGTCCAGCGGGGTCTCCAGCACCCTGGTCATCCACTCTGTCTTTTTCTTTAATCTTCTGTCTTCTCCTTTGTCCCAGGTAAAATTGTACTGTAAAGGAAAAAAAAAGTCCAAATTATGGATGCCCACCCAAAAATATGCACTAAAGATATGCAGACCTTAACCCTTTGAGTGCCGAGCAATTGTAGAGCAATATGTGGTGTACCCTTCTGACATTCCAAGGGTTAATAGTATGATTCAGTCCAATAATGAAACGTATGATACCAGTCCAGGCGGTGGCAGGAATGCAGAGGAAGAATCCCCCCCCCAAGTTATCTCTTGAGCTGTTACCTGAACTATTCTGTGGTTCCCGTGCTAAAATTGTCTGAGATATGCGCTTATGCACCTTCCAGCCAATCAGCTTCTAGCAGGTTTTGTCATTTCCCCCCAGCTAGAAGCTGATTGGCTGGGATATGTGTAAGCACACATCCCAGCCAGTTTTAGCTTGGGAACCATTTTGAACAGAGTATGGCCATATAAAAACCAGTCTCTGTTACATTTTTCCACAGAATGGCTCTGGCAATGGCCCAGGAGGTAACTTTACTGCATATTTTTGGTGGGCATCTGTAATTTGAAAATTTTTTTCTGTAATTTGGACTTTTTTTCTTTACAGTACAATTTTATTAGGGACAAAGAAGAAGATGAGAAGACAATATAAGAAGAAGGCACAGAAAATTCAAGAAGAAGACTGACAGTGAATGACAGGTAAATGTTATACAGCTCTGGGGTATGGGTATAGGTTAGTGTTAGGGCTAGTATTGTTTCACTTTATTGTATCACTTTATTGTTAGGGGTAGTGTTGGGTTAATGTTTGGGAAGGTGACTGTTTTAGCTCACACTTGGTGTTTGACAATGTTAACTGTTTTCCTCTGATGTTCCTATTTTTCTTGCTATTTAGGTTGAGTTTTGGGAATAGAAAACACACGTAGGACAATGGGCCACAAGTAAGGTTCTGTGGCCAAACAATCGTTTGAGTACCTAATGCTAATTTACTAAGCTACTCATGGTGAAAATTCACCCTTTAATGCCTGTTTCTGCACGTGGAAGGCATTGGACCGGTGTGACTGTCCTGGCACATTAAGTATAGTTAAGGGGTTAAAAAAATACTGATCAAAAAGGTCTGTGCATTGAGACCAAGTTGGTTGAGGGTGAAAGATCCACTTTAAGGTGTTTTGTACCATGTTACTGCTGTAGAATACTTCAGTAAGTATAACCTAAGAATTCTTATTTTGGATATCACTTCCAAAATGATTGCACAGTCTGGTCAGAATTGGTGACATGTTGAGTGCTAGAGGGGTGTCTGTGTTGCTCATTCCCTGTGGTACTCATAAGTCTGTAATCAGCAACAGACTTACTGTTTCCTATAAATCAGTCTTTATTCCCAAGAAATCACTTTATCACTATGGACCTCATTCATCTAGCTCAAGAGGTGCCATTTTGGAGAAAACCAAGTATCCCATAGGTCTGACAATTCTGTAGATTCCTGTTGCTTAAAAGAGCTATTTAAATAAATAGGAATCCCCCCCCACCATACAATTCGTTTGGTTTGCTCCAGCATTTCACCTTTTGAGCTTAAAGGGGAACATTCAGATTACAAAAACGTCTGTTCATGGGCTTTAATTAGCACAATTAGATTAGCTCTGTTTTTTATTTATTTATTTCAGTTTCCTACTGTCGAAGTTATGAAGCCTTAAAATCGGGCACTTAGCGTTCTGCTGCACCCTGTATGGGCGTTGTGCAGTACATATAGGGTGCCGCAGAAGGAAGTGCCCAATTTTAAGGCTTCATAACTTCAATAGTGGGTAACTAAAAAAAAAAAACTGTAATTGTGCTAATTAAAAATAACAACTAATTAAAAGCAACTCCAACTAATCTTCATAGTATTTGGGACATGAAGAGTGTTATTTCAATATGGTCAGAGTTGTAGTTCAAGAGTAATTGAATGATAAAGTATCACAAAAAAAGCAGCTCTGATTAATCTTAGTATTTGGGCCGTGGAGATTATTTCAACACTGTCTGATTTGTAGTTCAGGAGTAATTGAATGATAAGGTATCCCCCTCCCACCCCTTTTACTGATGTAACAATGCTCACCTCAGAGCAGGAAGACTGTCCTGATGGATCTCAGAGAGGGACAATCTTCTGTGACCATAATGAAAAATCTGACAAACCTGTCAAGGGGGGGGGGGGCATGGTTTTCCTTATGCTCACAGTAAGAAGATTGTCCCTCGCTGTGACCTGTCTGATCAAGTAACCAGATTCCACTTCTGAGGGGAGGCGGCTTACATTAGGTAAAAGGAGCGGGAGGGGGATACTTTATCATTCAATTACTCTTGAACTACAGCTCTGACAGTACTGAAATAACACTCTCTATGGCCCAGATACTATGAAGATTAATAGGAGCTGCTGTTTTTGTGAAACATTACTATCTCTTTAAAGCCCATGGACAGAAGTTTTTGTAATGTGAATGTTCCCCTTTAATGAATAAAGCCCTATTTTTTACATAATTTATTTTATTTCATCACAGTGTATTTGGTGCAACATCATAGCATGACAAGTATAGGCTGTGAACTGGCACTGTATCTTGTGCTTAGAAGTACAAATTTATTTACACAAATTAAATTATTGTAAATTGTTTAAACCAAGTTCCCTGATCCAAAAGCAGCAGTAATGGTGTCACCTCCAAGAAATAGCATTCTGTCTTTACACAGTCACAGGGACAAGGCTGCCTGGATATAACATATGTTTCCAACTATACTCAAACCATTCCCTACCATCTAAAAATAAAGAGACAACAGATGTCCACTTAACCCTTTTACTACTCTGGGAGAGAGGAACATTCTGTAGTGATGGCTAGCCCAGGGTCAGGCAACCTTCTTCTCCCCAACTGTTGGACCACAGCTTCCAGTGTACAGCAGCTGGAGAGCCAAAGGTTGCCTGCCCCTAGGCTAGTTAGTGTCTTCAGAACCATTGTAATTAACCCTTTGAATGCCATAGGCATAAGCAACGCATTGTGGAAAAATGTATTGCACAATTCTCTGGTACTCAAAATGTTAAAGGCAGTGCTGTATTTTGGCCTAGGCCAATAGACGTAGGGTGGCAATTTTCAGGAGGCGGCATAAAAAGCCACCCCCATCTGCCCGCTTGGACACCCCACCCGCCCAAACTATAATTTTCTTGGGTAGCGCTGCGCATCTCAACAGGACTAATAATAACTTTCCCTTTGAGCGCTACCATCTTACACTAAGAGAAAATAATCATACTACTCCTCTGACTGAGATTATTACTGCAGACAAACACTAGGGGTCCTCGTAGTAGTGCGCATGTCTAACAGAGACTAAAATTAAAGCATCTACCTTTGTCCACAACCATAGAGACCTGTAATATGTGTAGAGCGGCGCGTTTAGTGATGCATGTTGGTTTCATTGAAAGAAGCAGGAACTGGTACAACAGCGGCGAGAAGTAGGGTTGCCACCCAGCCGGTATTTTACCGGCAGGCCGGTAAAAAATTGTCTTCTGTCCAATGTTAAGTCTATGGAGGGAATGCCATGGCCGGTATTTTTTTGAAGAAAAGGTGGCAACCCTACTTTGTCCCCTTACTGAAGCATCATGGTACGCTTTTACACCCCAACTTATCGGATATATTTTACAAAAGAATGGGACATGAATTAATTGTAACACCATTCATTAGTATGCATAGTTGTATTGCTATTGTTCCTAGAAAGCAGCATTACAACTATAAAATGACTTGTGTAGTCATCTGTGGTTGGACTACAGTTCACATCATCTTCACTCAGCCTTTATCCAGCCGAGTATTATGTAACTCCATTTCCGTTATAATCTCTGTGGTACCAATAGTGTAGCAAATTTTCAATGGTAAGCTCTGTGGTATTACAATAGAAACCAAGCTACACAAGTGATAGCACAGAGCTTATGTTAAATGGATATACGCTGGTATTGTAGGCAGCTCCAGTTCAATTGTAAACTCTGTGATATCACCAGGGTAATTCTGTTCTATGCTCTGTGGTATTATTTGCCTTTCTTCAAATCATTAATGCTAATTATAAAATTAGCGAAAGAGGGTGAAAGGGTGGGCTGGAGCTATAAATGTTGACAAGAGATTTCCCCACAGAACATGGGTAATGTCAGTCCACCCCTCGTGTATCTCAGAATATGTGTCAGAATGCGTTTGAGTGTATCTCAGTGTTTTTGTACGTCTCAGAATATATATGTGTTTGTATGTGCATTTTCACTCTACTGAATCTAATTTTCGAATGTTCTCATTAATAATAATAATAGTACAAAAATCAATAAAAAACATAATATACTCCTCTATGACTACTACTGACCAACGATAACATATGCCACTCAAATACAGAAGTTAACCCTTTGAGTGCCAAGTGAGTGAGCAGTGCAATACGCTACTCAAGCCTCTGCTACTCATAGGGTTGCCACCTTTTCTTCAAAAAAATACTGGCCAAGGCATTCCCTCCATAGACTTAACATTGGAAAGAAGCCAATTTTTTACTGGCCTGCCGGTAAAATACCGGCTGGGTGGCAGCCCTAGCTACTCAGAGTTAAACAGGATATCCGTTAGCAGTGCCAGAGTAGTTATTACAAATTATTAATGTTTGTTCCATGGTGGAAGGAGTGTGGTATGCAGAGGAAGGGGTGGATCCTAAACAGGAAGAGGTGTGCCCCGGACAGGAAGGGGTGGGGCAAATGAAGATTAGGGGGGTGCGTGAATTTAGTAAGGCCTAGGGCAGCACAAAACCTAAATACACCACTGGTTAAAGGACCACTATCATGAAAATAAACTCACACACACACATGCACATATAAATCTAATATGTGTGTGTTTAACACTTTGAATGCCTGAAGGGTTTGCAACACATTGTGAAACAATGCGTTGTGCACCCCTCTGGCACTCAAAGGGTTAAGCGTTAAGTTTGTTGTTGTTGTTTTTTTTTTTATTATAAACTAGTTAATTGCTGTTGCTCACTTCTGGGAGAAACAAAATTATAACCCGAAAGCCCTCAGTATACAGCTCCCCCCCCAGTGCTGGTGCTGTAAGAATCATCTGGTGAATTCTACTGGCTGCAGTGATGTTACGCCCACCATCACAGTCAATTGGAACAAGTCTGCCATATGTAGCATTAGCTCTTCCAGCAGGTGAAGCAAGAAGCTTGGGGTGAGCCTGTAGAATTAGGGATTTAAAGGGATAATAATGTTTCACAAAAAAAGCAGCTGTGATTAATCTTCATAGTATTTGGACCGTGGAGATTATTTTAACACTGTCTGATCTGTAGTTCAAGAGTAATTGAATGATAAAGTATCCCCCTCCCGCCCCTTTTACTGATGTAACACTGCTCACCTCAGAGCAACAAGATTGTCAGGATGGATCGTAGCAAGGGACAATCTTCAGTGAGAATAAGGAAAAACCTGCCCTCCTTTGTCCAGGGGGGCAGGGTTTTCCTTATGCTCACAATAAGAAGATTGGGGAAGATTTTTAAAAGTAGAGTTAATGGAAAAGAAGTGTTAAAATGGCTGTAAGATTGTTTCTGGTAGTTATAAGTATTAGGGACAGTTTAGGAGGACATAACTCCATGTAGCACATTTTTTAAAAAAAATGGAGTAAGGAAATTTATAAAAAGTGGTGCAGCGTATTTATAAAGAAATATCGCTATTTGCGACAAGTTAGCAACAGAATTTACTCCAAGCATTTAATGCCGTGTCTGACCTGTTCTTATTCTTTACTGTCTCCACATTTATACATTTACCTAGAATTCTTTATAAATACCAACACTCATAATAAGTAATAAGAACATTTTAAGGATCTGTACGCAAAAACGAACAAGAACATTTTTTATAAATCTCCCCCAGTGTCCCTTGCTGCGACCTGTCCAGTAAAGAGACCAGATTCCACATCTGAGGTGAGCAGTGTTACACTAGGTAAAAGGGGCAGGAGGGGGATACTTTATCATTCAATTACTCTTGAACTGCAACCCTGACAGTATTGAAATAACACTCTACATGGTCCAAATACTATGAAGATTAATTGGAGCTGCTGTTTTTGTGAATGATGCTGTTTTCAAATGTTTTAATTGCAGCAAATTACTAGTAAAATATTGAGCTGTAACATATGCTTGTGTTTTGTTTGTTAGTTGCCCTTTAAAAGAGAAATATGCCATAGACATAAGTGGCTGTTAATTTGTTTAACCCTTTGAGTGCTAGAGGGGTATGCACCCCGCTGCATACTTCTCTGGCACACAAAAGGTTAACAGAAAGATCTTTCCTGTTGCAGTCTATAACTAAACACTACCTGTATACAATCTGATAAAGACTCTGGGGGTATATACAAATCTACCAGTTCAGCTCTTTTGAGTGCCAGAGGGGTGCGCAACATATTGCTCTGCAATGTGTTGGTACCCCTATGGCACTCAAAGGGTTAAAATCATGAATCTACACATAGAACTATGTACTAAATAGTAGGATTGCTTTAGCGCATACTGGAGCACTCTTGTGTCCATCATGAGGAGTTTAATAGAAGCAACCCCCAAATGCCACCCCTACAGAATACACAGGACAATCGAATGATTTTATTCCTATTGCATCTCTGCCCTTGGCTCAAGCCATTTAAAGAGAATATTCACTGTGGTAGCTTAGTACATAGGGTTTGGCAGGCAGAACCATATTAGTAACCCCCCCATGACGGGAATGTGTATATATATTTTAACCCCCTGATTGAGAGGTCTTCAATGTAGCAGATTTACTGAGACTGATTTACTAAACAGAACTGGAGTAATTCTGGGGCAAATCAACTGCACCAAAGGAGACAAATCTAAAGTCTCATCGATTTAAATGGGATTAATACTGTCTCCATGGAAATCAATGGAAATGTAGGATTATTTTTATTTCTTACCTATGAAGTAGTTGGTTTGTCCCAGAATGTCTTTAATTCTTCTTTATTGTACTGCTGTATGAAGGTCTCTTACCTAAACAAGTCAGATTAAGTGACACTTGCTTCTATTGGTGGTATTCTGCTTTAAGCTAGCAGGACAAATACGATTGGCTAGGAACAGAAGATCTATACTCAGTTGTGGTTTGACATTGGAGTCCCTGACAATGTAGGAGCAGCAGTGGACTGTATGCAGAGTACTGCTGCTTTATGTGTAAACTAGTTGAAGACGGGCAACAGTGCTGGCCGGTCACAGTGCAGTCATGCGCAGCAGAGACTGTCCGTGACGTGGCTGACACGAAGCTGGGATCTCCAAATTCAGACTGTGGTCTTCTGTGCGCACCCTTCGGTGCAGAGAAAGCACCACGGTCTGAATTTGGAGATCCCAGCTTCGTGTCAGCCACCTCACAGACAGTCTCTACAGCGCATTACTGCGTTGTTACAAACTTTTAGCGACTTACTATGTAGGATAAGAGTATGTGTATACATCTTCCGTTATAGACCATGTTCTTGGGCTCATTTACTATTGACTGTATAGTTACTGGCTATTGGAGAACTAAAATAATCTCTGACGTATTAGTCAATTGTCAAGCTTTATGTTAATAACATACACACAATACACAGGACAAATTGTGTGCACCACAGGAAACAAACAACTACTCCCAAAATTCCCACTGATTTAAATGTGACTTTTATCCACTTGAATGCTAGAGGGGTCTCTAATATATAAAAGGGTTTAACCCTTTAGTGGCAGAGGGGTGTGCAATGCATTATACACCCCCTCTGTCACTCAAGGGGTTAAAAGTCCCTTCTGAGGATTTTGATTTCACCCAGTGTAAAGGTTACCTGATACATTTTAGTTTATAAATTTGGTTTGCTATGTGTAACAATATACACATGGAAGGAAAACAACCAGTGTGTACTCCAGCACAGCACTTATCTGCATGGATATCTGTGCAGTATCCAATCGTGGTTCATTGTGAGTCCCGAGGTTCAGCTTTCCAGCTGGCCTTAACCATGAAGGCCGTAAAAATATAGAAAACATGAATAAAGAAGAATACGTTTCCATCCAGTCCACATGAACCCAAAGGGTTGGCGCAGTTTTATTTTACATTGTAATACAAAAATAGTTGTTGCACCTTGTTTAAAGCATCACTAAACTTTTGTTATGAAAACAATATATATTGTAGTGTTTTTATTGTTGAGTAAAATAAGGGTACCCCCACTGCTGAGAGATGCATTTATATTAACAATTCACTCTTGTGGTCAAATTCCAATTAGTTACTGTGTTACATTCTAACTGAGAGAAAAGTCAATGACAAACAGCTCTTCACAGAATGTGATAGAAATGCTGTCAATTAGAAAGTTCAGGAAGTAAATACTCTGTAATTCACTTCCTGATTATTTGAACTGTTATAACTTTTGAATAAAACAACTGAGAGCAGTGGGTGTGCCCTTGTTTTACTCAGCAGGAAAAACTCTACAACATATAGGTTTTCATAAAACAAGTTTACTTGTCCTTCAAGATGACAACATCCCCTTTCGCTTTACAGACTCTGCAAGTACATTACATGTAAACAAATTGCCTAGACATTTTTTCATTTTCCACTATATTTGTTGTGTTCCTGACATGGAGCTCCTTAAAAGTAAGTCTGTTTCCAGAGAGCTTTTTGTCAGGGACTGTGAAATGGATAGTGATGTAATGTTGTACTATTCCTGCAGCACAGAGTACTCTGATTTCACACGACTGACACAAAGCTCTCTGGAAACAGAGACTTAGGGAGATCATTTTTGGGGGACATAAAGGTGTATAATAAAAACAGATGAAGGTGAATAAAATAATTAAAAATGAAGGCAATTTGACTTTACTTATTTTGCACTTCCAGAATAAGTACAGTAAAAAAAAGAAGTTTGTCTGACAGTTTAACCTATTGAATGCCAGAGGGTTATGCAATACGTTGCGCACCCCTCTGACACTCAAAAGATTAAAACTGACTTTCCCCCAAACACAAACATGGCATAGTTATACTACATCAAGGCAAGTCAGTTGTTATCTTGCCAGCAGATGGGGATTACAGCTCCCATCATCTTCAACCAGTTGGAGTTCTGACAACTGACTAGCGCAGATGTAGGGTAACTATAATTAATGTTTGTGTTGTATTACAATGGAAAAAAATAGTTTTTATTGAAAACTTATGAGCCGTCTCCTTGGATTTAACCCCTTAACCCTTTGAGTGCCAGAGGGGTACGCAATGCATTGCAAAGCAATGCATTGCGTGCCCCTCTGGCACTCAAAGGGTTAAATGGATAGTAATGTTTCACAAAAACAGCAGCTCCAATTAATCTTCATTGTATTTGAGCCATAAAGAGTGTTATTTCATTACTGGTAAAGAAGAAAAAGATAACCCTGCCTAACTAGCACAGCATAGCTACTCTATTGGCAGATAATGAAATATCCAGGCCTAAGATAGTAAATAAAACGTAACTTTTACTAAAATCCCTATCCAAAATGCCGGAAGAACAATTTGATTTTTAGATTTTTTTAAACCACTTATCCTGTCTTCTTTCTATTACTCTCTGTATTAGAGTTTCTTACCATTTTTATTTATTTATTTTGTTTGTGTTAACTCATGGCAAGCCGGTTTGTGCCCCGGTATTTTAGATAGGGATTTTAATAAAAGTTAAGTTTTATTTATTTACTATCTTAGGCCTGGATATTTAATTATCTGGGAACAAACGATGCGGTGCTTCAAAGAAAATCCTCAAATCTTGTTGTTCCAAGATATATTCCAGCTTATGGTTTAAGCACTTACTCCTCCTCTTAGAACGTGCAAGCCTGGGCAAGGCGGCGTCATGATTAAGCGCTTGTAGCGCGAAACGCGTGGATTATGTTTTCCTTGCACTGTGTATGATATGAGACTAACCTCCACTGTCCGAAGTATTGTCCGAAGAATTGCTTTTATATATTTTTGAATGTTTCAATAAAGGACTTTGTTTTATATTTTGTCGCCATCGAACCTCTGTGTTACAATGGTGCTGCCACTTTAGGCTTATTATTTAATTATCTACCAATAAAGTAGCTATGGTGTGCTAGTTAGGCAGGGTTATCTTTTTCTTCTTTACAATTATTACTATTTCCCCTGTAGAACCCTTTTGTCACCAGCAGATACTGATTTCTGTGAGGTTGCTCTGATTTAGAGTGTGCGTAGTTCTCTCCTCTCTAGTTTATTTCAATACTGTCAGAGTTGTAGCTCAAGAGTAATTGAATGATAAAGTGTCTCCCTCCTGCCCCTTTTACCTTGTGTAAGCCCCCTCCCCTCAGGTGTGGAATCTGGGCTTAAGACCAGACAGCTCGCAGCAAGGGACAATCTTCTTGCTGTAAGAACAATGAAAACCCTGCCCCCCTTGACAGGTTTCTTCAGCTTTTTCCCTTATCTTAATTGAAGATTGTCCCTCTCTTCAATCTACCTGGGCACCTCCCTGCTGCTCTGAGCTGAGCAGTGTTATATCAGTAAAAGGGGCGGAAGGGGGATACCTTATCATTCAATTACTATTGAACTACAACTCTGACAGAATTGAAATAACACTTTCCAAGGCCCAAGTACTATGATGATTAATTAGAGCTGCTTTTATTATGAAACTTTACTATCCCTTTAAGGACCACATGGTCCGGGGATGGGGTTAGCTGTAGGACCAGAGCATTTTTCTTTTTTCTCATCGGCATGCCGGGGGATCATAGCACAGCATGTAGGCATAATGTGACAGCGTAATTACATGGCATGCCAGGACAGCCGTGACAGTTCTAGCACGTCATTTGTCCTTAAGGCGGTTAAGTGGTGTGGCAGAGAATGTGTGCTTCTTTATTTATGTTTGTATGCATTCAAATACATTTGCGATTCATACAGTATAAAGCCATTTACCATACAATCTCAGATATAATATGCACCTGTGTATAATATGCAGGTGCAAATTATACCCAAGATTTAAAAAAAAAAAAAAAAGTGAAAGTACCTCTGTATAACACACAACCCACTTTTCTGCCCATCTATGCATTAAACAAATATCCAGATGTTTGCCTCCCCGTGATTCCTCGTTCGCTTCCTTTCTTTCCCATCTCAAAAACGTGTATGTGACCCCCGCTGTCCTTTCCTCTACCTGCCTCCATGTTTGAGAGCGATTGGACCCCCAAGGCTGCCTCCTCAGGGACTCAATCAGGGAGAGACATGCTTGCCTTTGCCCCCCCTCTTTCTCGACTGTTGCTCTCCCCTCCAAGATCCTGGTAAAGTTAGAAATTGACCGAGTGCCCTGTCAGGACCTTCACAGAGTGCTACCATGGTTTCAGCAGATTGAAACCTGAAGGTCCTGAAAGGGCACTCAGGCAATTTCAAATGTGCCAAGAATCTTGAAGGGGTTGAGGAAGCGTTCAGCATATGCAAACATTCTACCCACTGAACTGATCCCCAGTCTGTTTCTGGTCAGCCCCTGCTAAGACCACTCATAACTCGATCATTGAAACACTTTTCTGAATGATATGCCACTTGGGCCTCAGCACAGACCTTCGTTGCTGCAGCTGTCCTAAGACTTTCTCTAGTCTCCTAGAAGTTGCAGCATGCTGCATTGTGGGCCACTATTGGCCATCACAGTTGCAAATGTGTATTGTTCAATATGATGCAGTGCATCCTCTTTTTAGGAAATTATGCAGTGTCACAAAGTAGTCACTTGTTTGATTTCAGCCTTGAACATATTATTCAATTTGCTGTTTTGTTTGAGTGCCAGTAGGGTGTCTAAATCTTTTCTTTCCAAAACATTGATCAATACTCTGACAAAAGGTAAAATGCCCATTAGTGAGATCTAATGTGTTTGTTTTTTATATAAGAAGAACCTAGTAAGCCTTTGTGTGCTAGAAGAGTGAGCAACGCATTTCTCCACAATGTATTACACATCCCTCTGGCACTCAAACAGTCACTGGAATCTTTGTGTTGACATAACCCTTTAAAGGGGTAGTATTGTTTCATTATTAACGTAAAATCGAGTCTTCATACTTTTTTTATAATGATGTGTATCAGTAAAACTATAAATTTGGTTGTTTTGCATTTATACTCTAATAAAATGTCCCCTCCCTCCCCTTTTACTTTCCTCAGCAGCCTCCCCTCAGATCTGGAATCTGGTCTCAGGACTGGACAGGTTGCCATGAGGAACAATCTTCCCTCTTTCAGTATAAGGGAAAGCCCCCTTGACAAAGGAGGGAAGGTTTTTACTTATGCTGGAAGAAGATTGTCCCTCATCGCATTCTGTCCAAACTGGCTTGCTGAGGCTGCTGAGGTAAGTAAAAGGGGTGGGAGGGGGCAACTTTATTAGAGTATAAATGTAAAACGGCAAAGTTTAATAACGTTTTACTGATACATACTTATAAAAAAATATGAAGAAGACTCAATCTTACTTTAATAAGGAAACAATACTATTCCTTTAAGGACCAGTGGGTCGCTTGGCACATTGTAAAATGAGTTGAACACCCCATTGGTTCTTAAAGAGTTAACTATTGCAGATTAACATCAGAAGCTTATACAACTATTGTATTAACCCCTTCGATACCTCAGGACTCCAATACATTTCAGAATAAGTTGAGAATATGAATTATTCGTATAGATGTATTATCACCTATCTGCTGGAACCTTTATTTACAGTACAGATGGCTAATTCTCTACGCAGATCTAGTTCCAAACAAAACAGGCTTTCCATGAACCTCCTGATCCTCTCTGGACACTTTTATATTGCAGTTCTACAAGACGTGCAAATCCAAACATGTTCCAGTCCTTCATTGCAACTGTTATTGGTCTTATGGGGCTTAGTCATTTTACTGACCACATCATTCTAGAATTCAATAGATACCGTCAAGAAGTTAGCAAAGTTTGGACCTTATGTATAAAAGCAGAGTGAAGCAAATCTGAGACAAACTAATTGCACTGTAGGTGACAAATATTTGAAAAATTCCCTCTGATTTAAACGGGGCGTTTATCTTCTTGAATAATACATCATAGATTGAATAAGAAATCATAGATTTCAATTAGTTAAAGACCTCTTTTAAAACCCTTTGAGTGCCAGAGAGGTACCCAATGCATTGCGAAGTGCCCTCTGGCACTCAAATGGTTAAACCAATAGGAATTACTATTTTTCCTATATAGTTCAAATGATCCACTCTTACCTTTATACTTAAGGCCCCTTTTGTCATTTCAAAAAAGGAGAAAATCTGGTCCGTTTGTGTACTGCCAAATCATAACCAATGAACTTGCCATAACTGTTTGGATTCAAATAGGCAGCAGTCATGGAGAACAATCCCATGAACCGGCCCTCTAATCAAATGGCTGCAAAGAGAATACCAGTATTCATCAATATACACCGAGGCTTACATAAACCCTGGGGGCTGATTTGCAATTGACATCGTATTATTGATCCAAATGAGTGTTCACTGCATAGACAAACCAGACCCTTCTATAAATTAGGAACAAGCTTGTAGCAATTTGCATTTTTCTTCTTAACCCACTGAATGCTAAGGAGGTCAAGGGATGGACAAAATGTTCACCATAGTAAGAAATAGGAAGAAACTGGCCTCTTTCATCTTCTACTAGAATCCCCATGAGAAGGCCATTTCTGCTGACATCTTCCTGCTGTGAGGTGAGTGAATGTGTGTGTGTGAGATCATGCATGTTAGTGTGTTGTGTGAAGCCGTATGTGGATGAGTGTGAGGATGTGTGGGTGTGTACCAGAATATTAAACTTGTTGAAATAATGGCTTAACCTTTTAAGGACCAGAGAAGTGTGCAATGCATTGCTTCTAAATGTGTTTCATCCCCCTCTTGTCCTTAAAGGGCTAATCATCTGGCTATAGGATTTGGTTAATTTTGCTCCCATGAAACTTTTGCAGAAGGGAGAAACATGTCTCTTGTTCCAATAAAATGAAGTTTTTGACAATCCTTAGAAGGGCTTCAACTCACTAGGAAAAAGCCATTTTTGACTGGAGGAGCCAAAGAGTTCCCTGCTGACTTATCAGTCAATAGCCTAGAGCAGGGATGCAGGACTCCTGGGGCTTATGCAATAAGGCAGTGACCTCAAACTTGTTTTGCTCAAGGCGCCCATGGCATACCATCTGGAATTTTCATGGCACATCTAATATTTTATATGTGATCTATGAAGGGTGCTGTCAAATAAGTAAACAGTTATCCTTAGGTCTCACAATCAAGATAACAAAAATGCACTTTTCGCACATAACAGTTATCATAAACATACATTTGATACAGTCACATTTTTGTTTATAGAAAAAGTGACACCCTAAGTGGATGTCAGTGACACACAGATCCAAGGCACCCTGGTTGAGAACCAATGCACTAAGGTGCGATAAAGAGGTGTTAAGAGGAGATAACCTGCAATGAGAGAAATTCCATGGTTCCTGTGTTAGTCTGTGGCGCTTATGTACAGAAATGTTGGCCTCCACATGAACTATAGCGTTTAACACACTGGACAGTTTCTCCTCTTTATCACACCTTTATGCCATCTCCTTGCATCTTCCTCCTATTATTATTGGACTGTAATATCCATCACACTTAGCCACACAACATACTTAGTAAAACAAAGGTACATCCAGAGCTGGAAAAGACTTCATTCAAAAGTTATTTCAGCTCAAACCTTTGAGCTAAAAATATGTTTTGTTTGCATTTTTTTTTACATTTTTGTGGCCATTGCATTTGATGGTGACACTGTTGTTATTTCAGTCTGTGATATATTATACATTTGCAATGAACTGCTCTGCAGAATATGTTGTCACTTAATAAATGAATAATTATAATAACATATATCAGCATATTTTTCTGTGCGTGTAGCATCAGGAACCAGCTCTCTTATCAAGCACAGATGTGCTGGCTACAGTATCAAGACATCTGCATTTGATAAGACGATGTAAATGCTGTCAATGCAGAGACCAGCTCTTAAGCACCTCTTGCTGTTACTTTTCAGGTCAAGGATAGAACAGTGAATCTTCATTTGCTTTGGACTACTACTCAGATCATGGCCAGTTTAGGACAATAGGAGCTGTAGTCCAACGACAGCTGATAGGCCACGGTTGCCCTCATCTGTCTTGGGTACATGACCTCATTTGTTTTGATTCAAATGCTTCAATGGCTCCTGATGTGTGAATGTTCTGACCAGACTTCACCTTTAACTGGGGATACAAAGCAAATTGTATAGTGCAGGGCTACAACAAGACTAGATCCTAAGAAAGGGTTTTAAGAGAAGAGCTCTAGTATATATACACAAAATATACAATTTATTAATAACCATAAAATGACTTAACAGTATTATAGAGGGTATCCTATATAAAGGAACAATTAAAATTATGGACAAGAACCTAATACATGTGACATAGATGAAAATGAATGTCATGCAGAATAAATGTAGGATCAAATGCAAACAAGGACGATGCCGGTATAGGCCGGCTTACCGCTGTCCAACACTGTAATCCACTCCCGACTGTATAAACAGGTCTTCTGTGGATCTTGGAGAATGGGGTGTATATTACGGGCAGATGATGTCTCTAACTAAGAGCTGATGTTCTCCTAGCTGTAGTGGTGTTATTGACCCCTCCAATCCTTAAGTGTCCTCTAGGTGGATAGTGGGCATAGTGTGACTTAGTCTCCTGACTCTCACCTGGTCGAATGATCTTACATATATGTCAGCAGTCCTAGTGTGATACGGTAATCATGGGCAGTGGAAATCCATACATTCACAGCCCTTTTAATCCAATTACTAGAAACTGAAGTTACTTGCAACAATGTTCAAAGTAGGGGAACAAAAAAGTATATCATGGAGATAGTAATATTCAGTATGTTATTCCAACTCCCACATGGAGCTCTGAACAGCTCACCGGAGGCTTTAGATGTAATGCAGAAACCATTTCCATACTCTTGTTCACGCACTTAACTGTGGTGTATGTCGGACACTTCCTTGACACTCAGAGGGTTAGTAGAGCTGTTTTCCCCCGCGGAAGAGGGGAGGAGGTGAATGGAATTTGAGAGAAGGCTGCCTCCCCACAGCATGCTTTATTCCCCCTTTTCCATATCTCTCTCCCCATCCTCCACGTCTTTCCCCCACCTCTTCAGGTCGTTCTGCCCCCATACTCCATGGCTCTCTTACCTCCATTCTTCCATCTGCTCTCCATGTCTCACTCTCCAATTTTCTTTCCCACTTCATGTTTCCCTTTCTTACGTATTGCTCTTCCCTATGCATATGAATGTACATGATTGTGTAAAACTGTGTCACTTCATGTGTCTCTGTGTGGATCTGCGGTTGTGTGAGACTTTGAGAATGCATCTGTTAAAGTACAGTTGTCTGTGTGAAAGTGTGTGTGAGAGAGAGTGAATGTGTGTGACAAAGTGTTTCTGCAAGTTTGTGCGGTTGTATGTGTGGAAGGGTCGCTAAATAGTGTTATATAGGGCTTTTCTAGTTACTCTTTACTGGCGCCTTGCTGTTATTGTATGTAGTAGGCTCTCTAGTACTGGTATCCTGCCCAGGGTTCAATCTCCTTCTCTTTTAGTTCACAAGTGCCTACCTAGAGAAAAAATATCCTGAAGTACATCGTAGTGATCATGCCCAGACGACAGTCGAGCTACATACTTTTTGTGGGGGTGGCAAAAAGATTTTCTTGAATCTGGGCCGCTCGCACACTAATCAGTCAAACCACTGTGAAAAAGTGGAACGACCAGTAAAAATACTTCTACCAAAACTAATCATTCAATGAAGATAGGGACATTTTATTATTTTCCATCCTTTGTCAGACACTTTTGGTCTGCAAGTCTATGGGGTATTTACATTAATAGGGACATGTGCATTTTGGCTTGTAATGTACAGCTGTAGTAAGGACGTCCCTAGGGTTTGTGTGGCTTCTCTTTTGCACCAGGTTTCTGTGTAAATGCTGTTTTGCTGTATAGCTTACATACATTACTCAGAAATAGGCATATTAAGCAGCATCAACACTGCTGTCAACCAAAATGTCATTTTGCACATTAATTGTGCACCTACATGTGCCTGATCACAACATCTCAGCAGCAGCGTAAAGACAAAATTCATTTAATGCACAATTGATCTGAGACATTTAATGGAACAAAAAAAAAAAAAAAACAAATGTGCTTAACCCTTTGAGTGGCAGAGGGGTACGGAATGCATTTACAGTATGTTCCGTACCTCTCTGGCACTCAAAGGTTTAATAAATACAGCTTTGGGGAGAGAAACACTCCTTAGTGGCATCACAAACCAGAATCCTTTGAATGCCAGAGGTGTACCCAATACATTCTGAAGCTTTAAAATGCTTTGTGTACACTTCTGGCATTCAAAACGTTAAAAATGTTCCGTTACGTTTTGATAGTTCCACTGTTCCCTGAATTTCTTTGTGGGCCTCTAATTTCAGATGGTTTCTTCTTCCTTCTACCCATTTTTTTACTTTAAACCTTCTAATGATGATCAAAAGGTAACTTGACGGAGTAGCATGAGGTGGGAAAGGTGTTGAGTGGAGAGCCGAGAATGCTGGTGTGCTGAGATCTGAGAATTCTGTGTGATTAGGGGACGTGATAAAAATATAAAAAAACACAATCCTGATTTGTTTCTCTCCTTAAAGGTACACTAATGTCCCATAAAATGTTTTTCTTGTTTTGTAGAGTTTAAAAAAAAATAAATTATGTGGTGCAAATCTTATCTCTCAAACCTTTACGGTTTGAGAGATATTCACATCTAAAGTTACCCCCTCCTTCCCTTCCTCCTGACGTCACTGCTCTGCTGACAATAGGAGATCCCAGTCTGGGGACCAGCCGGTGGCTCTGCAGCAGAGCTGAAATTGCGTTATTTAAAGAATTACTTCATTGGAATGTTCTACAAAGTGTGCCTGGTTTGCAAGTACACTTTGCAGACAGTTCCTATGAAGTAGTTCTTTTTAACCCCTTAACGTCCGGCATTCCTGGGACGTTTCCGTCCCATAAGGACCGCATTGAACCACGTGGACGCGCCGGTACATGTGACCTGTTGCGTGTATCGGCGCGTCACTATGGGGCCTGATAGAGATCGCTCCGATCTTGGAGCGGTCAATTTCAGGCCCTATTTTTACTTACAGTGCTCCCGGTAGAGCACTGTAAGTAAAAAGTACGTGACATACTATGACCGTCATCGGTCCTTGAGTATTTCAAGGACCGTGACGGTCATAGTACGGTACATGTCGTTAAGAGGTTAAATAATGCAATTTCAGCTCTGTAGAAGAGCATTCTAGAGTCGGCCGACTCGAATCTCCTGCTGTCAGCTTTACAGCTGACATCAGGAGAGGGGGAAATTTAGATGAGAATATCTCTCAAACCATAACGGTTTGAGATAGGATTTGTGCCACAAAATTTATTTTTTTAAACTACAAAACAAGAAACATTTTTTATGGGACATTACTGTTACTTTAAGATGTTTCTTATCTCAGTGTTATCCTAGCAGTCACTGCTATTAGATTCTGTTCCTTGCTGCTAGGGTATCGCTTTACATTTTAAGAACTTTTGGGGGCAACTTATCCAAAGCGAGGTTTAAGTAAATCTTTCTTAACCCTTTGAGTGCCAGAAGGGTACAAAAGCAATGTGTTCCTTACCCACTGGCACTGAATGGGTTAAAAAAGGGCATAGTGCTATCTCTGGAATTAAAACAACAAAAAATAGCTCTGTGATACTGAGACTACTAATGACTTCAAAGGCAAGTATATTAAAGGAGTAACTTATTCTTAGTAATCATTTAGCTACCAACTTTCTCCGTGGGAAACACTTGTAAAGTGATTCATAGTGCCAATCCTGAATGTCTCTAAACTTCATCTGGAAATAAAGAACAATAAATATGGATTATAGCACTGGTAGTAAGCAGTCCAGAAATGGTCCCACAGTGGTAAAATCAATAAAGTTTTATTCAATAACAGTGTTAAAATTATGCATACCTGCTAGATCTCACATGATAACTGTATCAAGGGGAGACTGACGGAGTGGCTTGATGACAAAGGTGCAGATAGAAAGGTCAACGCGTTTCACACCTCATGGGTGCTTAATCATGACCACATCTGTAGCAGGTATGAAAAATTTTAATACTGTTCTTAAATAAAGCTTTATTGATTTTACACATTGGGACCATTTCTGGACTTCTTACTACCAGTGTTATAATCCATGTTTATTGTTCTTCATAGCGATACTTCCCAGCATTTCAAATGGCCAAAGACTGGCACATTTGTTTCAGGTGGTGCTGCTGGGATGTGACTTTTGGGTAGGGCATTACCAATATTTTTTAGGTTACTTCATTGACATCTCTCTGTTTAACTGGATAAATGGTTTAAAAACAAGGCCAATGTAATTTATTAACACAAACTAATTTCTAAACACATAATCAAGTTAAAACAAACATGAATGTGAATTGTATTGTTGTGCATATGATGTCATACCCTACAAATTCTGATTTCCTAAAAGGAGGGACACCAGAAAAGACGGAGAGAGATTTGGGTCTCAAAGAGGTACTGTCCCTCTTAGACATATGATAAGAAATATAAAATATGAATAAACGATATTCTTGTACCCAGTTATTGCCCCATTTAACCCTTTGATTGCTATATATGTTTTGGAGACTTTTCTATCTGTCAAGGGGTAAAGAAACATTTTCTTTAAACCAGTTGTTAAAATATGGAGGTTAGCTTTCTGAATAGAATACTTCACATGTTATGTTCTCCCTTTTCCTCTCTGTTATCTAATTTCTCCAATTCCACACATATTGTCATCTCTGTCATCTTTCCCTCCCTTCATCTTTCAGAATTTCCCTAACCTTCTGTTTTTCCTCCATACCTCCCTCCCTACATAATGCTACAACGGATTAACATAAGTAGTATGCAATAGAAACCTTTCGCCTGCCTGTGTCCCATTGGCTGGAAACATTTCTGTTTCTACCAATGGCTGAAAAGGTAGTGAGGACAACATTCTATTTTAGAACCCAGTGACATCAAACCAGATACTGAGACTGATGTATAAAATGAGCTGGAGCAAACCAACTACATACACATACACAGTACCCTAATTTCCATTGATGAAAATGGGATTTTTAACTATTTAGATGCTAAAGATATCTGTAACACACTGCAAAATATGAGTCCTCTTTAGCATTGAATAGGTTAAAAGCCCCATTTTAAACCTTCAACTGCTAGAGAGGTATCCAACACATTGCAACACAATGAGATGGTTACCTCTATGGCACACAAAAGGTTAATTGGGGGAGGGGAGGTTGTGTTTTGTTTTTTTTCTTTCAGTTTGTCCCTGATGGTACAGTTGATTCAGTTCTTCTTAGAAGGACATCAGCCTTGTGGAACAGTCCAACTATAATACTGGGGACATTAAAAAAAATCAAAATATCCCTTGATTTGAATGGGGTTTTACCCCTTTGAATGCCAGAGCGGTATCCAGCACATTGCAGCGCAATGTGTCATATACCTCACTGATGGGCAAAGGGTTAACCCCTTGAATACTAGATAGATCTTTGATGCATTGCTAAGCTCCATTTAATTCAGTGGGGATTTTTTTTATCCCCAGTGGTACAGTTGGCCTGCCATAGAATTGCTCCATCAGCCACATTGGGGGCATGTACTAATACTAGCTAGTTCCAGTTTTGTGCTGCCCCTGCCTAATGCAGTCACAGGGTGAAGGGCCCAATTATCAGGGTGAGAGAGCCCAATGTTAACTACAGTCTTATTTGCACCAAATAACGGCTTATTTAGTCCCTATATTGCTGCCATTTCTGCCAGAAAGACAGAGAGAGATGTCCTGCTTCTCTTCAGGCAGTGAACAATCTGATAGAGCATGTTAGGGATTCCTTGAAGACCAGTAAGAGTGCCTTCTGGTTAGAGTAGGGATATATCACCTGAAGTCTACATACTGGGGACATTTAAAGGTTAAAGGGTAGGCTCATTTTGAATGTTCTCAGGTATGCAAAACCAATTTACAGTCAATGTGTAGAGGAAACAAATAACTGGAGGAGCGCCTATAGTGTATTGTCTGATATACACTTGTACTTATCACAATAAATAAACAAATGCACTCATAATATGTTATTGTTGCCTGTCAAGCATATGCCAGCAACCAACTTGTAAAACTTGCAGGGTACTTTACCCATCCCTGCTTGGGTGCTGTTGTTCCTCTCCTCCTAGAGTCTTTCAGTCCGTTATTGACAGGCAATTCACTATTTGGACAAAATATCCCTTTTATATTCTCAATAAGGGCTTTATTGGCTGATGAAGCAGTCTAGTACTGTGAAACACGTTCCATTACCATTTGGCCTGTTTGGTTTATTTTAATACATTTGTGTTTTTTATAACACGGCTACAAACTACTTTATTTTATTTAAATTTTTTTCACATGTTTTTATTTTTGGGATATTTTATTTATATTGATTAACACACTCTAGGTACTCCTCCAATTGTTTTGTTTCTTCTACATGTTCTTGCTTCCACGTGTTGGTTGACTGTTCTTGGGAGTTGTGCCTCCATCGGATACTGCTAAAGAGGGGGGCAGTTGATAATACATCTCTGAAGCGATTATAGCTGGACTACACATGAGTGTTAGGTCCAGCAACTATTCTTGTGAGTGTATTTCCTTATGGTGAAAGGTGGTGGTTTTTTATCTGAAGATATTACACCAGGAGCGCATCCTGTTTTTTCTTTTTCTTTTGCAATTTACAGTAAAAACTGTCCTCTGTACACATCAAGGGAAGGCCAGTGGGGAAGTGTATGTGTTTTTCAGGGCCTTCCTTTCCTCTGCACCTTATTAAATACCATGTACTAACAAGGAAGTTATAGCAACTTTACTTCATCTTCCTGTGCATGCTACAGGAGAGGTGTTCAGGCCTTGCCCAATAAATACTGAACAATGACAGGGGTGTGCCAGGATGCACGAAAGATGGAGAAGTGCAATATTTAATTGAATGTTAATGTGTACAAAAGTGCTTTGGAATGAAGACCTTTAGGATACACCTTCTGAAGATATACTAATTACCTTTGAATAACATTGCAATATATGCAGGGGTTAGTGGGAGTTGTTTTTCATCCAACAAAAGTTTTTTCCTTCATGCAAATTCCACATAAAAGAACGGATAATGAAATAGTATTTGAATAGCCTCTGTAAAGTTTCAAATGGCCAAAGGGGGGTGGGGGTCACTTATTTTAGGGGGGATTCTGGGGGCATGGCTGGTGGTTGGGGTCTTACACAGAAGATTACTTTATTTCATGACCTACTGACACCTCTTTGTGTAACTGAATAACTGATTTAGAACAAGACCAAAGTATTTTATTTACACAGAAGACACATTTTTACACTCATATACTGACATTTATTAATGTGGGTTTTATTGCTGTGGATAAATATGATACACTTATATACACATACCACACAGTCTGGTCTCCTAAACACAGGAACATCAGGGTGGGAAAGAGGGACACAGGGATTTGGGTCCTAAAGAGGGACAATGGGAAAGTATGCATCAGCCTTGGTGTTGTGCACAAACCAGAGGATAATTAATAGTCCTGACCTATGTAGTCATATGTGGGATCCTCCTGGGTTTGTGTTAAGGGTCTAATTATCAGGGTAAGAGTCCAGTTTTTCCTATTTTATTATCTGCCCTGACTGAATGCTTCTTTAGTCTCTAAATTGGAGCTATTTATAACAGAAAGGCAGAGGTAGAAGCCCTGTTTGTCTTCCATAGTAAAATACTAAGACTGTGAGGCCTAGGAGGACCTGGAACAAGTCTAAAGGGAACCAGCTGCACCATGGGGGACCAATAAACAATTCCCAAATCCCTCTTAATTTCAATGGGGATTTTAACCCTTTGAATGCTAGAGTAGTCTCAAATGTATTGTGTCACAAGGCATAATAGACCCCCTAGCATTCAATGGGTTAAGAGCCTTAAGAAATGTGTATTTATATCCTGTGTCAGTGGCTAGAAGTTAACACCTTGGATGCTAGTGGGGTCTCCAATGCATTGCAAATGAATGCGCTGGAGATCTCTCTAGCAGCCAAGGGGTTAAAATATTTTACTTTGTATTTCTTTGTTATAGGTATTATAAAGGTATTATCTGTGCCAGGAAACAGTGGATTTGGAAGAAAAGACTATGGTTAATCTTTGACATTGTCTTTGTCAAAGCAATTTCAAAAACCAAAGAATAGCAACATTGCAATTTCTCATCAAACTACTGCTAATATATACTCACACCCATTAGGGCCTAGCAGTGAAGGTTAGACAGAGCAAGATACAGAAAGAAGAGCTTACACTACACAGAGGTATAGTGGGACTGGGGAGAGCTGAGCGTTACATTACAACAATACTGCATATATCTCACACATGACATTCACCATCACTAACACGCACCACATTTTTTATTACATAATATATCATTTAGCTTTACTTCATACAGTGTAACTGAGTCATTTAAGGGATTGACTGAGATGGTGAGTGTGACCGAGGGGAGAGAATGGGAGTGGGGTTGTATGAGAGAAGTAGAAAAGAGCTTGTTAAGGAGATGACAGGGGTAGGCTGGAGGTATGGGCAGAGGTGCAGGATAGAAGGAAGGAGAGCAACAGATTCCTGATAGGGAAGTGAGAGGGGAGGGAAAGGGGAAGTAGCGAGGAGAGCTACATGGCCAGGACAACAAGGAGGACCATAAACAGCCAGGGACATTGCATGGAAATGCATTGGGTACATCTGTGGCACTCAATGGGTTAAAACATTCAATGTGAGGGGTGTGCGGGACAGGGTTTGTTTTTTTCTATACATATATGACTTGAAATAACCCCTTGGTCAAGAGGAGTGGGCATACTGCTTTAAGATGCTTTGATCCCCTCTCTATTCCTTGAGCAGGTAATGGGGGAGATGCATTAAGTGGTGATAGAGAGGTGATAAAGCAGAGATGACTTCTCCAATTATATTACCTCTCCAAGTTCTATTTCATTCTATAAAGCTTATGCAGTAAGATTTCTCCAGCTTTGGAGATCTTAGTGTGTAGGCTCCATTGAATAACATAGGAACTGGCAAAGTGATATCACTGGAGAAGTCATCCCTGCTATCACACCTTAGTGCATAAGCCCCACTGTGTACGTTATCTGTGCAGGAGCTGGAGAAGGTTTGTTACATGTTTCAAGGGTGTTTAAAGTGATGGTAATAGCTGAAAAATAATGTAGCTCCAATTCATCCTAATATAACAATGGTCATTTAGTGCTGTATTTCAATATTTTATTTATGTTTTGTAGTTATCACCCTCCCGCATCTTTTACCTCCTGTATACTGCCTCCCCTCAGATGTGGAACGTGCAAGGGACAATCTTCATCCACTGTGTATAAGGAAAAGTGTGCCTCCCCTGACGAAGTAGAGCAGGATTTTCCTTATTCTCAATGAAGATTGTCCCTCACTGTGCTCCATCCAGCCAGCTCAGAGAGGCAGCATGACGTGGGTGAAAGGGGAAGGGGGAGGATACTTTAGAATTGAATCACTGTTGAACTACAAAACGTAAAATGTTGAAATACAGCGTTACATGATCCATGTTATATGAGGATCAATCGGAGCTGCATTTATTTCAGCTATTACTATACCATTAATTTGTATCTCCATGGATTCTAAATGTGGGTTTTGTGAGCACTGAAATGCCTGCGGAAATGTAACAACTGTTCCTCTGTGCCTCATTTATAGCCATAGGTTAGAGTATGGTCTTTCCTTTCCTCTGTGCGTTGTTTAAGGTCATGGGTAAATGTATGGGCATTTCATTCCCCTGTGCTTCATTTAATGCCATAGGTTAGTGTATAGGCATTTCATCCATGAATTAGTGGGAGTATTCCATTCCTCAGTGCCTCGTGTAACACCATGGATTAGTGTGGGTATTCCATTCCTCAGTGCCTCGTGTGACACCATGAATTAGTGGGAGTATTCCATTCCTCAGTGCCTCGTGTAACACCATGGATTTGTGTGGGTATTCCATTCCTCAGTGCCTCGTGTAACACCATGAATTAGTGTGGGTATTCCATTCCTCAGTGCCTCGTGTAACACCATGAATTAGTGTGGGTATTCCATTCCTCAGTGCCTCGTGTAACACCATGAATTAGTGGGAGTATTCCATTCCTCAGTGCCTCGTGTAACACCATGGATTAGTGTGGGTATTCCATTCCTCAGTGCCTCGTGTGACACCATGAATTAGTGTGGGTATTCCATTCCTCAGTGCCTCGTGTGACACCATGGATTTGTGTGGGTATTCCATTCCTCAGTGCCTCGTGTAACACCATGGATTAGTGTGGGTATTCCATTCCTCAGTGCCTCGTGTAACACCATGGATTAGTGTGGGTATTCCATTCCTCAGTGCCTCGTGTGACACCATGAATTAGTGTGGGTATTCCATTCCTCAGTGCCTCGTGTAACACCATGGATTAGTGTGGGTATTCCATTCCTCAGTGCCTCGTGTAACACCATGGATTAGTGTGGGTATTCCATTCCTCAGTGCCTCGTGTGACACCATGGATTAGTGTGGGTATTCCATTCCTCAATGCCTCGTGTGACACCATGAATTAGTGTGGGTATTCCATTCCTCAGTGCCTCGTGTGACACCATGGATTTGTGTGGGTATTCCATTCCTCAGTGCCTCGTGTAACACCATGGATTAGTGTGGGTATTCCATTCCTCAGTGCCTCGTGTAACACCATGAATTAGTGTGGGTATTCCATTCCTCAGTGCCTCGTGTGACACCATGGATTTGTGTGGGTATTCCATTCCTCAGTGCCTCGTGTAACACCATGAATTAGTGTGGGTATTCCATTCCTCAATGCCTCGTGTAACACCATGGATTAGTGTGGGTATTCCATTCCTCAGTGCCTCGTGTGACACCATGGATTAGTGTGGGTATTCCATTCCTCAGTGCCTCGTGTAACACCATGGATTAGTGTGGGTATTCCATTCCTCAGTGCCTCGTGTAACACCATGGATTAGTGTGGGTATTCCATTCCTCAGTGCCTCGTGTGACACCATGGATTAGTGTGGGTATTCCATTCCTCAGTGCCTCGTGTGACACCATGGATTAGTGTGGGTATTCCATTCCTCAGTGCCTCGTGTAACACCATGGATTAGTGTGGGTATTCCATTCCTCAGTGCCTCGTGTGACACCATGAATTAGTGTGGGTATTCCATTCCTCAGTGCCTCGTGTAACACCATGGATTAGTGTGGGTATTCCATTCCTCAGTGCCTCGTGTGACACCATGGATTAGTGTGGGTATTCCATTCCTCAGTGCCTCGTGTAATGCCATGGATTAGTGTGGGTATTCCATTACTCTATGCCTTGCATAACTCCATGGAGGTATATGTCACGGTAATCAGGCAAATAAGGACAGACACAAAGATAAAATATAACCACCTTTATTTATTATAACAACAATAATGGTAGAGCCCACACAGAACCCCAGACATATGTAAATAGGACCCAAGGTCCCTCCGGAGCTGCACACTGTGCTGTGCACTGCACTACTCAAGATCTCGAGACTAGGGAAGAGGCTCAAGTGGGACAACAGAAGAAAGGTAGAATATGTGTAAGTCACCACATGGTCTGCGAACGGAGGCAACAGAGAGCGAGAGCAGACCAGAGCCAGGAGGCACCGAGACTTCAGGTCAGGCAAGCAGGTAGTATAGGGAGCGAGTAGGCAGCCAGAGTCACAGAACAGAAAAGCCAGGGACTACATGGAGCAAGAGTAACCAGGCCACTGGTCAGGCAACTGAGACTATGCTGACCGAGTAGGAGCCAGGGCCACTGGTTAGGCAAACTGAGGACTACAAGGAGCGAAAGTAACCAGGCCCTCAGGGAAGGCAACCGGAGGCTACACTAAGCGGGTAATAGCCAGGGCCACTGGTCAGGCAAGCCGGGGTCATACACAGATCGAGTAGTCAGCCAGAGCCACAGGTCAGAACTGATGTGGGTAGTCATGAATTAGCATGGGTATTCCATTCCTCTGTGACTTGTTTAATGACATTTCCTGCACACGCTATATATATTTAGGGTTTGCCTACATTAAAGTCATAGCAAAGGTGGAATGTTTGCTCTAGTATGTATTAAAGTGATCATACCCTCTCGGCCATACCTCAGATTGCAGGCACAAGGTTTGTATGCCCTCATCCAGGTTTTTCTGTTAGATCTGTACATTCCCTCTGATAAGCTGAATTTATATAATTTTTTTTTACACTTGGCCTTGTTCTAATCCTATATAATATTTACTAAAAGTTTGTAATGACGCAGTCATGCACAGTAGAGAGTGCCCGTGATGCGGCTGTTACAGAGCGGGGAGCTCCAAATTCAGACCGTGCACAGAGAGGACCATGGTCTGAATTCGATGCGCCCCGCTCCGTATCAGCCGCGGCACGGGCACTCTCTACTGCGCATGACTGCACCGCGACCGGCCAGCACTGTTGCCCGTGTACACGGGCTCTTCAACTAGTTTCTAATATTTAAGTAATGTTTTCAAATAACTTTTTTTATTGTAACTAATTAATGAAACTACTGATCTACAATCTAGATCAGATCCTGAGTAAATTTTATTAACTGGCCCAGGTACTATATTTTCTATACAATTGCTCCAAAAAGATTGTGAGTGCAGCCAGGGAAAGAAGCACAAGATTTGTGATTTAAAACACGTGTAGAGTATGTCTGTGTTCTAGGGCAGAAAGAAAAGAAATGATACATTTTGCCAAGAGCTGCAATTTTAAAATGTGCTTGTGGATGAATGACTTGATGTGCTGCAAATGTGTAAATGATAGCATATTAATACTTAAAATGTCCTTAAAGGGATAGTAATACTCAATATGTAAAAAGATATATATTGTAACATTTATCCCCCTGAGTAAAACAAGGGTACTTCCACTTCTGAGAGGTGGTTTATTCACAAGTTATTATAGCTCAAACATAATAAAACACCTTTCAGCAGTGGGAGTCAGGCCTTAAAATTTTAAGTCCTTTGCTACTAGCCAGACCTGAAAAGTTACTCGCCACTGCAAGCCATAACATACCCACCAGGGCTGAATTTCTACTCGCCAGGGCTAAATTTTCACTCGCCATTGGCTAGTGGCGAGTGGAAATTTTGAGCCCTGGTGGGAGTAGCCTTGTTTTACTCAGGGGGATAAACCCTAGAATATTTTTTTCATTTTAACCCTTTGAGTGCCAGAGGGGTACGCAAAGCATTGCGTTGTGTACCCCTCTGGCACTCAAAAGGTTAAGTATTACCATCCGTTTGAGTGCCAGAGGGGTATACAATGCATTGCAAAGCAACCAATGTGTTGCATACCCTCCTGGCACTCAAAGGGTTAACCCTGTGAGTGTCAGAGAGGTAGCCAAGGCATTGGCACGCAAAGAGTTAAAACGCTGGGCTCTGCCTTGTCTGTTACTTCAGATATATTTGGATACCTAACATTCAAGGGGTTAAAAGCCCCAGTTAAACCAATCAGAACTTTTATCAGTCCCTTATGGTACAGTTGGTGTGTTTTCTTTGTGCATACAGCCTATGATTCCTTATACCATCATCAGGCAATCTGCCTCTCCCAGTCTGTTGGACTACAGATTCCAGATGGCAAACTGTGGATGATGGGAGGTGTAGTCCAACAACAGGGGCAGGGTACCAGGCTGCCCTTCTCTTTTCTGTAACTACTAAGAACCTTTAACAAACAGATTATTAATATTTAATTTATTCATAAATAAATGAGAATTTTAAGTAGGTTATGCATAATATATATGTGTGATATTTTCAACCGGCATGGTTATCTGAGTGAACAGTGCTGAAAATGACTTATGTTCGAAAGATAAGTGGAGCCACTCTGGGGCAAACCAATTGCACTATAGGGGTGAACTAAAATTCCAAAAAATTCTGTTGAT
Organism: Rhinophrynus dorsalis; assembly: GCA_037306005.1. Lineage (NCBI taxonomy): Eukaryota > Metazoa > Chordata > Amphibia > Anura > Rhinophrynidae > Rhinophrynus > Rhinophrynus dorsalis. Next base: position 517,815,546 of record CM074719.1, on the reverse strand, counting down.
TTAATAGGGGATTTTAACCCCTTGAATACTAGCGAGGTCTGCCATGCATTACTTTGCAATGCATCTGTGACCTCTCTAGCATCCAAGCTGTTAAATTTCCCCAATTTAAATCAATGGGAATTTTTAGTGCTCCCCTACAGTGTAAATGTTTTACCCCAGAACTCCTCCACTCTTAGTGTAGGCTTTTCCTTGTAGTCCTAAGGCCTGCACTCTATAAACACTCTTAGTGCAACATGTTACGGACACATTTGGTTCCAGGTTTATGTGGTCATTATTGCAAGATCACAACATGCTGAAGTTTCTGCACTGGATCAGAACATTACGGAATAGCAAACTGTTCCAGGAACAGCAAATGAGTACTGACCCTTCTGCTATTGCTGGACTTTTTAAGTAAATTCATTGTTAAGCTCTAGCTTCAGTGTTAAAAAGAAATGCACTTGCGTATTTACACAAACTGGAATTTACCCCTAGAATCTGGGGACAAAGCATACAAGCACAATGACGTTTATGCATGGAGAGGCTAATAATAATTCTGTGACAGATCCCACTAAAATCTGCAGAGGTTATTATTTTGGGAGCCTAAGCTTCTCCTGTCCTTCATTGTAAGGGCTGCTGTTAAAGCGTCACAATGCGTTGGATACCGCTCTGGCAATCAAAGGGTTAAGACAATGGTAGGCCCCAGGCAAAGCTCATGCAAATAGCCCCACCCCTTTTATAATGCCACTTGTAAAAAAAATGCACAAAATATCATACAAAATGCAATGTAATTTTTTCAGTTATTCAAAGCTAAGGAGTAAGTTAGATTTGCCACACTACTTTTCATTTTCTGAGCTGCTCTCTGATTTAAAATCTCAGAAAACTCAGTTAAATGGCCCTACCCATACTGCAACGCCGTCTGTGCTTACCTGTCTGTGAAATAGACTTCTGTCCATTCCGCTGTTACTGTCTGATGCTGTCGGCTGACTTTCAGTAGTAGTGAGAGCACAGTGACTGAAAAAACACTATGGGGAGATTACTAAGTGGTGATAAAGTAGTGATAATGTCTCCAGTTTATCACTTCTCCAATTCCTATGTTATTATGTGGAGCCTATGCAGCTTGCAGCTTTGGAGATCTTAGTGAATAGGCTCCATAGAATAACATAGGAACTGGAGAAGTGATAAACCGGAGAAGTTATCTCCACTTTATCACCTCTTTATCACCGCTTAGTGAATGTCTTCCTATGGGACTATGAGAGTGCTCAGCTTTACATGGGCCCACCAGCACTACCGGCCCAACTTCCTGGTTAGTAATGATGCCTCTGTCGATGGGCCCCATTTTGAGAGGGAGCCCTAGGGAAATTCCCAGTTTGCACATTGGGTAAAGCCACCCTGTTCATTATTCTCCTCCTATGCTCCTAAACATTGTGAAGCAATACATTGAGCAAGTCTGCAGTATTCAGGGGATAACCCTTTGAGTGCCAGAGGGGTATGCAATGCACTCAGAGGGTTAAGGACCAGACATTCCATGTAGTATTTAGGTGTGGGTAATTATTCTGATTTAAATCTGCTGCATAAAGTTTTCTGTTGGTATTGCGCTACACAGTACTATCGGCACTAGTGACACTCTCTATGTGAACGCAAAGGGAAAAATGTCCCGGGAAATGTTTTTAAAATGTTGGCAAGGATGGACTGGTTGCTGAATGATTGCTGCTCAAGCACTGGTGGTATCTGTCACTGATTCAACAATACAAATATTTAACCATTTATGTGAGGCTTTCTGTTTTGATGTGTAATGAAATGCAGCTATTTTTTTTTATTAACCACTAGTGTAAAAACCCGTGTACACGGGCCAAGGTTCTGGTGATGTTAACCCTTTGAGTGCCAGAGGGGTACGCAATGCGATGTGTACCCCTCTGGCACTCAATGGGTTATGAGGCCGGTGCTGCTCTGCCTCCTGCCACTGACGCAGTCCACTGTAGAGACTGCCTGAAAGCACAGAATGCTCCAAGCACAGAACTCCCAGCATTCTGTGCTCCCAGCATTCCGTGCGTTCAGGCAGTCTCTACTGAGCATGATGGCTTCTGACAAACATCCTAGCGAATTATAATAAAGGATCTGGGTGCCAGAGGGGTACCAACGCATTGCAGAGCAAGGGTTAAAAAGGTATTTCCACATAGGCCAGCACCTATATTAAAGTGGATTTGTACATTCCTTTGAATATTTTTGACTGTGTACTTTAGCTGTAAATTGTCACCAAAAATAATAATAATCAGAATTGTTTTGATGAATATTTGCCTGCATTTTGCAAAATGAATTAGGTTACCCACAGTTGAAATTAGTTTCTAGAAAAAGAAAAGGAGTTTATAAATTAAAGAAATAAAAATTCATAATTAGTCACTAAGGAAAGCCTATGTGACTTGTTTTGCATTTGTGAATCAGTAGTATATAACCCCATCCCACACATGCACACCCCATCTCTTCGCCTATCATTTGTATTGTGGTGTCATTTTGTATCTAAAAATGTTTAGCGTTTTATATCACTATCTCTACTGTAATCACAAATGATGCAATGTGAGTCATCAGTCAAGACAGTGGCTCGATGACACATGGCAACGTAATCAGGCCTCAATCTGCATTAGCATGTTACATAGTTAACCCCTTGAGGATGCATTGTGTTGCACACCCCTCTGGAACTCAAAGGGTTAAAGGTAATCTGTACAACACATGTTGCTCTACAGAGAAACATTGGCCTCAAAACAATTAATGGATTTTTAAATATTTTGAACAATCTGTTGGATAGACTTGTTACTGACTGCATGAAAAAAGACGAGGAGCAATTCTGAGGTAAAACAGTTGTTCATTGCTTAGAATATTAACCATTTTGACACTGTGCATAGCATTGTAGGGCAATACAGTGGAGAAATCTCTTACATCCAATGGATAACTCCTATTTAAAGGCACAGTATATATTTTTTATTAAAAACATCTTATATGTCTTTTCCTGTTGAATAATACAAGACATCTCCCACAGCATTGAGCTTTCTAATAAATCACGTTATTGCAGCTCAAACATTTGTCTTTAAAATTAATTATTAAGGACCAGAGGGCTGTGCAGAGCACTGCAAATCTATGTTTTGCACATCCCTCTAGTCCTTATCCCCTTAAGGACCGGCGGTCCTGGGACATTTCAGTCCCATAATGACTGCACAGGAGCACTTGGACGCGCTGGTACACGTGACCTGTCGCGTGTATCGGCGCGTCATTATGGGGCCTGATAGAGATCGCTCCGATCTTGGAGCGGTCAATTTCAGGCCCTATTTTTACTTACAGCGCTCCCGGTAGAGCGCTGTAAGTAAAAAGTACGTGACGTACTATGACCGTCATCGGTCCTTGAGTATTTCAAGGACCGTGACGGTCATAGTACGTCACATGTCGTTAAGGGGTTGTAGAAACCATAGAGACTTGCACTGTCTCATAGAAAGCATTATAAAATGTGTAATTGATGATGTTGATCTTTTGAATGAAAAATCTTGCAGAGTTGCTCGTTTTATTCAACAGAAAAAAATCCAATAGCGCATATCTTTTCATAATTACTGTTTACTGCTCCTTTAAATCAAGAGGAATTTTATTCATAACAAATGCCATTATTTAACCCCATAATTGCTCTACATCTGTCTTTAAAGAAGCAGTGCCTCAAAGGACAAAACTGAGGTAAGTACTGTACCATGTTCAGAGAATAAAAATACATTAGATCTGTTTTTATTTTTTTCCCACAACTCTTATTTATATGTTTAGCAAGCTTCTTGCATTACTGTAACAACGAGAGTCTTTTTTCTCAATTTCTTTTACTCAAATGTCAGCTGCTGAAATCCCAACCAGTCCTTTCATTTTATACTCCGCCTTAAAATTTCCAAGGAAAGGAGCAGAATGAACAGGAAATCAGCTAAATTTAGAGGCCCCAGAGAAAGTCAGATGATGGAGAAAATATAAAAAAAAATTAAGGTTTGGGGAGGTCACTTAAAGGGATAGTAATACTTCAAAATTAGTAATCCCTACTTTGTAGCCCTTAAAAAAAGAACAAAAATGCACCCAGTTGCATCTGTCAGCGTTCTAGCTGACAGCAGGGAAATCCAGTCCCGGGACCGTCAGAGGCTCTGTAGCAGAACCGAGATTGTGTTAATGAAAAAGAAATCCTTCACTGAAAAGGTCTTCTACGTGCGCACGTAGAAGCCTTTTTCAGTGAAGGATTTCTTTTTCATTAACTCGATCTCAACTCTGTTGCAGAGCCACCGGCTGGTCCCAGGAGTGGACTTCCCTGCTGTCATCTAGAACGCTGACATCAGGCAGGGGAAAACTTTGTAAGTGGTAGAGCTAAGCAGGGGCGGCTCTAGGTTTTTTGGGGCCCTAAGCAAAAAATACACATGGGGCACCCCTTCACTCCTACATTGGTATTTCTAATAAGACATTGCCATCTGATAAAAAAAAAAAAAATAGGTTTCTAAATGAAAACCTATTTGGCTTTCAAGGACATTATGGGCAACGGTCTTAGAAGATACTCTACAACTGCTAAGGACATTACACATAACATCCTCAGCAGTAAGAGACATCTGGGAGGCAATAGAGGCACTTACGGGGTCTCATGGTCGGGGGTGTCTTCAGCTGGACCAGAGGATCCAGCAAGGTCTGCTGATGTCATCAAGCGCAGGAGTACTGAAGTCAAACGAGACTTGGAAGTCAACCGGACCACCAGTAAACTCCCAAAAAGAGACATGGTTACCTTTGTTGGAAAGGAGAGAGTTTCCAATTCCATTTCCAACAAGGGAAATGAATAAGGAGATCCACCTTGATCCACTGTCCACTGCTAATCTCCGAATCACATACACTACTTTCCCAGCCTTTGTCTACTATCCACTGGTATTCTCAAAATCACATACACTGAATCACCAGCCTTTGTCTACTATGCACTGTAATCACAGAACCCCATTCATTGCTTCCCCAGTCTTGGTCCAGTTTCGAGTGGTAATCATAGACCACCTACAACACTTTCCCAGCTTTGATCCATGGTCTGCTGTTATTTACAGAATTACATACGCTGATTCCCCCATCCTTGATACACAGTCCTCTGGTAAACACATAACCACATACAGTGTTTACACAATTGTGTTTGACTGTCCACGGTCAATCAGAGAAATAAATACACTCCTCAGTCTTGATCCACTGTCCACTGGTAATCACAGAACCACACAATGCTGCTTTGCCAATCTTGTTTTTAGGTGAGAACAGCATCAGGAAGGACATACACTTCCTCCCTGCTAACACTTTCATATCTTAGAATAGAAGCGAGTGGGGTCCCCCACATTCCAAACCAGATCACGTGACTTGGTACTTTCTGCTGACACCAACTTACTGCATTATGATTTGGGCATTCCTACTCCCATGCCCATATATCAGCACTCTCAACTGCTGAAATAGGGGTACCCTTGTTGGGATGGGAAGAGTCTGCACTTTCAAACAACAGTAGACATGAAGGTGTTAATACCAGTGGTGATATGTGGCATAAACATATACATAGGTGTTTAATATATTTTAGAAGTGTGTGTGGGGAGTTTCTCTTTAACCCCTTAATGATCGGCGAGGCGAGGTCAGTTAAGGACAAATGAGCATTTTTTTTTTTTAATTTCCACTTCTGGATGCCCTGAACGGCGTGCAGCCGTGGGGGGAGCCCGGAATTCCATGACGGTCATAGTACGTCATGGGTCGTTAAGTCAGATCGACCCATGACGTACTATGACCTTCAAGGGTCGTTAAGGGGTTAAGAGCCTATATATTTCAGCCCCCTGTCATCTAACCACATCAGAGTGCCCTCACTGGAAAGAGAAAAGTCTTCCCTTTCCAACAAGGTATCTGACATGGTCTACATGATCACCTGGCGAAATCATAAACTTAACAATAAACTAATTTAGGAAGGGTGGAGGCTCTACGAGAGCCATTTTCTCCACCTCCTCATACTTTGGGTAAGAATAGCTGCTCCTCCTTCAAACAAGGGTGTTTATAATTTTATCATCTTATCAAGACCGCTACGGCAATTGGAAATTGGAAAATCAATATGATGTGAAAATTTAAGATAAGAAATTCTGCCCAAATCTAGATGAACTATGTACTTTTGTGATCCTAGCACTCCCTATGGTATGAAAACCTATATATTGTCTCCCCATTTTTCTTAGGCTGGCAGTAGAAACTGACAAAATGAGAACATTTCATGGTTTTGAAAGATTGTATTATGTCTGTATCATGTCTGAAATTATGAAAATAGAAAAATATATGTATTTTTCCCATACTGCCACTTTCTAGAAACATTTATATAAACTAATATGGGGGTAGAAAGATTAACAAATCGCCATCTGAGACTTTTGATTGTCTACTTTTTAAAAATGGGATACCCTGTCTATCCATATCTGAAATTGTTATGAACATTTAATGCAGATAGGTAACTTCCAAAAAATGACAGGTCTGGATTAGTACTTCTGGCATCCCCTACATTATGTCAGCTTACCCCAATGTAGTATGATTTTTCTAGGACTTCCAGTAGGTGCTTAATGCATTCCATTGTTTTCAAAGATTGCATTACCTTTGAAGATGAAGAAATTTAACAATATACATATTTTCCTTTTATCACAACCTTCTGGAAACATCTGCGCATACAGAGCATGTGGTAAAAAGGCAAGTGATCTCTCATTTAATGCAGCGGATTGTGTACTTTCTAAAATGATATGCTTACCCTGCATTTTCTTCATATCTGCAGTTGTTATATCCATATGAGTACAAGCAGGTAAAATTTGAAAAAAGTAAGAAAGATGACAGATTTTGGTAAGGAATGTTTTGTGATTCTGGTATACCCTGTGGTATGTCATGGACCCAATGGACTGGTATTTCTCTTGGGAGAGGAGCTGCAAATGAATTCAACAGTAAATCCATGGTTTTAAAAGATTTCAGTACCTTTTAGGGGTAGAAATGTAGAAAGCAATGCATTTTCTCCATTAGCACAACATTCTGGAGTCATTTGTGTGCACCAAGTGAGGGGTAGAAAGGCAAGTGACAACTCACCTGATTAAGTGGCTTGTCTTCTTTCCAAAATGGTACGCCTTGTCTACCTTTTTCCTTGGTCATATTAAAAAAGAAAAAGCAAGAAAAGGATTGTGGCCGAATCAGTTTTGTAGTCGTGCCACTCTTATATATGTCAGCTCATACCACTGGCGCACCATTTTACTCAGGATGCCTTTACTACCTAACCTAATATATTTTATATATATATATATATAAGTGTATATCTGAATATAAGTTTATCGTTTGTCTGCTATAGTGCCATCTTCTTGATTTCAGAGAAAATGTGCCGTGGGGTAGAAATGCAAATGACTAGTCCCTGTATTTGGAACTTTGTGTGCTTTTAAAAAATGTATACATCATGTAAGGTTACAGTGTTTATTTCTTGTTATTTTGTAACTGATATGCAAAAAAGGGGAATGAAAAAACAAAAAAAAAAAACTTTTTTCAACTGAAAATTTTTATAATAAGATCTAATCATAAAAACACAAATCCTGGTGTTTTAGAAAGGGACGTTAATACTAAATATAGAGCCGTACTCATTTGCTAATGGGAAAATACACTCACGGACAGTTGAATGTCATTCACTTTGTTACAATTTCAATAAAGAAAACTTTTTTCCATTCTGTGTACAATTTTTGGGTCATGTTGAGGGATATCCACAAACCCATGGTATCTTTTGAAAGTGCAGGATCTGTTGAAAAAACTATGTATGAAGTGTGTGTTGTTCAAATTGTAATTTGACTGTAAGCTGCAGCAAACGGTTTAAAATATTCTTAACACTGGGAGGTGAAATGGCTTAGTTGCAAAGTGAGAAAAGGCCCTTGTCACATATTGACAGTGGCATACGTGGACACTTGGAGGGGAAGTGTTTGAGGGAAGTTATTACTGTTGCACATACACTTCTTTCATGTTTTTTTTTTTTTACTGTTATTTGTTACTGTGTTAGGGTTGTGCCTATCCACAAAAGTGGGGATAAAAATGTAGCATCAAAATACAGACCAATATCCCTACTCCCCACTTTATCCAAAATCCTAGAGAAATGTGCACAAGTGCAACTAAATAAATATTACCAACAGACCAGTTTTTTCACCGCACTTCAATCAGGCCTTCGACCAAATCACTCAACAGTCACGGCCCTCCTAAAAGTAACCAAGATATCCAGATGGGCATTGAAAATGGTGACCTCACAGGAGCCATTTTCCTAGATTTTGCCAAAGCCTTTGACACAGTAGACCATAATATTCTTATAAACAAACTCCAAAGCTCAGGACTGGGTAATAATTCTCTAAACTGGTTCTGATCCTATTTATCAGACAGAATGCAGTATGTGTCAGTTGCCGCCAATGACTCCCTTCCGCTCAAAGTAACAAGTGGAGTTCCTCAAGGCTCCATTCTTGACCCTCTTCTATTTTCTCTTTTTATAAATGATCTGCCCAAGGTTTGCAAATCATCTTCAGTACACATGTATGCAGACGACACCATACTCTATGCTAAAAACTCAAACATATCACACCTTGAAGCCATATTACAACATGATTTCTGCGAGGCTGAAAGATGGATAGCAAGGAACAAACTGTTCTTAAACACAGACAAAACTGTCACAATGATATTTGGCACAAACTGCGTAATCTCGGCAATACCCACCTATCCATTGTAACGGAGTCTAATCGTAAATTGGCCCCAGTGGACTCCTACAAATATCTTGGTATGTGGCTTTATCCCAAAATCAGTACTCTTTTTAAACAGAAATCATGTTTAAGTCCCCTGGTTAGAAAACGTATTTGATGCAGTTTATGCTCCAGAGCCAGAAATCCATCTTAGTAAACTTGACACCCTGTATAGTTCAATATGTCGTATATCCGCCAATGTAATTACACTACTCATCGCTGTGATAAGCTAAAAGAACTAAATTGGTTAACACTCAAATCTAGACGTACCCTTCACCTTTCTTGCTTAGTACACAACCACTTCTCTGGAAAACTACCAGACTACCTGAGCAGTATGCTCACTCCTGCTAACTATAGCCTCCACTCCACTGATAACAACTCACTGCGTATACCACAATAGAAGAAAGAAGCAGGAAGATCTGCCTTCTCCTTCAGAGTTCCAAAGGCCTCCAACAATCTGCCTGAAATAATCAGATCTGCTCCCAGTCTAAATTCCTTAAAAGTAAATGCTTCTTTATATCTAAAAACAGAGTTGTAATATTCCATATGTATCTATGTATATTCATATGTGTATGTATATATAATAACATGTAATATATAATGTTTCTCAGTTTGTGTAAATATGCAACCCTTTACTGAAAACTGTCCAGGACATACTTGAAATCGAGAGAAATCTCAATGTATTCTTCCTGGTAAAACATTTTCTAAATAAATAAATAAATAAAATGTTTTATCCCATTGCATAAAGTTATATTTTTTCTGTTCCGTGGGAGTGTATTATTAAGGGAAGGATATAAAGCCCTAATGTCACCCATTCCATCTGCAGACACCAGAAGCCCAGCTGGTTCCCAATACATTGATGGAGAAATGCATAAGCCTACTTAACCCCTTAACGCTTTGAGTGCCAGAGGCCTCTGGCACTCAGAGGGTTAAGGAGCAGAGTGGTGCACAATGTATTGTGACGCAATCTGTTGCATACACATGTGGTCCTTAAAGGGTTACATTTACCATGTGCATTAAGAGTGGTTCTGCTAGCAACTGTCATGGACATGACATCCAGGACAGAATGAAAGAACAAAGTCAACATTCAAAGGGACTATTAGGAGTAAGCTTCAAGAGTTGGTAACCCTGATAAGAGTTCATTGATAAGAGTGTCACATATATATATATATATTGTAGGGTTTGAGGGTACTCTCACTGGATTAAAGTGTAATAACACTTAATATGGAAAGAATATATATTGCTGGATTCATCCAGCTGAATAAAACAGAGGTACTCCCAGGGCCAGACTTCCCATTAGGCAGAGTAAGCAACTGCCTAGGGTGCCAAATTTTGACAGGTGCCTCAGCTGTGCTGGCCACACCCACGTCCTGAATTCTTTGTTTCCAGAGCGATCTGAATGTCCCTGCACCATTTTTAGACACCTTCACAGGATATTATTTAACCCTCTTGGGTGCTATAGAGATCTCCAACATATTGAGAACTCTGTAGCAACCAAGCGGTTAAAACATTTTTTCCCTGTGTTACGAAATAGTGGATAGGACAGGGGTGGGGTCATATGAGGACTGGGGGTGTGGCCATGGGTTATGCTGAGGTCACCTAGAGTGCCTTGCCTATGGGTAGCTGGGATGTATATCCATCCATGGGTACTCCCAGTGCTGACAAATGTTTTACTCAAAAGTTACTGCAGCTCTAACTAGTATTTTGGGGTGCAGTACTTCCAGATCCTTATATTTTGTGGTGGCTCTGTTGTTACAGCAGCATGTGGACAGCTACTGTCAATCAACCATAAACCTCCACAGATCACTGTAGCAACAGTGCCACCATAACATTTCTGCCCATTGAATGCACTTAAAAAAATGCAAATATGGGTTGCAATAACTTTGAAGTAAAATATAAGTATAACCCTGGCAGTACCCTTGTTTTACTCAGCAGGATAATACTTTCTAATATTAAAGGTATAGTAATGTTTCAATTTCAAGAATGCTGCAATCCTTTTTTATACTGCATACAACTGAACCGCCATGTTGGTAATACTGCATTCGCTAGATAATAATAATAATATTCTGAATTATGCCCCTTATACTTACATTATCCTTCGCACTTTGGAGTTGCAAGCGAATGGCGGCGTGGGACAATCTTCTTTCAGTGTACAGAAAACCCTGTCTTCCTCAGTCAAGGGGGGAGGGGGCAGGGTTTTCCGTATATGGAATGGAAGTTTGTGCCCCATAGCTCTCTGTCCTGTCAGATTTATGGGGAGGTGGCCTGGATTTGTGAAAAGGGGCATGAGGGGGATAATTCATAATATTATTTCACAATATATATATTGAATGCAGCATTACTAACATAACAGATCGGTTGTATGGCGTATAAGAAAGGATTGCAGGTTCATGAAATTGAACCATTACTATCCCGTTAAGCATCAATAGCCTTTTAATCTGTTTAATAACTGCAGAATAAAGGCAAAATAACATGCTTGGAGAGCTGTATTATACCGTTAACGTACCACTCTGGCACTCAAAAGGTTAACGTTCGGGCCGGCATGACAGCCCTGGCATGTCACACGTCATTAAGGTGTTAAGAGGCAGCATTATGTATTTTTTCAGGACTATTGCTGAAGAGTTAAGTGTGAATCTGGGTTTCTGGGACCTTCTTTAGAGCTGTTTAGTCTAGTAGCAATGCTGATACCTTGGCTGATATTGATATAATTTGTAAAATGTGGAATACAGCATTGACCAGTGCAGCTGTATGGTGTACATTACATTACATGACCCAATTAATAATCTCACAAGCCCTAGTAACTATGTACAGTTTATATTAGGTGTTGGAATGGACCCTCCTTTTGCAGTCACCACTTCAGTTCATTGCTTCCTCCTCTGACACTTTGAATGCCAGAGAGGTATCTGCATCCTCAAAGGATTAAAGAGTTAATTTCTGCCTATCTCTATTTCTAATTCTGTGAGGAAAATTAAATACTTTTTCCTTTTTCCCCCCCTTCCTTGTCAAAATATCTAATAGCTTCCAATTTACTTTTAACAATTGGCATATAAACCAAATTATCAAATTACACGAGCTAAGCGCAATTGCAAATTGCAGTGTGGCTTAGGTTCATTCAGTCGCTCCATAAAAACGATCCCGCTCTATTGTGATGAATCTCATAAAACACGTCTATTTGAGCTGACTTACAGTATTATACAGAAAGCTCAGGGGAGGTGAACAAGTGTAGATAAGTATCAGTGTAAAAATAAAACAGACCTTTAAGGGATCACTGATGCTAAAACACAATTTCTACTTGTGTGGGAAGCAGTTTTTGTTTCCTGGACAGGAGACTGTTCTCTGCTAAGTAAGACACAACAGCAAGTGAAAGTACAGGGAATATTGGTTCCCCTAACTTAATGAAAACCAGCACATACAGTATGATATATGCAGACCCCATGGATGCAAGATATGTCTCCACTGCATTCATATCTGAGAACATTAGTGTTCAGTTTCCCTGGAGAACTGAATAACGTCGGGGAGGGAGTGCCCAGGTCATGGTGTTTGCATCATTAAGGGGTGGGGCTTGGATGGATAATCACTGGTGCAAAGGAGGGAAGTTGGTGGGGTTGAGTGAGTGGGAAAATGCAAGGAAAAGGGAAGGAAATAGGCAGACTGGCTTATCACCCCCTCCCAACCCCCAAACGAAAAAAAAAAACAGGGCCAGTTTTCATAATAAGACTGTAGGAGTCTTGGAACAATATTATTGCACCATAAGGGACAAGTAAGAATTCTGCAAATTCTCATTGATTTGAAAGGGGCTTTTAAAGTGAAATTGTGACTTTGTAAAAATAAGTGATTTTGAATGAGCATTCGGAAACACCTATATTTATGTTGGTCATGTTCTATTTAAAACACTTATGATATATTTAACTTTATTTATCAGTTAGTGCAAATCTAGCACGCACTGCCACTCTGCTCATCCTAACTGCGATTTCCTACCAGGAGGTCAATGGTGTAACTAGTCGTATGTCCCCGGTACAAATGTTTTTTGTGCCCCTTTCACAAAAATATTATAACAGAGGCATAACTAAAACCTGTTGGACACTGGGGCAGATAGAGCCCCTTGGATGCTGGGACCCGGTGACACTGCACCGATGTAGTTACATCCCTGCAGGAAGTACTAACTCATTGGCAAAAACCAGTGGTTCCCAGCCTAGTTACCATGGGACTTTATTGTGCCTTGGGCACCAACTTAGGGTGCCACATTTTTAAGATGAAGCCTTTGAGAAAAATGTGAATTTTAAGTTTCAAGTGTATATTTATGGAAATATAATATATAATACTAGTGTTAACCCTTTGAGTGCCAGAGGGGTACGCAACGCATTGCAAAGGGCTTTGCAATGCGTTGCGTACCCCTCTGGCACTCATAGGGTTAAGAGGCTGGCCCTGCTCTGCTTCCTGCCGCCGACGCAGTCATGCACTGTAGAGACTGCCTGAAAGCACAGAATGCTCCCAGCACAGAACTTCCAGCATTGTGTGCCTTTGGGCAGTCTCTATTGTGCATGACGGCTTCTGACAGTGGCATAACAATAGGGGTTGCACCTGCGACCGGGCCCGTCACTCTCAGGGGCCTGGCCGCCCCCTGCGACCCCCTTGCCACCCGCCCGCAGCACAGCTGATGTCCCGGTGGCCAGCGCTCGAGTAATGCAGAGCGCTGGAAGATGACATAATCTCCTAGCGCTCTGCATTTCTAAGGACCGCGCGGGAGCATGTCACACACACCGCTAGACCACCAGGAGGTAGGAGGACGGGGGTCAGTAGGGGCAATGTGGCGATGGGGGCATTGTGGAGATTGGGGGGAAATGTGGAGAATGAGGGGCATTGTGGAGATTGGGGGGAAATGTGGAGCATGAAGGGCATTGTGATGGGGGCATTGTGGAGATTGGGGGGAAATGTGGAGAATGAGGGGCATTGTGATGGGGGCATTGTGGAAGGGGCAATGTGGAGGTGGCCAATGTGGTTGAGGGGGGCCAATGTGGTCGGAGGGGGGCCCGTGGCAATTCTTGCACCAGGGCCCCGTGGCTTCTAGTTACGCCTCTGGCTTCTGACAAACATCCTAGCGAATTATTATACAGGATTATATTCTCTTCATATCATTCTGACTGTGAGCCCTAAGAATAAATTTCTATTTATGCATTTGTACCCTTCATTACACCCTCACAAATTACCTATAATATACCAGGGGTGCCCTGAAAATCCCAAACTGTGTTAGGGGTGCTGTGAGTTAAAAAAAAAAAATGGGAATCACTGGCATAAAATGACAAATAAATAAACCCAAATGTCTCAAACTGTATTTACAATAAAAAAAATTCCTAACAAAAATATAGGCGCGAGTCTCCTACTCGTTATAGTGTCAGTTTTGTTAAGGCCTTGACTGGTAGAGAGGTCTCCAGCACACTGTTTCACAATGTGCCACAGGCCTCTCTGGCATCCAAAGGGTTAAGAGCCTCATTTAAATCCCTGTGGATTTTTAGTACTCCCCCTATAGTGCAATTGTTTTACCCCAAAATTATTCCAGCCTTCTTTTGAAATTGTGGCCCTTAGATACTGGAAACCTGCTACTTAGCCGTTAACCCCTTTAACCCTTTGAGAGCTGGAGAGGTGTCCAACACATTCCTATGCTGCTGTTTTATGTTACTGGACTATGGTGAATAATGCACTTTATTTTCTGGTTCTACTAGACAACATGTTTGTTTAGACTGATTCTGCTTTTACTGTAAGGACTATTAACCCCTTCTGTTTCTCATGTCTGACAAGTTTTTGGGCATTCCTCATCCCTGTGGGGACAAATGCTTCACTGCACTGAAGCTTTCCTATTGATTTGCTCACTTTTTAGGACTTTATTTTATTCTCTACCTGGCAGAGGGGTCCTCCTGGGTTCTCTATTCAGGGGATTGCCTTGTCTCCTATAACTGCTGCTTTATCTTGGCTTTGCTATAAGATAAAACTGGATGTAGAAGGTGGGAGTAAAGTGAAGGGAAGATGGGAGTCTCTGCCTCAGAGACCTTGGTTTTTTTAAATGCCCTGCCCTCCAGATGGAACTTTACATCATTATACCTGTGTTCCACATGGACTAAGAGGAAACGATTTAATGGTAAGTTCACTAAAATCCTCTTTTACCATCCATGCCCTCTGTCCTACCTTGGACACTAGCCTCACCACATTGTTAAAGGGATAGTAATACTTAAAATGTAAAAGTTTAAAGTTGAATTTTTTAGGTTCAATATCACTGTGGCCTGAAATTGTACAGTGGCGCTGTTGCCACATGATCCTATGGACAGCTCTGGTCCCGGGACCATAAATCTCCATAGGATGGTGTAGCAACAGCCCCACTGTACAATTTCAGGCCACTGTGATATTGCACCTAAAAATTTCAACTTTGAAAATTAATAACTTTTGAATGAAACACCTTTCAGCAGTGAGGGTATTCTTGTTTTACTCAGGGGGATAAACCCTACAACACATTTTTTTTTTTACATTTTAAGTATTACTACCCCTTTAAAGGTTGTATATGATACCTTGCACTAATGTCTTCAATTACTGTACCCCCAAAGGATGGCAGTAATTGATATATCATACTGTATTTCCCCTGTTCCTTTTTTGGAACACCCATTGGGGAAATACTCATTTTGGGAAACAATGGGTCATCCCAGCCATCCTAAATGCCGCCTTCTTGACCAATTTCTCAGAAACCATGGGGGTGTCCACTGCTGATTTAGATTCCCCACGACTTAACCAGACATTTCCTGGAAGGAGATACAAAAATTGCTTGGAAAAGCCCTTCTGCTATGGTCCCACCATTCTCCTATTACTGCACATTCTTAACCACTGGTGTATTTTGTCAACGAGAACTAGTGTTCTCCACCTTTTCTCCCATGATGTCCTCCACTCTAACCTTCTTAGAACACTTAGAGAAGGGGTAACACCTGCAGCATGAGCATTCACACTGACACCTGCAGCTTTTGTTGCTCTGTTAGATTTTCTCTCTCTGCTACTGAAGTACTGAGGAGTTTCAGCCCCCCGGCACCAGTCTGGAAAGACAATATGCCACCCTGAAGCACAGCCAACTGCAACATGATGGAAAGCCAAAATCCAGTGTAAATGTGATCATTGCTGGACAGACTGCCATACATTGGTGAAAACTGAATTGATATTTATATAAAGCCACAGCTATATGGAGTGCTTTATAATTTAAGGATTTAGACAATACACGATTACACAATTGGTTTGCAAAGTAAATCAATGTGAGCAGGATCCCTGCTATAAAGCATACAATCTAAAGAAACATTGTGTTATACTGACAAGATAAAAAAACCTTAGATAAAACAAATTTTCCAGATTCTATATTGATAGGCTGAGCAATGCCAGAAGAGGAAAGGGCCTAATCCTGTTCACAAATACCTAAGGAAGCGTGCTATATTGATAATAATAATCTTTATTTATATAGCGCCAACTTATTCCGCAGCGCTTTACAATAGGGGACAGACATATAGAGATATTAAATAGTACAAATCATATGTGGAGAACAGAAGGATCAGAGGGCCCTGCTGGTGAGATCTTACAGTCTAGAGGAAGGTGGGTTGGACACAGAAGGAGTAAGTGCTATTGGGTGTAAGTGCCTCCTGCCATATGAGCTGCCGGTCAGTGGGTGGGAGAGAGAAGTGCTAGTGAGTGCAGTGGTCCAGGGAATGGTTGGTTCTTGGTGATAATATATATTGTCTAAGCTTTCTGTCATCTTTTTACTCTTTTTCCTCCAAGAACAAAAGAAAGCAGAGTAATTAATTCTTCCGAATTTTATCCATAGTTTCAGCCTTAAATGAAGCCTGCGGGAGCACTGTAAGCACTAGCAGGGTCTGAAATTGAGCACTCCAAAACCAGTGCAGTCTCTCCCAGACCCCATTGTGGCGTGCCAGTACACATCATCAGTCACATGTGCTGGCGCGGTGACGAAGATCAAAGCAGTCATTAAGGGAAGGTGACTTACCCAGACCCCTCATCATTAAGGGTTTAAAAAGTCTGTCATGCAGTAACAAAGGTTGTGGGTTTTAGAAAGTGTTAAACTGTTCCTGTTTCACAGTCTGCACTTGAAATGTTATTGAATTCCACACAAAAATAGTGTCTAGTCCGGTTCTCAACCGGGGTCCCATGGGCACAGCTTAGGGTGCCTCTTTTTGTCCATGAAGACTTTGACAAAATTGTGAATATTGACACTTAAATGTTTATGCAAATTGTAATGCACAATATTCTTCTATATGTGCTTCTGATTGTAATATATAAGGATAACTATATATTGAATTACTCCCTTGATAAATACATATAAAATGCTATGGGTGCCCTGAAGTTCCAGACTGAGTATTAGTGGTGCCTCAAGTGAAAACAAGGTTGAGAACCAGCGCTCTACAGAGATGATAACTAAGGAGGGACGTTTCTGGATTTGGTGCAATGAAATATAATCGAGCAGACTGATATTTTAATTCCAATCAGCAGCAATCTTCATTCGATCATTTTTTCCCCTCATCAACGATCCCATTATTGAGCATATTTATTGAATCCTGCCTTATGCACTAAGAAAATGAAGAGCAATTATGAAGCAAACAAAAATTTGCATTGATTTAGCTCTTTGAGTGCCAGAAAGGATACCTCTCTTGCACTCAAAGGGTTAGGCATTTAACACTTTGAATGCTAGAGATCTCTCAAATATTACAATGCAATGAGCTGGAGATCTCTTCAGCATTCAGGTCAATAGCACCATTTAAATCAATTGGTCATTTTATCTCTTCTCCATGGTACCATTGATTTTCCATAGAATTGGTCCTGTACCTCTCGTGCTCAGACCTCTCCTCAGCCCTCCCAATAGTGCATGATTTCAGGATCTACTCATACACAAGTGCATGTCACTAACTCAGGCAGATCACGCAGAATGACTGAACTACTGATTGATTCCGTGTGAGGAGACCTGGAAAACATGCACTATTAGCACACCTGGGAACTTTTTTTTGAGGAGTCCTGTGGTGCTGCTAGGGGAGAAAATTGATGCTATTTGCATTAAAAAGGGTGTGGCTTAGTCTGAAGTGGGGAGGAGCTTATAAAATGAAAAAAGTATGAGGAATAGTCTAGGGAAGGAGAAGAAGAGGCCAGAGAGTGGAAATAACACAATGGACACAATTAGATACTCCCCACATCCTGCAAATCAGCCTCTGCCCCGCAGAACCGATAATTAGAAGTCAAAACCTGGAATCTCCAGGGAAAATCCAAAGAGTTCCCAGCTATGAACATTAGACTCTATGGGTGAGACTACTATCATTATTAGTGTCCGTTATTTACAATGATCCTTTTTTTGTAGAGCACCAACTTATTCCACAGCACTACATAATAGGGAACTTCTGGAAGAAACCAACTGCATCATATTGGGGAAACAAATATTATCCAAATTCACATTGGCTTAACCTTTTGAATGCCAGTAGGGTTGTGCACCCCTCTGGCACTCAAAGGGTTAAAAGGAACTTTAACCCCCTTGAATGCTGGAGAGGTATCCAGTTCATAGCTACAGAACGCATTGAAGACATCCCTAGAATTCAGGGGGTTAAAAGCACCATATAAAACCCTATTTAATATATAATGGTGGGGTTCTTTATTTTTGTGTGTGTGGGGGGGGGGGTTAATATATATATTGTTTTATCCCTATGTTTTATTTTGTTTGCTCCAAAATTGCTCCACTTTTGACCTATTCCATGTGGCCCATGGCTGCTGTAACTGAGCACTATAACCCTTTAAAGACCAGAGCAGAGGGCAATGCAAATTTGCTCATCTTTTAAAGGTATAGTAATACTTTTAAAAAATGTAGCTCCGATTGATCCTCCTATAACGTGGACTATGTAACTGTGTTTCAACATTTTTTGTTTAGTAGTTCAACAGTACTTCAGTTCTAAAGTTCCCCCTCCCACCTTCTTTACATCCTATAAGCCGCTTCCCCTCAGATGTGGATTCCGGTCATGTGACCAAACAGCGCACAGCAAGGGGCAGTCTTCATCCACTGTGTATAAGGAAAACCCTGCTTCCCTTTACGTAGGAGGGCAGGATTTTCCTTCCGCACAGTGAAGATTGTCCCTCACTGTGCTCCATCTGGCCGGCTGTGAGAGGCAGCATGATGTCAGTGAAAGGGGAGTGAGCGGGATACTTTACAATTGAATTACTGTTGAACTAAACTGAACATATTGAAACACAGCATTATATGGCCTGGTTATTGAAGGATCAGTCGGAGCTGCATTTTTTTAAGGCATTACTATTCCTTTAACCATTTGAGTGCGAGACAAGTGTTGAATGCACAATGCATTGGACACCTCTCTGGCACTCAAAAGGTTAAATGGATTTTCTTTACAATGCTGATTTTTTTAAGCACAGACAGTCATTTTGCACAGTTGGGGTACCAAGTGGAACTGGGGCAATTCTAGGGCAAACCAGCTGCAGCATGAGGGCAAATAAAGATTCCCACAGATTTTTGAGCACTTTAATTCTAAGGGGGGTATATGGAATTTTTAGTTATATCTTATAGGACGTTTGATTTGCACTAGAACTGCACCACTTTTTGTACTATATCAGTCAGGATGCTGTGATACTTTGGGGTTCTGTGAACGCAGTTTGAGGCAACACAGGTGTAAATCGGACCAATGCTGGTATAAACAAACTGCTCCACAGGGAACATAGAAAACATCTCATTGCTTTAAATGGGGCTTTTAACCCCTTGAAGGCTAGAGAAGTCTGCAGTCCATTGTGAGGCAATGCGTTGAAGACCTCTCTAGCCTTCAAGGGGAAATATTGAGAAATTTTATTTGTTCCAGAACTAGTTTGTTCCAGAACTTTTCTTTCTTTTCTTTTTTTTTTACTTAGTAGCACATCAATCTCAGCGGTTTCTTTCCAAGACTATGACAAAAAAATGGGAATATTTAGTTTCAAATGTATATTTCTAAAATGTGTTATGCATATTATCATACCTTCCAAGTGTCCTGCTTTATGAAAGGCAGTCCCTCTGTGAGACCTAAATCCCTCCTTCCCACCCTGGTGTCCCTGCGTTTAGGAGATCAGCTGATCTGTATGTAAGTGTATCACATTGCTGACCAGTAATAAAACTCACATTAATGTTTGCTTAAATTTCAGCATATGTGTTCCTTTTGGCAATTTGAAATGTTGGGAGTATGCATTAGGCCAATTTTAGTATGATTGTAATACCTCAGAAATATTTATACAGTTATGTATTTGTACTCTTTATAATATAAATATATAGAATGCCTTCTCTTACAGATCTAGTCACAGTGATAGACAGTGAGGCAAAGCCCTGCCATAAAGCATAATCATACTGCTGGTTTTTGATTAGGAAGAAGCAGGTAAAATTCATATAATCACCTCTATTAAATATTATTACAGTATATGAATATGCTGTTATGAGCAAGAAGACCTTGATACTGAATGTGACCTAGGAGCATGGGCAAATGTACTTACTGTTAGTCCTTTGAGCGCCAGAAAGGTTGTCTAATACTCCTGGCACTCAAATTGTTAATTCTTTTTGAAAACTATAATTTATAGGGGAATTGAGGGAACCTGTATGTATTGAACAATCCTTAGTACTCCATTAATTTTATAGTGATTTTATTAAATTATCTACATTGCGTGTATGTCTAAATTTAATTGCTGCTTACTGTGTGCTTAAAAAAAAAATTTGCTGATGCCTTGCAATAAAATGGTTGACTTTGACACGTGGAGGCCAGATGACATCCGTGGGAACGTTCCCACAACATCAGCAGCTGGATTTACCACAGACTCAGATTCCGACTGGGTGATAGCTTGTATAGGAGCTGGTGCTTGTTGTACTAGCAACTTGGAGTGGTGGGTTAACAAGCAATAAAGTTTTAGTATTATAAAAAAATTCTATATTGTACTGTTTTTCACGCTCAGTAACGCAAGGTACTCCAACTGCTGGAAGATGCTTAATTATATATTATTTTTACAATAGCATGTGATAGAAATCAGTTTGTAGCCACTGGGTAGTTTGAAAAAAGGTTTGAGCTGTTATCATTTTTGAATGAAGCAACTCAGTTGTTTGTGTGTGTGTGTGTGTGTGTGTGTGTGTGTGTATCTCTGTGTGTGTATCTCTGTGTGTGTGTGTATTTGTACTGAAAAAAAAGTAAACATTTTGGTCTATCATTGAGACCTTTATTGACCATAGAAGGAAGAGCAGTCAGAGGTCTTCTTCATTGGTACCAAAAAGGTCACTTTATTCGACCAAGAAAGTCATCTTTTTGGTAACACTGAAGAAATCCCTTGAGTGCTATTTCTTGTGAACGTTACTCAAATGAGCACCTGTGCAAAGTTTTCTATAAGGACTGCTTGTGCGCTCCCGCTGTGTAAGGATCTAATATTATTTTAAAAACAATAACTCATATTTTGAAAGAAACATTTCGATTGCTTACTTCATAACAATTTCATTTAACTGTTTTGCATGCAGTTTGTACCAGGCTAGCATCCTAGTTTATTCTAAACAGCTAATCAAAAACATACTGGAAACTCAACTACCAACCTTTTAGTGCAATTCTATTACATTCCCATTCAAACACATGCTGTGGATTTGTGTTAACGCAGTGTTGGACCAAAGTAGCAGCAGTCTACGTTACCCTGAGCCATGCACTATGTAAATCACCATTGTGTGCAGAGACACAAAACAGTTGGCCTTTATTTATAAAGGCAGACTGGAGTTATTCTGGAGTAAACCAACTTCACCATAGGAGACATATAAAAGTGCCTGTCAAATTAAATTGGGATTATAACCCCTTGAATGATAGAGAGGTCTCCAATGCATTGCGGAGCAATGCAGTGGAGACCACTCTAGTATTTAAGGGGTTAAAAGGCTCTAGTCAGTGCATGGGAATTCAGGAATTTATGTTTGTCCCTCTAGGTGCAGTTGGTTTACTCCAGAACAACTCGTTTGTTTTTATAAATATGAGCCAATGGGTCTTACGCATAAAAGCATGATGGGGCAATTCTCAAGCAAACCAGATTTACCACAGAAGAAAAATAAACATCCCTAACACTACCATTGATTGATGTGGAGATTTAAAGGAGACCTTACTAATATTCTAGAGTATACCTCTCAATTGTTCCTCCTTAGGAGGAATAGTCCCTCTTTGAGACCCAAATCCCTGTGTCCCTCTTTACCACCCTGGTGTCCCTCTTTTTAGGAAATCAGACTGAGTGGTGTGTGTATATATGTGTATATTTGTTTAAACTTCAGTGCTTGTGTTTATACATTAGTCTGTATAAATACAATAATTTGGTTTTGTTCTAAATAATGTATTCAGTTACACAAAAGGTGTCAATAGGTAATGAAACAACCTAAAAATTATTGGTAATGCCATGCCCCCAGCAACACCACCTAAAGGGCAAGTGCTCCTCTTTAGCCATCTGAAATTTTGGGAGATATGTTCAAGAGTGTGAAACCCCCATTTTAATCAAACGGAATTTTCATTTGTCTCCTATGGTGAAGTTGGTTTGCCCCCGATTTACTCCACAGTAGGTTGCTCAGTTAGACATGTGATACCGAATATATATGTTTATATCTCTGCTAGAAATGCTGCTCTTTAGTCACCAATAGGCAGCCAAAATGGTGACCACCTGGGTCGTGGCCATACCAATGTTTAGATCTACTCCCTCTAATCCAAGGATGTGGAACTTGCTGCCTCCAGCTGTAGTTCAATTTTGATCCACATCATCTTCAGCTAGCCAGTGGATGATGGGAGTTTTAGTCTAACAGCTGGAGCTGTCGCTCCCTGCAGTAAGCTGTTGCATGATTGGTCACAATGGGGGTTGTTTCCCCCTACCATGAATGTGTTCCCTGGGCTCTGTGTTATCTTTAAACTCTGGCCTGTTTGATTCTCTTGACTAATCTATAGATGAAACATAGACTGTGTCTTCTGCTAGTTTACAAAATTGCAAATTGTATTATTTTCCAGTTTCATTATCCATGTTCTCCACTCTTACCTTAAATGAGCAGTAAATAATTTTGTCATTTTAATAGATTATATATATAATATACACATTTAATAGGTGTCATGGAGTAATACCTCTGCTGGTAGAATTTTAATTAAAATGTTATAACAGTTTAAATAAAACCGTTAGCAGGAATGCCAACTGGTGTCACAATGTTTTTTTTAATGCACTCTACGGGAGAGCTTGAGTCATTTACTACAGCTCTCCATAGTACTTGATAGGAACAGCACCACCTGGTGACAACAATTAAAAAAGTGCAGTTCAGTGATCTGAGGGTTATAAAATGAATTATTTTACATGTTAGATGCCCATGTATGTTTAGAAGTTAGTAATGGTTAGCAGGCTCATGCACAATGCCTATTTTCAATTGAAAAAGCTACCAGCAACTGTGTATTCTAAAGAAATGTTCACGATTTTCCTCTTTTTATTATATTAATCTATACCTGTGATTTAGCCTCATGTAAGAGTTTGTTAACCTTCCTAACTGCAAGCTGATGTCTATAATAGAATTAATCTCAAGATAATCTTATATATTTTTCCTTAGGACCTGTTGTATTGGAAACTACAGCTTCATTCAGAGAGAGATACAGTCAGAAATAGACAACACATTTCCTGTCTGAGATGACACTGCTTTCTGTGAGTACTTCTCTTAATACTATAGAATCTCTCTAGAGTACTGTATAACTGATTAAATAATATGTTTCCCAGATTCTCATTAAATTAAATGTGAAGCAACACCAGGGTGGTGTACTAGCATTCGGGGGTTAAAAACCACATTTAATCCTTTGAATGTCAGAGAGGTACCCAATGCATTGTGTTGTAATGTGTTGGGTAACTCTCTGGCTCTAAAACAGTTTTAAATCAATGGGAATTGTATTTTTTCCCTATGGCACAGTTGGTTTGTCCATTAATCCACAACCAACAAATAACCAAGGCGGATGTATTATGCAAACCAACTGCAGTATAGGGAACAAATAAAAATTCCCATTGATTTAAATGGGGCTTTTAACCACTTGAATGCATTGGATACCTCTCTTGCACTTGGTTTGCACCAGAATTAAGCTACTTAGTGGATCAGTCTTGCTGTAATGTGTTCCAGCTTCAAGATAAAGGGGATTGGTAATCAAAATTGTGCAGGTTCGGGACTGTTGTGTAAAATACACCAGAAGCATATTTCCAGTTTGTCCACAATGTCTTTAGGTATCAGCACAAGAATTTTGTCGGGAGCTTCAGAAATGGGTTTCCGAGCAGCAGCAGCAGACAAGCCTGAGATCACCATGCGCCACGCCAACATTTGGCTGTGGTGTAAAGCTCACCGGCATTAGACTCTGGAGCAGTGGAAATGCTTCTCTGGATAAATGAATCATGCATCACCATCTGGCTGTCCAACTGATGACTTTGGGTTTGGTGGATGTCAGGAGAATGTTATCTGCCTGACTGCACAGTATCAACTGTAAAGTTTGGTGAAGAATAATGGTCTGGAGCTACTTTTCATGGTTCTGGCTAGGGCCCTTAGTTCCAGTGAAGGGACATCTTAATGCTACGGCATACAATGACATTCTAGATGATTGTGTGCTTCCAACTTTGTGGCAACAGTCTAGAGCAGGCCTTTTCCCATTTCAGCATGTCAATGCTCTCCATGTACAAAACTAGGTCCATACAGAAGTGTTTTATCGAGGTCAGTGTGTAAGAACACTGCGTGGCCTTCACAGAGCCTGCCCTCAACCCCAACAAGCATCTTTGGTCTATATTGGAACTCTGACTGTGAGCCAGGCCTAATCTCCCAACATCAGTGCCTGATATCAATAATGCTTTTGTGGCTGAATGGAAGCAAATCCCCACAGAAATATTCCAACATCTAGTGGAAAGACTCTAGTTGAAAGCCTTTCCAGAAGAGTGGACGCTGTTATAGAAGCAAAGGGGGGGATCAACTCTATATTAATGCCTATGATTTTGGAAATGTTTGACGAACAGGTGTCCACATAAATCTGGCCATGTAGCGTATTGACTAACTAGAGTACTGATGCAAAAAAAAAGACCACGCACAAAGAGTAAGTGGAGCAATTTTGGGAGAAATCAGCCGCACCATATCAGACAAATAGAAATTCCTCAAATCTGCTTTTATTTAACCCTTTGAGTGACAATTTCCCCCTTTATTAATTAAAGAGCATATAACCTATGTGAAACATAGGTTGTATGCTCTTTAACCTTTGAGTGCCATGCTAGGGGGGGGGGGGTGTCATGAGGGGTCATGGTACCCCTCTTGAGGTCTGAAGTACTTTTTTTTTAATACAAATTACATATATATATTACATATATAATTTAAAAAAAGAAAATCATTGTTACACAGAAATTTACACAAATTACATATATAATAAAAACAAACACCTTTTTTAAAACATATACAGGTTGCCTATTAACCCTATGAGTACCAGAGGGCTAGCAAACACATTACAATACCTCTCTGGTACTCATAGGGTTAATCTTGCAATACAAAATACGAGCACATGTCGAATATTATAGGAGAAGAAAAATGTGGGATAAAAATGGTGAAAGAAAGTCATGGGAGCACTGTAGTCGACTTTTCAAGGGGGAGGGGGGGTTTAAATGTCGGATGTACAATATTCATCAAATTAGTATGGTGTAAGAAAGCAAAGTAAGTCGGATTTGGAAGGGGAAGGGTTAATTGTCGACTATGAACAATATTTTTCGGATTAATGTGGTGGAAGAAAGCACTGTAAGTCGGATTTGGAAGGGGAAGGGTTAATTGTCGACTATGAACAATATTTTTCGGATTAATGTGGTGGAAGAAAGCACTGTAAGTCGGATTTGGAAGGGGAAGGGTTAATTGTCGATTATGAACAATATTTGTCGGATTAACGTGGTGGAAGAAAGCACTGCAAGTCGACTTTTAAAAGGTGGGGTTAATATGTCAAAGGGGGGCACTTTATGTCCGATTTCTATGCTGTATACTGTATTTTACACTGCTTTTGTTCGAACAACAATGGTTTTGAAACTGTCGTTATGGCTTCTACGCCTCAACCTCTGAGAAGCAAAATTTCTGACTTAAATGTAACCACAAAACAGGCGGTAATACTGAGTGTGGGTAATAGGATACTAATTGCACGTTGTTTTTAGTTGTTTCCTATGGGCTTTTTTTTAGACTGGCGGTAAGTATAATTACCGCTGATTTTGCTTTCACAAGTCGGGTAATAGGATAGCAAAAACTGACTTAAAAAAAAAAGCCTGTTTTATTTTTAGCGCCGGTAATAGAATCGAGCCCTTTGTCAGGTAGGCCATTGAACTCATTTCTCCTGATCTTAACCCCTTAAAGGGATAGTAATACTTAAAATGTAAAAAAAAATATGTTGTAGAGTTTATCCCCCTGAGTAAAATAAGGGTACTCCCACTGCTGAAAGGTGTTGCATTCAAAAGTTATTAATTTTCAAAGTTGAATTTTTAGGTGCAATATCACAGTGGCCTGAAATTGTGCAGTGGCGCTGTTGCTACACCATCCTATGGAGATTTATGGTCA
Source organism: Rhinophrynus dorsalis (assembly GCA_037306005.1). Taxonomy (NCBI): domain Eukaryota; kingdom Metazoa; phylum Chordata; class Amphibia; order Anura; family Rhinophrynidae; genus Rhinophrynus; species Rhinophrynus dorsalis. The sequence continues at coordinate 517,789,185 of CM074719.1, read as the reverse complement.
ACTGACCAGAGCTGTCCATGGGATCGTGTAGCAACAGCGCCACTGTACAATTTCAGGCCACTGTGATATTGCACCTAAAAAATTCAACTTTGAAAATTAATAACTTTTGAATGAAACACCTTTCAGCAGTGGGAGTACCCTTGTTTTACTCAGGAGGATAAACCCTACAACATATTTTTTTTACATTTTAAGTATTACTATCCCTTTAAGGACCAGCGCGCGCACGCGCGGCCGGCACTTGCGGACCACGGGGCATTTTTTTTTTTTTTATTAGCGCTTCTGGTTCAGGACTTCCGGAGCGGCGTGCAGCCACGACGGTAGCCCTGAACGCCATGCCGTGCCAGGACCGTCATTGGTCCTTAAATGTCGGACCGCCGTGACGGTCCTGGCACGGCAATGGTCCTTAAGGGTTTAAACAGTCCCTAACTTCTAAACCAAAAATCTCTAAAACCAATACACAGATTCAAAAGCAAATAGCACAAGTTACAGATATTTTAAAGCAGAGAAATCCAAAGTAAGGCCCTGTAGCCATTTGTGGCCCTGGAGCTTGGTCAATCTGGTACTTCATATATAATTTATATTTAAATAAGGCTTGCCACAAAATAATTCATACTGAGCCTTATGTAAAAAGGTAAAGTGGAGCACATGGTTATCCCAACCAGGATAAATCAAAATTTCAAAAATGTATTGTTTTAAGTGAGTCACTTTAACCCACTGAGTGCTAGATTGGTCTCCAAAGCATGTCTTTGAATTACATTGGAGACCTCATTATAATTCATTTTAATCAACAGAAATATTTTTGTCCCCCATATAAAGCATGCAGTTAGTTTGACCCAAAACCATTTTGCTTATACATAAGTCTCATTTGTGCACATAAGAAGTTATGTATAATTATCCCAGGGCTCAAAATGTCCACTCGCCACTAGCCAATGGCTAGTGAAAATTTAGCCCTAGTGAGTAGAAATGCAGCCCTGGTGTGTATGTTATGTCTTGCAGTGGCGAGTAACTTTTCAGGTCTGGCTAGTAGCAAAGGACTTCATATTTTAAGCCCTGATTATCCAATCAAAATATACAGATACTAATAAGTACAAATCTGTTTATTCCATGTGAAGCAACTGCTTGTCTTCCCTGTATTCGTTTGGATGGTAAAAACGTCTTCAATGTATTGAAAAGCATCCAGGAAGTTACGGTAGGGAAGACCTATCTTACTGAACTTTATTGACTGTATACCACAGTTGAGGACAACCTCTTGCTCTCCAGTAGTTGTAGTTGAGCAATTTTTTTTTTTTTTTTTTGGACAACATTGGAATATATTTTTCTCACATAATCACAAAAAAAGATGCTTTCTAGCAGGGCCGTATTTAAATCTCGGGCACCACCAGAGAAGCTACCCACTGTGCCCCTAGCCACACCAATGATCATACCCCCATTCCTCATGTGATTCCAATTCCAGGCCTATCCACTGTTACCTGGCTCAGACAGTACTGTCAGAATATGACATACATATCAACAATAAAATCTTAACCACTTGGAGTGGTCTCAAAGGCATTTCTTTGTAATGCCTTGGACACCTTTCTTCCATCCAAAGGTTTAAAAAACAGCCAGTAAATGGGATATTCAAACTGGTAAATAAACCATCCAGTAGCTGGTGTCTTTATCAAGTGGATTTGTGAATATTCTGGCCACACCCACAACTCACTGTGGGTGTAGCCAACAGTGTCTAAGTAGTTACCTACTCTGCCTAATTGGAAATCTGTCCCTGTCTTCTAGTCATTTTCACTCTTCAAATCTAATTTTAAAAAAACTGTATAGACTTGCTTTCTGGAGCTGTAGTTTCTCTGAATCCTTGGATGCTGGAGAATTCTCAGATCAGTGGTTAGCTTTAGACCCCACAGTTAAAGGGATAGTAATACTTTGTTTTATCTTTATTTTATTTTGTAGGCATTAAAAAACACGAAGAACGATATAAGTCTTATCTCTCAAACATTTATGGTTTGAGAGATATTCACAAGCAAAGTTCCCCTCACTGACCAAAACGGTCATGTCTGCCATCTAGCTGTCAGATTTGGAATCCGGACCACGGACCAGGCGTGGCTCTACAGCAGAGCCGAGATCGCGAGATAACTACTTCATTTGAATAGTCTACAAAGTGTGCCTGGTTTGCAAGCACACTTTTTAGACCCTTCCAATGAAATAGTTATTTTTATATCATGCGATATTGGCTCTGCTGAAGAGCCACCTGTTGATCTGCGGACCAGATTCCAAATCTGACAGCTAGATGGCAGACTTGACCGTTTTGGTCAGTGAGGGGAAACTTTGCTTGTGAATAACTCTCAAACCATAAAGGTTTGAGAAATAAGACTTATATCGTTCTTAATGTTTTTTTAATGGATAGAAAGATAAATTGGAATGATAAATCTTGTAAGCCAAGAGTAAGCAACCATTGGCACTCCAGCTACTGCGGTCTACAGTTCCCATCATCCCTACCCAGCCATTGGCTGCATGGATGTTGGGGACTGCAATACCCAGCAGCTGGGGAGAGGTGCACTGAAGTGTAATAAAAGAGGGGGTGAGTCACTAATCCATGATAGAGGTGATAAAGTGGAGATGACTTCTCCAGTTTATCACTTCTCCAGTTCCTATGTTATTCTATGCAGCCCATGCACTAAGATGTCTTCAACTCTGGAGATCTTAGTGCTTAGGATCTATAGAATAACATAGGAACTGCAGAAGTCATCTCCACTTTATCACCGTTTAATGAATCTCCTCCAAGGTGACATAAACTCTGCAGTTCCTTTATTATTCTATGCACTAACATCTCCTAGGTTATAAAGATCTCAGTATATACTCTCTATAGTATAAAAGGAGCTGGAAAGTTTATCACTCTAGAGACATGGGCCCGTATTTATAAAAGCAAACTGAAGTTATTCTGGAGTTAATCAACTGCACCACAGGGGACAAATACAAATCCCTGTTAAATTAAATTGGGCTTTTAACCCCTTGAATGCTAGAGAGGTCTCCAATGCATTGCTTCGTAATGCATTGGAGACCTCTCTAGCATTCAAGGGGTTAAAAAACCTCTAGTCAAGCGCATGGGAATTTAGGAAATTGTATTTGTCCTCATGTGGTGCAGCTGGTTTACTCAAGCATAACTCCAGGATGCTTGTATAGATATGAGCCATTATCACCTCTTCATCACACCTTAGTGCATAACACCCAAGGAGTACCACAGATTGCTTACCCCTGTTCTAAGCAATGGATTCTAGAATGGAGGGCCAACGCTGGAATACTATAATTCTCTGCATAAATTACTGGATTTGGGAACATGTTTGAAATCCATGGCACCCAGGGGATTTCATATTAATCTCTAGTCTTTTTAAATACGGCATGTCGTTTTTTTCTGTCTTGGTCAAAAAAAAAAAAAAAACCTGCTTGGGCTTTTTTACCTGTTATTCCAAGATACATGCTTTAACCCCTTGAGAAACAGAGGGATGAAGAACTCATTAGTTTGCACTAGTATTTTAGAGCAAAATTACCAAGAACAAAAGTATCAGGTAACCGTCACCAGGTAGTTGTATCTGAGAATCTCTTTTACCTCCAGTGGGAAGGTTATAGTAGTTATTATACTGTCAAGGAGGGACAATAGGGGTATATGGTGGCCTATTCCAAAGGTTTCTGGGTCCCTTGTGATGGGAGGAGCATGTGCTGTGGAGACGAGGCCCCATGTTGGTGGTCACACTGAGTCACCTATGGAGAGGAAGATCCCTTTGCTGCAGCCAGATGACAGGCAAAGAAAGGTTTCCCGAAGGGAGCTGAAGATGATCCCCTTCATCACAAAGTAAGGCAAAGGCCAGGGACCCCTGTAAAGTAAGAATGCTTTGAACAATAGACATGTTAATACTTATTAACAAAATGATAGTGAGTGAATAGAAGAAAAATCTAAATCAATATCTGGTGTGACCTCCCTTTGCCTTCAAAACAGCATCAGTTCTTCTAGGTACAGTTGCACACAGTTAAGGAACTCAGCAGGTAGGTTGTTCCAAACATCTTGGAAAACTACCACAGTTCTTTTGTGGATTTATGCAGCCTCAGTTGCTTCTTTCTCCTAATGCAATCCCAGACAGACTCAATGATGTTGAGATCAGGGATCTGTGGGGGCCATATCATCACTTCTAGGACTCCTTGTTCTTCTTTACACTGCAGATAGTTCTTAATGACTTTGGCTGTATATTTGGGGTCATTGTCATGCTGCAGAATAAATCTGGGGCCAATCCGATGCCTCCCTGATGGTATTTCATGTTGGATAAGTATCTGCCTGTACTTCTCAGCATTGAGGAGACCATTCATTCTGACCAAATACCCAACTCCATTTGCAGAAATGCAGCCCCAAATTTGCTGGAACCTCTACCACGCTTCACTGTTGCCTGCAGACACTCATTCTTGTACTGCTCTCCAGCTCTTCAGACACACAAACTTCCTTCTGCTACAGCCATATATTTCACATTTTGACTCATCAGTCCAGAGCACCTGCTGCCATTTTTCTTCACCCCAGTTCCTATATTTTCGTGCATAGTTGAGTCACTTGGCCTTGTTTCCATGTCGGAGTTATGGCTGTTTGACCGCAGTTCTTCCACGAAGACCACTTCTGAACAGACTTTTCCAGAGGATAGATGGCTGTACCAGGATCCCACTGTTTTCTGCCAATTCTGAGCTGATGGCATTGCTGGACATCTTCCGATTGTGAAGGGAAGCATGATTTTCATCTGCTGCATTGTTTCCTTGGCCAACCACTGTGTCTACAGTCCTTAACATTGCCTGTTTCTTTGTGCTTCTTCAAAAGACCTTGGACAGCACATTTTGGAAACCCCTTTCTGCCTTGCAATTTCTGCCTGGGAGAGACCTTGCTGATGCAGTATAACTACCTTGTGTCTTGTTGTTGTGCTCAGTCATGCCGTGGTGTATGACTTGACATTAAACAGTCTTCAGCAACATTACCTTGTTAGATGAGTTTGGGTGTTCCTCACCCAGTTTTTTTTCTCCTACACAGCTGTTTCTGTTTCAGTTAATGATTGTGTTTCAACCACATATTAAATTAATGATCATTAGCACCTGATTGGTATCATTTTTTAATCATACACCTGACTTAATGCATACAAAATCCCTGAATTTGTGAAAGTGTACCTAGAAGCGCTGATGCTATTTTGAAGGCAAAGGGTGGTCACACAAAATATTGATTTGGTTTTCCTTCTGTTCATTTTATTAATTGATAAATAGACAACTGTTAACATGTCGATTTTATAAAGCATTCTTACTCTATATCATTTTTTTCACACCTGCCTAAGACTTTTGCATAGTACTGTATATATACATATGTATATATCATTATCATCCTCAGCCATTGTCAGTCCACTGCAGAATGAAGGCTTCCTCAGCAATCCTCCAACAACTTTGGTCCGGTGCCTTTTGTTGCCTCTGTGTACCAAAAATTTGGTAATTTCATCTACCCATCTTGTCTTTGGGCTTCTTCTAAGTATCAAGTTGAATCTATTCCAGAATTAGTTTAGTCAATCTACCATCAGATCTTTTTTCTATGTGGCCTGCCCATTTCAGGTACTTTACTCTTTTAATTACATCGTAGACCATTGTTTTCTTACAAATCCACGCAATTGCCTCCTCGTCTGACCCTTTTTCTATGTTGATCTGGACTTTATCATTGTTTACCTGTATTTATGCAGTTGTATTTTCATATATTGACTGAGGGATATTGATGTAAGTACTATCTGTTCCTTGGTTGATCAGGTCATCAGTTATTCCTTGCTTTTTCACTGACTCAAAGGCCTTTTCATAGTCAATGAAGGCTATGCATAATGGAAGGTTGTTTTCATTATGTAGCTCTATCACATGTTGCACTGTCTGGATGTGGTCCATTGCTTACTTACATTCGTGCACATTTCTACATACGCTACCGTTTCTAATATTACCATTTTGCTTAATTTCTCATCGCTTTTTGATCATAGCAACTGTATCTTTTGATATTTAAGTTGTCTTTTCTTGTTTTGCAGTAGGTGCAAAAGCATGGCCAATGTCTACGATAGTCTAAATAACTTTTTCATTGTGGGTTGAAATAGGTTGCAAAACAATGAAGCGGCTATAGTCGATCTTCATATTTGTTGATTTGATTATTTTCTCTTTCTTGCAGTCAGTTTTGATTTTTGCTCTCACCAGACGATGGTTACTTCCAACGTTAAAACGATTTAAGACTGAAAAGGCAGTGAAAATCATTTTATTATTTGCAATACTGAAGTTGATTTCACTTGCATTAACATTAGGACTTTTCCATGTCCATTTTCTGTGGACCATTTTCCTGTAGAATGAATTCACGATGTACAAATTTTGCTATTATGCAGATTTGATCAGTTGGTTGTCTCTGTCATATCTTTCCAGTTACACAAGGTCCGACTGATTTTTTTCCATTCTGGACCTTACCAATTCTCGCAATGAAATCTCCCATTACAAGTCTGTAGTGGTAATTGTCCTGCTTGTAGAGGAATAATAAATCATCATAAAATTCTTCAATTTCATCATCACTGTGGCTACTTGTAGGGGGATAAACTTGAATGATTTGAAGAACATAGCAACTGTTTAGTTTGATAACACAGGAAGCAATTCTTTCTGAAATACTTTCTACTTTTACAACTGAGTCTGTCAGTCTTTTGTTAATCAAGAATCTGATTCGTCTACATCGTCCATCATTGGTTCCTTTATAGTATAGACAGTGTCCACCTTCTAATATGCCCCCACATATATCACTACAGACCATTCCCTGCAAGACTTGCTGCTACCTCTGTAATGTTTGACTTCTAAACTCATTGGGTTGTGATTTGTGTGAGACAAATTTGTTCATCCAAGCTTGTAATGAGACATGATCTAAAGCAGTTAATAGACAATTATACTTTATTAGCTCCTTGGCTTCGCAATAGGTTGGAGATCACTTTAGAATCTAAGGGGCTAATAATGGTCCTTAATTTGTTTAACAGAATGACCAACGGATATGACAGTTGCTGGACGTTTGTCAAACTGAGTACACAAGTCTACTTAATCCTTTTAAGGATCAGAGGGGCGTGCAACTCATTGCAAAGCACACCTCTCTGGTCCTTAAGGGAATAGTAACATTTTCTTATGACTAATGCTGCAATGCATCTTTGTACTGCATTGTACTGAAGTAATGCTGAAATCTCACAATATAGTGTGCAATAATATTTTAAATTATCCCAATCATGCCCCTTATACTTATGTCATAGTTTGACCCTCGGAGCTCGAAGCGGATCACGATGAGGGACAATCTTCTTTCAGTATATGGAAAAACCATCCCTCCTTCTTCAAGGGAGCAGAGATTTCCGTATACTGAATAGAGGCAGATTGTGCCTCATAGCAATCTGTCCGGTCAAGCAACTGGACTTCAGATCTAAGGGGATGTGGCCTGGCATGCTGCAAAAGGGGCTTGAGGGGGATAAATTATAATATTATTACACACTATATAGAGCTATTTCAACATTACTAACTTAACTAATCAGTATTATACGCTACAAAGAATAATTGCAACATTGGTCATAAGAAAACATAACTATCCCTTTAAATATTTAAGCTTATCAGCAGGGTTTGAGGTCCTGTAGTCCAGCTACCAACTGTCATATCGGCCTCCAACGACATGATATCCAGGACTGATTTATCTCTTGAACAAATGTACAAAATTCATAGTGGTCATTGGGATTTTCTGGTCATAGTAAAGTGGGGTTATTAGAAGGGGTTAGTTTTCCTTAAAAATGGGTCTCAAACTGGCCCTCTAGAACAGCAGTTTGAAACCAATGTCTTATAATAAAAACTATTTTGCAGTGCTCTTCCTGTGGAGTGGAAGACCCTTACCAGTTTGGGTCCTGAAATTGCTCAATCTGACTCTTTGGGTAGCCTTTCTACACATATATCTTACAGTCCTTTACCCATCCTGCTCACTCTCTCATCAATGTATGGGACCCTACTGGATCAGTGTGCATGATGAAAAACCATCTCAAATGAGTGCCAGGGGTTTTCCAACAAAACAATAACTTTATTCAGCTGTAGCAGGTCACACACATCACTCACATTCTGCCAGGCTGCTACCTGATTTCCTGCTTCCCTTCCTCTCTATGTATCTATCTGTTGAGCCTCACCTTCCTTGATAGGTCTTTGACTATACCTCTTCTGCAGAGAAGCTCGATCCAGCTCCTCCTAGGCAGTCACCTGAGGGGATCTGATTCTTTTGCCTCCCTTATTCTGAGTTGCAGGCCCCATCCCAGGGAATTCCCAGGCCCCACAATGGGGAACTCAGCAAGGCTTCCAAATGGAGTAACTATTCCGGAGCACATTCTCCTCTCAAACCAGTATCCAGAGTCCTCCCACACAGGTCGATATTATCTATGCTGGCTCCACCTCTCTCACACCCCAGGAGCTTCCACTAACCCTGGGGGATACTTAGGTATCCATTAAATAGACTACATCACGGGGTACCCTGTTTCATGAGTGAAAGAAGCATACTTTAAAAGTTATTACATCAAAAACTTACATTAATTTGAAAGTCTGAGTGAAAAATCTTTTGAGGACAGTTGTCAGTGTAGCTATTATTTCCTGTGAAAAGCTGGCTGTTATAGACCAACTGACAGCAACAGCAACAGTGTCAACTGCCTATAAAAAAAACTACAACTCAGACTGAGGGAAAAGTCCACGTTTGCACTGTTTGCATTGTGTTAAATTTTGAATAAATGCCTTGACTGCCAGAGAGGAATCCAATGCACTTCAAAGGGTTAAAATCACTAGCAATGGGAGTACCCTTGCTTTACTTGGCAGGAAAAAGGCCTATACATTTCTTCATAAAAAGTGCTTAATAAGAAAAAAAATTATAACAATAATAATAAAACGCTAACACACCGTATTAATAATCACCGTTGCTAGCATTCAAAACATATAAATCAGTGGAGAGTTTTGTATGGCTCATATGGTGCAGTTGGTTTAGCCCAGAATCGTGCTACTTTTTTGCATAAGGTCCACTGTGTGAAATGAATCGGAGAAGCTAAACTTAGACTTGTAGTCCTGTATGGATAGGACTGGACTGATATTTGATAGGATCAGTTTTTAACCCAATATGTACAATTAATGGAGCTGGTTACCATCCTGAATATAGATCAGCAATTTTGTTTTCCCAGAACATGTGTTGGGACTTGTGGAAAATGCAACATATCTGAGGGGAAGAGCTGAATCCTTGAAACCATTTAGGAGTAATTACTCCTCTGGAAACAGTCTGTGGATATGAAAAGATATGCCTGAAGGTTTCAAATCTTAAGGATCAAAGACTGAATTAATGCTGCATTTAACCCATCTGCAAAATATAATTTAACCCTTTGAGTGCCAGAGAGGTATCCAACACATTTCAGCAATTCTGAATTAAATCAGCTCTACCGTACGTGACCACTGAAAGGTCTCTTTGATTTAAATGGCACTTTTAACCAATTTAATGCTAGAGAGTTACCCAATGCATTACAGTGAAGACCTTGCTAGCATTCAGGGAGTTAAAACTTAGCCTCATTTAAATAAATGGGATTTGAAGAGTTTTTATTTATTTCCTATGGTGCAGTTGGTTGGTTCCAGAATTACTACTGGAGGGTGGGGGGGTGGACATGCACCAAGGTGTGATAAAAGGGGGATAATCAGTGTGATAAACACGCCAATTCCAAAGTTATTCCATGGAGCCAATACACTAACATCTCTTCAATATGACATCGTAGTTCAGAGGCTCCATAGAATAGCATAGGAGCTGGTGAATTTTCTCCCCTTTATCACACCTTATAGAACATAATGCCACAATAGTAGTTCTGGAGAAGAGCACACTGGAGAGTTATCTTCCCTTTATCACACCTTAGTGCATGTCCCTCATATTGTACATCAGCCTCAATTTGTATAAAAGCTTCAAACAAAAGGTAAATGTGTAAATCCATGGTGCCATTCCTCATTGCAGGCCGAGACTGTACCTTTGGTTCATGTTATAATTTGGTATTCTGGGCCAAAGACTTATTAGGATGCAGATGTAGTAATTAGAACTGAAGATGTGGTAGAGCAAAACCAACTGCAGCTTAGAGGATAAAGTAATATTCCTCAAATTCCCATTGGCTTCAAATGGTACTGTAATTTTAATGCAAATTCAGTCAGTTTTACAGATCATTAAAACTGTGTATATGTTGTATTAGCCATTTATCTAAAACAGTGATTCTCAACCAGGGTGCCGTGGCACTTTGGTGTGCCACGGACATCAACTTAGGGTGCCCTGTGTTTTCTATAAAGACTAACAAAAATAGACCTCTAAATAAAGATTTTTAGAAATGAATATGTACAATATGTTTAGTTTTGTTATTATGATTATAATACCTAATAATAACTGTATGTTTGTGTATTTTACCCTTCATGATGCCCTTGATAAATTACATTAAATATGTTAGGGGTGCCCCGAATGTTCAAGATTATGTGCTAGGGGTGCCCCAAGCAAAAAAGGTTGAGAACCACTGATCTAAAAAATAAATAGTTTATGAGAATGTTTTTGTTTTGGTGGCATATTCTTACACTTAACCCCTTAACGACCCTTGACGGTCATAGTAGGACAAGGGTCGATTTGACGTAACGACCAATGATGTACTATGACCGTCATCGAATTCCGTGCTCCCCCCGTGGCTGCACGCCGTTAGGGGAGTCCGGAACGCAACGGAGCAATAAAAAAAATTGCTCCGTGGTCATTGTCGGGTTGCGGAGCGGATTCCCCGGTCCTTAAGGGATTGAAGGAGCAGTAAACATTTGTTATGAAATATATATATACACTAGTATGAAAGCCCGTATACATGGGCTAAAGTGCACCCAGCTGCCCCTGAGCCGGGAGCAGAGACAGGACGTGAGCCGTCCGGAGTGGGGCAGCGCGTTCGGCGAGTCTTTACTGCGCGTGACTACAGTCATGCGCTGTAGAGACTCGCCGAACGTGCTGATCCCCTTAGCAGGGAGCTCCAGATGGCTCACAGCGAAGCTCCCTGTGTGCGAAACCACACATGCACAGTAGAGACTCTCTGCTGCGCATGTGCAGTTACGGCTCACAGTCAGCGACGCATTCTACCACTTTATGTAATAGGATATTTTAGGGGGTTTCCTGTTGAGTAAAATAAGTGTAATCTCAATACTGAGAAACAAATACTGCCATAGATAGTACAGTTTAAATTTGTGGGTTGTTTGTTTTTTTTGTTGTTTTTTTTTTACAAAAAAACAAATATAGCTGTCAGATTCCAATTAGCTATTCTGTTACATTCTGTTTGAGAGGAAAGTCACCAGCAAAAAGTTCTCTCTAGAATGTGATAGAAACTGCTGTTTCACTTCCTGTCAGTTAAAACTATCAGGAAGTAAATGCACAGTAAATTCACTTCCTGATTATTTGAAAAAAAAAAAACTGACAGCAAAGAAGTTTACTGCTTCTTTAATGCTAATGCCTATACCTGGGAACTCTCCAGATCTCCCCCAGAGACTCCAGTTTTCAGACTGAATTACTGGGTCTCTGGGAGCAGAGGCTGATTCTCCAGCAGTGGTGAGTTTCTGCTCCTTCTTACCCAGTTCTACCCATGTCTCTCCCATATATATATATATATATATATATATATATATATATATATATATATATATATATACACACACACACTAGCAATGTGGGACGGCTTTGCCCGTCAGGATATATAGGGAATTAATGCGCACACACACGGATGCAAGACAAACACACACAGAGACACACGCGCAAATGCACACGCATTCACTGAGATGCATAAAGATCGACACAGTCATACATACATACATGCAATGCACAACATGCAGACACACAGAGTGTGATAGAGACATGTAACACACACAGGAACACACAGGCACATACAGAGACACACACACAGAAGTGAGTCATAAGGGGGTGACTTATGTGTCATTGTTATGAGTTTGTGTTTGTACTTATGCCTCCACTGTGGCATTCATTCATATAGTTGAAATGCATGTGGTAATTGCACATACTATGGTTGAGGTGGATCGTGCTGGCTCCCGGGGTGTGAGTGTGTGTGAGTGAGTGGCATTCATTCATGTAGTTGAAATGCATGTGGGAATTGCAAATATTATGGTAGAAGGTGGATCGTGCTGGCTCCTGGGGTGTGAGTGAGACTATGGTGGAAGGTGGATCGTGCTGGCTCCCGGGGTGTGAGTACGAGAGTGAGTGATTGCGTGAGTATGTGTGATTGAGTGTGTGTGATTGAGTGTGAGAGAGTGTGAGTGAGTGAGTGTGAGTGAGAGAGTGTGAGTGAGAAAATGTGAGAGTGTGAATTATTGTGTGTATGACTGAGTGTGTATGACCGAGTGTGTGTGAGAGTGTGAGTGTGTGTGTTTTTTTTTGTTTGATGTGTTTGTGTCTGTGGTGTAGGAGCGAATGGCAGCCATTTTGTTTTTTCAGTTACTTAGATAGTGGTGGGCGGGCTGGATAGTGGGGGCAGGCCAACTCCCTGCATGATTTAAATCACTCCCCCATTGAATCACCCAATGGGAGCAGTAACTCCTCCTTACTTAACCCTTTGAGTGCCAGAGGGGTATGCAACGCATTGCTTTGCAATGCGTTGTGTACCCCAGGGGCGTCGCTAGGGGTGGGCTAAGGGGGCTGAAGCCCTGAGTGTTTCAGTGGGCAGCCCCGAATGTCAGACAGTCAGCAGATGCACTCCTCCTGCTGTTTATCCTGAGGCTGGCTGCTGCCCAGCAACTTGTGGGCATATATAGCTTGGAACAGCAGGCTGCTGCCTTACTCTGTTCTCAGCTTCAGCCCACAGCCATCCGCTCCACATTGGCTCCTCTAGCACATCCTGGTGCTTTGCGATGAGGTCATCAACATGCACCTGAAGTACCAGAGGAGGCAGTGTGGAGCCCATGGCTCTACACTGAAACAGAAAGCAGAATGGGGCAGAGCAGAAGAGAAGGTGTGAGGGACAGTATAGATGGGGGAAATATATGGCTACCAGTGGCAGGTAAACAAGGCTGGTGGGTGTCACATTGTATATGTGGAGAATTTGTGGGCTGGCTACCACAGGGCAGGGGAACAAGGCTGGTGGGGCCACACAGTTTATGTAGGGAATCAGTGGCTACCAGTGGGTATTGGAATAAGGATGGTGGTGGTCATATAGTGTATGTGTAGAATCTGTGGCTTTCAGTGGGCAGGATAATAAGGCTGGTGGGGTCCACAGTTTATGTGGGGAATCAGTGGCTACCAGTGGACAGGGTAATAAGGCTGGGGGAGGTCACATAGTGTATGTAAGGAATCTGTGGCTACCAGTGGGCAGGGGAGCAAGGCTAGGGGGGTTATATAGTGTATGTAGAGAATCTGTGGCTATCAGTGGTTAGGGGAATAAGGTTGTTGGGGGGGGCACATAATGTATGTATGTATGGAATCTGTGGCTATCAGTGGGCAAGGGTAAAATGCAGTTGGGAATCACATAGTGTATGTGAGGAATCTGTGGATACCAGTGGGCAGGAGGGGCACACGCAGTGTATGTGGGGAATCTGTGGCTTCCAGTGGGCAGGAGAACTAGGCTAGTGGGGATGCACAATGTATGAGGGGAATCTGTGGCGACCAGTAGGCAGTTGTAGAAGGCTGGTGGGGTAACAGTGTATTTGGGGAATCTGGGCAGAGAAACATGGCTGTGGCTACCAGTGGCCAGTGGAACAAGGATGTGGTATCCTAAAGTTTATCTGCGTTGTTCTGTGGCTACCAGCGACCAATGGAAAAATGCCCGCAATCAGACAGTGTATGATTGGCTACAGGTAACCAGTGGAACAATGACGGGGTATCACACAGTGTATGTATGGTTCTATGGCTGCCAGTTGCCAGTAGAAGAAGACAGATATCAGTTCACGTGTGGGCCAGGTGCTATCGGTGGCAAACCACTGGAGTATCAGACAGTGGATGTGTGGCTAATAGGGGCTAGAAGCGCAAGGTTATCAGGCAGTGTATGAGGGGTTCTATGGCTACCAGTGGGCAATGGAACAATGCTGGGTATAAGCATACCTCCCAAGTGTCCCTCTTCGAGCCCTAAATCCCTCTGTCCCTCTTTCACACCCTGGTGTCCCTCTTTTTAGGAGATCAGACTGTGTGGTGGGTATATAAGTTTATCACCCTGATGTCCCTGTGTTTAGGAGATCAGACTGTGTGGTGTGTATAGAAGTGTATCACATTTCTCCACAGCAATAAAACTCACATTAATGTTTGTTTAAACATCATTATATTTGTTTATACATTATCTGTGTAAATAAAATACTTTGGTGTTGCTCTTGATAATTTATTCAGTTACAGCAATGGCTTATATGTATTAAAGCAACCTGGTTTTATTTTGGAGTAAACCAACTGCACAATAGGGGACAATAACTTCAGTTAGTTAGAACAAAAAACAATGGCAAGAGTTGAACATAAAATGGCTTACTTCTTAACTCTTTGCATTGCATTATATATAGTAAAATAAACATATATGTTGTGTAAGGATAACTCACTCCACACTATAGCGTTATCATCACTACCACTGGTGGCAGGCACTCTGTTGAATTTTGCTGTGGGCTCTAGCCCCAGATCATTTTGGAACCTAGAAACGCCCCTGGTGTACCCCTCTGGCACTCAAAGGGTGGTAACATAGCAATATAACACACGGTGGCTCTTCAGCTGAGGCAGCATAGCAATATGCTGAGGGAACAAATAGAAAGTGGTGTTTGAGGCTTGCCCTCTGTAACATACAGCAAAAAATCTCTCTCCCTTTAAGGAGATAGGGCGGGAATCAGGAAGTGGAGGAATGACAGTTGAGACAGTTCGTGAGGTGACTGAAGAGATGAAGAGTTAAATAAAAGAGTTGCTATTAAGTTTATCCCTGAGTTTGTATTTTATGGGAACATTACACCCTTGTACTGAAACAGAGTGTATGGAGAGTTACAATTATGGGAAGTGAAACAGTGTGTTTGTGGGGTCATGATCCTGAGAGAGTGTGTGTGGACCAAGAGAAGTTACTGATATCCCCTACTTCAGGAGCGAGTGGAAGTTTTTTTTTTGTCAGTTGGATAGTGGTGGGCGGGCTGGAGGGGGCGGGCCAACTCCCTGTGTGATAAACATGCCCCCAATGAATCAGCCAATGGGAGCAGTAAAGTCCCCATTGAATCACCCAATAGGAGTTGTGTCTCCTAATGAGGCATAAATTATGTAATGAGGCATTCTGTTCAATGTGTGTTTGTTTTCTGAGGAGACATAAATTATGTTCTGTGTGTGAGGTAAATAAATTATTCAATGAGGCTTATTCTTTTATATATATATATATATATATATATATATATATATATATATATAAAAAGAAAAAGAGAGGGAGAGCGCTAGTATAAATAAATTATTTATTTATTTAGCGCCATTATTCCTCAACCAATCAATGGTCGTAGTTAGAGCAACAGTATCAAGTGTAGTTTTGATGTTTTAGGAATATCGAATGAAGAAAGCATGTTTGATCCAGTCAATGTAACCCTCTACACTTGATACTGTTCTGCTAACTACGACCATTGATTGGTTGAGGAATAATGGTGCTACTATTTAAACCACAAACTTTTTCCAGTATATATATCCCTGAGGAAATATATTTTTTTATACGAAACGTGTAGGATTCTATCACCCCACTGTGTCTACTGACCCCCTATTGCTTTGCCACATATTGACCTATCAACGGGAAGTGTTGTGGATTGCATGTCTGCTTGAGAGCTGGAGATCCCTGCATGCTGTTACTAACTAAGGATCAAGACAACAACAGGTCTGTTGCTGAGACGGAGATCCTGGGAACATAGTTCCAGAGTAGGGAGGGAAGCAGTCAACACAAGCTTCCAAGCTCATTGTGCTTCTACCCACTTGGATTCATTGGAAGGCAATTTTTAATACTAATTCTGAAAGTTATTCATTTTTGGTATTTATAAAGTTTTCACGGATATATAAAGGCGCCATTACCGTTATTGCTTGACTGGGTTTTTCTATATACATATATATCCATCTCATGTTGCGATCTTTTAAGACATACTTGAAAGCAGGAGAAATCTCAATGTATTCTTCCTGGTAAAACATCTTCTAAATAAATTAATTATCCCTGTGATCATGCCTCAGATACTTCTATATCACTGTGCTTTATCCATGCCTTTGCCAGATTTACAGTTTTGTGTCTCCTTGACCAATGGTCCATTTGTAGAGTGAAATCTGACTTCTAACAATCTAACCTTGAAAGCAGTTTTCCTTACCGCTATAACTTCAGCAAGACGAGTCAGTGAACTACAGACACTTTCCTGCAAAGCACCATATTTCTCCATGCATCAGGATAACTTGGTCCTAAGAACAAGACAATCCTTTAGGACCAAAGTTGTTTCAGAATGTCATTTGAGCCAGGAAATCATTCTTCCCCCATTATGCTCCAATTGCTCTCCAGACAATGGGAGGGGAGGGAAACCAATATATTTGATGACACATCGGATTCCCAGGCTTTTCTCCACAGAGCCCTTCTTGCTGTGACCAATGCTCTTGCTAGTATTTTAATACAATCCATAGGGGTATCACAAGTTAAACTGATTGCTTCCTTCATGGATGCAATCTCTTTCGGTAGCCTAGTTCTGGATACTGAAGATTTCACTTTTTCTTCGAATTCTGTAAGCCAAATTCGCAAGGTGTGAAACATACAGGTCACTGCAGTCAATGCCTTCAGATTATGACCTATGACAGTGTATTGCTTTTTCAAATCACTGTCCGCCTTCTTTTCCATAGGATCTTTTAAGGATGTACCATCCTCCAGGAGAATAGTGGTTCTCCTAGATACCTAGAACCCAGGAAACCACCTCATACTCCTGAAAGAGGTACATTCTCTGAAAGTGTCTGGAGACGGTGGTCCTGTGATCACCCTGGTACCACTCTTTTTTGATCACATTCTAAATTGAATGATGGATGGAAAATACTGGAGCTGATTTTTATGCCCTAAAAATGATGCATCCATTTCTTTGTGGGTCTCTGTCAAACTCATTGTTCTTCTGATGAAGTTAATTAAAATTTCTAATTTTTCTAAGTTAAATGCATCTGAGTTAATTTGCCTTCCTCCACTGAAGAAACAGAAGAGGATATATCAAGAAGACTACCCTCATCTTCCTCTTCATAATGCATGGATAATGTGACTTCCTCTGGGTCAGCAGGTCTAGAGCGCTTACTTGCTAATTCCTGATTCACATTGAATATTTCTTGCATAGATGTCCTCATCCAGCCAAGGAATTCTTTACCTTGAGAGGGACCAGTACCAGCTTTAATAAAATCTTGGCATAATTTAGCTGTATCTGAAGCCTGCACATGACTTCATAGTTTGAGGATTTTAATCTTCCTTAGGAGTAGAGGAAACTAAGGCTTTTTGTTTTTCCCCCTGACCTTTTGGTTAGCACTCATACCTTCAGTATGTCTCCATGCACTGAGTACATTTGAAAATGTCATAGTTTTCAAATATTTTAGCATTTCTAAAATGGTAGAAATTCAAAAAAAATTATAGTAGTTCCTATACAGACACCTTATGAAAATGTTTGTGAACATCAGCCTAGGGGTAGAAAGGCAAACTCTTCATCTGATGTGGCTGATTGTCTACTTTCCTACATATCTCAAATGTTTTTGACCTTTTAGTGCAATTTATCAAAAAGAAACAGGCAGGTGCTCCTGGAATGCCCTACAGTAATTCAACCCATACCAGTTGGGTACCATTTTTCTCACTAGGTACTGTGTACACTAGCAAACATCATGGGATGAAATATTTTATTATCCTGAAATCATATCTTCTGGAGCACTAGGACTATGCACTACCTTTGGACAAACTCAGCACTTGTAGTCTCAGCACTTGACTCCCTCTTATCCTGTTGTCTGTCTCCTAGAACCCATTTAGACTGTAAGCTCCTTGGGGCAGGGACATCTCTTCTATTGTTTCTATAAATGTGACACTTATTTTATCCCCTTTTATTTATTGTAACATACTTCTGTAAGGCGCTACGTACACTGCAATATAAATAAAGATATACATACATACATTCATCTTTGAAGTGTAAAAAAGTATGTTTTTTTCTACAGAACCATTTTCAGTAAACTGTTGTGCACACTAGGCTAGGGGTAGGAATTAATGGCATCTCATTTGATGTTGATGTTTGCCTGCTTTCCAAAATTGTTTGCTCTGTGTACTTTTTTCATATCTGTGGTTGCTAAAACATGTTTTCTTATATAAAATATAAATAAAGTTACTTAAATAAATCCTACCTAAACAGATGGATAGCAAAATATGTCTGGCCTCCAGAGTAGAAAAATTCCCCAAACATCTGGCACTGAAATGGTTAAGCTACACTGCAGAAATACAATCAAAACACATCAATAGCTTTACACCAACATCATATGCTAATGATAAATGTCTCTCTGCCTCCGCTTGCATACCTAATTCTTCTCACATCTCCAAAGGAATTATTTTGAACCTCCATTCTGGAGCAATTATTTGGCAAATCGGCTGTACCATAGGGGATATGTAAAACTTTCCATTGATTTAAAGGAACAATAAACATTAACAATAAACATTTATTATGAAAAAGTTAGATTGTATGGCTTTTCCTGAAAAGTAAAACAAGGGTATTCATACTTTTGTGAGATGGGCTATTGAAAAGATAATACAACTTATTTTTTTTAATATATTAAATCTTTAGCAATAGAGCCGCCTGGTGTCCAGTCTATGGGGGAGGAGAGCCACTGGCTAAGTTGTCCTTAGAATGCGATAGTAACAACTCCACCTCTTCATGACAATCAGCACTTTTATTAATCTTTGAATTAGACCACTGCCAGCAGTAGGAATACACTTGTTTTACTCAACAGCAAGTGACTTTCAGCACACATGCGCACACACACACACACACAAAGACAAGAACATTCACGCCTTCCTCAAGACAAAGTCATGGTGCTACCAGAAGTCCCTTTTATGCGCCTAAGTATGAGCAATAGTGCCAAAACTGGCATCCCCATGGAACTGTGCCATCATTAAAAGTTGGTGTGGTCACCCATACATTGTGTGATAAATTTGTGTACATTAATAGTCCAAAACCTAACCAAAGCATGTAGACATGAAAAAAACAAAATAGAATAAAAAAAAAAAAAAAAAAAAAAAGCATTGTACATAAATACATATCATACCCAAAATCGAAGGTAGTCAGCGTACATCCAACAAAATTCTAGGCTAAGGGAAATATTGAGACCACCATATTGTTAATAAATGAGACTAAATAAATAATTATAAAGGTGTCATATAAATGAATGAGACACCTAGAAACAATAATAAGCCTCCTACTGAATGATTGGTAATAGTAACCATGCTATAGGGAGCAAAACTGATACATCTGTCAACCAAACTGCCACAAAGAGAGCCAGCACATCGCTGAGCAGCACCCCGGCCTCTTGGGTAGGATGTGATACGATATGCTACACCAGAGCAGGGTGGTTTGACCCATTTTGTTTGAATGTAAGACTGAATAGGAAAAACAATCTAGGCTTATTGTTATTATCATTAATAATATCAATATTATATAGATTCCATAGGATAATAGCTTTAAAGGGATAGTAATACTTCATTTTATCTTTATTTTATTTTGTAGGCATGAAAAAAACATGAAGAATGATATAAGTCTTATCTCTCAAACCTTTATGGTTTAAGAGATATTCACAAGCAAAGTTTCCCCCTCCCCGCCCCTTTTACCTAGTGTAAGCCATCTCTTCTCAGATGTGAATCTGGTTGTATGACCAGACAGATAACAGCAGGGGACAATCTTCTTTGTATGAAAACAATGAAAGCCCTTCCCCCCTTGACAAGTTTTTCAGCTTTTTCCCTTATCTTAATTGAAGATTGTCCCTCTCTGCAGTCTACCTGGGCACCTCCCTTCTGATCTGGCTGAACAGAGGGGGGATACTTTGTTTGTGAATATCTCTTAAACCATAAAGGTTTGAGAGATAAGACTTATATCGTTCTTCATGTTTTTTTAATGCCTACAAAATAAAATAAAGGTAAAAGAAAGTATTACTATCTCTTTAACATCCATTTATTGCTATCTAAGACTGATTCAATAAGAGTAGATGGTATGGTGTGCATTCCACCCACCGAGGAGTACAGGTACACTCAAAGCAACACTTCGGCCTTGGAGGTAGCAAGAGAAACATGCCAACAGGACGGACCTGAGTGGACTGGGCAATGGCAGATATAACCAGAAATAAATATAAGGCTTTAATCTTAAGGGTCTCTGCAGTTGCACAGAGGGGAGCTTGTATTGGTGGGTTATGCAAATACAAGGACTGCGGTCCACTGCATTTTCTCCCTGAAAATAAACAAGGTACCTTGAATGTGTGGTATTGCCCTCGTTATGAGTCTCAGTCTGTTACATTTTTGCCAGTTTACTATTAAAAATAATTTGTGGGATTGACATGCATCATTTCCTCTTTCTAGTTTCATCCTGCATGGTGAGCTGCGTGTGGCTGCAGGAAACCCAAGCAGATGCAGGCTATGATATTTATTGTGGGAATACTACACCGGCATTGCTGTACAATGCTCTGATATGCTGCTCAGTTTGCCATGGGTGACCTGTACGTGGGGCTGACATTTAGATTATTCTTTTTATGCGAGCAGTATTCTGATGTCACCCTTTTTCTTAGGCAACATTCTGATGTTATCTTTTTGAGGGTCCTCATGTAGAAGGTGACATTTAATGGGATACCATTTTTGCCATGGTTGGTGTTTCAAGTGCATTGTCAGGCTCTGGCCTGATTTTCCTTCCCATTCTGTATTTTACCACTTTACCCTTTGTACTGTAACTAATACCTTAACTGTAGGTTTAATCCTCTGACAAGTTGTGATGCCAAATTTGTTCACTTAGTCGCTTTTACCTTTGGTTGATCCCCTATGGGTTACCCACACTGTGTAGGTTTAACTTTTTTGCTATGAACCATATTCCAAACCATTAGGTCTGTACTCACTGTCTACTGACGTGTCTGGCCTTCCATTGTTTAGGAGGGCAGGGCACATCACAAAGGACAGGTCTTTGGGGTGGAGACTCCCTCCTCCTCCAGCTCAACCCCACCCCTACAATCTCCGAGAATGTATGTGTCTTACTAAGCAGTTGGAGTATAGCGACCATTCTCTTAGTTTTGCTTATTTTCTTCATTAGATAAGGGCCTGTATAGTTCCCCTATTAGGTGGGTTACCATCACTGGGCTTCTCAGGAGTTGGATTGCCCAGTTCACAGGTGCTCTGTGGACCTGTCTTGCCCTGTGGAGGGTGGCTTTATGACAAGTTTTCCCTCATGAAGGAGTCTCTTGAGATTCTGCCCTTTCCTACTGTGGTAACATGAAGACTGTCGACGCGTTGCTCGGCGTCCACGGCTCAGGGCGCTTCCTCTCCCTGTTGGCATTGCCTGGGTTCTCTCAGTCCTGCATCAGGGTATCCTACTTTGTGCTTGCAATATTTCTCTCTCCTTCTGTCAGAACATACTGCTGCCTGCGCATACTCGCTGTGGCCCTCTCTACACAGAGTAGGGTTTCATGCAGCAAACACACACCCCTTTTAGGATTGATACGACAAAGACAGAATTCTGGTAAGTAATCCTTTGAGTGCCTTGGTCCACTATCTGTCCCAGTTTGAGTTGCCTCTCCCTACAGAGGCTGATGTGCACATTACTATGCTCTAGCATTCTTTATTGGTCTCTTTCTAGTCTACAGAGGAGTTTGGAGGACAGATGGCTATTTCTTACTGTTACTTTATTGAGTTAAGCCTTTCTCTGCTGTTCTACCTGTGTGTGTTGTATGTTTTGGGACTTATTTTCACTCCCCCACTACTTATTCTTATTTTTTTATACCTGGGGGTTTCTTAAAATAATTTAATTTGAAGATCTATTATAGTGCGGAGTTAAGAACCAGGGCATGCCCGTGGCCATCATTGCTCCATTGACTTCTATGGGGAAAGCTTCTCTGGGATGTATCTCTGCAACCGCTTGGGCTACAATGGACAGAGAGGGCTTTATCTTCTTGTCTTCTCACACCCTGTCATTCAGTCCCTTTATGAGTGTCCAAGAAGCACGCTGCAGCCTGAGGCTGGAGTTGCAGACAACAGAGAAGACTACAGTACCCAGAATGCCTGTTTCCCAGGCATTCTCCTGATTTTCAGGTGGCCATTTAATTCTCTCTTGCTTATCCTATGCAGAGTCTGACTCTCCTTGCTCCCCTAGTTCAGATTACCCCTTCGCAAAACAGAATCGTTTGTTTGGGTGTTTAGGGATACTGTCTCTATTCTGGGGACATTTCTTTTTTTATCAGATCCAATTTTATTGGGTTTTAAAGTAGAACAATAAAGACAACATGTACAATAAAGAAACCAGAAAAATGTCAGCAATAGAACGATACACTGAAATATACTGGCTGATAATAAGCGGACTAAGGTATCACAAGTCGTAAGCAGTGGTCTATTAATGACAATTGTGTAAAACATAGGAATCCTAATCACAAACATTCTAAATGAAACAAACCATAAAGGAGGGAAAAACAAGGAAGGGAATAGGACAGAAAGGAAAAAGGGCGGGGGGGGGGCAAAAAAAACCCTAATTACCCCCCCATCTCTCCAACCAGGCAATACAGTCATGCCTCTGGATCACTGACCAGCAGTGTCCAAGATAGACTGTGTCGCCGGGTCCTCCAAAAATTGCAGCCAGGGAAACCACGTGGTGGCGTATCTGTCTGAATGGTCATCTGCCATCAAAATCAGTTCCTCCATAGATCGAATATCCTCCACTCTCTCCACCCACTCTCGAAAAGTCGGAACGGAAGCAGTACCCCAGTGCGCCGGAATGAGTGATTTAGCCGCATTCAAAAGATGGCGAACGATCGAGTTCTTATATTGCTTAATTGAAAGCGAAGTATGATGCAAAAGAAATTGGGGAGGAAGAAAAGGCGGCGGGGCATCCTTGAGATTTTCCATCACAGAATGCACCACCACCCAGAAGGGGGAGATAAGAGGGCATTACCACCATATATGAAGTAAGGATCCTGGCATTTGGCCACATCTCCAACAAGTGTCGGATACATCATGG
The DNA here is from genome assembly GCA_037306005.1 of Rhinophrynus dorsalis. Lineage (NCBI taxonomy): Eukaryota > Metazoa > Chordata > Amphibia > Anura > Rhinophrynidae > Rhinophrynus > Rhinophrynus dorsalis. Next base: position 517,765,929 of record CM074719.1, on the reverse strand, counting down.
GAAAAAGTATGCAATAGCACCGGCGTACGGTACCAGCGAGATAGAAATTTGTATGAAACTTCCTGAATCTTGCAATCCAGAGAACATTTATGTGTCAGTATAAAACTTTTTTCCCACTGTCCCTTAGTCAGAGAGACCTGAAGATCAGCCTCCCATTTCCCCACGAACGGTGGGAGGGGGTCAGGTGTGGAGTCCCTGAGTAGATGGTACAGAAGGGAGATACCGTGTGAGAGGACAGAGTCACCTGTACAAAGGAAGTAGGTCGTCAAAGGAGGCTTCGTCGTTGGGGTAAAGAGCGGATGAAATGACCCAAATGGGTATATTGAAATTGCTCCAAGACAGTGGGTGGATGGGACGGTAGGATCTCCTCCAAAGGGCGAACTGAACCTGTGGCAGTGACAAAAGATGCAACCCGAGTTGTATTGTCTGGCCGGCTACCGAGAAAGAGGCCTGGAGACTGGCCCGGATGAAACTCCGGATTCTGGCGCACAGGTGTCAGAGGGGAGGGAAAAGAGGTAAGACGAAATCGGTTCCAGGAGGTATGGAACACCGATAAAGTGGCTCAAACCAGTGGATGTACACCAGCAAGCAAACGGGCATGTGACGTGCCAAACACGGTAGGAGGGCCAAAGGGACACTCACCCCCACACTGTCCATCTCCACCCAGGACTTCTGCGGGGGGTGCAGAGACCATTCTACAATACGAAGGAGGTGACAAGCCTGATAATATGTCTTCGGACAGGGAAGCGCTAAACCCGCTTGAGATTTATATTTAAGCTTGTCATGGCACCACCGAAAAGGAAAGGAGTCAGATAGAAAGCGCACCTCGCCTTCTGGGAGCGAAATATTCAGAATCTCGGATTTGCTAGTGTTAATCTTAAAATTCGCAAGTTCCCCATAAACACGAAATTCCTCTAAAAGTACCGGAAGAGACAACCTGGGTGAAGTAAGGGGGAACAACAGGTCATCAGCGAACCCCAGGACCTTATGTTGAGTATCGCCCACCGTTAGTCCCCTAATATCGGCATTAGATCGAACCGCTTCCAGAAAAGGTTCTAGTGCTAAAACGAACAATAACGGAGAAAGCGGACAGCCCTGCCTCACCCCATTGTATATCCAGAAGGAATCCAAAAGGACCCCATTGATCCGAAGCTTGGCTGAGGGAAAAGAGTACAATGCAGCGATCCAGGCCAACATATTAGGGCCAAACCCCACTTGCTTCAAGACCTCCATCAGGAAACCCCAACTGAGTCGATCAAAGGCCTTCTCAGCGTCGGCTGAGAGTAGACGCATTGGGGAGGGGGAAGAACGTGCATGATGAATCAAGCCAAGTGCACGAACGGTGCAATCTCTGGTTTCTCTACCCGGTATGAACCCTGCCTGGTCCGAGTTGATCAAAGCAGGCATAAAAGGTGTTAATCGAGATGCCAAGATTTTGGAGAACAGTTTTAGATCAACATTAAGCAAGGAGATCGGCCGATAACTGCCACAGTGTTCCGGATCCTTTCCCTCCTTCGGAATTAAGGAGACTGTAGCCGCCAACGTGTGAGGATGCAGGGTCTGGCCAGTGAGAATCGAATTAAAAGCAGAAATCATCCGAGGCCCCAGCAAAGGCAAGAAGTGTTTGTAATAACAGAGAGAAAGCCCATCAGGCCCCGGGCACTTACCCGGTTTGGAGTGTTGAATAGCTAAGGCTAATTCTATGTCAGATAAAGGGCCCTCCAACGAAATAGCATCTTCTCGCAAGAGTGTAAGTTTCAAGTGGTGACGGACAGTCAGTGATTCTGGTGCAAAGCCAGTCAGCCTGGCCCTGAGCCTGTGAACTCGGGGACAGATTATAAAGCTGAGAATAGAAGGACACGAACTCCCTCATCACCTCCTGAGGCAGCTGTCTAGGTGTCCCATGAGAATCTCGAATTTTGGGAATATAGGTCAAGCTGCAACGTTTTCGAAGCGCTCTAGCCAAGAATTTCCCCGGTTTGTTTCCGTGTTCATAATAAATTGCTCTCAACCTGTGGAATTGCTTCCTAGCTTGGAGCTGAAGGATCGAAGCCAGTTCACGGCGTAATAGCAAAAGCTGTTGGAGATCTGCTGAATTTTGCGAAGATTTATGAGCCGACTCAATCGTCGCAATACGGGTTTACAACTCGCGAAGGCGAGAAGTGCGCAACCTCTTAGCTTCAGAGGCGACCCCAATCAAGTGGCCCCTGACCACACTCTTGTGGGCTTCCCAAACCTTGATCTCAGAAACATCTCGGTCTGAATTTTCCGAGAAGTAGTTGGTGAGGATAGTCTGGGTAGAAATCAACGTTGCAGGGTTCGCCAGCAAGGTTTCATTAAGTTGCCACGAACTCTGTGAAGGGCGGACAAGTGGAGAACCAAAGGAGACCGTCAATGGGGCATGATCTGACCAGGTAGTGAGACCATACGCGGCGGATCGCAACATAGGAAGATGATACTGGGAAAAAAACACGTAATCTATATGAGAATACCGAGCGTGAGGCGCCAAGTAAAAACTATAATCACGGGCCTCAGGGTGTAGGGCACGCCAACAGTCCATCAGGATCTTCTTGATTCTTCGCAAGACGTTCAGAGATGTACGGGTCGACCCCGAAGAGGTATCAAGGGACTGCTCTAGCAATACATTGAAATCTCCTCCCACAATCGTAAAGCCCTCTTGAAACTGGTGAAAGCGGGTCATGATTGATCCAAAGGAAGTGTGTTGCCTTAAATTGGGAAGGTAAAGAGTTGTTAAGGTGTAGATATGACCCGCTATCGAACCCTTCAAGAACACATATCGACCCTCAGGGTCCAAGAGACACCCCGACTCAACAAACGGTGTGTGTTTAGAGATGAGAATCGCCATCCCTTTCCACTTGGAAAGAGGATCATTGCGATAGAAACATCGCGGATAGTCAAGAGATGGCAACTTTGGCAGGGCAGCCCCACAAAAATGTGTTTCCTGGATAAAAGCTATTGAGATTTGTTTGGAACGTAGATCACGGAGCAACTGAGTTAGTTTTTCAGGTATATTGAGACCCTTCGCATTCAGAGTCAACACCCGAAGCTCAGCTGGCGCAAAGGAGGACACGGCAGGCATGGCCAGGATAGGAGGTCCCACCAGCTACAGAGAAAGGGAGAGAGAGAGAGAGGGAAAAAAAAGGAGGGGGGGAAGGCAGTAGGGGGAGGGTAGAAGGGTAAGGAAAAACGTGAACAGAGGACTACAAAGTATACTTTGTAACACCGATTAGCGTCAGGAGGCTATCATCGACCTCCTAACTAATAGGGAAAGGCCAAGACAGGGTCCACACCAATCACCAGGGAGTTTCAGTATAAGAGGGCCGTGACGACCAAGGGGAAGAAGCAAAAACACACCTCTCCCTGAACTCTAAAGAGACCTCAGAGGATCACAGAGAGGTAAAGAACAACTATCATTCTAAAAGGCGAGAAGCACCACCCTCCCTTCAAAAGAGCAAAAGAGTATGTGGTAACAGAGAGAACATGTAAAAAAAAAAAAAAAAAAAGGCACACATATAGCAGCAATCAAAAATACAAATGTGGCAGCGAGTCGGATCAACCGGACTCCAAGGGAGCAACCTCATACGCCACCCCAGAATCCGGTCAGCCAGGAAAACCCAACCCACCCCGGGCCCCCAACCCGCTCGCACCCCAGACACTCCCCCCCCCAGCCCCACAGGAGCAGGGTTGGTGACAGCGTGTGTGCGGTGCGAACTAATCCCAAAACGTCTACAGAAGCAAATTAGAATAGATTGAATGAAGCGATGAGCGGAAGGCCCAAGCACGCTCCCTCCAATCAGCCCCCAACAAAAATGGCATGTGTGACCAATAAGGATGGCACGGTCCACACAGGCCTCCAGCTCATCGCCACCTCCCATTGTGCATTAAAACACGAAAGTTTACCCAGAATGCAACAAAATATTTTTCTTTATTAAAATTCCAATAAAATGAATGACAAACAACTGTCTTGGAGTGCACTGTTTCAATGTTCCTCTAGCAAATAATTTTGATTATAAGTTTAGCATTAACATGCCTTTTTAAAATGCCCCCAAAAATATACTGAAATCCATGAAAACCACGGAATGAGATATTAGGTTAGCTAGCTAGAGGCCTCTTGAATAAAATGGTACCTTACTGAATGAATTAGAAGGAATACCATTAGGACAGTTTTCTTGTTTGTTTTTTACATACCTGTTTGTCACAACTAGGAACAAGAAAATATAGACAAGGCATACCATTTTGGAAAGAAGAAAGCCTATTGTATCAAATTACGCTAGTTTGGTGTACACAAATGTTTCCAGAAGATGGAGCTAGAGGGAAAAATATGCATTTATTCCATTACCACCCCTACAAAGGTACTGAAATCTTTGAACACCATGGAATTTCCTACTGTACTCATTAGCAAATAAGACCCCACTGCAAAGAGATGATATATCATAGGGGGTGCCAGAAGCACAAAATGACCCCTACCAAAAATATATATTTTTTACATTTCCACCACTTCAAAGATACAAAAATTTTAGAAAGCCATGCCATATTCAAGTGAAGTCAGTACCTACTTCCAACTCAAGAATAATGGTACCACATTGATATGGTTTTTCATACTGTATGTGGTACCGGGAGAACAAAACTACACCTATTGATTTTTATTTTCTAATATTGCCATTTTAGTGTGGACAGGTAAGAACAATTACAGATATGGTGAATGAAAAGGTGGACAAGGCATACTGTTTTGGAAATTAGTCAAAGGTTAATGCACTCAAAGGGTTAATTGCCTTTCTACACCTAGGCTAATGGGTGCAAAGGTTTCCAGAAGGTGGCAGTGTAGGAAAATAGAGCTTTTTTTTGCACACACCCCCCCCCCCACACACACACACACACACTTCAAATATACTGATATCTTTGAAAAACGTGGACTTTTTCTTCTGTACTCAGTAGACACTGCCAGACAAAGAAAAATGATATCCCATTAGTATGAATTGTAAATCCAGCAGCTCCACTATAGGTTCCAAAGTTAATCCGTGCTAATCTATTATAATATAAAGATGGAGGTGCATTGATGTTATGAATTATTGTAACTTGAATAACTTCAATAACCCCACAATACATTTGAATCATAAAATGGAACATTTATTATTGAATTAAAAAAATGGAGATGGGATAGAAGCTCTTTAACTCTTTGACTGCCAGAGGTATTTGCAAGGCATTGCACACCATACTGGCACTCAAAGAGTTAAAGGTGCAATAAAATTTTATAAACACCTGTATTTTTTATACGGCTTTTCCTGCTGTGTAAAACAAGGGTACTCCCACCTCTTGTCAGTTGTTTTATTCAAATGATACAACAGTTTCAAGTGTCAGGAAGTGAATTAAAGTGTGATTACTTCCTAAAAAGTTCTATCTGACAGCATGACTCAACAGTTTTTATCATACTCCATGGAGAACTGTTTGTCAGTGACTCACCTCTCCCAGAAAATGAACCAGAATAACTAATTGGAATCTTTCAAACAAGGGCAACCCCAACTTTATAAGTAAAAAGGGTGTCGTAATAGAAGCTCTTAACCCCTTGAGTGCCAGAAGGGTACACAACGCATTTCTCTGCAATGCGTTGCATGCCCCTCTGGCACTCAAAGGGTTAAAAAGCACCTACCTCCTTCCCATGTTATAGTATCCTATATAATAGTAACACCGCGACATGCGCAGTAGACACTACTGTGCGTGCTGCAGTCATGCGCAGTACAGACTGCCCGCTCCGCGGCTGATACAGAGCTGGGTGCTCCGAAGGATCAGCAGTGGCGCCGGCAGTCTCCACTGCGCGTGACTGCTCCACGACCGGGTGGCAGTGGCACTGTGGCCCGTGTAACGGGCTGTTCAACTAGTATGATAATAATTAGGTGATCACATCCTTAGCAGCAAATTGGAAAAAATAGTCACATGTGGAAACCTATTTCTCCTCTGACCTCCATCTTGCTGGGCTAATATTCTTATAATCCTCAACTGTTATTGGTTGGCTGAGGATGATGGGAACTGTAGTCCAACAATAACTGGAGGTCCAGAAGTTGCTACCCCCTGCTCTATTATAACTAAGTAGAAAATGATTTTACATTGTCATCTGTGTAGAGACCTTTCCATAGTCTCTGCATATACATTGGACATACTGGGCCTTATGCAGAAAGTAAGAGTAGCAATTTTGGAGCATACCAACTGCACCACAGGAGACAAAAACAAATGACCAAGATTCCCTTTTATGTAAATTGGGCTTTTAACCCTGTGAATGCTAGAGAGGCTTCCTATTCATTGATTTGTAATACGATAAGACCATTTGGCATTCAAGGAGTTAAATGTTTCATTTTAATCAGTGGGAATTCTCATTTGTCTCCTATGGTGCAACCAGTTTTCTACAAAATGGCCTCTTGCTTTCTGCATAAGGTACATATTTCTTATACCAATTGCTTTATCTCACTTTTACATTGGTGATACCACAAAAGCATATTGGATAGTATATAGGAACGTATGTACTAAAGTGCAGATTGAATTAAGGCAGAAAATAAAGGCTGTGATGTGTTAAAAGTTATCAAATGCTAATAAATGTACCTTTACATACAAAGCACATTGCATTCAAATGGCCATTCTGGAGCAAACCAACTGTAACATGGGGGGGATTGATTTGTATGAGGATTTTAACCCCTGTCTGAGAGGTCTCCAATGCATTGCATTGGAGACCTCTCTAACATTCAAGGGGTTAAACCCCACTGAAATAATTGGAACTCTTGGGGACTTTTATTTGTCTTCTACAGTATAGTTGGTTTGCCCCAGAATTGCACCTCTGTAGCTTCCTGAATAGAGTCCAGAATCTCCTTACACTAAGTACAAGCTAGAATTTCTCACTTAAAGGGGAAAAAATATCCCCTATGAATTAGTAATATAGGTAAAAGGTGGTACAGTGTTAGCAGCAGAAAAAGCTGGAGACTGGCAGAGTAATTTATTTGATAACTGAGTAGCTTTAGAGTGCAAGCTTTCATGGCAACCTGCGTCTCTTCTTCAGACATGTTCAGAGTGAAGCATATGCAGTATGCCTGAAGAAGAGTCCTAAGTAGTCTTGGTACCTTGCATTTGAAAGCTACTCAGCCAATAAAGGTATTGCTTTTACTCTACCAGTCTCCTGCTGGAATTATCACTCTTAATTTTATAGAAATATTTACCTAGTTAGGTGTCCTTCCACATGCAGTCAGGTTTATCATAATACTATTTTTACCAGTTTTTATCTATCTTTTAGCCAAATTGTTTAAAAACTGATAAGATCTTTTGTCCAACATTCACACAGGTGGCAGAACTATTGCAACTTCTTCTAACGGTTTGGTCTCCTGTGTTGTTTCCCTTACCTTCTCCTGAGTTCCACTGCTGATCTGCACATAGGAGGGGTATGTCTGGTGGCTAGCCCATATGAATGCCAGTTAATATTACTGGCAGGTGTCCACATGAGTCTGCTGTTCACTAGACCAGCATCACAACAGCCATCAACGCTTGTTTGAAAGGTCTGCCGGTGTGCCCATAGGCTTACCTTACGGCATCTTTATTATGTTCCTGTGTGAACTCAGTAAAGCTACAGCAATAGTCACCTGTGTAAAAGGCACTGTATCCCAGCATTGTGACAGCGGATGACATAACCACCATATAGGTATACTGTAGCCTATTGTTTGCTTTGAGGATGTGTGACCTAGAAGGCTTGAGTAGAGATCAATATATACGGAAACTGTAGATATAATGCAAAATATAAACAAACAGATATGCCTGAATGCTGTGTGAAGGACACCTACCTAGGCAGGTTTATCTATTAAACAAATTAAGAGCCACTTAATCCTAAGGGAAATTTCCTTTTAGGTTAACTGGCGTGAACATACGCATATATGTGGAATAAAGTAAGACTTTCTGGAAGGCAAGTAGTAATACGATTTTGCACTAAAAATAGGAGAAGGACATATTTTTGTGTGCTGCTCTTTCCTAATGACATGTTTTTTGTAAAAACAGTATTCTTTAAAAAAGTTGGAGCAAATGGGAGGGCAGTGGAGAAATATTGGTGTCTTGGGAAGTACCTTTCAACTGCACCTTTTGTTTTGCCATATACTAACAAGGGTCATAGGAAATCAGGAAATCGGTGTACAGCTTTTTCTTGTGTATGATATAAGGGAGACATTCAGGGTTTGATCTCATTAAAGTTTGACACTGGCTGAATGTGTGCACAATAAGCAACAACCCTTTAAAGTGATAATGTTTCACAAAAAAAGCAGCTCCGATTAATCTTCGTAGTATTTGGGCCACGAAGAGCGTTATTTCAATACTGTCCGAGTTGTAGTTCAAGAGTAATTGAATGATAAAATATCCCCCTCCCTCCTCATTTACTGATGTAACACTGCTCACCTCAGAGCAGCAAGATTGTCCGGATGGATCACAGAGAGGGACAATCTTCAATGAGCATAAGGAAAAACCTGTCAAGGGAGGCAGGGTTTTCCTTATGTTCACAGTAAGAAGATTGTCCCTTGCTGCGAGTGTCCAGTTGAGCGACCAGATTCCACATCTGAGGGGAGGTGGCTTACACCATGGCCCAAATACTATGAAGAGTAATTGGAACTGCTGTTTTTGTGAAACATTACTATACCTTTAAGGACCAGTGTGTTGTGCAATGCGCTGCTTCTCAGTTACACATTCCTCTTTATGTAAAGGGTTAAACAGGAGAAGGCAATTATTTCAGCCTGAGGACCACATCATTATTCAAAATGATTTTGGATAGCTGGGGTTGTATGGCATCTATAAAACCATAATACCTCTACCCCACTAGTTACTCCCCCTTCTGACAGATGTGAGAGTAAAAATGACAGGGTTGAGTCTGGACGTTTCTTGTGTCCTTGTGCTCCTGGTCATAGAATAACAGATGTGCAGCTGTCCAAACGATATATCAATTCCCTCCCTATGTGAAATGGTAGAATGATATATTGTATCAGAGTTGTGCTTTGTAATAAGATGTGTTAATAAATGTCTGTTCCTGTGTAGAGAGAGTCCTAAGTGATATATTGTCCCTATACAGCAGCTTTGCAGTAAATTCACAGCCAGATAGACCCAAGGCTCAGATTAAATTGAACCAGGGGCAGTAAAGCAGGCCATGGTGGGAAGAAGGAGTTAGCAAGGCCAGATTGACCTAGCGGCTGGGTGAATTGACTATTTTTGTCCCTTTCCTCTGGAAACATTTCTGTGTGTGCCCATGGGTGCAGGTTCAGGAATTTTCACCTATTGTATACGTTCAGAAAATGAGCTGCACATGCCGATTAATACTCCCTGAGTGGAAAATGCAACTTTTGCTAATTTTCACTTGTATTTCCTAATATAGAGTAACAATTTTACACTACACCAGGAAATAGCTTTTTAGTTATTAATACTCAAAAACCTTATGCACAAAAGAAAAGGTGAGCAGTTTGGAACAATCAAAATCACCCAAATTCCCATTGATTTGAAACAGTAAATGATAGAGCAGTGTCCCACACCTTGCCCTTAAAAGGATATATACACTGTTAAATAAACTGGTTCAAAGAACCAGGAGAGGGTTCCTTGTGCAGGGGATTGAGACTGCACTGGCCACCCCCACAGCTCTATATGTGGGTGTGTTCTGAGACACCTTTCAAAGTTGGGTAGTTGCCTACACTTCCCTATAAGGATTCTGGTCCTGTCAGCCTGGTATTACTGTACCTTTACATTAAATACTTATCAGAACTTATATACTAAAGACTTGAAACAATGGTGGTGCTTTGGGCATGGATGGTCATTGTGCTGTACTACAACTACCATCATCCTGCAACAGGTAACAGAAGTAGTTGATTAGTTTCTTTTCTTTTTTTTTTTTTTTGTTTTTAAGAAGAAAGCAGACTTCCAATTGATTTACATTAGATATTCTACTTCTTGAATGCAAGTGAGGTCTTGAATGCATTGCAAAGCCCTATGCATATTATCAGTAAAATATTTAAAGGGGAACTACCACCCCGCAATAACTGTACATGAATGCAGTCTTCATCTGGCGACTAGCTGCTTAGTAGCGCTAGTCGCCAGAAATATTACCTGGTTCCAAAGATTTTGCCGTTTTTCCGAGGCTCACAGGAGCAGGAAGCACGGACATCTCGTCACAGTGACGTCCGTGCGCCTAAGCTGTCAGTCCCTTTTGGAGCCACTGATTCACAAAAGAAATGGGGGCAATTCTAGGGATCATACCAATTGCATCATAGGACAAATGAAAATTCCCATTGATTTAAAGGAAACAAACATATTTGACGTCTCAAAAGTGCTATAAACTAATTCCAGATTTGCTTTAGGCCTGTGGAAAAACAGATTAGCCTTACGCAGGTAAAAATTAAAGGAAAAGTGATTTTTTTTTCATGAAAAACATGTCACAGTGTTTTTATGCTGAGTAATTTATGGGAGACTCTCCATTCAAAAGCTATTACAGTTTAAAGTTTTTTTTCCTTTTTTAACCCTTTGAATATCAGAGGGGTACGTAATGCATTGCAAAGCAATGGACTGTGCTCCCACTGGCATTGAAAGGTTACTCAGCATTGCCAAATAGTGTCTAAAAGACACATTTTTCTATATATAATGCACTGCCCTTGCAATTCTCAAAAGGAATAATTACAATATATATTTTTTATAAAATAAGTTGCTGTTCCTTTACGAAGCATTAACATAGGACTTTCCACATAACAAACACCAGTTTAGGGCTGCAACAACTAATCTATTAAATCGATAAAAATCGATAATGAGAATCGTTGCCATTATCGATTAGTTGTGCAGCGATTAGTTGTGCCGCCCAGCAGCCCCCCCCCCCACAGCCGCCATACGTTTTGAAAGGCTGAACGCCTTAATATCTGTCGGATGCTACTGTGTCTTCCCACTGCCGCGTGGAGACGCCGCGTGGAGCATGCTAGTATTTTCTTCCTCTGTTCTGCGTCTCCGCGTTTGATATGGTTCCGCCCCGGATGTCATCAGTGCGGGCAGTGGGGAGAAGAAAAAGAGAAAGATGCACGAGTTAGAAAGAGGTATGGGTGGGGGGGAAGACTTACATGGGGGGAGAAAGAGTTACAAGGGGGGAGAAAGTGAGGTACAAGGGCAGGGGGGAGAAAGAGGTACATGGGGGGGAGAAATAAGTACATGGGGGAGAGAGAGGTACAAAGGGGAGAAAGAGAGGCACAAGGGGGAGAAAGAAGTACATGGGGGAGAAAGAAGTACATGGGGGAGAAAGAGGCACAAGGGGGAGAAAAAGGCACATGGGGGAGAAAGAGAGGCACAAGGGGGAGAAAGAAGTACATGGGGGGACAAACAGAGGCACAAGGAGGAGAAAGAGGTATAAGGGGGGAGAAAGAGGTACAAGGGGGGCAAAAAAAGAAGCACATGGAGAAGAAAAAAGCACATGGGGGAGAAAAGGTGAAATTTACTCACCGATATTTGTTTTTCCTCTGTGTCCTTCCACGGCAATGTACTGTAGCAATGTACTGTGGGTAATTGGCTCCGCCTCCCAGCTGGTAGGACCAAATCAAATAAATTTCTTGAGCTACCTCCCCTATGCAGTTATACATTTGTCCAAGCTGCAAGATACAAGAGGTTAGAGAGATAGCAATAACAATATGCATTTAATTCAGCAATTCAACAGCTCACTGTACAGTCAATGGAGCTGATGCAGATACCCGTGTATTGAAAAGGGTGGGGTGCCGTGGAAGGACACAGAGGAAAAACAAATATCGGTGAGTAAATTTCACCTTTTCCTCTGTGTCCAATCCACGGCAATGTACTGTGGGACTTCCCAAAGCAGTATCCCAGATGATGGGTGGGATAATATTAGAAAGTTTAGACAGGAATGGCTGCTTCCAACACCTTCCTTCCGAACTTAGCGTCCTCTAATGTTTGAAGGACACGTCAGTAGAGTTGTAAGAAGGTAGAGACTGGTGATCTTGTGGCAGCTTGCATGATCCTATATGTGAAGCAGCTGCCTTGCTCCCCCGATGTATTCATGGCCCGAATAGTGCGGGCTGTAGGGCACTGCGGTGGCTCATGGTAAACTGAGACTTAGGTCTGTTTGATACAGTCCCTAGTTCACTAAGAAACAGAGGTTTCTGTAAGTAGTGAAAAACCAAAAAATCCTTTTAAATAGTCCACAGAAGCCGACAAAACAGTTGTCAGACTTGCACCATAGCTAGGTTCTGTTGACTCGCATCTCAATAGAGTGAACAATATCCAATGTATGTAGCCCTTTCTTGATCTGTGAGTTGGACTGAAACAAAAGGAGGAACAATCACTGGTTGATGAAACTTGTGAAATGAAGAAGTCCTAAGTCAAAGACCACTCATTCACCTGAAACGCCAAAAAGAGAGGTACAGACCTAAAGGGCTGCAGCTGACTCAGTCAACTGGCTGATATAGTGGCCCTGAGAAAGTGATCTGTAAGAGAGGCAATTCCAGGAGACTGCATCTAATGACACCAGGTATGGAATAAGGATAACTGCCGTAGGATCAGATGAAGGTCCTAAGGCAGAAAGAAGTCAAGTAGGATTGGGTTGATCCTGGATGTTGAAGTAATATATTGTCTGCCTGGATAGACCTCTGCAAAAGAAGGGTCTCCAAGACTGGTGAAATAGAAGATTAGGAAGAGGTTTTAAATGCTGTGGAAAACCCTGCTTGAAGCAATCAAATTGTAGAGGTGGGAACAAATGATGATGAGCCAGATTCTCAGAAAGACACCCCCTATAAAAGATAGACCAGGCTAGTAGATGATGGTCTTCTGCACTGTAGGATGGTAAACTCAGACCGGATAAGGGAAGCCCTGAAGAATGAAAGATTGCCACTCAGCTTCCAGGCTTGATCCGGAAGAATACTAGATCTGATTGAAATAAATATACAAAGATTAGCAACCCCAGAATGTATAATAGGGGAATCAGAAGTCTGATTGACATCTGTAGAATGGTGGCAATCAAAGCTTCCGAGGCCTGTCTGGGAAGATGAGAAAGACAGACTTCTACCAGTCTCATCTATTGTCTGTACTACCTAATACAGCAGGGCAGAGGAGGAATCTGTTATACCAGATGAAAGTTCCACTGTACCCTAAGACCATCCTGGCTCAGACCTGGGGTTCGAGCCATCTGAAAGATAGGTTAGGCCTCTTCTGCTTATAGTGTGGCCCTCAGATGCACTGATGGGTCCTTTAACGTGGCTGCCACAGAGTTGAATATTCTTTAGATCAGGCCCCACTTTCCTAGAACTACTAACCTGTGGTTTGGGATCCTGCCTGGACAAGCAGATGATCTGCAAGGAATGCTGCTATAAGTCTCCACAGATTCTGTCTGACCCATAATGGATCTGAAAGCTAACTCGTTCACGTGCGGTGCTTAATTTCCTATTTGGTTGAGCAGATACTGAACCGCCGACATATAGTCTGACCCGAGTAGAGAGGTGCACTAACACCGAAACTAAAGTACCTGAGGGACTTACATATTCTCAGTAGTTTAGACAATAAAGTGACTGCTAAACTACCATGTTGTCCATTTCCCTTGGACTGCATTATGGTTCCAAATTCGTTTCAGACCGAAAACGTAGGTGTATATATACATAGAATCCACCAGGCATCAGAGAGAGACTGCCTGGTAAGGTGTCTGGGTGAGTACATCAAAGTAACCTCTTTCAGGACAACAGGAACAGAGGAATCTACTGTAACCGAACGGAAGGATTCTTCTTGTAGTGGCAGAGGTTCGAACTCAGGCTCATGTCATGATCGGATACGTAGATGGGTCCCAAGACATAAGAAGCCGTTGCCCTGAGGAGTTGTATCGTGGAGGGAGGTGTCACCCCTTGAGTATACAATATTGCCATAATGTGCCCTGGGTATGAATGGTATTGAACCAGATGCCCAGAAAACTAGGTCTTGAGAGGGAGACAGGGAGCTTGTTCTCAGTTGTCAATTCAGCCCCATCTGGACAAGAATCCAGGTAAGTGTCTGCGCTGTTTATTGAGCTGCTGCCAGATGATCCTAGATCAGAATGTCATCCAGATATGGAATTTCATTGCTCTCATGCCTTGTCTCAATACTGTTGTCTTATAAACATTGCACCAGATTTCTGGGGTCTTCATCTTTCTTCATTTGTTTTGTCCCCCTAAGGACCATTCACATATGATGTCATAGAACTGTGTGTCCCGTAGGTTTAGCCCTGTGGAAGATGCTCTTAGCTATCATAGTTTCAAGATATACAGATGCCTCAGTTATCTTGAAGTGGTGCCGTTGCCATAGAGTTGAATTTGTTTTTGGGCAACAAGGATGAGAAACAGGCCCCCGGGCTTCTGTTGTGGAGGGACCTGCTCCCTCACTGGTATAGCAGATTTACCCAGATTGAGGTATAGGGACTTTACTGACTTCCCTGGCATACTCCTTCTGACCTGATGCCTACCGCAGGTAGAGAAGGGGAAAAGCTGGCTTCATGGTAGGAACTGTTGCCTCTTCTGAAAATCTTCTAGATTTAAGCGCCCTAGGGCTGAGGAGAATTCTGCTTATACTGCCCTTATCAGTATAATTACCTCTTATTGCATATGAAGTTGCCTATACACAACGATCTCTGTGCCTTTATTCCACATCTCTATCTAACCATAGGTTTCAACAGTCCACAATGGCTTACGGGGGCCATATGTCTTTTCTGGATTGTAGACTGACACAAACAGCAGTGGAGTAAGGCTCATGCCTGAGATACGCTTCCCCTTAGGGAAACCAAGAACCAATATTGTGAAACAGTCTAGGCCTAGGCTTAGTAGCTCTTCATTTTTCACTCCCCTGTCATGCAGAGTGTAGATTCTCCTATTTATCTATGTCTGGTTCTGCCCTCAGACAGTCCAGCCCCATATACAATTTATCGTATGTGGGTCTTGAGCAACTGATCTTCTGATATCCCAAAGGGCTGTCTTTGAACCGACCAGATGCAAGGATTGCCCTATTTGAGTCTGTATGCCAACAATTTGATCAAGAGATCCCTGAAGTCTGGTGTTATAAGTAAAAAAGAACACCCCTCTGCTTCTAGAAGAAGGATCTTCTTTCCCTGTACTGATCAACAGGGTCCCTTAAGCAGCAACTGATAAAGGATGTGACCAGAAAGCCTTGTATAAAAATGTGATGGAATTTCTGATACAGTCAAAGTATCTGGGCTCAGGAGATTGAAGGCTCAATGTCCTTTCCCAAAACATTTACCACATACTCAAGGTACCCGATTCATGGCTGTAGCTGTGTTCTGGTCCAGCCCCAAGTGGGAACTGTTTGAAAGGACCCAGTCAGCCTAATACTTTGTGGGATCTAGAAGAATAATCCCTCTCCCCAGGAGTATTGTTGTTCATCACAACATCAGATCTATATCAACATATACATCAGATATATGCCCATTAGAAGAGCACTCCTCTGTTCAGGAAGCCCTCTGTAGAAACATTCTAGAGACTGAGCATTGCTTTACTCCATTTAAATCAGGTTATTATGCCCTGTTGGGACTAAGTGATGGGATGTGAGGATTAGCTTCCGACAGACCCCAAAAAATACCTTCTGCATTAGAAGGAGCTTCCTTTAATAAAGTCATATTATCAGCATAAGACTTCCATCTAAGAGAGAAAAACCCCTGAAGAGGAGCAGAGATTTTTTGCCACTTGCTGCCTTAATACACTGTGGGTAAGGCAATTTGTACATAGTTTTAGCAGGGTACGACAGAGTAGTTTTGTGTCCAGAACCTGCGCAGGATAGCATAATAGCTAACATGTCTTACATAGAAGGATTTAAGCTGTCCCCTGTAGATTGTTTGCTAAAGATATGTTTATAAACAAAAAACAGGAATTCTGGCAATATTCAAGGATAATCGATGGTTAGAATTGTAGCCATATATCAAACAGAAGACAGCAATTAAATATTCTTCGAATAAAATCTACTTACATTACCAAGGACGCCATCCAAATGACTCCTGAGTGTCCGGAAAGGCCTGCCGCATGCTACTTCCGGTTTGCGTTCCACTGGTGGAACGCATAGCGCCACTTCCGGTTTTCGGTTTTCAAGGGCCTAGGGAAAGCGTCCACGCTTCCTAGTAGCCGACTGACATGGATGGCGCCAGGGGAGACCGGGCATAGCGCTGAGCGGATGGCCAGGATCCCAACAACCCACAGAAGCACAGAAACTTTGTAGAATTATCAGATCCAGCAAACATGAGGTGCCAGGTATGGATCTGGAACCGAATGTGTACTGCGGTTAGGCAAGTCACATAGGAAAAATAACAATTTAAACTTTTCTTCTTAAGTAGGGAGAGAGAGGCAAAGCCTCTGTCCTCCAGCTTGGTAGGACCAAAATAACTGCATAGGGGAGGTAGCTCAAGAAATTTATTTGATTTGGTCCTACCAGCTGGGAGGCGGAGCCAATTACCCACAGTACATTGCTACAGTACATTGCCGTGGATTGGACACAGAGGAAATAGAGGCGCAAGGGGGAGAAAGAGAGGTGCATAGACCCCATAGTAAAATAATAACAATGACACATGTTAAATGTGTAAAGTTTTTTATTCTGCTGTTTGTTTTTAACACTCAGTTTGTTCATTAAACCATTTTAAATAATGAAAAATTTGTATGTTGGTATTTTTATCCGATTAATCGAAAAAATAATCGTCCAACTAATCGATTAACAAAATAATCGTTAGTTGCAGCCCTAGTTTCTAATGTAAGTGTTTTAACGTAGAAGTAACAGGGGCAGATATATATATTTTACACACACACACACACACACACACATATTTATGTCCCAATCTGATAGTGAAAGAGAGTAATATTAAAACTGAAAAGATGATATACATTTCTGTACTTGAAAGTGTACAAATGAGTTATAGTAGTGAAAATGCAAGTGATGAAAGGAATAGTTCAATGTGAAAGGTATACGAGTCTATCTGGCATGTGGACGAGGTACATCCAAACAAAACTGAAAAAATAAATACATACGTAACCTATGAGGTGTTATATTAGAATGTATGTTGGGGATATTTATTGGCCCTCTAGTTATTGAATACTTCACAATCATCCACAAAAAGATTTTCAGAAAAACATTAAATCCATATTGCTTCAGTTTTGATGTATGATATTCTCAATAAATAGATTATAAGGATATTAAATTCACCTAAATGATACGGGCATTATATAACTCTCCTATTAGTATAAAGACCCTAATCATCCACATAGATATTTTTGAAAGAAAAAGATCTATATTACCTTCAATCTAAATAGATGATATTCACTACATAACCCCAAACTGATTTTCATATTGATTAATCTTTGTATTCTATTAAAGTTAATAGAAGGAGGTATATATTAGATCAGTAGACCAATCAGACTTTGAGGGTCTTTGTTGCGACATGCAGCGAAGTATCTGGATACACTGTGTAAAGGAAAACCCTTTTGGATATTTCTTTTGTGTTGGCCTAGTCGTGATCTAAATTGTTGTGTAGTATGGCCTATGTATTGAAGCCCACAGGGGCAGGTAAGAAGATGAATCACAAAGGCCGTACTACAATTCATCATATGATTGATCTTGAAGTGTTCACCCGTAACCACAGATGTAAAGGATCGCGTTTTATCAGGGATAAAGGGACATGTGAGACACTCTCTCGAAAGACGCCTAAAGGCTCCATGTACAGGTGTATTTGTGAGTCCTAAAGTCAAAGAGCTCTCCGGACCCTGCAGAATCGATTGCTTCTGAACATTCTTCGAAAACATAGTTGTAGATTTAAAGTGACTAGCTGACAATACATTTTTAAGTTTTCTCGCCTTCTTATATGTGACTCTTGGTTGGCTGGGTAGACAATTTTTCATAAAAGGATCTTTAAACAATTTCGACCAATGCTTTTTGAAAATATCGCCCGCATAGCAGTTGTATTTGGTGACAAATATAGGGCATTCTGAAAAAGAGACTGAATTATTCTTATAGACATTGGAAGTATTAGATCTATTGGGATTATAAGAATCTGAAACCAGTTTGGAAGGATAAAGTTTTTCCAAAAATCTAGTCTCTAGAATTTTTGACTGTTGGTCATAAACTTCTATTGTTGAACATTTGCATTTAATCTGTCTGAATTGGCTATATGGAATATTCCGCAGCCATTTGATGTGATGACAGCTGTGGAAATCCAGATAGCTGTTCTTATCGATGGACTTAAACAAGGTACGAGACAGAATGGGAGATCCCTCTCTACCTTTTAAGCTCAAGCTCCAAAAATTGTATTGTGGATTGATGGAAAGTGGAAGTGAAAGTCATACCCCATTTATTATTATTGAGATACTCAACGAAAGTGGGAATTAGGGATAGATCCCCACGCCATATGATGATAATATCATTAATACAGCACCGGTAGTGCACCAAGTTCTATCCGAAAGGGTTGGTATCATGAATCTTCAGTTGTTCTATTCAGGATCGGTCTGTTCCACATCAACTATTTTTTTAGGCTAAATATGTGTATACACACTAGTAAGGAGATATATAACGGATTGAGATTCATATTTTGTTTCTGATTGTTTTTATACACTAGTATTGAGATGGATGCTTATGCTGATTGTTTTGATGTGTATCGATATCCATCACGATTGATTTCAATCCCTGTTATGTTTTATCCTCATCCATTGCTCTGTGCTCCTGTGGTAATACTCAGACGGATCTCGTCTCCTGCACATTTTGTCAGAGACTGGCACCCGTCATTTTTTGTGTGAGCCCCGGTCCGTAGGCCAATGGCCGCAATCTTTAGGATATTTAAATCTTCACTAATGCAACAGCTCCTGTTTATTTGATCTCTCAAGAAACGGTGGTTCCACATCATGAAACACTTTAGAGAGGATATCACATCATATGTTTATATATATAAGAATGTTCTATATATACATTTTATTTGTATTTTATTTTACCATTAAACCATTTGGGACATCCATTCTCTGTTTTTTCACTTTCTACATTTGCCGCAAGTGGAGGATTTGTTGCACCTCCTTGGGATGTAATTAAAGCACAAGCCATTGGAGTGACAATTATCCAATACAGTGCAACTGTAGCAATGTTTTGCCCGAGTGGAGACTGGTGAAATTATCCAACTGCTGATAATGTCAGATTTTATTCTGACCATCTTCATTGTGAGTAATATGTTATTTACTTATACAATCCATACTTGACAATACAAAACTATTGAGTGCCCCGTCCTTTTTTTGTTTTTGACTAGCTGTTGCATGAAGTGTTACTTGAATAATGTTCTCAGCCCTTCAGAATGATCTCGGTTTTTCCATGTGGACCCAAAGTCGGGGCCACTGTCAAGCACGAGGCTACAGTAACAGCTGGCGGTAGAAGTGGGATTAGGCTGAGGTTCCAGGGCATGTCATACTATGACAACTGGACTGTAGCTAACTTGAGGAACTGAGCCCAGCAACTGGGAATTGAAGGTGCACAAAGTTTGAATTGGGAAGTTTTTGCAACGCTTCAGAAGGATAGATTCAGTAGAAGAAGAACATCTAGCTAAGTCAATGCCCCTCACCTTCTGGTACCACTCAGTACACTCAAGCTCAGAACAGAGTTTGGGGTCCAGAAATACCTAAAACCTTGCTATGACCAAAGCGGATTAGCACTGGGCAGTACATTTTGCAGTAAACCAGATCCAGTATGAGCAAGAGCAAAGCTGATCTTTCTCCAGAAGAAGGCACAGTTTATGCCTGGATCCAGATAAAGCAACCTTCTGGAGTAGTGAAAGACTAACAGCCAACCCAGAAGGATCCATAAATGTGGATGATTCCTCTAGGACTTCGAGAGCCAATGTCTTCCAAATGAGGTCCCACCCAGGGACTGATTAAAGATCATGGTACTGCTAATCATTGGCAGAGTGTAACAGTTACAAGCAAAACAGAAGTCAGATGGTATTGTAATAACCTTTATTAGAAGTACAATAACAACAAATATCACAGTGAGTGCAAGGAAGGAGCAGAGGGTGATCAAAGAAACGTAGCCTCTATTAGAATTAGGAGGCCGCCCCATGGTTCCCAAACTGAGGAAACTAGGCCGAAGCCGATGGTAGTCTCAAATGCAAGATATGCCCCAACGTGACCCAAATGATCTCCCCAAGGATGGAAGCGAGGAGGAAACTGATTCATGCCTGCAATCAGTAATAAAAAGGTTGTATTCCGCAACTGAAGGCAACAGGGAAGACTACCGACTCACCCCTGCAGTCAGAGATGGAAAGGCCTTGTCCCGCAAAGGAAGACAATGAGGGAGACTACTGACTCGCACCTGCAGTCAGTAATGCTAGAGTCTACCAGAGCCCCAGGTCTGCACCAGATAGGATATCTGACTACATGGAAAGCCACACGGAGGAGTAGTCAGACAGAGACGCAGGTCAGGAACAGTTAGGATGGTTAGACAAGCCAAGGGTCAAGGTACGCAACAGGTAGTCAGCCAGAACCACAGGTCTGCATCAGATTGGTTATCAGACTAAGCCATGGTCATACACGGAACTGACAGTCAGACAGAGCCACAGGTCAGCATCAGAATGGGTAGTCAGACAAACCAGGTCATACAATGAGCACTCAACAAAACAAATGAACTGCACTGGACACCAACGAAAGGGTGAAAGAGCCCAGTGTCCAGGCAGCTTAAGAAGACCTGGCATGCACGTCCATGCCCTTGGACGTGCGCCCGAAGTGACGTCATCCGCTGCGGCCAGATAGACCAGTACAAAGAAGCGTCTGGAGCCACGAGGAGGACAGAACACTGCTGAGCCGCGAGGGGGAGAGGCTGCAGCTGAGTCGCCTGAGCAGAACTATGCCGCTGGAGGTTAGGATGCGGCTGGCTCAAGCAGCTACCGCATGGACACGCTGACAGTACCCTCCCCTCAATGACCACTCCTCTGTGGACAGGGACGTGGTCTATCAGGATAGCGAGAGTGAAAGTTCTGGACCAGAATAGGGGCATGCACATCTTTCGAGGAAATCCATGAACGTTCCTCCTGGCCATAGCTCCTCCAGTGCACCAGGTACTGCAGTTGCCCCCTCACTCTCCAAGAATCCAAAATGGTTTGTACTTCGTATTCGTCATGGTCTCCCACCCGGCTATGCGGACAGTATTGGAAGTATAGAGGTTACAAATTAATTGTTTGAGCAATGATACTTGGAAGACATTATGAATTCTCATTGTGGCTGGAAGCTCAAGAGCGTACGCTACAAGGTTAATTCTCCAAACGATTCAAAAGGGACCGACAAAACGAGGGGCCAGTTTCCTACATGGCACCTGGAGGTTGAGATTGCGGGATGACAGCCATACCCTCTCCCCCACCTGGAAGGTTGGTGCAGGGAATTGCCTACGGTCAGCCTGCCATTTTTGCCGTTGCATTGAACCACGTAGGGTATTCTGTACTCGTACCCAAGAGGAACGGAGCGCACGTAAATGCTCATCCAGAGCCGGAATAGCTTGTGCTTCAAAAGTCTCAGGACGTGCAGAGGGTTGAAACCCATGGTTTATCAAGAATGGAGAACTCTGTGACATAGAGTTAATAGCATAATTTCTGGCAAACTCCGGCCAGGGTAACAGAGCAGCCCAATTGTCATGGTGGTCCCTTATGTAACAGTGGAGAAATTGTTCTAGGGCTTGATTAGACCTCTCTGCTGCGCCATTCGATTGGGGGTGGTATGCTGAGGAAAAGGCAAGCTGAATCCCCATCTGAGCACAAACGCACCTCCAGAACTGGAACACAAACTGTCTCTCCCTGTTGGATATAATCACCTTCGGTATACCATGGAGTTGGAACACTTGTTTAGCGAACACCTTGGCCAGCTCTTGAGCAGAAGGCAGCTTTTTGAGTGGTACGAAGTGGGCCACTTTAGAAAACCTGTCTACAATCATAAGAATAACCATGTAGTCCATCGATGCAGGAAGTTCCACCATGAAATCTATGGACAAATGGGACCACGTACACTCCCCATTAGCAATGGGTTGGAGGAGGCCCACGGGCAGATTTCGTGGAGATTTGCATTGGGCACAGGTGAGGCAAGCTGCCACAAAGACAGAACAGTCAGTTCAAGCTAGCCCACCAAAACAAATGAGATATAGACCATATCAATTGATCCCGCCCAATATGGCCTGCAGTTCTGGATGTATGATATGTGTCCAGGAGTCTGGTGTGTAACTGGGCTGGTACAAAGCACCTCCCTCTAGGTTTTTCAGCCGGGGCAGAAGCTTGCACCTCCAAAAACTCCTCTCCAAAAAGGGAGGTAATGCTGGTCCGAATCGTGGCAAGAAAATGATCCGCCGGAATAATCGGAGTAGGAGGAAACTCCTCCTGGGTGTCGGAGCAATATTGGCAGGATAGGGCATCAGCCCTGATATTTTTTGACCCGGAAAAATAGGAGACAATGAAGTGGAACCAAGACAGAAACAGATTCCATCTGGCCTGACGGGCTGACAAACGTTTTGCTTCCAACAAATAAGTTAAGTTCTTGTGATCCGTGAGGATCAGGATCAGAGCACTGGTCCCTTCTAGAAGGTACCGCCATTCTTTAAGGGCTAGTATAATCGCCAATAGTTCTCGGTCACCTACGTCATACATCCTCTCTGCTTTGGTCAACTTTCTGGAGAAGTATCCGCAAGGGAGCAGAGCCCCGAGACAGGAGGGTGCCTACTCCTGTCTCAGACCCATCAACCTCCAGAGTAAAGGGCAGGGAGGGATTGGGATGTACCAGTATTGGAGCTGCTGCAAATGCTACTTTAAGGCTTTTGAAGGCAGACCGTGCTCTAGGAGACCATTTGGAAGCATCCGCGCCTTTACATGTCATGTCGTTCAATGGGTTGACCACCCTTGAGAAGTTTTTAATAAATTTTCTGTAATAATTTGTGAACCCCAATAACCTTTGGAGCGATTTCAGTCCTACCAGACGGGGCCACTGTAATATCGCAGATAATTTCTGTGGGTCCATGGCAAAGCGAGATGCGGATATAACATACCCCAGAAAGATTACTTGGGTTTTGTGAAATTCACACTTATCAAGCTTGCAATACAGGCCATTCTCTTTCAACAACAGTAAAACCGTAGACACATCTGCACGATGAGTCTCCAAAGTGGGTGAGTGGATAAGTATGTCGTTCAAATATATGACTACCGAGCTTTGCAACAAATCTCTTTGGACATCATTAATAAATTCTTAGAAGACAGCAGGAGCATTGCATAGGCCAAAGGGCATAACTAGATATTCGTAGTGCCCGCTCCGGGTGTTGAAAGTTGCCTTCCATTCATGTCCTTCGCAAATTCTCACAAGATTATATGCTGTCCTCAAATTCAGCTTTGTGAACACCTTAGAACCCTTTAATCGATCGAATAACTCTGTAATTAAAGGTATGGGGTAGGCGTTCTTTATCATTAACTTGTTCAGTCCACAAAAGTCAATGCATGGGCGCAGCTCCCCGTCTTTTTTCTTGACAGAAAAAGAGCCCTGCACCAGCCGGTGAGATGAATTTGCTTATAATGCCCCTGGAAAGGGTTTTGGAAACGTAGTCCTCCATGGCCTTTGTCTCTTCCACCGATAGAATATATACGCGACCCTTAGGAGGAGTCGCTCCAGGAATCAGATCAATCCGACACTCTTAAGGCCTGTGCGGAGGCAATGCACCAGCCTGTGTCTTGTTAAATACATCACTAAAGGCCATATATTCCTCCAGCAGGAAGAAGGTAGACGTACACAATAGACTCGTAGGACGTGCGATACAAGCTTTGGAGAAATGAGGCGCCCAAGACACAATGTCACAATTGTGCCAATCAATCCTGGGGTTGTGTGTTTGTAGGCATGAGAACCCCAGGATAACAGCATAGTAGAGGGGGGTTAATCACCTGGAACTGCAGGGTCTCAGTGTGAAGGGCCCCCACTCTCAGGGTTAGAGGAAGCGTCCCTGAGTGATGTGAGAGAGTTGTTGGGGCGTTCTGTCTATGGCTTCAATGGCCAAGGGAGAGGAGCGAGACTGCAAGGGGATTGCATGTCTGCTAGCAAATTATGCATCTATAAAGTATCCTGCAGCTCCAGAATCCAGTAACACAGTTGCAGTTACTGACGACTTGGCCCAATATAGGATAACCTCTAGGATAGGTTTACCCTTTACCACCTCCGGGGACTGAGAAATCCCACCTAGGATCTGTCCCCGACAGGAACCTAGGTGTGGGCGTTTTCCTGGACATACCGAGCATGACCTCAAGAGATGTCCAGGTCTCCCACAATATAAACAGAGACCCTCCCTCCGCCGGAAGGCCCTCTCCTCCACCGACAGGTGAGTGACCCCCAGCTGCATGGGTTCACTCCCAGTAGAGTATGCCCTACGAAGCATGGGAGGCGAGGGAGGACTGGGTGGGTGCATAAAATTGGGTGCAAGTCGAGACAGAAGCCTATGCAGGTGTTCCCTGAACGAGGGTCTCTCTCTAATCCTTGTGTCAATCAGGGTGGTGAACGAGACAAGTTCATCCAGACCTTTAGGTAGGTCGCGGACCGCAATTTCATCTTTTATGGTATCACACAAGCCTTGGAAGAAGGCTGCCACCAAGGCCTCATTATTCCAACCCACCTCCGCCAAAGTACGAAATTCAATCGTGTACTCGGCCACAGTTCTAGTGCCCTGGCCCATGGTCAAAAGGTGTTTGGAGGCAGAGGCCTGTCGACCCAGCATATAGAATACTCTATGGAATGCGGCCACAAGTTTCGTAAAGTTATATATAATTGGTTTGTCTGTCTCCCACAATGGATTGGCCTATGCCAAGGCCTTGCCGGACAGGAGGGAAACCAAGAATCCGACTTTACTGAGCTTGTTGAGGAAAAGTTGCGGTACCATTTCCATGTGTATACCCACTTGGTTTAGGAACCCATGACAGAGCATTGGGTCCCCCTCATACCGGCGCGCAACTGGAAAAACCCCTGATCATGCCTGCCTCAGGGGCTATGGGAGCAACCAGTGCCGAGATAGAAGAGGCGGAAGCCACAGGTTGCAGACCAGGGTGGTCAAGGTGTGAAGTTCGGTTCAACAGAGTCTGCAAGGCCAACAAAATATGATCAATACGTTGATCCTGAGCATCCACCCTGTCTAGGATACTCTGCAAGGAAGGGTTATCAGTACTGTCTGTAGACATGACCCTTTCGTACTGTCACGGATACAAGCAAAAAAGGAGTCAGACAGTACTGTAATAACCTTTATTAGAAGTATAATAACAAATATCATAGCAAGTGCGAGGAAGGAGCAGAGGGTGATCAAAGAAGCATAGCCTCTATCAGAAATAGGAGGCTGCTCCTAGGTTCCCAAACTGCGGAGACTAGGCCGAAGCCAATGGTAGTCTCAAATGCAAGATATGCCTCAACGTGACCCAAATGATCTCCCCAAGGATGGAAGCGAGGAGTAAACTTACTCATGCCTGCAATCAGTAATAGAAAGGTCATCTCCCGCAACTGAAGGCGACCGGGAAGACTACTGACTCACGCCTGCAGTCAGAGGTGAAAAGGCCATCTCCCACAGAGGAAGGCAACGAGGGAGACTACTGACTCGCACCTGCAGTCAGTAACGCTAGAGTCTACCAGACCCCAGGTCTACACCAGATAGGATATCTGACTACATGGAAGGCCACACAGAGGGGTAGTCAGACAGAGCCGCAGGTCAGCACCAGATAGTATGGTTAGACAAGCCAAGGGTCAAAGTACGTAACAGGTAGTCAGCCAGAGCCGCAGGTCTGTATCAGATTGGTTATCGGACTAAGCCAGGGTCATACATGGAGCAGATAGTCAGACAGAGCCACAGGTCAGCACCAGAACAGTTAGTCAGACAAGCCAGAGGTCATACATGGAACAGGTAGTCAGTCAGAGCCGCAGGTCTGCACCAGAACGGGTAGTCAGACAAACCAGGTCACACACTGAGCACTCAACAAAACAAATGAACTGCACTGGACACCAACAAAAGGGTGAATGAGCCCAGTATCCAGGCAAATTAAGAAGACCTGCCCCAAAGGAAGGAGGAGCACCAAATTGGCAGGTCTCCTTTAAATGGTGTGCACATCCGAAGTGACATCACCCACTGTGGCCAGACAGACCAGCACACAGAACCGGCTGGAGCCGCAAGGTGGACCGAACATGACTGAGCCACGAGGGGGAGAGGCTGTGGCTGAGCCGCCTGAGCAGAACGATGCCGTTGGACATACCTTACCTGACAGGTCTAGCGTGGACCCTGACCCATGCAGAGATGCTTCTCTTGTAATCAACCTGGGCATCTCTGGTGTCTGTGCCCCAACAGAGACTTACGAGCACCAAACTGACCACATTAGGCCTGGCCAGGATATATTGCCAATCTAGTTCCCCAACCCATTAAGCAACTGCCACCACCGCCACCAAGTGTCTGGTTTAGGAAAGAGGAAGAGCAGAAAGTGTATGTGTCCCCAAACTTATATGGTGTGACAAAGCACCCCAATACTGTGGAGACTGCCTGAGCCCAGTATTTTTAGCTAGCACATATTGAGAGCTAATGGACCATTGTATTCAGGCACTCAGGACAGGGTGACCAGACCTCACCTTTAACCGGGGACACATATGATAAATGCATACTGCAGGGCTGCTTGATTTCAGCGCAGTCCTGAAAAATGCCTATTTCCTATGTGTCCCCAGTTAAAAGTGAGGTCTGGTCAGCCTACCTTAGGAGCATTCATAATGGAGGTGCAACTGCACTACGTGCCAGAGTTTACTTATATGGCAGGCGGTCTTAATGCTGATTAGATTATATTGAGAGCCCAGAGGAGAGGAAGGAAATCTGATAAGCCCATTGAATAGAATAGGGCTATGGGCAGAACTCTGATTGGGTAGATTCTAAAATAGAGCCTGCTGCCACGCTCTTTAGTTGACTTTATACATAAGGTCAATTGTATTTTTGATTGGCTATTTATACTGAAAACAAGGTATGCCAGAAGAAACCTCTGCTACAAATCACATATAAATACAATAAAAATGCAAGAAATTTTTCTTTGTTTTTTTCTCAGAATTTCACTGATACAAAACAGCCATTGTAAACATAAACTAAAACAGTGTCCAGGCAGCAGGTGACCCAAGAGGCATCTCCTGCATCCCCCCAGTGTGTTCACTTACAGGGGCATAACTATAACCTACTTGACCCTGAGGAACCATCTGAGGGTGCCACCCCACCCCACACACAAATGCTTTTGTGCTTAACTCCTTGAGTGCCAGAGAGATATCTAACGCATTGCCTCTCTGGCACTCAATGGATTACAAAGTTATGAAGAAAATGGAAGAGAACTCAACAACGCTATTCTTACCTTACTGGCTGGCAACAGCTATACGTGATGATGTCAAACCACCAGCCGAGATCTAAAATTGGTCAGATTGTAAAGGGTTGTATTTTCAACATATTATTACACTGTAACTAGCAAGTTTTGAAGACAATGAACATTGCATAGCAGTACTATTACATACGTTCACCATTCTTAGCTATGTGTAACATGAAACATTATTATCCTTTCAAGGATCAGGTGTGGTGTGCCCTGGAGGACCATTTTGTTTGGAGAGCCAGTACGTGTGATTAGGGGAGTCCGTAGAAATGCTGGTTTTTTTTTTTTTGGGGGGGGGGGCAAAGCCTTAATATGACCCCCAGGAAAGGCCATCTAGTCCCTTCGTTTATATGGAGGGGGTAATTGTAGCCACACACCCCCCCCCGGACACCCATGCATGTGATTGATCACACGTACCGGCTTGCCATAGGAGAGGCCGTTTTGGAGCAGTCAGTTTTACACATCCCACTTGATCACAGTGCGCCCTGACATTCCTGACATGCTAGGACCGTCACCAGTCCTTATCTTAAGGAAAGTTGTGACAGTCTTGGTACGTCACTGGTCTTTAAACCCTTAAGGACCCATGATGGTCCTGGACCGTCATGGAATTCTGGGCTCCCCGTACGGCTGCATGCTGTTCGGGGTGTCTGGAATTGGAATGCTGAAAAAAAAAATGCTCTGTGGTCCTTAAGTGACCGCCGCATGCGTGTGCGGCTAGTCCTTTAGGGGTTAAAGGGTCAGTAATGTCCCCCACAAACCCTATATCTCAACCCGCTATGTTTTGAGAGATATAGGGATTCAAAGTCCCCCCCTTCTCCTGATGCCAGCGTTTAGCTGACAGCAGGAGATCCCGGTCCGGGGACCAGCAAGCG
This sequence comes from Rhinophrynus dorsalis, assembly GCA_037306005.1. NCBI lineage: Eukaryota > Metazoa > Chordata > Amphibia > Anura > Rhinophrynidae > Rhinophrynus > Rhinophrynus dorsalis. Next base: position 517,737,648 of record CM074719.1, on the reverse strand, counting down.
GCTCTACAAAGTGTGTTTGCAAACCAGGCACACTTTGTAGAGCTTTCCAATGAATTAATTATTTTGCAATAATGAGATTTCGGCTCTGCTGCAGAGCCTCCTCGAGTCGAATTTACAGCTGACATCAGGAGAAGGGGAGGGAGGAGGGAATGTTGAATCCCTATATCTCTCAAACCATAGCGGTTTGAGAGATAGGGTTGTGGCAATTTGTTTTTTTCAACCTCTAACTCTAAATATTTTTATGGGACATTATTGTCTCCTTAAAAGAAGGTTACCCTTTTGAGTGCCAGAGGGGTATGCAAAAACACTGCAAAGCAATGTGTTGCGTACCCCTCTGGCAATCAAAGGGTTAAGATTAGCCACAGAACAACATGGGTAGTTTTACACATTTCTTCAGATCCAAATTAATGGCCAAGACACATCAGACCTCTGCAAGCATTTTTTGATAGTAAAATGCCATGACCAGCTACAGATGATAATTATTGTACAGAACAGCAGAATCTGTTGGTGCTTTATATATAAACGACCAGTGATAAATATTGAAAATTATGACAGATGGCTTCAAAGCACATAGGATGTTGATCCAGGGAAATATCTGACTGCCATTTGGAGTCCGGAATGAATTTTTTTACCCACTTGCGGCTAAATTGGAATTTGCTCCAGAGGGTTTTTTTGCCTTCCTTGGGATCAACAGGGGTGTTTCTGGCATGGGCTGGACTTGATGGACGCATGTCTTTTTTCAGACTCATCAACTATGTTACTATGAGGCTGCTGAAATATGCAGAAGATTTATGAATAGGGGTGAAATGGAGAATAGAAGGGGGTGGCGATGAGGGAAAAGCGACAAGTGGGAGGGAGAAGAGATGAGGCAAATCAGAAAGAGGGGAAGTAATAAATGAAAGCAGCAAAAGGAAGGGTGGAAGGGAGAGGCAATGAGGCAAAAGGAAGTGTGGGAGGAGGAAAGATGAGGCAAAAGGGGCAGTATTGTAGCAGTATGTGAAGAGAGGAACTCAGTGAATGGAAGTAAAAGAAGGGAGAGTGGAATGGGGAGGCGATGAATGAAAGCAGTGAAATGGGGTGGAGTGTAAAAAAAGATGTACTGTATGGTTTATTCTCCTAAGTAAAACAAGGATATTCCCACTGTTGACAGGTATTGTATTCGAAAGTTATTGTAGCTCAAACTTGAATGTTTTTAGAGAGGAGCTGTTGCTACAGTATCCTATGGACAACTCTGGTCAGTTGACCATAAACCTCCATAGGAAGATGTAGCAACAGTGCCCCTGTAAAATTCCAGGCCATTGAAATACTGCAACTGAAAAATTCAAGTTTGAGCTACAATAACATTTGAATAAAATACCTCTCAGCTGTGTGAGCACCCTTGCTTTACTCATGAGGATGAATCATATAATATAAACTTTTATTTGAAGTATAAAATATTACTATCCCTTTAAACTTTCACTTTGTGCTAGGCTGTCAATATATTAGGGCATCCTGCACGTATATATGTCCATGCGTCTGTTATCAAGGACAAGAGGGGGTTTCCACTTGCCGAAAACCCCATTTGCTTTCTGTAGCTGAACTCTATCTGGATAGGGAGGGTATACTGCTTTTACCGCCAGCAGGCAAAAGTGTGGCTATCCTCCAGCTGTTGTTAGACTAGATCACCCATCAAGCTTAGCGGCCCGAACGGCAAGTGAGACTAACGGGACCTGTAGTACAGTAACAGCAACTGAAAGGCAACAATATGTGGAAGTATACAAAACAAATTCTATGCATTGCCATTGTATACCTGTTTTATATTTGTCAGAATCTTCTCGGGAAATACTGCGTTTGTACTGGCACAGATTACTGGCCTTCTGTGCAATCTTCTTCGCGTATTCTCCAATCCAGTTCCAAACTAGTGCTTTGCTACAAGCCTGAAACAGAACGTCCCTATCGTCCTCTTGTAGGTACAGTAAAGCACGTCTAACTGTACCAGGTTCTGTGTTACAGGGGGCGTGTGCCGAGAGGATGGTGTGGGTGTGTCGCGGTGTGTGGTTGGGGCGTGGCTTCATTGACAGCCGAAGCAATTCCCGGCATGCCCCGGGCTAGCGGGGCTGGCTCTATCGAATTTGAATGAGGAGTTCTGCGCTTTCGGCGCCATTTTCGAGTCATAACTGGATCGCAGCTATCCTGTGGGGAGCAGCTCGGTAGAGAATGAGATTGGAATGGCTTGTTGACGTGCACGGCTCTTGTCATGGAGCCGAAATACGAAGGCAGCTAGACAGTGGAAATGAGTGGGGGTGGGAAGTGTACGATTCTGAAGAGAATACCTAGCGAGCGCTGTCAAACAAGGAAAAAGAAATAACAGGTAAGATGGGGAGTTAGTACGCTATTAGTTATACACGAGCGTATTCGTTACAAATGTGCGATAGAGATGTTGGACTTTGTGGGCTCTAACAGGAGGCAACTTGTTGCTCTCTAGTTGTTGGACTACAGCTACCGTCATCCTCAGTCGGCTGAGGATGATGGGAGTTGTAGGCCAGCAACAGCTGGAGTACAGCAGGTTGCTCATCCCTTTGCGTATGTTCCGTGCATATGGGTGCAGTGACGTATCCATCTGGACACCTGTCGGGGGTGGCAAAAAAAATCTGAAAAAAATATTAAAAAATACCTTGAAGCCATATGAGTGCCCCCCGATGAGATGGTGAGGTTCGGGGGTTCCTATTTTGAATTGGTCAGTTTGAGCGGGACCAATGGATGTGGGGGGGTTAGAGGGTGGGTGGATCTGTCATTAGCATCTGATGGAGGAGGGCGAGTGAAGGGGGGGCACTGTCACCTTAAGATATAAGGAAGGGGGTGTGACCAGAAGCACCCCAAAAACTTGCAACACACAAAGGCTTTTGGGCTTGGCGACTGTCTTCTCTTAATGTTAGGTGCCATGGAGTTGTAAGGGAGGATGTGATTTCTAGTTGAACAGCTGGAGAGCCATATGTTCCACCTCCTGACATTTGTCATGTGTTCTTGCTTTGTTGTAGCAGAGGGGACTTGGCAAAGGCAACTTGATATCGATAAATCTGTGTAATAAAACAATATATCACCTCTCAGGTGTCTCTCTCGATAAGGAATATGTGTAATTATCTCATGCCCAAGGCTGGAAATCTCCTCTAGTCTGTGACTAGTAAAACAACTCAAGTGAATAAGAAACGGTGCCATTCTCCAGGTGGGCTAGTAACTTATGCTCCCGACTAGTGACTTTTTTTTTTCTTTCCTCTAGTGATAATCGTAGTTTTTTCCAGCCCTACTCATACCTGTCTGTGAATAGTTCCACATATTTATATCAGGTCCCAGTTGTCCATTTCCACACTACTCCATGTGATTCCTGTCATCCTCTTGCGTTTCAGTGCGCTATTTAATTATTATATATATTCTATTAAATTGCGTCGTGTAATCAGGTCTCCCTCCTAATCCTAAAATAATCAGACAGATGCCATTATCTGTCATACACTTTCTAAATGTCCTTCTATATTTAGTTAACCCTATGAGTGCCAGAGGGGTACTCGTAAACCTCTGACCCTCAAAGGGTTAACGATAATCGATCCAGGCAATTAGTAGTGTGGTTTTGTCTCTTATTAACGTGATAAGGCACACAGCCCTATTTCTAGACATGGCACACCGACATATATACTGCGTATTTTTATAAACCTATAATCTTCACACATGTATATTAATCGTTTTAATGTCAGTGGGTGTCCAACGCATTGCTTTTCTCCATGATCCTCACCATCATAACCCTTTGAGTGCCAGATGGGTATCCATCCAACGCACGTCCCTCTTATACTCAGATGTTAACCCTTTGAAAGCCAGAGGGGTTAAACAATGCAGGCAAAGGGGCGCCACAGAGGAAGACAACGCATTGCAAATACAATGAGTTGTATTACTCTGTCATTCAAATAGTTAAATCTCCCCTGTCTTGTTAAGGGGGGTCTCATACTCGTTTTATGTTTCATAGGGCTCGTCATTATTCTATTTTTCTGACTCGTTGTTTCAGAAAATACTATATATCGTTCAACCCTTTATGGACCAGAGAGGTGTGCGCAATACTGTGCAAACTGACCCCTCCTAGGCGTGTAGCAGTAAGCAACCCGGCCCTTAGAGTCATAGCGTGCAATGCATTGGATACTTTTTTTGGCACTGAAACTGTTAAAGAAAAATTGTTTCTGCGGGGTTGCGTTGGAATAAGGCACCACGCAACTTACCTAGTTTTAATTGCTGTTAACTCTTTCGTGGCTGGGCCTTTTATCTGATATGGAAGCACTGCCTTCTGGCCCGTGTATAAACGCAGTGTGGATCAAACCAGCTTCGCTAAAAGGGGGGGGGGGTGTAAACAATCCCTAAGTCCCAGTTGATAGACACATGGGGGTGTCAACCCCTCGAATACTAGAGGTTTAGCGTTTTGAGTGCCAGAGAGGTACGCAGTGCATTGCAAAGCACTGGCAATCAAAGGGTTAGAAGCAATGTGTTGGCAACCTCTAGCATTCATGTGGTTAAAATCCTCACGTGAATCCAACTGTTCCCCACATCCTACACGTATATAATGTGTAAAGTCCATTTGCCTATAATTTTTCATTTGCAGCTTTTTTCTGTCACTGACTGCTTCCAGGGAGCTTTCTTTCAGGGATTGTGAGTAGGAATAGTGATACAATGTGATAAAGGTGATGACACAGAAGAGCACTGTATTGCAGGGTAGTGTAACATTTTATCACTTTCTCTGACAGCGGATTCAGGGACATACATTTAAACGTAAATTAAATAAGTGGAGATGGGAAAAACGTCTAGGCAATTTGAATGTTACATATTTAACCCTTTCAGTGCCAGAGCACCCCTCTGGCACTCAAAGGGTTAGTATGTGTGTGTGTGTGTGTGTGTGTATATATAATATATATAGTGTGTGTTTAAAAAAAAAAAAAAAAAGTTGACTGACCCATTAACCCTTTGAGTGCAGAGCAATGCGTTGTGTACCCCTCTGGCACTCACAGGGTTAAGTCCGTGAGTGTAGTCTTCTGTCCGTAAACTGGTTTGCCCAATGGGCTGTTTGTGTGTAAAAGTAAAGTAATCCTTCAGCAAGCCAGCTACACCTTCTGGTTGATTTTAAATGGTGGTTTTTAACCCTTTTGACTGTCAGGGAGGTAACGGGTTGGATACCCCCCTGGCACTTAAATGGTTAAATGCGGGAGGGGGTCTCTGTAGCCCTGTATTGCACAAAGTTGGGTAAACCGCATTTAATTCAATAATCATGTGTAATTGCCCGGTATGATGCGTTTGGTTTGCTCCAGCTTTGTTCCATTCTTTTTATCCATATGGATCAATAATGGCTTTAATTCCAATAATCCCTTCTGATCAGGTTCGGGAATATAACAATGTAGTTATAGTTTCTTTGTCTTGTCTTCTTTCGTTAATGATCCCATTGTTACTGCCACAAGGTGACAGAGGGGACACAGCTGAAGCTCTCATTTCCTTTCTAGTTTCTTTCCCAAGACTGTGCTGGTTGTGACTGTACATACAGTAATGAGTAAGGCACTGGCCCTTACTAGCGACTCTACTCTGTACATACAGTAACGAGTAAGGCACTGGCCCTTACTAGCGACTCTACTCTGTACATACAGTAACGAGTAAGGCACTGGCCCTTACTAGCGACTCTACTCTGTACATGGAACCTTAGTGAACACGCTTTTACTTTAATTATACTGCTCCGTGAACCGTTTACTCTTGTAAATTGCGCAAATAACAGATGAGTAGACGGGTTAACCCTTGGAGTGCTACAAGGATAAGCAGCACAAAGCGAATCCATCTGGTACACAAACTGTTTATTCCCATTCGGTTTCTCTCTATGTAGAAACGTGTGTAACCTGGCGTGTTTCCATCGCCTTCCTCGACCCATTGGTTCAGGAATAGCCTGTTAGGCTGTATCCATTTTGCTTCTAGATCTGTCATGTGTCACATCCCATGTCTATTGAGTGCTTGACGTGTTACTTTTGTTATGTGCAGACCACTTGTCATGGTGCATTTCATGTATATAGGTCGCGTTTGTTGTGTACAGATAATTTAAGGTTAACAATTCGGGGACCATGGGTGTGAGACGATTGCGTCCCAGTCATTTAACCCATTGAATGATAGTGTGCTGTCCAACAAATTGGCCAGACAATTGGGCTCACTTTTTTTTTTTTTTTTGTCGACGTATTATAATGGGACTGCGGCCTTTGATTTCTCAGTTGAGCAACAAGTGGCTCTTCAGCTTTTGGGTTACAAATCTCATTTTAACGATCGCAGTAGCACTCTATCGTCAGCTGTAAAGCCGCATGTTGTCCGCCTCTGAAAGAGAGCCTGTTATACCCTACCACATGTATTTACACAGCACTGGTGCCATAATGCGCGGTAGCGAGCCTGTTAACTCTTTGAGTGCCAAAAGTGTGCACAACGAATTGCGATGTGCACTCTTCTGGTAAACAAATGGTTAAACCCTCGTTACCACGAGAACGTCCTCGGTGTAGTAGTAAACAGTGCCGTACGTTCCGTTCTCTGGTTCCTGCCCCCGTACCGTACCACTAGTTAAGTAGTAAGCTTGCCAGGAATACATTGCGCACCAACTTGTTGCAAACCCACTTGGCAGCCAAAGGGTTAGCTTGGGCCATATATGTATATAGATGAGCATTTCTCACGGGGAAGGGGAGTGGCGATACACTCAAGCCCCATCTGAACACAGGCCCACTGCCGGTCATTTGCTGCTTGAGGCCAGCCCGAGCTGTGAGATACCGGGGAAGCTGCCCGAAGTGATGTGGAAGGTACACAGTGCTGCCTGGAATCTTGCATGTCATCATGTAACATACTATATAAAGCAGCCGCTGCTCCGTGCTGTGTATGCGCGGCATCACGCACTTCATTCTCACCAAACAGGTTGGCTTTCTCTTCAGTTTGTATTGTCTTTTTTTCCGTTTGCAACCGATGCTTTCTTTTGCCTTTTGTTTTTAACACATTAATTGCACTGAATATAATTTATTGAAATTCTGAACATGCGCTAATGGGGTTTTTCGGTTTTATAAAAGCTAATAATTAACCTCTTCTAAAATGGAGAATGCTACATTAAATGCGATCGCCGTTATTTATGTGGCCCGTTAAACTATATGTATTCCATTACACTAATTTGAGATTTTTCCATAGGTGGCAACTATGCAGGTGTATGTAGCTTCCCACCTGTATTAGAACTTGGAATCTGGTAGAATTGGTGCAAACTAGGCGTGCATGTAGCCCAAGCAAGCTCGAGGTTCAAAAGTTCTATGTGGCACGGTGCTGTGAGCCCAGACTGCAAGCTTGTTCTGTGTTATAATGGGTGGGGTTATTCTTTGATCTATTATACCATACATTTGACGCTGTATGACTTATTTTTTTTCTTCTCCTGACATGTTGTTTTAAAATGTCCCTTCCTGATTTTAATAACTTGTTATTGAAAGTAATGCAACAAAAGTAAAAAAGTATTTCAAGAAGTATTAAAGGGACAGCAGAGCCACAAAATGAAATGGGTTGATATGACTTTAAATTCATGGATTCAGATCTAGTATATATAAATTTATCATGTAGCATCCTTGAAATCGTCATTGACTTGCTTTGAAATGCATGTGTATTATCCTGTTCAGAGAGCTTTTAGTTAATGCTGTTTTTGTATTGAGAGAACACTAAAGTAAGTTGATTGATATTAGTGCCCACTACTGATGGGTTTATAGAGGCCGTTTTACCATTACTGATTCTCAGATAATTATGGAAAGTCAATGGGAGCCCTGGAAAAGGCAGATATGTCAGCTCCATCAGAGAATATGTAAAACTTTACAGCTCAGAAAATAGATGTACAAAATATTTTGGTGTATTTTACATTCACATCACCCCAGTTCACTTTTAAGTGCATCTCTTTAACCATTTGATTATATTGCTGCCTTATAGAGATGCAAACATTTCTTAATATAACTTTATATAACTTTTATTTATATATATATATATATATATATATATATATATATATATATATATATATATATATATATATATATACTTTGTAAATAAATTTGTGCAATCTGATAACTGAGAATATATTATGGCTTTTTTATGTGGAAGGGTAGGTTTTCAGCCCAAAACCATTTCATATCTCCTAGATTTTTCTAGAAAATGTATACATGATGCAGTAAAGTATATTATGTATGCACTGATATGACTGTACCAACTTTTTGTGTGTGTGTGTGCGCGCATCATCTCTCTGCAGTGCATTGTACCCATTTGGACCCAAGTGTGTGTTTGAGTTAATGCATATAGCCAATCCCCTTGTGATTAGTAGTCATTCTTTAGATTGCAGATGTACTTTATATTTTAATTGAAACATACCCTTGTCATAATTAGACTTAACATAACATAAGAATTTTAAACCTTTTTCGTTCTCTTTATAAACAAAAAACAAATGGTGGAATTTATTCCTTTTTTTTTTTTTTTTTTTTTTTTTTTTCTATCTTGAGAATCTCACAATGAAACACATCCGTGACAAATTTTATGTAGAATATTGGGGTACTCTGGGTTTTAATTGTGCATTTGAAGTCCTGTCACAAAACAAGAATTGCTAATGTTTGATTTTAACAACTTTTCATATCACTATGCATTTCTTCAATTATTGTAAGGATACTAATTTATAAGCTGTGGTATATATTTCCGACCTATCTTAATATACAGTTTTAAAACTTTAGAGATTATTCTGTTGGAAGACTGTTCCCTTGGCATGGGGTTAAATTAGAATGCCAGGGTAGTATTAGCCTTTCATGAAATAATATAAACAGGTAAATATATGATATGGGGTGGGGGTAATAATGGCTTAACATGAGCAAGCTATTTAAAGCTTGTCTATTTTTAACCCTTTAGTTTGATTTAGAGCAGAATAAACATGTTAACCCTCTTGCTGCCAGTAGGGCATCTGGCACATTTGGAGAAAATGTTAGTTTTCTGGAAATCCAACAGTTCAGGTCTCTGCTTGTTTGCACAAGTGACCTTGTGAAAAGGTGGAACTACAGATGCAAGTGATCTGTGGGCCTATATAATATGGAGTACATTGCTGCATCTAATTGTGTGTTTGTTTGTTTTTTTTACCACACTTATTTTTTTCCCTCCAGTATAACAGAGGTCATTGTGGTTAACTAATTTTGTCAGTTATGTAATTCAACTAAATTTCTCTTGACATTTTCCATTTTAAGTTGTTTTGCTTTCTAACATGCCACAGTTTTTTGTAAATTATTGTAAAAAAAAAAAAAATAGACTAGCTATTAATTTGGAGTTTTGTTTCCAGCTGTTCTTCAATGTAACTATATGCATTTTTGTGTATTATCCACCCCCTGAACATTTTGATGTCTATTTTATTAGAACGTGCATGCTAAAAAAGGGATGGGGGTGGAGTCCTGTTTCATGATTCTCTAAATATGCATTTTTTTTTTCTATATATTTTTAATAGATATTTGGGTTTTGTCACTTAATACAGGCATGCTTGGCATATACATTCCATACTGTTGTATGTGACCAACTGCCAGTTTTACCAGGAAGTAGTAGCTCTGTTGCATAAACTGACAAATCTGAATGTCTCCATTTTTATTATTTATTACAAAACTGGTTAGCAATTAGGTGATTTTTGAAAATCGCATGTGTTACAAAGTGTCAATTCCACTCTGAAGCTTAAGCATTTTTGGGTAGGGCCATCCTGCTCCTTTATATCACTTATGATGCTTTAACTCTTACCGACACCTACTACTTCTGTTTTTTTTACCCAGCATTGTAAACTTGTGTAGCATTGTGGTTACTGTATGTATAATTTTAAATGGTATTTTGATTCCTTTTCTATTAAATACTTGGCATCTAAATATTCTATCCTAGTTCCGGGTAAATATATGCCTGTCAAATGTTGGTAAATTACTTTTAAAATTTTGTTTAAAAATATACATTTATTTTAGAATCTGACAATGGGGGAATTAAAAAGAGAAACATAGTAATCTGATTTTGTTGGGGGGGTGTTAATGATTATAAACTCTCATCCCAGGTGTTTCCAATCAAGCCAGCTCTACACAAAAGAAATTCTATTTTGAAAGTCCAGTTATTTGCTGTACAGACAAAACAAGGGGTCAGTCTTAATGACCTACACCCATGTTTGAGGATCTACCCTGTATCCTGGTCTAGGAAATCTGTTGAGTGTCATCAAGCTATAATACATGGCACTTTTATTACAGGTTTTGACCTTTTAAATATATAAAGCAGGTAGAGTGTGGGGGGATACTGCTGAAAGCTAAAATTCATAACGCTCAGGCTACACATAGCACAGATTTGGTAAAACTATGCCTTTAACCCTTTGAGTGCCAGAGGGGTACACAATGCACTGCATACCCTTCTGGCCCTAAGAATGAATACATATAGTGTGTGTGTGGGGGGGGGAGTGTGTAAAATAAATTTAGATTTATTTCTGTAATCCAGAAAAACTGAAACCACCCCAGGACAGTTTCAGGTCTCCAAATAGATGTTCCACACTGAATTAACCAGCAACTTCCTTTGTTGGTTTAATATAAGTGTGTGCTTTGTGTTTATTTGTAATTACAGCATTGCAAGTTTCTTGTACAAGGCCTTTTTGAAATGCTGTCATTTTAATTTAATATCCATGTGTATCTATGCTACTCTTCACGATACCAAATATATAATTGGGTGCGGTGAATTTTATTTCAAGAACTGTTTCTGTCCTTTTTGTTGCTCTAAAGAGGTGCACAGTATTAATACAACTCAAATGTTTTAACCCTTTGAATGCCAATTATTCAATGCATTGGATACCTCTGGCACTCAAAGGGTTGATAAATTAATGCAAGTAATTGAGCAAGTGCTACGAGGCTGCTAATAAAATCAGTTTGCTAGGAATAAATGTGTGCAAAATGCAAGTTGCTGAGACAGTCATTTGCTAAGTATGAGGTTTTCAATTTCCAGTGAAATTGCCAAGCTATCAGACGCTGGCTTTCAGAAAATTGGTAGTTTTCAAATGCTGTCCTATCGGACTGGAACTTCATGGCTGTTTTCAGTAAGCTAAAAAGGAGCTATTCTGGAGCAAACCAGATGCACCATAGAGGGACAAAGGCCAATTACTTAAATGGTGATTGACACTTTGGCTGCTGCGAAGGTCTAACTTTTTTTTTTTTTTTTTTTTTTTCCTTCTCTCTCCATGTAGACCTTGGAATTCAAGGGGTCAAAAATCAGCTAGAAACATTTTGACATATTTGACCACCTATGCTACCATTGGTTTACTCCTGTTATTTTTTTTCCCAAAATGACCACTAATGTATTATTTGTATGTTTAACCCTTTGAGTGCAAGAGGGGTATGCAATGCATTGCATACCCCTCTGGCACTCAAAGGGTTAAATCTACTTGACATCCGCACCTATTCTTTCTTCTATTTTAGTAGCAACCTAACTTATCCTTAAGGGAAAATGTCAGATTGTAGGAGATGACAAGGTGAAATATCTCAGATTTTAAGATTTAAAAGTGAATTTATTGGGGGAACGTTAATTAGAATAATAGCATTCATTATGGACTCTTTAGAAACTTGAGGTCTTTGTATAAAACTTTATTTTGAGACATTTAGTTGTTCTCCTTTCATATCTCTTGCATGTTGTGTAGGAATTTTGAATGTTTTATCCCACCATGAGTGTTCTAAGTACAAGATATTGGAGCATACATTATTTCAAGGGAAAATAACCTTTTTGTTTTGGCTTTACATATTGTGTGAGTGCCTAATGTGTAAAGTTAAACTGGCAATTTTCTATTTATAAAGTCTATTTTACTGTCTCTTATCAACACTGCACCCTTACTTTGCAGAATGCTATAGCAACAAATATTTAACTTGTTTAATGCCTGCCCCCCAAGTAATTTTATTTACAAAGTGGAATAACTTGTTTGTTTTTGAGCTATATATTTACACCTACAGGTGGAATTTCTAAGAATGAGATGCAAAGTATAGAATACTAAAAATTTCTCTGTGTGTGATAATAGATACATGGATGTGTTCACTTAATTTGCTGAACCTCTAACATACAGTAAAAGAAAATCCTTTTAAGGATGAGTGTTGTGTGCGAAGCATTGCACACACCTCTGGCTGCTAAAGGAATGAAAGCAAATATACTTAATTACACAGAAAACGTTTTATCTCTTTCTCCCAGATGACTAAAGGGAAAAGCATAAAATCTTTTTGGATGTACTGTTAATCTAGGGGCATCCAAACAAAAACCATGGGACCATTTGTGGCAGTCTGGCCCCTTGTATACACTTATTAGTGCCAGTGGGGGGAGCACTTTGGAGTGTTGCACTTAAAGGGTTAAAAAAAAAAAAAAAAAAAATACCTGCTGCAATAGCATATTTACTAATTTCTGAGAGTCAGGTAAGCATTATTTAACTTGTGTATACCAGTTGAGGTAAGGTAATTCATTGGACTGGGTATGGATTGCAAACAATACTTCTGTATAATCTTATTGTAGTATATGATTGGGTTTCATACTATTAAATTATTTAGTAGTATATGGGCCTTCAGTACACTGTCACTGGCCCCTGAAGAAACGTTTGGACTAATCAGCTGCAAAACTTTCTTAGAGTTCACATTTTTTTTCCTTTAAGCTTGTGATGAGCACCTTGCATATAAGTAGTGCTTCAGTTCCACTCATGGTTAACACTTTAAGGATGGTGCACTGTGTATTTCACATACCTCTTATTCTTAAAGGGGCAGCATATCCCAATTTTCGAATATGATGTAGAGTTTTTCCAATAGAGTAATCCATGGGTTACTCCGTGCTTGGTAGATTGTTTCAAAAGTTACTGAAGATTATTTTTTTTCTCATAGCTGCAGTTGAAGTTGTTTTGCATCCAGGTGGCTCTATTGCAGCCTGTGAGAAAGGTGATTGTCACATAAGATTGATGTAGCCACCTGGCAGAAAGGAACCTCTTGAACACAAGCTGTCATCAAAATGCCAGTATGATATATATATATATATATATATATATATATATATATATATATATATATATATATATATATATATATATATAAATAATCTCTCTTGAATGACACCTGTCCCAGCAATACTGGAACCTTTTTGTTTTACTCTCTCAATAGCCCTGCAACATAACTTTAGGTATACTGCCCTTCTAATGGTATGATGGATTTCTTTGAAGTCGCAAGTAAGTTTGCAGTAATATAGCAAGATGAATCCTCTAGAGATCCATTTAGCATAATGGGAGAGCATATGAAATAAGGTTAATTGAGCAAGAGCACAGCAGCAAAAAAAAAAAAAAAGTCCTTTAACCCTTAGAGTACCAGAGCGGTATGCATAGTGTTGTGTGCCTCTCTGGCGCTCAAAGAGTTAAGGAGAGGAACTACTATTTAGCCTTTTATGACGCGAATACTTAGAGCCAAACAGCTTAAACTATTTCAGCCTTCCAGTATTAGAACAAATATTGATACTCAGACTGTCATGGTATGTTTCTAAAGTAAAATGGCATTTGGGTGGTAGTAGTAGTAAGAGTTCAGATTTATTTATTTTTCTATTTCTCCAATAATTTTCAGCAGTGATCTGATTAACCATTTGAGGGCCAGAGGTATGAATTGTGAAGCAATTCGTTGGACACCTTCTGGTTGCCAAGAGGTTGTGAATTCCATCTGAGAAACAGATGACTTCCCTTAACCACTTTAAAGCCGGGGGGGGGGGGGGGTCCAATATTTTGGAAAGCAATGCGTTGGATACCCTTCTGGCTCTTTGAGGTTTAACATTTTGAATGCCAGAGGGGTGGGCTTCTCTGTTTTCAAAGGGTTAAATGTGTGGAGCACAAATGGTACTTTTACCATTAAGTAGTGGTGTTTTTGTGTGATGTACCCCCATGACTTGTCACAATTGGTTTTCTTGCCAGTAGCAGTTTTGGTGAGAAATTTAACGTTTAAAAAAAAAAAAAAAAATTTTTTATTTTTTTTTTTAATCAGAGTGCATAAGGGTGAGAGATAAGTGTGTGTGTATATATATATTTGTGTATAATATACCAACTAATTTGAAGCTGCATGTAGGTGTTTCCCTCACTTAAAGAGGAGGTATGTATTAATATAATTTTTTTTTATAGTAAAAAGCTAAATTCCCACGTTACACAACTGCTTGAGAAATCTGCTCATTGGTACAATGTATCCCCCTTTGGACTGACAATACATCATTCAGCATGTTCCATGCCCTTCTCAGCCTGTTCTGGAAGTGTGTGTATGTGATATTTTTTATATATATAAGATATATATTTTTTTATTTTTATGCTTTTTAGATATGAGCAGTATGTAGGCAACTTCTGGATGCCACCAACCACTTTCATGACACTGGTCCCCCCCAAAAATAAACACTTTAAATAAATTATGTATATGGAAAAATATTTCTCCTCTTTAGTGCTGCTAAATTGCTTTCCACGTGGGTCAAATACTGAGGAAAGGGTTTTTAAATACAGTTGTAATGGCCTTTTTTGCTACAGTACCTGTCTTACTTGTGTGCCTTGCATTATGTCTTAGGTGACAGGTGGAGTTGGATCTTTTCTATCATGCATACTTGAACAGGCTCCATTATATACGGGGCACAACACTTGACTTGCAGTGAGATTGATTGTGAATGGAGGATCCCAAATACACAAACACTTTTTGATTCTTTAAGATTGTTTTTCTCTCTTATTGCACGCACACAGGGAAATTGGTTTTATACCTCTTGTTAAGCATGCAGACTGCAAATGTGTGGTGGTTCTTTATGTACTATCTGTCTATTCCCCCCCCCCCCCCCAATAGACTTAAATAAATTTTAACCTCTACAGTTCTGGAAGTATGTGTGCACACAGAGGCAAACTTCACTTTGGGGATGCCCCAGTCACTGCAATGAAGAGAGGTTGTGACTGGCAGATCTTGGAAGTATAGGAGGGAAATGGGGCAGTTTATAGAACTGCAGTGACTGCTTGGAACTTCTAAAAGCTATGTCTAAATTCTGTCACCAGAAAGGGTGTGGATAGCTGGCAAAATACTTATCGTAATCTACACATTTCAGAGAAAACAAACACAAGTTTATGCAACATAATGCTCTTTCCAATGTTATAAAGCTTATACTGCTTGACGATGCTTTTTCTTTCTTATTCACCCCTGAAAAAAAAAAAAACTTTTAAATTAAGTGTGTGCGCTTATAATTAACCCTCTACCACTCTGCATAACATGTTTGCACTTTGTACAATTTTTTTATTTTTTTTATTTGTTCCTACTAAAAGTATTGCCACCATGCTAATGGATGTACTTTCTTACTACTAATCTGTCAATTTAAACACTCAATGTATTTGTGGAAATTAACTACATTATGTGTAGCTGGCACAATAAATGGCATGTCTGAGAACACACACACACACATATATAAAATACACACACACACATATATAAAATACACACACACACATATATAAAATACACACACACACATATATATATAATAAATATACACATGAAGATTATAGATATTTCTTGTGCTACACAGATGTGTGTGCCACTGTCTCTAAAATAGAGGTTTGTGGAACGTATGTGTTTTTAGACTAGAAATGCAACAACAAAAAAAGTATATGGCTTTACATGCACACTTTTTATTTTCATTTTATTTTTGGTTAGGGTGTTTTCTAAACTGTGTACATTGCTAGTGGCTTCTTTTCAGTAATGTTTAAATCTTGTATTTCAGATAAATTAAGCTTCAACACTTTGAGCGCGTATGGGATGTCAAACACTCGTTTGCAATGATTTTGCTATACCTCAAGCAATCAAGGGGTGCTGTAGCTGAATAATACTCAAATTTAAAGTCAATAAGGGCACACCAAGAGCCCAGTTTACAGAAATACAAATGTCCAGACTTGTATTTGTTAGCAATATTAAAATGTGTACCCCAGGTCTGCGAAATTAATGTATTTAATAAAGGTAATAAAGGAGTTGAAGATAATTAACACTTGCTGCCAGAATCAATTTAATTTATTTTTTTTTTTTATTTTTTTTTTTTTAATATATATTTATTATATTCATTCTCTCTCAAATATTCACATTTGGGACCATTTGTGTTGAACATAATGCTAGAGCACCCTTCTGGTCTTTTTAACCCTTTGAGTGCCAGAGGGGTACACAAAGCATTGCTTAGCAATGCATTGTGTTACCCCTCTGGCACTCAAAGGGTTAAAAGGCTAAAGAAAAGCCTTTTATAAATCTGATTGTGTCCCATTGTTTTAAACCTGTGATGTTTCAACAGATATTGAATTTGCTGTAAAGTAAGACAGACGTAACACCTTGTTACTTTACCATTAAGTGGTTTCACAGTTTTAAAAACCTGTTTAGGATTACAAATGTTTGCCAAAACTAGGCCCAAATGCTAAGCCCTAAAAATCAAATTCCACAGTATATAAACTACAGCTGGAGTTTATTGCAGATTAATTAACCCCTTTCTTTCTCTAGTGGGTGGCAGTGATTTTCCTTGGCATGAACAGCTGCCCCTCCTAAAGGGGAATTGTCTTTGTCATGATTAGAGGTAGAATAGAGCATTTTGTTAGGCTTTCAGAAAGCATCCTTGAAATATGTAAATTAATTTTCTAACCCTAGAATTGTAAGATTTGCCTTATTTGTGAAGCTGTTCTGATGCAGACAAAGTGATTTATGGGACAAACTGCCTTTGATTTTAAACAGACTTTATCCCCTTGGAACGTCTCGGTGCAATGCTTTGGAATGCATTGGAGATCTCTGCATTTTGAGGGAGTTAACCTTTGAGTGCCAGGGAGGTATGAAAAAAGCATCATTTAATACCAGGATTGGTTTCCTCCACTTTTTTGCCTTTTTTATTTGAGATGTGTAAAAGTGACAAGGGTGTCTTGTCACATCTGTAATTGAAGATCTTTGTACATCCTATATAAATAATTTGCTAAATCGCGTGTAATGCTGCGACATGCGCAGTAGAGACTGCCTGCGCCGCGGCTGATACAGAGCTGGGCGCTGACGGAGCATGCAGTCTCTACTGTGCGTGACTGCCCCGCGACCGGGTGGAAGTGGCACTGTGGCCCATGTAACGGCTGTACAACTAGTTTTTAATAATTGCATTTGTTACATCCAATAGGGAACAGAGGTACCATGGGATTGAGTCTCCTTCTAAAGAGCAGGGCACGGCACATCACAAAATACAGGGTCTTTGGGGTGGACACCCCCACCCGCCTATAATCTCCCAGAATTCATGTGTCCTGCAAAGCAGCTGGACAGGCAAGGCCATCCACTTAGTTTTACTTATGGTTGTTTTTTGCTGTATAATCTCCTACTAGGTGGGTTACCATCACTGGGCTTCCCTGAAATTGGACTGCCTAATTTGCAGGTGCTCTGTGGAGTGCTGCTTTATGACTAGTCTTGCTTCATGGCTGAGTCTCTTGAGATTCTGCCCTCTCCCATGGGTGTAACCATAAGACTGGTAAGTAACCCTTTGAGCGTCTTGGTCCACTTTGTGTTGCCTCTCCCTACAGAGGCTGATGTGATTCTGGCAGTCTTCATGGGTGCCTTACTACTTTTATTCTCTTGAGTACTTTGGAGTGATGATTGTTTGTTAACCCTTATGCTTTTTTAGGGGGGGGGGGGGTTGGATATGTGGAGTGCTTTGAAGGGCTTATTTTTGTTCACCTGAAACTTGGATCTTAGTTTTTATACTCAGCAGGTGATCCCTGGTGGTTTTGGGTTGTCTGCAAAATTTTAATGTCTGTCCCTTTTAGAACAGGTAGCTGTCCACAGCAGTCTTTGCTATGTCTTCTATGAGGGAAAGCTTATCAGGGACATGTCTCTCTGCAGCTGCTTGGGCTACAATGGTCCGAGGGCTCTCATCTGGTCTACTTTGAGTGCCCATGGTGCACACTGGGGCTGGAGTTGTAGTCATTGCTGCAACAGAGAAGATTACAGGCCATCTTCTTTCTTCCTTATCCTAAGTAGAAGGAAGCTGATTCTCCTTCTCCAGATTAACCCTTTGCATACCAGATAAGTGCATTTCTGTGTATATAGGGATATTGTCTCTGTTCTGAGGACACTTCTCTAGTTTTTAATAGGCTCTGGCCATTTTCTCAGACCTGCTGGACAATTAAGGGGCATATGGGGAGATTCAGGGGTTCCCCTACACCCCTCACTTGCTGTTCCTCATGCTATACAGGGCTACCAAGGGAGTATTTTCGGTCTCTATGCCCCTTGTACGGAGGTCCCTGCTACACTGCTGGGCCCTTCTAGCACTGAACAAGAGCATGCATAGCTGTACACACTACTCTACAGTGGCAAAAATTGCTTCCTCAGTTCAGGGAGTCTTACATTCCTGGAAACCTATGGCCACCTTTTTAAACAAGTTGACCCTGTATTCAAGGGACACTCTGGTTAT
This sequence comes from Rhinophrynus dorsalis, assembly GCA_037306005.1. NCBI lineage: Eukaryota > Metazoa > Chordata > Amphibia > Anura > Rhinophrynidae > Rhinophrynus > Rhinophrynus dorsalis. Next base: position 517,719,150 of record CM074719.1, on the reverse strand, counting down.
TGGGGTTTCTTTCGGGGAAGAATTGCTTTTGGATGATATGGATTCTTCCTTTAGGGGTGAGCAACTGTCAGATGCTATGCTTGCTGATGTTGCCAAAGAGGCCTTATTGTTTTTGATGGCCAATATCTATCGGAGGCCTATTTTAAGCAGCCTGGTTTTCAACAAAGTCCTCTGCTTTTTCGGTTGCTGTACGCTGCACTGTGTGGCTTAAGATTTGTTCTGAGGACCAATCCTCTAAAGTCAGTGTTATCCTTGCCTTTTCAGGTCAAGGGTCTTTGAGCCTGGCCAGAAACGGATAATTAGTGACTACAGGAGGTAAGAAACTTGTGTGTTTACACAACTTTTGGCTGAACAGCTGTTCAAGGCTGTAACTTTTGTCCTCCTTGCACCAGACAGTACCAGATCAATATTTTGGCCTGCACGCAGGACAGGTTTGGCTTTAAGGTCCATCAGGCAATCTTGCCTGTTTAGGGACCGGTCTAATTTTTTTCCTTGCTGCCAGTTGTTCAGTAGTTTTTTTTTTTTTTTTTTTTTTTTTTTTTTATAACCCCCCCCCATTGACTCTTGTCTGTGTGCTGTGCTAGTTCAGTGTCCATTGAGACTCTTCTCTCCCCCCCCCCCCCCCCCCCGGGTTATTTAGATGCTAAATACTCCTAGAGAAATCTGGTATAGGGATGTGACAAGAGGTATAGTCACCTTTCACTCCATGGGAATCTTGGCTTCTGCATATCCCCATGGTGCCTGTGACCTTCATGGTGTTACTTTTCTGGGCAGAGGAGTTGGCCACTAGTTTTAGGAGGAGGCAGTGGGCTTCGTCTCCTGCCGTCTCAACCAACTGCTTACTAAACAGTCAGACTTTGTGGTGGGGAATCGGGACACCACCTGATGCCTCCCAGCTGACAATTCAGCAGGGAGATGAATGGAGGCAACAAAGGGGAGTAAGGGCTCTTCCCTGCTCCCAGGTAGACAGGATCAGGAAACTCACACCTACTAGTGTGTGTGTGTGTGTGTGTGTGTGTGTGTATATTTTTTATATATATTTATACACACTATTTATATAAATATATAATCATAAATTTTTCATTTTCACACACAGTGTATTAAGGGTATGTTCATCTTTCTACGAAAGCAGAATGGCTACGTTGTGCACTCTTGTGTCATCTTGGAATTTTATTTATTTTTTTTTTATTTATTTTTTTTTTTTTCTCCAGCCAGATATAGCAACAGGCCCCCAAAACAGTGGAAACAGTTTCTCAAGTGTTTGATAGCCACACTATGGAGGCATCTGGAAAATCTGCTTTGTAATATCTAACATATATTTTTCTTGAGTAGAAATCAGAAGTTGCTGGACCTTCCAACACATGCCTACAGACCGTTCTGAGTCTTGGGCACAAGTAATAGTATTTTGTTACAATGACCTTGGCTTGTACATTTTTGATATTTCCTTGCAGTGAAGGTTCCAAAAACTGTGTGCATATCATCCCCTGTAGGAGGCAATGGTAGGTGTCTGGTGATGGATACTAAAATGTTTTGCAGCCCCTGACTAGGTATGAAGTCTGTTGGTGACAGCAAAACTCAAAGAGTTAAAGATTAACTCTAGAGAGGGATGTATAGAATCAATAACTTCAAATGCTTAAATTACATCTTGAAAATAGAGTTCCTCAAATAATAGATATAATATATTTTTATATATACAAATTACTTTTATTTTTTATTATACACTACTTGGAGATTTCATGTAGGTGTGCCTGATATTTTGCTTTGTCATCTCTGGGTTTGCATTGTCTTTAGAATTTCCTCACTTCCTCGCCTCTTTTCAGAAACATACACAAGTCATTATGTAACTAACAAACTAGCCGATTAACAGTACTGTAGTGCATTAGACTACTGAGATGCACAGTGGCACCCATACAGATAACCTACGAATAAAGCAGTACAATATAGATGAACCAAGATGGAGGCTGCCTTTTGTCAATAAAAGGCACAAATAGCTTTGTAAACTGTAATTAATTTCTATGCTTTTGTAGCAAGAAGCTGTAACCATTGTTTTTAATCTTAGACAAGGGCTTGACAACTTTTGGACTGACTGAGTTAATGGATCAATGCCCACCCATGTCATTGAACTGTCAGTCTTCAAGGGCCTCAACCCAGAAATTCACAGAACTCCGGGTTAAGGAGGAGAAAGGTGGTGGTGGTTGCCTTCCTTGTTGCAGGATTGGTAGACTAGCCAAGATGATCAGAGATCCAGGTCATTGATCTCTCATGTGAGTGATCATGTGTATATATTAACACCTTAACAACGCAGGACGTACATGTACGTCATGGATGGAGTCCCTAAAGGGACCATGACATGTGTACGTCATCTATTTCAGGGCTCCCCGCGCAGCTGCACGCCGTTTGGGGAGCCTTGAATCAGAATATAAAAAAAAAAATAAAATGCTCCATGGTCCCCAAGTATCAGCTGCATGCATGTGCTGGTACTCAAGGGGTTAAGTCTTAAAACTTGCCTTGCAGTGTGGGGGGAACAACTTCCCTATGCAGGGCAAGTTAGAAGACCGGTCCCAATTTCTAGTGACCATGAGTCTTGTGTCGCTTACAAATCTTTTCTGATGATGTTGGCAACATATGACTCTGCAGGGTTTTTTTGTTTTGTTTTGTTTGGGGGTGGTTTGTGTTACATTTTAACATTTCATTCCTCATCTGGCCAGGTGCTATTTGATCTGGAAGTTTTAGTCCAGGGAATTCTACTCTAGTCCCCACAAATGTCATCTTCTTCTATAATTTACCTTGCATGTTAACATTGTGAACTTTAACTTAAATGTAGAAGATTTTGGGTTTGTTTTCTTGGAATTTTGTGTGTTAATGTTTTTCCCATTCTAAATTTCACAGAAATTAATGGTGTAAATTTGTAGTTAAACTGCCTTTATAGCACAGTAGCAATTAAACAACAATTTGCCAAGAATTATAGCTCTTGTGTTTTACATTTTCATTATGCATGGTGGAAGTGAAGTATAATATTGAAAGTTATTTTAAGCCAGTGTTGTGGCTTATGGATATAATTTCTTCCTTAACTTTCTTTTCCTGGTCATCACGTGTCAGGTCATAAACGCACTCTCAGCAAATACAACAGTAAGTTCTTCTTAAAGGTTCTAAATTAATTAAATTCCTTCCCCTTCATCTTGCTTGTATCTAAGCGGTACAACAACCCCCCCCCCCCCCCCCCCACAAAAAAAAAAAAAGTGATGGGAATGATCAGAAACAATGTAAACACAAGAAACAGATGTTAACTCAAAAATCATGCCAAAGTTACAAAATCAAAGAGAGTCTGACTGAAGGAAGTAGAAATAACGACCTTATGTACAATCCATAGGTTTTGTAAATATGGAGACTGAGAACCATGGTGGGAGATGCACTAAAGGGTGATAAAGTGGCGATGTTTTCTCTAGTGATCTCACTGCCTCAGTTTCTCTTGTTCTATGTAGCCAATGCACCAAGATGTCTCCTGCTTGAGAAATTTTAGAGCATAGGCTCCACAGAGCAACATAGGAATGGGAGAAGTGATAACAAGAATAACAAACTGCAGAAAAAAAAATTCCAGAAATCTACACCTGGAACTCTGTATTCACACTTTATCAAAGTCTTTATAGAACGGATGGGGCACCCTACATAAATGCATGTGCCATGGCACACTGGTTGAGAATCTGCTGAATTTGCTAGTTTCTCCCAATGTGCCTGCCTTACAAATGTCTTCCAGTGAAACTTCTGCTTCTGTGGCACATGATGTGGAAATTGCATGGTTCTAAAGAGCTTTCAACACCTTTCGCACCAGAAACCTCTGGGTATATATGCCTTGATGTAAACGAGTCATCTGTTGAGAGTGGCTTTGGTTGTAGCGTGTCTCGTTCTGAAATCTAATGTATTTTACAACCTCCTAGTTTTCTCCATAACCTGTTTTGATAATTTTATATCGATGGGTTGAAAGAGAATAATTTCCTATGAAAGGTGGAATCTGGAGATTGTGGTGTGTTTTTTTGTTTTGGTTTTTTTTTTTTTTTTTTTTTTGTTTGGTTTTTTTTGTTTGGTTTTTTTTTTTTTTTTTTTTCTTTGAAATCCTACTGGAGGTGGTAATAGCTGACGGAAAGTTCTTGAGGAAGCTATCCAAGAGATGCAATATGTTCATAGAGCAGCAAGGTAAGGACTTCTAGAACCAGCAGGTGGAGCAAAGATCTATTTAACGTCGGGACAGTCTGACTGTGAAGAACTGGGCAACCAAGCCTTGACAGGGCTCACCTTATACCTGTTGATGCAGAAATTGCTGAGACTTGGATTCATAACAAACTAGTACTTGGCACCAAGAAAAACCAAAATCTGAGACTCTGAGCGAACATTTTTGGCAGAAGCTCACTGACATAACTGTCCAGATTCTGTAATTCAAGCTGGAAGTACAAGTGTTCTTTGCTTTTTTTTTTTTTTTTTTTTTTCTTCTTCAAATGTATGCATCTCAAATTCTAAGACAATAGCTTTTAGGGTATGTGGACTCAGGTGAAGAATAGGCCGTAAATGAATGGGTGGCTCGCTGCTCCTATTGGTAGACTCAGAAGGGACATAAACCATGGTTTTCTTGACAGAATGGAACCACTGCGATAGAATCTGCTCTGTCTGCAAAATTGCCTGGAGAATCCTGGTAATCTGAAGAATTGGCGAAGAATAGTGTCGGCTCCTTCATCCAGTAATCGGATAGTTTATAAATCTGTGTTCTGCTATTTGTGGGAAGGTCCTAGAGTAGAATTTTCTCACTTTTTGAGGTTTTGTGAATTCTTCCAATTGACCTATTGTTAGAAACCTCAATTACTGCAAGATTAGACCAAAGTGCAGGAACCAATTTCTAACTGGGCATAACTAGAGGCATCTGATTGAATATTGGACTTCCTACAGTTGTAAGTTTTAGTCAGATTTGTGCTGTGGTGTCCTGTGCATTGTGGAAGAAAAGTTCTTTGGTAGATGAGATGGGGAAATGAAGGTAAGAAAGGGGCAAAGGAGGGATGGCAGTAATGAAAGTTAAAATGGATATTTATTTTAATGGGGATTTTGCAACGCCTTGAATTAATGACGAAACATGAATATTTTTTTTTAGTTGTTGGTATGGGCTGAAGTCAAGCAATAGGAAAAAGACAAATCTAAACAAGGCTGAGAGGCAGAATGTCTAGGGAGTAAAGGTATTGGGGAAAGTAAGGAGAAATGTGGGATTAGGACAGTCGGGGGTGGCATAGCTTAACATTTCAGAGTCTTTATGCAATTTTTGTTTTCTGGGAGCTGCAACCTAACTTGCAAGGGGCCTAACTAGCACTTACTAGACTTTGGGGCAGTCCTCCATGGAGAGGTAAGCTAGGGGCTAGATCATGTGCCGGACACCAAAAGGTTCATTTTACATCTGAAGTCTGCAAGAATATATCTCCGCTCCCCCACTGAGCAAGTAGAGGATGTTCTCAGACTTCAGGGTTGTCCACTTTTGGTGAAGGCATCCCTTCCAGATCAACTGCAGTTACACAACTCTGTATGCTAATGGATCTCTCTGTGGCGATGTCCTTGCCCCACATTGCCACAGTATCTAACGCTTGCTCATCTGTCCATGGGGGTTACAATTATAGTTAACCAGTTTTTATTAAATGTTTCCTGGCTACAGAGCAATAGATGGGGTTTTGGTTGCATTAGAGAGAGTGGGTATCACGGATCCCATCTGTTAAAGCCACACTTGTGTCAAGACTCAAATGTTACTGCTTTTGTAATATCAAGGTCTGTTACCAGTAAACTGCAAAAAGAGGAGCTTCTGACTCTGCTTTAACAAAGGAAAAGATGTTCATCCTCTCCCAACTCTCTCCAGCTTTTTTTTAAAGTATTTGCTGTGTACCTGCTTTTACTTGCAAGGAATGACCAAAAGAATTATTGTCTAAAAATGTGTCATAGCTGTGAAAACAGGGATGTGGAATATCTCTAGTGTCACAAAGTTCACAAATGCCCTCCAGGGCAACTACATGAAAGCCATATAATGCATGTAGCATTTTTATAAAGAAATGGTACTCACTAGGCACAATTTGCAAGAGATTCATAAATGTGCAGGAATGTATGTAACCTGTCATTAGAAAGTTTCCTCTTAACATTGTGAGTAAGACTGCCTTGACCATCTCTAATTTTTAGGTGCAGAATTTTGCATATCTTTGACCATTCTTTCAGTGTATTTCATACAGATGTCTCTAAGGGTTGCTACTGCATTATCTGGGTGGTCACTTTTGATCCGTTGCTTAATTTTACATTTGTCTGTGTTGTGTTTAATGGCTATGAACTAATTGTTCTTAATTGCACTGTCAACCTCTTTTCAAATTGACATTTCTTATACACGTGCTCGGTGTGTTTGCGGCATTCACTTAGCCAGTTAGGTCTGAATTTTTTGAGCTTGATCTTTTCTTAAACTGGGTTTATTCAGTTAAATGCATAGTAATGTTTCAAAATAAAAGCAGCTCCACTTGATCTTCATTATATTTGGGCCATGAAGAGTGTTTCAAAACTGTACCCCTCCTGTCCCTTTTAACTAGTGTAAGCCACCTCCCTTCAAATGTGGAATCTGGTCCTGGGACCAGACAGCTCGCAGCAAGCGAAAATCTTCTTACTGTGAACTTAGGGAAAACACTGCCCCCTTGACAGTTCCCCCCCCCCCCCCCCTTATGTTCACTGAAGGTTGTTCCTCTCTGCGATCCACCCTGACACTCTTGCTACTCTGAGGTGAACCATGTTACAGTAACCCCCACCTGGCCCTGATGTATCATTCAAGTACTCTTGAACTACATCCCTGACAGTATAGAAATAACTCTCTCCATGGCCCAGATTAATTAGAGCTGCTTTTATTTTGAAACATTAATATCCCTTTTAAGTGGTGACGAATGTCACTATAGTATGAAGGAATTCGTTGGAGCGTTTCAGAATGGCTTGTGTACAGAAAAGATTTAATAATTCTAGGGCTATTTGAGTCTAAACAACATTTTTGAGAACTCTACTAGTTCTCAGATGGGTGCATTTTAAAGGCATAGTATCTCAACATGGAAAGATGTATATTGCAAGGTTTAGCCTGAGTACAAAGCTGAGGAGCTTTTTCTGTTTGAAACTCAAATTTTTTTTTGTGTGTATAATATATATATTTTATAATTTATTTTTTAAATAATATTTATATTTTAAAGGAGAGGTTGTTGCAGTATGTCAATGGCCTATTTTACAGAAGTCTATGGGTTGCTATTGTCAGTGAGCTTGTTTTTGCTTCTTGCTCCCAAAAATGTAGGGGTCTTGTATGCATCTATACATACCCCTCAATTGGCTCCTAAATCTCATAGCTGGCTTAAAAAAAAAAAAAAAAAATTCTTATTTATAGAGATGAGATCTATATATTGGCTATAGTTTTCTTTCATTTTATTAATTAAAAAAGGGCCCTCTCTACCATTTTTGTAACTGTCATGTTTGGAATAAGTATTCCTTACAACTTTGCAAAATATACTTAGGCATATAAGGTGAAAAGAGGTGGTGTGTTGTCCAAGGGTACTGATGTGGCATTACAAAGGAAACAGATGGATTGAATGTTTATTGGTTATACAACATATGGTACATAATGCTGGAAACAGCTGTCAAGGAACTGAAAGAAGTAAATGTTGGAGTTTCGACAGATTAACTTCATGTGGTTTTTGAACCAATCAAAACAAGGGTGGGTAAAAATCAGAATTGTATATAATTTTTTTATTAAAATGTATTATTTGATAAGGACTAGGCAGCAGCCTGTATCCTGATTGATCAGTTCTGTGTGGTGCCCATGGCCAGAGCTCCACAAACTGCAAACGCTGAAATCTGGGAAAGCGTTGCCAGAACAAACACTTCTTATTTTTGCCTTTTTATTTTGCTATCACAATTCTTACATAGTTGAATAGTAGTTTAGGTTGAAAAAAAAAAAAAGACTTGCGTCCATAAATTTCATTCCTTTTTCCTATTCTTGTTTACCACTGTTGATCCAAAAGACGGCAAAAAAACCCCAAACCCTTATTTCGGTAATTTCAAATTCTGATTTGAATGCGGGGAAAAAAAATTCCTCCTTGCCTCCAAATGGCAATCAGATTTCTCCTTTGTCCAACCAGCAGTAAATACATATTAATCCCAATACTACCATACATATCTCTGTTATGCTCTTTTTATAGAGTATTTATTAAGGCAAGACTTTTGTACTTGTTGTTGCGCTTTTCCCACACTTTTACTAGGCAGACCCTTTTAATATTATACCTTTTTAATTAACAAAGTAATGTGTGTGTGTGTGTGTGTACACACACACACACACACACACACACACACACACACACACACACACACACACACACACACACACACACACACACACACACACACACACACACACACACACACACACACTCTGGACGTTTACAGATGCAAATAGGGAGCATGGATGTTTTAAAGTAAATCACCCTAGATTCATTTTCATGTTTTAGCTTGGATGTCCAGGGAGTGGTTGATATTAACCCTTTGAGTGGCAGAGGGGTACGCAACGCATTGCAAGGAAATGTGTTACATACCTCTGGGCTCCAAGGGTTAAAACATCTCAAATTAATTTCAACAATGCCAATTATCTGTAAACTACAATACAATAGTTATAATCATTGCATCATGTAAATGTGTGTGAGATCTACAGTGATGGCTAAACATAATGTTGTATATAACAGGGGTGAATCCTGTCATCTAATCTCCGGTCTTCCTATTCAACATATGGGACTGATGTACTAAGAACTGAAGCAAAATGCACATGCTGTGACAAATTCCTATAGATTTACATGGCGCACTAATGCTAGAGGTCTTAGTGTATTTAGCCCTTTGAGTGCCAGAGGAGTACGAAAATCACTTCAAAGCAATGTCTTCCATTCTCCTGGCACTCAAAGGGTTGAGGTTTAAACTCCCCTATAGTGCAGTTGGTTTATTCCAATATTATAGGAGCTCTGATTTAGTACATCAACCTCTATATCAGGAGCAGCCATCCCTGTTCTTCCAGAGCTCCCAACAAAACCTGTTTTCAGGATATCTCTGAATAAGCACGTCGACTAGTCACTGAGCCTCTCATACAGTGATTCTCAACCAGGATGCCGCGGACCTCAGATTAGGGTGCCCCATGTTTTTTATGAAGACTGACAAAAATTTGAATATTGTCTTTTAAATTGTAGAAATATGGAAATTGATATGCACAATGTTTTTTTTATTACTATGATTGTGAGACCTAATAATATCTGGATATTCATGAATTGTACCCTTTATTATTCCCTAGAAACATTACGTTAAACATGTTAGAGGTGCCCCAAAAGTTCCAGATTGTGTGTTAGGGGTGCCTTGAGCAAAAAAAAAATTGAGAACCACTGCTCTAATATGTCCACCTGTGTTTCTGCTGGGATATTCTGAAAATAGGCCCTGTTAGCTTCTGCCTGCGAACCAGTGTTAGCAACCACTTTATTATAAATACATTTCTCATAGTACTTTTCACTCAGAAATTGACTGCACTGGAAGAAGTCTAGTTGAAAGAATAGTATTAATCATTCCCTACTTATTTGCCAAGTTTAAGTGTTTAACGTGATTCCTTATGCAATCCCATAAGAACTTTATTTTTAATATTTTACCCTCTTTATCTAGACACTTTGGAACACAACATGAAGATTGATACAAGGATTTAACATGTTTGATATATGTAAGTTTAAATGATGCCACTCTGTTTTGAACACAAGGTAAGCTCTGTATGTTGTTGACAAG